>CM045758.1:55925898-57254648 GCA_025200525.1 Camellia lanceoleosa | reverse complement strand
GTACCCTAACTTCGTTTGCCAATCTCTTGCTGGCTGCATTTTGACGTTTACGCTCACATGAACGCGTCCAAGGACTGTTTGACCTCCTACCACCTGCATTTCAAACATCCAATCAAATATCCGTTTCAAAATCATAACTTTCAAAACAAAAAAAAGTTCGTAATAATCTCACAAAATTATAACACGACAACACCACACACACAGGGTTTACAACCAAAAAAAACTTCACATTAGCAGGTAATTATTTTAAAAAACAATCGAATTACCACTCCCAACTAGTAACAATAACAACATTACGATATTTTCACATAACATTTTTATACTAATTTTTCACTGTATATTGTACGGAAATTACATATAACACAGTTAAAACGGAATGGACATACCCACGTCAACCTAACGTATAACAAAATACCCACATTCAATAAACGATGTAACCCCACAGCATCTTTCCCTTCACATCAACACAAATTAAATGTGAGACGACAAACCCTTTCCGTTCCAACAAACGACACATTGATATCCACACAACTCCGTAAACTGATGCCCCACACACATAACAGATATTAACTACAACCACATCAACAAAAAATGAAGGCCCACTTACACACACACCGCATTATTAACACACCCTACCACTCTCAGCTTTTCACTATGAAATACAGTTGTTCTTCATGATAGCGACACTTTACACCTACCCACGTAAACAACTAAGCACTACAACCTACTGATTTCCCCAAACATAATCAGCACTTAAACATGTCAGACATAACATATGTCAACACCCACAACGACAGAATCTATTTATCGTCGATGACTGTTAAAAAGTTTTTAAAACACGAATCAGAACATAAATTCTGTAAACAAAAACATGTAATCAAGTTTACCAGTCATCGTTGACGAGTGTGAGTAAGAAATTCCTTCGTCGTAATATTCCCTTAATCGTCACACGGTCGTCACGTCGCACCACTTCTTAGGGTTTACCCAACAACAAATCTTGCAGAAACACCAACGCGAATCCAGACACAACGTTCTGAATCTCCAAATCTTTATAGAGCCACACCAAATCTATGATGTGGGTAACGATTGACTGAATTTGAATTTTGAATTACCGTTTCTCAACCCTAAATTTTAGGGCAATTTTCATTTACATACCAAAATCAGTGGTGTTTCCAATTTGGGGGAGTTGAAACGTTAACGGGTCAGGCAACGTGGGGCTCCTACCCATATTACATAATACCATCAAAGTGACACCAAACCACATCCACCCGTTACGTTCATAAAACCCACGCACGAGTTTCAACTTAATGGCATTGTAGTCATTTAATGTACATTAGGACCAAGTGGTGCATAAGAAAACATTTGGGACTATCCATACCATAAGTTCCAAAAAGGGGATTTACCAGTCAATTCCCTTTTTTTTTACATATTTTTTATTTAAAAAGCTGAAAAAATTGTTATCAAACCCTGTTTTGGGAGAGTCATAACACCGTGGAGCAGAATATTTTTTTTTCACAAAACATAGCCTCCATGTTTGTGATATATTTTACCACAACCTTCCTTGAACAGTCATTTTTCCTATGTTTTTTCACCTCCCATTTTAATCAAAGAAGAAAAAAAAAAAACTAAAAAATCACTATCCATCTAAACATACCCTAAAAGCCCGGTTAAGCTCCAACGTTGAACCCCTACCCGGGTTAACAAACACTTGATGCTCTTTGTCTTTTTGGACAGCTTCATTCAACTTTCAAGTCCAGTTCTTCCCAAACAACAATGGAGAAGCTCAAGTCCATGGTTCTCAAAACCCTTCAGCTCCAGATTGCTGAAACCACTCCCCATGACCTTCCCTCTACCTGTTCTTCTCTCCTCCACTTCTTTCTTCAACAACCCATGTTTCACCAAGTAACGATTACTTCCATTTATTTCACATATTATGTACTATATTCACATGTATTTATGTATGCCTATTTGTGTATGAATGAACCCATTTTCTAAAAATGGGTAATTTGTTATTTGACAGATAGTTGGGGATTTAACAGACCCAGAAACTTCTCTCTGTCGGAAGAACGAGGAGGCTGCTTTGGAATCGAAGCGCAAGGGCAACGAGTGCTTCTCCAAAGGAGACTACTCGAATGCTTTGAGTTTTTACTCGCAGGTCACACATGATCTTCTGGATTCATGTTATTTTTTTTTTAAATGATTGTTTCACGTATCTGGGTTCACTGAAAGATGTATGATCTGTTCAAGTGAATAATTTACTATTACTATACTAATACTCATTGAAAGATCATGCTTTAGTTGAATTCATACAAGCGGTACACTTTTCGTGATTTACAAATAATGAGTAAACAATTTTTAGTTACACTTGCACATATGAGAGTTGTGTAGTGACAATGTCCATGGCATGACAATTCCTTTAGGCTGTGTTGCGGTCATGGATTTGGGGAGAGATTTGGAAAGGGAAAGAAAAAAGGCAGGTGAAATTTAGTTATATTTTATTTACATTCCACCTACCTTTTCCCTTTCTCCTTTCCTTTCCAAATCCTTTTCCAAATCCAGGAACCGAACACAGCCTTAATAATTCTACTATGTTTGGTAACTTAGGAAAGAAAAGAAAAGAAATGATTACTTAAGTAATAAGAGAAAAGAAAAGAAAAGAAATGATTGTAATTTCTCTCCTTTTTGTTTGGATAAGTAAGAAATAAAAGAAAAGAAATGATTGTGATTTCTCTCCTTCTTGTTTGGTTAGATTTCATTAAGAGAAAAGAAAAGAAATTATTTTATGTTATATTACCAAAATAACCTTTTTATATTTTCAATCATTTTATTTCTTTTATTTTTATAAGGGTAAAATTGGTATTATGAAAATATAAACATTTGTGGGTTTCTTTTCTCTCCCAATCTCTCCACTTTTGGGAAGATTGAAAATAAGGGTTATGAGATAAATGAGTTTCTCTCCATTTCTTTCTATTTCTCCCCATTTCTCTCCACTTAAGATAACCAAACAAGGAAGAGAAATACATTTCTCTTTATTTCTTTTCTTTTCTCTTCAAATCCCTCAATCCAAACACAGTGTTAGATACTGTAGTAAGGGTATGGACATTCTGTAATTCAATTTTCACCCTACACCCATTAGTACGTTATGACATCAATTGTAGTTTTTGAAGCAAAAATTGCTCGACACTTCATTGTATTTGGAAGTCTAAATGGAGCAAACTAATATTTGGTTTCCATGTGTAGAATTTTTTGCTTGAAGGATCTATGTTCCTTTTTTGTTTTTTCGATTGAGAGAGGAATTTCATTTTTTCTATTGATTATTTTGTGCAGTTTTAATAGGTTGTGGTCTTTTGATTGCATAGCATTTCCCTCTTTCTTGATTGTTGTTCTTGTTGGTACAATTTTTCTCATTAAAAAAAAGAAAAAGAAAAAAAGTGCAAGAGACATGTATGGAAACCTTACAGTTAAAATGCACTACAAAGCCTAAGCAATGGAGGCTTGCTTACGTTTTATTTGGGTATATCTCTTGGGTTATCTTTGAAAGCCAAAGTTGTGTGGGGCCTTCCTATGAAGAGATTTGAAAGGAGTTTTGCTACCTGAATGAGCTGTATTTATCCAAATGGAGTAGTTTGACTTCGATAAAGTACACTATTTCTAGTCTCCTCACTTATTTTATGTGGGTGTTTGGGAAGTGGGTTTTTTTTGTAAGTTTTTTTTAGTTATAAGATATTATTGGAGAAATTTTTTTTGTGTTTGAGAACATAGTTGGGTTTTTTTATGGTTGGATGTGATGTTTATGAGAGAAAAAGTGAAATGATTTTGGGGTTTGATGTGATATTTTGTTTGGATTTGTTTTTTTTTTAGTCTTGTAACCAATTTGTCTTTTAGTGAAAAAAAACAAAAAAAAACAAAAAAACAAAAAAATCAAGTTCCCAAACACCGCCTATGTCTATCTTCAATATCCCTTGCTTATGGTCAAAAAAATAATAATAAAAAAACCCCTTGGTTTATGGTAAGGGAGGTTGGAGAAATTGCCAAGCGACTTCCTATGGGGAGGGTTTGAGGAAAGAATTTAATTATCACATGGCGGGTTGGACACAATATGCTTGCCTATCCAAATGGGAGGCTTGAGAGTTTGCATGTTAGAGGGGTTTAACAAAGCTTTTTTGAGCAAATGACTTTGGAGGTTTACTTTGAAGAACAATTTTCAAAAATGTAGTACACAAACGTGGGGTTATGCATAAAATATAGGTTTATATACTTATTGTATGTTATATATATGAATATTTTCCTCAAAGATAACAAAATATACAACAAAATACTAATATCTAAAGTGTAAAAGAGAGATTGATAGATATAGGTTTATATTTTTGTTCTTTTTCATTGGATTCTAAGGGTTTTAAATATAGACTGTTACATATCGTATCGGCTTTTGGCCTTCTGATGCTGTTATTCACTAACATATCAACCAATACTGTCTGATATCGACCCATATATGATTGTATCACCAATGAAAATACATACCCCGATGCTGTTATTTAAAACCATTATCCTAACTTATTTTTTTGAACTTGTAATGCATTTGATATGTGTCTAGGTTTAATTTTTTTATATAAAAATAATAGGACACATTTGTACTTGCGTCGGACCATGTTGGGAAGTATCTGATGAATGTCTGTGTTTGACACGTGTCTGACATGGGCACACCACCTTCTTAGAAGTATTTTTGATTCTTAGCTGATTTGATATGTTTGTTAATAGGAAAATGCTATACACACTAGCAAATATTACAAACTTTTCTTACTAATTGATGTGACATGTAGTAATGGAACTTTGAAACCTGAAACATGACCAACTTCAATAATATGATAGGTCATAGGTGTCACATCAATGAGTACAAAACTTTTGCAAGATTTGTTAGTTTGTAAGTATAACATTACTTTTTTTTGGTATTGTATTGGTTATGATGTTTTTAGTGGAAGAGCTTTTATTTTGTTAGGGGAACAGCCTAAGAAAGTTGAATAGGAAGAATTGGTTTATGCTATCCCGTGGGCTTTGTGGACATAGGAGATCTTTTGAGGATATTTAGTTATCATCTTTGCACAGTCTAGAAGTATCTTTATTCCTTTATTATTATTGTTTTATTTATGTTTGATAAATATATTCCTTTCGCTATTATTATTTTTTGATTGGGAGATAATTTCCCCTTTTCTATTTAGTCTTTTGTACTGTTTATAGGAGACCTGTACATGCAGGCAGATGTTTAGTTTCCAAGATTTGGCCTTTTGACTGTACAGGGCTTGCCCCCTCAAGGCATTTTTATTGATGTACTTTTTTCTCATAAAAAAGGGGCTAGAATATACTGCGTGCATCTTGGCCTTGGGGTGAACTAGGAAAGAGAAGCATTAGGATCAAGAGAAAGAGAAATGTTATGGCCCTCCTATATGTTGTGAATTCGTGATCTTCCAATGGACTAGTGGCTTCTTGAAAGCATAAACAATCAGGAGATGGAAATTCAAATTTGAGACCTTTATTTGCTATAAATTTTAAGCAATGTGGCTAGCTAGTGTTGTAGGGTGTTGGTTTTCTCTTTTGATTGACTAGTGCATTTAGCTTTTCTTGCCCCATTTTTTTTATTAGCGCTGGATTTTGAAAATAGATAATATTTGACTGCCTAAACAGTGAGTAATTTAGGGTTTTAAGGGTTAAATTGAAGGCTAATAGGTAGGGAAAGGGATTATGGTTGATTTGGGGATGATTGGATAGGGTTTTGACGTTGAAAGCGCACTTTTAGAGGGCTGTGAATAGTAACCCGAGAATAGTAACTAGGGTATGTGCACGAAGAAGAAGCAAAAGAAGAAGATGATAGGTTTAGGAATCAATCCTAGAATCCCTCAGGCTTCTCACCTATTGTTTGATTGCATCACACAATCCGTAAAGGAGCTTCAGACGCTCTAAAAATTCTCTAAAATATTAATTCTATTAAATTAGAAGCATAAAATTTAGCCTTCCTTGAACTTCTTGTATTCTACATCATGTTAATGCTTGATCACTGTTGGCATTGTTGGACTTTGAGCTATATAACTACACCTCTATCCTTATTTATTTCTTCTTTTAATTTAGTATGTTAATAATGATGAATGTTCTATATCTTTTGTCTTTTGTGTATCTATTTAGTGGGAATTTTAGCTACATTCTCGTTGTTATACTCTCTTGCATACGTGAACAGGCATTGCGTGTTGCTCCAACAAGTGCTAATGACACCGAAAAAAATCTTGTGGCCATGCTATATGTGAATCGAGCATCTGTATTGCATGTGAGTTCGATTTATATATTCATGTGTTTTTAATGTATTGGTTTTACTATTTACCGTTTAATTTCATGAGATATATTTGTTTTTATATAATTCGTTTGGTTGTGTGTACTACATGATATTAATTTGGTTGTTGGAAACTGTGAGTGTGCACTGACCTGATTTCAGATAACCTCAGGGTAGAAGTTTGTCCTTGAGCGTTAGTGTAAAATTTTATGTATGATTGGGGTTATTAACAAAGTCCTATGGTTTTTTAATGCATGCTTGTACACAATTTAAAATTACTTTTGACGAAGGCCTTTGATGGGGGTCAGCCCCTAGAAGTGTATGCTAGAAGGCAGAAAAGGGAAAAAGATATTTCATCAGGGGTGTTTTGGTAATTTTTGAGATAATAGATAATTTGTTTTTATTTTCAGAGGGTAACTTGGAACTTTTGTTATTTTAGGATCCTGATTAGGTAGGTGTTTGTTGGGGAGGATTCTCAAGTCATTCTCTTATTTTGAACATGTTTCATAATTGGTTTTGGATATCCTTTCCTACCTAGTAGGATTTTAGGAAATCCTGTGTCTAGTAGTAGTAGTAGTAGTAGTAGTAGTAGTAGTCTTGTACTAATGTATTGGGTGGGTAGATTGTAGCGACAATTTTGCAAATTCTATGAAGAAAGTTTCTACAGATCTTGCTTTCATTTAATGATGAGAGTCTATCAGTGTTTTTTAGGTGAGATTTCTAGAAGGCTTTTGTGAGTTTCTAAGGCATATCTTTCATTGTTGTACTTCTTCTTTTCCCTTTTATTCTCTATATTTTTTGTTTCCAGCAGCTCTGTGCATTCCTAACAGCCAGTACCAGCCATCCTTGCAGCTCAAATCTAACCCTCAATGCTTTAGCTTTTCAACCTAAAACTTAATACCCAATCCTCAATGCCTTAGCTTTTCAACCTAAGACTTAATATCCAATCATCCTACAAACACAACCCTTATTTCCTTCAATTGTTTCCTCAGCTTAGAAAATCCTGCAAGCTTAACTTTAAATTTCCAGACTCAAAACAGCCCTAAATCTCAACCAAGTTAATTGTTAAACCTTTATCTGACCCTAATTCAGCTTCTCAACCTTAAACCTTAAAAGTTGAAAGTGTAGCAAATCCAATTGTGGGACAGCCTAAAATTTCTAATTAAAGGCTTGTTCTGCATCGAACTTTCTGCAAATTTTGAGCACAGTTAATTGTGGTATGGTGATCAAGCTAGGGAGGTTTCAATGGGAATAAATCTTGTGGAAGCCCTCGCTAAGGTTCTTGGTTGTAATCGCAATATGATATCTAAGGAAAAAACACCTGCTGCTGAGAGATTTTGTCAAGCAAGTGGCGATTAATCGAAATAAAGGGGAATTCCTGCATCTAATAATTGCATAGAAATCAACATGTCATTGTTGAGAATGAAAAGAAGTATGATGCAGCCAAAGCTTTTAATATTAAATTATTGTGGAAGAAAACAGCTGTAAAATGTAAGAAGTTTGGTGTTATTGCTTTCTATACAATATTCCAAAGAGGTCCATGGTTTATGCGGGATATGGGTGTGTGTCTTGTCAGGGAAAAAGAAGGAAAAAATGTAGAAGATTTCTACAGTGGAGGGAAAATCATGAGCACATGCTGGGCCTACTGGCTACTTTCCGACGTTCTCAGTGTAGAAGGAAATAAAAACCATCCACATATCCCTTAATCTCTGTTGTAGTTCTTGGGGGATGAGGACAGATGCACAAGTAAGGCCCCGTTTGTTTTGGGAGATAGAATGGAGGGGATTGATAGTGAGGGGATTGATAGTGAGGGGATTAATAGTGAGGGGATTAGTAGTGAGGGGATTGATAGTGAGGGGATTAGTAATGAGGAATTGTTAAATTATTTTTATATAAAATAATAAAACAAATAAAAAAATATAAAAAATTTAAAATTATATTTTAAAAAAAAATTTTAATATATAAAAAATAAAAAAAATAAAAAAATTTCTAATCCCCTCACTATTTTTCTAATACCATCTCTACCTCCTCCTTACCAATTCCCTCTCCAAGGGTATTAGTAATACCAAGGGACTAATAGTCCCAAGGCCTTCTTCCAAAACAAACAAGGCTATTACTAATACCTTGGTATTAGCAATCCCAATACCCTCTCTTTCACCCAAAACAAACGGGGCCTAAAGTACATCAGATAGCTTGGCTTTGAAAACCAGAATGAATGAAGTTATTGGCATGGTAAAAGATAAGGCATTCTCGTTTTACTCAAACACAACCATATTGTCGAGAAGTGTCTAAAAGATAAGGAACTTCTGCAGGGCCAGCTTTAAGCTTAAGAACATTTACTTACATTTTCTGGCTAGTAGGCCACTCTGTGTTTTTTCTTATTGGATATTTTCTTTCTTCCTTAATTTTTTGTTATTAGACAAATTTTTGATGGAAGCATCTTCTTTTGAGCCATAACTCCAGTAGCTGCTTATCAGGTGCAACCGAAATGCACTTTAAAAAACTTTGACGCAAGTGCATGCTGCCTGACGTAATAAAGCAGAAACTCAAAATGCACTTACCTACCCTCTCTGAGGGTGCAAAGACTTGTGAGAAATCACTTTTTCAATCCTGTCACCTATGCATTTTTGGGAACTTCTTCTGTCCTGTTAGTGCATTGGCAGACCTTGACCACTGTTATTTTGAGGTCATATCTAGTAGTCGGAGTTTTCCTTGATAGTGCATAAAATCCAACAAATTCTTTCTACCAATGTGGTCATGTACCCAAGAATAGTATCTTGTTCAAGCTCTGTTCAGTTAGCTTCCTAACTCAGAACTTGTACTTCAACTCAGCACTTTTAGGCTAGAGATGAGTTTAAAAAACCAAAACTGGACTGAGTTGGGGCTGCTCATTTAGTTTCCTGCAGCGTGCATACATACACACTATTCACGAGTATGATATGGAATGATTATATGTGTAGAAGTTCAAGGTGAGAAGAACACCTTAACATTTTTGGATGACTAAAACAAAGATGTAAAGGCAATAAATGTGCTTGTTGATATGCTTCCAATATGCATTGACAGACTAGCAAAGGTTATAAAACAGTGTGTCCTCATTACGTAGATGGAATCTGACCTTGATCTCTAATATTTTGACTCTATAAAAACCAAATTACAAAATGAGGAATTTTTTGTTATCAGCTTCAAAGTTTGTTTAGAGCTTACATTGACTAAACCATGTCTTTGATCTTTCCTTTAGAGAATGGGTCTTCTGGTGGAGTGTGTACGAGATTGCAATCGGGCTCTTGTAATTTGTTCGAGTTATGCAAAGGTAAAAAGCTTTTATTATTTAACTGTGCTTTTGTTTATTTGCATTGTGATGTTACACACTGGGAACGAACCTTGTCTTACCATTAGTCTCATGCAATCAATTGCCTGGGACTTTTTAGATATTATGATTACTGTTATAAAAAAAATTAAAAAAAAAAAAAAAAATTCCAAAAAAAAGTAAAGGAAGAAGAGGGAGAAAATAAAAAATAGAAAAAAAAAGAAAGAAAAAGAATCATAATAGTGAAAACATCAAAATTTTATCTTCTTTTCTTATTTGTCTGTTGTCCGTTTTCCAATATAGAATTATTGGTGCCTAAAATATCAAAAGTACTTGAAGGTGTTTGACAATTTCTTCATTTATAAGCCCATCCGCGGAGCTAGGATTTTGGCTCAAGGGGGCAACATTGAATTGAAGTGGCTTTAGCACAATTTATCACAATCCAACTGAACACAATTTTCAGTTGGTGGTAGGATGACAAAAGATCAATGTGATTCCAAAGCTATGTTTTAGAGTTATGCTCAAATTCGGAATTCCAATTTATTTCATGTCTGTGTTTAAAATTCCAGTCAAGGTAGCAAAATTTATAGAGAAATTATTTAGGGATTTCCTTTGGGAAGGGAAGGATGAAGGGCGGAAGGATCATTTGGTTAAGTGGGAAACGGTGTCCTTATGCAAGGAAAAGGGGGGTTTGGCCATTGGTAATATAGTGGCTAGGAACATGGCTCTGCTGGGCAAGTGGTTATGGAGATTTCCCGCTAAGTGTGATTCATTATGGCATGCAGTTATTAAAAGTAAATATGGGATTCAGGTTAATGGTAGGGATTCTCAGGTGGTCTCGAGAGGTAGTGGGCGTGCTCCTTGGAAATCCATTTCCCAGATTTATCCCGTTTGGTCCCAATTCATTTCTGTGAGGGTGGGTAATGGGGAAAAGGTCAATTTCTGGGAGGATGTTTGGCTGGGTTCCTCGTCTTTGGCGGAATTCTATCCATTATTGTATAGCATTTCTCAGTCTCATTATGTCTCGGTTAAGTCTATGGCGGGTTCTTTGGTGGCTCCTTTTTCTTGGAATTTTAATTTCCGCTGGAATCTTCATGATAGGGAAGTTCCGGAATTGGTATCTCTTTTGTCAAGGCTTGAAAATGTTTCTTTGATTCCATTATTGGAGGATAGGTTGGTTTGGAATATCCATTCTTCGGGTTCTTTTACTTGTAAATCTTTTCTTGATAAAATTATTGATTCATCTCACGTTCCTCAGTTTCTATTTCATAAAAAGATTTGGAAGGCATGTGCTCCTCTTAAGGTGAAAGTGTTCACGTGGATCTTGGTTCATGGGGGCACTTTGACAAATGATTCACTGCAAAGGAGGCGACCCATGCGATATCTTAATCCTCAATGGTGCATTATGTGTTGTAAGAGTGGAGAGTCTCTAGATCATCTCTTTTTGCATTGCTCGGTGGCTCGGCGTTTGTGGCATATGGCGTTTGGTTTGGGTAATGTGGTGTGGGTGGCCCCAAAAGGATGTGCTCAAATGCTATTATGTGAGTTTCAAACTTTTGGAAGGTCGAAGAGGGCTAAGGTGCTTTGGAGTGGAGTCATCTTTGCAATCTTTTGGGTTGTTCGGTTGGAAAGAAATGCGCGTGTTTTTGAAGGAGTTGTCCGAGATATAGATTATTTATGGGATAGGGTGAGATATTTGGCGTCTTTTTGGGCCTCAGCGAGTTCGGTTTTCCGAGGGATTCCGCTTTTTTTTATTATGGCAGATTGGGTGTCAGTTTGTACTGTGTAGTTTTAGTTTGTTTCATCTTTTTGTATTTTCTTTTGTTAGTTTTGGTTTTTCTTTTATTGTCTTCCTTGTAGAGGATGCCTTATCCTCTTTTTCTTGGCTTAGTGCTTTAATAAATTTCTTGTTTGTTGCTGATCAAAAAAAAAAAGAGTTATGCTCAAATTAACGAATCATTTTTTACTTTTGTTAATTTTTTTTAATTATCAATTCAATTTTCTATTCAGTTTCTGAACATGATGATCATTATAATTTAAAATGTAATCACATGCCTCAATAAAAGATGATAAAATTACATCAAGGTGCAGGCACACAAAAAGAGAGATAGAGGGGGATATGGAAAAAAAATGAGAGAAAAGAGAATAATTTAAAATTTGTAAGAGATTTTTTCTTTTATTTATCAAAATGAAACATTTAATGTGGCAAATTGCAGAGATTTTGTTGAAAAGAAAAAGTAAAGAAAAGAGGAGGTATAAAGATTTAAGGGACATACTTGCTGATAATTCAAAAAAGAGAAAAACAACGATAGTATATTAAGCATAACTAATAAAGGTTACAAAGTGAAATATATATCTAAGCTAAACAAACCTTGAAAATATCAAAGACTAAAATACCCTAATAATTAATAATAATATCCAAAACATATATGCTTAACACCGCCCCTCAAACTCATGATGTGACGGTAGGAAGCATCGAGAGTTTGTCAAGTAGAAAATGGAAGTGCAATGTCGTACGAGACTTGGTGAAAATGTCAGCCAACTGCATAGTAGATGGCACAAACGGCAAGGACAAAGTACGAAGTTGAAAATGATGATGCACAGCATGACAATCAATCTCAAAATGCTTAGTCCGCTCATGGAAGACAGAGTTATGAGCAATCTAAATAGCACTCCGATTATCACAATACATAGGAGTAGTAGCAGAAAGCGAAATACCAAAATCAACAAGCAACCATCGCAACTAAACAATTTCAGCAATAGTAGTACCCATAGCACGGTACTTAGCCTCAGCAGAAGAACGAGAAATAACTGTTTGTTTCTTACTCTTTCAAGAAATAAGGGAAGTACCCAAAAACACACAAATACCAGTAGCGGATTTATGATCCATAGCATCACTAGCCCAATCAGCATCAGAATAGGCACAAAGATCCAATGATAAGGTAGAGGAGAAAAGCAAACTTTGATGCAGAGACCCATGAAGTTACCGTAAAATACGAAGAATCGCAGCCCAATGAACCATAGTAAGAGAGGCAACAAACTGACTAATAACATGGACAACATAGGCAATATCAAGACGGGTGACAGTAAGATAGACAAGGTTGCCAACAAGAATACGATACAAAGTAGGATCAGACAGAGGACCCTATCAGTCGAAGTATAATGCACATTAAGCTCAAGTGGAGTGTCAACAGTGTGAGTATCAGTCAAATGAGCACTCTGAATGACCTCTAAGGCATATTTGGACATAGAGAGAGAAGATAGCCTTTAGGAGAAGAAGCCACCTCAATCCCTAAGAAATACTTAAGAGGACCAAGATTCTTCATCTGAAAATGACGATTGAGGTGACCTTTGAGAGCAGAAATGCCATCATGATCATCACCAGTGATGATCATGTCATCAACATACAATAGAAGAATAATCCTACCAGCAGAAGTAGAGCGAAGAAAGAGAGCTGAATCATGATCACTAGTGTGAAAACCCAAAGCAGATACAACAGTAGCAAATTTCTCAAACCAAGCACAAGACGCTTGTTAGAGACCATATAATGCTTTGCGCAATTTACACAGAGCCAGAAGGATGAGGAAGCCCAGGAGGAGGAGCCATATAGATCTCTTCCGTCAGATCACCATTCAAGAAGGCATTCTTGACATCCATTTGGAAAAGGGACCAATGTCGAACAGCCGCAACAACAATCAAAGTACGAACAATGGTCATTTTGGCAACAGGAGCAAAAGTCTCCTCATAATCGATTCCATATTCCTGAGAAAACCCTTTAGCAACCAAACGAGTCTTAGGCCTCGTTTGGGAATCCTCCATTTTAGTCAAAAAGTCAAAAAGTTACTAAATTAGCCAAAAAGCTAACAACCCATACCAAAAAGTCAAAAATTCTCTTTTCTCTCTACTTTTTGCACATCTTTTCGTAAAAAGCCAAAAAGTCATTCCAAACATACTAGCTTTTTTTAGCTCCTATTTTAGCTAAATAGCCAAAAAGTTACTAAATTAGCCTGTTCCCAAACGAGGTCTTATACTGCTTAATGGAACCATCAGCCTTGGTTTTAATTTTATAAACCCAACGACAACCCACAACATGGTGACCAGAAGGAAGGGAAACAAGGTTCCAAGTGCCAGTAGCATGTAATGCAGAAAGCTTCTCATTCATAGCCTATTGCCAAAGAGGATTAAAAACAGCCTCCTTATAGGAGGTAGGTTCAGAAAAGAGTGAATAGAAGCCAAAAAAGAATAGAATGCAGAAGAATAACATGATTTAGAGAAACCAAACCAATTAGGAGACTTACGATTTCCTTGAGAATAGTGAGAAGCAGGAGCCTCATCATCAACAGCCGATGGGTCTTTAACCGTAGGAGGGAGAGCAGTAGTAATTGTAGATAAGTCACGCTTTTTCCGACGAACATAAGTATGAATTATAAGAGAAGGAGAAGGAGAAGGAGAAGGAACATCAGAAGACAGCTAAGGAGGTGAGGAAGACAAAGTGGGAAGATCGGAAGAAGAGAGGTTACGGCATACGAATCAGAAGAATATTATTAGGAAAGGGATCAAGATAAATAAGATCAGATCGAGAAGCAGAAGCCGAGGTAGATGGGATGGAAAAGAAGGTAATATGTTTGAGAAAGACAGCATGACGAGAAACATAGAGACGTCTAGAAGAAGGATCATAGCAGTGGTAACCCTTTTGACCTTCACCATACCCAAAAAAAACACATATAGCAAAACAAGCAGACAACTTAGTGCGTTCAGCACGAGGAAGAAGGACAAAACAAGTACAACGAAACACACCAAGAGAGAAGTAATCAGATAGTTTGCCATGTAATTGTTCAAATGGAGAGATACTAGAGGTTACTTGGAAGGGGATGCGATTAATAAGATGAATAGCTGTAAGAATAGCCTCACCCCAAAAGGAACTAGGAACTAGGAACAGAAGAGGAAAGTAATAAAGAACGTGCTGTCTCCATGATATGGCGATGCTTACGTTCGGCCACACCATTTTATTCAGGTGTTTCAGTACAGGTAGACTGCTGAAGAGTACCATCAGATTGTAATAATTGAAGCAAGCTAGTATCCTGATATTCCCCACCCAAGTCACATTGAAAACATTTAATAACAATAGTGTATTGTGTATGAATCATGGCACAAAAAGTAGAAAAAATAGAATAAAATTCAGACCGATGTTTCATAAGATAAATCCAATGATGACGAGTATAATCATCAATAAAGGACACATAATATTTAGGCTTGGTTTGGGAACAGGCTATTTTAGTAATTTTTTGGCTTTTTACGAAAAGGTGTGCAGAAAAGTAGAGAGGTGATGTGATGTGTTTTAGTTGGCTTTTTGGCTATTTTAGCCACTTCCCAAACATCCCTTTAGCAGGAATAGGTGCAAGACCTCACACATCAGAATGGACAAGATCAAAAGGAGTAGAAGAAATAGTAGTACTTTTATTAAAAGGTAAAGTTGTAGGTTGCGTTTGGTAGAGTTTTGTAAATATAATTTGAGAGTATGAGT
Source organism: Camellia lanceoleosa (assembly GCA_025200525.1). Lineage (NCBI taxonomy): Eukaryota > Viridiplantae > Streptophyta > Magnoliopsida > Ericales > Theaceae > Camellia > Camellia lanceoleosa. The sequence goes on along the minus strand of CM045758.1, from coordinate 57,239,501 downwards.
TGTATTTTGAGTTTGTGAGTTGTGAAATTATGATTTGAGTGTAGAAAATTTGTTTGGTTATGGTTTTTGAATAGAGTGTTGAATTGAGTTTTGAAAGTTTGATTTGACATGTGCAGTAATAAAATTTGTTTGATTACGAGTTTTGGAAAGAGTTTTCAAAACTTAATTCAAATTATTATAACTCATAACAAAACACACTACTTTCACACTATTGAAAATTTTGATCAACACTCATAACCAAACTCTTTTTAAAATTCAATTAAAAAAAATTATTATTAACAGAAAATAACATTAATCAATTTTTTAATTGAAAATAATACAAAGGAAATAATTTTTTTTCAAAATAAATATTCAAAAAATTTAAATCATAAATATTTAAATAATTTAAATAATCTAAAAAATTTAATAAGTAAAAAATTAAAATAAATATTCAAAAAATTTAAATCGTAAAAATTTAAATAATTTAAAATGTTAATATTTTAAATTTAAAAACAACTCTACACTCAAATTGTAACCAAACACATAAAACAAAACTCAATTAAGAAATTATTTGTAAAACTCATAACCAAACACATAATTCGAAACTCCATACTACTTTCATAACTCTACACTCAAATCGTAACCAAATACATAACAAAAAAATTAAAATATTTAAAAATATTTTTCTAAAATAGAGTTTGAATTTATTTTTATAAAATATTTTAAAATTTTAAAAATTAAAATCGTAATATTTTGAAATTAAAATATCTAAAAATATTCAAAAAAATTAAAAAATTAAAAAAATCGTAACATATTTAAATATTAAAATATTTAAAATCTTAACAAAATTAAAATATTAATTTGAATTGAGTTTTGAAAAGATTTTTGAATTATGTGTTTGGTTATAAGTTTTGAAAAGTAATGATTATGTTTTGAATTGAGTTTTGAGAAATGGGTGTAGAATTATGATTTGAAAGCTCTAAACAAACAATACACGCAAATCAATGGGTAGAATTATATTTTGAGTGGCTTACCAAATGGAGCCATAAATTTTGCAAGTTTGCAACCACTACAATCTGAAATATTATAAGTATTACAATTTCCCAAAACACCAGTTGAAACTAAATATTGTAAACGTAAGCAAGAAATGTGACCAAGGCAAGAATGCCATATATAAAACTCAAAGGATTGAGAACTAAGACGAAAAGAGGACAAATCAACAGAAATTGCAGCAAGCTATGGAACATGAAGTTGCTTAAGAACATATATCCCTCCCACCTTGCGGTTGATCCCAATCTACTGTCTGGAATGAGGATTCTGCACAACACAATCAAAAGAAGAGAAGTGAACATAATAACCAAGCTCACAAAGTTGACTAATAGAAATGAGATTTAAAGTCAGTTGAGGAATGCAATAGATATCAGAAAGAGAGAGAGAATCAGTCAAAATAGAACCAACTCCTACTAACGGCATGGGAGTGCCATTAGCAATCATAAGAGTAGTAGTGGAAGAAGGAGAAAAAATAGAAGTAAATAAGGAAACATCATTGGCCATATGATGAGTAACACTAGAGTCAAAGACCCAAGTGGACCGAGAAATACTTGAAGAATCAGAGGGAGGCAAACCTAAAGAGGAAGAGACCGAGAGGGCATTAGGCGTAGTGGCAGAGAGTAGTTTTTGCATGGTATGAACTTGCTCAGCAAGGGAAGTCAATGAAGGGCCTGTATCCTCTACAGAGGGAACGGTGGCCACAGTATGGGAGTTCCAACCCTTTTTCCAAGGCATCAGTGACACAGAGGAGCGATCAGTACCCTTCTTCTAAGATGAGGATGAACCAGAATGAGAACGTCCAGTAAGTAGAGGACATTGAGCCTTCCAATGACCTTTCTGATGACAAAAACTACATTCATCCAGCGGTGTGTGAACGGAGGAGCGACTCTAATTACTAGAAGGGACGGCTAGAATAGTTTGACTTGGCAAGGGAAGTAAACCTTTGCTTGGAATGCCCTTGAAATGAGTTTCTTCAGCTAATAATTCATTCACAATAGAGTCAACAGTGGGAAGAGGACTACAATGAAGAATGGTATCACGCAGTCCCTCAAAATCAGCTGTAAGTGTCATAAGAAACTGACCCACGCTGCTCCTCACGATAAGTACAATACTCTGTATGAGTACTCAATGCCTTAGGCTCCGTAAAGGCCAATTGATCCCGTGGCCTAGTCACAACAAAATAAAACTCTTGGATACTCTTATCACCTTGAGAAGTAGCCCGAATCTCATGTTCTAAACTGATACCGTTTTGCAAAATTGGACTGAACATAGAGACGAGATAGATGATCCCAAATTTCTTTGACAGTAATAAACTTTGCAAAATGAATACCATTCGATTGATCCACAGAATTGTTGATCCAAGTAACAATCTTGGCATTAGTGACTTGCCATGTAGAGAGAAGTGCATTAAAGTTTTCAAGTTTAACATCAGAGGGCATGGAGGATTCACCACTAACATAGGTCCAAACATTTTTACCAAGAAGAAAATTCTTCATAACATATGCCCAATAGGTATAATTATTGCCTACTAACTTAACACCAATGGCTTGGAGAGAATCAGAAGTACCACCAGTCATGATGAAGAAAACACAAAAGAGAAACTCACCAGCCAAAGAAACAGACCAGAACCAGAACAAAGAGACAGCAGCAGGGCAACAAACTCCAAACGAAGCAATCAAAATATCTCTAGCAAAGCAAGGAAGACAACGAAACCAGCAAACCAAACCAGAATAGCAACAGAACTAAGGAATTGAATTTCTGTCGCAACAAAAACAGCAATCAAGCCCACCAAACCAGTCCGCAATGAAACCACGAAGAGAGAGAGAGCATCAATGGAGTCACGAAGAGGAAGGAAACAGCCAGACGATCACGAAGAAGAGAGGGCAGCACCAGACGAGTTTGCTAAACAACTCGAATGGGAATATTTGCAACCTGAGGCTAATTCTGAACACACCCAGAAGCAATCCAGCAGTTGTGGGACACTGTGGCAGTCACTTGACACTTACAACATCAACGTCTAAGGTTAGGCTTAATACCTAGCTCCGATACCATGATAATTCAGAAAAGAGAAAAACAACGATAGTATATTAAGCATAATTAATAAAGGTTACAAAGTGAAATATATATATCTAAGCTAAACAAACCCTAAAAATACCAAAGACTAAACTACCCTAATAATAAATAATAATATCCAAAACATATATGCTTAACACTTGCAACTTCAAATGAGCAAATTGAAAACATTTTCTTAGTCAAGAATAAAGTATAATTTAAAAAAATTTAGGCCCCATGTGGCTCCGCCAATGTGTAAGCCTCTCACGTCTAGTCTCATTGGTTTGAGTGATTTTATCTTCTGCTCACAGAACATTGATAAGGAAAATATAGCCAGTGACATAATATTACTAAAAATGGAAGTGCTTATGTGGCATTGTCCTTTTCTTTGGATTCAAGTTTCAGTCATCATTTTCTGTAGTTGACATTTTACAACTAAAGATTATCTTCACTGCAGGCGTGGTATAGAAGAGGCAAGGCAAATGTTTCCTTGAAAAATTATGAAGATGCAGTACGTGACTTACATGTTGCCATGAACATGGAACCATCTTTGACTGGAAGGAGGCAGATAGAAAATGAGCTAAAGTTAATGTCAGACCCACATGAGGGGACAAGCAGTTCACTGGATAAACATAATGAGAACAATCTGAGTCATTTTCAGTATGATTTTGATCTTTGTTTGCTATTCATATCTCTCTCTTTTTATTTTTATTTTTGTTTCTTTTCCTTATGAATTGGTCCTTGGTGCCATCTCTACTCTACACATATAATGTTACTCATCATTTACCAGTTGATGTTCCCAAATCACTTATGCTGTTCACTCTGGCCATTTCCTTTTCTTGCTCTACTCCTTGAAACATTTAATGGACTGGATCATATATAATGCACAAAGGTTAAAAGAAAAATGCAATAATTACTAATTAATAAAAGTTTAGCATAATGAGAATAAAATAGTGGATCCATTAAATAAACAAAAGACACCATCTAAGAGTATAACATTGTCTAAAGATCAATACAAGCTAACTAAATCGTATTTTCTTGTACTCTTGTTGTTGATTACAAATGTAAATGTTGCAGTGGTGGGAAATGATAATAGAAATGTTAGTGTGTGATTGGGACATCTTGTAATATGACTTGGCATGATCAAGACTTGACTCAAGATTTGGATACAATCCTATTATCTTATAATACCCATGTCATATAACAAACCTAGATAGGCTTTCTCATCTATGCCACATTGACTCAACAAAGTCCATATTTGGTATTTACGAACATGTTGAAACTTGGAATAGACGCACTCAGTTCATTCCCATGAATCAAATGTTGTTGAGACTCTGGTTGATACAGGCTGAACTTAAATCAACAAATTGGAAACTATATTTTACATCAGTGTAAATGATAACAAGAAACATTTGAAGTGGTATTCTAGACAAATATGCAATTGACATATCATGGCACAAAAATTTTTGCAATCAACTTTAAAAATTTCTTTAAATAGTACAACAACGTTAACTATATGAATGCAGATGTGGAAGGTTGGCTGTGAGGTGGACGGATTGGGGCCTTCTAGGATATGAAACACAGTGTCAAAAATAATGATCTTGATCTTAGCGAAAAGTTAATAACAATCAAAATTACAAACTAATATATTCATTTGAATGTTACCTTTGCAGGGTGTGCTCTCTAAAACCTTCACGTTGTATGAACAGTTTGTTTGTAGCCAACATTTATCTTGTAAGGCAGCTGTATCTTTTTTTATTTTTCTTGATTCTTATAATGTAGGTCTTCTGTGACAGATGAGCCGCATCAAATAAAACTGCAATGTGTCTCTTCACCAACTAAAGGAAGGGGCATGGTTTCTCTGACTGACATTCCTCAGTCTTCTCTGATTCATGCTGAAGAACCCCATGCTGCGGTACGAATAAAAGTCTTATCTTATTAGTAACATCAGATACTCCAGCTTTCCTAGATATTGACTTGTCTTTTGGTTTTATGCTGCAGCTTCATTCAATATATTTTAGTGAATCTACTTTTGTTGAGTACTTTTGCAACAATAGTTGAGTTATTGGGATACTTTTCTGTGGTGAATTATCTGCTGCATTTATTTTGTTTTTGTTTTATTTTGTTTTGTTTTGTTTTTTTTCATTTTTTTAAAAAGATAGGTTTACACTAAGAATGTCTTGAGACATTTTTTAGTTACTCAGTTATTTTTCAATATTGTTACTTATCAAAGACATTAGACTTACAGGCACTAAGCCTATGCATTAACATGACCTTGCATTATCCATCTTGTTTTTCTGCTCAAACCAAGGCATGTCAATTTTCCCTATACAACTCATATATTGTGATGGATCAAGATTTTAAAAACCGTGTTTTACACCAATTGAGGCAATGTTTTATGTGTATACAGCAATCAGAGCGTGTATGTGTGTGTGTAGAGAGAGAGAGAGAGAGAGAGAGAGAGAGAGAATATATGATGTAAATACTCCAATCTAATTTTGCTTAAAGTGAGATGTATCTATTTAGTTTTCTGAAGATATTTGCTTCTCAGTCAATCCCTTTGTTTAAGAGAATGAGTTGTTATTGTTTGGCATTTAAGTGCAGGTTTGAGTATAAATGTCGTCCCCCAAATTCATTTTTAATTGTGATCTTATTTCTGCTGGAGTGATTCTTACTTCGCACAGTGATTTGCCAGATCATATTGAAGTCATGTCGGGAAACTCATTGTCATTTCTGCTTGAACGAACTACCAGCAGATACAGTTCCATGTCCATCATGTTCAATACCATTATATTGCTCTCAGCAATGTCAAGAACAAGCTGGAGGAAAAAATACAGGAAAAAACTCAAAAAATTATGACATTCGCGAAACTTTATCGGATGAGCTTGAAAAATACATTGCAGATATTACTGTACCCTATGTTTCTTCTCCAGACATTCAACATTTTGCTGAACATAGACATGAATGTCATGGTGTACATTGGCCCTTAGTATTGCCCTCTGAAATTGTTCTAGCTGGTCGAATCTTAGCGAAGTCTGTTGGGCAACAAAGACATTGCAGCTATGTTTCTAACATTATTGGAAATTTGGTACTTTATCTTTCTACGTTCTCTATTGATATCCATTTCAGTTGTTTGTCGTATTGGGGTACAAAAGGTTCCAACTTGATAGCCTTAATTTTCTTGTAGGATCTTTCTCACAATTATGAACAGTTACCTCCAGACAGAAAATTGGAGTTGCATATTCATTCCATCATTTTGTTATACTGTCTTCAGCACTATTATGGTTCCGAATTTCCAAAAAATGGAGATACTATTTCAAAGGTGATAGACATACCCCTACTCTGTTTTTCCATTTCCTCCCTTGTAGAACACCTTCATGTTTGATTTAGCGGTATTCATGAAGCCTTTATTGGATTTCTATTGGAAATGTGCTTAAATACTGTTTCACAAGTTTTATTTATTGAAAAGTGCATGCAATGTTGTGCACCGATGAAAGCTCACAAATGGATAATATCACATATGGAAGACCAAATACCCACACTTATATTAAAAAGGGGGGGGGGGGGGAATGAACTTTTTGGCAAATTTTGATTTACCGCTTTAGGTGGTGGTTTCACTTGGTCTGGGGGTGGAGCGATGTCTCGAATTGATAAATTTCTAGTCATAGGGGATTGGGAGGAACACTTCTTATAGGCAACCCAATAGAGATTGCAACGCCCAACTTTGGATCATTGGCCAATCTTGCTGGATAGTGGGGGCAACAGGAGTGGTCCAATGCCTTTTCGGTTTGAGAACACGTGGTTGTGGTCTAAGGGCTTTGTGGAGATGGTTAAAGGTTGGTGGGACTCTTACAACGTGGCAGGATTGCCGAGTTCTCGGATAGCGTAAAAATTGAAGCTCCTCAAATTAGACCTGAAAAGATAGAATAGGGAGGTATTTGGGCGGTTAGAGGTTCAGAAGGAAAAGGTATTAGTAGCGTTGCAGGAGTTGGATGAAAAAGAAGGTGCTGGGGGGCTGTCTGAGGCTGATATGGCTCTGGGAGGAGGTTCATAAGGAGTTTGGCCAAATTGCTCACACGGAGGAAGTCAGTTCCCGTCAGAAGTCTAGATGCCTGTGGTTGAAGGATGTGGACCGTAACACGAAGTTTTTTCACCGTATAGCGAATGCTCATTGGTAGGTCAATCAGATAGGGCGAATACGAGTGAATGGGGTGGATTTTTCGTCCTCGGAGGATGTTAAGGCAAATATTGTGGGTTTCTATGAGCTTTTGTTTCGAAATGTAGGGGATGGGTGGAGACCGGGTCTAGATGGTGTCATTTTTGATGTTATTTTAGAGGTAGATTGCACTTTATTGGAAAGGCCATTTACAGAAGATGAGGTGGTTAAGGCATTGCACAATATGTCTGGGGATAAGGCGCTTGGTCTAGATGGGTTTACAATTTCCTTTTTCCAATAGTGTTGGGGGGGTGGTAAAGATAGAGGTGATGGCTATGTTCGAGCCGTTTCATTAGACAGGCAAATTTGAGAAAAGCTTTAATACTACATTTATTGCCTTGATTCCAAAGAAGGGTGAGGTGGAGGATATTAGAGATTTCCAGCCTACTAGTCTTTTGGGTTGTGTGTATAAGTTGTTGGCTAAAGTCTTGGCGATCCGTTTGCGAGGAGTGCTGGAAGGGGTGGTCTCGGAATCCTAGAATGCTTTTGTAGGGGGTAGGCAGATCTTGGATGCGGTGCTTGTTGCAAATGAGTGTGTGGACTTGCGGTTGCGTCAAGGAAATGAGGGTATTAATTGTAAATTAGACATTGAGAAGGCTTATGATAATGTGAATTGGTAGTTCTTGATGTACATGTTGGAGAGGATGAGATTTGGGGATTGGTGGCGGTGTTGGGCTCAGTTTTCATTTCTATTGTGCGAATGTCGATCTTGGTTAATGGACCCCGGCAGGTTTCTTTCCGACTCATCAAGGGTTGCGGCAGGGTGATCCTTTATCTCCTTTACTGTTTATCTTGGTTATGGAGGCTTTGGGGTGTTTATTGGCAAGAGCGGTGCAAGAAGGTTTGTTGAAAGGGTTTAAGGTAGGAGTGGCTCCAGGGGCTGTGGAGGTGTCTCATTTGTTTTATGCGGATGACTCGCTCATTTTCTGTGATGCAGAGGAGGACCACATTGGGTATTTGAAATGTGTGTTGCTGTGCTTTGAGGCAGTGTCCGAGCTTCGGGTAAACTTAGCAAAATCAGAATTGATCCCGGTGGGGGAAGTGGCAAGATCTTCGGTTTTGGCAACTATTTTGGGGTGTAAAGTGGTTTTTTTGCCAATCACATATCTGGGCTTGCCTTTGGGGGCTTCCTTTAAGGCGAAAGGGGTATGGGATAGGGTGGTGGATTGGGTGCAACGACAGTTGGCAGGATGGTAGTGGCAGTATTTATCAAAGGGAGGACGGCTTACATTGATTAAAAGTGTTTTGTTGAGTATCCCGACTTTATGTCTGTTCATGTGATCCCGGTGTTGGTAGCAAAGCGGATTGAGCAGCTGCAGCGGGACTTTTTGTGGGGTGGTGGAGGTGAGGGTGCTCATCATCATTTAGTGTCACGGGCTTGGATTTGTTTGCCTAAGGAGAGAGGGGCTTGGGGGTTTGGAGGTTGGTCTTGTTGGGGAAGTGGTTGTGGTGTTTTGTGGAGGAGAGGGAGCAACTTTGGAGGAGGAGGGTGGTGGTTGCTAAGTTTGGTGTGGGAAAGGGGGAGTGGTGTTCAAGGAGGGTGGGTTATTATCATGGTTGTGGTTTGTGGAAAAGGATCTGGCTAGGTTAGGAGGCGTTTTGGAGGAGGGTGAGGTTGAAAGTTGGTGTGGGGGATAGAGTTCGTTTTTGGCGGGATAAGTGGTATGGTGACTTGTCTTTAGAGTTTTGATTCCCTTTGATCTTCGTTATTGCTATTGATTGTGAGGTGTAAGTAGGTGCTGTGAGGGTTGGGGAGGGGTAGTCAATGGTGTGGAATGTGCAGTTGCATCGTGATGTCTAGGATTAGGAACAAGATCAGTTAATGGAATTTCTGGGTTTTTTATATGGTTTGCATCTTGGGAGGGTAGGTCAGGGTTCCTTGGTTTGGGATTGTCCTAGATCTAAAGGTATTTTTACTGTGTCTTTGTTCTATGGGGCGCTTGTTCAAGATGTGCATGTTCATGATGTCGCTATGGTTTATCCGTGGAAAGGTGTTTGGGTGTAGGGCATGCCGTCTAAGGTTGCCTTTTTTGTTAGGACAACAAGCTTGAGGCGTATCTTGACTACTGATAATTTGATTCGTCGTGGGCATATTTTGGTGAATTAGTGTTGTCTGTGCGGTAGGACAGCGGAGTTGGTTGACCATTTGCTTATTCATTGTTTGGTCTCATCTCGTTTTTGGATGCTTGTGGTTGTAGTTTTTGGTTTAGTTTGGGTTCAACCGAATTCTGTGTTCACAGTTTTACAAAGTTGGGTGGGGGAAAAGGGTTGGAAGGAGACGTCGAAAGACTTAGATTCTTGCTTCACACTGTTTAATGTTGTTGATTTGGTTGGAGCGTAATATGCGGGTGTTTCAAGGGGTGGTTCACTCCATCCCTTACTTAGAGAGGTGGCTTCTTACAGTATTGTATAGTTGGGTGACAGGTTTAGTAGATCCGGATGTGTTGGCTTTTGTAGATTTTGTAGAGGATTTGATTTGTTAGTTTGGTTGGGCTTTTCAGGCCGCTCTTATATTTTTTGCATCATCTTGATGCTTTCTCAATAAAGTTTGGTTATTTATCAAAAAAAAAAAAAAAAAAAGAGAAAAAAACTCATGATCATGTACAAGAGTTGTGCAAACTGAATTATAAGTTGAGAGAGACATAATTCGTTTTGATATGTTGTTTTGGTTAGCTTCCAAGAAAAACAGAATTTTCAGTTGAGAGAAAGATAAAATTCTCCCCAAAAGTTTTCCTCAAGGATCAAAATTCGTTTTGATATGTTGTTTGGGTTAGCTTAGAGGCAAAAATATTTCATAAATCTTTCGGAAATATGTTTTGTTCTAATCCATCGTTTTTCTCTACTAGAATGTGAATACTTTAGATATTAAGAAATTAATCTCAATGAAGATTCAGAATAGACGGGGAACTGTTACGTGCCCCAAACATTTTATTGTCATCTAATCTGTAGTTATGTTCTTTTTCCTTTCCTGGATGCAGTTTGTTATATTACTGTCTCAAATCAAGGTAAATTCTATGGCAATTGTTCGTATGAAATTTCCTGATGTATATTGCTCAATGGATCAGTCTGGAAAATTTTCTCAAGCTGGAGGTGCTTTAACTAGTAATTTGGAACAGGTTTGTACAGGTGCTACTTGAATTTTCATTTTTGCTATTCTTCTGGAGTATTTCCTCATGAACTTTTGTTACAATGATATCGTGTTGGACAATTTTTCTTATTGAAAATGTTCCTTTTCTTGACGGTACTCCTACAAGTAGAGCCGATGGATACGGTGGGGTTTGTCGCTCAGAGGATTGGGGCATCAGATGGGCAATTGCATTATTTTTTCAAACTAAATGCCGTACAAAAAAAAATGGTACAACAATATAGGGAGAGAGCTCTTCAAAATAAATGGCAAAAAACCGAAATTAAAAAAAAAAAAAAAAATGAAAGGGAAAAAAAAGGCTTTCTCCCTCACTTGCCTCAAATCACGTAGTCACCTCCATGCATTATGTTTTCTCCTAAGACCAAAATACTTTCTGGTTCAATCTTGGTTCCCCCTCTGGGTTCATATAAAGCTGATTTTTCACCCAATCCTTGCATGTTGAGAATGCAATACCTCTAATTCCTTTCATGTAGACAAAGGTTGAAATCTAGTACATTAATGTTGAGAATGCAATACGCTAATTCCTTGCATGTTGAGAATGCAATACCTCTGATTCCTTTCATGTCAACCACCTTTCGAAAAAAAAATTATATTCAAAAATATTTCTTCCCTTCCCTGCTAACTGTGATCTGAAGCATCAATATACATAAAGCTGATTTTTCACCCAATCCTTGCATGTTGAGAATGCAATACCTCTAATTCCTTTCATGTAGACAAAGGTTGAAGTGTTGAGAATGCAATACCTCTAATTCCTTTCATGTTGGGAATGCAATACCTCTAATTCCTTTCATGTCAACCACCTTTCAAAAAAAATTATATTCAAAAATATTTCTTCCCCTCCCTGCTAACTGTGATCTGAAGCATCAATATATGAGGCAAGCAATTCGTGTATTCCTCATAAACCCCGTAGTTTTGAATGCATTAAGCAATACAGAGGATAAGTCCATTGGTGTTATGGTAATGACGACTTGAGGAAAATGTGGTGTCATAGTACATGAACTTGGAAGCACATTTTGCATTTACTTGGAAAAATGGTTAAAGTATGTTGTCTTTTTTCTGAGGAAACTACCTGCTTGTGGAGTTCTTTGCATCAAAGGAGATAACAGACGTGACATAATGGCAGTTTGGAAGGGTGGTGTGGGCCTCGTGGCTTAAGTTTGAAAAAAAAAAAAAAAAACTTCTTGAGAGCGAAAATGGAGAACAGTGGAACTCATTTTGTTGATTACCATTGAGTACCAGGACCAAGGCTGATTGCAACCTGCAAATTATGTTGATAAAAAAAAATTCTCAGCGTAATGTAGAAAGCATTTATTGCAGCAGGAAGAACCGTTTTATGAAGACACACTAAAAGAAAATTCTTTCTTCAATAATGCATTTAAATAGTGTAATTTTGTAGACCCTTCATTCAGAGTTGAGAATTATGAATGTAATTGATTTCGAGTGTTTTACTATAATCAAAAGGCTTTCTCCCCTAATTTTACTGTTTTCTGATTGATGCTATTCTGTAGGTTAGAGTAGGTCAAGCTGTTTATTCAGCTGGCAGTCTGTTTAACCATTCTTGCCAGCCAAACATTCACGCATATTTCCTATCTCGGACTCTCTATATTCGAGCCACAGAATTTGTGGTGGCAGGGTGCCCACTAGAGCTGTCCTATGGTCCACAGGTATTCTTACTCTTGATAAGTGGCATTTGTCTCAGTTGTTTATTAGGGTTTTGTATGAGAGTAGTGTGAAAACTTTTTAGTTTCATTCTGATAGGCTGGAGAATTCCCTTTGTCATTTTGGTTGATGTATCAATACCACTGGCAGAGACAGCTATTTGAATCGATAATGGAAGTTTTTGTTTCACAGGTTGGGCAGTGGGTCTGTAAGCACCGCCAAGAATTTCTGGAAGATAAATACTCATTTAGATGTTGGTGCAGAGGTTGCTCAGAGTTAAATTTATCTGACCTTGTGCTAAATGCTTTTCGGTGTGTCAAACCAAATTGTTTTGGTGTAGTCTTGGATAGCTGTGTGGCCAAGTATGAAAAACAGAAAATCAACCACCTCGTTGTCCCTCCAATTTGCAGTTCAGAGACTCATGTACAGGTATCCTATATGCCCCAGTTCTAGTATGTGAATCTCTTTTCTACAACAGAAAGATTTTTTTTAAAAACAAATCTTGGGTAGTTAAGCATGGTCATGAACCTATTGGGAAAAAAAAAAAAGAAAAAAAAGAAAAAAAACTATGGTCTTGCAGTTACATTAAAAGATTCAATTAAAAGCTGCAAGACTGGCTATCCCTCTCACTAGCAGCTTAAGCTTCAGGTAAGTTGGTGGTTTATAACTTAGCATGGTATAAGAACAGACAATAGATCATGGGTTCAAACCTCACCGCTCCTGTCTTTAGCATCTTAAGCTTTTAGATGAGTTGTACAAATAAAAAGGTTTATGAACCTACATCGGCACAAGTAGATGTATTTTCTGGTCAACTATTTTCTCATTTTGAACCTAATATCTAAATATGAGAAAGCAGATGTGTCAAATTACATTCACTCAATCCAAACAATCTTACTTTAGTGCTAAAATTTGGGACTTAAAACTGGTGGATTTCACTCTGTTGTACATGACATTGATGTAATGCCATTTCTAGAATGTGACCTATTATATGTCATCCTGTTTTGTAACTCTGAAGTTTCTGATCTTTTGAAGGTTGAAAAGCCAAAAGATGATGACATTGATAAAGTGGCTGGCCTTGTGTTTGAACAAACCGGATGCAGCAATCAAATTGAACCTGGATATTGTTTGAACTGTGGTTCTTATCGCGATCTGGAAGCTTTACATGCAATGGCCAATAAAGCTGAGATTTGTATCAGAGGGTACATATTTGTTTCTTTGAAGTGCATTTATTTCTTAGACACCGTAAAGTGCATTTGTACTTGCCTACATATATGCATATAAGGCTATATAAACAAGATACATATAGACATATTTATATATGGGATGCATGCTTGCCTTCTTTATGGGCATCTCATATTGAAATGTTTTATTCAACAGATTGAAGGATGCAATAATTGCTAATGAAGTCGGACCTAATACTCTCTCAGATGCTTTGGTATCGTTTGATCTGCTTCGGTCAACATTGCATGCATACAACAAGAACATTGCAGAGGTGAGTTCTAGATTTCTAGGGTTACAAGGAGCATCTTGATCCATGTTCTTGTCTTTTTTTTTTTCGATAAATCATCTTGATCCATGTTCTTACCCTTGGGTTTGATGAAATATTTCTTGTATTTTATGTTTGGGAACAAGCAAGTTTGGTGACTGGCCTATCTCGCATTTCATTTTGTGGCTGAAAATTTGTTTGATGGTCATAGTTGTGGCCTATGAAGCATGTGTATGGATACTGGTATTGGTGCGGTACGGATATGTTGATATAATAAAATCTAAAATAAGTAGGGTATAGGCACGGCTGGGTACGTTTGTAAAAAATATTTAAATTTTAATTTGGAGTAATGTAAAAATTAGTTAAATGGTTTAGTTGGTTAAGGTCAAACCTACAATTCACATTTAATGCCAAAACTATGGTATAAACCAAAATTAAATGTCATTATATTAAATAACTTACAAAACAAAACTTAATTTTAAAATCATGCTAAGCGTACATAAAAGCCCAATGAAACTAATTTCACCTCTATATGGAATAAAATATTATTCCGGCTGAGGCAAAAAACTAAGAAGAAAAAATTTGAGTATGTGTTTTGTGTACTCGATACGTATGCAAAAGTACCATGCAAAGTATTAGTACCCGGTATGTATCTAGTATGGGTATGGCATGCTTGTTGGTGTGTCCATGCTTCATAAGATGTGGCGATACCTATGGCTCAAAATGATTTGCGTGACCATGTAATAATTTCAGGTGGAGGACAACCTTGCACAGGCATTTTGTTTGTTTGGAGACCTACAACTGGCAATGGACCATTGTGAGGCATCAATTGAGGTAAATCATCTTTTTGTCATGTCATCCAGTGATTTTTTATTTTATTTTATTTTATTTTGGGTATTCACTATGGGATTACAACTTGTTTGTACCCAGTGCACAACGGATTCATGAACTCTCTTAACCATTTTTCAACAAGACTTAGAAGGGATCTATTTTAGAGCTATAAACTATATGTTGTTGAACCAAAATGGATTCATACCACTTGTTGCACCACATTGCAACAAGATATTGGAGATGTCCCAAGACTACTATAGACACATTGACGTATAAATAAATTATCTAAATTTGATATTTATAATTGGCAAAACAAAAGCGGAAGTTGAAGCTCCACAAATAATTAATGCTTACAACTGCTGCCTACTGTCTCATCAGTGCCCAAGAATATTGGATATGAAGTGACTCGCTGCATAGGTGGTTTTTAAGTAGTGTCTGTAAAGTACCTGAAATTATAAATTTCAGTTTTAAATAAAGAAATGTTCAAGAAGTGTTGGACATGTTTATAGGAGTGTCCAATAAGTGTCCGTGTCCATCATTTTTAGAAGTGTTAAAACTGTTCATGCTGCTTAGACTACAGCTAGGGTAAATTAGAGAATTGAAACCTATCCTTGGATATTGGAATACCAGCATTTATAGGACAGATATTGCTGCACTCAGTTGATATATATATATATAGTTTTGTGTGTTTGCATCTGAAAAAGATCAGATAATGGCTCATTTATTTCTGAGAAAATTGAATGAAGAGTTTTGGTAAAAAATTATCCCAAAATTAAAGTTCTTGTCGTATTAATAATAAGCGATCAGAAAGTCCATCTCCTTTCTCTTTGGTACACTATTCTTTCAAATCCATTTTCCATCAGCAATGTTCGTCTCTATGATAGCAGTACCTATTTGGCCAATTGACCTGTATAAAAATGTAGAATGGGTCTCACCATATGCATAGCCATTTTATGAATGATGGGAGTCTGTTGGTAGGTGAAGTAAGATTGTTTACTTGGTGTGTGCTAAGTAAATCTATTTAATACTTCTGTAAATTTATACTATTTCAATCAATTTTCTGATTCTTAATATATCTGTTTTGAATTGCCCTATTTTAAAGGGGTTGCATAGCTTCCAGGTTTTGGAGCATTGGTTAATCAATTTCTTTAAACATTGTTTTTTCCAAAATTCATTTGTCTTTGCTGGATTCAGAAGTTAAAAATCAGTATGATTAATTTGATTGCACTTGCAATATATCCTTCACTTCTTGTTTTTGTTTTTATTTTTGTTTTTGTTTTTTGTTTTTTGTTTTTTGTTTTTTTGTTTTGTTTTTGTGGTACAAATTACAATTGATGAGTAAAGAAATTTGATTGGGAATTCATTTCTCCATTGAATTGGCAGATTCTTGAAAAGCTCTATGGTCCCGACCACATTGCTATTGGAAATGAATTGGTAAAACTTTCATCGATTCAGCTATCCCTGGGTGATCAAAGTGCCATGGACTGCTTAAATCGGGTGGCTGTAATTTTTTCACGATACTATGGATCTCATGCAAACACGATATTCCCGTATCTGCAAGGCCTTGAGAGAGAAGCTCACAAACTTGTTCAGTGAACAGGCCACTATTCTTGCAGTTTAATCCAGCAAAAACCGAGCTGCCTATGTTGAGTGAGAGATTGAATCGTTCTCTTTACCTGATAGTATGCTGGCATTTTTTCAAGGTTTAAGCAGGAGGTGGAAGTATATTTTATTAGATTTATCTTTTGGGTAGATCTAGTAGTGTAGTTTTACCCAATACTATGTTTGGATCTTGGAACTACATTTTCTTTCTCATTCTTTCCATTTTCTTTTCCTTTCCCACAAAAAACCTGTGTTCCAAACATAGCTTTTTTCACTACTTTTTCTTCTAGTAATAAATTACATGCATTTAGATGTTGTTCCTTGATGGAATATCTGATCCCAACATGGTGCCAACTGAGAATGGGAAGACAAATGATAGCAGGAACTAAAGGAGGCCACCTAGATGTGCAATATTGCACACTTCCTATTTATTATTGAATCGAAAGCATGAGTCGGATATGGTATCACATAGTCGTGCAAAAGGGGCAGGGGCCAGTTTCTGGACTCGCAATCCATACCAAAGGGGCTGGGGCCAGTTTCTGAACCACACTCTTGCCAAAGGAGCCGGGGCCAGTTTCTAAACTCGCACTCCATACCAAAGGGGTCGTGGCCAGTTTCGAACCACGCTCATGCAAAAAGGGGCTGGGACCAGTTTCTGAACTTGCACTCCATACCAGCAAAGCAGAAAAAGATGGTGAAGTGTCCTTTACCTTTTCTTTACCGGAAGTCCTCTGCTTTGTCAAAGTAACATTGACAGTAGAGCACGAATTTAATGTTACACGTTTAGATTTTGAATTTGTGGGGAAAAAGAAAAAGAAAGGCAAATTTTAAAAATAATAATGATAACAATTTTGGGTAAATTATACTAATCTTTCTTGGGATTGAGAAAATGTATCGGGTTTTACAAGTTTTGCATAATTAAAATTTTCCTTGCAAGCCCTTGCAAAAGAGGTGTATTTGTTTGATATTCCTTACTCAGAAAATCAATATGCATGTTCCAAAATGAAGGGATAAAGTGATATTTGCCGATAGTTAGGGGGTCTTAGTGTAATTAACCCTCCAATAAATCAATAAGATTTGTGTACCTCTGAAGTGCAAACCCAGTTGGGAAGGTCATGAATGAGCAATATCTCTAACAATAACCACATCGGAAATGCAATTGTTCAATGAACAGAAAGCCACCAACCAAACAAGTGTTTTTCTCAGCAACAAACAGTGATAATCAATTGTAGAGAATCCATAAATAACGAATTATAGATAATCACAAAAATGAAAAACAAATAATTTGAAAGTTAAAAATAATTTTATGCAGAGACATATGAACAAAATGGTCAACTGACAAGACAAAGTAAAAATTCATTGTTTCCATCCAAGGAGTGTTGCTAAACCTGGATATGAAACATTGAATCTGTAGACATATTAACACCCTCATCATCAATAATGCATCCAAAACCAGAGGATTCACTCCCAGACCACAGATAGTATGCTGCTTAAAATTATGGTCCGGACAGTGAAGAAAGATGGAGTTGCCTCAAGCCAAATTTCACCAGTATATAGCTACAGACAGATGGTACGTACTAAAATTCTTGTACTTGTAATTTTTGCTAGCATTAACGAAGCTTTGTCTCATTCAGTTTGCTGCCCCTAAATGCTGAAAGAGAGAAGAATGATCTTGTTGCTGAAACACAAACATAGTAGAGAATATTGGAATCTATGGACAATAAGAGAAGATGAACCACTAGGATAGGAAAGGATTGAGACTAATCACTCGGAATAGGATATCAAAAATAACCTTTAGTTGTGGTGGCTGCAGCTGGATTGTGGTCCTGGAACTTGTGGTAAGAACTCTGAGCGCCAAATTTGCTTGTATTTGATTGAGCTGTATGCATATCATCCGTTATAATTATCAGTATCAGAGTCCAGACTAGGCAAATGTGTCAATCATAAAGCGCACATAAGAACACAATATCACTGAAAAACTAGCTAATTTATGCTGTTAAGATAGACAGTGAAAATAAAAGAGAAGAGATAAGAATGCCATGGAGGTGTTTTCAGGCTTTAAACTGTACAGTAAACACCTAACAAGCACCAATACTCCAAGATGGACACTAGTATCCACATGTTCGACATGCTAAATGGTGTGTTGATTGTTTAAATTATATTTTTTGTAGGACATGTTGAAGACAGGTATTTATTTTTTTATTTTTTAAAAGTTGATTACGAAGTTAATTTGAGGTCAAGGTAAATTATATGTAAATAAAAGAAGAAAAAAGTAAAAAAATAAAAATAAACACTCTTATACATTGATACCTTTTATATCTACGTATCCTAAATTTATATTCATATACATGGTAAATAAAAGTATATGAAAAATAAATGTTTTTGCCGTATCACTGTCATGTCTGTATCTTATTTTTTTTAAGAATCACTATTGTCCCGTGTCAGTGCTGCTTAGGCAACCACTAAGTTTCATGCTTACTACTAAGACGATTAACAGTTCAACTCACTTTGAGTTCAATGCTTATGCACAACAAAGATATAAAGCATGGAGATGGAAGTAAATGTACCGGAAAGCATTTCAGGTCCAGCTGGATTTTTCTCATAGCCTTCACCTAATGAAGTCTTTTGTTGCCCGTAGTTCTTTGGATGTAGGGCAGCCTTCCTCAGTGTGTTGTCCGCATTTTTCATACCAACAGCTTTAGACTCCTCAGCATCATCCTCTCCTTCAGAAAACACAGATGGGCTAGGGCAACCAGTCAAATTTGGATCCGCCCTACTCTTTCGAGCAAACTTCAAGAGCCTCTTCAATCCTTTGGGTGAATCTTTTTGGTACACCATTGCAGGAGGGTTCTCGACATTTCCCCATTCAACAATATCAGGTTCAGCACTCTCCTCTAGAAGCATTTGTGACAAAGAGTGGCGGACACGTGGACTCGACATTGCTACTGGTGCAACATTGGCTGCAGATGCAATATGGCATGTGCTGTCATCATGTGGAATAGGTAAATCTTGATCCTCATCTATTTCTACCCAGGCCGTTAGGGAGATAACTGATTCTTCTTCTTCAGCCTCAGTTTTCAATGCAGACTCCGTCACCATTATAAAGCTATTATCATCACCATTGGCAGTAACTTGTTCAGAAATCACTGTGTCATCACATTTCTGTTCATTAGTTAACTGAGTTTCTGATTCTAAATCAGCATGAGTTTCCGGTGCTTCAAGATCCCCCTCCTGCTGACTGACTGGATCAGAAATGTCAGTAACCTGACTGATTGGATCAGAAATGTCAGTAACCACCTCATTTTCCTGAGCTCGGATCAGATTTGCAGCTGTTTTCAAAGTCTCCTCGGGCTGAGAAGAAGCTTTTGTCTTGACAACAACAGGACCCACACCGGGGCCAATACCAGAGCCCTTACGAAGGAAAGGTTTTGACTCCAGTGGCACTACACTGCTCTTCTTGGTCACCTTGTTATAGAAACTAGGCTTTGCTGCAACTGTTGAACTGTCCTTTCCAGAAGTCATCTGAACTTTAGTTTTTGCACTTTTCCCATTTTTGGTTAATGGTTGCTGCTGCTTCTCGGTCATGGCTTTCGTGCTCTTCCAAGTGTCATTTTGGCTAGCCTTCACAGTTTTGGGCCGCTGCACAGTTCTTTCCACCTTTGGGCTCGACTGAGGAACTGATGGTGTGGGCTGAGGTTTCCGACGTGTAGGTGTAGTACCAGCAGATGAGTTTCCGCACGGAGCTTTAGCTGGTGATGTCCCTGTTGTGGCTCTTGGTGATGGAGTTGATGGCCATGACTTACGCATAGCAGGTGAGGGTGATGCCTTAGATAATGCTTTCTTCGCAACAGCAGATTTTGTTGACTCCTTGGGATTGGCAGATTGGGTTAAACTCTTACGTGATTTTTGGGGCTTAGCCAAAGAACTTTTTGAGGCCATTTCGGTTTTTCTTTTATCAAGAATTTGCTGCATTGCTCTAAATTGTGCTTCTTTCTCTGCTCGCTTTCCTGCTGTTTCTCCCCTAAGTTTTTCATCCCTCTTTCCTTTGTAGTGATCATAAAACCCCCCTCTCTGTTCATGTGGACCATCTTGGCTTCTGTTATTTTCAGGTGCTATATTCTGATACCTAACAGGCTTACTTTCCATCATTTTTATCAGCATCTGATTCAACTCTGCTTCCTTCTGTCGATTCCATTCTGTTGAGGCTGCTAAGTTTTCAGTGTCTTCCTCACTTTCGATTACAAGAATATCTGCTTTACTTCCAATGGAATTAGACATTCTTTCATCAAAAGTTTCTACGTTTGCCTCTACTTTAGCAGCCTCAACAGGATTGTTATCTCCTGAAATGAATTCACACTCCAGTTTTGCTAATGAACTCCTTGGAATTTCTTCTCCCTCTAAATTACTGGAAGTCATTGGAACAGAACTTTCAGAACCAATTTCTGGAAGGCATTGGGTGGAAATTTCACCTGTACCTGCACTCCATCTTCTCAATACAGATTTATTTGTACCAGCAAGGGCATCTAAAGTTGGCTTTGTCTTCTGAATATCCGAAGTTTGATCTCTTTGTTTACTTTCAAAAAGATTGATTGCATCTTGCACACTCATTCTCCGTGCATTACTATCAGGTTTTTTGGGGGGTTGCTCAGATCCTTCCTCTTCACTACTGTTTGCAGTTGCATCTCTATAAGATAATGTCTTATCTCTACCAGGAAAAAAATTGAGGCTCTTAATGGTTAGTGCAGTAGCCTTGCGTGACCCAGATCGCCCTATTTGGACCCTCCGCATTGGAGATGCTGACCTTCTAGGTGATGCACACCTAATGAGAGTCCGACTTCGTTCCACAGATGGCTGATCATCCTCACTCAAGTAAGAAGATTCCTCACTTTCTGATGAACCTTGTCGCTCAACCTGGGCAACTTTGGCGGGAGAGACACCATATTTTACTGGTGTATCTGAGTGTGATGGTTTTAATATCTTATTGACCCTATCATTTCTTGAATAAATTGTGGCAGGGGACTTCTCATCACTTGGTAAATCAACAGTCTTTCCTATTTGGCTCAGTTCTAAAAACTTATGCAAAGTACTCCTACAAAACACAACAAAAATGGGGGATTTGGTCAAAACCCCTTTGTAATAAAATTTAAATGCATTAAGGACAAGCACAAAAAGTTTTTCTTGAAAAGTCCAAAACGTACAATTATTATCAAAATATTAAACTTTAAAATAATATAACTTTTGATATAGATGTCGGTTTTTAATAAAATTAGTATTTTTAGAATTCTTGCATAAAGATCTATCAAATGAGATCGATATTGATTATGAAATTCTTTAAAAAATATATATATATATTACCGTCGAAATTAATGTAAACAGTAACAGTAATATGTTACTTTGTTTGATAGTAACATGTTACTTTGTTTGACAGTATTATGTTACTCTGGCAATATTTTCAAAGACAAAAAAAAGATATTTTACTTTGTCTTTGCTCAATTATGTGTTTTCTCCTTAGTGGGTTTATGAAGCAAAATAAATTGGGTTGTCTTTTTCACCAAAAAAGGATCCAATGGAGAGGTTTTGGCTAAATTTCCCAACAAAAATTTATTAATGTTGGTCATTACTATCTAATAGTTGGGCATTTAAAATTTTTGTATCACAATGATTAGAAAGTAAAAAGAAGGAAAAAGGAAAGAAGAGGATGAGGAAAATGACACAGTAGCTTTAAGAATTATTATTACACAAAAACTTTGAATACCTCAAATCTATGGCTCCAAAATGTTGAGAAAGCTTTTCCATATCAGAGACATGCTTTGAAGAGCATGTGGCTCCAGCAGCCTCGTTGAAAGCAGCAGCTAATTCTCCTCTTAATGTTGTTAGCCTCAAATCCATTGCTCGCAGCAATTCATTCCTGTCAGTGTTCAAGGTGTAATTTGGCACACACAGCAGAGAAAAATTTAATTATTGATAACAAAACAACCAATATACGTACTTTGTTGCATCTGATGACACAATCTCAACTTCATCCTGTTACCGCAAACCATATTAGTTGCCAAATACAATTATGTGTTATACTAAAAGGGTAAAGAAATAGCAATTACCTTAATCTGTGGTTCCACACCATTCAAGTTGCAGCAGTCTGTTAGAGAAGGGGCACCAACAATCACTGAGTATTTAGCTAAAAAACAAATGGGAAAATACAATTGCAAACATGAAACTTGATCATAATGAAAGAGAAGGACACACGACAATTTACAAATGGGGGAAAATCCAACCTATCAAACCCCACACTAACTACTTGATTTTAGGCTTAATTGACAGACAAAATACTTCCCTGTTCTCTTCTTCTCTTCTCTTTTGTTTTATTCAATCTATTCTCCCCACACTAACTGTGACATTGGCTTGTCTCAATTTAGAAGACAGTTCAAAGTGATAATTTACATTCCATAAATAAACAGATCTACTAGCATGGAGTTCAATCAGGCTTTGATTAAAATGGCCAAGTTACATCCTCAGTGGAAGCACAAAAAACTAATGCAGCAGCTCTATATTTTAGCAATCCCAGGTTTATAGAAAGTAAATGTTTAATAAATTAACCTGTTGCTCCATCTCCAGAATGATCCCGATGATCCTGAGAAAAGGAATACAATATGCATATGAGTTTAATACATATTTGAAGCAGAGAAATGCTAGAGACCCATACTTTTAAACCCACAAATTCACCCACAATGATGTGGCAAGCGAGTTGGGTCCTATATCATTGGGTGTAACAAATCAAAATTTGACACTTATCGAAACAAATCATTGTGGGTCGAATTGTGGAAGTTTTTTGAGAGTCTCAAACATTTCTTTGAAGTATCAACTCCCAAGAAATGTATAGATATTACCTTGGTATACAAAGAAAGGTGAAATTTTCTGGCTTCCTCCAGTTGAGTTATCTCATTTCCAATAGCATTGGTGGTATTTAGTGTGTCCGATGAACCAACAATACGTAAAAATCTGAGAAATAATCAGATAGAAATAATAGAAGAACTAAACATCCTCATTTTCTCCTTCACAAAAAATTAAAAAAAAAAAAAGAAAGGAGAAAGCCAAGTGACAAAACAAGAAAGAGTTTAATGACATCAACCTTGTTAATGTTGATTTTGTGAACCACTGGGAACTATCAAGATTTTTGGGTGGTTTAAGTTTGAAGTTGGCATTGGATCCTCTTGACAACAAATTTTTTAGTTCAGGTAAATGCAGCGCCAGCTGTCCCAAAAGGCCAGATGCTATTGTTTCTACCTTGTTGCCACTGCATACACATGCCTCATACCTACAACAAAGTCTGAATGCTGTTTAAAACAATTTCCAAGTATAATAATAATAACAATAGTCATTACTATCATCTTCATAACGATTTTTTTTAGCGTCAATGATCATTGTTCTTGCTGTTGTTAACAACAATCATATTTATTATATTTTTGTGAGGCAACTAATTTTTTTATCCATTAAATGATTAATGGTTTTAATGGTGGGATATGTAAATTCCCAAATTCAAATTTCCTTGCAATGAAAAGGGCTTGAAAACTTTTGGAACATTCAAAATTCAAAATCATTTGCATCTAACATGCAATTAAACAGAATAAAACCCCAAATTGGATATCCTCACTAATCAATCTGGATGCAGAAGATATTTGTCAAAGCCCATATAGAAAAGAATCGCTAGATATTTTAGCCAATCTAATTCGATTGTATCCTAATCACATTAATCTTTGGTAAAGGTCCAATTTTAGTGAAAAATTCAAATGACCCAACAAATTTGAATTTGAAAATCTAAAGAAAGAACATGAGGGATAAAAAACATTTGATCCTTGTCATTAAAAAAAATAAAAAAAACAAAAAAAACCTTCTCTGTTAAGTGTACATAATTAAGTATCAGTGGAAAATTGTTACAAAAAGAAGTATAACCGACCTGTCCCGGCTTGGAAATAATTGAAATTCAGCATAATCAAGTGGTGAATCGGCGTCGATTTCAGCCTCCATCTCAACCAACTTATCTATCAAGCACAACAACCTGAAGGGGGAATAAAAATAAAATAAAATAAATCAATCTAACCATTCCAGTTGCAAAAAACATTCCATACATTGCATTCATAGAGAAACCAATATAATATATATAATTTGACCTCCTTCAAAACATATATAATATAACTACTTCACTTGAACTCAAAACCACACAGAGATCTATATTATATAAATATAGAATTTTGGGGTTAATATAAAAAGAATCACCATCACCATTGAAGATTACTCTGAATTAGTCAAAAAAAGCACAACTAAAAAAGATTGAAGTGAAGTGTCGGTGGGAAAAGAAAGAAAGAAAGAAAGAAAGAAAGAAAATTAGTTGGAACCACCAAATAGAACACCAACCGTTGAAGATCAGATCTAGGCAAAGCAAAGCCTTAATTTAGGAAATTAGAGTGATAATTTGAAGTGACAGAATATCCAAAGCCATTACTAAGTTGGAATCTCAAGCACTCTGTTTGTTCACATGAATTACATATTTGAATGTAATGTGTGTATGTATATCAATCACCAAATGCAAATCCAGAGAGACAGAGAAGAGAAGTGGTTGATGGATTACCACAGATAGATTGAGAGAGAGAGAGAGATCGATCTTGAAGTGTCTGTCTTTTGCCTTGCTTGCCTTTTCTAGAGAGAGATAGAGAGACGGTTCAGAAAGTGGGAGAGTGAGAGAGACGGAAGATAGGGAGGAGTGGGGGCAAAAGCAGAAAACGCGAGGCCTCTTCAATTCTCGAGCGCGTTGATTGCGTTTGCAAAGACTTTACTACTATTATTAATTAGGATAAATTACAACTATCTCTATCAAATTTGCTTAAATTATGAATTTTTTCTTTGTTGTATAATAAATTTTTAAGTTATTTAATTATTTTGATATTAGAAATGTATGTTAATTAAAATTTTAAATAATTTTATTATTATATACGAGAAAATTTCAAAATTTTATTTTTTCTGCTACTTGGGTTAAATAAAAAATTTAAACAATAAAACATTTATAATTTTTACAATTATAAAAAATAATTTATATTTTAAATAAATCTTAAAGTATATTCGTAATTGTCTTGTTAATTATTAAGAAATAAAAGGAGACAAAAGGACAAATTAATATCATAAGCATATGATTTCCGTTTCATGTGCATGGATACTCTAGACACTTTAGGATTTACTCTTCTCTCTCTCTCTCTCTGATTTTTTTTTTAATATTTTATTTAATTATATATTTTAATTTGAATTAATTACATATTCTTTTTAACTTTTATTCAAATGTTACTTTTGTCCACCTTGAACATTAGTCATTGTTTCAGTAGGGTCCTTTTATCACTTATTATTAAAAAATGAATAATATTAGAGATTATAAAAAAAAAATTATAAAATATTTTATGAAAATTTTTCATCATTTGATTAGTGTGTGGTATTTTATTATATGTATAATTTAAGAATAGAAATTTTTTTATGATCATCTTTATAATGTTTTTTTTTTTCATGATTCCTAACATTATTTTAAAAAATAAACATAAAAGGGCTTGCTTGATAGTCATGTGAACATTTTTTATGAGCATTAAGCCTTTATTTGAATCATGAATCTAAGTTGGATTTTACCCACATTTTTCCTTTTATTTTTCAAATATTTACTAAATTAATGATCTAAATACAACTTAAAACAAATAAATTATAAAAAAAATGTACATATTTTATTCTCAAACTTTTATTAGGAGACCAATAGTTCAAACCTCTTTACTTATACATGAGTGTTGCTCCCTTTGTATTTGTTGGGCTTCTCTATTTGTATTAATTATGTATTTATTTTATTTTATTTTCATTTGATGATTGTAATTCATTAAATTTTATTGCAATATCATATATAGAAAAAAAAAGAAAAAACTTTTACTCAAATTTTACTTTGATTATTTTTTAGTTTTCATTCAAGTTTTAAATAGGTGACTGACAAGAGAATTATATTGAAATTTTAATTGTTGTAATTAAAGAACAATGGATTAAAGAAAAACTCTGTTGAACAATGTAATTTAAATTTAAATTATAATTTTTTTAATATATATATATATATATATTTTATTACATAGTAATTTTATTATTACACTAGTATGGAACAAGGAATGGAGATGGTGAGAATTGAAATTTCGATCTTTGATGACGTGTGATGACTCCACTAGGCTATAATCTTGAAGCTTTAAATTATTTGTATTTTATTTTATTCTGATTTATGTCAAATTTACTTGGTTGTTTGTCCACATTAATTTTGTTTTGACAAGAAAAATAAAAGATACAATGAAATTAATTTTATGTAATTATTTTTGAGTCTTATAATTTTTAAAACTAATTATGAAGACAGATTTTTTTTTTTTTTTTTAGATGGGAATTATGAAGACAGATTGAAAAAAATAAAAATAAAAAATTCCTACTGCCTCATTTTGACCTTGTTTAAAGCTGTTTATAATTTTTTTATTTTTTTTATTTTTTAAATAGGTGTGAGAGTGTATAGTGCAACTATTTATAATTTATGAAGTAAAAATAATTTAAATAAATTTTTAAAAAATAATTATTGAAGAGTTGAGAAGAAAATGATCTTAAATTTTTACTTTCTTCATTTCACCTTTCAGTTTGTAAAAAAAAATTACCCTAAACAGGCCTTTAGGCTTTAGTCATAAATGATGACAATAAAGTAATAATTCACATCTATATATTAAGCAAAATGGTCTTTTAAAACTCAAGACTTGTGGAAGCTCCAACATGTCAATCCTAATTTCCTGATTTTTTAATATTTTTTAAAAAAAAATTGACTTGGTGATTGGTGATTGGTTCAAAGATTGTAATAATTACACTATTGATTACAATAAACACTATTGATTACAATAAACACTTAATTTATAATAATTACACTTATTAAATGAATAACGCAATAAATGAAATCCTAATTTTTTTATTTTATGCATCCCCAAGAGACCCATGTAATTATTGTGTAAATGCCTCTTAAATAAATAATAAACACTTATTAAATTCTTTCAAACTCCTCGGTCAAACTCCATGTATTTAATTTATATATTAAAAAATCCTAATTTCCTGATTTTTTAATATTTAAAAAAAAAATTGATTTGGTGATTGGTGATTAGTTTAAAGATTGTAATAATTACACTATTGATTACAATAAACATTTAATTGATAATAATTACACTTATTAAATGAATAACGCAATAAATAAAATCCTAATTTCCTTACTTTTTGCATCCTCAAGAGACCCATATAATTATTGTGTAAATGCCTCTTAAATAAATAAATAAACATTTATTAAATTCTTTCAAACTCCTCAGTCAAACCCCATGTATTTAATTTATATATTAAAAAAAATAAAAATAAATATAAATATTTATAATTATTCGGTGCATAGCACGAGTGATAAGCTAGTTAAATTTTAACGAAATCAAAGTTTATAATCAGGTAACATGTTGACACTCTTTCATTTAACATTATTTTAAGTATAATGCTACGGAAACAATTTTCTTGTACAAGTTCACTCATTAAGGGAATTCTAAATGGGAGTAGCAACCCTTTAGTTTTAGATCGAATTAGAGAGTATTACTAAATCTGTGGAATTAGAGAGTATTACTAAATCTGTGGAGATTCATTACAAATTTTATTTTAATAATTTGAACCGTTTAATATGTAGAACTTATTAAATATTATATATTTATAAAAAATCATATTGATTGGATATCGATAACTATGTGATCAAATCAGTTTTATATTAACAAAAATTGACGGTGAACAAATTAAAGATTGACAAAAAAACTAATCTAATGAGATAACTATCGATATCCGATTAATATAATTTTTTACAAACATATATTACTTAACAAGTTCTATCTATTGAATAATTCAAATTATCGAAACGGAACTCATGATAAACCCGCATAGATTCAACAACATCTTCTAATCTAATCTAGAACAGGAGGGAAGCTGCCTCCTTCCTTAAATGACTACACCTACATGAGTGGACCAATTCTTGTCAAGTCAATTAGCGAATCAACTATTATTTAGTAATGATTAACATTACACAAGAGATAACAAATCTGAGGCTTTTTTTTAATTTATTATTATTACAAAAATTGATATACAGTAATACAACTTTAATAGTCTATAATAAAAAGATTTTAAGATTTTAAATGAGATTCATTAAAATAATATAATAAAAATAAGGGAGAATTTCACACACACAAAAAAAAAAAAGTAAAAAAAAATATAAATAATGGAAGTACAAGATTTATTTGCATAATCTAATGCATAAATCACTTACATCTCTATCATTTTGAAATTATTTTTCTATTCTTCACTTTTTTTTTTTTATATTCTCCCTAAAAATAACTTATAGTGAGTTAGCAAGCTTTTCTAATTTTTATAGCATTATCATTTCTTAATCTCAAAGTTTAATCAATCAAAATTTTAAAAAAAATGAAAAAAAAAAAGAACACTAACAAGTCAGTCCTATTAATTAAACTTATTTACTTATAAGTCCTGTTTATTTTTTCATCTATTAATATCCCCCAAATACCCTCCATCACACATAAGACCAATGACATGGCACCTTACCATCTACAACTAACGACTATCACCTCTAGCCGTCGAAGACTAACTCTATCCACTGACTACCACTTATGACTGCTGACAACCACCTTTGGTTGTCATTTTTAGTTGCAAACGACCACCATTGACCTCCGACAACTACCTCTAACAATATTTTTTTGGCTATTTGCCATCTCCAACACGTCACTTTCGCCACTACCTTCTCTGATTTGGTGACGACAAGAGAAAAAAGAGAAGAACAAAGATGAAGAGAATGAAGTAGAGGAATAAAGAACTTTTATCAGAAGTTTTCATCATTCTTCACATGTGTGGAACAATACAAAAAATAAAGACAAATTCAATGATAAATTTATCACCTGGTATATCATCATCGTCACAATTCAATACAAGAATCAAAGACTATTTAGTGATAAATTTAGGGATTGTTTGGAGTGTCCTAAATAAGTGCACTTTTTGTCTTTTTGGACTAAAAAATTGAGGAAAAAAATATGGATGTTTGGGTTAATTTTTTGACTTTTTATAAAAAAAATGTGTATTAAAATATTGTATAAATTAGTGTGTAAGGGAAAATTAGAATTGAGAATAGTGCAGCCATAATTGTTGACTTTTGGTGAATAGTGTTAACTTTTTAACTTTTTGAGTAACTTTTTGACTTTTTATGGACTTGCCAAACTTGGCCTTATTACTGATATATTAAACCATGATTTGTAGCTGATTTGGTTTAAGAAAATAACGAGGAATGGGGGAGATAGAGATAACTGTTAACAGTGATAAATTTATTGCTAATAAGTAACCAGACCATTTAATTAGTACTCTTTTACACTCTTACACTCATACTCATATACATATACATTCACTTATATATTCATTCACAAACAAATTCATACATTTACACACATACACAAAAGTGTAAGACTAATAAATTTATCACTGTAGATTTACCTAGATTTTACAAACAACATATTTGGTTTAACCAGATTTTCACCAACAAATTCATGGAGATCTATCACATAATATATATATATATAGAGAGAGACCTAATCTTACTAGAAAGAGCTCCGGCGATCATATAATGGCTACATCTTGACAGTGAAGATGGCTACAGTACTAGATTGACATTGTAAATGGCCAAATCTGAATAATGATGGAGTAGATCGGTGATGGTAGCACTACAGGAAATGACAGTTTTGGCGACCAAAATATTAGTCGCCAAAAGTCCCATTTTTGGTTGCCGAATCTAATTAGCGACTAAATTTTTTTGTCACCAAGTTCGTCACCTATACCTTGTCGGCGATAGTATTGGCGACTAAACTATTTTTGGTCGCCGAAAGTTAAACATTTGGCTAATAAACTTTGGTTAGTAGGGAAAGGTGATCTTTTGGTGACTAAATTATTGGTCGCCGAAATTGAACTTTTGGCTACTAAACTTTGCTCAATCGGGAAAGGTATCTTTTGGCGACTAAAATATTAGTTGCCGAAAATTCTCACATAAAACTAAATTAAACTATTAGAGACTAAAATTTTAGTCGCTAATAGAATACGTACATTTAGCGACCGTACACTTTAGTTGCCAAAGGATGTCATGTTTTTAGTGACTAAAACATTTAGTCAGCAATTAAACTTTCCTCATTCTAATTTGTTTTAGCTATTATGTGGTTTGGTCGCAAAAGCCATTTGGTTATTTTTTGTTACTAAATTATTGGTCGCCAAAACATTTGCTTACATTTTTGGCTACCGACATATTTAGTCACCAAATACTATATTAATTTTTTTTTTTTTTTAAATTTCTGAACCACCTGTATCCATTATTAGTGCAATCTGTACCCTGTGTAAACAATATAATCCATCAATACTGTATATATTATCAACCATTCAACAACGTGCACACATTTCACTTCCAACTATCCAAACAATTTATATTCAACGTCCAATTCTAAATGTAATACAAATTCCATACGAACGAAGTATAATCCAACCCCAATAATTTAATTCCATACATAATAGAGGATTAACCAAATTTAATATCCAAAAGGAAATCTATACCACACCAAAATTTATTCTGTACCGCCCCAAAAACTAATTTGTACCACGTCCAATACTAATTTCTATCAGGCCAAATTTTGAATATTTATCACGCCAAAAAACTAATTTGTATGAACCACTATATATACAGACGGAAATATAAAAACAATGCCCTTCTGTACTTGTCAAAAAAAGTCATATCCACATTTGTACGTCAAAAACCATCTGTAAAAAAAAATAAATAAATAAAATTAATCATTAGTATTAACTAAATATTGGACAATTTAAAATTATAAAAAAAAACATATAAAACTCGAAATTAAAAGTAATCTTTTCAAATTAATCATTAGTTTTGCATACTCGAATATATATGAAATAAATTTTTTGATGTTCAATCTGAGTACATACAACATATGAATCTAGTTGCTCTATTTGATGTTGCTAATAAATTGATGTTGCTATAAAAGTAATCCTAATAATAACTGGAAATTCAAACACTTGAATCTAGTTGCTCTATTTGATGTTCAATCTGAGTACATACAACATAGATTAATATATACATATTAGTCCTTCAAGAACCCATAATAACTGAAACATCAGTTCAAAAAAAACATACTACAAATCCATATGTGCTACTCTCTATTGGCATTCCATAAATCATGAACCAAGTAGCATTACAAATGCATCCTAAAACTTTGAATAATTGGATTTTAAGGTTTAATAGCAACACAAGGATATGAAACTAGTATAGTCAAGTGTATGCCATAGATATAAGGAGAATGAGCCTAAAACAGATGCACAAAATAGCAATCCTCATATTGATAACATCTGGGGCTACGCTTTTAGCAATGAAATACAAGTGGTCAAATATGACAGTAAATCCCCCCACCCCCACCCAACCTCAACTCTGTGGGTGTATGGTACATGTGTTCATGGTGGTGATGGTGGCATGGGGTGGGGCAAAGCCAATTAGTCAAATACATGAAAATTTACAGATCGCGAAGCAGAAACTTACTCATTGCATTAGTTTTTATAGAATTACTTTTCTCATTGCTGCAATGATCAATGCTTGATTTTTTACTAGATATTTCTGGTTTGGTACAGGAGTCCTCAATTTCACCATCCGCCACTCTAGAATTATCTGTAGAAGTTCCATCACCATTCTCCTGCACAAAAATCAAAACTTCATTCTTCTCCAATAGAAAATATTAAAAATGCTGAGTGCAAGCACTTCTGAATGCTGCTAAGGTACATAACGAGTAAAAAATAATGGCCACTTTAGCTGCTAAGCACTTATGAATGCTTTAACTATATTAGCAATGTTCATAAATGGTCGATTCATGATAACAACGGCCATTTTAGCTGTTACCTAGGCATAATTTTCCACAATGTGATTCAATAATACCACATCATCCTTGTTCATCTTGTACCTCTATTCTCCTATTCTTCAATGTGTGTCAGGCCCTGAAATAATTCAACATGCGTTACCCATACTAATTGATATTCACTAAACAATAGCAATAAACCTTTCACTTTTACATCATTGATAATGAGTTTATACAAAATTCCACATGCGATATACATTCAACGTAACAAAAGAACACATGAATCTATAGCATGTGAAGCATCTAGTCTCAAAACAAAAGAATGCCCTTAAGGGCTTACATCTTCCAAGGCATAAGCTTGGTTACACAAAAACGGTTTCTACAACCCATACACTTTAGCCCTTAGCTCACAAAAGAATTACACAAATAAAAGAGCTATGTACTCTTCTAAAAAATATCCACGCCCTCAATTCGGCGGGATCACCACATCTTTACCTGCACCAAATCCCATAGGGGTGAGCATAAGCCTAGTAGAGAATTCTCACAAAGTATATATAGTTATGCAATTCCTTAACATAAAAAATATATATATATACCATGCCATGCCAAGGTTAATAAATGAGGAAAAACATTCATTCCATGCACTATTTAAAAATCACCTGGTTTTTAATATTACCTTGTAATCTCATAAATTCCAAACTTCCAATATTCATTCAATTGGGGCGGTCAATACGACACTGGTAATCCCTAGGCTGGTGTTTGCAAGTAGACTCTACGAGTACTACCAAACTGTTATTTTTACCGGTATTAACCGGAAGGCTCGACACCTATCCACGGGAGTTTTTGGTCTTTCACCCTGGACACTCAGGCCAACTTATCAAATTCAACTACACCCCCTATCTGGACTTACTACGTATTTAGCCCATTCACATTACCATAGTTCTCATTTCGATAAAAATGTGCTTTTCTTGAAGTAAATGTTTTCATTCAAATTTCACAATGCACAATGTTAATAATATGAATGAATTTGAAATGCAAGGATTTATCATACTTCACAACATTTCCCATTTTCAATAACTCCACCATAATGTCCACAATCATATTTTCCATTACCTCTTTTCAATGCTCTTCTTCAAGATAACCATATGTTATCTACACTTAGCTACAATTTCACTTTTCACAATTCATAGCAATAGAGTTTCATCAAGATTTCATGTAATGTTTTCAAACATTAACCCTCTATGTTTATAGTTCTCACAATTTCATAATGCACAACAATTAACATTTTACACATAAATGTTTCCATGCATTCAACCACAAGGTTAAATATAGGTTCATGCTTCTCTTGTCAAGAAAATAATCATTTCTTCATACCACATTAAAAAAAAAACCATACTAATTAACTCATCTAAACACAAGAAAAGAAGAATCTCATAATTGTTCTCATGTTTTCTAAAAACCCCCCAAATTTCTAGGGTTTTCATCAAGACCCAATAATCCTCCCATTCCACGGTAAAACCCAATCAAAACTATATTTTTGTTGAAATTAGCATAGAGAACGTTCTTATAGATTAAAAAAAATAAAAAATAAAAAAATTGAGATTTAAAACCCCTCTTTGAAAACCCCCTTTCTCTCTCTTCATTTAGTGCAAGATTAAAATCAACTCAACAACCTCATGGAAGCTTTAAAATCAACACATATGAAGCAAAACATGTATATATGACTCAAGAATTTCCTACCTTAGGCTTGAT
Source organism: Camellia lanceoleosa (assembly GCA_025200525.1). Classification (NCBI taxonomy): domain Eukaryota; kingdom Viridiplantae; phylum Streptophyta; class Magnoliopsida; order Ericales; family Theaceae; genus Camellia; species Camellia lanceoleosa. The sequence goes on along the minus strand of CM045758.1, from coordinate 57,205,725 downwards.
GAAGAAAATGTGAGACCCTAGCTTCAAGATGGAGTGTTCTTCACTTTCTCCTACACCAATAAGTCCAAGCTTGCTCTCCAAGATTTAGGAGAGGTGATGATGTTCTAGGATCAAGATTTGCAAGGAAATCAAAGTGTTTATGTTTTGGTTAGGGTTTCTAGAGAGAAGGATGAGAGAAATTGGTCTTTAGAGTGAGAGAGAAGTGTTAAAAATGAGGCACACTTTCGGACCAAAAGAGAAAAAAAACAGGGATTTTCAGATTGCAGAGTGCCGTACGTGCGAAGCGCCCCTTCCTGTACGTGCGGCCTTCATCCCCACACGTACGGGACTCCTCCCGTACCACCTATCGCTCGTGCCTTTTAGGCAGTGTGTAACTCCCCAAACTCACCCATTCCCGCACGTGCGGCCTCATCCCCCGCACGTACGGCGTCCATTTCGCACGTGCGGCCTTAGTCCAGCAGCCCAGAAATTTTCCCCTTCGCTTCCGGGCGCTCCGGACCTGACCCCACACTTCCCGAAACTAGTGAGATCCATCGACGAATACCACAAGAACAAGAATTCAAATTTAAGAAAATTTTCGAATGGTTCAATTCCAATGAGAACAAAAGAGAATGAAATTAAGAAGAAAGAAAAGAAAGGGAGAAAGAGACCCGGCCGTCACAACCTCCCCACCTTAGGAAATTTCGTCCCCGAAATTAAGACAAACCAACTAAAAGCTCTAACTATTACGACTAGTCTAACAACATTATCAAGTCGTAACTTCAAAATACAACCAATATTTATCATTTTCTTTCTCATTCTTTCATCAAAACACAATTTCTCAAACTAGGCACATGAAATGAAATATTTAGGACAAAATATTATCTTTCCATAACATCATGCTCAAATCAACAGTACATACTACAACATGTGATCAACAATTCAACACTATTTTCCCTTTAACACAAGGAAACATTACAATCAAATAAAACAATTAAGCTTGCTCGAATAAATCCACGTACTTGGAGTGGACTTCCGCCTCCCTTTCCCACGTTGCTTCCTCCACTCTGTGGTGTCTCCACAACACCTTCACTAAGGGTATAGTCTTACCCCGTAGCACTTGTTCTCGGGTATCTAGGATTTGAAGCGGTCGCTCTTCGTAAGAGGCATCTTTGTCCACCTCCAAATCAACCCAATCTAGCACATGAGAAGGGTCGGGTTCGTACTTCCTAAGCATGGACACGTGAAACACACTGTGAACCCCCGAAAGCTGTGGTGGTAAAGCTAACCGGTATGCCATGTCACGACCCAAACCCGCCCCTAAAAGTTTGGCATCGTAACCGGCCAGTAATCCAAGATTACCAAAGGCCTTCCTATACATAACATAGATAATCAGGGCTAGCGGAAGCAAAGACAAAATACCATAAGTCCAAAGAGCTGTGCATATATATGAACAAATATTTACATGCCAAAAATGTTAATTTACCCACTTACATTACATACATATAACGAAATATCAAACACAAAACAAAGCTTGCTAACGGCCTTCCAGGCCTAGCCCCAACTCGAAGGCACCCAAAACACTTGGTAGGCTTCCAAAACGGCGGCTCGGTTCAAGACTCCGCCTAGGCTTGACTTCCAGAACGCTCACCTATAAATACATATATAAAGACAGTGAGCTAAAGCCCAGTGAATAACATTAAAGTAAAGGGATAGTGAATGAATTCCACATATAACATATCCGTAAAACTAGTCATGTCACAACCATTCATATCAGAACATAACATAATGGTACATTTCACAGGATATAATACATATCGTCTTCCAACTAGAGAATCGGTTCCGGTTACCGATTAACGCATATCACCACAATGAAGTGGCTAACGAGATCTCGTATCATATATATGTCATAGACCCGCACAAATGTGCCGTCCCCCATGACTTGGGACTATTCGTGGATGCCATACTAGTTTCGCAAATAGGATATTCGTTCACATAATTAAGATAGCACTTTGAGAAAACATAGCGTATCAATAACAGTGAAAACATAATTTTATCAACATAACTTTACAGAAATGTTACTCACAGTGGGTTTCCAAAACCGGTTGTGCGGTCTTTGAGTCTTGACCTACAACTATAAACATTCATAGCACAATTCTTAACACACATTGTCACCGAATCAATTAGTTAATTCTATTCTTTTCTTACTTTGTTTCATGTTTATGAGATGCTAATGGATGTACATAACATGTGAAAATCAAGTAAATGAAGGCCCGGAAGTCAGAAAATGATAAGAGAACAAAATTGGAAAATTGCATTATTTGGCCGCACGTGCGGTGGCCCTGGCCGCACGTGCGGTACATGTCCGCTCGTGCGGTGGCCTTGGCCGCACGAGCGGTGGAACTGCAGAATGCATTTTTGGCCCAAAAACCAGTCCGAAATTCTGCTTTGAAAGGGAACCTCCTCTTTTGCAAAATCAACCTCAAATTCATGAAAATCAAGACCCAAAACACTAGAGAACCACTTGAATTTCCCATCTCTAGCTTCAAATAAAAATCGTAACTTCCAAACAAATTCCAAATGTTTCATGTAAAGATTTAAACCTTGATTAAAGATGAAAAATCATAAACATGCACATAAAAGCTTCATTTCTCAAATCCATGGAATTTCCTCCCCAATATGTCAATCATGCAAGGAAAACATGATTATCAAGATGAATTTCATAATCTTATGCCATGTATGCTCATATATGCTTCCTAGGTTAAAATACATCACAATATTCTCAATTAGACATAATTTTCTCTTAATTCAATTTACTTACCATGAGATCGTGGGTGAATCAACCCTATTTCAAGAAATTAGAAGGAGATTCTTACCTTAGGTAGCTAATTGGAGAAGATTTGGCTTCCTTTCTCTTGATCTCTTCTTTTCTCTAGAACTCTCTCTCTTTCCCAGATTTTTCCCTTTTTGTATTGAGTCAACAATGGGCCATATCTTTAATTTTATATTTGTGCTTAAAAATTGAGCCAAACGTGGCGTAACGAATCAAACGAAAATCAGTTCTCAATTAAATTTCCCAAATGGCTCTAAAAATTCCCGGTAACACATAGGCGTGTTCAATTTCGTTTTCCGAACCCATTATGGTCGTCAATTTCAGTCCCGAAGTTGTAGTCCCAGCAGATATTTTTTCCAATTCAAACAGATATTCTCCAATTAATTCATATTATCGCATAATTAATTAAGGATAATTGTGACATGCGTTTTGGGCCGTTACATGCCATCTCCCCGATCCTCTCCAATATCTCGAAAGGCCCAATAAACCTCGGAGACAACTTACCACTCTTGCCAAACCACATCAGACCTCGCCTAGGTGAGATCTTAAGGAACACATGATCACCCACTTCGAAAGATAAGGGTCGTCTCCTCTTATTGGCATAACTCTTCTGTCGGCTTTGGGCTGTAGCTAACCTCTTCCGAATGAGAGCAGCTTTCTCGGTTGTCTCCCTAACCATTTTCGGACCCAAGAACGGTGTATCTCCTACTTCGGCCCAACAAACTGGGGACCTATAAGGTCGGCCATATAAGGCCTCAAACGGTGCCATCTTAATGCTAGCTTGATAACTATTGTTGTAGGCAAACTCAATCAATGGTAAGTGCCTCTTCCAAGACCCCTTGAAATCTAGAACACAAACTCTAAGCATGTCCTCCAAAATTTGAATCATACGCTCTGACTGCCCGTCAGTTTGAGGGTGATACACGGTACTAAACGTCAACTTGGTTCCCAACGCCTCTTGAAGGCTCTGCCACAATCGGGCGGTGAAACAAGGATCCCTATCCGACACAATGGTTATAGGAATCCCGTGAAGCCGAACTATCTCCCTAATATACAACTCTGCCAAGTGCTCGATTGAGTCGCTCGTTCGCATCGGAATGAAATATGTGGACTTAGTCAACCTATCAACAATTACCCAAATGGCATCATTGCCCCGTTGTATTCTAGGAAGTCCAACTAAGAAATCCATGGTCATGTGTTCCCATTTCCACTTGGTTATAGGTAAGGGTTGTAACAAACCCGTTGGTCTTTGGTGCTCGGCCTTGACTTGCTGACAAGTAAGGCACTTCGACACGAAGGATGCGACATCCCGCTTCATACCCCTCCACCAAAACTAACGGCTAAGGTTTCGATACATTTTGGTGCCTTCCGGATGTACCGCAAGGCGTGAATGATGGAACTCCCGAAGTACTTCCTCCCTACAAGATTAAGGCACAAACAAACGGTCTAGGTAACGTACGCTCTGGTCCGAGTGAATGTTCAAACCCTTCTCTTCCTTCTCATTGGAGATTCTCTTCCGAATTAACTCCACTTCGCGGTCTCCCTGTTGTGCCTCTACAACTTTACTAATCAAAATAGGTTGAGCACTCAAGGTAAACAATGTAGCACTTTCTTCGGACTCACCCAATTGCAACCTAAACTTACCGACTTTACCCAACATACCCCACTCCCGAATGGCCACACTTTCCAAACTACTCAAAATTATATCTCCAACATATATATATATATATTGACAATAAAATTTGCTCTTCCCTTTACTTCAGTGCAAAAGAGTAAGTGAACCCATGCTAAACATTGCCTCTGTTTCAAAACTTGCTTTTAGAAAACAAAACCATGATTTGGTACTGATCAGTAAAATTACTGGATGAGATATCATGGTATGATGAAGCCTAATAAGGCGGAAAATGTCCATATACAAATAGTCAATAAGCATTTCCTGGATTTATTATATAGAAACAAGCTTTCACAAATATAAAGAGTAACATGACAAACATCAACAATATACCCAAGGAACATAGTGCCATATTCAATACATATGGTTTAAGATCAAAGATTTCACAGGAAAAAGAGAAAAAAGTTTTAGAATACTTGGATCAGATATTCGTCACCCCAGATACGATCTCATAGAACCCTAGAGAAAGAAAGAACATAGAGAAACCATCACATATAGAGTTTCAAATTAAAGCTCAGATGAATCTAGTGTTAATCTATTTAAGAGCATTGCATACATTGTGGGTATAATTTCCATCCATAGAGAAGAGGAAGAAAATGAAAAGGAATCACCAGCTAAAATAGAAGTTTGGATTCACAGTCAAGGAAGACCTAAATTTAGAACCACCAGCTAAAATGAAAAGAAACCACCAGCTAAACATATTTAGAACCCAACACACTCTGGACAAAGAAGACCCAAATTTCCATTGATTGGATACATATTAGAGACATATAGAGTCCCAGAGAATGATTTTAGAAAGCAAAAAGGAAACAAGAGCTAAAAGGTACAGTAAGAAACGTATGGAGTTAAAAAAATAAGAGACAACTTAATTCATTGAAGCTCTCTCTCCTCCCAAATCAAAGTCAGAGTGAGAAGAAAATAGCAACAAGACGCATTCTAATTAGACAACATACACTTGGTGAGCATAAATCAAAAAGATCGAAGAAGTACATTGTTCACATGTAGAGCAGGGAACTACAACAACACCAATTTTCAATTCCATCGAATTACATATGAAAGAGATCGGAGAAGACGTGAAGATTTATTACCTGTTGAGGAGGAGATCGTCGTAGAGGGGCATACGAGTGTTAGGGTGGAGAGGGTCAGATCCCTGAATCTAGCGGCGAACGGAGGGACATGAGGAGTTGCGGGAAGAGCTGCTAGGAGGAGGAGAGAGAAAGAGGGGGAGGAACATGGTGTGGCGGTTGCTGCTGCCGTGGGGTGGTCGGAGGATGATGGTGATTGCTTCACCGGAGGCAATGACCTCGGCCACGAGAAATAGGATCAAGACAGCAGTGGTGGTGGCGACCTGTGGCCGTGGTCGCGCCATTGGTGGGTGGAATTGGAGGTCAATGAGATAAGTGAGAAGACGGTAGATCTCTTTTCTCGCTAGAGAGAGAGGAGATAGGGGAATTGATTTACCCACGGTTTGGGTTGAAAACAAAATACATATATAATTAATAATAATTCGCAACTAAAATTATTTTTTTAATCCGTCTGAAATTTGAAATCTCCCTCCAAATATTTTAGTTTTTGGCGACTAAAATATTCTTTTGTCACTATAAATATACTTTTGGCGACCAAATTGGTCGCCAAAGATAAAACATAAATATTTTTCTTTTCATTCGGTTATTAAACAATTTTAGTAGCTAAAACTAACTACACAGCGATTAAAATATTCTTTTGTCACTGAAAATATACTTTTGGTGACCAAACTTTTAGTCGCCAAAGATAAAAAATAATTTTTTTCTTTTCATTCGGCTACTAAACAATTTTAGTAGCTAAAACTAGCTATACGCCTACTAAAAAATTTTTTAGTTGCCAATTGTGATATTTTTAGCTACTAAAATTTTTTTTAGTCGCCAATTATGATATTTTTAGCTACAAAAATATTTTTTAGTTGCCAATTGTAATATTTTTAGCTACTAAATTTTTTTTAGTCGCCAATAATCAATATTCCCTAACTAAAAAAAATTAGTAGCTAAATATTTGACTTGTGCCAACTAATATTAGTTTTGGTCACCAATTCCGCAACTTTTGGCGACTAAATTTTTTTTAGTCGCCAAAAATGGTCGCCAAAAGTGCATTTTCTTGTAGTGTAGTGGTGGTTGGTGATCGATAACAGTGGCGTGTAGATTGAAGGTTGTATTGTAACGGCCCCAAAATACGCGTTACAATTATCTTTATTTAATTATGCATTAATATGAATTAATTTGAGAATATATGTTTGAATTGGAACAATATCAGTTGGGGCTACGACTTCGGAACTGAAATTGACGACCTTAATGGGTTTAGAAACCGAAATTGAGTACATGGATATGCTAATGGGAATTTTTAGAGCCATTTGGAAAGTTTAATTAAAAATTGATTTCGTTTGATTCGCTAAGTCATGTTTGGCCCTCACTACTTGATTAAGTTTAGACATAAATATTTATGTATATATGAGATATGAGCTCATTTGAGTCAACAAAAAGAAGAAGAAAAATCTGGAAAAGGAGTGAAAGAGAGAGAGAGTTCTAGAGAAAGAGGGAAACCAAGAGGAATGTGTAGAATTTGAAGGAAAGGCTCAAGATCAAGCTCGTATTCAACAAGATTATGCAAGATTAAGTAACTATAAAGGCTTTAGGTAAGAATCTAACCCCAATTCTTGAAGATTAAGTGTTATGAAGTTGAATTTATGAATTATGTGTGAGTTTTGTATGTATTTTGCTATATAATGTTAGGAACATGTTGTATCCTCATGCATGGCATAGATTTATGGAAATCATGTTCATAAACTTGTTTTTCTTACATGATTATTGAGATTTGAATAATAAACTCCATGAATTTCAAGAATGGGAGCTTAATTTGCATATTTTGTATTTCAACTCAAGGGTTTGAATGTTTTGTATGAAATTTAAGTTCTATTTTGAAATTATGATTTTGTATGTTGCATTCAACATGTTTTTATAAGTTTTTGGCCTTGAACTACATGGAAATGAAGTTTGATTTTGGAAAGAATGAGGTTCCATTTAAGAGCAGAATTTCGGACTGAAATTGTACCTAGACCGTTCGAGCGGCCTGGGCCACCGCTCGAGCGGCCAATACTTTTTTTAGCCAAAATTGAATTCTGAAGTTCACCCGCTCGTGTGGCCAAGGCCACCGCACGTGTGGCCAAACATGGTAAATTTTCCAATTTTGTTTTCTTTCCGTTTTCTAACTTCCGGGCGTTTATTTACATGGTTTTCAAGTGTAATTTACATCCATAAGTATCTTATAAGCATGAAAGAAATTAAAAGAAGAATAGAAGTAACTAAATGGCCGAATAACGGATAATCGAATAAAGTTAAGAATAAACTGAATGACTTAAATGTGTATTGAGAAATTGTGCGATGAATATTTGTGTTTGTAGGTCAAGACTCGAAAACTGAGCAACTGGTTTTGGAAGCCCACTGTGAATAATATTTTTGTAAAATATGTTGATATGACTCATGTTTTAACTGTTATTAATAAGTTATAACTTCTAAAATGCTATTTTGATCATGTGAACGAATGTCCTATTTGCGAATCTATTATGGCACCCACAAATAGTCCTAAGTCATGGGGGATGGCATGTAAATGCGGGTCCATGACATATATGTGATACGAGATCTCATTAGCCACTTCATTGTGGTGATACGTGCTTAATTGGTATCCGAAACCGATTACTCTAGTCAAAAGACGATAAGTGATATGGTTTGTGGGATGTAACATTATGTTATGTTATGATATGAGAATGATATGAATGATTGTGTCATGATTTGTTTTACGGATATGTTATATTTGGAATTCGTTCACTAACCTCTTTACTTTAATGTTATTCATTGGACTTTAACTCACTATTTTTATATATCTATGTATAGGTGAGTGTTCCGGAGGACAAGTCTAGACGGGTCTTTAGTTTTGAAGTCTACTAAGTTGTTTTGAGTGCCTTTGAGTTGGGACTAGGCCTGGTAGGCTGTTGTCAAGCTTTTGATCATAGTGTACACTTTCGATGTGTGCACATGTTTTGTATAAGCCATTTTGCTATAAGATATGTATATGCTTGTAGGCAAATTAACGATTATGTATGTACATGTTTGTTCATATAGATGCACAGCTCATTGGATCATTGGTATTTTTGTATTTTGCTTTCGCCAGCCTTGATTATTTTTATTGTATAGGAAGGCTTTTGGCAATCTCGGATTACTGGCCGGTTATGATGTCAAACTTATAGGGTTGGGTTTAAGTCGTGACATGTATAACATAGATTGACAATGGTGAAGTGTAGTTCGGTGACGGTGGAGATAAAAAATGGTAGAAACCGTTGGTGGGCAATGGCTGTGATCAAACAATGAGGTAGTGGCGACAGTGGTTGGTAGTGGGTGGACAACCATGGCGACGGTGGTAGTGTGATGACGGTGGCTGTAGACGGTGGTGGTTTGAAGCTCTTTAGAGAAATGGTGTAGAGAGAGAGAGAGAGAGAGGGAGAGAGAGAGAGGAGGAGGATGAAAAAAAGCTTCCTAGAGAATTGATAGAAAGAAAGAGAATATAAGAGAAAAAGAGATAATTAATGTGGAGTAATAAATTAACGAGGGTAATATAGGTAATGAAGGATGTATTGATGCATTTAAGCGGTTGTGCTACATGTACCAATTAGTGTACTAGTATACCAACACTAGTCCATTCATTAATCACATTACAAATACCAAAAATATTTTAAATTATACCACATCATCAATTGGTACACTAATTAGTATACTAATTGGTATATGAGCTATGATAGAGACCCTCTCCAATTACCACTCTCACAACCCCCACATACACGTGGTGGGTGGTGATTGGAAGAGTAGGAAAAAAACAAAAAAAGAAAAAGAAAATGTAACCAATGAGAGAGAGAGGGGGTCAAAGGAGGTGAGGGAAAAAGGGGGCATGAAACATTTTTGTTGGTATATATAACATTGTTCGCATTTAAAAGGTCAATATGACTAAAAGGTATTTAAGTCCACTTAATGGGACTGACCCCTAATTATCCCTAAAAAAACTGTCTAGTATTTTTGAAAGGTATATTTGAATGACAATATTTTTAAGGGAGAACAAAAATCATTGCCAGTATGAGATTATTAGTAATAAAATTATTGTATCAATGTTACTCAAATGTTTAGTTTTGATAAGAATCCTCAATTGAAAAATAATAAAATTGAAAATATTTTGGACCCACTTAATATTTTTTTTAAATATATTTTTGTTACTTTTAAATGGTTGACATTCTTCTATAAATGTGAAAATCCGATGATGGAGGGGGGGAATCAGACTATTACAAAATTTAGAATGTGATTTTTGTTAAGATAGATAACAAAAAATCACATTCACATTTTAATCTGTTCCAAATAATGGAATCAATAAATCCAAAATTACATTTTTTTTTTTTGGCCTTCTGCAAATTCCTTACATTTAAACGTAGATTAAGGGATGCGGTTTTGGGGCAAATGACAGCTTGGAAGCAAATGCATTTTGACATAAATTCCACAGCCCCTAAAAGATGGGTGACCTTATTCACACTGTGCACACTGCAATGGGTTTTTGGGATTTAATTTTTTTAGTGGTTTTTTAATTTTTTAATTATATGAAAAAAATGAAAGACTGTTGTGATATTTTGACTTTTTATTTAATATTCTTGTCTTATCTTTATTTTAATTGTATGAAAAAAAATGCTAGTGTAAGGGTATGTTGATTTTTTTATACTAATTTAATCAATTTTTTTTTAGATGCAACCCAAATCTTTTGGCTTTTTGATTTTGGTTTTGAATTTTTTTTTTTTTTTCCTTTTTTGACTTTCTAACATTCGTTTAGCCAAAAATCATACATCCCAAACCATAGATTTAAAATAACATCATAAATACCTTCTTCTTGGTTTGCGCTTTAGTTTTAGTAAGTACACAGTGGACAAAAGAGAGGGCAAGGTTGAAGCTACAAAAAGTTTAGGGTAAATTATTTAGTGTTCTTGGAATATGTATATGTGGTATTTTAATTTAATTTTTATTGGTTGAAACCTTGTAATTTATGAGTTTTTTTATATTATACTTTTGAAAGATAAGTGAATAAGTGTCCAATGATAAATGATATGAAACAATACTTAAAACCATTAAATACCCCATCAACATTTAGAGCGTTTTCAATATTGAAGACCATTAAATACTCTGTCAACATTTAGAGCATTTTCAATGAAAATGTTAAAATTGTGTCAGTGTGTTAATTGACAAGAGGTGGCTAAAATATAATCAATTGTTAATTTAAAAAGCGAATTGATGTTGCAATAGAAATGTTGAAGTGTATGTTACGAATAAAAGTAAAAAAGCAATTTGCGTTAGCCCTCCCCCCCCCTCTCTCTCTCTCTCTCTCTTGTGAGAACTTTTTAAACGCCGTTCATCTCGTTCTTTATCTCTATTCCCTTCTCTTTGTTCAGTCGATAACATAGCTTTCTATCTCTATTTCCTCTCTCTCTTTCTCTCTCTCTCTAGCCTATGATATAGCTTTCTACCCCCAACTCTCCTTGTCTCTCATCAACAAATACTCTAAATATAACATAGTTAACACTAAATTTAATAGCTCCATTAGAACTCTAAAATGCACAATATCAGAAATTTTTAATACCTGACCCTAAAATACTCTATTACAGATGCTCTTATATTTACAAAACACATGGCATGTGTATTGAAAAATTATTTAATACCAACAATTAGATTGCCCGAACATGGTTTGACACAATCTCATATGACATGACATAATTTCATTAATGGCAATGTATAATTGCTTGTAGTCATGAATACCACCCCTTTCACCAAATATGTTAGTTGTAGCAAATTATTTTAGTGTCAAGATGTATCGAGATTCGGATCCTTCTAACTCGATGCACGTTGAGTAAGGCTGTGTAAAATATCGCATAATTTGTTAAGCTTGCACTTATCCGCGTTAATCTTTACTGCTTTATCCGTTAATCACGGATTAAACTTTAAAATTTATAATTCGCTTTCAAAATCACTTCGTTCAGTTATAGTTAATACGCAGATATTTTTTAACCTCTAATGAAATATCAAAATAAAAATTAGTAAGGAAAATTTAAGATGTGAAATTTGGTACAAATTAATAATTATATATATGAAACACATTAGATAAAATTACTTTCTGTTATATATATAAAAAAATATTATGTAAATTAGTGTTGTATATTATGTAAATGTTTGATAATTGATTAAAATATTTTTCAATCCGCGAATTCATCCAAAATCTTCGAAACCACAATTTTTCAATCTGTCAATCCACTATTCGATTTATAATTTTACTCTCAAACCGTCCAAATAACACCGCGCACACTCCTAACCTTAAGGGCTAAAAAAACAAAAAAGAGGCCACTCTTGACTTGACTTACAAGGCCAAGGACACCAGTTTAAGGCACAAAGGTAGGCAAATCGTGAAGCGAAGTCTAAATTGATGGCATTGCCTTGTTGCCAACCCAATCACAATAATATACAACCATGCAATAGACAACTCTTCACTCATAAGCAGATAGTGAGCCCACCAACACATCATTCATGCTCAAATTTATTTGTTCATTTTATGTATGAGCTTGAGATCTTCTGTACCCAAAATCACTGGCTCCGTTTAGTAAGCCTCTTAAATTTTAGTTTCACTCATTGATTTGAGTGTGGTGTTTGTTTTGAGCTTTCAAATCATAATTTTATACATATTTCTCAAAACTCAATTCAAATTAATATTTTAATTTTTTAAATATTTTAAATATTTTAATATTTTAAAAATATTTTAATTTTGTTCAGATTTTAAATATTTTAATATTTAAATATGTTACGATTTTTTTAATTTTTTAATTTTTTGAATATTTTTAAATATTACGATTTTAATTTTTTAAATTTAAAAATATTTTATAAAAATAAATTCAAACTCTATTTTATAAAAATATTTTTAAATATTTTAATTTTTTTGTTATGTATTTGGTAAGGATTTGAGTGTAGAGTTGTGAAAGTAGTATGGAGTTTCGAATTATATGTTTAGTTATGAGTTTTAAAAATAATTTTTTAATTGAGTTTTGTTTTATATGTTTGGTTACGATTTGAGTGTTGAGTTGTTTTTAAATTTAAAATATTAAAATTTTAAATTATTTAAATTTTTTGAATATTTATTTTAATTTTTTACTTATTAAATTTTTTAGATTATTTAAATTATTTAAATATTTATGATTTAAATTTTTTGAATATTTATTTTGAAAAAAATTTATTTCCCTTGTAGTATTTTCAATTAAAAATTTGATTAATGTTATTTTCTGTTATAAATTTTTTTAATTGAATTTTAAAACGAGTTTGGTTATGAGTGTTGATCATAATTTTCAATAGTATGAAAATAGTATGTTTTGTTATTAGTTATAACGAATTTGAATTAAGTTTTGAAAATTCTTTTCAAAACTAATTACCAAACAATTAACTTACTTCATATGTCAAATCAAACTTTCAAAACTCAATTCCACACTTAATTCAAAACTCAATTAAAAAATCATAACCAAATAAATTTTCTACACTCAAATCATAATTTCAAAATACACAAACTCAAAATATAACTCATATTCTCAAATCATAGTTAGAAAATTTTACCAAACTGAGCCTCTGTTTTCCTATTCTCAAAAGCACTTCCAAGAGTTTCACCACATCATACTATTGAAAGTCCATTGAGTACATCGAATATGAATTTTTAGCCATGTGGGTTCGCACATTTAAAAGTTAGCGGTAATTTGCTTGTTTTTGGTTTTTCAAAAACATTTTTTAGAAACTTTTATTTTTTTATTTTTTTTTATTTTTATTGAATTTTTTAAATATTTTAAGCATTTTTTAAAAAAAATTTTTAGACACACCTAGTATAAATACACATAAAAAATATAATTTTTGTGAAAAAAATCTTTTAAAAATTTACTAAATACCAAAAGTACAAAAAAAATACGAGAATTCAATATATTTTTCATATTTTATGTATTTATTAATTTTTATAAATATTTTTTCACAAATTTTTTACTTTTTAGATACATCAAAGTAAGGTGCATCTAAAAAAATAAAAAAATACTTAAAATTTTAAAAATATTCGCTAAAAACAAAAAAAAAAAAGAAAAACAAAATCAATTTTTGAAAAACTTAATCCAAAAAACTCCATTGTTTTGTTTGAGTTTTTTGGATTAAATTTTTTAAAAATTGAACATTTTGGTTTTAGTATTTTTTCATTTTTAGTGAATATTTTTAAAATTTTAAACATTTTTCTTACTTTTTTAGATGTATATAAAAAATAAAAAATTTGTAAAAAAATATTTCAAAAAATTAATAAATACATAAAAATCTACTGAATTCTCTTTTTCTTTTTTTTTTCTTTTTTACATTTTTAGTATTTAGTGAATTTTTAAAAAGTTTTTTTCAGAATTTTTTTTATTTTTTAGATATATTTATGTTAAATATGTCTAAAAATTAAAAAAATTGCTTAAAATATTAAAAAAATTCAGTAAAAATAAAAAAAAAACACAAAAAACAAGAAAGTAAAATTTTCTGAAAAATATTTTTGAAAAACTCTAACCAAGCAAAGGGAAATTGCCAACTCTGTCAAAATGCACAGTCCAAATAAAAATTCATCTGCCTCTGCAGAGTTCGATCAACCCAAAAAACAAAACAAAACAAAACAAAAGGTTATTTTCACTTTTATCTCCTAAACTACAAGAACGTGCACATTTGAAATTCATTAAATCACAAGCAATGTCATACACTAGCAAGGATGTCATTGAAATCATCAAGGATGGAGATCACCTTAGGTTACGTATACAGCTTGACATAAGGTCAATTAATAAGACCGACCAGTAACAGCAAGCATGGAACAAAACATATTTCCAAAAGCGACAGCAACGAGGCGCGCTGATACATTTGCAATTAAACCACATGGCGAACACTCGCGACCTTAAATGTTAAATTTCCCACAAACGGCTATTACATTACTTCAACTATCTACCTGCAGCTCATCTACAACAGGTACGAACATTTAACATCTCGACTTCCAAGGGCCCAACCTCAATTACACCAAAGAGAATAAAAAAAAGAAAAAGAAAAAGAAATTCACTTAGCAAAGAAAGAAACACATGCTATGAATTTAAAGAAAAGAAAAAAAACCAGCACGATTTAATAGCACAGTTCCCGGTAGTTCTTGCAGCCGGAAGCAGAATGATTTCAATCGTATGGAAGAACGAGCTTGGAGTCTAAAGGGATGTGAGGGAAGATACGACCTGCAGTTAGACCATACATGGACCAGGCCATGTCTATTGCCAGTGTAGATCTCATTACGTTCTTCGTCATAGAAGAGAGCAGTGATGTCCTCGAGGGCTTCCGCAACAGTGCTTCTAATCCTGGAAGCTCGGATCCGCTTATTTGAACTGCAATTTCTGCCATTACAACATCCACTACAACTGCATTCACCTGTGGGAAAACTATTGGTTGCTCTTATTTTAGCAAGGCATTTCCCGGTCAAGATATTGCGGATATTGATAGAACCTGCTGCATGATCAATGGAAACACCCTTAAAAAAAAAAAAAAAAAACAAACAAACAAGCAAACAAAGCAAGCAAAATAGAAACTTATGCAATTTCAATTTAGATGTAATCACACTTGCAAAAACACCAACTCCATGGCACAACCTATCATGTAATAGAATTAACTGAAAAGCAAATAACATAAATTCTAGGCAGAAAAGACCCCATTCAGCATATCCACAAACTAATTAGAAGATGGTTCAGTCTGCAGAAATGTTCATCATCAGAAACAATGTTGGGCATGTGAGAGCTTTATATGTAATGTTGTGTTTGTTCCTAAACTTGAATTTTTTGAACAATGCGTTGAGTAATAGGTGGTTCTGGGCTCAACTTTCAACATGTGTTTGTTCCCCCATTATGTTTATTAGCATGCTCTGTTTTCCGTGCATCTTAATGAGTTCATTGTGTGTTAGTCTCTCCACTTGCAAGAGAGAGTCACACAAGAGAGACAGTGTAAGAGCATGATCTACATTGTCGGACCCATTTCTTAACAACACCTTTAGAGCAACTGGTACTCTTACAGGTGCTTGAAGAATGAAAGGTGTAAATCTTATCTTACACCCAATGATAAGAAAGCATTATCATCAAACTTCAAAAGGCAATACTATCCATGCTCATAAATAAGGCATCAGAACTAAATGCTGCACATGTAGAATGCCTTACATAAATTGCGCATCTCATCATGAAATAGACATCAATTTCATACTAAAAAGCATTTCGTGTGTGTATTTATCTTTTCCTCTTAACCAATTGGCATGATAGGTTAACCCATTAGACCCCTCAGGTGGGAGTTCACAATGAATTGCTCATTTGAATATAGTAATAATATCAATTTTTTATCAGGTGATCGTGATTTACCATTTCCTTCTGATAATGGATCATCTGAATCAGCTTTGCAGTAGGAAATTATAAGATCCTGATCACTTGTGATATATATGTTGTTTGTGTTGCAGTCAGGATGCCACAAGAGGTGATCCTCATATGAAGTTACGAGCTCCCCACGGGAGTTCCAAACAGCCACCGTCCTGTTTCTGAATGTCAGGAACAACTGGTTCTCATATAGAAATATAAATGCAGATGGAGTCCTAAATTCAATTCTGCTAATTTCTGTTAGTTCAGAATTGCGAACCTGCAAATAACAAATATCACATATTAAACGTAGATTAAGACAAATTATTTCAAAACCACAAGAAAGATCCTTACATCAAGAATCTGAAGATTCTCATTTTCTTGCTTGACGAGAAGCTTCTCGTTGAACTGTTCAATGAAATCAACCTTCTTATTTCGATGAAGGAGATGATTGAAAGTTTTGAGAACTGTACCATCCTCTATTGAAAGAATCTTAAGAGGAACATGGTCACTAGCTCTGGTAAAAATCAACAACATTGTGCCTGGACTGTTTTTCAGAAACCAAAAAAAAAAGGGGGTAAGCTACATATGCATGATACAATCCCACAAATATGTGTCATCTACACTGTTCAGGTGTCTATCTATGCAGGTACATATCAGAAAGATTACCTGATCTTAATATCTTGAACATTTTTGTCTGATATGGAGTACAACATCGTGTAGTTTTTCAAGTCAAACACCTTGTGTATGCTGATAAAAAAATGGAAGGATATATATATATATATATATATGGATCAGAATCAAGAAGCAAATTGTACACAAAACGATCTTTGTAAGAAAACCAAAATAATCAGATACTTACCTATCTTGTGCCGAATAGGTGAGTACCTTCCCATTTACATCATCAAACTCCACAAAACCAGGCCATTTCAGTGACTCAGACTCAAAAAGAGCAAAACCTGCATCTGGCTTACCCCTCATGTACCTGAAACCATTAAACAGTTTGATAATGCATAATAAATAATAGAAACTAAGAGCAACTGAAACAGTGTAGTTCACATAATCCTGGTGGTTCTGCATTTCAAAGAACTAAAATTGTCAGAAGCATAAACTGAGACTGTGATAAGAGAATCATTGTTTTTATTGTAAAACAAGCTTCGTATGACTTCATCAGGAATGACATTCAAAAAGCATATCCTCTGGTTAGCCTCTGCATACAACAATGGACAAATTATAAGGGGCCCCTTTTCTCAATGTCTAGAAGAATACACCGTTTATCACCACATATTCTTCACATTTGGTTAGCCTCTGCATACAACAATGGACAAATTATAAGGGGCCCCTTTTCTCAATGTCTAGAAGAATACACCGTTTATCACCACATATTCTTCACATAAACATAGAGATGGTTATTAAACTAGGGCTCTACCTTGGCTAAATGCAGCACAAACACCAGATTGCGCAAGAGCAAAGACAATGTCACGGGCAGCTACTATTTCAATGATTTTTGACCTCTTTTTGAGAAAGGACAATACCATGCCGCAATCTCCTTTTGGATCATGGGTATCATATTCCTCCTGAGACAATATTCATACAGGTCATCACCAGAAGAAATTACAATACGCAGAAATGATAGACCTACACAGCTTATAAAATAATATAGGGGAAATGATCAGATCAATAATCAAGTAAAAACTCTCTGTTAGCTGAGAAATAGCTTGGCAAGATGCACTAACACAATGCGTAAAAATTGCCGAATGCTTATATAAATTTCAGTCACATAATTTGATTGTCATCTTAATTTTGATAATAGAACTAAATGGCAGGTAGAATGCACTGCAATTGCCACATCTTCAGGTATCTTCTAATCAATAATTCTATCATCACAAAGTCTTATCAGCCAATGCAAATGAATAGCAGACAACACAGAAAACTGCCCTTCCAAATCATTCCAAAATTAATCCTCCAATCACCTAAACATGACCATGGCAAAAAAGAAGTCCCATTACATATGCTTGACCTCGACTTACCAATCCTAAGAAAATTCTAGGTGGGACGATTCTAATTCAAGGTATGTCTGGACAAACCCCCTTTAGCAACTTCTATATATGGAAATAAATTGGCAGGCTCTCAATTCTTCTGCTATCACCAGTCATACAAAGAAAGAAACCCTCCGACTCCATGTCTAGAAGCTTAAATAGCAACTCATAATGGCAACGCGTCATTGTCACATGACACACTCATCCAATCGAATTCCACCACATGGGAAAGGAGAAAAAACCCCATGTCCAAAAGCGTAAATAGCGACACATAATGGTTGACACGAGGACACATGCAATGTTACCTCCATCCGGGACACGTGCAATGTTGCCTATGTATCTAAATTTGATTGAATGATTACACAACGTGATATCGATGACGTGGTGGGTAAAACCCACAAAATAGTTTCTCATTAAGTTATGTATATGACATATCACAAATTAACATATCAAGGAATAAAATAATGAGAAAATAAATACATTTACATATATGACATGTCACATAAACATATCAAGAAATAAAATTTTCAGAAAATAGATACATTGCAAGTCCAAAATATAGCAAGTATATATCAATGTGAAATTTTCTAAAATAAAAAATGGACATTTATATTAAATCATGCAATGGAATATACTTGTCCAAAAAAGAAACAATGTTATATACAATCACATAAGATATATATCATATAACTAACTTAAAGAGGGAGCTGGATGAGTAGAGAACCTTGATTATCTTTCAAATCTTTAGCTTAATGCAATGTTGTACATGTAATAAATGATACTTTAATATGTTATACTCTCGCTGTCCCATTTTTTATCTATACTTTCAAGTTTTGGAAGTTCGACTTTATGTGTCCTTGCTGGAAACTAAAAATCTTAACACTCACTAACCCTTATTAACCTTCTTTAAATTTATACTTGCACAATTCCAATTCCCGAAACATTATTCTATGAAGACAATAAAAGCATTTTGTAAAAATATCATTCAAAGATTCTTTCTTAAAGTTTTTCCAAAGTCAACTAGGGCACAAAAATGGAACAAAAGTGTCATATTCATGTAATATAACGAGAGATTATTCAGTGGGTTGTACTCACCATTTCACAATGCCACATGGCATGATCATCTAAGCAATTTCAATATGGAGGCAACATTGCAAGTGTCTCAAATGGAGGCAACACTGCACACGTACACGTGTCAATCATCACATATTCTCATGTTAATAAAAAATGGGATCTTCCCTTATTTTCCATGTGATGAAACATGATTGATTGGTAAAATCATGTGGGATTATTGACATGGTATCACACACATACTAATTTCTTGTAATAAATAACATAAAATATGTCATATATATTAAATATTATTGTACAATATAAATAATTCTTTTACAAATAAATGGTATATTTAAAATAAGAATAAAAAAACAGAAACAAAATACCGAGAGGGTCCTAGCCATATGCATAGATGTGCAAACGGAGGAAAAAGAAAATAACAACAAACTACTCCGAAAACTATGAATTCCAAACTTTGATTCAAGGATAGTTCAACACCACCCAGGAACCAACTATAACAATGTAGTGCAATAATATGGCAATATAACCCAACTTACTAATATTGAGTGAATGTTACACAAATTAATATGATTCATCCACCTGTGATAAATTATTGATAAATCACGTATTTTGATATTTTATTCCATAAACTCCATCCCAAAGAATTGTTTTAGAAAAAATCTTCAAAATATTTTGTCTTGACTCACAAGCACTGTAGCCTATGTTAAATAGATCCCACACATTCAAATATTATATGGTGTAAATAATATTTAGGCCTCGTTTGGCAAGTAGTGATTTTAACCAAAAAGTCATTAAAAATATCAAAAAACTAACAACCTATACCAAAAAGTCAAAGATTCATTTTTTTCTCTACTTTTTGTACATCTTTTTTGTAAAAAATGAAAAAAATCATCCCAAAACATACTAGTTTTTTTAATATTATATTTTAGCCAAAAAGCCAAAAAGTTACTAAAAAAACTTGTTCCCAAACGAGGCCTTAATGTGCTAAGTTATTACAAGGTTCATACTTGAATAGAAATTATGTAAAATGCAATTTTGCACAAAAAATAAGTTCTAACTATATTACCTTGTAAGAAACAATAAACCCTTCTCTACTATCAATGTTGAGCTTCTTCTGCTTCTTCCTTTTCTTCTATCTTCACACATAAAGGATCATCATATCCAATTTGAATACATGTCTCAAGGACATAGCCCGTAAGGCCATACCTATGCCAATGATACGTTGGGTCAACAAAGGCACCCTTGAGGGAGTATATCTCTATGCATGCACCCACCTCACCCCCCACCCAAAATCTAGCTTATCACCTCATCCCATTACATATCCTTCTCCATTTTCAAACTCCAGTTACTTCAAAATACATGTCCACAATTGGCATCATGTGTTATAACCAAAGTGAAATAAACCATATTTCATATCTCTTTTTCCAATAAGGTCAACCTACGTTCCTGAAAGACTTCAACCCCCAAAAGGATCCTCAATGTGATAACATATTTGTTTGGGATGTGGGTTGACTTTTTTACTATTTTAGTCTGGAGCTAAAAAGTCTCGTTTGGAATAGATTTTTTGGTTTTTTTGACTTTTCTAAGAGAAAAAATGAAATGATTATGGTTTATATGTGACGTTTTGTCTTATTGGGCTAAAAAAATTATTTTGTCTTTTTGTGACTATTTTAGCTTATGCCAAACGAAGGTTCTACAAAGTTCTAGTGGTGGAGACAAATTCATGTTCTAAATCTTCTCATATACAAACACAAGAAAAACACACGACAAGATTTGGTATACACGAACTTCAAGACCAACATCCATCGCTCTAACTGTTAGTGTCCATAGCGAGAACTGGGCTACATATTACAGTCACTCTGCCAAATTAGATTTGGACTCCCTACATTTTTGTTACATGAAAATCCTGCCACCTATTATTTTTTCATCTTTTTTTAATCTGTCCACCACAGAAACTGGTAAGTTTTTAATGGTGCAAGTTAATAATTTGATATATTGAACAACAACCCATATCATAAGAGCAACAAATTGATGAGAAAACACATTGTATGTATGTGTATGTATGTGAGAGCGATTGTATGTGTGTAAAAGGAACCAATGCTAGGTAAGTTGCGGAACACTCATAAAAACATAAAACCCTAACTTTTTCACAGTGCATCACACACTGCAGATACAAATTCATATATATCTATACATATATTTTCATTTGTTGCAATTATTCCTACAACTGAAAAACAAAATGGAGGCAATATTGAACCAACCTGCAAGCGAATGTTCCTGAACCTTTCTTGAGCATCGCTCATACTGAAATTCTTGCATAAAGATCTATCAAATGTGATCCATATTGACTATGAAATTCTTCAAAAATATATATATATATATATATTTTACCGTCGAAATTGATATAAACAGTAATAGTAACATGTTACTCTGTTTGACAGTAACATTTTATTTTGTTTGACAGTTACTCTGTTTGACAGTAATATGTTACTCTTGCAATATTGTTCAAGAGAAAAAAAAAAAAAAGAAGATATTTTACTTTGTCCTTACTCAATTATGTGTTTTCTCCCTAGGGAGTTTATAAAGTAAAATAAATTGGGCCGTCCTTTTCACCAAACAAGGGTCCAATGAAGAGGTTTTGGCTAAATTTCCCAACAAAAATTTATTAATGTTGGTCATTACTATCTAATAGTTGGGCATTTAAAAATTTGGTATCACAATGATTAGAAAGTAAAAAGAAGGAAAACGGAAAGAAGAGGATGAGGAAAATGACACAGTAGCTTTAAGATTTATTGTTACACAAAAACTTTGAATACCTCAAATCTATGGCTCCAAAATGTTGAGAAAGCTTTTCCATATCAGAGACCTGCTTTGAAGAGCATGTGGCTCCAGCAACCTGGTTGAAAGCAGCAGCTAATTCTCCTCTTAATGTTGTTAGCCTCAAATCCATTGCTCGCAGCAATTCATTCCTGTCAGTGTGCAAGGTGTAATTTGGCACACACAGCAGAGAAAAATTTGATTATTGATAACAAAACAACCAATATACGTACTTTGTTGCATCTGATGACATAATCTCAATTTCATCCTGTTACCACAAACCATATTAGTTGCCAAATACAATTACGTGTTATACTAAAAAGGTAAAGAAATAGCAATTACCTTAATCTGCGGTTCCACACCATTCAAGTTGCAGCAGTCTGTTAGAGAAGGGGCACCAACAATCACTGAGTATTTAGCTAAAAAACAAATGGAGAAATACAATTGCAAACATGAAACTTGATCATAATGAAAGAGAAGGACACACAACAATTTATAAATGGGGGAAAATCCAACCTATCAAACCCCACACTAACTTCTTGATTCTAGGCTTAATTGACAGACAAAATACTTCCCTGTTCTCTTCTTCTCTTCTCTTTTGTTTTATTCAATCTATTCTCCCCACACTAACTGTGACATTGGCTTGTCTCAATTTAGAAGACAGTTCAAAGTGATAATTTACATTCCATAAATAAACAGATCTACTAGCATGGAGTTCGATCAGGCTTTGACTAAAATGGCCAAGTTACATCCTCAGTGGAAGCACAAAAAACTAATGCAGCAGCTCTATATTTTAGCAATCCCAGGTTTATAGAAAGTAAATGTTTAATAAATTAACCTGTTGCTCCATCTCCAGAATGATTCCGATGATCCTGAGAAAAGGAATACAATATGCATATGAGTTTTATACATATTTGAAGCAGAGAAATGCTAGAGACCCATACTTTTAAAGCCACAAATTCACCCACAATGATGTGGCAAGGGAGTTGGGCCCTATATCATTGGGTGTAACAAATCAAAAGTTGACACTTATTGAAACAAATCATTGTGGGTCGAATTGTGGAAGTTTTTTGGGAGTCTCAAACATTTCTTTGAAGTATCAACTCCCAAGAAATGTATAGATATTACCTTGGTATACAAAGAAAGGTGAAATTTTCTGGCTTCCTCCAGTTGAGTAATCTCATTTCCAATAGCATTGGTGGTATTTAGTGTGTCCGATGAACCAACAATACGTAAAAATCTGAGAAATAATCAGATAGAAATAATAGAAGAACTAAACATCCTCATTTTCTCCTCCTCAAAAAATTTTTTTAAAAAAAGAAAGCCAAGTGACAAAACAAGAAAGAGTTTAATGATATCAACCTTGTTAATGTTGATTTTGTGAACCACTGGGAACTATGAAGATTTTTGGGTGGTTGAAGTTTGAAGTTGGCATTGGATCCTGTTGACAACAAATTTTTTAGTTCAGGTAAATGCAGCGCCAGCTGTCCCAAAAGGCCAGATGCTATTGTTTCTACCTTGTTGCCACTGCATACACATGCCTCATACCTACAACAAAGTCTGAATGCTGTTCAAAACAATTTCCAAGTATAAAAATAAAAACAATAGTCATTACCATCATCTTCATAATGACTTTTTTTAGCATCAATCATATTTATTACATTTTTGTGAGGCAACTAATTTTCTTATCCATTAAATGATTAATGCTTTTAATGGGGGGATATGTAAATTCCCAAATTTAAATTTCCTTGCAACGAAAAGGGCTTGAAAACTTTTGGAACATTCAAAATTCAAAATCATTTGCATCTAACATGCAATTAAACAGAATAAAACCCCAAATTGGATATCCTCACTAATCAATCTGGATGCAGAAGATATTTGTCAAAGCCCATATAGAAAAGAATCACTAGATATTTTAGCCAATCAAATTTGATTGTATGCTAATCACATTAATCTTTGGTAAAGGTCCAATTTTAATGAAAAATTCAAATGACCCAACAAATTTGAATTTGAAAATCTAAAGAAAAAACATGAGGGATAAGAAACATTTGACCCTTGTCATTAAAATAAAAAATAAAAACCCTTCACGGTTAAGTATGCATAATTAAGTATCAGTGGAAAGTTGTAACAAAAACAAGTTTAACCTACCTGTCCCGGCTTGGAAATAATTGAAATTCAGCATAATCAAGTGGTGAATCGGCGTCGATTTCAGCCTCCATGTCAACCAACTTATGTATCAAGCACAACAACCTGAAGGGGGAATAAAAAATAAAATAAAATAAAATGAATCAATCTAACCATTCCAGTTACAAACAACATTCCATACATTGCATTCATAGAGAAGCCAATATGATATATATAATCTGACCTTCAAAATATATATAGTATGACTACTTCAATAAACTCAAAACCACGCAGAGATCTATATTACATAAATACTACCATGCCCGAGCTGGAAGGGAACGCTGTAGGCAAATAATGTTAAGATTAGAATATAATTGTAATTTTAATATTATTTAAATTTATTTTTTAATTTGATAAAAATATAAATTTATTATAAAATTTGTAAGTTTTTATAAAACTCTTTATGAAAATTTACTTTTGTTTATATAATATATAGTTAGATAGATAGATGTGTTTGACATATATATAATTTTTATAGGTATCATATAATATTGTTTTTACTTATATAATTATATAGAAATTATATGTATGTCCATAATGTTCTAGTATATTACGGACAATATATATTCTATGAAAATATGTGTAAAATAAGTGAATAAAAATGAGAAAATAAAAAAATATAAACGAATACAGAGAAAAATAAAAATAAAAAAACAGTGAAGAAGGTGGGATCATTGTATCATGAAAAGATGGTTTAGAAAAGGAAAAAATAAGAGAGAGAAGCAGAAAATATAAAATATATATTTAGAATATTTTTTGAAAAATATATTTCAATCGTTGTTTTATAATTTAAATAAATTTAAACTGTCCAAATATTTTAATAAGACAAATATGTGTAGAACAAATTCAAAAATTAACTTACTTTCTTATATAGATAGAATTTTGGGGTTAGTATAAAAAGAATCACCATTGAAGAATCCTCTGAATTAGGATAAAACGAAAATGATCCGTAGCTCGACAAATTGGCTCGACAAACTGGCTCGAAAGAAGAGAGAGGAGAGGTCGTCGCAGAGGAGGAGAGAGGGCCGTCGTCGCAGCTCCCGCCATCGCCACTGCCTCGCCATCGCCGTCGATCAGTTCTTGACCTCGCCAGCCTTGACCAGCCTCGCCCCCCGATTTTTATGGCCCCCTCCCCTCCAGTTCTCCTCCCTCTTCCTCCCGATCTGCAGAGCCCCCCATTTTTCTTCTTCCCGATCTGCAGAACCCCCCTTCTTCTTCTTCTTCACCGTTCTTTTTCTTCTTCCTGATCTGTAACAAAAACGGGAAAAAAAAAAAAAAATTTAACATCAAAACGACGTCATTTTGGTGTCGAGCCACATTTCGAGTCACGATTTCGAGTTACGTAACATAGTCGAAGATAAAAAAGCACAACTAAAAAAGATTGAAAGGAAGTGTCGGTGGGAAAAGAATAAAGAAAATTAGTTAGGACCACCAAATAGAACACCAACAGTTGAAGTGACAGAATATCCAAAGCCATTACTGAGTTGGAATCTCAAGCACTAAATTCTCAAGCGCGTTGATTGCATTTGCAATGACTTTACTACTATTATTAATTAGGATAAATTACAACTATCTCTATCAAGTTTGCTTAAATTATGAATTTTTTATTTGTAATATAATAAATTTTTAAGTTAATTAATTATTTTTATATTAGAAATATATTTTAATTAAAATTTTAAATAATTTTATTATTGTATATTGTATAAGAGAGAACTTAAAATTTTTATTTTTTCTGCTAGTTGTGTTAAATAAAAAAATTGTAATTTTTGAGTAATTCATATTTTACATAAATTTTAGGGTGTATTTGTAATTTTTTTATTAATTATTAAGAAATAAAAAGAGACAAAAGGACAAATTAATATCATAAGCATATGATTTCTGTTTCATGTGAATGAAAATTTAAACAATAAAATATTTGTAATTTTTATAAGAATAATGACTTGGACCTCTTTTTTTTCTCACTCCCTTAATCCCCTCTTCACTTAATTGGTTACTTTTTCTTTCTTTCTTTCTTTTTATTCATTTTTCTCCAATCACCACCTGTCACGTGTCTGGAGGGTGGTGGGGGTGGTGATTGGAGGGGATCTCAATCATCACCCTTTTTATAACTATGTATTTTAAATAAATTTTGGATATATTTGTAATTTTATTATTAATTACTAAGAAATAAAAGGTGACAAAAGGACAAATTAATATCATAAGCATATGATCTCCGTTTCATGTGCATGGTTACTCTAGACACTTTAGGATTACTCTCTCTCTCTCTCTCTCTCTCTCTCTCTCTCTCTCTCTCTTATTTTTTTTTATATATTTTATTTAATTATATTTTTTAATTTGAATTAATTACATATTCTTTTTAACTTTTATTCAAATGTTACTTTTGTCCACCTCAAACATCAGTCATTGTTTCAAAAGGGTCCTTTTATCACTTATTATTAAAAAATAAATAATATTAGGGATTATGAAAAAAATATTATGAAATTTTTTTATCATGTGATTAGTGTGTGGTGTTTTATTATATGTATAATCTAAGGGTAGAAAAAATTTTATGATCATCTTCATGATATTTTTTTTTCATGATCCCTAATGTGACTTTAAAAAATAAACATAAAGGGCTTGCTTCATAGTCATGTGAACATTTTTTATGAAGCCTTTATTTGAATCATGAATCAAAGTTGGATTTTACACACATTTTTCTTTTTATTTTTCAAATATTTACTAAATTAATGATCTACATACAACTGAGAACAAATAAATTATAAAAAATGTACATATTTTATTCTCAAACTTTTATTAGGAGACCAATAGTTCAAACCTCTTTGCTTATACATGAGTGTTACTCCCTTTGTATTTGTTGGGCTTCTCTATTTGTATTAATTATATATTTATTTTATTTTATTTTATTTTATTTTATTTTCATGTGATGATTGTAATTCATTAAATTTTATTGCAATATCATATATGGAAAAAAAATAAAAAACTTTTACTCAAATTTTACTTTGATTATTTTTTAGTTTTCATTCAAGTTTTAAATAGCTGACTGACAAAAGAATTATATTGAAATTTTAATTATTGTCATTAAAGAACTATGGATTAAAGCAAAATTCTGTTGAACAATGTAATTTAAATGTGTGTGAGTCGATTTCTGATCACACTGCTAAACTAGTATTCAGCTGGAGAGTACCGGCAAAATAGATTAAACCCAAACGACCTATCACAGAAAGAAGAGATTTCGGTGGTGGTTCGTCCATTCGAGGGCACTCCGACGATCAAGTCAGTTATCTCTCAAAGATAACAAAAGTGCTTAACTCATTATTCAGAATATAAAAAGCGTACCTTAGACCCATGAGGGTACCTCCCTTTTATAGCCAACACAAACCTAGTCCCAATAGAAGCCTAGCTTCAATGGACTCTGGATTACTGCTAATCTTGGACTCCTAGTAGGATTGGGATAAATTCTCTAAGAGTCTTATCTTTATCCAAACTGAAGTCTTCTCTCATTCTAGGACTCTTGTTCCTTATTCGCTTATCCCAGATTCCGGTATCTTCGCAGATAACCTCGACCTAGCCGAGATTACCTCGGCATCATGATCAAGATATGTGGCACCTCGACTGACACTTCGGTGCCACCTCGGCCACGTGTTGTCATTCAAAAATTATATCCCCACAACTGCCCCCTAGGTTCTGTTACCTTGGTATCCTAAAGTGATGTAACCAATATCATTTCACCATGTAGCACGTCGGCTAAGCCAACTCCATTACTTATTGCCGAAGTCAAGACTCGTCGGCTCAATATGACCAAGACCTGTAGTCTGTTTCCATCGATGCTTTAGAACCACTAACCAAGTTTATTTAAGTTTCTCAGCTGAGATCGTCCTCCTAGCCGAGGTCCTGCTTCATTAAATCAAGAACTCCAAGAGTTTATTTACGCGTATGAGTTGTCACGCACAGCAACTCAACCGTTTCAGCCACACGTCTTTCCCTCACTGGACTGTACTTGACACGCGCCTTTAAGTTGCCTTGCATCTGTGTGCGCCGTCTGACAAGCACATTGCCCTAGGCATATTGATTGCAATTTTGCTACCATTTCGTGGTTTTGATCAAAACTACTTCTCTCTCTCCGTCTTTTTACTTTTGCATCCTCAACTTCGTGCTCTCTCTCTCTCTCTATACTCTCCCAAATCCGCCATTGTTTTTAAGCTCTCAAGCTCTGCAACCACTTCCACTCTTTCCTTCTGGCGAAGCCTTTGCTGATCTTTTCCGGTCGCTACCATCATCTGACTCCGACATACTTAACACCAGCTTTATTCTCTTCGGTGAGTTATTTCTATCCCCTTCGTTTCAATTTCTTGTTGTACTTCAAAGAACTTTGCTACTTTTGCTAACCTGCTCATGTCTTTGATCGTTTAATTTGTATCTTGATTTCCACCATGTATTGAGCATGTTTGCTTCGTGATTCTGTTTTTGCCCAATCCATTCTTGAGTATATACACACTACTTACATATTTGTTGATTTTTGTCACTGTTCTTGGCCTTACACACCTGTACATTCTGTCACAGTGCTCTTAGTGGTTCATCACTATTTCTTGATTCTGAATCATTGTTCTTGTTTCTATTTTCTGTGTCTTTCTAGATTCTTGCCTTCAATCTTTGTTTATCTAGACTTAGGTTTGGGATTTGTTGTAGAACTCAGGAATCCTAGGGAAAACTGAAACGAATTCCCCTAAGATCCTCACAAATTCTTACCCCAGCACACATTTAGGTTCTAGTCGAGGTCCTTCAAACCTTCACAAAACACTTCCTTCTGAAATCCAACACATTCCCCTTAAGCTGACATCATGGGTATGTGGAGGTATAGGATAGACACCCCAACCAAGTTAGAATATTTTAGGCAAGAGTTTTTCATCCCTGTTGACGTTCATCTCAGGTTGGCAGGGGAGGATGTCACGACCCAAACCCGGCCCTATGGGTTTAGCATCAGAATCGCCAAGAATCCGAGATTACCGATGCCTCTTGAGCGATATCTGATTAAGCAGTCTGAGGCCCTGGCGGAAGCCAATACAGTAAATAACTAGTGTCCATTGAGCTGTGAAAATCTGTATGCCAAAAACATTTTTCATGCATTCACACAGTGCAGTCTATATACAGTCTATCCAGTTATATACAAACATTCGGTACGGGGACCTAACCCCTCGATAACATGATAAAAACAAAGAGATCTATACAGTGACACAAAACAGTAGGGAGACAGGTGGGGGAAACAAAAACACCCCAAGCCATAGCATGGCAACTCGGAACCTCGCCGTGAGGCACATAGGCTGGCTTGACAAAACTGGGGACCAACCCACGCTCCTAGCTCCGGTCTGGCTGCTGAGAACCTACATATATATATAAACAGTGAGCTAAAGCCCAGTGAATAACATAACGTGTAAAGAGGTTATGAATTAATGTCCTTACAGTAATGAAATCAATTCATTATACAGTATTTTAGTCAATCGGTATCTCAATCAATCAGTCATATGTGGTACATCCATTAGCCTATAAACAGTAGGTCCAAAAGGACCGGGCCTTAACAGACCCAACAATAATGATGGCCATCAATCGATAAACAATATGGTTCCACAAGGAAACCGACAGAGCTCTGTAACAGTTAATAACAGTGGGTGCTAAGGATGCCACAATACAGTTCGAAATACAGGACATACATTCATTCAATAAACAATATCAGTTTAATAAACAGTTCAGTTCAGTATTCAAAATATAACCATTTTGAACATATCTTTACACAATCTGTTACTCACAGAGATTGGGCTAATAGCAGCTAGAGCGCGTCCCCGAGAGCCAACCCTAAACAGTTAACAAATAGAACACACACTAAGTTCACAGTCGGAAGGATGATAATTAAATCCCTAAATTTCCTCGGTGTGGTTCTATGTCTAAATCCTCATTAAGATGCCTTAAACTAGGTCTAAGAATGCCTAGGATGGGATGAGGATGCAAAAATACAGTTGGAAGGCATTTCTCAAAAGTTGCTAAAAACAGGGGTCTCGTTCGAGCGAGCTTTCCTTCGCTCGAGCGAGCTTCCAAAGTCAAAGGCTTCGCTCGAGCGAATAATCCTTCGCTCGAGCGAGCTTCCAAAATCAAAGACTTCGCTTGAGCGAACAATCCTTCGCTCGAGCGGTCTGATGAAACAGTAAAAGTACTGGATGCTCGATTTTTACGCGCGATACCACGCTCGATTCTCGCTCAAGTGAGCTTGCAAAACCAAAGGGCTCGCTCGAGCGAGGAATCCTTCGCTCGAGCGAGGAAGCCAAATCTGGAATTTCCAGATTTGTCTCCCAAGTTCGAACCAAGCATTCAACCATCCAAAACTCAACCTCTTGGCCCCAAATTCTGGAAAATACACTTAAACTCAATGTATAACAAGTTTCAAAAGCTAATTTGCACATGCAAGGGCCAAGGGTTGGTCACTTAAAGCCATTTTCAAATCCATTTTCAAGAACACTTTCAAAACATGTAATGCATGAACTTTAAACCAAAATCAGGCTTCAAATCTTGCTCAATTGAGCTCCAATCTTTGAAAACAATGTGGAAACATGGACTATGATAAAAACATGGACATGCATGTACAATTCTCCAAGAATTCAACTCCAAACTCACTAAACTCAACATGCATGCAACAATTAAGGTCCAATTCAACATATTTGCACTAAATCATGGCCTAGCTCTCTAATTGGGCATGAACCATACAAAATGAGGCTCAAAGACAACAAGAAGAAGATGATTTCCTTACCTAGAGTGTCAATTTCAAGGTGTGGGAGCTAGATTATGCCAATTATACTTTAATTCTAGGCAATCTCCAAGCAAATTCAACAATTGAGCTAAATTCTCTCTTCTCCTTCAATTTCTCTAAGTTTGGTCGGTTGGAATACAAGAATGAGGGCTAATGAAGATGTTTATCTAAGTGTATAAGGCACAATGATAATATTAAACAAAATGTCCACTAACTATGGCAATAGTGTAAATAAGGCCAACATTTCAATTAACTCATTTTAATCCATTTAATCATTCCTAATCACTTCTTAGATAATTATACCATTAAATCACCAATATTCTACTGATTCCGAAACTCTAAACGGTTTCTAATTCGGCCACCGATAAGGCCTTCAATTAACAATTTAAACACATACACTCAAATAGATAATCAGTCAATCAAACAGATAGAAATGCAATATAACAGATAAACTTATTCAATTTCAGTTTCGATTTCAATCAGTCCATTCAGTACTTCGGTTAATTCAATTATCAGTCATTATCAGTTCGGTTTAGCAGTATTCAGTACGTAATTCAGCGGTTATTCAGTAATCAATACGAGGGTTGTTACAGAGGATGACTCCATTATGCCCACAGTCGACTCCATGCCCTTTCCAGTTGTAACTTTCATAGAGTGTGGACTTAGGCTCCCACTTGACATCCTTTTCCGAGAAGTCCTCCATTACTACAAATTGCACCCAATGCAGCTCGCCATCAACTCTTACCAGTTATTAACGACATAATAACCTTAGCCAAAAAAGAGAATGCTTGGGTAACTTTAGTTGACATCCAATACTGCTATACCATGTGTGGCCTCAAGTTAGAAAAAAAGGCTATATCTACTACCTCAAACTGAGGTCCATAAAATACAAACTTGTTGCCGACCTCCCAGACTCCAACAAAGGAGCCGGGGACAATTACTTCATTGTCTCGGGCAACTAGGAGTTCGCTCCAGATGAGGACCTTCACCTCTACCCTCTTAGTCGAACAGTATTTATAGAGGGTAATGGTAAAAGCCAAGTGTTACATTTACTTGTTTTTCAAGTCTTCAATACTCTGTTTTTTCTATATGTTCTAACGTTTGTTTTTCTTGCAGCTCCTCCACAGCTGCCAAAAGACTTCCGTAAGTCCTTCTTTCCTAGCAAGGACTTGAAGAAGCTGTTGGACCTACTAGTTCAGAGACGGAGAGCTCCCTTACTACTCAACTACATCCAAACCTACAAATCCATTTTTCCCGATATCTTGAAGAAGAAAAGCAAGTCTCCTCCTTCCGCCACAACTCCACTAGCAACTTTATCACCTCGGCCAGATCAGGGATCAACTTCCGATCTAGCTGAGCAACCATCAACCTTGGCTCCACATCTGATCCCTCCGTCTCAACGCAAACACCGACGTCGAACTGCAATCGCTGCCAAGATGGGTCGCAAGAAAGTGGTTGCAGACGATCTTCTGGCCGACATCCCTAACACTGTCAACGCACAAGCAACACCATCCCTGCCTCAGCCAAAGCTGAAAGTAAAAAGGCTGAAGAAAGCCCAGCCCAAGGTAACGGTGACTGAGATTGACATTGAGGACACCTTGCCAATTTCAAAATTGGCCAAGAGTGAGAATACCTCCTCCGCTGTCGAGAAGAGGCCCGCTGAGGCCAAACCATCCCAATTAACTCGGTCGAAGAGGCTGAGGTCCGAGTCGGCAACAATCTCGGGCTCTCTGAAATCTAATGCCTCCTGGGCTCCTGCAATTACAATCGAGGACAAGCCGGTCAGAGCTGGCGACAGTGCCGACGATATTGAAGTCGGCGTTGCCCTCTCTACCGCCTTACTCCTTCCCAACGATCTCAATCGTAACGCCGAGATGAGCGAGTACGAGAATTTCTCTCTAATGTTGCAAGATTCCGTACAAGTAAGCTTCTAAAACTTGGTACTTTACATTCTCTATTTCCCTTAGAAAATTTTGCTAACTTTTGTCCTTGTCCATATTTGCTAGGCAACCCAGCATGGCAACTCCTTCGCAATGCAAACCTTCAACCTTAAGAAGGAGTTGGCGAATAAGGCCAAGGAGGCTACTAGCTTGCAGAGGGCCCTTAACAAGGTTGAGGGCAAGATGAAAGCCTTGGTAGATCAGGCTCAGGCAGCCAAAAAAGCTCAAGACAAGGCTGAGGAAAAAACAGGATCTACAGAGGCCATTAAGAAGGTCCTTGAGGCCGAAAAGAATGAGGCCGAAATAAAAATTGCTGAAGCCCAAGCCGAGCTTCGGGTTGCCTTGGCCACGAAAGCAGTCGAGATCAAAGCGGCGGATGAGGAGGCGTACACCGAGGGGGCAGTCGACGTCAAAGAAGACTACAAGAAACAAGTCAGGCAGGCATGCAACAAGGATTTCATTCTTGGTTGGATGGCTGCTCTGAAAAAGTTGGTTGTCCCTGAGGACTCTCCCTTCAAAGATGCCGGCAACCTCATCCTACCGTTCCCCTCCACTCCAAGCCAATCCAAGGACGAGGCTAAGTCCGAGGAGGAAGCAAAGACTGAAAAGAAGAAGGAAGTTGTCAGGGCCAAGTCCCCTACTTTGAATGAGCAAGTCATGGACTTGTCTCAAGATGATGAGGGTAAGGTCTCCAAAGGTGCCTCATCTCAAAAGACAACTTTTGAGGTGTCAATCGCCGAGAGGAGTATCGATCAAACTCTACAAGAGATCGACGCCGAGCTCGAGGCTGAGAAGGCTGCCAAGAAGTCTTCACAACTATCTTCTGGGGGTGAGACATAGGTTGCTGCCAATGCCGAGTAGTTTTGTTTATGATCTTTTTTCTTTGTACTTTGTTTATGTAAGCTTTTATTTGGCCGATGTGCCTTTGTCTATTCTGAACAAGTAATCTCCCATATCAGGTCGAAGTGCCTTTTTGTATTTGAACTTCCTTATCTGAATGCAAGTATAACTTTCTTCTTTCAATGCGATTGTATGTTTTTCTTCCTTTTACTGTCTTGTATGATTCTATACTTAGAATAATTTACATGTCTTCAACATATACCTTAACTGTGTAATCTTCTCGGTGTGGAATACTTCAGTTATTCCCACAGACTATTTATCTCGGCCTTGGCTTAACACTTGAAAATATTTTCATAAGTGTTGGCACCTTACTTTTACTTATCAAGACTTCTGCCTTCCATTATGTTCCAAGTCTTGGCAACATAGTAATCTCGGCAAGTATGTAGATACTTTTGTCAACATAATCTTGGCTTAACTTCAACTTGTAAATTTTTCTTAAAATTTCAACAAGTGTTAGACCAATCTTCTTTCAACATAACCTCGGCTTAAATGCAACTTGTAAATTTTTTCTTAAAATTTCAATAAGTGTTAAACCAATCTTAGCTTGTAGATTCCAATCTTCCAAGCATCATTTTCTAGCTCTCTGCCCCGTAATGTGAACCTAAGTTCCACTTGGATTCTCATTAAGCATGGGATTTTGACCTTGTTGCCGAGGTCAGATTCAAACAAAGAGTAGCCGAGGTTACCAACCTTGGTCTCTTTGTTAATCTGATTGACATGCACTTAATTCCAATCTGTGTTTGCTGGCATGGCAAGTTCAAGTTGATTTAACTTAGTTCAACTCTATTATATGCAAGCAGGAACTCTGTCATATAACAAGTCTAAGTTATTCGTCATGTTTCAATCAGAAACATCGCCAACTTAGTTCAACTCTATTATATGCAAGTAGAAACTCTACCATATAATAAGTCTAAGTTATTCGTCATGTTTCAATCAAAAACATCGCCAACTTAGTTCAACTCTATTATATACAAGTAGAAACTCTGCCATATAATAAGTCTAAGTTATTCGTCATGTCTCAATTAGAAACATCGCCAACTTAGTTCAACTCTATTATATGCAAGTAGAAACTTTGCCATATAATAAGTCTAAGTTATTCGTCATGTTTCAATCAGCAACATCGCCAAGTTATTGATCAATCATACTACACAAGTTAAAAAATCAAGCTAAAACTTTACTAAATACTTCTGCTAATAATAAAACAAAAAGAAAACTTAGAAAACAAGAAAATCTGGTGATAGAAAAACTTTAGATTGCAAGTATTCCAGGGTCTTGGCAACTCTTTGCCTTCACTGTCCTCAAGCCGATATGCTCCATTGCCCAAGACTGAAATGATTCTATAGGGTCCCTCCCAATTTGGGCCAAGCTTGCCCTCTCTGGGATCCTTCTTGTTGCCGACGACCTTTCTCAGGATGAGGTTGCCAACTCGGAACTCTTGCAGGTTCACCTTCTTATTATAAGCCCTGGCAAGCTGCTGCTGGTATGCCCCCAGCTAAATTGTTGTTTTCTCCCTTCTTTCTTCTAGCAGATCCAGATCTCGGGCCAGGAATGCCTCATTGGTCCCATTTTCTACTCCCCGGGTTCTGATCCCTGGGATGCCGACCTCCAGTGGAATGATTGCTTCTGTGCCGTAAGCCATGGAAAATGGGGACTCCCCAGTTGATCTTCTCGGCGTAGTCCGATATGCATAGAGTATACTGGGCAACTCATCCACCTACTTTCCCTTTGTTGCTTGCAGCCTCTTCTTAATCCCATCCAAGATGACTTTATTGGATGCTTCTGCTTATCCATTGCTTTGAGGAAAACTTGGGGTGGAATAGTAATTCTTGATCTTGTACTTTGCACAGAAGTTCTTGATTAGCTTACTGTCAAATTGTGTACCATTGTCTGCAATTATTGCTCTTGGAATCCCAAATCTGGTGATGGTGTTCTTCCATATGAAGTTCTTAACATCAATGTCCCGAATCTTTGTAAGGGATTCAGCTTCTACCCACTTGGTGAAGTAATCTGTTGCCACCAGCAGGTACTTCATTTGTCCAGTTGCTTGATGCAGTTTTCCAACAAGATCCATGCCCCATTGGGCAAATGGCCAAGGGTTGGACACTGGGTTCAAGTCTGTTGCTGGTTGGTGTATCAAAGGTGCAAACATCTGGCACTTCTTACACCTCTTGACATAAGCTTCGACATCTTTCTGCATGTAGGGCCACCAGTATCCCTAAGTAATAGCCCTATAAGCAAGTGACCTGCCCCCAGAGTGGCTTCTACATACTCTTTCATGTATCTTATATCGAAAGTCTTCGACCTGTGTAGGATGCACACATCTCAGAAGGGGTCCAGTAAAAGATTTTCTGTAGAGATGTCCTTCTGTTGTCAAACTGAATCTTGCCAACTTCAATCTGATCTTGTGCACTTCTTTACGGTCATCTGGCAGCTTTCCATCTCTAAGGAATACTATTATTGCATCTATCCAACTTGGACCCATCTCCACACACATTGCTTCACGCTCTATGTTCAGTGGTTCTATGCTTGGACCTGACAAATAGTCAACCATTATCGTTCTTGCCTCTCCAGGTTTCATTGCACTAGCCAGGTTGGCCAGAGCATCTGCATAGCTGTTATCATCTCAACTAACTTGCTGTAGTCGACAATTCTGGAATAAGGCTACCAGTCTGCCCACTTTCTTTGCATAGGCCGACATCCTTTTATCTCGGGTTGGATATTCGCCTGTTGCCTGGTTAATTATAAGTTGGGAGTCACAGAAGACTATTACCTCGTCAGCTTCTATGGCTGCTACCAGTTTTAATCCTGCGATTAGTGCTTCATACTCTGCTTCATTGTTTGAGGCATTAAACCCCAAACGAATGGATTATTCAAGTATCTGTCCATCTGGAGATACTAACACTACTCTTGCCCCCGCTCCTTGTCGATTTGAACTCCCATCAACAAACAGCCGGAAGGAATCGCCAATGTAAATACTACATGGCCTGAGTTTCTTTTCCTTCTTTTGTTCTGCTGTCCCCTACTGGGTTTTTCCTTGCTCACTTGGACGTTGTATACTTCGACTCAACGGAGCCCGATGTATGACGGCGTCTGGCGTGAACTCGGCCACGAAGTCGGCTAAGATTTGGCCTTTGATTGCTGTCCTGGGTCTAAATTCCAGGTCATATTGGCCCAAGGCCACTGTCCATCTGGCTATTCTGCTTGTCAGATCTCCTTGCTGCAACAGGGACCTCAAAGGATGTTCAGTTAACACCACAATTTTGTGAGCTTGAAAGTAATGATTCAGCTTCTTAGAAGCCATTACTAAAGCCAGTGTTAACTTTTCCAAGGATAGGTATCTGGTCTCTGCATCTGCCAGGGTTTTACTCATGTAGTACACTGCCCTTTACTTTCATTTTTCTTCTTTGACTACTACTGCACTTACTGCATGCTCTGAGACCGCTAAGTATAAAAACAACTCATCTCCTGGTACTAGATTTGAGAGAACTGGTGCTGTGGTCAAATACTTCTTCAAGTCAGCCAAGGCGGCTTCTCACTTTTCTATTCATAAGAAATCTATGGCTTTCTTCACTAAGCTGAAGAAAGGTTTGTACTTGTCAAAGCTTCTGCTTATAAATCTATTCAGGGCTGCAGCCCTTCCAGGCAACATCTGCACTTGTTTTGCCGATGTTGGGCTCTTCAGCTCCAAGATGGCTTTGATCTGATTAGGGCTTGCCTCAATGCCCCTTCTAGTTACCAAGTATCCCAATAACTTACTAGACCCAACTCCAAATGCACACTTCGATGCATTGAGTCGGAGCCGATATGTTCTAAGGATGTCAAAAACTACCTTTAAGTCTTCCAGATGACCCTCAGGTTCTTTGGTCTTCACAACTATGTCATCTATGTATACCTCCACTGTTTTACCAATTAGATGTCTGAACATCTTAGTCACCAATCTCTGGTAAGTCGCTTTTGCATTTTTCAACCTAAAGGGCATTACTCTGTAGCAATACAGCCCTTTTAGGGGTGATAAATGCAGTCTTTTCCTCATCTGGTGGGTACATGGCTATCTGATGGTATCCCCTGTAGGCATCTAGAAAGCTCATCCTTCCATGCCCTAAAGTGATATCTACCAATTGATCAATTTTTGGCAGTGGGAAACTGTCTTTGGAACAAGCCTTGTTTAGGCTAGTGAAGTCCACGTAGACCCTCCACTTCTCATTCTTTTTCTTCACTACCACTGTGTTTGATAACCATGTCGGGTAATTTACCTCTCGAATGGCTTTGGCCTCCAGAAGTCTATCCACTTCCTCTTCTACTGCCTTAACATGCATTAATGTCGGTCTCCTTGCTCGCTAGATGATAGGTTTGGCCGACCTATCCACATTCAGTCTATGGCAAGTGACCTCGGGGTCAATGTCAGGCATTTCGTATGGTGTCCATGCAAACACCTCCAGATTTGCTCTCAGGAATGCCTCTAGCTCTTTTCCTCTTCCTCAGCCAAGCCCGAGCTGAGAAGGAAGAAGCGTTTTTCATTTCCTTGCTGGACAAGGATTTTCTTCAAGGCTTCTTCACTCTTCTTGGCTGGCTCTTTGCTGACGTCCTCCAGGACTTCCACATTCTCGTCCTCTATCTCTGTTGTTTCTGCTTCTCGTATGTTGCAGGTAGATTTCATTGCTGCCATGGAGTAATTCTTTACCTGCACCTGATCCCCTCTGACCTCCTCTATTCCATGCTCTGTTGGGAACCGCAATAGCTGATGCAATGTTGAGGGAACAACTCCCATTGCATGTAGCCATGGCCTTCCCAGGATAACATTGTAAGGGGAAGGGGTGTTGATTATGGTGAACTCTGTTTTTATCTTCTTGGTGCCAACCTGCACCTCCAAATTTGCTGCTCCCAAGGGCCACATCAGTGTTCCATTGAACCCAACCATTGGGCCATTGGACTACTCCAGATCATCTTGGTGAAGGCCAAGCTCCTTTTAACACCTGACATAAATGATGTCACAAGAGCTGCCCTGGTCAACTAAGATGCACTTCACTTGGCACTCTCCAATCTGGAGGGATATTACCAAGGCACCGTTGTGTGGATGTTGTACCATTTTTAGGTCGTCTTCAGTAAACAACACTAATGGTCCCTGGCACTCGTTTGCCCTAAGTCTTTTCTGGCGGACCTGGCACACATGCTGCAAGTGTTTTACCTTCTGAGTCTCTTCACGGATTTCGTTTTCATTGACCTTCGAGTGAATCACATTGATCACTCAAGGTTCGTCTGCTTACGATTGTGGTGCTAGTGGAGGTGGTACTGCCGGTGCCTGGGGCAGTCTTTCTTGCTCTTCTCTTGTCCTGGTTTCATCTACCAGGTCCCTTAGATGACCTTGTCTTACCAGGTCTTCTAGATGTGTTTTTAGGGCTCTGCACCCCTAAGTCAGATGCCCATTCTCATTGTGGTAGGCGCAATGTTTCCCCAGACTTCGTCCCATAAACTCGCCATGAGCCTTCTCTGGTGCCCTATAATATAGTTGGTTCCTGATCCTCTCTAGGACTTTGTAGACCGGTATCCGGAATACAATAGTGACTGCCTATGTAGCCCTCAGTTCTGTCTCTTTATTGTATCCACCATCACCTCAGTCTCGCTTCGGCGAGCCATTTTTCTTTTCTTGTTTCGACGCCTTTGTCCTCGGCGTGTCCTCCTCGGCCCTGGCATACTTTTCTATCCTGGCCATAAGTTCCTCCATGCTTTTTGGTAGTGTCTTTGCCAGTGGTTTGCGAAGTAAATAATCATCTTTCAGGCCATTTTTAAATGACACGACCGCTACCTCTTGGTTACATCCTGGTATTCGGTTGAATACCTCATAATACCTTTTGGCATAGGCCCTAAGGCTTTCATCCTTGCTAATTCTTAGAGTCATCAGGGCGTCCACCCTCAATGGTTGTAGTTTGTTTGTCACGAACTTGGCCACAAACATTTCGGCCAGGCCTTCCCAGGTTTTCACAGTTCCTTTTTGCAACTTGTGAAACCAGTCCAATGCAATTTCCTCGAAGGATGAGGGGAACACTTTGCAGAGTAACAGCTCGTTCCCAGTGTACAATGCCATCGAGTTCAGGTACAAACCGACGTGAAAGTTGGGGTCCAACTTACCGTTGTATATCTGAAATCTCGGCATGTTAAATCTCTTCGGGGCCTCGAATTTGTCCAATTCCACCGAGAACTGCATTCTCGGCTTGACCGGGGAAGTTACCTCGGCATCATGCTGCTTCCTCTAGAGGTCATCTCTCAGATCCTCATTGGTTCATCCAGGAGCTCAGCTATCGACGAATTTTAGCCTTTTTGGTGCGCCACTCCCAGTATGATTATGAGTCATTTTGGACCTTTCTCCATCAGTTGCGTCGAAACACAGCTTCTGCCCTTGAACATGCCGATGTTCTTTGGGATCAGCTTCCTTGGTACGATGCGTCCTCTGAGAATCTCCCCTTCTTGACTCTCCTCGCCTGACCTCCCTAGAAGGCTAGTGAGCGTGTTTCTCGGTCCTGGTGTGCTGGGGAACTGTTTTCTGCCCATATTTTCGGGAATCTTTATTGGCCGCTGGAATCGGTGTATTTTGTAACGGAAATGGTAGCTGCATGACATTATTTTGCATCATGAAGTTGACGACCGTTTGTAGGTCCGCCAATTTGTTCGTCATTCTCTTCATATCGTCGTCCCTCCGTAGGCATCTGTCTTTCCGTACCTGGAGGTCATCCTCGTTATAATACCCGCTTCGGTCTGATTTCTTTGGTACGTTGCCCTTCTGGCTGACGTTCTTTTCTCTGTGATTCTTATCATGAGTCTCTTTGTTGCAGTTGTCTTCTTCGACGTTAAGGTCAATATGCTTCCCACTCCCAGTAGGAGTGTCGTCTCCAACCTTCTCTTTCTGTCCGTTATTGGTCATCTATTTTTCTTTCTTTCCCACAGATGGCGCCAAATTGTGTGAGTCGATTTCTGACCACACTGCCAAACTGGTATTCAGCTGGAGAGCATCGGCAGAATGGATTAAACCCAAACGACCTGTCACAGAAAGAAGAGATTTCGGTGGTGGTTCATTCACCCGGAGGCACTCCGACGATCAAGTTAGTTATCTCTCAAAGTTAGCAAAAGTGCTTAACTCACTATTCAGAATATAAAAAGCGTACCTTAGACCCATGAGGATACCTCCCTTTTATAGGCAATACAAACCTAGTTCCAATAGAAGCCTAGCTTCAATGGACTCTAGATTACTGTTAATCTTGTACTTCTAGTAGGATTGGGATAAACTCTCTAAGAGTCTTATTTTTATCCAAACTGAAGTCTTCTCTCATTCTAGGACTCTTGTCCCTTATCCGATTATCCCGGATTCTGGTATCTTCGTAGATAACCTCGGCCTAGCCGAGATTACCTTAGCATAATGACCAGGACACGTGGCACCTCAGCTGACACTTTGGTGACACCTCGGCCATGTGTTGTCATTCAAAAATTATATCCCCACAAAATGTAAATTATAAATTTTTTTAATACATAGGAATTTTATTATTACACTAGTATGGAACAGGGAATGGAGATGGTGAGGATTGAAATTTCGAACTTTGATGACGTGTGATGACTTCACTAGGCTATAATCTTGGGTCTTTTCCCAAAATAAGCTAAAATAGCAACATATTTCCCAAACTAGGCCTAGTTTGGACGGAATTCCCAAAATAAGCTGAAACGCTATTATAAACCACGCTTTTACCATATTTTTGGCCCAGCTGCGCAAAATTGGTAAAATCATAAAAGCGTGGTTACAAACCACGCGTTTAAGGAAATTTGTTTTATAAAGAAAGTGTGGTTCCTAACCACGCTTTTAACTAAAATTTATTTTTTTCAAAAAACATGGTTCACAACCATGCTTTTACTGGGACTAAAGAAAGCGTGGTTATCATCCACGCTTTTAACCGAAATTCGGTTTTAAAGGAAAGCGTGGTTTCTAACCACGCTTTTATACTGTTGATTATTATTATTATTATTCAATCCACATTCTATAATTTGCTCAGTCATCTTATAGATCTCTATATATAAATTATTTATATAAAATATCGTATTGATAAACAATCTCAGATACCAAATTTTATTATTTTAATATTTAAAAATAAATTATGTAATTTTGAAATTATGTTTCGCATCTATTATTTTTTTAAAAAAATAACAAAATTATATGTACAATTATCATATCAATTTGATATTTACATAAATAATTTATACATAAAATTTTAAAAAAATAAACAACATGCATTGTCTAAAGAATAGTGAATTGTATAAAAAATGTAAATTAAATATTTGCTTAATTTACCTGATATTTTTTAAATTGTTATTTAAATATAAATTTTTAAATAAATTTTTATTTTGTTATATAATTCAAATATAATTTAAAAAGATCGATGATGGACAAAAATAAAAACAACAAATAAAAAATTAAAAATTAAAAATTGAAAAAGAAGAAGAAAATAATGGCCTCAAGACAAGCACCCTCCCAGAGAACATTTTGCGCAGTTTTGGAGAGATTTTGTCGGGCTTTTCCCAAACTAAGCCCATATACTAATTTATTTCCCAAACTAAGCCTACTTTTGCAAAATTTTCGAAACTAAATATTTGTTGTTCCCTTAAATTTTTGTTGCCAAGAAATATTTAAATAAAACTTCACACAACATATACAGAGTATCTAATTTACTAATTACTACTACGAACAGGAAAACAAAATAAAGATATGACTATAACACTTATAACACTTTAGAACACCGTAGCTAGTTCAAACATAAGTATCCCACAAAAATAATTTGTGGAAACATTCAACATAACACAGAACATAAAATAAAGCAACGAGTACAATACTTAACAGTTACATAGACAAATATTAGACAAACCTTTCACAAACTCATTGTCAAAAGAGTTATTTTAACACACACAACACATAATTATGGATAATCTAATATAATTTAGTAGACAGATAAACGCCTAATCCTCGCTCAAATCGGCAATCTTAGAGTCCAAACAGTTAGAGAGCTCAGGGTCAGAGAGAAGTGCAGGATCGTCCTTGATAGCCTTGATAGCTGCAGCATTTGGTGCTGTTCTGTTCTTCTTGGCATCCGACTTAAGTATAGATAGTTTCATATCGCGGGTTGACCTAAGGTGCATTTGAGAAATCTCACGTCAAAGTCTTTCACATAGTCGATCAACATTATCTGGATCTTCTTTTTGGATTTGAACTGAACGTGCTTTTAGCACCTTTAGTCGATTTTCCTGACATAATCTTTCCATTTGCACTCGCTCTATAAATAGTGCGGGCCACTTCAGGAGTCTAGCGTCTGCTAAACCATATCCTGTTTGATTATCAGATGGATCCTCCACGAAACCACATAGATCTCGATAGTACTTGGGCATGACAAAATGTCGTTTCCCAAACCTATCATGATAAGCACAAGAGGCATATAACAAAGTAAATGGTGTTTCATCTTCAGCATCGCCACTTTCCCTTTCTGTTCATCTTCCTCTGCATGAACTCTCATCTCTTTTGAAGTTTCTACCCCCTGCGAGTCCCCTTCTCGTTCCTCTTTCTCGTCGTGAACTCTCACTTCTGCGATTCCTACCCCCTGCCGTGAATCTATACTCCATTTGATTTTTTCTCAATAGATGAACGATAGTTTCCTAGGGCAAACTGAGTGGAAAGGTTGTGTGTTTACCATCACTCCTTCTATCCTTTATATAGTTGTTTGTCAACATTATTGCCATGTGGTCGTATTAATGTGACTTAGATGAATTCTGAAATGTGAGGAAAAAACAAGGCATCTAAGTCACGCTGCACAAAGTCACATGCATCACTGCATTACTACATAAAGTCACATGTATCATTGCATTACTGCACAAAGTCACATGTATCACTGCATCACT
Source organism: Camellia lanceoleosa (assembly GCA_025200525.1). NCBI lineage: Eukaryota > Viridiplantae > Streptophyta > Magnoliopsida > Ericales > Theaceae > Camellia > Camellia lanceoleosa. The sequence goes on along the minus strand of CM045758.1, from coordinate 57,162,061 downwards.
GCACAAAGTCACATGCATCATTACACAAAGTCACATGCATTACATGCATCACTGCATCTGAGGAAAAAAGTCACATACAGCACTACATCGCTGCACAAAGTCACATAGCATCTGAGGAAAAACCAAAGTATATAATTTATTACGTTCATTAAAGTCACTGCATCACTACATCACTAAAAAATGTTGGACGTATCACTGTGTCGAGCTACAATTTATTATCGTACCATAGCTACTGTGCCCATGTGAATTTTTGCAATTCATAATGGGATGAGGGGGTGTTAGAACAAAATAATAAAACAATTAGACCCTTTGTGTTTAAAAAGCCACCCTATGCAGCTCCAAATAGATTCATAAACGTTGAAGATAAAATATTATAGAGTTAGAATGTATTGAAGATTAATTTGTATTAGAGTTAGAATGAATGGGTTTTTCGATGTATAGAACTTGAAAGTGTTACAGATAAAAGCTAGCCTAGTATACAGACAAGAATAACACCGACTTAAATCAACACATAGTTAACTTGAAATTAAATTGGTCAAATTTCTCCAATTAAATTAAATTAAATATGTAAGGTGAAAAGTGAAATTAAATATATTATCAAGGCAAAATAAATTGAATTATATTTGTAAGTGGAAAAGTGAAATTAAATTTCTAAGCAAATTTGAACTTTGCTTAAAACCTTTAGATATGCACTTAGTAGTAAATAAAAATCGAAGTGACAACTTCTATAAAGTTGATGCATAGTTGTTCAAGTCATAAAAGTTGACCTAACAACTTTGATGCATAGTGTTTACAATAATTTCAAACATACAGCTACCATGTGAACTTCCTAAAGTATTAGTACTTCATTGTCGACATGTGAGTTTAGAGTTTATAAGACATGAATACTTGCATCTATCTCCATTTTGAATTTGTGCATGTTATAACAACTGTGTATATGTGGTATAAATATCCCATCATACCACAACAAAAGTTTTATAGCTATTTCGAGCGATATCATCATGAGATATACGGTGGTTGATCTATATTCAGCAATGGGTCGCCATTGGGTTGCAGATGGAGATGAATTTCAATACCTATTAAATCCAAATTTGCGTTACTCACATGTCGCCATCAATACCATGAGAGCTGAGTGAGAATTTCGCATAACTCGAGCAAACGTTCTCGTTGAGCTATGTCGTGAAGTTAATATTAAATTTCCTCGCCGGTTAGCCATGCGTATGCTAACTGACACTCCACAGTTGTTGCAAAGGGCATTGCATCGTATTTGCGACGAAGTTAATCGCATGACCCAACGTTTGCAAAGGTCTGAACTAATGAAAACTGCAAATGAGCGTGCCGAAGATGGGTTAATGGATAATAAGCACCAATACTTCACCTGAAGCGTGGATGCTATGTATGAATCTGATATTGAGATGTCAGATGATGATGATAATGAATGAAGTTGTTTGGATGAATGACCAAACCATTTATCTTGTAATGGATTTGTAATGCTTATCCACGACTTATCAATGAAGGGTGAAGTTTCAATAGTTTTTGAATAGTTCTTGTAATTCTACAAATAACAAATACCTTTACTTTCTCTCTGTTATTGTTATTTTGAAGAACGCTAATTGAACTAGACTTTCATGATTTCATGCATTATTGATATGGAATATAATGATGATACTGAATGAACTTGGTTGCATGTATGACCAAACGTTTTCATTCATTGTAATGGCTTTGCAATGCTTATACATGAGTTATCAATAGGAAGAGAAATTCGTAACGAATCTTGACATGTGTACTTATAAATGTAGTGATTTCATAAACTTCAGGTTCATATAACAAATAGTTGAAATACATCCATAAGCTAGATGAACAACAACATTGTCTTACACTCTTGTAACGAAGATACGACACAACATACAAACATATATGAAAGATAAAGGTGTTTGATTTCTCATTCCTCATCTGACATATAGTAGTCAGAGAGATATTTTTCTTTGTTTAAGACATTATTTCACTCAATCACTGTCAATTCTCTGTTGCTTGTTTCTGCCATTTCGGTGGCTAGCTGAATCATGAAATGTTAACAGCTCCGCATTAACATTCTGTTGTTTTCCTTCTTAATTCTGCTAACTGATTTTTCATAGTCACTTACATTTCGTCTAGCCATGGTCAATGAACAACGATGAGGTACCGGTGCCCCAAAGTTACGTAGATCATTAAACAATCCTTTTTGCTCCGTTACCCTGAACGCCCATTCTGCTCGGATACCAGCGTAATAATCCTTCGGACTTGAGTACTTTTCGCTCTTGTAGTCATAAGTAAATAGAGGTAGTAGCCACACTTTCGGATTTTTTTGACGGCGTGAACTTCCTGCACCTCTTGAAGACATTGTTCATAAAATAAAAAAATTAATAATAATAGTAATTGTAGATATACTGCTATTGTTATGACTTAACAAACATCATACTGGGGGTAGCGCTATTTATAGACATGCAAAAGAGATGACCTGGTGACAATAATTAAGATGTTGGGGCACTGTGGAAGAAGTGATACTCGTGATATTATTTTATCTTATTCATTTCATGCAATCCTGAGTACCCATGACTTTGTGTACCTGTGATGCAGTCACGGACGTGGTTGTCAGATAAAATCATAATTATGGGTCATTTTTTTCACAATGCAATCCCTTCATATTCGACCAGTGAGTTGTCAAATTAATTAGTAATGCAGTGAGTTGTCACATCGCCACAGTAAACTATTTTCTGATGCTTACTTTTTTAATATGGTAAGTAGTCACTTCGAACTGACGATTTTAGTACAAATTGGTGTTTTCAAAAAATTATTATAAATTAAATCATAAAATGAAACAGAGGCTTTAATTTTCTTTGTTTTAAAGTAATACTGTTCATAAACAAATATGAAACAGAGTGCAAGTAAATACACAACCTTCCAACTCACTTCGACTTACAAAACTATCATTGATTTTTTCACCAAAACAATGTTCAAAATAAAACAAAACAAAATAACAAAATGGCCACCTGATATGTAAAGAAGATTGGCACTGCAGCCTATATTTTATCTTATTTTCACTTTACGAAATTTCACAGTCATCCCCTTTTCTCCTCTTTGCTTTTTCAGTTTCTTTTTCTATTCGGTAAATTACACTTACCTCCCTAGAGATTTTTGACAAATATAGAAATCTCTCCTATAATTTTAATAATTACAGAAGTCTACCCTATTTTAACTGACAATATGAAGTTTCTCTCATTTTTGTACTGTTGTCCACCCAATTAACCGAAGCTGCTGCTATCATCAAAAATAAATACTGAAATTCCCGTAATAACCTCAAGTGTCTTGAAATGCCCATGAGCTAAGTTACATGAGATAAAATCGAAATTATTTTCTCAGTCACAGATAGCACTGTGAAACACACCCATAGTGAAGTACCTAGATGTAGAACATGTACCTCAGTCAAAAACTTATGTTGCTTGGGGTTCTTCAAATACTGAGGGGAGTAAAGTTGAAATACAATCTTAAACCGGGCATGAAAATGAGTCATCTACAGTCAAGTAAGAAGATGTTGAGCATGTACCTCAGTCAAAAACTTTTGCTGCTTGGGGTTCTTCGAATACTAAGGGGAGTAAAGTTGAAATACAATTTCAAACCAGGCATGAGAATGAGTCACCCACTAATATCTGGAGTTGTAATAAAAATAGCGAGTCCAATGGTGGCAACAAGTGGGTTTTTGACAAAAATCAAATTTTGGGAAACGACACAACATCAAAGGCAAATGGCTGAGGGTCCAGTAGAGGGAGTTGGGGTTCTTCGAGTGAAGAGGGCCACAGTGATGATGGGAATGAAAGAATGTGGGGTTGGCAAATTACAGAATTTGGGTGTTGGTGAAACTATTTATTATTACAGAATTTGGGTCTAGTTGGAGGGTTAATCTATTCTATTATTAAAGAGGAACACCAATTTTGGTGTCATGAATCTGAAGCCTGACTTACAAATTTTTTTCTATTTTTCCTAAAATGACCATAACTTGTTAAATAATCTATTATTTTAAAACTTATATCAAATTGTAATTATAGGTAAAATCGTAAATTACCAACTCAGTAAATAACTTCCACTTTTCCACTTCCCACATTTTAGAAACTGCTGTGCAGTTCCACGCTTCACCATCTTCTCTCTTCTTCTTTTTTTTTTTTTAATTTTGTATTTTAAATTTATAACAAACTGTTGTGTAAGTTCCACAGTTCATCATCTTCACTCTATTGAAAAACTAAAATTTGTTTCTTTTTTTTTTTTTTTTTTTGGAGAAAGACTATTTAAGTATTCAAGAATTTTTTTTTTCTTTCTTTCTTTCTGTTTTTTTGGGGGAAAAAAGCAGAGTCTAAAAAATTTGTGTTTGTTTTCTTAATGTTGTATGTGTGTGTGTGCGCACGTTGTTTAAAAAAATCAATGTTCTTAAAATTTCTATTATATTATTAGGTTCTATACCTTTTTTTGGGGGGGTAGTTTTATGTAATCTGAAATTTTTGTGTATTTGTGTTTCCAAAAAAAAGTGTTCTTAAATTTTCCATTATGTTATCAAATTCTTTGGAAAAAAAAAAGTACAGAATAAGAAATAAAATTTATGTATTTATTTATTTTGTGTTTTTTGTAAAGAAATAATTATATACTTAAAAAAGAAATTTTTTTTAAAAAAAACTATATAAAAAATTATATAGTTTATTATTGTAAAACGAAAATCCATATAGTACCAAATGCAGCACAACTTCAATCTCTTATGTATATAATCACCTTGTTTAAGCCCATTGTGACATCATGATTTGACTATTTGAAGTATTTAGGAAATCCTCAGAATAAGTAAGAATAAAAAATTATAAAATTATATTTTCAAATAAATAAATATAGCACATTTACATCCTCTGTACAAATTTGATTTACAAAAACTATAACAAAAACTATAAATAAAAAATTCTATACACTCCATATCATACCCTCTAATGCCCTAACCTGCCCCCAGTCCCACAATCCCGACCGTGGACCTCCCTCTTCGGTCTCCTGCAGTAGACTCTCTGAATATGTGGCTTCTCTAATCGTAAATGCGTATCCTGTGATTGTGGCCCTCCCTCTCATGCCTGTGCTACCCCTGATCCTCTCTCTGGCCCAACATCGGATACTGCTGTGAGCTGTGTAACTCCCTCATCTGGTGCAACTGTATCACGATGTGCAGCTGGACTTGGACCTGGACCTCTGCCTCTACCAGCACCCCGACCTCGGCCGCGACGTCTGCCACGACCATAACCTCGACCTCTCCCTCGCGTTCTATGGGGGGCCTCAATATGGGCCTTATCTTGAATGTGGGAGATGTTAGTGAGAATTGCATCATGTGTACTCATGGTCGTGGTCGAACTAGTCCCCACAAAAGTAGGTGTATGTAGTGTGGGAGTATGTGATGTACATGTATCAAATCCAACACTACACACACCTAAACTGTGTGGTGGTGGTAATTGGGTGGGTGGGGTAACAACGTCATGTATGTATTGGGGCGGTGTCCAATCAGGGTCAACTACATAAGGTATGCCAGTATGCTGGGTAGGATTTATGTGGAGGGAATCTGGAGATATGTATGGGGTAGCATGTGGTGGGATGACTGATGTCCATGGACCTAATGTGGCCGGTGCTGAAGTGGCCGGCATTGACGTGGACGACACTGATGTGTCTGGAGCAGCTGCTGCACTGTGTACACCGTAGTGGCCAAAATACAGACGATCTCTACGATGGACATGCTGGATTGCCTCGTACAATAAGTTTCGGATCTCTGCAACGGCCTGCAAGGCATGCTGTCCATCACGTCTGAAAAGGGCGTCCTCAACCAAGTGATATGACCTCCTAACTTCAACCACCTGAACAAAAATTCAGATGTATTAGGCTACAGTTGACTGAAAGTAAATCAATTATGATCTTAATAATTATTTGACACATACTATGATACTCACCAATGTCTCAAGAGAAGGCCTAACTCCCTGATATTCGAACTTAGACAGGTGGCTCGGATTACCAACTAGTAGACGTGTATGTCGCCGATACCACAATATGTAAGGGTCGAAAGAAGGGAGCAGCTTATCGCTTCAGTCAGCCTGTACAATACTGTCCCGATGGGCATTCCACAGCTATATATATCGCATATGAAACAGACTTCAGTCAGTGCCTACTCGGCCACGCCTATCAGTCATATGCAACCGCCACTTGGTGTCGAACCGATTCGATACGGACTGGACCCAACCAAACTGTCGGAGGACATGATGGAGTAAATGCCACTCAACCACGTCAAAACAAATAAGTGGCACTCTAGAGAATTGATAGAAAGAAAGAGAATATAAGAGAAAAAGAGATAATTAATGTGGAGTAATAAATTAACGAGGGTAATATAGGTAATGAAGGATTTATTGATGCATTTAAACGGTGATGCTATATGTATCAATTAGTGTACTAACTAGTGTACCAACACTAGCCTATTCATTAATTACATTACAAATACCAAAATTTTTTTAAATTATGTCACATCATCAATTGGTACACTAATTAGTATACTAATTGGTACATATAGCATTATTCGCATTTAAAAGGTCACTATGACTAAAAAGTATTTAAGTCCACTTAATGGGACTGACCCCTAATTATCCCTAAAAAAACAAAGTTTGTCCAGTATTTTTGAAAGGTATATTTGAATGACAATATTTTTAAGGGAGAACAAAACTCATTACCAGTATGAGATTATTACTAATAAAATTATTTTATCAATGTTACTCAAATGTTTAGTTTTGATAAGAATCCTCAATAGAAAAATAATAAAATTAAAAATATTGTGGCCCCAATTAACATTTTTTTAAAATATATTTTTGTTACTTTTAAATGGTTAACATTCTTTCCCTTCTAAAAAAAAAAAAAAATGGTTAATGTTTGGGTGAATTTCTGATCACACTGCCACCTCAGTATTCAACTGGAGAGCACTGGCAGAATGGATAGCACCGGCAGAATAGATAGCACCTAGCTGACCTGCAACAGAAAGAGAAGATTCCGGCGGTGGTTCGTCCACCTCGGGCTACTCCGACGATCAAGTCAGTATATCTCTCACAGATAATCAATAGTGCTAAACTCACTGTTCAGAATATAAATTGCGTACCTTAGACCCATGGGGATGCCTCTCTTTTATAATTAATCCAATCCTTGTCCTAACAGAAGCCTAGCTTCAATGGACTTTTGCTCAGTGCTTATCCTGGACTCCTCAGTAGATAGAGATAAACTCCCTAAGAGCTTTATCCTTATCCAGGCTAAGTCCCTTCCTCATTCTAGGACTCTTTTCTTTTATCCGTTTATCCCGGATTCCGATATTTTTGGAGACAACCTCGGCCTATCCGAGATAACCCCGGCGTCATGACCAGGACACGTGGCACCTCAACTGACATGTCGGCGTTACCTTGGCCATGTGCTGGTACTCAGAAAATATATCCCCACAGTTAACATTCTTCTATAAATGTGAAATTCTGATGGAGGGGGAATCCGATTGTTACAAAATTTAGAATGTTATTTTTGTTAAGATAGATAATAAAAAATCATGTTCATATTTTAATCTGTTCCAAATAATGGAATCAATAAATCCAAAATTACTTTTGTTTTTTTAGTCTTCTGCAAATTACTTTCATTCAAACGTAGATTAAGGGATGCGGTTTTGGGGCAAATGATACCTTGGAAGCAAATGCAATTTGACATGAATTCCTCGGCCCCTAAAAGATGGGTGACCTTATTCACACAACACCCAACCACAATGGGTTTTGGGGATTTAATTTTTTTAGTGGTTTTTTAATTTTTTAAAAATGAATTTTTTAATTGTATGAAAAATATGAAAGACTGTTGTGATATTTTGACTTTATATTTAATATTCTCGTCTTATCTTTATTTTAATTGTATGAAAAAAATGCTAGTGTAAGGGTATGTTGATTTTTTTATACTAATTTAATCAATTTTTTTAGATGCAACCCAAATCTTTAGGCTTTTTGATTTTGGTTTTAAATTTTTTCTTTTTCTTATTTTACTATCTAACATTCGTTTAGCCAAAAATCATACATCCTAAACCATAGATTTAAAATAACATCATAAATACCTTCTTCTTGGTTTGTGCTTTAGTTTTAGTAAATACACAGTGGACAAAAGAGAGTCCAAGGTTGAAGCTACAAAAAGTTCAGGGTAAATTATTTAGTGTTCTTGGAACATGCACATGTGGTATTTTAATCTAATTTTTATTGGTTGAAACCGTGTAATTTATGAGTTTTTTTATATTGTACTTTTGAAAGAAAAGTAAATAAGTGTCCAATGACAAATGATATGAAACAATATTTAAGACCATTAGATACTCTATCAACATTTAGAGCATTTTCAATAAAACCATTAAACACTCTCTCAACATGTAGAGCATTTTCGATGAAAATGTTAAAATTGTGTTGGCGTGTTAATTGACAAGAGGCGGCAAAAATATAACCAATTGTTAATTTAAAAAGTGAATAGATGTTGCAATAGAAATGTTAAAGTATATATTACAAATAAAAGTAAAAAAGCAATTTGCGTTAGCCCTTCCCCCTCTCTCTCTCTTGTGAGAGAGCTTTTTAAACGTCATTCCTCTCGCTCTCTATCTCTACTCCTTTCTCTCTGTTCAATCGATGACATAACTTTCTATCCCCATTTCCTTTCTCTCTCTCTCTCTCTCTAGCCTATGATATAGCTTTCTACCCCCACTCTCCTCGTCTCTCATCAACAAATACTCTAAATATGACATATGACACAGTTAACACTGACCCCATTAGAACTCTAAAATGCACAATACCACAAATTTTTAACACCTGACCCTAAAATACTCTATTACAAATGCTCTTATATTTACAAAACACATGGCATGTGTATTGAACACCAACAATTAGATTGTGTATTGAAAAATTAATTAATACCAACAATTAGATTGCCCCAACATGGTTTGACACAATCTCATATGACATGACATAATTTCATTAATGGCAATGCATAACTGCTTGTAGTCATGAATACCACCCTTTTCACCAAATATGTTAGTTGTATCAAATTATTTTAGTGTCAAGATGTATCAAGATTCAGATCTTTCTAACCCAATGCACCTTGGATAAGGCTTTGCAAAATATCATCCAACCCATTAAAATCATACTTATTTGCATCAATCTGTACCACTTTATCCGCTAATCACGGATTAAACTTTAAAATTTATAATTTGCTTTCGAAACCACTTCTCTCAATTATAGTTAATACATATATATTTTTTAACCTCTAATAAAATATCAAAATAAAAATTAGTAAAGAAAATTAAAGATGTGAAATTTATTACAAATTAATAATTATATATATGAAACATATTATATAAAATTAGTTTGTGTTATATATATAAAAAATATTACGTAAATTAATTTTGTATATTATACAAATGTCTGATAATTGATTAAAATATTTTTTAATCCGCTAATTCGTCTAAAATCATCCAAATCATGATTTTCCAATCCGACATTTGATTTATAATTTCTCTCAAACCGTCCAAACCGCACCGCGCACACTCCTAACCCTGAGTAAAAAAACTAAAAAAGAGGCCACTCTTGACTTGACTTACAAGGCCAAGGACACCAGTTTGAGGCACAAAGGTAGGCAAATCGTGAAGCAAAGTCTAAATTGATGGCATTGCCGTGTTGCCAACCCAATCACAATAATATACAGCTATGCAATAGACAACTCTTCACTCATAAGCAGATTGTGAGCCCACCAACTCATCATAAATGCTCAAATTTATTTGTTCATTTTCTGTACGAGCTTGAGATCCTCCGTACCCCAAATCTCTGTTTTCCTATTCTCAAAAGCACTTTCAAGAGTTTCACCACATTATACCATTGAAAGTCCATTGAGTACATCGAATATGAATTTTTAGCCATGTTAGTTCGCACATTTAAAAGTTAGCAGCAATATTGTTGCTGCCAACTCTTTCAAAATGCAGAGTTCAAATAAAAGTTCATCTTACCACGTAGGGTTCGATCAACCCAGAAAATAAAACAAAAAAAGAAAAGGCTATTTTCACTTTTATCTCCTAAACTACAAGAACATGCACATTTGAAATTCATTAAATCACAAGCAATGTCATACACTAGCAAGGATGTCATTGAAATCATGAAGGATGGAGATCACCTTGGGCTACATATACAGCTTGACCTAAGGTCAAGTAATAAATAAGACCAGTAACAGCAAGCATGGAACAAGATATATTTCCAAAAGCGACAGCAAGGAGGCACTCTGATGCATTTGCAATTAAACCACTTGGCGAACACTTGCAACCTTAAATGTTAAATTTCCCACAAACAGCTATTACATTACTTCAACTATCTACCTGCAGCTCATCTACAACAGGTACGAACATTTAACATCTCAACTTCCAAGGGCCCAACCTCAATTACACCAAAGAGAATAAAAAAACAAAAGAGAAGAAATTCAGTTAGAGAGAATGAATAAAAGAAAGAAACACATGCTATGAATTTAAAGAAAAAAAAAACAGCACGATTTAATAGCACAGTTCCCGGTAGTTCTTGCAGCTGGAAGCAGAATGATTTCAATCATCTGGAAGAACGAGCTTGGAGTCTGAAGGGATGTGAGGGAAGATAAAACCTTCAGTTAGACCATACATGGACCAGGCCATGTCTATTGCCAGTATAGATCTCATTACGTTCTTCGTCATAGAAGAGAGCAGTGATGTCCTCGAGGGCTTCTGCAACAGTGCTTCTAATCCTGCAAGCTCGGATCCGCTTATTTGAACTGCAATTTCTGCCATTACAACATCCACTACAACTGCATTCACCTATGGGAAAACTATTGGTTGCTCTTATTTTAGCAAGGCATTTCCCGGTCAAGATATTGCTGATATTGATAGAACCTGCTGCATGATCAATGGAAACACCCTTAAATAAAATAAAATAAAATAAAATAAACAAACAAAGAAAGCAAGCAAAATAGAAACATATGCAATTTCAATTTAGATGTAATCACACTTGCAAAAACACCAACTCCATGGCACAACCTATCATGTAATAGAATTAGCTGAAAAGCAAATAACTTAAATTCTAGGCAGAAAAGACACCATTCAGCATATCCACAAACTAATTAGAAGATGGTTCAGTCTGCAGAAATGTTCATCAGAAACAATATTGGGCATGTGAGAGCTTTATATGTAATGTTGTGTTTGTTCCTAAACTTGAATTTTTTGAACAATGCGTTGAGTAATAGGTGGTTCTGGGCTCAACTTTCAACATGTGTTTGTTCCCCCATTATGTTTGTTAGCATGCCCTGTTTTCCGTGTATCTTAATGAGTTCATTCATTGTGTTAGTCTCTCCACTTGCAAGAGAGAGTCACACAAGAGAGACAGTGTAAGAGCATGATCTACATTGTCGGAACCATTTCTTAACAATGCCTTTAGAGCAACTGGTACTCTTACAGGTGCTTGAAGAATGAAAGATGTAAATCTTATCTTACACCCAATGATAAGAAAGCATTATCATCGAACTTCAAAAGGCAATACTATCCATGCTCATAAGGCATCAGAACTAAATGCTGCACATGTAGAATGCCTTACATAAATTGTGCATCTCAACATGAAATAGACATCAATTTCATACTAAAAAGCATTTCATGTGTGTATTTATCTTTTCCTCTTAACCAATTGGCATGATAGGTTAACCCATTAGACCCCTCAGGAGGGAGTTCACAATGAATTGCTCATTTGAATGTAGTAATAATATCAATTTTTTATCAGGTGATCGTGATTTACTGTTTCCTTCTGATAGGTTAACCCATTAGACCCCTCAGAAGGGAGTTCTCAATGAATTGCTCATTTGAATATAGTAATAATATCAATTTTTTTTATCAGGTGATGGTGATTTACCATTTCCTTCTGATAATGGATCATCTGAATCAGCTTTGCAGTAGGAAATTATAAGATCCTGATCACTTGTGATATATATGTTGTTTGTGTTGCAGTCAGGATGCCACAAGAGGTGATCCTCAAATGAAGTTACGAGCTCCCCACGGAAGTTCCAAACTGACACCGTCCTGTTTCTGAATGTCAGGAACAACTGGTTCTCATATAGAAATATAAATGCAGATGGAGTCATAAATTCAGTTCTGCTAACTTCTGTCAGTTCAGAATTGCGAACCTGCAAATAACAAATATCACATATTAAACGTAGATTAAAACAAATTATTTCAAAACCACAACAAAGATCCTTACATCAAGAATCTGAAGATTCTCATTTTCTTGCTTGACGAGAAGTTTCTCGTTGAACTGTTCAATGAAATCCACCTTCTTATTCCGATGAAGGAGATGTTTGAAAGTTTTGAGAACTGTACCATCCTCTATTGAAAGAATCTTAAGAGGAACATGGCCACTAGCTTTGGTAAAAATCAACAACATGATGCCTGGACTGTTTTTCAGAAACCAAAAAAAAGGGGGTAAGCTACATATGCATGATACAATCCCACAAACATGTGTCGTCTACACCGTTCAGGTGTCTATCTATGCAGGTACATATCAGAAAGATTACCTGATCTTAATCTCTTGAACATTTTTGTCTGATATGGAGTACAACATCGTGTAGTTTTTCAAGTCAAACACCTTGTATATGCTGATAAAAAAATGGAAGGATATATATATATATATATGGATCAGAATCAAGAAGCAAATTGTACACAAAACGATCATTGTAAGAAAACCAAAATAATCGGATACTTACCTATCTTGTGCCGAATAGGTGAGTACCTTCCCATTTACATCATCAAACTCCACAAAACCAGGCCATTTCAGTGACTCAGACTCAAAAAGAGCAAAACCTGCATCTGGCTTACCCCTCCTTATGTACCTGAAACCATTAAACAGTTTGATAATGAATAATAAATAATAGAAACTAAGAGCAACTGAAACAGTGTAGTTCACATACTCAATCCTGGTGGTTCTGCATTTCAAAGAACTAAAATTGTCAGAAGCATAAACTGAGACTGTGATAAGAGAATCATTGTTTTTATTGTAAAACAAGCTTCGTATGACTTCATCAGGACTGACATTCAAAAAGCATATCCTCTGGTTAGCCTCTGCATCCAACAATGGACAAATTATAAGGGGCCCCTTTTCTCAATGTCTAGAAGCATACACCGTTTATCACCACATATTCTTCACATAAACATAGAGATGGTTATTAAACTAGGGCTCTACCTCGGCTAAATGCAGCACAAACACCAGATTGCGCAAGAGCAAAGACAATGTCATGGGCAGCTACTATTTCAATGATTTTTGACCTCTTTTTGAGAAAGGACAATACCATGCCGCAATGTCCTTTTGGATCATGGGTATCATATTCCTCCTGAGACAATATTCATACAGGTCATCACCAGAAGAAATTACAATATGCAGAAATGATAGACCTACACAGCTTATAAAATAATATAGGGGAAATGATCAGATCAATAATCAAGTAAAAACTCTCTGTTAACTGAGAAATAGCTTGGCAAGATGCACTAACACAATGCGTAAAAATTGCTGAATGCTTATATAAATTTCAGTCACATAATTTGATTGTCATCTTAATTTTGATAATAGAACTAAATTGCAGGTAGAATGCACTGCAATTGCCACATCTTCAGGTATCTTCTAATCAATAATTCTATCATCCCAAAGTCTTATCAGCCAATGCAAAGACAACACAGAAAACTGACCTTCCAAATCATTCCAAAATTAATCCTCCAATCACCTAAACATGACCATGGCAAAAAAGAAGTCCCATTACATATGCTTGACCTCGACTTACCAATCCTAAGAAAATTCTGGGTGGGATGATTCTAATTCAAGGTATGTCTGGACAAACCCCCTTTAGCAACTTCTATATATGGAAATAAATTGGCAGACTCTCAATTCTTCTGCAAACACTAGTCATACAAAGAAAGAAACCCATTTATAAAAAAAAAAAAAAAAAATACAAAGAAAGAAACCCTCTGACTCCATGTCTAGAAGCTTAAATAGCAACTCATAATGGCAACGTGTCACTGTCACATGACACGCTCATCCAATCGAATTCCACCACACGGGAAAGGAGAAAAAACCACATGTCCAAAAGCGTAAATAGTTGACACGAGGACACATGCAATGTTACCTCCATCCGGGACACATGCAATGTTGCCTATGTATCTAAATTTGATTGAATGATTACACCACGTGATATCGATGACGTGGTGGGTAAAACCCACAAAATAGTTTCTCATTAAGTTATGTATATGACAGATCACAAATAAACATATCAAGGAATAAAATAATGAGAAAATAAATACATTTACATATATGACATGTCACATATAAACATATCAAGAAATAAAATTTTGAGAAAATAGATACATTTCAAGTCCAAAACATAGCAAGTATATATCAATGTGAAATTTTCTAAAATAACAAATGTACATTTATATTAAATCATGCAATGGTATATACTTGTCCAAAAAAAGAAACAATGTTATATACAATCACATAAGATATATATCATATAACTAACTTAAAGAGGGAGCTGGATGAGTAGAGAACCTTGATTATCTTTCAAATCTTTAGCTTAATGCAATGTTGTACATATAATAAATGATACTTTAATATGTCATACTCTCGCTGTCCCATTTTTATCTATACTTTCCAGTTTTGGAAGTTCGACTTTATGTGTCCTAGCTGGAAACTAAAAATCTTAACACTCACTAACCCTTATTAACCTTCTTTAAATTTATACTTGCACAATTCCAATTCCCGAAACATTATTCTATGAAGACAATAAAAGCATTTTGTAAAAATATCATTCAAAGATTCTTTCTTAAAGTTTTTCCAAAGTCAACTAGGGCACAAAAATGGAACAAAAGTGTCATATTCATGTAATATAACGAGAGATTATTCAGTGGGTTGTACTCACCATTTCACAATGTCACATGGCATGATCATCTAAACAATTTCAATATAGAGGGAACATTGCAAGTGTCTCAAATGGAGGCAACATTGCACACGTACACGTGTCAATCATCACAAATTCTCATGTTAAACAATAAAAAATGTGATCATCCCTTATTTTCCATGTGATGAAACATGATTGACTGGTAAAATCATGTGGTATTATTGACATGGTATCACACACATACTAATTTCTTGTAATAAATAACATAGAATATGTCATACATATTAAATATTATTGTACAATATAAATAATTCTTTTACAAATAAATGGTATATTTAAAATAAAAATTAAAAAACAGAAACAAAATACTGAGAGGGTCCTAGCCATATGCATAGGATGTGCCAACGGAGGAAAAAGAAAAAAACAACAAACTACTCCAAAAACTCTATGAATTCCAAACTTTGATTCAAGGATAGTTCAACACCACCTGGGAACCAACTATAACAATATAGTGCAATAATATGGCAATATAACCAAACTTACTAATATTGAGTGAATGTTACACAAATTAATGTGATTTATCCACCTGTGATAAATTATTGATAAATCACGTATTTTGATATTTTATTCCATAAACTCCATCCCAAAGAATTGTTTTAGAAAAAATCTTCAAAATATTTTGTCTTGACTCACAAGCACTGTAGCCTATGCTAAATAAGCCTATTATAAATAGATCCCACACATTCAAATATTATATGGTGTAAATATTATTTAATGTGCTAAGTTATTACAAGGTTCATACTTGAATAAAAATTATGTAAAATGGAATTTTGTACAGAAAATGAGTTCTAACTATATTACCTTGTAAGAAACAATAAACCCTTCTCTACTATCAACGTTGAGCTTCTTCTGCTTCTTCCTTTTCTTCTATCTTCACACATAAAGGATCATCATGTCCAATTTGAATACATGTCTCAAGGACATAGCCCATAAGGCCATACCTATGCCAATGACACGTTGTGTCAACATATCCCATAACATATCCTCATGCACCCAACTCACCCCCCACCCAAAAGCTAGCTTATCACCTCATCCCATAACATATCCTTCTCTATTTTCAAACTCCACTTACTTCAAAGTTCATGTCCACAATTGACATCATGTGTTATAACCAAAGTGAAATAAATCATATTTGATATCTCTTTTTCCAAGAAGGTCAACCTACGTTTCTGAAAGACTTCAACCCCCAAAAGGATCCTCAATGTGAAAACATATTCGTTTGGGATACGTGTTGGTTTTTTGACTATTTTAATCTTGGGCTAAAAAAAAATCTCACTTGGAATAGATTTTTTGATTTTTTTGATTTTTCTAAGAGAAAAAATAAAATGATTATGGTTTGAATATGATATTTTATCTTATTGGGTTAAAAAACTTATTTTGTCTTATTGTGACTATTTTAGCCAAAAAAAACTCATTTTAGCTCATGCCAAACGAAGGCTCTACAAAAATTCTAGTGGTGGAGACAAATTCATGTTCTAAATCTTCTCATATACAAACACAAGAAAAACACACATGATTTGGTACACACGGACTTCAAGACCAACATCCATCGCTCTAACTGTTAGTGTCCATAGCGAGAACTGGGCTACATATTACAGTCACTGCCAAATTAGATTTGGACTCCCTACATTTTTGTTACATGAAAATCCTGCCACCTATTATTTTTTCATCTTTTTTTAATCTGTCCACCACAGAAACTGGTATGTTTTCACTGGCGCAAGTTAATAATTTGATATATTGAACAACAACCCATATCATAAGAGCAACTAATTGATGAGAGAACACATTGTATGTATGTGAGAGCGATTGTATGTGTGTAAAAGGAACCCATGCTAGGTAAGTTGCGGAACACTCATAAAAGCATAAAAACCCTAACATTTTCACAGTGCATCACACACTACAGATACAAATTCATATATATATATATATATATATTTCATTTGTTGCAATTATTCCTGAAAATGAGAAACAAAATGGAGGCAATATTGAACCAACCTGCAAGCGAATGTTCCTGAACCTTTCTTGGGCGTCGCTCATACTGAAACCACGGTGGCGCTTCGAACAAATCTCCCTTCTCTGAAGCTTCCTAACGCTGTTGAACCCATCAACGCCGCTGCGAGGCCTTTTCTTCGCCACAACTCGGCGACCACTGCACGGTCGAGGACTCGCAGTAATTTTTCTACCGTCCATCTCAGAACCCACTATATCTACTACTACTACTACTAACACTGAGTTAACCACCACAATATTTTCAAATACGGTACATATATATACGTATGAATCAGCGTCAATTCACACAAAAATCAACCATCTTTGGTCCGGAGAATCACGATCTTATCTTCAACCCCTCCCTGTGTAATAAACCCTAAATCTCAGAGAACAAAGAACTAGGGTTTTTTTGGCTCGCTGTGACGATTAATTGCTCAAAACATCAAGCGAGGAAGAAATCAGAGCTCCCCCCTTCCTATCTCTTCCCTGATTTTCCTTTTCCTCTCTCTCTCTCTCTCTCTCTTCCCTGTAAAGCTCACTCTCGCTCTCTCTCCGTCTCTCTGCGTGCGAGAGCGAGTGTTTCTTCACATGGGGCCGAAGGAGGAATGAAGATGAAATACATATATCGGATTTTAAAGATTTTGAAATCCGACTTGATTCAAATCAAAAAAATAAAATAAAATAAAATCCCAGATTGTCAACTTTTGACACTGTAAATTTTGGGGGCGCAAATAAGGACACGTTTGGGAGGCTTTTTAAGAAAAAAAATCATTTGAAATTCTCGCATTTTTGAAAAATTATTTCATGATGATATCACGTGACTATATTCTGATCAATTACAAATTATAATATTTCTTAATCACTTAATACAAAATCATTATTTATGTTGTATCATTTTTATCAATCACAAAATATATAAAAGGTTATTTTAAGAAAATGGTTATAATCAACTTTTTAGTGAAAAACAGCTTCTAAGCAATTTTTTTATGAGAGAGGAAATGGGTTATAATCTGAGAAATAGATTATAACCCACCTCTCAAAATAGGCCAAAGTACCACATGATCGTATTGGGACCACCAAATAACTTCTCATTTTTTGTCTCCCAAAATTTTAAATACCACTTTGGCAAAGGCTTTTGTGGCTATTTTAGTCACGAAAGACAAAATAAACTATTTTAACCACAATAAATAAAACATCACATTTAATCCATAATCATTACACTATTTTCTTACAAAAAAGTCAAAAAGTTCTTCCCAAACCAAATTTTTTAGTC
The DNA here is from genome assembly GCA_025200525.1 of Camellia lanceoleosa. Lineage (NCBI taxonomy): Eukaryota > Viridiplantae > Streptophyta > Magnoliopsida > Ericales > Theaceae > Camellia > Camellia lanceoleosa. The sequence goes on along the minus strand of CM045758.1, from coordinate 57,143,718 downwards.
TAGGCTGAAAAAGTCAAAAAGTCAAAATGCCAACTCACTTCCCAAACGGAGGCTTTGTTTCATTTTGAGTATTTTATTTTTTAAGTTTTGTTATTTTTAGTAACTTTTTTATATTTTAATTATTTATAATTTTTTTGGTAAAAAATACAATAAATGCAAAAAATTTGAAAATTTTTAAATATATATATATTTTATATAAATTTGATACTTTTTAATTGTTCTAAATTAAGTGAATCTAAAACTTAAAACAAAAATTGTTTAAAATAAAAAAAAAAACTAAAAATCAAAAAACGTGAATTAAAAATTAAAAAATATTTTTATAAAATTCAAAATCAAAAGGAGTGATTTGGATTAATTGACTTTTTTTTTTTTTTTTCTCTTCTAACATATTTTTTCTTTTTTTTTTATTATTATTTTTTTATTTTTACAGAAAACCATGAATACAAAATTGAAACAGTGATGCTTCCGACCCCAGTGGCACCTCCAGTAACGTGGCGCACTGTCATTGGCTGAAAATAAAAAAATAAATAAATAAATAAATAAAACAATTTTTTTTGACCAATAGGAAGAGACCCCAGCACTCCCATTGGGGGTCTCATGCATTTTCCAAAATTGAAATATGTTTACTAAAAAGTGAATGAATAGTTCAACTTTATCACCAAGATTCACACATTAAATATTTTAAGTCACACATTAAATAAAATTTGAATCAGAATATTTTAAATATTTCCAAGTAAACTTTCTAAAATTTTTGAGAAATATCACTTCAGTGTATGCCTAAAAAAATATTTTCAAATTAATAGTATTCATTATAAATATTAATATGTAAAATCATAATATTTTTATAATTTTATAATTAATCTTTTAAAAACACCAATAACAAGTAATTGTCCCCTTGAAATTTGTAGCATTGCTTTATTTTTTAACTAGCATATCACCCGTGTTATGCACGGATTGTGTTTATAATTATCTAGATATATGAATTATGATTTTTAAATTTTTTTTTAAATGTCTTCTTTTTTATATTATATTAAAGTTTAATATTTTGATAATAATCATATGTGTTGGACTTTTCAATGAATTAAATGTCTTTCTTCTATATTATATTATATTAAAATTTAATATTTTGATAATAATCATATGTATTGAACTTTTCAAGAATTTTTTTTTATACTTGATCTTAATACATTAAACTGTTATTATGAGGGATAATAATCATATATGTTAGGACTTTTCAAGGAATTCATATGTGTTAGATTTCAAAGAATTTTTTTTATGCTTGTTCTTAATGCATTAAAGTGTTATTATGAGGGTAAAACTTGGAAGTTGGGAAAAGTTAATAAATACTAAGATTTTTTATTTTTTTAAATCAAAAAATCAAAAAATTTAGATTGGGAGATTGAAACTCCCATAAAGTTTGGGGTTAAAAATCCCCTTTTACTTAGGCCTTGTTTGGAAAGACTAAATAAGTGCACTTTTTGTCTTTTTGGACAAAAAAGTTGAGGTTGAAAATATGGATGTTTGAGTTAATTTTTTGACTTTTTATGAAAAAATATGTAATAAAAAATTGTGAAAATTAGTTTTTAGAGAAAAATTTGAATTAGGAGTTGTGCAGCCGTAATTGTTGATTTTTAGTGAATAGTGTTAACTTTTTAACTTTTTAAATAATTTTTTAACTTTTTGAATTATTTAGAAGTACTCAAACTTGGACTTAATATATAATAAGTATAGATTTATCTTTACAAACATTTGAATTATTCCATAGTCAAGTCCACGTTCCTAGTGCATTTATTGACTTTAAAGTTTTCAAAAATGGCACGGATGGAACACCTGTTAATTATCTTTCAATATTTAGAATAATTTTGAATTGTTGTTTCCAACAACGGTAATAATTTATAAATTTCAAATATTAAAATAGTCACAAATTTTATCGTGTTTCAAATATTAAAATAGTCACAAATTTTATCGTGTTAATGCATATTACTTTAAGGCTTTTTTGGAAGAGCCAAAAATAATTTTATGTTCCAAAATTTAAGAATTCGTTTGGTTTAGTTTTTAAAATAAAATTTGAGTTTTGAATTATATTTTGAAAGATAAGTTTTTAAAATGAATTTTGAAAAGAAAAAATTTATTTGATTATGAGTTTTGAGTAGTAATTTGAAATTATTTTGAGTTTATTTTTTAAAAATATTTAAAAATTTTCTTAATTTTATTTTTTTAGGGTAAATATTTTTTATTGTAAATATTTGTTTATTTTTTTAATGTGCGTTGTATTTACTACATTTGTTTGCATTTCTTCACAATTTTTGCACTGGTTAATTATAACTTTGATTAGCTAATATATATCTAAAACATAACAAATTATTTTGCTAATACTTAAAGATTAATGTTTCAGACCCCCAATGGGGTCTGATTTGAGGGTCTGATTGGTGCAGAATTTTTTTTTTTTTCTTCTTCCAATAACCAACCCCCACGTATGTGTGGGGGTGGTGGGGGTGTTGTTGGAAAATGGTTTAGAAATTCTGGGTTATAATAGAATTTTTTCTTAAGTTTGGTCTATTTTTTAGGTGGGCCTCGTACGTCATTTGTCGTGGGTTAAAGTGGTAACGCGTTCTATGCTGCGTTGTGATTCACGTGGTATATTTGGTTGCTCAAAACCATTACCGAGTGAATGAAAAATTGAAGCCAAAGTATGCTCCATAGAAATGGAGTTTTGGTGAAAAATCCTTAAAGGTTTGAATAAGGCTTGTCCCACATTGATTTGGTGAGAAGTTTTGAATGGGTTTATAAAGCATGGGATTGGGACTTGGGGTGTGCCCCAAGAGGTACCCAAGTGTTTTAGAGAGGGAGGTTATGGGCAAAATAGGCTAGACCCGTTAGACTCAAAAATCACCACGCGCGCGTCACCGTCCAATCGGGCTCGGCTTGGGCTTGTGCGTGGTGTGAGGTTGGGTTGGGTTGGGCTTGTCCGACCCAATACCTACCTTTTTGGGCAAAAAACATTTGAACTAATTTTATTTTTTGGTAAAACAAAATCCAGAATTCAAATTAATTTCGGAAATAAACTGAACAGGGCCCTTCCCGTTTTTATCTGTTCAAATTTGAATCCAAGAGGTTTGTTTCTGTTTATTTAAATTGAACGGGTTTCACACCTGTTCAAACAGGTTTTGCACCTGTTTAATTCAAACCCAACAGCCATAATTTCTCCTATAAATAGACAAATCGTGTCTCATTTGTTTTTTATTAACAATTTTCGTCATTCCTTGCTGCAAATTTGTCTCTGCATTTTGCTGCATTTATTCTATTATTTTTCCTTGTAAGAAAGAGTGTAAACACTTAGTGTGTTCGTAAGACAAACAATTTGTAGTGCTGTTATTGTTTGCAGTTGATCATTTCATACTGGGAGATAGACGTCCACATTCTGAAAACACCGTGGAGAGGACGAATCTGTCTTAAGGACACAATGTCAAACACTAGACTTGATCAAATTATTATTCAAGAATTAATCAAGTAAGTTATTTAATTTATTTTCGGTGTTATTATTATTTATTTAAATCATATTTTAATTTTGTTTTTGTAACAAAACAAGATCTGTTTTTATTTATTTATTTTTATTTCTAGTTTGATTTTTGTAATTAAACAAATTCTCTCATTTCCTTTATTTCTTTATATTCTGGTTGTTGTTTAGTACACAACAGAATTTAAACTATTTAAATACAGTGAAGATTCTCCAACAATCTTAAGACAAAATTATTTTGGTATCTTTATTGTATTTAATTTTCTGTGATTTCATAAAGACATATTCTGGTTGGAAAAACAAATAGTGTTTTATGTTATTTGACAGATAGTAGTAATATATTGTCTCTTTTCTTTGACAACTAGTAGTAATATACTGGTGTCATTAACAATTGCAGAATATTAATTTGTGTTGTGGCATTTTATTTTTCTAATTTTAGTAACAAGGAAAATAAAATTATTTTGTATTATAATTTATTTTCTGGTTTTAGTAATTAGAAAATTAATTTGTGTTTTAATTTTTTCTGATTTTTGTAATAAGAGATTATGGCTACTGCAACTAGAACTGCAACTGGAAGTGGTACACCGATTGTTACACCAACACCGGTCCCTATCCAGAACCATGTTCATGTACCAATCAATCATGGAGAAAAACTGAAAAAATTTAACGGTACTGAGTTTAAGAGATGGCAGCAGAAGATGTTGTTTTATCTTACAACTCTAAATTTGGCCCGGTTTCTCCGTGAAGAGGCTCCAGCACTTAAAGAGGGTGAAAGTGATCGGCAAGTTGTTGCCGCTGTAGATGCTTGGAAACATTCAGATTTCTTGTGCAAAAACTACATCCTCAATGGCCTTGATAATATGCTGTATAATGTATATAGTCCTTTGAAAACAGTAAAAGAATTGTGGGATTCTTTGGAGAAGAAATACAAGACAGAGGATACCGGCACGAAGAAATTTGTTGTCGGTAAATTTTTGGACTTCGTTATAGTAGACTCCCAAATGGTAATTTCTCAAGTTCAAAGTTTTCAATTAAATTTACATGATATTCATTCTGAGGGTATGTCTTTAAGCGAGTCTTTCCAAGTCGCTGCTTTAGTGGAAAAGTTACCACCGGCTTGGAAAGATTTCAAAAATTATTTAAAACATAAACGCAAAGAGATAACCATGGATGAACCTATTGTAAGACTGAGAATTGAGGAAGATAATCGAAAGGCTGAAAAGAGGAATGAGAAAAATCTCATTTAGTCCAAGGCTAATGTGGTTGAACAAGTTCATAAACCACATAACAAAAAGAGGAAATTTATTGGAGATGGTCCTAAACAAGGTGATAGCAGCAAGAAGTTCAAAGGAAAATGCTATAACTGTGGCAAGACTCGACATCGAGCTTCTGATTGCCGCCGCCCTAAGAAGGATCATGGAAGTACAAGCAAGAAGACTACCAATCAGGCCAATGCAACTGAACTAGATTACATCTCTGACGGAGTGAATGACATCAACTTCTCTACTGTGGTGTTTGAGGCTAACTTGGTTGGAAATCCCAAGGAATGATGGGTTGACACTGGAGCAACTCGTCATATTTGTGCGGATAAGAAGATGTTCACTACCTATAATGAGGCTGCAATTGGTGAATAACTTTTCATGGGAAATTCTTTTACTTCTACTGTGGCTGGACAAGGAAAAGTGATCTTGAAGATGACATCAGGGAAAGAACTGACCCTCAACAACGTACTGCATGTACCTGACATCTGGAAGAATTTAGTTTCCGGTTCTTTGTTAAGTAAAAATGGTTTTAGGCTTGTTTTTTAGTCTGATAAATTTGTATTAACAAAGAGTGGTATGTATTTTGGTAAGGGATACATAAGTGATGGTCTCTTTAAACTAAATATAATGACAGTTGTACCAAAAGTTGCTATGAATGAGAATAACACATCTTTTGCTTATATTCTTGAGTCGAATTTATGGCATGGTAGATTAGGTCATGTAAATTATGATGCTTTGCGTAGATTAATTGGTTTGGATTATATACCAAAGTTTGAAATTAATCCTAATCATAAATGTGAAGTTTATGTAGAAGCGAAACTAACTAAGGCTCCGTTTAAATCGGTTGAAAGGAAACCGAATCTCTAGAATTAATTTATACTGATGTATGTGATCTAAAATTTATTCAAACTAGAGTAGGCAAAAAGTATTTCATAACATTTATTGATGATTGCACAAGATATTTGTAACAAGCCTCACTTTACTCTAGTCATTCTTGCATGTATTTACATGATCTTGTCTTGTTAAGTCGCATTTGCAAACCTTGATTTGTTTCACATAAGTGTTGCTTGCATGCCTTGTTCCTTGCTTGGTGTGAGTTTAGCTGAGGTCATCTTAAGCCTAGGTTACACCTTTGAGCTCCCTATACCTAGGACCATCTTGGAATCACTTTGGTTGACCTCCACCCTCACTTTGACATGTTGGCCGAGATGTCATTATCTAGGCCGAGGTGTTCATCATCAAGGCCGAGATGTGTATTATCTAGGCCGAGATGTTATACCAAAGTGATCTTGTTCCTGGACTGATACGACCTAGACTGGTACGACCTAGGCCAAGGTGTGGCACAGCTAGGCCAAGTGTTGTCCTTTCTAGCCGAGATCATTGAGACCTTACTTGCCGAAGCTTTGTCCTAGCTGAGATCTTTACCCGTCGGAGTGCCCATGTCACCTTACTTGTTGCTTACACTTTGTCATGCTCTTGTCTTATCAATCTGTTACCTTTTTGAAGAGATCCAACCAGCCGTTGCCACGTGTCCCCACAGAGGGTTAAGTCAGCCAGCAGAATTAGAAATATATCATTTTGTGTCATATCTCTTGCATGGTAGAGAGAGAAGCTCTAGGAAGAGGAGATGAAGTTGGAGAGAGAGAACTAGATCCCAAGCTTGATCTTTAGAGTTGAGCCGTTTAATCCGTGTTTTGAGGTTAGAATCTTGATTTACTCTTGTTGTTCTTCATGTTTATTCGATCACATTGCATGATCTAGCATGATTCATGAGCCATGCATTGATTTAAAGTTTGTTTTAGAAAGAGAAAATGATGTTCTTGTGTTCTTGAGATAAAACCATGTTTTGATCCGAAAGTTTGTAACAAGTTTCATGTTTTTGTGTTTGTTTTCATAAAATCTTCAAGTATGAGTACCTAGGTACATGTTTTCAAACTCATCTCATGAAAACTCAGATTTCGAATAAAGAAGTTATGAATTTAGGTTTCATGCTCTTCATGTTCTTCAAGAGGGAAACCCAAATTTTCCCTAGACTTCATTTCCTTGAATGTGGTTGTCGGGAACACACCTCGGCCAAGAGGTGTGGGACCTCAGCCTAGACCTGGTTAGTATCCAGCATGTTTTCTCGAGATGAAAAGGCAGTGTTGTAACTCCCAACATGTTTTGCTTTGTTTTGACTTGATTTTGAAAGAAATGCCTAGATCCTTTCCTGTCATGAAAAGCTTGTTTTAAGGATGCATTTCATATCCATCTTTGAGCATCTCACCTTGTCTTACTGAAACACATTCAATGGGATTTATTATGTGCTTGTAGGCCTTGGATCCTTGCTTGTAATCCCTACACCCAAAGAACTATGTGAGTGGTATTTTTAATAAAGTTATGTTATAAAATTTTGATAAAGCTTTGATTCGTTTTGGAAATGTATTTGTTAAGCATGAATGAATACCCTTATTTTGTGTATCAAGTATTAGCCTTGTTTTGGATGACATTCTTGACAAGTCCGTATGTGCTAGGGGACTCTAAACCTTTATAGCACAAGTCCATACGTGCTAAGAGACTCTAAACCTTTGAAGCACAAGTCCGTACGTGCTAGGGGACTCTAAGCCTTTGTAGCACAAGTCCTTATGTCCTAGAGGACTCTAACCTTTTGTAGCACCTTTGTTTAATGTCATCCCTTGTATTATTGATACTAGTAAGCATCCCTTGAAGCTTTGAAAGACTTGATAGATGGACTTGGTTCATCCCTTGATTTTGTATAAGTTATGCTATGTATTGTTTATAAAAGAAATCTTGAATATCATTCATGCAAAACCTTTATTGTTTATATCATTCACTGAGTATCCAAGCTCACCCTCTCTATATATATATAGGTGACGAGTAGGAAGGCGGTGACGCCTAGATGATTGTTTGCAAGATGTTTTTGGATTCATGTTTTGTAGCATCTTGAAGATTATGCTTCTTGGCTTGTAGTTATTTCTTTTGTATATGTCGGTTTGAGAAGCCTTTTGATCAAGATGTATTTTGTACTTTATTTTATTTGTATCCAAGTTGTAAACTATATTAAGATGTATGACATTTCATTTGATCTATGCACAGCTCTTGTGGACTATTTAGTTCCAAATTTATTGCTTCCGCGCATGTAAGCCCCATATATATTCTCTGATTGTGTGTGAATCCTTGTAAGTTGGCATTTGGTAACCTTGGGTTACTGGCCATCATGGCACCATTCTACTAGGCGCGGAATGGGGTCGTGACAATATTGTTATGTTTATTTACTTAGAAGTAAAGATGAAGCTTTAGAAATGTTTAAACTGTACAAAACGGAAGTTGAAAATAACTTGGTAAAACTATTAAAATGGTTAGAAGTGATGGGGGTGGTGAATATGATGCACCATTAAATGAATTTTGTGCACAACATGGCATTATTCACCAAACTACAACACCCTATTCTCCTCAGCAAAATGGAATTGCTGAAAGAAAGAATAGAACACTAAAAGAAATGATGAATGCCAAGTTACTAAGTTCAGGCTTACCATAGAATTTGTGGGAGGAAGCAATATTATCTGCTAATTATGTTCTTAACAGAATACCTCACAAGAAGACCAACAACACTCCTTATGAATTATGGAAAGGTCGACCGCCTTCTTACAAATACTTAAAAATGTGGGGGTGTTTGGCAAAAGTTGAAGTTCCTGTTCCTAAAAAGACTAAGATTGGATAAAAAACAGTAGATTGTGTGTTTATTAGTGTAGACGCGCCCCGCGTGAGGGCCTCCGTGCTACAGTTTGGACTCGAATCATCACGGTTCTTAATCTTGAACCAAAGAGTCCAAATCCGGCAAATCGTTTTGAGAAAACAAATTTTTTTGAAAGAAGTGCCAAACATGGACTGCTTTGCCAGATACAGAGTCGCCACCTAAATATTTATTTTGGGGGAATTTAGAAAATCCTAATTCGTTTGCCTAAGGCCACGTGTCCGTCATCACCAAAGTTGCCTCGGCTCGGGAACTTGGGTACGATTGGGGAAGGTCAGCTATAAGCACCCCCGCTCGCCCGATCAAAGATCGGCCTCTACTAACCATGATATCTTGTTTTGAAAACATTATGCGTTCTTATTCCGGTTATTAGCCTAGATTTACTACGTGATGCGCACAACAAACAAGTATAGACTAAGTTGCCTAAATTGGAACAAAACATTTCATGTTTGTTTGTTTGAAAATGGTTTAATGGTTCTACCCGTAAGTAGGCTAAGACATGAGTTTTGCCACCCTCAAGTGGGCTTAGAAAATATGGTTTTGCCGCTCTCAAGTGGGCTTAAAATTCGCATTCAATGCATTATTCCAATTTAAGTAACTCAACCTCCATCCACAGGCATTCAAGCAGTTATATCACATAAGCAGCTAGCTTCATGATAATCATGTTATTATGGCAACACTCACACGCATGCGGTATGCTAAAGCATAAAAGCTCACCGAGTACTCCGGGTCAAAACAGAAACTAGTTAGTAATCATATGCATGATCCTAGTTCATGTTGAGATGGCTAATGCAACACACGCAAGATGCAACTACAATAGGCTCGACTAATCTAAGAATGACATGTGAGATGCTACAAATAACACGTATTCAATTTGGAATTTGAAATACAATGCAGTTAGCATGATGCGCCGAGCCCGGTGCATGCAAGACAAATGAATGAATGCACGCATGCATAGCATAAGGATGCTAATTTAAATATGCCCTCATACTAACCATCGAAAGCAGGTAAGTAAAAGGGAGAAAGAAGTGGGGGTTGGAAGACATGCACATACGCACCCACACTTACTACAAATTCGCCCTCGCTTGGAGGGACCGAAAGAATAATACAATTAATTAACCTACAAGCTAATTAAATATTACAGACCAATTAAACTAGTTAAGCTAATTAACTAATCTAATAAAGCAGTAAACAGCCTCGGGAAGAGGGCCCAATGCAATGCGTGCTCGGCTCCGCTCGGAAAGCCACTACCATGCACAAGTTGCCTCTGTTTTCCTTGCTTTGCTCCTCTGAAAATTGCTTAACTCCTAAGGTATGCTCCATGGACACTGGGGAACACCATCGGTTGAGAAGAATGGCCACCGACCATGGGGAATGCTCACTGGCCACTGATTAAGCTATCGACCACTGATGGATGGCCGGTCGGCACTGTAGATGGTCGGCCGGCCAAAGCTTCCTGCAGAATCCTATTTTGACAGCAGCAGAGGGCAAAACAAGGCATGACAATGCATTTCAAGCAATGTATGCACCAACCACACTCCTTTATCATGTTATGGACTCAAGGGAGTATGGCTCTTGACCCTCGGGCCATCAATCACACATTTCAATGCATGATGGCCCAAGAGCCAAGTGTGCAATTTCAATATCAAATGAAATGCACACATAAAACACATCAAAGGCCCCAACCTCTATCATGCTTGATCAAGAGGCAAGGGATGCATACACAATGTAATGCAACCTAAGCATGCAAGCAAGGCTAATGCAACATGATTATGCAATGCATCTAATATGCAATAGGCACACAACCTAGACATGTAAACAAACATGGCATGCAACAACATGCGATGATGGACTTAAACTAACATGGATAGCTCGCAAGCATACCAAAATCAGTGGCCATGTGATGGAAATAAGACAACCGAAATGCGTGCACACATTCGCGAATGCAATGGACCGAACCTAAGGCATCAAATGTCACTCTACCAAAGCATGGCAAGGGATACAAGATGGCATAAAAACATGTAATTTCCAGCACTGGAAAATGATGCACAATGGTCCCGAATCATGGAAATATGACACCCAATGCATGAAATAAGCCCCCGAAACTCAAAACTAGTCCAATGCATTGAACTATAACTATGCAAATCAAGCATTATTTGATCATGAAGTACAAGAACAGAGCCAAAGAGGTCCCAAAATATGCACAATATTAGTTCAAAGCATGGCCAAAAATTGCTAACATGAAGGGCTAAAGCAACATGCAACCTAGGCTAGTAGACATGGTTTACATGGCATGTATATGAAGCACAAGAGAAGTCATAAAACCAGCCAAAAACAATGAACAAAACATGTCAAAATATGCCCAAATAACCACTGAAATGTAGCCAATACATGCAAAAATAATGGGCTCCTTTGGAGGGCTATGAAGTGGGTTACTCTAAGCATACATGATGGACAAACAAAAGGGTAGAACCACCTCTGGAAATGGATTATGACAACCCTAAAACTCACCAAATAGGCCCTGGAATTAGTCCAAGAAACATGAAAATGGAAGGCCCTTTGAAAGGCCTTGAATGGGATTGCTCTACACATGCATCAAAGACATAGAATATGACCAAAGGGGCCCCGAACAGAGTCAAGGAAGACCTTAAAACTCACATAATAGGGCCTGGAAAGTGACTTTAAAGCATGCAAGATGGAGCCCCTTTGGAAGGTCAACAAAGCTAGTAAAGAGAATGAGGGGTGAGAGGGTCACCCCTCTATGATTTTGGAGCTCAAAGACACATCAAAGCCACTGAAAATCTATTGGATTTCAGTGGCTAAGAGGCCAAAACAAGGCCAATACAAATGCTCTAATGCATAGCCCTAATCATGAGAAAATGAAGCATGCAAAGGGGAAGATGACCCCAAACAGAAATGTGCCCTTAATCAAACTTCAAGAGGGGCTCAAAACAAGACTTTTTTTAGTTATACACAAAGCTTGAATCAGTATGCAAGATAGGGTAAAAGCTAGTGTAAGATTAGGGAAAATAAAGCAAAAGTGTTACCCTTGAAGAACACCTCAAGAACAGCAAGTCCAGCCACCTTCTCCTGATCAAAACCAGCCCAAAACTTCAAGAACAAACCCTCAACACATCCCAAAGTTGAAGTGTGGTGTAATGGTGTGTGTCTTAGTGCAAAAGTAAGAACAAATCACCCTTTTAGGCCCTCAAACACACACAAATGAAGAGAGAGAGGGAGATATAGAGAGAGAAGGTATATATAAGATATATATGTGTATTAGGTCTGGATTTTGCTCAACCAAGACAAAGGAGGGGATGGTTTTCTTATATAGGCAAAGGAATTGTGTAAAGCTTCTCAAGGAAGCTAAGTGAAAAGGTCAAAGGGATCAAGCTTCCAATGGAAGCTATCCCCAAAGGTGAAAGCTTCCTAAGGAAGCTAAGACAATGGGTTAAAGCTTCCTCAAGAATCTTTGAGCAAAGGGTGCAAAATAAGGGGTCAAACGTGCAAAACAACCATACTTAGGCATGGGGGAGCAGAGTTTGTGCATTCTAGCTGGCACAACTGGCATGCATTCAATTTGTAGAATACTCCGGAAGGTCGTCAGCCAGAAAAATTGGTCGGCCGGCCACTTTAACTGGTCGGTCGGCCATCTGTTTTGGTTGGTCAGTAGGAAAAATCTACTCTGCAGGTCCAACTTCAAACGGGCATAACTTCTTCATATAAACTCTTTTTCAGGTCATTTTTGTATCAAAATTGAAGCCCCAGAAGTAAGCTTTCCTATGGCATGAGCCTTGCATCCAAATTCCAACTATGCAAAAAGTTATGCTTGTTTTGGTGAAGGTTGCTCAGTTTCGGTCTAACCGGGATGATGCCCAACTTCAACCAATCATATCTCCGCCCTTCGGACTCGGATTTAAGAGATTCTTGAATGAAAAATGAAGCCCCGGAAGTCTTATTTACAACAGTGGTAGCCTCATAGCTTAACTCCAAGTGTATAGATAGATAAGCTTGATTTAGCGAGGACTACTTGTCCCTCTCTTAGCGATTCTTGCCTATCGTCTTCTCCAACTTGGTTTCTTCTCTCTTCCCCTCCTTTCTTCAACTTCAAACCCCTGAGCAAGGTGTTTTGAAATATTTTTCAAAGATTTCATCTCTCTTTCATTCATTTCCACTTTGTCCTTGCTCGGTTTACCGAAAAGTACAACGTTTGACAAAATGCGAGCCTCAGAACATCGCAGAAACTTTATTTCAAAAAAGTTTTGAAAGAGAGGGTTTTATGGTCTAAAAACCATTCAAAATAGCTTTGGTCCAAAATGGGGTGTGAAGTTGAGATTTGACCCTCTCCTTGTCGAAGAAATTGAACCTTTGCCCTGCACATCTTTCATCATCGAGCAAACTATTAGTAGCACCCAAGTCTTAAGGGCGGTCAAAAATGGGATATCTACAATTGGTTATGCTCAGAATAATAGTGCATATCAGTTTCTGACTTATAAATCAGAAATACCTGATATAAATGTGAACACTATTGTAGAGTCAAGGAATGCTGTGTTTTTTGAACATGTCTTTCCTTACAAGAAAGGACAGGAATTAAGTTCACAAAAAAGAACTTATGATTGTACACAAAGTCAAGAGACTAATGGCAATCAAACACAAGAGACTAGTAATGGTTTCGACTAACAAGATTTAACTGATGATGAACCAAGACGAAGTAAGAGAGCGAGAACATCAAAATCCTTTGGTTCAGATTTTCTGACGTACTTGTTAGAAAATGAACCTCAAAGCTTTAAGGCAACAATGACAGGTCCTGAAGCACCTTTGTGGAAAGAGGATGTTAATAATGAAATTGAATCCATTATGCAAAATCATACTTAGGAATTGGTGGATCTTTTACCAGGTTCTAAACCTCTTGAATATAAATGGCTATTCAAGAGAAAAATGAAAATAGATGGTTCAAGTGACAAGTATAAAGCAAGACTTGTAGTTAAAGGTTATAGACAAAAGGAAGGTCTTGACTATTTTGACACATATTCCCCTGTGACAAGAATAACATCCATTTGCATGCTTATTTCTATAGCATCGTTGTTTAATTTAGAAATACATCAAATGGATGTTAAAACAGCTTTCTTAAACGGTGATCTAAATGAAAAGATCTATATGGAGCAACCCGAAGGATTTGTAGTGTCGAGGCAAGAAAAGAAAGTTTGTCGGCTTGTAAAGTCTCTTTATGGATTAAAACAAGCGCCTAAGCAATGACATGAAAAATTTGATCATGCAATGCTTACTAATGGGTTTAAGATAAACGAATGTAACAAATGCGTCTATGTTAAAAACACTGACCAAGGATATGTCATAGTTTGTCTTTATGTGGATGACATACTTATCATTGGAAGCAGTCAAAATATGATCAAATCAACTAAGCAAATGCTTAACAAAAGATTTGATATGAAAGATATGGGGGTCGCAGATGTTATATTAGGAATGAAAATTACTAAAACATCTTACAGATATGTATTATCTCAATCACATTATATTGAGAAAATTCTTGGTAAATTTATCAAGAATGATATGAATTTAGCTAGAACACCTGTAGACGTCAATCTTTATTTATCAAAAAATAAAGGTGATGCAGTGTCTCAATTAAAATACTCCAAAATCATTGGAAACCTAATGTACCTAATGAATTGTACTCGTCTTGATATAGCTTATGCTATCAGTAAATTGAGTAGGTACACTAGTAACCTCGGAGAAGACCATTGGAAGGCGATCATTCGGGTTCTTAGATATTTAAGATTCACCCATGATCATGGTTTAAACTTTACTCGATATCCAGCAATACTTGAAGGTTATTGTGATGCTAATTAGATATCGGATACTAAAGATTCAAAATCTACTAGTGGATATGTCTTTACTCTGGGAGGCGCTGCCGTTTCTTGGAAGTCCACGAAACAAACTTGCATCGCACGATCCACAATGGAATCCGAGTTCATTGCTTTAGACAAAGCAGGAAAAGAAGCAGAATGGCTTCGTTACTTCTTAGAAGACATTCTAATGTGGCCAAAACCTGTGCCAGCTATTTGCATTCATTGTGATAGTCAATCTGCAATAGGCAGGGCACAAAATCATATGTATAACGGTAAGTCACGACATATTCGTCGTCGACATAATACCGTTAGGCAGTTGTTGTCAAATGGAATAATCTCAATAGATTATATAAAATCTAAAGAGAATATTGCGGATCCGTTAACAAAAGGTTTGACAAAAGTGCTAGTGTATAGTTCATTGAAGGGGATAAGATTAAAGCCTATTACATAAGAGTCGTCATAATGATAACCCTACTTATATGACTGGAGATCCCAAGAATTAAGTTCAAAGGGACAACTAAGTTATGTATGGCTCGCCAGAAATCACCAAGGGATTAAAATTCCCGACCCATTCCTATGGTGAGAGTGATATCTGCAACGTTTGTTGTATGTAGGGGTATAAGGATAATCTTTACTTTTAATGATTACTTATATCTTGATTGAGGCATAAAATCAAGACGAGTATAAAGAGATCCTCACAATAAGAATCACCTATATGAGTGTCGAACTGGGGCCGATTCTATGAGAATGCAAAAGGCTAAATTCTCTAGAAACACTCATGAAAACCAGGCGCGTTCAATGTCAAAATGAACACAACAGTGAGAACCACGATGTATTAGAAGAAATTTTGTGTGAAATTTGTTATTTTGGCTTACACAAAAGGCTGAACAATTCAAGGCATCGCGTCCATTGGTTAGCCAGTAAGTCCGATAGGTTATCACTAGGGAAGGTTCAAGGCCGAAAGCTACCTATCCTGATGCAAGATATTTTTGACTTATACTCTTTCGATAAAGTTTGCATATTTGTTGCATTTCCGTTGTCATCAAATTCCATTCATGTGGGGGATTGTTGGAAAATGATTTAGAAATTCTAGGTTATAACATAATTTTTTCCTAAGTTTGGTTTATTTTTTAGGTGGGCCTCGTGCGTCGTTTGTCGCGGGTCAAAGTGGTAACGCGTTCTATGCCGCGTTATGATTCACGTGGTATATTTAGTTGCTCAAAACCATTACCGAGTGAATGGGAAATTGAAGTCAAAGTATGCTCCATGGAAATGGAGTTTTGGTGGAAAATCCTTAAAGGTTTGAATAAGGTTTGTCCCACATTAATTTGGTGGGAAGTTTTGAATGGGTTTATAAGGCATGTGATTGGAACTTGGGGTGTGCCCCAAGGGGTACCCAAGTGTTTTAGAGAGGGAGGTTATGGGCAAAATGGGCTAGACCCATTGGACTAAAAAATCACCACATACGCGCACCGCCGCCGCCGTCTGGTCGGGCGGGCTGGGCTAGGCCTGGGCTTGACCACAAAAACATTTGAATTAATTTTATTTTTTGGTAAAATAAAATCCAGAATTCAAATTAATTCCGAAAATAAACTGGTCCGGTTTTACTGTACACCCAAACAGGGCCCTTTCCGTTTTTATCTGTTCAAATTTGAATCCAACAGGTTTGTTTCTGTTTACTCAAATTGAACAAGTTTCATACCTGTTCAAACAGGTTTTGCACCTGTTTAATTCAAACCCAACAACCATAATTTCTCCTATAAATAGACAAGTCTCTTATTTGTTTTTGATTAACAATTTTCGTCATTCCTTGCTGCAAATTTGTCTCTGCATTTTGCTGTATTTATTCTATTATTTTTCCTTGTAAGAAAGAGTGTAAACACTTAGTGTGTTCGTAAGGCTAACAATTTGTAGTGCTGCTATTGTTTGCAGTTGATCATTTCATCTTGGGAGATAGACGTCCACATTCTGAAAGCACCGTGGAGTGGACAAATCTATCTTAAGGACACAGTATCAAACACTGGACTTGATCAGATTATTATTCAAGAATTAATCAAGTAAGTTATTTAATTTATTTTCGGTGTTATTATTATTTATTTAAATCAGATTTTAATTTTGTTTTTGTAACAAAATAAAATCTGTTTTTATTTATTTATTTTTATTTCTAATTTGATTTTTGTAATCAAACAAATTCTCTCATTTCCTTTATTTCTTTATATTTTGATTATTGTTTAGTACATAACAGAATTTAAACTATTTAAATACAGTGAAGATTGTCTAACAAGGAAAACTGGGGGTCTTCATCACGTTTGATACTTAAAACCAACTTAAAATTCTACATTGATGTATTGAATTCAAATCCCGGTGGTTATGACCATGTGGATATCGGTAGAAGTACTGACAATAATTCGCTTTCGTTCGTGCCATTCACTTTCGCATGGATCCAAACCCACAAGCACAAAATATTTTAAAATTTTATTTTTTATTTTAAATATTTTTCTATCTTTTTGTTTTAAATATTTTATTTTGTTTTTTTAAATATTTTATAATTTTTTTAAATATTCTTTTTATTTTTTTAAATATTTGATTTTTATTTTAAATTTTAAAAATTTTGGATCACCCATATATATCTAAATCATAACAAATTATGTGGTCAATACTTAAAAAAATAATAAAATATTTTTTCAAAAAAAATATAAAAAAAAATATTTTTTAAAAAAATAAAAATAAAAAATAATTTTAAAGAACAAAACAAAAAAATTGAATTTTTTTAAAACAAATAGATTTTTTGTTTGGTTATGAGTTTTTTTGAAAAGTTTTGAAAATTTTGTTTGATTATGAGTTTTCAAAAGAGTTTTAAATTTTTTTAATTCAAATCATAACTCTAAAACTAAATCATATGCTACTAAATGTTTTTAACCTTCTTTTAACTGGTGGGTAAAAAAAATTCAGAAGTATGTACAAGCGTTAAAATTTAATTACATTGGAATTCATTTAAGCTTCTCAGTAATGCATCAATACTCTTACAATTCTGAAAATTACATTTTTTGTGGTTGCATTTCAAAAAAAATCATCTGGTAATTAACTATTAAGTCAAAATACCAAATTTTTTGAAGTCATTAATTTTTTTAATAACATATTTACTCATGTCAAATCCATTATTTCTATTAAATTATTTAGCGAGTCTAATTTATAACGTGATTAAAATGTCAACAGTGATTGTGTGCGCACCTTATAGCAATGGAACACAATCATTTTTCTTCCTCCATTTTTGCTTACCTATATAGGATATTTTAAGACGCGAACATCTTTCTTAGTAGCAAGATTGGAGGAAAGAATTGAAAAAGTGATTTTACTATATTTTTGTTCCAAGAACAAGGATTATCACAAGAATATTGATGAATGATAAAATTCTATTGACACATAGGAGAAAAAAATTGGAAAAAGTAGTTATATGGTCTTATACAATTAGAAAGAACTTGCCACATAAGACATAAGTTAGACCTACCAGATAAATTTGTCCTTTCTCTAATCTATATTCTAAACAAATAAGCTTTAATAGAAAATAACCACTCGCCGTCTATGAGTCCGTTTAGTTTAGTTTTAAAATTATAAATTGAGTGTGAAGTTATATTATGAGTTTTGAATTTTTGAATCATGATTTAAAAATTGTTTTGGAATGATTTGTAATTGAGTAATGCTAAAGATTCCAAATATCTCACATTTAAAAGTAATTTTCATTATATTTTAAAAATATATTTATTTAATATATTTAATCTAAATTATAATTTAAAAACAGAGTTGAGTAAACCAAATGCTACCATATGTTTCCTCTTTCATTGTCGGCACCATTTCTGCTATCATTTACTATATGGTCATTTCATCCCACTACAATTACCCAAAACTCAATCATTGATAAAGGGTCCAGTGTCAAAAGTCTCAATTGATTTTAAAGAATCTCTTGTTAATCATACCAAAAGCCATAAATTTTAAGTTACAAGAACTAATAGGTTAATCCCAGTTAAATAATCTTATACACTTATAAATGAGGGATTAGAGAATTAATCATTGTTAAATATAAAAAATAACTATTTTCTTTTCATTAAAAAGTTTTTCATAAGTAATTTATTTGTTTTTCATCTTGAATCGTTTTCTTATATTATTATCATTTTTTTGTCGGTACAACTTAGTGTGACATGAAAAATACAAACAGGGTTAGGCCATACCAAAATGCTAGAGGATTCATGAAAGAATTTTTAGAAAAAGTTTTAGAAATAATCTAGTACGGGTAGGTAACAAAATAAGAGAGAGGAAAAAAGAAAAGAAAAGAAAAAGCTAAGTCCTCTAAGTTTTCAAAAACTATAAGGTTATTCAAAACAGTTTCATAGTCATATTTTGATTTTAAGTTCTAAGTTAATTCTTGTAAGACCCTCAAACTTGATATTGGTCGTCAATTATTCTAAGATAAAATTAGCAGTAAAAATAAAATCATAATTGATAGTGAATATGAAACTGATAGTAACGATGAAAATGGACATTGGAACAGTGATATCACAAATTACTAATATGGTAAATGAGAAGAAAAAGTAAAATAAGGAAAGAGATTCCTAGTTTAGATACTATTAAGAAAATGCTAAAAAATAATTTTAGTGACAATTCATTAAAACTATGGGAAAAAGCAAGTCTTGCACAAAAATAGTGTTTGAGAATCCAAACTATGTGTGTGTGTGAATTTCCGATCACACTGCCCTCCTTAGTGATTCAGCAGAAGAACACTGGCAAAGTAGACGGCTCCTTGTAACCTGCACAGAAGGAAAAGACTCCGGCGGTGGTTTTGACCACCCGGGGGTACGCCGACGATCAAGTCAGTATATCTCTCAAGGATAATCAAGTACTTAACTCACTATCTTGAGCATAAAAAACGTACCTTAGACCCATGGGGGTGCCTCTCTTTTATAGCCAATCCAATCCTAGTCCCAAGAACCGGTCCTAATGGACTTAGGACTCCTGCTAATCTAGGACTCTCCGTGGAATTAAGACATACTCCCTAAGAGTTTATCTTTACCCCAAACTGAAGTCTTCCCCCAACCTTGGACTCTTGTCCACATCCAGGTTTGAGCTCCCTCTTCATTCTAGGACTCTTGTCCTTTATCCGCTTTTCTCGGATTCCGATATCTTCGGAGGTATCCTCGGCCTAGCCGAGATAACCTCGGCACAACTACCATAACACGCGGGGAACTCTGCTGACACTTCGGTGTCACCTCGGCCACGTGTTGGTACTCAGAAAATATATCCCCTAGCGCCCTAGGTTCTATTACCTCGGCATTACGAGGTGATGGAACCTATCTTGAATTTTATCTCGCACATCGGCCTAAGAACTTTTTAGCGAGATCATTCATTCCAGGACGGCATGTCCTCTTCAGATTCAAATCAACTTCCTTACGTGTATGAGCTGTCATACACCAATCTTCAACCATTCTGAGGACGCGTTTCATTCTTACTGGTCCGTGCCAGTGACGCGCCTACAAGCCGTCTTTTCTCTGCCTGCGCCGTCTGGCGCATGCGTTACCCTAGGCGTCATTATTGCTGTTTTGCCGCCGCTTCACTTTTGACAAAAACGTTTGTCTCTCTCTCCTTCGCTTCACTTCTGCATTTTGAAATTCTTGTTCTCTCTCTCTCTGAAGCTTTTTTTCTTTCGAATCCTCCATTGCCCCAAGCTCGAAGCTCTGCATTAGGTCTGCCTTTGCCATTTCTGTGGAGCTCAAGCCGCTGTCGCCTAAGTCACCTGACCTCGGCAGGACTCATCTCGGCTTCATCCTTTCTGGTAAGCCCCTGTTCCCTTCTTTTCCATTTCTTTGATCGTTATTGGTTTTTCTCGCTTCTAATGTTCTGTTTGTCATGTAATTTTTGAATCATTTCTTGATTTTGCATCTGAATACTTGCACCATCTCACTTCTGTTTTTGGCCTTCCACTTTCTTGTATTCCTGAATCTGAAACTTCTTTTGCTTTCCTGTTTTCCAGATTTTCTGCCTTCCATTCTCATTTATTCGTAGATTTAAGTTTGGGATTTGTTGTAGAACCATCAATCTCTAGGAAAGAACTGAAACAATCAGTACTTAGGTTTTTAGCCGAGGTCCTTAAAATCCTTAAGAATACTCTGTTTCTGTAGCCAAACACTTATAAAGACCATGGGTGTGTGGAAACATAGGGTGGATACCCCCACAAAACTAGAACACTTTAGGCAAGAATTCTCCATTCCAGATGACGTCCAACTCAGACTAGCTGGGGAGGAGGACTCCATTATGCCTGATGGCGATAAAATGCCTTTCCCTGTAGTTGCCTTCGTCCAGTGTGGACTTAGGTTCCCTCTTGATATCCTCTTCATGAGGTCCTTAACTACTACAACCTCAACCCCATGCAACTTACCGTAAATGCCTATAGGACCCTTATCGGAATAATAGCTTTAGCTCGGCAAGAGGGTGTTAGAATCACTCTTGCCGATATCCAGTATTGTTACACCATGAGTGCCCTTAACCTTAAGGAGAGAGGTTTTGTATATTACCTCAAGCGAGGTCTCTAGAATATAAGATTGTGGCCGGCTCCCGGACTCCAACAAAGGGGCTCTTGAGGATTATCTTATTGTCCTTTGAACGGGAATTTGGCCCGGTGAAGAAGTCCACCTTTTCCCTCTCCCACGAACAGTAAAGGAGGGCAAGGGTAAGAGCCCATCATGAACTACTTAACTGTTGTTTTCTTCAATTTTCCAAAATATTTTATCTGTTTCTCATGTTTTGTTCTGTTTTGCAGACGTTCGCCGACCTCCCAAGGACTTTCGTCGATCCTACTTCCTCGAACTGGTGAAAAAAGCTCTTGGACCTTCCTCTTGAAAGCATAAGGCCCTTTGGTCTTGAACTTCATCCCCACATATACTTCAAAGTTGCCCGACGTTCCAAGACAGGGAAGAGGAGCACCTCCTCATCAAGCGCCTCCATGAACAAGTTGCTTCCACGTCTGAACAGTCCCAAGAAAAAAGCGGCTGACGCAGACTCGTCAAAACAGCTGAAATGGAAAAACCGAAGAAAACGGTGCTCAATCTCTTGGCCGACCTGCCAGATGACATGGGGGATGAGCCAGCTCAAACTATGCCCCCACCAAAACCGAAGAGAACCAAGAAGGCCCAACCGAGGGCTAAGGCTACTGAAGCTGATGCCGAGGCCGAAGATGCCCTGCCAATCTCCCAGCTAGCGGAGAGCAGGAAGACCACCTATGCTCCTGTGAAGAGGTCGGCTGAGACGCAGCCCTCTGGATCTGGTCCACCGAAAAAGCAAAAGCCTTCAACCTCGGGGTCCAGGGTTCCCAAAGTTCCCTGGGAGCCCAAAATTACACTTGAGGACAGGCCAGTTTATGCCAATGAAAGCGCCTCTGACGTTAACGTCGGCGTGGCACTCAGCATGGCCGTTCTCATCGAAGGTGATCTTGAGAAAAACTCCAAGATCAGTGAATACGAGAACTATGCCCTCATGTTGCAACGTTCTGTCCAAGTAAGCCTTCAGAACTTTGATGATCTTGTTTTATCTTCATACTTGTAAAACATCATTTTCACTCTGTAATAACCTTTGTCTTTATGAACTGTCAGGCCGTTCAACATGCCCACGCCTTCTCTGTAAAGGCATTTGAAACAAGGGAGGAGCTCTCTGAATTAAAGAAGGAGTTTGCTGCCCTTCAAAAGACCCAAAAAAGAGATCAACTGAGGATGAAAAAACTGGAAGAGCAGGCCGAGGCGGCCACAAAGGCCCAATCACTTGCTCTTCAAAAATTTGGCCGGTTATGGCGTCAAGGAAGTTGCGAAGCCGAGAAAAAAAGCCGAGGCTAAGAAGGCGAGGCGAAAAGAGCTTAGGGATGCTCGCCACAAAAAATTTGAAATCAGGCGCCTACAACCAAGGCATGGCGGGCGTTCTTTGAAGACTACAAGCTTGGTCAAGCAAGCTTGCAACAAAGGATCGTCCTAGGTTGGAATGCTCGACCAAAAAGCTTGATCTTCGGTCGACTTCGCCATGGCGCAAGACCGAAACTGCGTCTTCCTTGCCCACTTCCTCCATCTCCAAGCCAAGATGAATCTGAATCTGCCGAGGATGAAGATGAAGAAAAGATGAAGATAAAGATGAACCCTTGGTGAGGAAGGCCAAATCCTCCCAAGGCCGACCAGTTTTGGACCTCCTTTGGGGATGAGCAATTCGAGAAGCAATCCAAGGAAGGCGCTCGATTCGCTGTCTTCGATATGCTTCTAATTGGGAGAAGTGTTGATGAAACCTTAGCGAAATCGTGGCGAGGTTGCGGTGACAAACACTCGAGGTCGTGGCAAATAAAGAACACAGGGTTCATTTGAAAAAGATCTGAGAGGTTGTGGACCCAAAAACACCGAGGTGGTTCTTCCGAACCTTCCGAGGTTCCAAATTAACCTTCATTCAAGTTGAAGAAGGACGACCTTGGCGCTTTTGTTTTCTTCTATTTCTTGTACTTTGTTTTCTTTTCTTTGTAATTTGTTCATACGTGGCGATGTGCCTCTCTGCTTGTAAACAACTTATTTATGCAGCTGTTTATTCTTGAATGCTTCAGGCTTTTAATTCTTCTTTCTGCTTCTGAATGATTCTATACTTAGAATATTTTGCATGATTTCCAGATTCTTCCTTTTTTGCACAATCTCCTCGGGTAACATACCTCGGGCATTACACCTGCAAATTTTACTTGACGAGAGGCATCTGCATTATTTCAACAAGTATAGACAGATACTATTCAATGTTAACTTTTCTCAAGTTCCAAAAGGCCATAAATAACAATTTCAATTTGCCTTTCTTGTAAATTGATACAAATTTCAAAAATAATCAGTGGACTTTACTCAAGTGTTTAGACAATAATCTTTACTCAACTTGTAAATTGCTACAAATTTCAACAAGCGAGGTCAAGGAATCTTCTCGGCTTAACTTTAACTTGTAAATTGCTACAAATTTCAACAAGTAAAGATAAGGAATTTATCTCAGCTTAACTTTAACTTGTAAATTGCTACAAATTTCAACAAGTAAAGATAAGGAATTTATCTCAGCTTAACTTTAACTTGTAAATTGCTACAAATTTCAACAAGTAAAGATAAGGAATTTGTCTCAGCTTAACTTTAACTTGTAAATTGCTACAAATTTCAACAAGTAAAGATAAGGAATTTATCTCAGCTTAACTTTAACTTGTAAATTGCTACAAATTTCAACAAGTAAAGATAAAGAATTTATCTCGACAACTTTAACTTGTAAATTGCTACAAATTTCAACAAGTAAAGATAAGGAATTTATTTATCTCGGCTTAACTTTAAGCATTACTAATGTCTTCTCTACGCTTTAATGTGAACCTAAGTTCCTCTTGGGTTCTCATTATTCAAAAACAACATCGTGCCAAGTTGTATAAGTTCAGAGAAATTCTGCTAAGATTTTATTTATCATATCGGCAAGAAAAAATCAAACAATATCTAATGATAGAAAAACTTTAAATTACAAGTGTTCCATGGTCTAGGCAATGCTTTGCCCTCATTATCTTCGAGCCGCTATGCCCCATTCCCTAACACCGAAATTATTCAGAAGGGGCCTCCCCAGTTTGGGCCAAGTTTGCCCTCTCTCGCATCCTTCTTATTGCCGACCACTTTTCTTAAGACTAAGTCGTTGACCTGAAAATGCCTTGGATTGACCTTCTTGTTGTAAGCTTTGGCAAAATTTGTTCTTTGGTATCTTTGCAAAATGGGGACTTTCTCTCTTCTTTCTTCTAGTAGGTCCAGATCTCGGGCTAAGAGCACATCATTAGACCCGTTCTCAACTCCCTGTGTTCTGATCCCTGGGATGCCGATCTCCAATGGAATGACTGCTTCCGTGCCATAAGCCATGGCAAAGGGGGATTCCCCTGTTGATCTTCTCGGCGTAGTGCGATATGCCCAGAGCACGTTGGGCAATTCGTCTACCCACTTCCCTTTGGTACTGCGACCTCTTCTTTATTCCATCTAGAATGACCTTGTTTGATGCTTGACTTGCCCATTACTTTGGGGAAAGCTTGGTGTTGAAGTAATTTTTATCTTGAATTTGGCGCAAAAATTCTTGATGAGTTTCTTTGTCAAAGCGTGTTCCGTTGTAAACAACGATTGCTCTTGGATTCCCAGATCTGGTAATGTTCCTTTTCCAGATGAAGTTCTTCACATCCACATCTCGGATTTTGGCATGAGGCTCTGCTCCTATCCATTTTGTGAAGTTATCCGTAGCCTCCAGTAGGTACTTCCGTTGCCCGATTGCTTGGGGCAATTTTCCAACAAGATCCATGCCCCATTGGGCAAATGGCCAAATTTGAAAGCGAGTTCAAGTCGGTGGTGGTGTATCAATGGTGCAAACCTCGACATTGTTCACACTTCTTTACATAGGCCGCATCTTTACGCATATAGGGCCACCAATACCCCGGTAATGGCCCTATGTGCTAACGATCTGCCTGCGTGGCTTCCACAAACTCCTTCATGAATTTACGTCTGAAAGTCTTCGACTTGAAGAGGGTGTACGCACCTTAAAAGAGGTCGATGAAGGATCTTACATGCAGATGTCCTTCATTGTCGGTGAATCTTGCAGACTTCAATCTGACCTTGTGTGCTTCCTTCCGATCTTCTGGCAGCTTGCCTTCTTTTAGGAATGCAACAATTGCATCCATCCAGCTTGGTCCCAAATCCGCACATAATGCTTCTTGCATTGCGTTCGGTGACTCTATGCTCGGGCCTGGTAGGTAGTCAATCATTATTGTCCTTGTCTTCCCGGTTTGTACTGAACTTGCCAAATTGGCCAACGCGTCGGCGTGGTTGTTGTCATCTCGGCTAACCTGAAGAAGTCGGCAGTTTTGAAACATATGCCGGCTGATCACTTCTTTTACGTATGACGACATTCTTTCATCTGGGGCAGCAAACTCTCCTGTAGTTTGATTTACTATAAGCTGTGAATCACAAAAAATAATTACCTCTTCTGCCTCTGCAGCTATTGCGGCTTCAATCCGAATCAATGCTTCATACTCGCCTCATTGTTCGAGGCCTTGAACCCCGATCGAATTAATTTGCTCCAATATCTCCCCATCGGAAATTAACACTACTCGGCTCACCTTTTGCGGTTTGAGCTCCCATCAACAAAAAGTTGAAAGGAATTGCCGATGTAAATCTTTGCGGTGCGAGTTTCTCCTTCCTTGGTTCTTTGGCTTTTGGGCTTCTCTTTCCTTGTGCAGGCATCGTTCATCTCGGCTCGGCCCGATGTTCGATGTATTACAGTGAGAACTTCGGCCACAAAGTCGGCCAAGACTTGGCCCTTAATTGCGGTTCTCGGCCTAAACTCCAGTCATATTGGCCCAAAACAGCCCATCTTGCAATTCTTCGGTCAAGTCTCCTTGTTGCAACAAGGATTTTAATGGGTGCTCTGTCGTAACCACTATCTTGTGAGCACGAAAATAGTGGTTCGACTTCTTTGAAGCCATTACCAAGGCCAAGATTAATTTTTCTAATGGCGGATACCTTGTTTCTGCGTCGGCCAAGGTCTTGCTCACATAGTAAGCGCCTACATTAGCCCTTTTCTTCTCGGATAATCACGGCACTCACTGCGTGCTCTGAAGCTGCTAGGTATAAAACGGTTCCTCCCTGAGTTGGCGTTGAGAGGGCGGGGCGAGGTAAGGTACTTCTTGGTCGGTCAAAGCGGCCTCGCATTCCTCCGTCCATAAAAAATCGTGGCCTTTTTCACAGTTGAAAAAAGGTTTACACTTGTCGAACTCGACTTATAAATCTGTTTAGAAATTGCGGCCCTTCCAAGATGCATCTGAACACCTTAGCCGATGTCGGTCTCTGTAATTCCAGAATGGCCTTGATTTGATCTGGGCTGGCTACAATGCCCCTTCTTGTCACCGGGTACCCCAAAACTTCTGGATCCGACTCCAACGCGCATTTCGATGCGTTTAGTCGGAGCCGATATGTTTTGAGTATGTTGAAGACCTCTTCTAAGTCAGCGAGATGATCCTTCGGTTCCTTGGTCTTCACGACCATATCATCGATGTAGACTTCCACAGTTCGGCCAATCAAGTGTCTGAACATCTGGGTCACCAGCCTTTGGTAAGTTGCTCCTGCGTTCTTCAACCCAAAGGGCATGACTCTGTAACAGTACAGACCTTTGGGAGTAATAAACGCTGTCTTCTCCTCATCCGGGGGGTACATGGCTATCTGGTGATACCCCCTATATCGTCCAAGAAGCTCATCCTACCATGTCGGATGTGGCGTCCACCAACCGGTCGATCTTTGGCGAGAAGGCATCTTTGGGACAGGCTTTGTTCAAATTTGTGAAGTCTACGCAGACCCTCCACTTGCCATTCTTCTTTTTTACTACCACGGTATTTGACAACCACGTTGGATAATTGGCTTCTCGGATGGCCCTGGCCTCTAGAAGTCTAGCTACTTCCTCTTCCACTGCTTCGACGTGTATCAACGTCGGTCTCCTGGCTCGTTGTATTACAGGTTTGGCCGACCTGTCAACGTTGAGTCTGTGGCATGTGACCTCGAGGTCGATGCCAGGCATTTCATAAGGTGTCCAGGCGAACACCTCAATATATTTTCTCAGAAAGGCTTCCAACTCCCTTTCTTCTTCTCCGGCTAATCATGTCGAGAAGAAAAGCGTTCCTCATCACCCTCTTGGGCGAAGACTTTCTTCAATGCTTCTTCACTCTTCTCGGTCGGCTCCTTGCGACATCATCTAGGACTTTCATGTCCTCTTCTTCAACCTCTGCTTCATTTGGTTCTCGAATCTTTGAGTTAACTTCATTCTTTGCCATGAAGCGGTTTTTACTTTACCTGAATGATCTCCTCGATTTCCTCAATCCCATGTTCTGTTGGGAATCGCGGCCGATTGATGCAAGGTGGAATCGCCCCATTGCATGCAACCACGGCCTCCCGGGATGATGTTGTAAAGCGGCGTATCAATCACAATAAATTCTGTCCTTACCTTCTTTGTGCGGCTTGTACCTCCAAGCTTGTTTGCGCCTAAAGGCCACGTCGGCGTTCCATTGAAGCCGACCATCGGCCGTTTGGTATTCCATGTCATCGGTGAAGGCCTAACTCCTTGTAGCATCGACATACATGATGTCGCGAGGCGCCTTGATCAATCAAGATCGTTTCACTGGCACTCCCCAACTGGAGGGATACTACGGGGCATCATTGTGCGGTCTTTGAACCATGTCAAGGTAAACTTGTGAAGGTTATCATAGGTCTCGGCAATCTTGGGCCGAGGTCTTTTTCGATCGACTGGTTGACATCTTTGCGGATGTTTCACCTCTGCGTCTCCCCGTATGTCGTTTTCGTTCACCTTTGAGTGGATCACGTTAACCACCCGAGGTCCACACACTGTGGTTCTTTGTCTTTGAGGCGAAATTTGGTGCTTGAGGCAACAGGTGCTGTTCTTCCTGGTTCGGGCCTCATCCACAAGATCTCTTAAATGGCCTTGTCTCACGGATCTTCTAAGTGTGCTTTAAGGGCCTGCAACCTGAGTTGGGTGGCCACTCATTATGGTAGGCAACGCCTCTGAGGTTTCTCCCATGAATTCTCCTTGTGCTCTTGCCACCAAGTAGGGTGATTTCGAATTTGGTCAAGGACCTTTTGGATCGGAACTTCAAACACATCCTTTGCTTGTTTAGTCCTCAACTCATCTCTGTTTGTTTTGTCCATTGTTGCCTCGGCCTCGCTTGGCGAGCCGTTGCCTTTCATCTTTGTCTCCTTGTTCCCGAGGTATCCTCCTCGGCTCGTGCATACTTCTCAATCCTCGCCATGAGCTCTTCCATACTCTTCGGCAGGGTTTTTGCTAATGACTTCCGCAGTGGACAGTCATCCTTTAGGCCGTTCTTGAATAAGACGACCGTCACCTCTGGTTGCACTCGGTATTCGATTGAACACCTCATAGTACCGCTTTATGAGGCTCGAGGCTCTCATCTTGCCGATCTTGGGGCCATCAATGCATCCACCCTCAAAGGTTGCAGTTTGTTTGTTATGAACCTGGCCACAAACATCTCGGCCAGGCCTTCCCAGTTCTTTACGCTCCCCTTCGGTAGTTTGTGGAACCAATCTGATGCAATCTCCCCAAAGGATGAAGGGAACACTTTGCAGAGCAACGGCTCGTTCCCACTGTATAACGCCATTGAATTCAAAAATAATCCAACATGGAAGTTAGGGTCTGACTTACCATCATATATCTGGAACCTCGGCATGCTGAATCTTTTTGGTGCCACGAATTTGTCCAATTCCACCGAGAATGGAGTCCTCGGCTTAACTGGGGAGGTTACTTCGGCTCCAGCATTCTCCTGTTTCCTCTTGAGGTAGTCTCTCAAGTCCTCTTTACTTCTCCTGCCGGTGTCAATGGACTTCAACCTTTTGGCGCTACTCTCGGCCTCATGGTGGCCCTTTTTGATCCTTCTCCGCAGACGCATCAAAACACAACACCCGCCGGAACATGCCGATGTTCTTTGGGGTGCATCCTTCTCACGATGTGTCCTTGGGACTCTTCTCTCTCGGCTCTTCTCGTGACCTCCACAGATGGTCGGTGAGAGTGCCTTCCGCCTCGTATCTTTGAGGGCCGGGGACTTCTTCATCCCTTCTTTTGGGCGTTCTTCTTTGGCATTGGTGTGTCTGCGGGTATGGCGGTTGCATGACATTATTCGCATCATAAAGTTGGCGACCGATTGAAGGTCACCATTTATGTGCCATCTCCTTTACTTCTTCATCCCTCCTCGACATCTGTCTTTCCAGTGTCCGGAGGTCATCCTCGTTAGTACTTGCTCTGGTTCGCTTTCTTTGATGTGTCGCCGTCTGCCGACGTCTTTTTCTGCGTGATTACGATCACGAGTTTCTTCGTTATGCGCCTCCTTCCACGTTAGGATCGACAGTCTTCCACTCCAGATGGAGTGTCGCCCCAATATTTTCCTTCATACGCGTTATTAGCCATCTACTCTTCTTTCTTTCCCACGGCGCCAAATTGTGTGTGTGAATTTCCGATCACACCGCCTCCTTAGTGATTCAGAAGAACACTGGCGAGTAGACGGCTCCTTGTAACTCGCAGAAGGAAAAGACTCGTGTGGTTTCACCACCCGGGTACGCCGACGATCAAGTCAGTATATCTCTCAAGGATAATCAAGTACTGAACTCACTATCTTCAGCATAAAAACGTACCTTAGACCCATGGGGTGCCTCTCTTTATAGCCAATCCAATCCTAGTCCAACAGAACCCGGTCCTAATGGACTTAGGACTCCTGCTAATCTAGGACTCTCCGTGGAATTAAGACATACTCCCTAAGAGTTTATCTTTACCCCAAACTGAAGTCTTCCCCCAACCTTGGACTCTTGTCCACATCCAGGTTTGAGCTCTCTCTTCATTCTAGGACTCTTGTCCTTTATCCGCTTTTCTCGGATTCCGATATCTTCGGAGGTATCCTCGGCCTAGCCGAGATAACCTCGGCACAACTACCATAACACGCGGGGAACTCTGCTGACACTTCGGTGTCACCTCGGCCACGTGTTGGTACTCAGAAAATATATCCCCACACTATGTAATCAAAACAAAACCCATTAGACATAGTATTGAAATTATTAAGAAATTTGAAAACAAATTATTGACATATTAGAGCAAGAGTTAATATGACTTAATAAAAAAATTTATTCTAACACTGCATTTATGGTAATAAACCATACAAAAACTTTAAGAGTAGAATAATATTTGAAAGTTCTAATTTGAGAGCTCTAATGCAACTTTAATGACGTAGAGAGTATTTATGTGAAGGTAGGGCCCACACTCCTCTCTCTGTCTCTCTCTACTCTCCCTCTCTTCCACCTTACTAGAGCTCCATTTAGAGTTCTAATATTAGAGTTATGTATCATTATTGTTAAGAGTAAAAACTCGTATGATAATAGATTGTAGAATTGTAAATAAGAAAACCATAAAAGATGGTCATAAATTATATAACAAAGATGTTTTGATTAATAAAATTCATTTAGCTTATTCACCCAACAAAAATTCATTTAGCCATTTTTTTTTTCAAATTTGATTTAAAAAGTAGTTATTAACAAATCAAAATGGAGAAAAGTTCTACTCCTTTAACTGATTTTGGTACTCCGCAAGGACATTATAAGTGGTTGGTTTACCATTTGGCTTAAAAAAATCTCTACTTTCATTTCAAAGAAGAATGGATAATATATTCTAAAAACATGGAGAATATATGGTATATACAAATGACATTTTAGTTTTCTCTAAAACTAGAGAGGAATATCGAAATTAATTGAAATTAATAGCTCAAGAATTCAAAAGTCATTGATTAATACTATCTGAAAAGAAAATTGAATGAGAAAATAATTTCATAAATTTTTGAGATTACTAATTGATGACAACAAAAAATTTGTGCTTCAGGATTACATTTATAGAAAAGTCATAGAGTTTCCTTAAGAGATTGGAGATGTAAATAACTTCAAAAAAATTTTAGAATAATTAATTATAGCATAAATTTTTTTCCAAACTTATCTTAATTAGTAAACCCATTAAGTAAAAAGTTTAGAAAAGAAAATTGCAGTTGGAATTCAAAAAATTACTAAAAAAAGTATCTAATATAAAGAAGACTATGAAAAATCTTTCTAAGTCTACCTAATCAAGAAGATAAATTAATCTTAGAAGCAGATGCCTTTGTAAATAATTAGGGAACAATATTAAAATCAATACATTTTAATAAACTTGAAGAACATATATATGTAAATATTGAAGATATCTTAAACACAAAAGCAAAGTCAAAGTCTGAGTTACAACCTGAATTGCAGCCTACTGTACAACTCAATGAACAAGTGCATCACATGACACAAGTGCAGTTTCAGGATTTGCCTGTTAAATCTTGTGCATCACAGGACTATAACAATATCAAGATAGATTGTTACAGTGGGATTAGTTATGGTGGTTAGAATATAAGTTTGTTAGAGTGTATTTGTAATAACCCCAACCTGTGATTAGCTTAAATCATATGATTATGAATGCCTAATAAGTTATTAAAATGAAATTCTGTATTAATCGCATGTGTATTGCATTATTTGTGCTTATATCTATCTGCGTAAGAATATCTATTTGTTTTCTGTTTTGTTCTGTGAATTGAAGTCCTTATCGGCATCCAATCACGAAATTGACTTGGTTTCTGTGTTAGTTAGAATTTTTAGAATTTTTTGGTCCGTTTCATTAAAATTCGATTCAAAACGAATAAATTAGAATAAATGATCCCACTTAGTTATCTTTAACTCCAATTAATTAAGCTTCATTAACTAAGCCTATATAAGGCTAGTATGTACTTCAACTCATCTCTTTTCACATCTTTGAGCCTACTCAATCAAACAAAATGTGAGAGAGGGAGAGAACGGAGAAGACTTGAGCTCAAGCTAAGGGGTTTGTTAGGAAGTAAAGGAATTGGACTTAGAGATTCAAGAATTACGCTTCTAGCTCTCACTTCGGAAAGCCTAGGTGAGAATTCAACCCTTAGATTGCACAAATATGATGTCTAGACCACGAATTCAAGAGAATTTAGTTATGTAATACAAGAATTGAGCATGATTCATGCATACATGCATTTTCATCACATTTTGAGTTTGAATTTCAATCAAATCTCACACGCATGTGTCTATCTTGACTTTGTTTTAAGAATTCATCACATTTCTTACCATTTGACCTTAATTGATCATGTTTCGGAGAGTTTAAGTTCATAACAATTCATGTATGTAACATTCATATCATGTTCTTAAGTTTCAAGTTGAATTTTAAACGATTGGCAAGCTTTTGGGCCTTGATTTTGCGAAATGGTTTTTAATTTTTGATGTTTGACAAGTTTACACAAGTTTCGTTAAGTTTTTAGCCCAAAAGAACTTTATTTGCAGTTTTGAATTTGAGCTTTGGACTTGGGAAGCAAATTTGGAAATTCCAAAAATCTACATCTTCGCTCGAGCGACAGAGCCTGTGCTCGAGTGACCACTCTGTGTTTTGCACTTCCGCTCGAGCGACCAAAAGTTGGCTCGAGCGTAAAATGCATGGTCCTAAAATTTTTCATGTTTTGGAGACGGCTCGAGCGACAAAAGTTGCACTTGAGTGAAGACCTCAGTCTCACGCTCGAGCGACCGTTGAGCGGAAAATTCACACAACCGATACTTTTGCAGAGTTTACAGACCGCTCGAGCGAAGGAAGTTGCGCTTGAGCGAGGACCCCATTTTCAGCAAATCTAACTAAAGTATTTTCAAGAACATTTTAGCATCCTCATTGCATCCTAGGTATTCCTAGGCCATGATTAAGACATAATATGGATGATAAGACTTAAAAACACACTATTTGAAATGAAATGAAATAAGTTACGTACTATTCGAGTATGTGTTTCAATGTGTGTGTCCATTATGTTGTGTAGGTCACGTGCCACAAGTTATCTGATTCGTTTACTCTATCTATTCTGCAAGTGGAGCCATCTGCGAGTAATAAATTTGTAAAGCTATGTTCACGTTTAAGTATTTTCCCAGATGACAAGAAATGAACTATTTTTTGAAATGCTATGTTCTGTATCAATGAATGATTGTCCATATATTGAAAAGTATTCGTGGCATCTTTAGCACATGACCCTTGCCTGAGGGTAACAATACCGTGGTCTATGAGCACAAGGCCCTTGCCCGAGGGTAATAATATCGTGGTCTCATGGCTTTCGTCTGGGGGTAACAATACCATGGCTTAAGCATGTTATCTGTTCTCGGTACCGGAGGTTCCATTATGGAACTAGTCAAGTATGACCCTTAATGCTTTGTATTTGATCTGATAGCGCTAATGGATGTACCATGTATGATTAAGCACGAATTCTGGCTTCTGTATATGATTTTGGACAAGAAAAAGAATTATGACTTTGTTTTTTTCTTTCCAAATCTGTTATGGGACATCATTCATTAAACCCTTTACTTTGTTATTATTTACTGGGTTTTCGCTCACTATTTATATTATGTATGTAGGTGAGCAGACGCATGACTAGGCCTAAGCTGCTGCCTGGAGAGTTTTGGGTCAGCCACCGTGCCTTCTGGGGAGGTTTCCGTTTAAAGAAGTCAAGTTTTTGTGGCTCATGCTAAGAGTTTGTTTTGTTTTATTCTGGTTTTGTTTATCTATACACTAGGTTAAGTCTATTTTGATAATACTTGTACAGTGTTGCATGACTTATGCGGTTATGACGTCATATATGTATATATTTTATATAAAGTTTTAAATTATATGTCTCATGTATATCTACACAGCTCAATAGAGATTGCATGTTTGTATTTGCTTCTGCAGCCCCTCTACTTATATGATTTCAGGTTAGAGGCCTTTGGCAATCCTAGGATTACTGGTCGGTTACGACGTTAAACCTATAGAGACAGGTTTGGCATGTGACAGAGTGGTATCAGAGCATGAGTTTTACTACATATACGAGTCCATATGAGCTATAGGATGTCCTAGAAAAAAAATCAGGGGCATTCTATCTGCATGTGTGGGTGTGTAAACTATTTGAACATGCCCAAACTAAAATGAATTGATGTGAACACATGAATTAATATGAAGCAAATTGATTTGGAATTGAACACTGAGCACAAGACTATTATGCCTATATTTATTATTGTCCTATTTACCTATAGCAATGGAAAACACAAGAAGTAAAGATGCAAGTGAATCTTTTGAAGCCCGAATGAGCTGAATGGAACAAATGCTTGCAGCTTTGATTGAAGCAATGACACAACAACAAAGACAATAACCTATATCTCCTCTACCTCTAGTGCTAGCTGAGCCGGAAAACACGGATATTATTTCACTGACACAGAAGTTCCAAAAAATGAAGCCACAATCTTTTTGGGTGGTATTGAGTCGTTAAAGTTTGAAACATGGCTGCTAGAGACTGAAAAGATATTTGAGATGCTTTTGTGTTCAAAAATTCAAAAAGTTCTTTTGGTCATCTATACGTTGAAAAAAAGAAGCTTGACGTTGGTGGATGCTTATCCAAGATAATAGTGGGACTATGACGTGTAGCCAGTTTAAAGTAATATTTTATGAGAAATATTTTCCCCAATGCTTCAAAGACCGTAAAGTGTCAGAATTTCAAGAACTTAAACAAGACAAGATGTCCATAGCCGAGTATGAGGCTAAGTTTACTGAGTTAGCCAGATTTGCTCCTCATATGGTTAACACAAATTACAAAAAGGCTCAGAAATTTGAAGGGGGCTTAGATTTGGATGTGTTTGGTTGAGTAGGCGTTTTGAAGTTACCTACATATGTAGAGGTACTTGACAGAACGTTAATGGCAGAGGCCACCCTGGTAGCAATGAAACAGGCTAAAGCACCAATAATAAAATGGAGAAGTAAAAGACCTGGATCAAATTTTGGGAAGAGACATTCATCTTTTTCACACAAAAAGCAAAATACGGGTTTTTCAAGTAATTTAAGCCAAAGCAGTGGCTCAATGCCAGTTTGTTCTGAATGTGGAAGGAAGCATAAAGGCACGTGTTACCATGCATCTAGTGCTTGTTTTCGGTGTGGCAAGACTGGCCACATGATCAAAGATTGTCCAACGAGATCCGATGATGCTAACCATCCTATAGCAAGTTTAGCTGGATCTACCCCTGCACCAAGAACAAATGTAAAAACCAATATCGGGAGAGAGACTTTGAGGCAAGGCCGAGTGTTCGCATTAGTACATGGTGATGTACAGAACACCGAGTCAGTGGTGTTAGGTATGATCTCTATTTGTGCTCAATGTGCCTAAGTGTTGATAGATTCTGGTTCTACGCACTCTTTTGTGTCGCATGCCTTTTCTCGGAAATTAACTAGACCCTTAGAACTTTTGAATTATTTGTTATCTGTATCTGCACCATTTGGAGGCTCTATGTTATGTGCTTATGTGTATCCTGCATGCAACATCATGGTTGGAAATATGTTATTATATGCTGATTTGCTATCATTGGACATTACTCATTTTGATTGTATTCTGGGTATGGATTGGTTGACTAAATACTATGTCACCATTGACTGTGTGAGTAAATCTGTTGTGTTTCAACCACTCGGTGTGCTTGAATTTGTCTTTACGGAATGAGGTAGTTCCTCTGCCATACTTAATTTCGTTTATGAAAGCCATGAAGTTGTTGAGAAAAGGATGTTGGGGCTACTTGTGTTGTGTATTGACTGTATCTTCGGTTAGTGCTACCATGGAAACTATACATGTAGTTAATGAATTTCCTAATGTCTTTCCAATTGAATTGCACGAGGATCTAATTTATTGGGAAATTGAGTGTACTATTGATGTAGTATCTGGAACACAACCTATTTCTAAAACCCCTTACAGAATGTTAACCTTAGAACTGAAAGAATTAAAAACCCAACTTCAAGAACAGTTAGACAAGAAATTCATCTGACCGAGTACTTCACCTTGGGGTGCTCTAGTTCTGTTTGTTAAAAGGATAGGTCCTTGAGATTATGTATAGATTATCGGGAATTGAATAGAGTAACTATCAAGAATAAATATCCATTGACCCGAATAGACGATTTGTTTGACCAACTCCAAGGAGCCCAAGTGTTTTTTAAAATCAACCTTAAATCGGTTTATCATCAATTGAAAGTCAAGGCAGAAGACATTGAGAAAATTACTTTTCGGACTAGATACGGACACTATGAATTTTTGGTAATTCCATTTGAGGTAACTAATGCACCTGCAACATTCATCGATTTAATGAATAGGGTGTTCAAACAATTTCTTGATGAATTTATCGTTGTATTTATTGATGATATACTGATTTACTCCGAAAGTAGGGAAAAATATAAAGATCATCTGAGAACTACCTTACAGATCTTGAGAGAAAAGAAATTATATGCAAAATTTTCCAAATGTGAATTTTGGCTTGATAGTGTCACATTTCTAGGACATGTGATCAACCAAGATGGTATATCGGTGGACCCACAGAAAATTGAAACCATCGTAGATTGGCCAAGACTAACCAATATGTCAAAAATCCGAAGTTTTCTAGGGCTTGCAGGTTACTATCGCAGGTTTGTGAAAGATTTTTCAAAACTTGCCATACCATTAACACAGTTGACACAGAAACATGTACCATTTAATTAGAATGATCAACGGGAGTAAGCCTTTCAAGAACTGAAAACTGGACTGGTAACTACACCAATTTTAACACTACCCAATGGAACCGATAGGTTTCAGATTTATAGTGACGCCTTATACAAAGGCTTGAGCAGTGTATTTATGCAAAACGGGAAGGTAATTGCCTATACTTCTCGGCAACTCCGACCACATAAAAAGAACTATCCAACTCATGACCTTGAATTAGCAGTTGTGGTGTTTACTCTAAAAATTTGGCAATACTATTTGTACGGTGTGACTTGTGAGGTGTCTACTGACCATAAAAGTTTGAAATATTTCTTTACCCAAAAAGAACTGAACATGAGACAGAGAAGATGGCTGGAATTAATAAAGGACTATGACTTACAAATTCTATATCATCCCAGGAAAACTAATACAGTTGCAGATACTTTGAGCTGAAAATTCATTGCCAATTTGTCATGTTTGCTCACTAGTTAGAAAGAACTGTTATGTGACTTGGACAAAAATGAAATCGAAATTGTGTTGCGTGAACAGGACGGGATCTTAGTCGCCATTTCTGCTCAACCCATAATCATTAAAGAAATTAGAGAGAAACAACTTGAAGATGAGTCCTTGAAGAAAATCGTTGATGAGATTGACTCAAAACCAAGGCTAGGATTTGTGTTTGAGAACAATGTGTTAAAGTTTTAGAATAGACTTTGTGTGCCAGATTGTCTGGACTTGAGGAAACGTGCTATGACTGAAGCTCACAATTCAAAGTTTGCTATGCACCCGGGAAATACAAAAATGTACAAAGATTTGAAGCAAAACTTCTGGTGGCCTAGAATGAAGAAAAGTATTGCTAACTATGTGGCTAGGTGCTTACATTGCCAACAAGTTAAAGTTGAACATCAACGACTCGCTAGACTGCTACAACCACTTACAATACCGAAATAAAAATAGGAGTACATTACCATGGACTTCATTATGAAATTGTCTCGCTCTTCTCGAGGTATGGACTCTATTTGGATAATTGTTGATCGATTGACTAAATCTGCACATTTCTTACCTGTCAAAACTTTTTATAATGTCGATAAATTGGTTAACCTATATGTGAATGAGATTATGAGATTACACGGTATGCCAGTGTTTATTGTATCTGACAGAGATCCTAAGTTCACTTCAAGATTCTGGTTGAGTCTACAGTAAGCTTTGGGAACTGAGTTAAGACTGAGCAGTGCATATCATCCGCAGACAGATGGTCAATAAGAAAGAATAATACAGACTTTGGAAGATATGCTTAGAATGTGTGTCTTAGATTTTCAAGGCACCTGGGAAACCTACTTACCATTGGCCGAATTTGTGTATAACAACAATTATCACTCAAGTAGTAGGATGGCTCTTTATGAAGCTCTATACAGTAGAAAATACTGTTCTCCAATCTGTTAGGCTGAGGTAGGTGACAGACCTTTATTGGGATCGAAACTTGTGCAAGAAACGACGAAAAATGTGAAATTGATTCAACAAAGATTGAAAACTGTACAAAGCTACCAAAAGAGTTATGTAGATGTTCGAAGAAGAGACAGAGAATATGAAGTCGGGGATTACGTGTTTATCAAAGTGACTTCAATGAAAGGGCAAACTTGGTTTGGTGTAAAAGGGAAACTGGTGCTGAGATATGTTGGGCCATATGAAATTCTTGAGAAGATTAATCCAGTGACGTATCGGGTAGCTTTACCGCCGGTCATGGAATATATACATAATGTTTTTTATGTTTCGATGCTTTGGGACTATTTACGAGATCAACTTCATGTCATTGAACCAATATATGTGCTCTTAATGGACGACTATACATACGAAAATAAACCAATTCAGATTGTGAATCATAGAATTAAACGATTAAGGAACAAAGAAATACCCTTGGTGAAAGTTGATAGGCAAAATCACGGAGGGACATATGCAACATGGGAGACAGAAGAGGATATGATGAAAAGATACCCAGATTTGTTCCCTTTGGATCTGGTATTTTTCCAAAATGAAGGTAATTCGAGTTTGGAGGACCAAACTCTTTAAGGGGGGAAGATTGTAATAACCCTGACCTATGATTAGCTTAAAACATATGATTATGAATGCCTAATAAGTCATTAAAATGAAATTCTGAATTAATCGCATGTGTATTGCATTATTTGTGCTTATATCTATCTACGTAGGAATATCTGTTTGTGTTCCGTTTTGTTTTGTAAATTGAAGGCTTTATTGGCATTCGATCACGAAATTGACTTGGTTTCTATGTTAGTTAGAATTTTTAGAATGTTGTGGTAGGTTTCATTAAAATTTGATTCGGAACAAATAAATTAGAATAAATGATCTCACTTAGCTAAAGAGTTTGCTAGGAAGTAAAGGAATTGGACTTAGAGACTCAAGAATTAAGCCTCTAGCTCTTACTTCGGAAAGCTTAGGTAAGAATTCAACTCTTAGATTACACCAATATGATGTCTAGACCACGAATTCAAGAGAATTTAGTTGAGTAATACAATAATTGAGCATGATTCATGCATCTATGCATTTTCATCACATTTTGAGCTTAAATTTCAATCAAATCTCACATGTATGTATTTATCTTGACTTTGTTTTAAGAATTCATCACATTTCTTACCATTTGACCATGTTTTGGAGAGTTTGAGTTCATAACAATTCATGCATGTTATGTTCATATCATGTTCTTAAGTTTCAAGTTGAATTTTGAACGATTGGTAAGCTTTTGGGCCTTGATTTTGTGAAATGGTTTTGAATTCTTGATGTTTGACAAGTTTACACGAGTTTCCTTAAGTTTTTGGCCCAAAAGAACTTGATTTGTAGCTTTGAATTTTAGCTTTAGACTTGGGAAGCAAATATGGAAATCCCAAAAATCTGCATTCTACTCGAGCGACAGATCTTGCGCTTGAGCAATCACTCTGTGATTTGCATTTCTGCTCAAGCGACCAAAAGTTGGCTCGAGTGTAAAATGCATGCCCCCAGAAGTTTTTATGTTTTGTAGACCACTTGAGCAACAAAAGTTGCGCTCGAGCAAAGACCTCAGTCTCACGCTTGAGCGACCATCAAGCGGAAAATTCACACAACCAGTACTTTTGCAGAGTTTACAAACCGCTCGAGCGAAGGAAGTTGTGCTCGAACGAGGACCTTGTTTTCAGCAGATCTGACTAAGGGGTTGTTTGAGATGACCTAAATAAGTGTACTTTTTGTCTTTTTACAAAAAAATGTGCAGAAAAGTAGAGAAGTGATGTGATGGAAAAAAGATAAAAAGATAAAAAGATGGATTATTTTCAACTTCCCAAACTTGGCTTAAGTATTTTCAAGAATATTTTGGCATCCTCATTGCATCCTAGGCATTTCTAAGCCATGATTAAGACATAATATGGAGGATAGGACTTAGAAACACACCATCCAAAATGAAATGAAATAAGTTATGTACTATTCTAGTGTGTGTTTCAATGTGTGTGTCTATTATGTTATGTAGGTCACGCACTACAAGTTATCTGATTCGCCTGCTTTATCTGTTCTGCAATTGGAGCCATTTGTGAGTAATAACTTTGTAAAGCTATGTTCACGTTTAAGTATTTTCCTATATGACGAGAAATGAACTGTTTTTTGAAATGCTATGTTCTATATTAATGAATGATTGTCTATATATTAAAAAGTATTCGTGGCATCCCTAACACATGGCCCTTGTCCAGGGGTAACAATACCGTGGTTTATGGGCACAAGGCCCTTGCCCGGGGGTAATAATACCGTGGTCTCATGGCCCTCGCCATAGGGTAACAATATTGTGGCTTAAACATGTTATCTGTTCCCAGTACCGGAGGTTCCATTATGGAACTGGTCAAGTATGACCTTTAATGTTCTATATCTGATTTGTTAGCACTAATGGATGTACCATGTATGATTAAGAACGAATTTTGACTTCTGTATATGATTTTGGACAAGAAAAAGAATTATGACTCTATTTCTATTTTTGAATTTGTTATGGGACATCATTCATTAAACCCTTTACTCTGTTATTATTCACTAGGCTTCCGCTTACTATTTATATTATGTATACAGGTGAGTAGGCGCGTGACCAGGCCTAAGCTATTGCCTGGAGAGTTTTGGGTCAACTAACTACCGTGCCTCCCAAAGAGGTTCCCGTTTAAAGAAGTCAAGTTTTTGTGGCCTATGCTAAGAGTTTGTTTTGTTTTATTTTGGTTTTGTTTTTCTGTATACTGGGCTAAGTCCTTTTTGATAATACTTGTACGGTGTTGTATGACTTATGCGGTTATGACGTCATATATGTGTATATTTTATATAAAGTTTTAAATTATCTTTCTCATGTATGTTTGCACAGTTCAATGGACGTTGCATGTTTGTATTTGCTTCCGCAGCCCCTCTACTTATATGATTTTTAGGTCAAAGGCCTTTGGTAATCCTAGGATTATTGGTCGATTATGATGCTAAACCTATAGGGGTGGGTTTGGGTCGTGACAGTATCCAGTTGTGTTTGTTAAGAGTTAGTTATGATTGATAGTTTGTATCTTTGTATAAATAATTGTGTAAAGCACTTGTTGAATTAGAATGGAAAATTAAGAAGTTATCAGATTTTCAATATGATATCAAAACATTGAGCTCATGTGAGCAAGATCCAAGGACCTTTAATGGCAAATTCTTCTTTACCATCCAATCTCAGTTTGTTGATTTCAATTTTCAATTCCCTTATCACAATGAAGCTTGAATCAAACAATTTTCTCATATGGAAGACACAAATGACAAATATGCTTCGAGCAGCTAGATTTCTTCATTATGTAAATGGATCAAATCCATGTCCATCTCCCGAGATCAGTGATGTCTCTAGAAAATTAATTTTAAATCTTACTTGCACAAAGTGGAAAATGATTGATGCACATCTGCTCACTTGTCTAACTGCAACATTATCGTCATTAGTTTACTTCTCTGTTCTTCATCTTCACCATAGTGATTAGGTATGGCAATTTCTGGACAAACACTTTATCTCTGTTTCACGTTCTCATATTTATCAACTCAAAAACAAACTTCAGACACTTAGCAATAAGTCCTTTTTAATAGAGGTTTATCTTTCTCAAATCAAAGAAGTTTCAAATCAACTAGTTTTAGCCTTTGCAAAAATTGATGATGAGGACCTAATATTTCTAACCTTAAATAGGAGTATGATGCTTTTAAAACCTCTATTCGTACTCGATTTGATGCTGTGACAATGGAAACTTTATGTTCCTTGCTATGTTTAAAAGCTATCCGCTATCTATATTGAACAAAACCTCAAACATTCAGTTGGGACTGATCTTCATGTTGCCTACTCTGCCCCAAAAGGATCTCATTCTTCATCTCAGTCTGGTTATAAACCTCCACATTCATCTTCCAATCGAAGTTTTCATTCTGCAAGAGGAAGAGGCCAATATCGAGGATCAAAAGGAGGAATATATAACACTTTTCGAGGAGAAAGATTCAGTAGCAGGTTCAATAATAATAGATCCAGAGGAAATTATTTTTCTAATTCTGGATGTTTGATTTATGGGTGTCTTGGTCACACTGCACTCAATTGTTGGTATTGATTGGACCCTACTTTTCAACCCTCATATCATAATCTTTCACAATCTTCTGTGCCTTAGTCAAAAGCTTATGTTGCTTCTGTGCCTCATTTTTCCTCTGATCCTCTCATAACTCTTTGGTATGTTGACTCTGTTGCGACAAATCATCTAACAAATGACTTGACTAATCTTCATCAATTTCAGACCTATCAAGGCCATGAGCAAGTTCAAGTTGGCAATGGCTCCTCTTTACTCATCAATCACGTAGGTAATGGCCTCTTGCCTACTCCACATTATTCTTTTAAATTGTCAAATCTATTTCATATTCCTTCAATTTCTTCTAATCTTTTATCTGTGCACCAACTCACCAAAGACCACAATTGTCTTGTTATTTTTTATGCCAACACTTTTGTCATTTAGGACAAACTCACGAACAAGGTTTCACATAGTGGTTTTAATATCAATGGTCTTTACTAATTCTCTTCATCATTCACTCAGTTTTCTCCACAACCTTTTCATTCTAGTACTACTGCACCAATTTCTGATATGCTTTGGCATCAAAGATTAGGTCATTCATCATCACTAAAGCTCTATCATGTGGCTGCTCATTTACCAAATAAACCTGTTCTGAATAAGAAATTGTCTTACATTGATTGTAATGCGTCTAAAGTTCATAAATTACCTTTCAAATTGTTTAGTGTTTCTATTGATTGTCCTTTTTCCTTAGCTCACAATGATGTATGGGGTCCATTTACAGTTGATAATGCACTACTTTGTTTCTATGTTTTGTTTGTGGATGATTTTAGTAGGTTCACTTTGGTTTATCCTTTGTATTACAAAAGTGAGGTGTATGATAAACTGATTGAATTTAAATCCTATATTGAGACTCAATTTTAGACTTCACTTAAAATTCTTAGGACTGATTGTGGCACTGAATTTGT
The DNA here is from genome assembly GCA_025200525.1 of Camellia lanceoleosa. NCBI lineage: Eukaryota > Viridiplantae > Streptophyta > Magnoliopsida > Ericales > Theaceae > Camellia > Camellia lanceoleosa. The sequence continues at coordinate 57,100,606 of CM045758.1, read as the reverse complement.
CAATAAATGAGTTGATGCGTTGTTGTCTTCCCATGGCATAGTTCATCAAAGTAGTTGTCTTTACACTCAAGCTCAGAATGAAACAGCTGAAAGGAAACATAGACATCTTACTGAGACTGCCATAGCTCTTCTTCATCACTCTTTTGTGCCCTTGATGTATTGATTTGATGCTATTGCAGTAGCTACTTTTTTCAGTAATAGAATGTCCTGTAGTGTTTTGCATCACAAGTCTTCTTTTGAAATTTTGTTCCATGCTTTACCTGATTTTTCTTTCTTTGAAGTTTTGGGTTGTCAATGCTTTCCTTGGTTAAAGCCTTACACAACTTATAAGCTTCAACCTAAATCTATCCCTTGTGTTTTCTTAGGATATCATCCCACTATTAAGGGTTATAAACGCCTTGATCCTCTTTCTGGAAAAATCTATCTCTCTAGGCTTGTAGTATTCAATGAATCCCGCTTTCCTTTTTCCTAGCCTTTATTTTTTTGTCCCTCTTCTTCTGACTTATTAACTTTTTTTCCCCCTAGCTTGCTTCTTTTGTCTCATTCTGTGTCTTTATCTGAGCCACCTCAATCTGTGCCTTCTTCTGCTCCCTCTCCTTTGTCTCTGTCTGATTCTTCTGAGCCTTCTTCTTCTTCTCCTTCTCATTCTCTACATTATTCTCCTGCTTCTCAGTATATCCTTATCACTTCCATTACTATTGACTTACCCACCTCTCTTCATTCTTCTTCTACATCTAACACTCATCTCATGCTTACTAGATCCAAAACCAAATAGCCTCTGTGCCTTATTACCACTGCTTCTCTTCTTGAAATTGAACCTAAATCTGTTAATGATGCTCTTCAATCTCCTATGTGGGTTAAAGTAATATAAGAAGAATATCAAGCTCTTTAACATCAAGGCACTTGGGATCTTGTTAATCTTCCACCACACAAATTTTTCATTTGTTGCAAATGGGTTTTTAGGATCAAGCGGAACTCTAATGGCACTATTGCAAGGTATAAGGCCAGATTGGTAGCAAAAGGTTATTTGCAACAAGAGGAAATTGATTTCTATGAAACTTTTAGTCCTATGGCCAAACAACCAAAAATCATAATTTTCTTGAGTCTAGCTCTTCAGTTCCAATGGCCAATTAAACAACTTGATATATCAAATACTTTCCTCCATGGAAAACTAGAGGAAGAAGTCTATATAGTGCAACCACCAGGTTTTTTTTCAGTCTCCTCATCACGTCTGTAAGCTAAAAAAGGCTTTATATGGCCTCAAGCAAGCTCATAGGGCCTGGTAGTATACTTTTTCAGCATTCTTGTTGTCTTAAGGTTTCAAAAATAGTTTTTCTGATACCTCTTTTTTCATCAACCAAACTAGTACAGTCTTACAATCCTTTTGGTCTATATTGATGATATTTTTCGCACCGGTATTGATTCTGTCCTGGTTTCTCATCTCCTTCAACTAATGCACTGAGTCTTTTCTATGAAGGAGCTTGGTTCTCTTTCTTACTTTCTTGGCATTTCTGTACATACTCATGCACATGGCTATTTCTTATCCCAGGCTAAGTATGCAGCTGAGTTATTGCACAAAGCAGGTCAGCAAGACTGTAAACCTTGTTCTATTTCAATGGCTATCAAACCAGTCTTCTCTGCCTTTCTCTCAGCCTTGTTTGTATAGGAGTATAGTGGGAGGCTTGCAATATCTAACAATTGCCCAACCTGATATATCTTTTGCAGTAAATCAAGCTTGTCAATTTATGCATCTACTCACCAATGCTCATTTTCAAGCAATTAAAGGCTTCATAGGCCTCGTTTGAGGACTGCATATTTTAGCCAAAAAGTCAAAAAGTTATTATAAGTTGTCATGTCACTCTCTTTATTTTTCTATACATCTTTTCATAAAAAATCAAAAAGTTACTAACATAGCTTGTTCCTAAACGAGGCATCAAATATATTAAGGGCACTATTTCTCATGGACTTTCTTTTAGACCTAGTCCCTTTTCTCTATTTGCATTTTCAGATTCTATTTGGGTAGGTGATAGTCTTGATCGTAAATCTACCTCTGGATATTGTGTGTGTCTTGGTTCCAATTTGATTTCCTGGTTTGCTAATAAGCAAGCTAGGATCTCTAGGTCTTTAACTGAAGCTGAATATTGAGCTTTGGCTCATGCTACAGCTGAGCTCACTTGGCTACAACAGTTACTTAAGGATTTGTGTCTTTCTTCTCCTTCCATTCCCGTTCTCTAGTGTGACAACTTGTTTGCCATGGCTTTAGCTTCAAATCATGTTTTTCACTGTAAGTTCAAACACATTGAGATTGATTGCCTTTTTATTAGAGAGAAAGTGGTTGCCAAACAAATTGAGCTCAGACATGTTCCTACTATTGATCAGGTTGTTGATATATTTACTAAACCTCTTACCACTTCTCGATTTCATTATAATCGAGACAAGTTGTTAGTGCTTCCTTGCCCTATTAGCTTAAGGGGGGATGAAGAGATCTTAAATACAAAAGCAAAGTTAGAGCTTGAGCCGTAACCTGAGTTGTAACCTACTACACAACTCAATGAACAAGTGCAGCACATGACACAAGTGCAGTTTCATCATTTGCCTGTTAAATCATATGCATCACAGGATTGTAACAATATCAAGATGGATTGTTACAGTGGGATTAGTTGTGGTGCTTAAAATACAAGTTTGTTCTGTGTTTGTTAAGTATCAGTTAGGATTGATAGTTTGTATCTTTGTATAAATAATTGTGTAAAGCACTTGTTGAATTGGAATGGAAAATTAAGAAGGAACAAACCTAAGTTAATTTGTTGGATTTGCAATAAATCAGACAATTAAGCAGAAAATTGCAAAACGAAAATTTTAAAAAGTTTTTTAACTACCAAAGTGCATATGGCTGAAATCGCGACATCAAAGGGACAAATTTTGAATTTTACACCAAAGTATTCAAACGGATTCTTAATAGGAGAATCTTCATGGGAGCGAAAAAACGGGTAAACTTTCGAACTCAAGGAGCCAAAAAATATGTTAAAACATCTACCATAATTGAAAAAATCATTTTATAATCCTAGATTAGGTCCAGAAAATAAAAACTTCTTGAAGATTTTTGGTTTACACTCTGCAACAACAAAGAAAAGATTTGCGTAAAATTATCAAATGTTGGGTTTCTAGAAAAAGAACTTAACATCGTCCACTATGATGATGAAATAATGGAAGAAAGGAAAAAGAAGAATTTATGTTTTAAGAGAAATAAGAAATTTTTTTTTTTTTCCAAAAGAACTTATTAAAAAAATTAAGAAAATTCCAAAAGGTAGAATAAACATGAAGAAACACTTCATATGCAACATTTAGCAGGATTCTTAAGCTGGGATCATGATCGGCTTAAGCTACCAAGGAATAAAATTCATATACACTAGATTAAATTTAGAATTGTTGATACTACAAAAATTGATAGTGAGGATTTTTAGTTCTTAAATGAATTTTTGGCAATAGTTAAATATGTTATTATAGTTATAGAAGCAAGCCCAAGAATTATTACGGCACAAATCATGTTTACTTTTAGTGAAAGAACTAAAACTCAGTTTTATAAACCATATTAGATCTAGTATCTTTACCCTACATCCAATTTAAATCCCATCTTCAAGGGAGAAGATAGATCATGAAAGGGATATGATACTGTCATTAACAAAATTGATGGACTCATGTTTTTTTTATTTTTATTTTATTATAATACTTGGACACTCTTTTTCAACATGAAAAATCAATAATCTACTGTGATGGGAAAAGAGTTGTGGTCGTAAACGCGAAAATGTTTTTGTGGAACCCTTCAAATTAGGCAATGACATTGCAAAATAAATGCTCAAGGAAAAAATAATTGAAGTACTAGACATCTTTTCAGCTATTTGGGAACTCTATATAATCAAAAGAGAAGTCTAAATTTATTACGAGTCAATGCAAGAATATATCTGCATTTCTAAAAAATAAGCAGAAGTTTACATAACAAATCAAGTAAAAAAAGGCTAGAATCTTGTAAATGGTCACATGACGGACCAAGTTAAGAAAGATTTACATGAGAAAAGAAGTCCAGACATATAAAGTTAAAGGAATCTCACATAATAGATACAACTACAAAGACAACAAAGTAAATCACATGATGAGTAGAGACAAAGGAGCCACATGCTGAATAAAGTCAAAAGTGGCGGAGATACCACTACTAAATTGGTTGTGTTTTAGTTTAAATAAATCAAATATGTAAAATGTTTATTATCTTGTTGCAATAACCTTATCATATCTTTTAATTTTATGTATTTCAATTCTACATTTGAAGTCTTCTTTTGCCAATAAAAGATTGTGGCTGCGTATTGTAAAATCAGAGTCAAGAAATAGAGTTTTATAAGTGAGCAAGAATATTTTCCTTTATTTTTCTTATAATCTCTATAGTTTTCGAGTATTCAATAAAAAAAATTTCATTTCCATAAACACTTTGTCTATTATCTTTAATTTTTTGAAGGTCTGATAGTGGCGATACAAACAAAGTAATATTCACTGAGTGTGAGAGATTACGCTTATTGATTACTCATTTAAAGACTTGAAAATATTCACAGCAGATGTGACAAGATGGATGAAAAATAATACCAACCAGAAGAACTTTAATATAAGTATGTTTAAATTTTGAAGCTTTAGTTTGCAAATAGTATAATTTTAGTTTTGTAGTGTTCTATAATTGGTAAGTTGTAACTTACTACATGTGATTGTATAACATACCATAAAACATCAAAAACTAATTCAAAGTTGGAGAATCTTCATTATCATCCTCCTCAAAAGTTTTCGCATTGCTCTGGGCCAAAATAATAATTGTGTTTTTGTTTTATAAAATAAATAAAAAGAATTAGGAGAAATTATAAAAAAAAATAATTCAATGTTTGAGGCTTGTAACAAAATAAATCCTAAATTTTTAATTTTATCAATTTAAATTTTTAATATTTTGATTTTTTAAATTTAAACTATTTGTCTATTTTCGTTAAGTAAAATCGATGAAAACATAAGTATTTTAGTCATTTGTCTATTTTAGGCATTTTATGTATACTTATATTTAGTTTAATAACTGAAATTTCCTTTTTCAATCGATTTTATTTAACGAAAATATATGTATAATTTTATATTAAAAACAAATCAAAAAATTAGAATTTAAATTAATAAAATTAAAAATTTAGAATTTATTTTATTTTAATATTACTCTCACTGTCATTGCTACTTTTTATAATTTTATCAAAATTTTTACCAAATGTCTCACATGAGTGTGAGACCCACATCATGTGGGTCAAATGTGGGTCTCACATCCATTTGAGACACTTGATAAAAATTTTAATAAAATTTTTAGAATTTTTAACATTACTCTATAAAAATCCATCTTATTAGCCATAATAATAATAATAATAATAATAATAATAATAATAATTTATTGACTAAAAATAAATTTATAAAAAAATAAATATGTTTCACATATTTAATTTTAAAAAAAAATTTCTAGTAACTTTATGGTGATTAAAGTGGATTTGTTTTGATAAAAATAGATGTACCAAATGAGTTACTATTTTTAGGGACAATTACTTGAAAATTACCATTTTGGATGGATTGGATGTAGAATGTGGTTTGTCCAGACCAACAATGTAACTATAAAAATTCTTTAGTGTAATTTTTTAAAATGTGATATATGGAATGTGATAAACAATTAAAATTAAAGAGGGAATCTTTAAATTAACTATATCATAAAAACAATGATAAATGTGTCAGTTTACATAAACAATGACTTGTGTATTCATTAAAATAATTGTGGGACTAGTTGGCCCGTAAGTTTTGATTTTAGGATTTATGGGGAAATGCCCCTTATTTTTTTAACAAAATAAGTCTTTTTAGCGAATAAATTATTTTTTAAATCACATTTTTTAATTTTTTTTTGTCTTCATTATTATTAATTTTTTTCATGCTTTTGTTAATATATATATATATTTTACTTTCTGGTTTATCTTGGGAAAATTACTTAAAAATCCCACTTCAAAAATTTATATACCATGAAGTCCCCCCCCTATTTATTTATTTTTATATTTTTTATAGACCGATGTTCATTTAGAAACATTTCTTATGAGATCCTATTTAATATAGAATGAATTACACTAACGGTCCTTATAATTTAGGGCTTGTGTCATTTTGATTTCTGATTTTTCAATTATGACATATTTGATCCTGAATTTTGAATCTTGTTCCAAATAAGGACAATTGATGATACCATTAAAATTTTCAAGGGCAAAAACATCAATTTGATCAAATATAAACTAATTTGACAAAAATAAATGTTAAAAAAATATTTTTGAATTTTTAAAAATTATTTCTACCCACTAAAGATAAAATTATGTAAAATTGATAGATCTTTTAGACATTTATTTATTTATTTTTACCAAATTAATTTTTATTATGTGTTTGGATGATAATCATGTAATGGGTGGTTGTTTTTGTTTTTATAAAATTAGTTTATGTTTTTTCAAAAGTCAAATATGACAATAATTTTGATATCATTATTAAATCAATCCATTAAATCAAAAAATTCAAAACTAAAAATATTTCATATATTAAATATATCGATTATATATTAAAAGTTTAACAACTACCCATTACATGATCATCATCCAAACATATAATAAAAATTAATTTGGTAAAATAAATAAATAAATAAATAAATTAATATCTAAAAGATTTATCAATTTTACATAATTCTATCTTTGGTGGGTAGAAATAATTTTTAAAAATTTAAAAATATTTTTTTGACATTTATTTTTGTCAAATTAGTTTATATTTATCAAATGGATGATTTTGCCCTTGAAATTAAGTAATGGTATCTTCAATTGTCTTTATTTAGAATAAGATTTAAAATTCAAGATCGAATGTGTCACAATTGAAAAGTCTGGGACTAAAGTGACACGAGTCTCAAATTATAGGGGCTGTTAGTGTAATTCTCCCTTTAATATATTATTGTGTCACGTTAAGACATTTTTACCCTTATTGATTGTTGGGCTATTTTTTATTTTTGGAATGTGATTTTTTTATTTTTGGAAATGTGGTTTTTAAAATGTGGCATGGTGATTGATTTCCATATGGGCATACTACATTTTGGGTGGATTGAATGTGGAATGTGATTTGATCTTCAAAATAGGCATGCTATATATTGAGTGAATTAAATATGAAATGTCGTCTGTGTAAACCAGTAATATGACTACAAAAACCTTTTAGTATATTTTTTTGAAATGTGACATGTGGAATGCAGTTTGATTTCCAAAATAGGCATGTTACATTTTGGATAGATTGAATGTAGAATGTGGTCGTCTAAACTAGCCATGTGACTACAAAAACTTGTTAATATACTTTTTAAAAAAGTAACATATGGAATGTGATAAACAACTAACATTAAGGAGATAATTTTCAAATTGGCCATATCATAAAAAAAAATGGTAAATGTGTCAATTTACGTAAACAAGGACTTGTGTGTTCATTAAAATAATTGTTGGACTAATTGGTCTATAAGTTTTGATTTTAGAATTCATGAGTCAGTGCTCCTATTTTTTTTTTTTTTTAACAAAAATAAGTTTTTTTAGCCAAGAAACTATTTTTTATTCACATTTTTAAATTTTTTTTTTTTTGGTCCTCCTTCTTCTTCTTCTTCTTATTATTTTCATGTTTTTGTTTTGTTTTGTTTTGTTTTGTTTTTTTCTATTTTTCTGGTTTATCTAGGGTAGAAGAATCTAAAAAGCAAAAAATTAAAATTAAAAAACCCAAAATAAGTTTACTAAAAAATATTATTATTTTTTGTCTTTTTAAAAAAAAAATATTCTTTATGATTTATTTTTACTTTTTTATTGGTTTAGTCGGGTAAATTCTAAAATATTATTATTGGTTTGTCTTTTTAAAATCATTAAAAATTAACCCCCCCAAAAAAAAAAAATCACTAAAAAAGTTTCCACCACTTGTCAAAAGGTAGCTTAAGCTCTTGCGGGGCATAGAATCCCTACTCCACCATCTATGGCTATTTTTCAGCTCCAAGCTCTATCCTAATGTATTAGAATCCTCAATCTTGAATTTCTCTGCAATATTTTTACTGTAATAATTTAACGATCAAAGTTAAAATAAAATGACATTGTATACACAAATTTAGTATCTTGCAATTAAGATAAAAAATAAATACACAAATAATTAATTTTATTAATTTGAATAAAATAAGTACAATTCCCGATGATATGTTCAATAACAAAAAAACAAGGAAAAAGATTGAGGCCTCGAATGCATGAGAGCTCGAATGTCAAAACGACGTCGTTTTGACATTCTTACCGGTAAGAGAATGACTCAGACTTAGTATAGAAAAATTATCTTACCGGTAAGATAATAAAAAAAATCCCAACACAACTTCGTTTTGGAATTTCGTGCCATTCGAGCCATTGATAATTCGAGCTACGTAGCAGTGTTCAAAAAACAAATTCCTCTGATTCAATCTCCAATCCAACGATTGTAGAAACTTTTTTTTGTTGAATCGAACGGATAGACGTGTTTCTTCAAGTCTTTGAGCCCAGAAGCTTGATTGAAGTGTTGAACAACTTGATCTCAAACAATCTTCACAATAAACTTGATCTTGAACAATCTTTGAAATGACCCTTCCCCAGAGAAGAAATCAACTTGTGGCCTGATGATATTGTATTAGAATCTCATAATCTTGAGAAGGGATTAGAGATTCGAAAGTGCTTGAGAGCTTGTGCTTGAATCTCTAGAACTTCCGCAGAGTCTTTAGCCCAAAAGTCCCATTTTCCATGAATATTTATAGGCTCAAAGGATGTGTTTGTTTTGGAAACCCTCCCCAATCAATATTTAATTGATTTTAATATCTAAAATGAGACAAGTTTGTCTCCAATTTTATGAAAATGATTTGATTTTAGATACTCTACAATTTCTTATTTATTGGGAGATTTTGACAAGTATCTCTGTGGAATCCGCATCTTGAGTTAATCCAACCACTTGATCCAATTGTCAATACGGGTTGACAATTTGATTTATGTATGACCCATAATTTAACCGGGTTAACTTTCATGATTTTCACAGGACCCATATTGCTTTTAATATTTTGACTATCTTGACTTTGATCAATCAAAATAATTTTATTTGACTTGATAAATAATCAATGGTGATTGAACCATCTTAAAATTTTGATGTCTATGTGGTTTTAAAATATACAAGACATTTTGATATTATTCTATTTTTATTTTACATCTCAACTGTTAGATTATAACAATTGCACAAAAAATAATGATAGAAAATCCAAAATCCAAATCCTAACCTTGTTCCAATTTTATTTATTTGCAATATTATTCGGTTATTAATCTGTTAGACAATATTTACTTTATTAAATTAAATGAAGATTGGAATGATGTGATCATTTTGATAGATTAATCCATTCCCATGTTTAGTTGGGTAAAAAAAAATTGTATCACCATTAACAATTTTAATTTATTTATCTAAAAATGACTATTCCATCGGGAGGGAATAACTATTATTGTGAAGCCCATTTTACCCAAACAGGAGAGTAGTTCGGTTGTTGTGAAGCCCATTTTGTATTAAACTCGTCCACGAAAAAAGGCAACACTTTTTGGGCTTATAAAGTGGGCTTATGAAAGAACACTCGAGCCCCCAAAACTTTTATTAACTCCCTATTTTGGGAGTAAAACTTGAAGGTGGAGCTCTGGATGGTACTGTTAGGTTATGGTGAGTCTAATTTCAAACTTATATCAATAATCCAAGTCGCTGAATATATAAAACTCGTTGAGTATATCATTTTACAAAAAATTATATTAATCGGATATCGAAAGTCACTTGATCAACTTGTATTTGTGTTTGTAATTTATTTTAAAATCATAATTGTTGTTGAAACAAATCCAAATTAATCCAATGACTATCGATATTCGATTAATATAATTTTTTATAAAAATGATGTATTTGGAAAGGTCTATATACTAATCAGTTTGAATTATTAATGCGAGCCAGAAATCACGCCTACCATATCCAACAACACTATCCAGTTTGATTCTGAATTGGAGAAAAACTATGGCCGAACTTCAATATGTCATCGTTCACCCATAATAAAGCGAGCCCATCATGTAATTATAATTACATTATCTTACTCATTTCATTAACTGCCACATAAATAGTGGGATCTGATACACATGCATAGCAAACTATGATTGGTATGCTAAAGTGACATGGGAAAAATGTTCGACTTGACTTCTCCTATTTTGATAAAATTTAGAACCGACAGGTTCATTTTGAATGTTGATTTAGAGTAGGGTGTTATGTTTGATTATAATTAGGGGTCACCAATGAAATGGGTTGAGTTTATCCAGTTTGTAATTATATTATTTCTAAATCTCATATTTTAATGGATTTTTTGGATTTTGACCAATCAAAGGATTGGTTAGGGTTGTGCCTATTTAAAAAATTAGGGGTACTTACTAGTAAGTCTCATACACAAAGTTCAAAACCCATTTAGTCTCAAAATAAAACACCTACACTCATTAGTCTTATATATTTTTAATTTTTACCAAAAAATCTTCTTTTTTCTAAAAATTTAAAAATGTTGTCATTGTTGTACAATATCTGTAATAACATAAAACAAATAGATTCATAATTGACAATTGAAATTTCAGAATAAGCAAATCATGTTGAAAATTACAATACATAATAAAGTAAAATAGCAAAGGAAGCAAACTGAAGCCTGCACTAGATAATCTCCTTAAAACAGATTCGCCGCCTCACGGGTTGTGTGCTGGAGGTTGCTCGACGTCTGTCTCCCAAGATACGACGGTTGGACCAGCTACAACAATGCACCAACTGAGTAGCTTTGGGGAACAGAACTTTGCAGCATTCTCTCACAAGAAGAATACAGAGACTAGGAAAAACTTTGGAAGACCAAGAGGAGCAAATTTCTGGGTAAAAAACTGAAGGAGAAGGGTGTAGACACTCTATTTTTGACCGTCCTCAAGACTTAGACGTCATCGTTTGAACACCCGATGATTGTTCTCGCTCTTGTTTGTTTTGAGTCCTTGAAGGTTGTAGACACCCTATTTTTGACCGTCCTCAAGACTTGGACGTCACCGTTTGAATACTCGGTGATTATCCATGTTTGTGTTCGTCTCGAGTTCCCGGAGGCCTTGGTAGCGCGCCCCGTCTCAGGACCTCTTGACTCGACTGCTTCGTGTTCGGTTTTGGCACCAAACACTTGTGTTTTTGCCTTTAAAAGAAGGGAATGGCTTTTTGGCCATCCCCACCCCAACCTTCCCTACCATCACCGTCAAGCATATGTGTACCACCGCACCTTTTATGCGGTGATCCTTTTGGCGGCGTGCACCCTTTGCACCCCTGGGGCATAGTGCATGCCAGCTGTGCCAGCTGGAATACACCATCACTCATCCCCGTGCATGGGAGTGGCCACTTTGCACCCTTGGGCACCTTTGAACCCTCTAACCTTCTAGAAGGTTGACCCTTTTGGCCAAGCTTCTTGGAGAAGCTTGGCCAGCTGTCTTAGCTTCCTCTAGAAGCCTAGACTCTTTTGCACCCTTTGAACCTTTCTCTTTTGCTTAGCCTCTAAGTTTCTTGGCCTGGCTTGGCCTATATAAGCACCATCTCTCTCCCTTTGTTGGAGGTTAGCCATTTTCAACAAAAAACCAGAGCTTCTATATCTATATATCTGCCATATACTCCCTCTCTCTACATCTTCCCTCTCTCTCCTCTTGTGTGTGTGTTTTTAGGCCTAAAAGTGTGGTTTTACCTTACTTTTGCACCAATACACACACCATCACACCTTAGCTCGAGATTGGGAAGCTTGGAGGGTTGTTTGTTGAACTTTTGGACTGGTTTTGATCAATAGAAGAGGGCTGGATCATTTGTTCTTGAGGTGTTCTTCAAAGGTGAGCACTTTACTTTAGTTTTCCCGTTTTTGCAACTAGTTTTTACCTGTTTTGCTTGCTGTTTTTAGCTTTGTGTATAACATGAAAAAGTCTTATATTTTCTTGCTTTTGAACTTTCATTAAGGTCACTTTGTGGTTTGAGTGCAAACTCACCCTCTTAGGCCTTATTTTGGCCTCTTTGGTGCCTTTATTTTGAGCCTTGTTTGCTTTGTTATTTTGGTCTTCTTACCACTGAAAACCAGTGGGTTTTTAGTGGTGAGGAAGGTGGTTTGAAGTCTTGTATAGGGGAGGGACACCCCTCTCCCCTTTGTACCTCTTTTACTTCTGTTTTTGGCTTAAAAGGCAACATGCACGCTTGCTTGTTTTTGGCACCATTTCAGAATTTTTTTGGGTGTTTTGGATCATATTTTATCTCTATATAATGGTGTTTTGTTGGCCTCTTGCATGCTTAACATACTTGCTTTGCATTCCTCTATTTGGCATAGAAATGCATCTTGTGTTTAGGCCATGATTTTTGCATGTATTAGCATAGCTCCATGAAGATGTTAGCATCATTTTGCCATGTTTAAGGGCTGTGAGCCACTGATTTTGTCATGTTGGGCATGCTTGATGTGATTGCTTTGCATTTTGGGCTTGTAAGCCTTGAGTATTTTGGCCTCTAGCATGCTCACCTTAGACCATCCTTATGATTTGGCATCATTTAGGATCATATTTCAGTCCATAAATCATGTTTGTATATTTGTATATGTGACCTCTTTTATGCCTTGAGATAGGCCTTGTGCATGTTTGTGTGTTTAGGGTATTTTGGGGCTACCATGTCAAGGGGTTTGGGTGTATTTTTGCATGATAGAACTTTGTTTTTGCTTGCCTAATACATGCCATGAGTGATCATGTTAGTGGTAGTAAGATGCTCTCTTTGGTGCCTTAGGTTTAGGCTCATTAACTTGCATGCTTGTATAGCATTTTGTTCATGTTTTTGGGCATTTTTTGCCACAGTTTTGGGGAGGTTTGAGGTTTGCCCCATTGTGGTTAAGTCCACAATTGTTTGCTTATCATATGCTTGTTGCTTATTTGGTTCATTACATGTTGTCCCATGCTAGCTTCATGGCATTTTGGTCCATGGTTGCATCACATTTGCCTCCCATATGATTAGCACTATATACCTAACATGATATGTTGCATAGCATTTGGCATGCCTTGCATTTTAGCATCATATTGCGTTGTTGAGCCATGTTTGCATAACATGCATTGCATTGCTTGGTTTGGGGTGTCAAACCAAGTGTGAGAAATGAGGGCTGTTTGTACTTCAAGTGACAAAACACATCTCAATTCTCATGTCACTAAGGCCCTTGATCTTGACATGATAGGGTCTTGGTTCTCATTTGTGTGTTGCATGCATATTTTCATTGAATTGCAATCTTGGTCCCTTAGGCCATCATGCACCAAAAGGCATACTTGGTGGCCCAAGGACCAAGGGCCATGCTTCCTCGAGTCCCATACATGATAGGGGGCATTGGCCATGCTTACATATGCTCAAAATTCCACACCATGCATTGCTTGTCTGCTGTTGCTGTCAAAACTGTCTTCTGCAGGAATTGTTTGCCGACCGGCATAAAAGAGTGCCGACCGGCCATTTGTTTGTGGCCGATAACCTCTTAAGTAGCCGATGGTCATTTTGAACGGCCGGTGGTCATTTCCTCCAGCCGGTGGTAGACTGCAGTGTGCTTAGAAGGTGTCCTAGGACTTTGGTAGATTTCAGAAAGGCATGACAGTAAAAACAGAGGCAGCAGTGGTATGGTGCGGGTTTTTCTGGGCGAGTCGGATTCGAGCATGCATCATTCGCGCATCCCGAGGTGGGGCCGCGGCCTTTTCTATTCTACATTTAAATTATTAATTAAATTAAAATTTTTTTTTGCAATAATTTATTCTGTATTTGGACTGTACTATTTGGGACTGTATATTCTTTTAGTCCCTCTGTGTAAGGGCAACTGAGTAATAAGTGTGCGTGAGTGTATGTATATCTTCCAACCTCCACTTCTTTCTTCCCTTTTATTTACCCGTTTACGATGGTAGATTAGGGCATATTCAAAATTAACATACCTTATGCAATGCATGTGTGCATCCATACATTTGTCTTACATGCACCGGGCTCGATACATCACGCTAACTGCATTGTATTTTAATTTCCAAATTGAATACTTGTTACTTGTAGCATTTCACATGCCATGCTTAGGATAGCCGAGCCTGTCTAGATTACACCTTTGCTTGCGTTGCATTAGCCACTTAACATGAACTAGGATCATGCATATGATTACTAACTAGTTTCTATTTTGACTTGGAGTACTAGGTGAGTTTTTACGCTTTAGCATATTGCATGCGTGTGAATGTTGCCATAACAGCATGATTACAATGAGGCTAGCTGCTTATGTGATATAACTGCTTGAATGCCTGTGGGTGAAGGTTGGATTGTTTGAGTTGGAAAAACTCATTGAAATCCGTGTTTTAGCCTACTTGCGAGTAGCAAATTTCAAAGCGCTTTTCAAAAAACAAACGGATATGCAATGCTTGTTTCCAAATTAGGCATTCTAGTCTATACTTGTTTGCTGTGCACATAACATAGTAATTCTAGGCTAATAACCGGAATAAGAACGCATAACGTTTTCAAAATCGGATATCATGGTTAGTAGAGGCCAGTCTTCGGACCGGGCGAAAGGGGGTGCTCTTAGCTGACCTTCCCCAACCGTACCCAAGCTCTCGAGCCAAGACAACTTTGGTGATGACGGACACGTGGCCTTCGGCACCGAGTCAGGGTTTTCTAAATTCCCCATTTTAAAAATATTTAGGTGGCGACTCTGTATCTGGCAAAGCAGTCCATGTTTGGCACTTCTTTTCTAAAAGTCTGTTTTTCTCAAAACGATTTGCTAGATTTGGACTATTTGGTTCAAGATTAAGAACCGTGACATTTGAGTCCTTTGAACTGTAGTGACCCAGAATATGAAGCAGGCAGGACTTAACCCTCCCGGGCGTTAGGGGGACGTCTGATTTAGCGACTGTTGGGGATTTTAGAGAGCTTGACTCGAACTCGTGATATCCTGTTTTGACTACATTTCTGTGTTTCTTTGCATTGCATGTGCATTGGTGCGCCTAGGACACCGTGTTGGCCATCTGCTATTCTGGCGGTTTCTTTGGTGGCTTGTCTTGTCAAGGCATGACCACAAAGGTGACGATTCGGGCTCTGCCGATAGAACACAAACCCCGGTTTTACCGGGGCACCCTTTTTGACCATTCGACCTAGTGCATATCGAAATCCATAGTGACCATTCCAAACTAGGACTGGTTGCTTACCCGATATAGGTTGTTTGAAACCGCTGCGTGCATAGTGAAACCCTAGCTCCTAACAAAATAGGACAGGGAAACCCTACCTCAACATAGGGGTATATTGGCTCTCTTTTACATGCTATGTGCTTTTAGAGTGTATCTCTACAGGAATGCGCATATCAGTTTGCAAGTTTTGGTATCCAGCCTGAGGGCACCAGTAACAGTATTTTGGGGCATCAGTTATCTGTGGGTACCAGATTCAGACACGGGGGCAATGATTCGGAAACAGTGATCAGTATTTAAGGAACAGTGTATCCAGTTCACCAGCAGTGTTTTATGATATCCAACCGTGTGTTGTATGTTTATTTTATGCCGTTGTGCTGTCCAATTGTCTGTTTATTTATACGCTTTATTTATCTTTTTACTAGGTAGTTCAGCACGATTGCTTCTGATCCAGTAGATACTCCCCAAGCACTCTGGACTAGAGGTCGTCGACTCCATCGATCTGAAGATCTGGTAGACGGACAACCAGTGCACTACTCACTACCCCCGGTTACTAGACGGAGGTCAGTTAGGCAGAGGACATCAGTACAGCAGCCAGTTTAGAGGGCCTTATCTACCCCACCTGTGTTTAGTAGGGATCAGGATTTCGTGTCACCAGCAGAGAGAGAATATACACCGGTAACTCAACCAGAGCAGAATAGTATGGCTAGTTTGGAGGAGATGGTGCACCACCTCCAAGAGAGCATGAAAACAATGCAGCAGGATGCCGTCCGTCAGGCGGAATTCGCTAGGCAACAGGCCACAGTTGTGAAGGAACAGGCAGAGACAATTGCCAGACTAGAGCAGCAAACTAGAGCATCTGCTTTGCATCAAGCTCCTCCCCCACCAGGAGTTCCAAACCTCGGGGAGACGGCCAATGTTCAGAATGATACAGAACTGCCCACAGGACCACCCCCACCTCCAATCCTACCTCAAATCCAACCTCAGCTATCAAAAACACCCACCAACCTACCGGACTCTCCCTTTGAGTTCGAGACTGATCCCACCGCACTAAAGTTGAGCAAGCTTGAAAAGTTGTTCGAGAGATCCCAAGGGGTCAAGACTATCTCCGACATTGAAGATGGATATACCGACGCAGCTATGACGCTGCCCGACAGATTCAAAATGCCTCATATTGATCGATTTGACAGGTCCGGGGACCCCATGGTGCACTTAAGACTGTTTTCAGATGTCCTAAGGCCAATGGGCCTCAGTAGGCTTCAGAAGTTGTCTTTATTTGGCCGGACCCTGTCGGGTGTGGCGGCCATATGGTATGCCAAGCTAAAAGATGACGTTAAGAGGAATTGGGACGAAATGGCTGAGGCCTTCATCGCGCAGTACTCCTACAATACACAGATTGAGATTACGACCCGTGATCTCGAGACGACTAGGCAAGAGCCTAAGGAGAGTTTTTCAGAGTTCGTAACCAGATGGATGGCCAAGGCTTCGATGATGATCTCGAGGCCTACGGACAAAGACCAGATTCGGATGATTGTGCGCAATCTTCAGCCGAAGTTGATGCAAAAGATGATAGTACTCCCCTTTCCTACTTTTTCTGACCTACATGAAATGGGGGTGCAGATTGAAGATGCCTTGAAGCAAGGCTTGATTGATAACGATCGGGAGCAACCCCGAAGGACCTTCAACCGCAACACTAATGCAGGCCCGAGTGGCACTACTACTACGAGAGCCTCCGAAGTAAGCATGGTCACCGCCAACCCCCCACCAAGAGCCACGGCAGCTACGCCATTCTCCGGTGCGTCTGGAAGCAACCCGCAAACAGCTAAATACCCACCCAGAAACACCAGAACTTTCGCTCCACTTTATATGCCCCTATCCAAAGCTCTGGGGGTTTTGATCAAAAAAGGGCATCTGAAGCCCTTGGAGCCACGGCCCCTACCAGATAAACTTCCCCCTACTCATAACCCAGCCAAGTATTGTGCATTTCACCAACAGCACGGTCACGACACCGATCAGTGCTTCCGGTTACGTCATGAGGTTCAATATCTCATTGATAACGGGGTGATTCTGCCTCCCGAGAAACCCAATGTTACTACAAACCCTCTCCCTACACATAACCAAGCTCTACCACCCAAAAGACTCAATTTCATCCATACTGGGGCCGTGTCCTACAACCCTAGTATCTATAGCACACCTACCCACCTGCCTAAACCAGAGATGTTTCTTCCCGATTGCACCGATTTGTGCATGATGGACATCTCCATGATCCAACCTAAGCTAGCAGTGGTGACCACCGAGAACAGGAGAGAGAAAATCCCAAAGGAAAAACAGTTGGTTGAGCCAGGGTCCGCGGAATCAGGGAATTATGTTGAGAAGACATATATCAGGTTTTACTTTGGCCGAGGCTTAGGTCGTACAGAATATCATGGCTGCTAATGAAGGGATATATGTCAGTGCCCAAGCAGTGTATCTCATGAACAAGCTCCAATACATCCCCGGGATGGGATTAGGAAAGAGCGGCCGTAAGGGCATTGTAGCATTGGCCGAAGTGCCGCACAACCCCCATACCTTCGGCCTGGGTTATTTGCCCACCAAGGGAGATTGGGTAAGGAAAGGAAAGGAAAAGAGATGGCTAGAAGAGCCAAAGCAAAACAGACGGGAAAACCCTTTGAATTGATGCATCGGCCCATTCGGGGTACCCTAAACGGACGCTTTGTCCGGGAGGGGGAAGATTTTCCATTCTGTGGTTTTCCGGAGCCGTGGTTGAACGCAGAGAAGAAGCGCGTGCCAGGGTTCGAAATTTTCTTTGACCTGCAGTTGCTTGGGGATGATGTTGCTGAAGAGCAGACAGACCCAACAGTTGAGGATGAGCATAGCAAAGAATTAGAGTCTGCGGACACAGAGTTTGAAATAGGGGTAGCACTGGCATGTCTACTTTCAGATCCTTTGATCGACCAGTTGTGCTTGGGGGATAACTCCTCGGTGTCCATGATCGGAGATGAAATGGCTGCGGGCCTACCAGCAGCTATTTTGGATGCATCCATCGCACCCTCCCTCACCTGGCAGTACGAGGAGGGATTTTTGTCGAGCAGCACCGGGTCAGGTAGTGAGCCGGAATCTGATTCCACCGAGTCTTGTGAGTCGGAATCAGGTTCCAGCTCGTCTGAGTCTGAGTCCGGTATTCTTGGGGGTGATAACCGGGATGCCACAGTCCTGTCCAGGTCATCTTTTTCTTTCTCTTTTGAGTCTGTTGTAACAGAAGAATTGGACGATTCGGAAGTATCTAATGAGAACGAGGTGAATGTGGTTTCCGAGTACTTTTCTGCGCCTTTGATTTATTGCTTAAATCAGGACTTTCAAAATTTTGATGAAAACGACGAGGACGAAATTCCTCCGGTTTTGCAACGACTAATTGAACAAAAGCAGGAGAGGTTTGTTAAACCCTTAATTGATGAAATCACTACCGTGAACATTGGTACTGAGAAGGACCCGCGGCTGGTCCAGATTGGGTCCACGTTGTCTTCGGAGGAACGCGAGCGCCTAGTCGCTTTATTAAAAGATTTCAAAGATGTTTTCGCGTGGTCCTACGAAAACATGCCTGGAATCGATCCTGAGATTGTACAGCACCAGATCCCTCTTGACCCCGAGGCTCGACTTGTCAAACAAAAACTCAGAAGGATCCGCCCTGATTGGGCCATTAAGATCAAGGAAGAGGTCACCAAGCAGATTGACGTAGGCTTCCTGCTGGTATCCGAATACCCGACTTGGTTGGCCAACATTGTTCTAGTGCCGAAGAAGGATGGCAAAATCCGAGTATGTGTGGATTTTAGGGATTTGAACAGAGCCAGTCCGAAGGATGACTTTCCCTTACCGCATATCGACGAGTTGGTAGATTTCACAGCGGGGCATGCTTTGCTTTCGTTTATGGATGGCTTCTCAGGTTATAATCAGATAGTAATGGCACCCGAAGACCAGGAAAAGACTGCTTTTACCACCCCGTGGGGTACATATTGCTACAGAGTGATGCCATTTGGGTTGAAGAACGCTGGGGCTACATATCAATGGGCTGCAACCACAATATTACATGACATGATCCATAAAGAGGTCGAGGTGTACGTGGACGACATGATTGTCAAGTCCAAAGAAAGAGAGGGTCACTACACCGCCTTGCAAAATTTTTTTCAAAGGATCAGAGAATTTCGGCTGCGGTTGAATCCTCAGAAGTGTACGTTTGTTGTTACAGCGGGAAAAATGCTGGGATTTCTGATTACACAAAGGGGTATCAAAGTCGACCCTTCCAAAATCAAGGCCATCTTAGAAATGCTACCACCAATGACTGAAAAGGAGGTGCGAGGCTTTCTGGGTAAAGTGCAATTCATAAGGCGGTTTATCTCAAAACTAACCTTAACTTGTGAACCGCTTTTTGGTCTTCTGAAGAAAGGAAAGAAGTTCCAATGGGACGGCTGATGCCAAGCTGCATTTGAACAGATTAAAGAGTATCTACAGAATCCGCCCGTGTTGTCACCACCAAAGCTGGGGAAACCGTTGATATTGTATCTGTCAGTAACTGAGACTACAATGGGCTGTATGCTCGCACAAGAGTCGGAAGATAAAGTGGAAAGGGCCATCTACTATCTGAGCAAGAAGATGCTGGATTACGAGACCCGCTACACTCCTCTAGAGAAAGCTTGTTTGGCCTTGGTATGGGCTACCAGGAAGCTGCGGCACTACCTGTTAGCTCACTCTGTAATGTTGGTTTCACGACTCGATCCCATCAAATATCTTTTCGAGAAACCAGCACTTACGGGTAGGCTAGCTCGTTGGCTGCTGTTGTTCTTTGAATTTGATCTCAAGTATGTGATGCGCAAGTCGGTAAAAGGGAGAGCGGTAGCAGAGTTCCTTGCCGACCACCCGGTTGAAGGGGATGAAGCGGTTGAGTACCTATTCCCAAATGAAGCCGTTTTGCACATCGAAGATGAAACTTGGACGATGTACTTTGACAGAGCGTCAAATCAATACGGGTATGGGATAGGAGTGTTGTTGATAGCACCTGACGATTCCCGTATCCCTTTAGCATTCAAGCTCCGGTTCAAAGTCTCGAACAATGAGGCAGAATATGAGGCATGTATTGCCGGTTTAGAAGCTGCCCTAGAACTAGGGGCAAGACGATTGGACGTCATTGGGGATTCGAACCTTCTTGTGTCTCAGGCGAAAGGAGACTGGAAAGTCAAGGAGGAAAAGATGATAATTTACCACCAGACCTTGGATTTATTAATTCCTCGGTTTGAGAAGTTAAATTTCACTCGCCTAGTAAGAGAGAACAACAGGTTCGCAGATTCGTTAGCAACTCTATCTTCCATGATAGACATCCCATCTGGAGTCCGGATACGTCTAGTCATTATTGACCAGAAATTTGCACCTGCTTACGAGTCAATCTCTGCCATAGATGAAGTACATGACAACAACCCCTGGTATTATGACATATGGAACTTCTTGGAAAAGGAGGCGTACCCACCAGGGGCAAATGCCAAGGACAAAAGGGCAATCAGAAGAATGGCTGTTCAGTTTATCATCTGCGGGGGTAAATTGTACAAAAGAGGTCACCTGGGAATGCACAAGTTGTGTGTAGAAGCTGAAGAGTCGAAGCGCCTGATGGAGGCCATCCATGGAGGAGAATGTGGGGCACGTATGAATGGGGTAATGCTGGCATGGAAGATCCTCAAACAGGGTTACTACTGGTCTACCATGGAGAAAGATTGTATCGGCTTTGTTCGGCGATGCCACAAATGCCAGATCCATGCAAACCGCATGAACATCCCGCCGTCAAAGCTGTACAGCATGACGTCGCCATGGCCATTTTCAGTTTGGGGAATTGATGTGATTGGGAAACATTACCGAAGAAGTCGAATGGGCATGAGTTTATCTTGGTAGCAATAGATTACTTTACAAAGTGGGTCGAGGCCCAATCTTATGCGGTGCTGAAAGCTTCGCATGTCGCAAAGTTTATCAGAAACAACATTATCTGCCGTTATGGAGTCCCGAACGAGATCATTTTAGACAATGGTTCCCACTTCAAGAAAGAGGTGATTGATTTGTTGGAGAAATACAATGTGGCTTTTCATAAATCGTCCACATATCGGCCGCAGACCAACGGAGCAGTTGAGGCCGCCAACAAGAACATCAAACACATATTGCAGAAGATGGTGGAAACCCACCGGGATTGGCCAGATAAGTTGTCGTTTGCTCTGTGGGGCTACCGAACTTCAATTAGAACTTCTACCAGGGCGACTCCGTATTCCTTGGTTTATGGGATGGAGGCCGTTTTACCTATAGAGATTGAGGTTCCGTCTTTACGAGTATTGGCTGAGTGTCAAATAGCCGAGGCGGATTGGCAGCAGAGCAGATTCGAGGAACTCATGCTCTTTGATGAGAGGAGATTAAAAGCACTATACCATGTCCAAGGATATCAACGCAGAATTGCCCGGGCTTTCAACAAGAAGGTTAAGTCCCGGAATTTAAAGGAAGGAGATTTGGTACTCAAAGACAACCGAGCTCCCATCCACGACCCAAGGGGCAAGTTCAGACCCAATTGGACCGGTCCCTATATCATTAAGTCTATCTGGTCAGGTGGAGCTGTGGTTCTGATGGACCTAGATGGCCTAGAGTTCTCCCAGCCAATCAGTATGGACAAGTTGAAGAAATATTATCCCTGAAAGGCTCGCTAGGCCGAAAACCCGAAAGGGCGACCTAGGCAAAATTCAGAGCACGAAAAATTAGAAAATATAAAAACTGAGCTCGCAAGGTTGAAAACCCGCAAAGGGCGGCCTTGGCAAAAGTTAGAGCGCAAAAAGAGAGTGAAAATACTCGAGTGAACCCAAGCCCGAACTACGTAAGGCTTGATTCCCATCTTTGGGATACATAGGCAGCTTCATCCTGAAGTTCAGCCATAAACTTTTCCCCGATCAACTTTGTCCATTTGATTATCTCGGTCATCTTTGTCCATCAGCGTCTATCGCAATCTCTGGTGCAGTGCTATTCAGACAAGGGGCAACTTTCCGTTGCTGTACAGTGCCGCGGTACCGTTCAAACAAGGGGTAACTTTCTAATTGCTAGGATCCGGGGTTGTGCATCTCAGTGACAGATCTCAGGCGTGTCCAGTTCTGATCCATACCAAAAATAGTTCTGAAAAGTTTTAATAAAGATGACTTTGTTCAAATCAATCTTTTTACAACTAAGACCATTTTTGGACGAAAACAGAAAATTTTCAGTACCACAACCTTCAATTTCATTGATTTCAATACAGAGTTCTCCTGCTCTTGCATACGATTGAAGTTGCTTTTTTATTACACTCACAAAGAAAACTTGAAAGTACTAATAAAGCAATAAATCCGGGGCATAGTCAAGTCAGATGCTCTTGTGCCCCCTCCCAGAGCTGGTCGAAGCCTCTGATGCCAAAATGGGCCCTTTCTGTGCCTCTTCATTAAGCCAATCTAAGCACTCATCAGACAAAGTGCAACTGAAAGTGGGAGCGGGGGCCAGGAGTTCTCTCGTCCTCCATGCTGTGGCATATCGGGCTAGCTGTGCGCCTCGAATCGGGAATGTAGCCGGATACTCTATCCCTTTCGGCGGGCAAGTTTGATCATGACCGAACTGGCGCAGGATACGGAATGGAAAGTAGAAGACACAGTGAGTCAAGCAAATCAATTGGATCCCAGGTTGACGGGTCATGCTGTAGTTCATTATCAGGAGATTGAGCCAAGGGCATCGCCAAGCAATACGGTCTGCGGACAAACTGCACATCCATTCGAACCACCAACCCTCATCAAGGGCATCAACTAGGCGTTGCCGAAAGAAGTAACCGCGAGCTGAATAAGCTGGGCAAGAGTCCACAACCTGTAGTCTATCCATCAACCATACTTGGGGGGGGGATGAAAAATGAGAGAATAAAGAATAGAGAGATGTACGATGAGAGAAAAAGTAAGAAAAGGGTTTTGTGAGAAAAACCGAGCCTGGGAGCCGAGTGATGTGAGCAAACATATATGTGAGATTGGGTGGGAAACATTACCTGCAGTAATAGTGGACTCCCTGCTAATCTGGTCGTCTCTCGACGATAAAAGACGTTTAAGCCCAGCAACGTCTCAGCTAGAATCATGGTGATGCAGCTTTTGCCCTCCTTCAAGCCTTGGGCAACCTCAATCAACCGGACACTAGACCCTCCGGAACCTGAGACAAACAGAAAATGAGACAGCATGCACAAACAGAGGGTGTGTCGTCGAAAGCCTTGCCAGTGATGGTCACCGCGATCACTAGTCTCAGAAAAATGGCAAACCAAGCTCGGAACATCCAGCATCCCATCACAAATCAGAGAACGAGCATCGGGTATTGAAAGCCCACACATTTGCCCTAAGACTTGGGCATGGCCAAAACGAAGTTGGGGCAAAATTTCTTCATTACGCTCAGATTCCATTAGAGCTTGGAAATCTTCAAAGGTAGGACACACCTCTTGCCCGCTAAAGCTGAAGACGTGTGTCACCGGATTCCAAAACCTTGCCGTAGCATGAAGAAATGGAAAATACAACGGGGTACGACGCAAAGTGAATAGTGCGTTTATGCCGAAGGCCCGGAAATTCAGCTTTTCCGAGCCATCCAAGTTGTTAATCCAAGTTGCGAGATTTTGGGCAAGGAATTCTTCCATTTGGAGTAAATCAGAGTGGAAATGAAGAAAACTACGAAGCTGGGGTCTTTTGTAGGAGATAAGGTTGAATGGAGGACAGGTGTCAGCATTGTGCTGGTTCCTCCCATTCTTGGCCGACCGGCCAAATAGATTGCCGACCGGCTATCTGTTTTGGCCGATGGATCAATTTTTCGGCTGATGGCCTTTCCTCACGGCCGGTGGACTTTTAGCTAGGCCGGTGGTTCTCCCCCTTGTCCCCTGAGCTTTCCATGCTAAGGATTGGAGAATCCTATCACCCTCCAATACCCTCCAGTGATCAATTCTCACGAGGGCGTGCCCATTTGCTTATCGAGTTGTTGTATATTTGCTTATCGAGTTGTATTTCACTCTCTTTAAGTCTTTGTGCTGTTTATCGAGTTGTACTTGCACCTGGTTGAAACGAGACCCTTTGCTTTGCCTATCGAGTTGTAATTGGTTTACTACCTGATTATTACGATGCGATGCTTCGTTTTCAAAATACAGTGTCGATTTGATTCACATTGTTATGTGATACCTTGCGATGAGATGCATAGAACGTGCAAATGCAACACCTTTTGAACAAATACCTTTTTCATTTCCGTCATATATTTCTAAAAAAAAAAAAGAAGAAAAATATGCGATTTCAAAAAAATAGAACCTGCCTGAGGCAATGCAATATGCTTAAACTCCTAATAAAAAGGAAAGTAAAGCAGGAAAATAACAGGGTAGCAGGGTACCAGAATGGATACCAGTAACCTCCCCTCGCGGTCATTGTACCTTTCGTGTCCTTGTTCGGGTCAATTGTGTGGTTTGGCACCTTCATCACTCAAGGCAATACAAGAAAATGCACTGTCAGAATGGAAGTGGACCTTCGAGTTGACCTCAGGCCATGACTTTTGTGAGCGATGCTCGGTACATACGAAGGACACTCCTTCTCGTATCCTTTTATATCTTGTGAATTCCATAAATCATATCAATCATACTATGTTGCAGTACGTTGCATTTCCGCATCATGTTTTACCATGTTCAATTTCAAGTTTCCTTTTATATACACATTGCGTGCATGCGTGCATTGCTTTACTTACATGTGTTCAAGTTCCTTTTATATACACATTGCGTGCATGCGTGCATTGCTTTACTTATATGTGTTCAAGTTCCTTTAAATACACATTGCGTGTATGCGTGCATTGCTTTACTTACATGTGTTCAAGTTCCTTTTATATACACATTGCGTGCATGCGTGCATTGCTTTACTTATATGTGTTCAAGTTCCTTTATATACACATTGTGTGCATGCGTGCATTGCTTTACTTACATATGTTCAAGTTCCTTTTATATACACATTGCGTGCATGTGTGCATTGCTTTACTTATATGTGTTCAAGTTCCTTTATATACACATTGCGTGCATGCGTGCATTGCTTTACTTACATGTGTTCAAGTTCCTTTTATATACACATTGCGTGCATGCATGCATTGCTTTACTTACATGTGTTCAAGTTCGTTTTATATACACATTGCGTGCATGCGTGCATTGCTTTACTTATATGTGTTCAAGTTCCCTTTTCATACACATTGCGTGCATGCGTGCATTGCTTTACTTATATGTGTTCAAGTTCCTTTTATATACACATTGCGTGCATGCGTGCATTGCTTTACTTATATGTGTTCAAGTTCTTTTTTTATATAAATTGCGTGCATGTGTGCATTGCTTTAGTTACATGTGTTCAAGTTCCCTTTATATACACATTGCGTGCATGCGTGCATTGCTTTACTTACACGTGTTCAAGTTCCTTTTATATACACATTGCTTGCATGCGTGCATTGCTTTACTCATATGTGTTCAATCCCACTATCTTGCTATACACATTGCATACGTTGCCACGCACTTTCGACTGCATTGTCATGCATATTGTTAATGATATTGTACCTGTTGAGTTTGCTTTCTTTGCAGGCACGATATTGTATGTACGGTTCATTTGAGGCTGGTGCAACCAGACGAACCGCACAGGTATTGTATCCTTCGCGTGAGATGTACAGAGAATTACATAATTCTCTTACATCCTTTCTGCATTGTAGTGTAGTCGGGTGTATGCTAGCTTAAAACTGTTGCATGTGTGCTTCGTTACAGCTTTCTTTGCATGATCATAAGTTATGCTCGGCTTCTTGCATTTTCAGTTGCATTTTGCCCCTGCTTTCGAGCGCATATCTTGTTTGTCTTGCATGTTTGTCTAAGTCTTCGGCCTTGTCAAAAATGGGTCGTCTCTGGGCTTTGACATTCACTCCCGTCATTGTTATGACTTCCGAGTTCTGTCAAAGAGGGGCAACTGTAGACACCCCATTTTTGACCGTCCTCAAGACTTGGACGTCACCGTTTGAATACTCGGTGATTATCCATGTTTGTGTTCGTCTCGAGTTCCCGGAGGCCTTGGCAGCGCGCCCCGTCTCAGGACCTCTTGACTCGACTGCTTCGTGTTCGGTTTTGGCACCAAACACTTGTGTTTTTGCCTTTAAAAGAAGGGAATGGCTTTTTGGCCATCCCCACACCCCACCGGCCCTCCCCTACCATCACCGGCCGCATATGTGTACCACCGGCATTGTTTTCTTAAAAACAATGGCCGGTCGGCACTATATGTTGCCGATCGGCACCTTTTTGTGCCGGTGATCCCTTTGGCTGGCCGGCGTGCACCCTTTGCACCCCTGGGGCATGGTGCATGCCAGCTGTGTCAGCTGGAATACACCATCACTTATCCCCGTGCATGGGAGTGGCCACTTTGCACCATTGGGCACCTTTGAACCCTCTAACCTTCTAGAAGGTTGACCCTTTTGGCCAAGCTTCTTGGAGAAGTTTGGCCAGCTGTCTTAGCTTCCTCTAGAAGCCTAGACTCTTTTGCACCCTTTGAACCTTTCTCTTTTGCTTAGCCTCTAAGTTTCTTGGCTTGGCTTGGCCTATATAAGCACCATCTCTCTCCCTTTGTTGGAGGTTATCCATTTTCAACAAAAAACCAGAGCTTCTATATCTATATATCTGCCATATACTCCCTCTCTCTACATCTTCCCTCTCTCTCCTCTTGTGTGTGTGTTTTTAGGCCTAAAAGTGTGGTTTTACCTTACTTTTGCACCAATACACACACCATCACACCTTAGCTCGAGATTGGGAAGCTTGGAGGGTTGTTTGTTGAACTTTTGGACTGGTTTTGATCAATAGAAGAGGGCTGGATAATTTGTTCTTGAGGTGTTCTTCAAGGGTGAGCACTTTACTTTAGTTTTCCCGTTTTTGCAACTAGTTTTTACCTATTTTGCTTGCTGTTTTTAGCTTTGTGTATAACATGAAAAAGTCTTATATTTTCTTGCTTTTGAACTTTCATTAAGGTCACTTTGTGGTTTGAGTGCAAACTCACCCTCTTAGGCCTTATTTTGGCCTCTTTGGTGCCTTTATTTTGAGCCTTGTTTGCTTTGTTATTTTGGTCTTCTTACCACTGAAAACCAGTGGGTTTTTAGTGGTGAGGAAGGTGGTTTGAAGTCTTGTATAGAGGAGGGACACCCCTCTCCCCTTTGTACCTCTTTTACTTTTGTTTTTGGCTTAAAAGCAACATGCACGCTTGCTTGTTTTTGGCACCATTTCAGAACTTTTTTGGGTGTTTTGGATCATATTTTATCTCTGTATAATGGTGTTTTGTTGGCCTCTTGCATGCTTAACATACTTGCTTTGCATTCCTCTATTTGGCATAGAAATGCATCTTGTGTTTAGGCCATGATTTTTGCATGTATTAGCATAGCTCCATGAAGATGTTAGCATCATTTTGCCATGTTTAAGGGCTGTGAGCCACTGATTTTGTCATGTTGGGCATGCTTGATGTGATTGCTTTGCATTTTGGGCTTGTAAGCCTTGAGTATTTTGGCCTCTAGCATGCTCACCTTAGACCATCCTCATGATTTGGCATCATTTAGGATCATATTTCAGTCCATAAATCATGTTTGTATGTTTGTATATGTGACCTCTTTTATGCCTTGAGATAGGCCTTGTGCATGTTTGTGTGTTTAGGGTATTTTGGGGCTACCATGTCAAGGGGTTTGGGTGTATTTTTGCATGATAGAACTTTGTTTTTGCTTGCCTAATACATGCCATGAGTGATCATGTTAGTGGTAGTAATATGCTCTCTTTGGTGCCTTAGGTTTAGGCTCATTAACTTGCATGCTTGTATAGCATTTTGTTCATGTTTTTGGGCATTTTTTGCCACAGTTTTGGGGAGGTTTGAGGTTTGCCCCATTGTGGTTAAGTCCACCATTGTTTGCTTATCATATGCTTGTTGCTTATTTGGTTCATTACATGTTGTCTCATGCTAGCTTTATGGCATTTTGGTCCATGGTTGCATCACATTTGCCTCCCATATGATTAGCACTATATACCTAACATGATATGTTGCATAGCATTTGGCATGCCTTGCATTTTAGCATCATATTGCGTTGTTGAGCCATGTTTGCATAACATGCATTGCATTGCTTGGTTTGGGGTGTCAAACCAAGTGTGAGAAATGAGGGCTGTTTGTACTTCAAGTGACAAAACACATCTCAATTCTCATGTCACTAAGGCCCTTGATCTTGACATGATAGGGTCTTGGTTCTCATTTGTGTGTTGCATGCATATTTACATTGAATTGCAATCTTGGTCCCTTAGGCCATCATGCACCAAAAGGCATAATTGGTGGCCCAAGGACCAAGGGCCATGCTTCCTTGAGTCCCATACATGATAGGGGGCATTGGCCATGCTTACATATGCTCAAAATTCCACACCATGCACTGCTTGTCTGCTGTTGCTGTCAAAACTGTCTTCTGCAGGAATTGTTTGCCGACCGGCATAAAAGAGTGCCGACCGGCCATTTGTTTGTGGCCGATAACCTCTCAAGCAGCCGATGGTCATTTTGAACGGCCGGTGGTCATTTCCTCCAGCCAGTGGTATACTGCAGTGTGCTTAGATGTCCTAGGACTTTGGCAGATTCGAAAAGGCAGACGAAGAAAGAGGCAAAGATGGTATGGTGCGGGTTTTTCCGGGCGAGTCGGATTCGAGCATGCATCATTCGCGCATCTCGAGGTGGGGCCGCGGCCTTTTCTATTCTACATTTAAATTATTAATTAAATTAAAATTTTTTTTTGCAATAATTTATTCTGTATTTGGACTGTACTATTTGGGACTGTATATTCTTTTAGTCCCTCTGTGTAAGGGCAACTGAGTAATAAGTGTGCGTGAGTGTATGTATATCTTCCAACCTCCACTTCTTTCTTCCCTTTTATTTACCCGTTTACGATGGTAGATTAGGGCATATTCAAAATTAACATACCTTATGCAATGCATGTGTGCATCCATACATTTGTCTTACATGCACCGGGCTCGGTACATCATGCTAACTACATTGTATTTCAATTTCCAAATTGAATACATGTTACTTGTAGCATTTCACATGCCATGCTTAGGATAGCCGAGCCTGTCTAGATTACACCCTTGCTTGCGTTGCATTAGCCACTTAACATGAACTAGGATCATGCATATGATTACTAACTAGTTTCTGTTTTGGCTTGGAGTACTAGGTGAGTTTTTACGCTTTAGTATATCGCATGCGTGTGAATGTTGCCATAACAGCATGATTACAATGAGGCTAGCTGCTTATGTGATATAACTGCTTGAATGCTTGTGGGTGAAGGTTGGATTGTTTGAGTTGGAAAAACTCATTGAAATCCGTGTTTTAGCCTACTTGCGAGTAGCAAATTTCAAAGCGCTTTTCAAAAAACAAACGGATATGCAATGGTTGTTTCCAAATTAGGCATTCTAGTCTATACTTGTTTGCTGTGCACATAACATAGTAATTCTAGGCTAATAACCGGAATAAGAACGCATAACGTTTTCAAAATCAGATATCATGGTTAGTAGAGGCCGATCTTCGGATCGGGCGAAAGGGGGTGCTCATAGCTGACCTTCCCCAACCATACCCAAACTCCCGAGCCAAGACAACTTTGGTGATGACGGACACGTGGCCTTCGGCACCGAGTCAAGGTTTCCTAAATTCCCCATTTTAAAAATATTTAGGTGGCGACTCTGTATCTGGCAAAGCAGTCCATGTTTGGCACTTCTTTTCTAAAAGTCTGTTTTTCTCAAAATGATTTGCTAGATTTGGACTCTTTGGTTCAAGATTAAGAACCGTGACATTTGAGTCCTTTGAACTGTAGTGACCCAGAATATGAACGGAACGGGACTTAACCCTGCCGGGGCGTTCGGGGACGTCTATAAAGGTCTCGGTTGAGCGCTTTTCCTTAGAGCCTCTGTTATTGTTTGTCTTGTGTTTGGTTGTGGACCAAGAGCTTGTTGCTTCACTTCTGGAGGAGAGGGTGACCTATCGGCCATCCCCTTAGCCTGTTGACCATGACTTGTGCCTGCCGGCCACCAGTGGTGGCCGGTCAGCTATGTTGAAGGCCGGTCGGCTACATTGATGGCTGGTCAGCTACTAATGATGGCCGACGGCCATTTTTCTCATTTTTCAGATATTTATTTGCCAGCTGTGCCAGCTGTTGATCATTAATGCTCATCTCCATACACGTGTATGGAAGGATGAAGGTAAGCTTTTGGTTTGTTTTTCTATATAATGGGGGGTCTCTCCCCCATTTGAAGGGTTACAAAAATTTGTGAGCAAATTTCCTCTCTCTTCCTATTTTGTGCTTGAAAGTGACAGTTCTCTACACATTTGCAATAAGGCCCTTGACCAAACACCTTCATCTTGGAGCTGAGGTTCTTGGAGGCCTAGTTTGAGCTCATAAGAGTGGTTTTAACTCAGAATTGTTGCTGTTTGTTGTTGTGCTTCAAAGGTATAAGCCTTACCCCTTGTAAGCTTTGTTCTAGTTGCTTGCTTTGCCATCTTTTTATACTATTTTTGGCTTGATTTTCAACTACAAAAAAACTCTGATTTTTAGGCATTAACATGTTGGTTTGAGCCTATTTTGTGTTAGGGGATTATCTCTCCCTTTTATTCCTTAGCTTGTGAGCTTCTTGCATTATCTTTCAACATACTAAAGTCAAACTTTTCGGCCCTTTAAACCACTGAATTCCAGGGGAATTTCAGTGGTAAAAACTTGGTTTTAAGGTCCAAAATAGGAGGGGGTGGCCTCCCCTCCTTGTGTCTTGTTTGCAAGTGTAGATGGTCCAACATGTGAGCATGTTTTTCTACCTTTTTGTGACTTGATCTCAGCATGTTTTAGGCTCTGATTTGGCATGATTTAACTCTGTTTTGAGCTGTCTTGGTCATATGAGCCTTGTCTTGCATAGCTATAGTGCAAATGGCTTCACTAGCTTTTTGTTTTAAGGCCTCTAATATGTTTTGCTTGAGATGATTGCATGCTATAGCATTATTTAACATGTGATTTCAATGTATATAGCTCTGTCACACTCTCACTTATTTCACTCTTTTATTGCTTTTGAGAGTTATGTCTTGAGCCTTGCTTGTGAGCCAACATGTGAGCATGTTTTTCTTGCCTTTTGTGCTTCTATCTCAGCATGTTTTAGCCACTATTTTGGCATGTTGTAGCTTTGTTTTGAGTTGGTATGGTCATTTGAGCTTGATATTGCTTGCCTTTAATGTAATGCTCTTCACTAGTTTAATGCTTTTGGCTTTTCAACATGTTGTGCATGTGTTGCTTGCATGTTGTAGCACTATTTTTCATGCCATTTCAGCATTGAAAAGTTTGCAACCTCTCTCTATTCTTCATTTTTCAATTTTCTTTGAAAGTGGTCTTGAGCTCCTTGTTGGCTCTAGTGTGAACTTAAGGCTTTCATGCCTAATGGTTTTAACCCTCTCTTGAGGGTTCCTCCTAACTAACAGCATGAGGCTTCTTTTATGCTCAAGACATTTGTGGTTTAGGCCATCTTTCCAATTAGAGGACTTTCACATTAGACTTAACCAGTTAAAGAATGACTTGGTAATGTTAAAATGTGTAAACAAAATGAATCAAGTAAAATATGACTAAGATAAGCATGTTGTATTTGCATTGCATGTGTTCAATCAGACGTTATATTGAACACAAGGTAGATTGGTCCATTTCATACACAAAGTGATGAAATGAGTCAATCTCCTTTGTCTCCATCACCCTTGATCATGCATAATAGGGTGGTGGTCCTTCGAGTCTTATTTGTGCATTCGTTGACTTTGTATAAGCTTGACTCTTTGGCCATCATGCATTAAAAATGCTTGATTGGTGGCTTGAGAGCCAAGAATTACACTTCTTTGAGCTTGAGAAATGATAAGGAGAGTAATAGTACATATATTGAGAATACACTGCTTTGCCTCTATTTGCTCTTTGTTGTAGCAAAAAGGAAAATTCCAGGGAAATGGTGGCTAATCGGCCACCAGTGGTGGCTGACAGCTACAAACAGTGGCCCACCGGCCAGTAGTAGTGGCCGATAGCCCTCTATGGTATCCGATCGGCCATCAGTGGAAAAGTTGTTCAAAATGTTCCTGTGTTGGGGCAGAAGCAGCCTGGAAATTGGTGCAATGTTCAGAGATCAAAGCAAAGTGCAAATAGAGACATTTAAAGCCAAGGCGGTGGATTTTCGGAAGGAAGCCAACCGAGCATGCAGATGCCCCTCGCCCTCGAGGCCATTTAATTGCTTTAATTAGTTAGCGTAGCTAATTATTCGATTTAAGTGTTGTAATATTTTAATTAGCTTAGCGTAGTTAGTTATTTCAATTGTGTTGTAATAATTAGCTTAGAATAGTTATTTAGTTGTTTTGTAATAATTAGCTTAGCTTATTTATTCAGATTCTCATTCGTGAGGGCATAATGTTGTAATAAGTGTGCGTGCGTATGTGCATGTCTTCTAACCCCACGTCTTTCTCCCTTTTATTTAACCGCTTTCGATGGTTAGATTAGGGACATGTTTCAATTAGCATACCTTATGCTTGCATGTTTGCATCATTTATTTGTCTTGCATGCACCGAGGCTCGGTGTATCATTCAAACTGCATCGCATTTCAATACTTATTTGAATACGTGTTTCAAAACATACTATCAAATTTTTGCATTCATATGCCATCTTAGATAGCCGAGCCTATCAAATGCATTTTGTATGTGTTGCATTAGGCATTCTATATAGTTAGGATCATGCATATTTCTAACTAGCTTTTGTTTTGGCTTAGAGTACACTGTAAGTTTTACGCTTTAGCATACTTGCATGAGTGTGAGTGATGCCATGTTTCACATTCTTGCCATGAGGCTATTTGCTTAAATGATTAACTGCGTGAATGCTTGTGGATGAAGGCATTGTTGCTTGAATTGGAACAATTCGATAAATGTGAGTTTTAAGCCCACTTTGTGAAGTGGCAAACCATCATGTTTTAAAGCCCACTTGAGGGTGGCACTTTCAAACCATTTTCGAAAGCAAACATGAGTTGAATTCGTTCAAATTTTTGCGATTTTAGTCTATACTTGCCTGTGTGCGTCACATAGTAAAGTTAGCTAATAACCGGAATAAGAACACATGTGTTTATAAAACAACATATCATGTTAGTAAAGGCCGATCTTTGATCGGGCGTGCGGGGATATTCATTTCAGGACCTTCCCCTCTCGTACCCAAGTTCCCGAGCTGAGGCAACTTTGGTGATGACGGATACGTGGCCTTTGGCACGAGTCAGGGTTTCCTAAATTTTTCAAAAATAAATAATTTAGGTGGCGACTCTGTAATCTGGCAAAACAGTCCAGTTTTAATATTATTTGATTTAAAATCAATTTTCCAAAAATGATTTGTCGGATTGGACTGTTTGGTGTTTATCAGTTTCGCATTGCACTTATGAAACTAGATTCAGAACCGTGACAGGAGTCCGAACTGTAGGACCAATTTGAGCTCTCCGAAAGGGGGCTCGAAGAAAGTCGAGTCTACAAGGGGTCTCATTTTATATATATGGAAGAGGAGAGAGGAGGAGTCTTCTACAGCAAATGTAGGATTTAATTCTGAGAATTAATCTACAAAACTGATAGGTTTAAGTCCGTCATCAATAGAGGAGTTACCAGCTATACACATAAGTTTTGTGTCTATATATATTTGCAGCCCGCAGACTTGGCTTGGCTTAAAAAGATTAAGATCAACCCCCACACTCAATCCATTCCAATAAGCCTCAAGCCTTAGCCCAAGCCCAAGTCCAAGTCCAAGTCCCACGTCCCAAGATCTACGACCCATGACCCACGACCCACCGATCACGGACCCGGCCCGGTCTGGGTAGGCGGGCGGCGAGCATGTGTGGCAATTTTTGTATAACCAACTTAGATCATAATCTTGACCCAAGTCCATCCTTAAAGCATCCATAACTCCCTTCCTTTGAAAAATTTGGATGCCTCAAAGGGCTTACACCTTTAGGCAAAAAATGGAATTTAAATACCTATCAATGCTCTCTTCTACAATCAAAGTGGGATACAAGATTTTACACCTTTCCCAACACGTCTTTCATGAGGCCAACTTAATGAGTCAATTTCTCATTCAAATCTTAATGGTTTTTTGTCATTCTTTTTGTGGTGTAAAAATCTCACTACAAAGAATCTAAACTCACTTTACTCTACCTTAATTGAGGATTGACACCCACTTTAATATTGCATTAAAGTCGCCAAAAAATCATTATTTTTCCAACAATCCCTCATATGAATAAAAATTGACCGAATAACAATAAACGGACAACACTTAACAACAAAGACTCGGAGAGAGTGCAACGGAATAATCTCAGCATCGAAAAGGGTAACTTTAGGCTTTGAACCCCTTTTAGTGAAGTCTATCGGATTTATTGACTGTTCGGTGAACATGAAATCTTGAACTGTTCTGTCATTTATGTAAACCAAGACAACAGACCTCACATAAGAATTAATCCAACCATTGTTCTGTTCTCACTATTGTGTCTTGTTTGGCCCTGGAACGTTAGCCTGGTTCAGTGAGTGGTTTAAAGAATTAGGCCCTGTCAATTCTTATAGAAGCGGCCTCACTTCACACTCACATAGGTAACTGTACTTGAGTATCCTGCTATACTCAGTTCAACAGCTCAACCCACTAGTGTCATTAAAAGCTTAGCTTAACCTCTACACTTGCAGTTATTACTGATAAAAGGAATGGCTGGAGATTTAACCTCCTCAGTGACATACCATCGTTACACACAATTAGGTTGTCTCATTGAACCTAGATCTTGAGATCTCCAGTCAACTAGATTGGATTTCCATTCCGGTAACACCTTACACTACAGGCCTTAAACCCATTCCTTTTGATGACTTCTCTACTAACACTTAATTTAACCATTTGGTTAGCGGATCTGCAATGTTGTCCTTAGACTTTACGTAGTCTAAAATGACAAATCTGTTTGAGAGTAGTTGTCGTATGAAATTATGTTTACGACGAATATGGCTAGACTTTCCATTATACATGTTACTTTGTGCGCGTCCAATAGCCAATTGGTTGTCACAATGAATATAGATGGCTGGTGCAGGTTTCGACTAACATAGAATATCCTCAACAAACTGGCGAAGCCATTCAGCTTCTTCAGTTGCTTTATCCAAAGCAATAAACTTAGATTCCATTGTTGATCTCGATATATACGTTTGTTTGGAAGATTTTCAAGACACGACCGCCCCTCCGAGGGTAAACACATAACCATTAGTGGATTTGGAGTATTTTACATCAGATATCCAATTAGCGTTACTATACCCTTCTAGTACTGCTGAGTATATGGTATAATGCAGCCCATAACGCTAGGTGTAGCGTAGATAACCTAACACCCACATAATGCCCCCCTCTAATGAGTAATATTCGGATTACTCGTGTATCTACTAAGTCTGTTAACAAAGTAGGCTATATTCGGCCTTGTACAACTCATCAGATACATCAAACTTCCAATGACCCGAGAATATTCTAGTTGAGAGACACTCTCACCATTATTCGTGGTCAAATGTAGACTTACGTCTACTAGTGTCCTAGATACACTTGTATTTGATTTACCAAAATTTTCAAGTATCTTCTCAACATAGTGAGACTAAGAAAGTACAATACCACTAGATGTTTTGGTAATCTTAATACCCAGAACGACATCTGCAAGACCCATATATTTCATGTCATCATTTCATCATTACTACCAACAAGGAGTATGTCATCAATATATAAACACAAAATGACATAACCTCTGTTAGTGTCTTTGACATATACATATTTGTCACACTCCTTGATTTTGAATCTATTTGACAACATAGTATTGTCAAACTTTTCATGCCATTGTTTAGGAGCTTGTTTCAAACCATATAATGATTTGACAAGCTTACAGACTTTTTTATTTTGTCCTGGAGTTGAAAACCTCTCGGATTGCTCTATGTAGATTTCTTCATCTAAATCTCCATTTAAGAAAGTTGTCTTTATATCTATATAATGTATCTTCAGACCATGTAAAGCTGCTATCGCAATCACTATGCGAATGGATGTAATCCTTGTCACAGGTGAATACGTATCAAAGTAATCCAGGCCTTCTCACTGCCTGTATCTTTTGATAACTAGTCTAACTTTGTACTTATCAATTGATCCATTTGCTTTCATCTTTCTTCTAAAGATCCATTTACTCCCTAAGGCCTTACTGCTTGGGGGTAGATCAACTAACTTCCAAGTATGGTTTTGTAAGATAGAATCAATCTCACTCTTAATTGCTTCTTTCTACAAAGGACTTTCAGGTGAAGTCACAGCTTCATGGAAAGTTCGAGGTTCTCCCTTTAACATATAAGTCAAGAAGTCCGGACCAAAAGATTTTGCAATCTTAGCCCTCTTACTCCTTCTTGGCTCATCTACTTCCTTAGCTTGATCATTGACTTGATCATCCATGTGATCATCTATGTGATCATAGTCATCTTCAACTTCTTTCATGGAACTCGAAACCCCTTCTTGGAGATGATGAAGAAATACATCTTCAAAGAAAGATGCATTTCTTGATTCCATAATAGTATTCTTGTGTATATTTGGAATAGCAGATTTAAACACAAGAAATCGATATGCATTGCTATTATGTGTATAGCCAAGGAATACATTCTTTCGAGGTATTCTATTAAGAATGTAATTCGCAGAGAGAATTGCTTCCCCCTACAAGTTCTATGACAATCCAGAACTGATCAACATTGTATTCATATAGCGATTCTGGTTTGGCCCCAACCTTTATTGTATTCTGTACTCGGGTTTTGTGGTGTCGTATTGTTGGTCATATCTTGCTTCCCTTGTAATTCTTTAAATTTGTCTATTGGGTCTATTGGGTTATTATGGTTGCGTTTGGGATAGGTTGCTTGCTTAGTTTTCAAACTTTTGATGCCCACATTTTTGCTCCTCCGCTCAAGCGGCACTTCTTGCGCTCGAGTGGGCTTTGCAAACTCTTAGCACTTCTATAGGTCTGCAAAACTATTGAGAGAGTGGATTCTACGCTCAATTGATTCTTTTTGCGCTCGAGCGTTGGTTTGTTATCTATAAAACTACTAGAAGTGTGCATTCTGCGCTTGAGTGTCATTTCTTGTGCTCAAGTGGAACAACTTATTGTGTTTGATACTCGAACGTCACTTCTTATGCTCGAGCGGACTATGCGTATTTTAGTTCGTAAAAGTGTTATTTTACATCATTTTTTTAGATCTCTCTCTCTCTCTCTACTTTTCAAAAACCCTAGATCTAAAGCCTCTCTCTCTAAAACCTACATTCTCTCTACATTTTCACCTAGATCCGTTGGTTTCGTTGCCCGTGTGCCTTTGTTAAAAAGGTAGAGCGTCTTAAGAGCTCTATTTTGGTCCGAACAAGATTTTGTTTCTGCATCTTTGAAGTTCCTTCATTGTTGCTTTGGTCTTCTAAACTTAAGGTGGGGACTTGCTACACTCTCCTATGATTTTTAACTTAATTATATGTTGTTGTGTAAATAATGTTAGGATTTGGAAGATTTTAGACAAACTTAGGGTTTTGGTTTAAAATCAAATGAGGGGTTTACAAATGAAGTTATTGAAAATGGTTATGGGTATAGATATGAGGATGTGTTGTGTCAAAATTTGTTGATTTTGACACATGGGTTGGATTTGGGAGAGAATGGAGTTTTACCCTAAAATGTTTAAAATAATTATTTCGTATAAATAATGAAATTGGTATTGGAGATATGAAATTGGATGAATGTTTATATAAATGGTGGAGTTAGATATGTATTATCTATCACCTATGAAAATTTGGATAATTTATCTGTCTTGGAGATTGTATATCTGTTTAGAAATAACTGTTTTGGGCTATCGGTAGAGGATAGTTATGATTGTTGTAGAAATTGCATGAGGATTAGGTAAATTGAAACTAATCTCTTAATTGTTGTCATTGAATATGGCTGTATTTTAATAAATTGCATATGTATGATATGTGGGAGGAGACAGGGGATGTATTCCATGTTTGGGAGAAGAAATGTGATAGACTCTATTGAATTAAGTTGGCATGTGTGTCCAGGGTGAAAATCCCAAAAATCGCGTGTATACATGGATGCCGATTCCCGCGAATGAAATTTTCGTAAAATAACAAATTGAAGCGTTTGTGTAATGGTTGTATTGATTAGTTAACCACTAAGTTGTAGCCTTAGTTGGGTTGTTTGGATAACAATGAATTTGATTCATGAGTTGAGGTGAAATGAATTGACTTGAAATGAATTGAGATAAAATGGATTAATGTATAAAACTTGGCATATTATGATTTTGTAGGATATGAATGATTTTATTACAGGCATTGTATATGCATATTATACTTATATTTGTTAAGATTCATATATTATGTTAGATTATTTATACTGGGTTTTGGTTCACCCTACTTGGGAAAAACCATTTTCAGGTGCTGGTGATATACCTCCACCAAGGACTTAGCTTAGGAGGATTGTGGAGCTGAAGGCTCAATTTCTATTTATTTTGTATTTACTTCTTTATAAGCCTAAGGTTTTATTTGTATTGAGCTTATGACTCATTTTGTTGTAACCAAGCACGGTCTTGGAAAGATGTAAGCCATTAGGGCATATGAATATCTATTTAGCTTTCATTTTTTATTTACGTCTTGTAACACATGCTGTAGATTTAGGATGAATGATTTATGAATGTATATCGCATGTGTCACCTTTTGTATATTAACTCTGATTAATGAAAGCTTCTTATTGTATCTATATCACTTTGTACTGGTGTTTGGAGTTAGATTATTGTAATTATTTTGGGGACATTATAACTTATCATTTCTTTTAATGTCCTAATTTTCCGCTCAGCAACACCATTTGACTAAGGGGAGTAGGGCACTGTGGTTTGGTGAATAATCCCAATTTGAGCACAAGTCTCGACAAACAGGGATTCATACTCACCACCATGGTCAGTTCTTAAAGCCTTGATCTTATGGCTTCATTGATTCTCAACTTCATTCTTGAAAAGAATAAATTTATCAATCTCCTCATCTTTGCTTTTAAGCAAATACACATAGCAGTATTTAGTGCAATTATCAACGAAAGTGATAAACTACTTGTTGCCACCACGTGATTGTACGACTTTCAAGTCACACACATCACTGTGCAGTAAATCCAAAGGCTCAGTACTTCTTTCAATAGAATGAAACGAAGTCCTTGTCAATTTTGCTTTTACACAAGTTTCACACTTGTGATTTTGATTAATCTTGAAAGATGGTATGTGATCTAATTTGATTAATCTACACAAAGAGTAAAAAATTTACATGACCCAGTCTATCATATCATAAATTAGGGGACTCAAGCATATAAGTAGAAGAAGAAGCTTTCTCATTAATTTTCGGGACAAGAGTCATTACATTGAGCTTAAACATACCGCCCAACATATATTTTTTCCCCACATAAACCCCGCTCTTGGTCAACACGACCTTATCAGCCTCAAATACCATGTGGAAGCCATGCTTACTCAAGAGTGACCCTAAGATAAGGTTCTTACGAATGTCTGGTACAAATAGGATATCGTTTAGAGTCAGCTCTTTCCTTGAAGTTATCTCCAGGACCACCTTACCCTTTCCCTTAACAGTTAAGGTGGGGGAGTTCCCCATGAATAACTTCTCACCGTTTGAAACCGGTTTGAAGGTTGTGAATATCTTCTTCTCAGCATAGATGTGGCGAGTGGCACCAATGCCCATCCACCATTCCTTTGGGTTGGACCCTACCATGTTCATTTCGGTGACGATAGTTGCCAGATGCATGTCGTCCACATCTTCTGAGAGATCCTCTATTTCAGCCATGTGAGCCCCGCTTTTGTTCTGTAGAGGATACTTTTTGTAAGGCTTTTTCTGTTTGTGGTAATCAACTGCCCGATGCCTATCGTTTTCACAGTTGAAACACTTTCCATTGAACCTAAAAGTAGATTCCTGCGGCTTGTAGACCGGTCTCTTGGAGACACCGTCTCTCGCTCCTAACTTTGAGTTTTTGTCTGTTGATGGTTTTTTTCTCACCCTTGAGGATTGGCCATACTCAACCACGTTTGCTTTTACCATGGAGGTACTCTCTCATTTCTTTCTGTTGTCTTTCTCAATACGGAGCCTGACAATAAGCTCTTCAACTGTTATCTCCTTTCGCTTATGCTTCAAGTAGTTGTTGAAGTCTTTCCAGCCGTTAGGTAGCTTCTCAATCAGCACAGCTGCCTGGACTGATTCACTCAGAGACATTCCCTCTGCATGAATCTCGTACAGAATTACTTGAAACTCTTGGACTTGTTTGATAGTGGTTTTTGAGTCCACTATCTTGATGTCCAGAAATCGGCCAACAACAAATTTCTTTACCCTAGTATCCTTGGTCTTGTACTTTTTGTCCAAAGCATCCCACAGCTCCTTTGTCGACTTTTCGGCATAAAACACGTTGAAAAGTGAATCTGCTAAGCTATTCAGAATATAGTTCCGGCAAAGGAAGTCTGATTGCTTCTAAACATCTAGAGCCATGAGCTTCTGTTTGTCTTGTTCATTCTCCT
Organism: Camellia lanceoleosa; assembly: GCA_025200525.1. NCBI lineage: Eukaryota > Viridiplantae > Streptophyta > Magnoliopsida > Ericales > Theaceae > Camellia > Camellia lanceoleosa. The sequence goes on along the minus strand of CM045758.1, from coordinate 57,059,604 downwards.
TTATGACTGGTGGATTTTCACTCAAAAACCTCGTAAGGCTTAAAGTAGTCAAGTAGAACAACATCTTCTACTACCACCTCTTAAAATTCACTCCCGTGAACTTCTTCGGGCGCTCGTGATGGTTGAGTAGGCCTTCTGGAACAACAAGAGCAACAATAGGATTGACCACAGAGGTCACAGTAATCGAGTTGACCACAGAGGTCACAGTAGTAGGGGTTGATAAGCCAGTTGCCCTGGGGTTCAGATCCCCACCAACATTAGCAGCAGCAGCAGCATCGATGACAGTGGTCATTTCTGAAAAATACAATAGAATTTCACTTTTTGTGTTCCAGAAATTAAACTTAACACTAGAAAATCTCAAAGTTGAAAATTTAATTCAAAACTAGTCTCGCCACTTAACCTAGAATTGAACATGGTCAGGAATGTTTCCAGAAAGACTGGAGGAGTCACATCGGTCCCACTTAAAACCCAGTTAACATTTTGACAAAACTTTGAAGAGCATGTTGACTCCTAGTCCATGAGAAACAATTTTTAGAATTAAGTTTTCCAAAGGATAAACTAGGTTAAACAAACCAAGGTCCAACACTTACAAGCAATTTAAAAATTGCTAACCAAATTACACGCAATGTAAAAAATACAAGCAAATAAAACTTGCTTCCAACATGCCAAGCAAACAACCTTGCTTAAAAAATAGCAAGTAACTACTACTAAATCTCAAGCAAAAAATTGCTTAAATGATAAAGATAGTAACCATTCCATAAGGATTTCAATTAGTCTAAAAATTTCTATCCATGCTTAGGTATTCTTATTCAATACAAATGTTAGTAGTTCAAACATTTTTGTTTTGACATCCCAAATACTATTCATTTGATTTTGTATTTGTTTTTCCAATATCTTTCGTATAGGTATTTCTGTAAAGAAAGTTACCAAAAAAACGCAAGACAATACACACCAAACAATCTAAAGAAACTGTAAATATAATAAATTTTGAAACCATCTAGCAAACTATTTAATAATTAAAATTAACTAATCAATTAAAATACTAGATGGGTTACAAAAATAAATCTATAACTCTAGGAATTAAATTAAAAGTTAACAGTCAAGAGTTATATATAAATTGAATTCACAATGAAACAAACAATAACATAAATAATTATAGACGAAATGCACAATTAAAATTTATAACTCCACAATCAAATTAAAATATGAATAGGCAAGAGTTACAAAATGAACCTATAACTCTAAGCATTGAATTAAAAATTAATACCCATGATTATATATATATAATTATTACACAATAAATATGCAAATAAATATAGACAAGTTACAAAAAACTAATAACTCCAAAACCTTAAATTAAATTTAATAGCCAACAGTTATATATATCATTGTTACAAAACAATAACCATTTAGCAATTAATGTGCACATAAATCTAGAAATTAAATCATGTAAGATAAACTAAAATCTAAAAAATAATTAGCATGACAAAATTACAACACTTATAAGCAAGCAAATTATATTATAAAATTAAAAATCATGCAAATCATGGTAGGGAATTATGAACCATACGCATAGAATAAAATCATACTAAACAATTAAGTATGCAAATTATGCTAGAACATTTTAATTAAACTAAGCGATTAGAGGATAGCATTGCATAATTTACAATCATGTATTTCCAGAAAAAAAAAAAAAAAATCTGTACCATTTGCCCAGAAAATAATCATAGCAGGACAAGTGGGAATTACTAAACAAAATTAAACTACTAATTTTTTTTAATATTATTTATTATTTGTCATGCACAACATTTGGCTTATCTATATGCTACAAGTCTAATTGCTACTCATGATTTTGTAGATGTAACAGTGGCCCAGCTAATCAAGGAACATAATCTGAATTCATACAAATATGCAAAGCAACAGTGGCCATTATTCAAGAATCACAAAAGCTACAGCCAGACTATCACAGTAGGCTACTTAGAAATACTTTTGGTAATTTACTTTATAGTAGCAAGGCACAAAAACAAATCCCTTATCATACATATGAATCTATTTAATCACTTTCATGGAAAATATATAATATGTTTTAAGTTTGTTGTACAAATTGTGTGATAACATAAAACAAATAGATTCATAATTGACGATTGAAATTTCAGAACAAGCAAACCATGCTGAAGATTACAATACATAATTAAATAAAATAGTAAAGGAAGCAAACTGAAACCTGCATTAGATAGTCTCCTTAAAACAGATTTGCTACCTCACGGGTTGGGTGCTAGAGGTTGTTTGACGTCTGTCTCCCAAGATATGACGGTTGGACTAACTATAGCAATGCACCGACTGAGTAGCATTGGCGAATAGAACTTTACAGCACTCTCTTACAAAAAAAATATAAAAACTGGAAAAAACTTTGGAAGACAAAGAGAAGAAAATTTTTTGGGTAGAAAACTAAAGGAGAGGGGTCTCATTTTATATACATGGAGGAGGATAGAGGAGGAGCCTCTTGCAGCAAATGCAGGATTTAATTTTGAAAATTAATTTACAAAATTGATGGGTTCAAGTTCATCATCAAGAGTTATCAGCTATACACATAAGTTTTGTGTATATATATATCTGCAGCCCACAGACCTGGCTTGGCCCAAAAAGGTTAAGATGGGTAGGCCAAGCCCAACCCCTACACTCAAGCCTCAAGCTTCAAGACCAAGTCCCAAGTCCCAAGATCCACGATCCGCGATCCATGACCCACAAACCACGGACCACGGACCCGGACCTGACCCTTGTCCGGGCGGCGTGCATGCGCGTGTGACAATTTTTGCATAACCAACTTGGACTATAGTTTTGGCCTAAGTCCATCCTAGAAGCATCCATAATTCTCTTCTTTTGGAAAATTTGGATGCCCCAAAGGGCTTACACCGTTAGGCAAACAATAGGATTTAAATATCCATCAATACTCTCCTTTACAATTAATGTGGGATATAAGGTTTTACACCTTTCCCAACACCTCTTTCATGAGGCCAACTTAATGAGTTAATTTCTCATTCAAATCTTAATCGTTTTTTGTCATTCTTTTTGTGGTGTAAAGACTCATTACAAAGAATCTAAACCTACTTTAGTCCACCTCAATTCAGGATTGGCACCCACTTTAATATTGCATTAAAGTCACCAAAAAATCATTATTTTTCCAACAGTCATATCTTACACTATCAGACTTTTGTTAAACGATCACCGAAGACTAGACGAAATGTTCAACATCATTGGCAAGTTGCTAGAGTATCGTCACAAGTTTGTTAGAGTATCGTCGGAGTATTCTAAACGTCATTAGAAGTCGGTGGAATATTCAGAATGTTCGCTGGACATTAAGAATATCGTCGAAGACTTATCAGAATGTTTAAAATAAAAATAGAATAAATGGAGAAATTATAGTGAAAAAACATAGAAAAATGTGCTAAATATTGATAAACTGAAAGGGAAAAAAAAATTAACAACAACAAACAACAATGAGAAAAAACATATATTATTTTTTAATTTTTGTAGGATTTAAGCAAATAATTTCTAATATTGATCAAACTGAAAATTAAGTTTTGAAACTATTACTAAGCATTTATTCTAATTAGTAAAATTTTAGTTCTAAAGAATGTTATGAAACTGCAAAATTTTACAGTTATAAAGTATGACTCATTTTAGTTCCAAAAAATTGAAATTGTAAAATTTTACAATTTTCACCACCTATAACTAAAATTCGAAAACAACTTGTTCAGAACTTAAAAATTTTCTCTATTAAAATAGGAAAATAGAAGTGTAGCAAAAAAAAAAAAAGGTAGAAAAATTAAGAGATCGGAGGAGAGAAACAGATATAGAGAGAATATTGTACTTCGACAACTATTTTGGTTTAGATATAGTCGGATCTCATGTCGATCTGCTTAGATCTAGTGTAGATCTACATCAGATCTGAGTAGATCTACTCACCTTCTTTACCGGAAACTCGTCTCCGTCACTATCGGTAAGGGTAGAGTAAGGAGTCGGTGGTCGGAGCTTGCCGATGAACCCAATCAATAGTGGTCGTCGGTTTCTGGTGACTATATATTAGAAAGCGAAAGAGAATAGATAAGGCATGGTCGGTGGCCAGAAATCAAGAAGAGAAAGAGATAGAGAAGAATGAATGTACAGAGAAAAACAAAGAAGAAAAATACTTAGTGGACTTTTGAGGGTATTCAGAAGCTTGTGAGAAATAAACTTCTCTTCTTTTAAATAGGACTCCTAAGTAATTTGTCCAAAAAAGTAACCACGTACCACTCAAAAGCTCAGATCTTAGGGACCAAAATTAGACAACTAGGCTACACATTTTTCATTATAATTATATTATTAAATTCTATATATTTTTCATTCACATAATTTTAATATTTTCGTTATTTTTTTTTTGTTTACTTTTCAACATAATTTAAGTAGTTCGATTGATTTTTTTTTTCAACATAATTCAACTAATTTGATTATTTTTTATTTTATTTTATTTTTCTTACCTTGGGTGGACTCGGATTATAAGCCTTTGTCCAAAGTCCTAAATTATTTTTCATGGATTGGAACATTCTAGGTACTCAAGCAGGCTAGGATAGATTGATCAAGTTGGATAATATCAAATTTTTTTGTCCATAAGGCATTTGAAGACCTTTAATTATAATGGAATAAAAAAATATAATTATTTTTTATGTGATGATGGTGAAAAAATAGTCCGGAGAGATCCTACTTCCACAATACTCATGCTATTTTCTTTTCTCATTTAACCCATCATTGCAATGTTAAAGTTATTTAGCCTCCGTTTGAGGAATGGGTTGACTTGTTAATTTTTTAATTTTTTTTGACTATTTTAACTTGAGCTAAAAAGTTTTGTTTGGAAAGGACTTTTTGACTTTTTAAATTTTTTTTGTGAGAGAAGAGTATAATGATTATAGGTTGGATGTAATATTTTATTTTTTGTGGCTAAAATAACTTATTTTATCTTTTATGACTAAAATAGCCAAAAAAACTTGGAAAAGCTCTTCCCAAACAAACCAATTTTAATACCGTGTTAAACACACATGAATTAAATTGTATGTGGACCAAATATTCCCTTACATATTTTAATCCTGTAATCAAATACAAAAGTACAAATTTATCTTTCAATTTTTATCAGACTTATAGTGATGTAAACAAACGTAGCCTGAAAGTAAACAAACATTAGACTATTATTAATCATTTGAAATTTATGTTTAAAATTTAGAATTGGAGGCTATTATTGTGACATTGATTAAACTCTTTCATGTTATCCTAATGTAATTGAAAATGACCCTTGAATTTGCTCAGATGGCAACAAAACAATCGAATGACACCATGCATCCTTAGAAGTGATCAAGATTAGATTAGATTTTAAATATGTGTCAAATCAAACTTAATATCTACTAGAAAAATGTTAATGATCGGCCAATTATATATATATATATATAATCCATTTATAAGTAAATAAGAATGCATCAAAATAAGTTTCTTTTATTTTTTATTTTTATTTTCTTTTTGTTACGTTAGGGTGTGGGTAGCATGACTCTACACAATATATGCATTGGTGGAGCCAGAAATTTAATGTAGAGAGTACACCCATTAATCACAACATTAAATTTTTTTTCCTTCATATCAAGTAACAGTAAGATATTATTAAATTTATACATTTATATTTTTATTTTTATTACAATTATCTTGAGATTTACATTAATGTGATATAAATCTAGTCAATAACTAAATTTTATGAATCAAATAATCAATAAGTTCAATCCTATCAATTCAAAAAAAGTGTCTCACAATGAGGAGAAATAAGCAACTAAACAAATCTCATAATAAGAAATGAATTATCAATTGATTCAATTATTGTCTTGACTTATCAATTAAAAGTGTATAAGAATAATCAAAATAATAAAATAGAGAATTTTTAAAATTAAAAAAAACAAAAAGTTTTACATAATTTAAAGAGGGTCACTATTATGATTTTATAAAGGATACATAATATATAATCTTCATCTATATGAGTAATAGTTTAAAAATTGAAAGTTTAGGGGGGGACGTGACCCCCTACGCCTTAGGTGGCTTCGCCCCTGAATATGTGTGAAGAACAAACATTTGATTACAGTTTAATAGTAGAAAAAATTTAAAATCATTTTCAAAAATTAATTATTAAGAGGTAAGGGAATGATGGCTACATTTGATTTAGTTTTCCCAAATTTGTTTCATTTTTTTAACTAAAAATGAATTTTGTATGAAAAATAAAAAAATCAAAAGTATTTATCATTTTTATATAATTTTATTTTTTTGAGGATATAAATAATTTTAAAAATATATTTTTATATTGATTTTTATCAATTACTTCCTTTTAAAAAAAAAAAAATTATGAAAACAAACCAGACATGACCGAATTTTTTCTTTTATTTTTTTGTTATCAACTTTTAATTTATACAAAATTACACTAAAACAGGCCCATAGCTAGCATGATTGGGAACTACAAGTAGGGATGGCAATTTGAACTTAGCTTGATGGGGACTTGATCCTCTGTTTTTCCCGAAAATTACCCCCATAGGGTTGGAGATGGTATTGAAAATTGAATTCCTGATGGTTTTTAGGCTGGGAACGGGGATAGGTGCCCCCAGCGCCGCCTCTGCCTCCGTCTCCGCCCTGCCCCGAATTATCTCCAAATAATTCCCCGAATATTCCCCATATATATATGTTTGAGTCTGCCTCTCTCCCACTCCTGTTCATTTCTCTCTCAACCTCTCTCTCTCTCTCTGCGTAGCTGCTCCTCATGGCATCAGCGGCGATCTCTCTCCTCCCATCACCGCCAATCTCCCTCCTCCCATCTTCCGATCTATTTTTTATTTCATCTTGTTAATCTTTTTTAACTTTTCTTGTTTATCAATCACAGTGTTGAGAATCGATTGATTTCGCCTTTGATTTTTGAATCATGCAATAGTCTGAGTTTGTTGATTTCAAGATGAAGTTAAAGAGGAGGAGGGCTTCGGAAGTGGTACACTAAGTGTTTTCTAATTTAATCTTTTGATTGATGAATGTATTTGTTTTTTTAGTGTGTAATTATTTAGGGTTTATGTTTTCACTGAACCATCACAGTAATTTTCGTAGTTTGCAATGATCGGAAAGCGATTGACCCACTGTTTATCTAGAATTTGATGGTCTAAAGATTGTTTCTTTCACATAGAATCGGATTTAAGAATTTTAACTTTTTCTTATTGACACTATGCACGGATTGTTAGTTTTGGAAATTGTTGAAATTATAACGAAGTTAATTGCTTTTTATGCCATGGGTTGAAGTATGTTGATTTGCTATTATTGAATATATATGTTGTTGTTTTTTTTATTTTGGCTGGAGAATTTTTGGGGTTGGGGAAACCCGATCCCCGTGCAGGGGCGAGGGCGGTGATAGGCTCCCCATCGAGGATCGGGGCCGGGAACAGGAAAATTTCTACCATTAGGAATCGGGGACGGAGAGTGTGGTCCCCGCCTCCGTCCCTGCTCGTTGCCATTCCTAACTACAAGCATCATGTTTGGTTTGGTTTGTAAAAACTATTTCCTAGTTTTAAATTTTGTTTTTTTTGTTTTCATGAACTTTTTTGGGAGCTGCTATTTTTACTCTCCTTTATTCCAAATACATTATCTTCTTTATCCTTATTATACATAGTTACTATTTTTACTCTATTTTGCTCTAAATACACTCCCTTATATGTATAATAAAGACAAAAAAAAGAGAGAGTATATTTCGAGCAAAATAGAGTGAGAATAGTGGCTCCCACTTTTTTTCCCTCATATTTTACATTTTTTTTTTATATTTATACATCTAAAAAATAAAGTATATACGAGGAAATTTAAAAATAAATTATTAAAGAAAAAAATACAAAAATATAGTGACTTTTTTTTTTTAGTGGATGTGTGAATTAGGTACAAACAAATAAAAAATCTAATAGAAGTGAAGGAATGGTTTAAGAATTAGTTAGTTGATTTTTTAATTTTTTTATTAAAAGAAATATAGAAAAGCAAAGAGTGATATGAATAATTTATAATGATTTTTTAATTTTTTGATTTTTTTTTGGGATCATATTAGCCACTTCCCAAGCAAGACGTAACTACCTAGTTTTTTGGGAATATCATGGTGATGGTATGACGGTCAATAACAATGGTTATAACTTTGAATTTGGTCCAGTGGTCTTGGGATTGTTAGGAGTATTTTTTTTTTTTTTTTTTTTTTTTTGAGGACAAGAAAAAGGGCTCTGTGGTGTCATCATGGCCCCTGTGGGCCCTAGTCCCGGGGTAACCGGTTGCCAGCTAGGAATTAACCCCCACCAAGTGGGGGACCCACCACCAGGGCACCAGGGAAGGGCAGACACACACCGCAGCAGAGCCCAGGAACGAGGGGAGTAAAGGGCGAGCTCTCCGAAGAGATAACAAGCAGCCCCCTCCCAGGAATCGAACCTGGGTCGCGGCTGGGGCATGTGCTGCGTCCTTCCACCAGGCCACCAACCCTGGTGGTGGATTGTTAGGAGTTTGAGCTGCTGAAACAATGATGACTCTTTAATTGTAATTTAAGGGTAGATAAAGGGGATTGAAATTTACTAGGCTGTTAGTCTTGTGATATATTGTCTTCAGATTATTTGATTGGACTGAATTTGTATCCTAAGTTTGTTTAGTCATGGAATTAGATGTCAGGAAATGACTATTTGGTTGGATATGATATGAATCCTATGTTTATTTGGGATATTATGGAGAAGGATAAATGTTCAAATGATTATTTTACCCTTTTCAATTATTTACTAAGTAATAGCAATATTAAATACATCTTTAATATTTTAATTATTTTTAACTAGATTAAATAAAAATTTATTTTATTTTATTTTTACACAAATAAATAAATTTATTTTTTTAAAATTAAATAAATAAAATATCAATAAAAACATATGTTATTTTTTAATTAAAATTTTAAATAAATTTATTTAAAAAAATAATAATAATTAAATAATGAAATTAAATAAAACATCTATTGAAATTAAATAAAATATAAGAAAAATTTTAAAATAAAATACCAATAAAATATTTATAAAAAAATATTTTAGAAAATTAAATAAATAAAACATCAATAAAAATTAAATAAAATTATTTTATTTTTAAATTGATACATTTAAATTTTATTAAATTTTACTAAATATAATACATAATTAAATAGTAGAGGGTCAAAATGGTCATTTTACCGCCTAATCTCATATCCCCATTTATCCCTCCATTTGTGTCTCACAACCCTCATGGGACACAATAGTCCAATGAATTTGGAACTAATAGTCTGGTGTAAAAATTTTGAACCAAACAACAGACTATTAGTCCGAATAGACTAATATTCTAATCCCATCCCCTCAATCTCTCAAAACAAACACCATCTAACTTTACTAAGAGTAACTCCAAGGGAGGAGACAAAGGGAAATATGAGGCATTTTTGCTAGTGAAATTGTTTTGGTCTTCCTCCAAAAATGCCAGGCAAAAGGTTTTTCCGCCATTTTGCTTATGTTTGCATTCTGTCTCTATCTTTTCTGCATTTCTACTTCTTTCATATTTGCTATTTCTTCTTTGCTTCGACCCATTTGATCGTTTTAAAAAATTACCATTGAAAGAATATGATCATTTAAAAATATAATTGTGTTAAAATGTTATTTTAAGAAATAATTTAATAATACATTTAAAAAAATAAATATTTGTAAATTTCATATTAGCAATTACGTCAACACTAAGTGCATATGCAACATGTCATTAAAAATTATATTTTTTATTTATATTTATAGTAATTTTCTTTTAAAAATTAGTTAAAGTAGTTTGATTAGTTATCTTAAATAAAGAGTATGGTTAGAGTACACACTAACTAAACTAGTTAGAGAAAATAAAGAGAGTATTTTTCTATGTATTTTTACAAGGCATTTTGCATAGTTGCCCTAACAAACTAACATCCTACAATCCTGACTAAAAAAAAAAAAAAAAAAAAAAATTACATAGCTTAAAAAATAAAATAATATGAAAAAAATTTAATAAAGCACTATTAACTTCGTTGTCATTTGTTTTTTAATTTTAATTTTTATTTTTAAAGCACTATTAACTGGACACAACTAACTTTGATAATTTTTGCCAAACATGTGATTGAAACACCGCGTAAAAACATTAGAACAAGCCGAAAATTTTAAAATTGTCCCCTCAAAAAAAAAAAAAAAAAAAAAAAAAAAAGAAAAAAAGAAAAGAAAAAGAAAGAAGTAAATTTATAAATATATGTATTAAAATTTGTTTAAAATGTGAATTGTCTCTTTATTTTTTGAAAATTATATCTCGCCTATTTAAATTTGTGATCACATGACAAGTGGGATTTTTTTTATTAATAATTCATTCAGTCAATTAACAATTTTAATTATCACAAATATAATTTAATTAACAATTATAATAATTTTATTGTTGTATGAGAGAGTTGTTAAAAATTTCATTTATTTTGTTAATTCCGTTAGATAAGAAATTCTGATAAAGGAAATATTTATAATTTTTAAAACTATAGGAACCAGTTCGTATTTTAAATAAATTTAAAAAATATATGTGTAGTTTATCCAAATAATAGTGATTCAAATTTCTTCTATTTTCTAAAAAAAGATAAAAAAGTAAAATGAAGATGTCAAGTGATATCTATCATGACAAGACACTAGAATGGAAAACAAGTTTTATCATATTTAAAAAAAAAAATGTGACAAAAATAACATATTTTTAACGAGGTGATAAGATTTTGAAGCATGCATATGAACATGGTGAGTTTTGTTGGGCCCATGTACCGACTCTTAGAATATAAAGCTCTTTATAGATATTAAAAAATAATAATAAAATTAAAAATCTATCCATCATTACCCATATAATAAGAGGTGGTGGTGGACCTACAAAAAAAATCAAACCAAAATGAAATCTACAGGAAAAAAAAAATACATAAAAAAAAACCTTTGTTAAGTTAAATATAAAAGGAGTCTTCTTAGGTGTGCAACCCACAAAAGGTGTAAGTGGGTTGCACACCATGTGCCACTCACACAAAAGGTGTAAGTGTAAGGTGTAAGTGTAAGTGGAAGGTATAAATGAAATGTATAAGTTGCACACCATGTGCCACTTACACAAAAGGTGTAAGTACAAGGTAAAAAAGGTGTAAGTGTAAGGTGTAAGTGAACACAAAAAAGTGTAAAGTGTAAGTTGCACACTATAGCATTACCCTAAATAAAATAAAAACATTGCTTTTCACTCCACAAACAATAAGCTTCAGCACAAAGCTTATTCTGCATAATTAATGTACAATACATAAAGAGAATTTAAGAAATCCTAATTTTGTTTAATGAGATCTCAACAAACTTCTGTAGAAAATCAATTTGTAAAAATTAATTTTGCTGAGACTAAATTTTAGTTAAAAGTTAAAAAGTTACTATACGTTACCGCATGACTCTTTTTATTTTTTATTTTTGTATATCTTTTGTAAAAAATAAAAAAATTATTAAAATAACTTATTTCCAAATGAATCCTTAACTTTAAGTTAAGATAAACAGAATGAGGGAAGTAAAAGATAAACAAGAAGAAATCCAGTGGGTCTATTTAAAATTCAAAACCAAAGATAAAGTTCAAAACTTTGATTTTTTTTTTTTTTTTTGGGTACAAACATAGAGGAAAACGAGGAGGAAACTCAACAAAATGAATAAAAAGTGAAGGAAAAAAACACTAAAATCTATGCAAGAAACTCAACGAAATTAAAATCCATGACTCTAATCTACCTCTAACGATGCTGAAATCAGGTAGACAAAAATAAAATAAAAAAAGGGCTAAGAACACAAACATAAGGACAAGAATATAAATAAATCAGAATTGAAAAGTGATCCATGGAAATAAATCAAACCTGTAGTGTAGAGCATCTATTTGCAGAGCAAACAGAAGAGAAACAACAAGAGAAAAGAAAATGAAGAAAATATGAAAGGAAGATGAAAGGAACAAATGAGAATCAAATAGAACAGAGAGAAGAAGAAGGCACACAGTGTACTTCTCTGTTTTAGTAAGAGTGCTGTTATTAATACTTACATAAATTCTTTAAACCTTCAATTTTTATTTTTTTTTATTACAATTATATCTTGAAATAAAATTACATTAAAAGACATCATTTAATGAAATACCTACCTACCAAATAAGAATTACCATTATACAATACTGCACACCCACCCCTACTCCCACTTCCACCTCCACCTCCAGCTATATGTATTCCACCTTTCTAAACCCTAAACTTGTTGCTCTTCATAACCAACCAACATAAACCCTAAACTCTAAACCTATTACTTTTCATAACTATCTTAAACATTGAATGCATTATCTTCATCACCATCATAAACCCTCGTGAACTAGAAACCTTAAACCAGAAAGCTCTTTTCAAGTCTAACATATTACTCTTCATCAGTTATTTCATCTTGTAGAGCAATGGAGGATGATGACAATGTTGGAAAAAATGATTTTTTGGGGACTTTAATTAAATATTAAAGTGGGTCCTAACCAATTTTTTGTGTTGGGTCCAAGTGAGCCAAAAACCATTGGGTTTTGAATAAGAAATTGCCAAGAAATTGCTTCATGATGTTAGATTCATGAATTGGATTTTAAAGAGTATTTAAATCTTTTTTCTTGGCTAAAGGGTGTGAATCCTTTGGGCATCCATACTTTTCATTTTGTGGAAAGGGGTTATAGATGCTTGGTGTTTTAATGACTAGCCTTAAAGGCTGGCCTTAAAGGCTGGAGGCTTTTCCTCTCTCCCTTATACATGTATAAATTGAGACCCTCCTGTCAAGTTTCAATATAGAAAATTTTGTTTCCATTTTACAAGTCAGTTTGCTAGATAGTTCCTATTGTGAGAGAGTGCTGCCATTGTTTTGTTCGCTAAGCTAGACAGATAGTGCTTCTGCCGTAGCTGGTTTTGACCGTCGTATCCTGGGAGACAGACGCCAGGTTTCCTCAAGCACTCGACCCGTGAGGCAACGAAATCTGTTTTAAGGAAACTGCTTCCGTGCAAGCTTCGGTTTCGTCTCTTTACCCTTTTATTGTTTTGTGTATTTCTGTTGAAATTTAATTGTAATTATTAGCATATGTTCTTGGTAGATAATTTATTTTTTTCATAAATCTATTTATTTAATTTCACAATTTTGAACAACAAGCTTAAAACAGATTTTATATATCTTTTCTATGAAATTGATCGAATAGATTTATTTAGACTATTAGGTTAGCTTTGTATAACGTTACTAGGAATTGTTGCGGAATTGCTCACTATTTCAATAATTGTAAATTATGTAATGGTACTCTCTAATTACTTAGTTTAATTAGAATACTCTATTATAATTTGCGTACTTAATTGTATTAGTATGATCTTGTTTTATGCGTATGGTTCATCATTTCCCTACCATGATTTGCATGAATTTTAAGGTTATAAAATATAATTTATGGATGTTGCAATTTTGACATGCTTATTATTTTCTAGGTTAGATTACATAATTTAATGTTTTTGGAGTTATAGAGTTTTATGAATTGTGTATATGATTAATCTAAATTATCTAATTAGGTGCATTAATCTGAATTATTTAATTAGGTGCATTAATTTGAATTATTTATTTAGGTGCATTAATCTGAATTATTTAATTAGGTGCATTAATCTGAATTATTTAATGGGTGCATTAACTTTGAATTTGACTTATCTATTTGGAGTTATTAGTTTAAATGTTTATTATAAATTAATTTCATTCATGACTCATGAGTATTGAACTTTATTTTAAAGTTGTAATTTAATTTTGAAGTTACAAATTGTATTTTGTTTTGGTACCTTATATTAGTTGGTTACTTATATAATTAATAGTTGGCTAGATGGTTTCAATTATTTATTATAATTAAATTTTTTAGATTATTTGTTTGTATTTTGTTGCGGTTTGCTACTAACTTTCTTTGTAGGGATATACTAATGCGAAAAACAAATATAAAACCAAATGAATAGAATTTGGGATGTAAAAACAAAAATGTTTGGACTACTAACGTTTGTGTTGAATAGGAATACCTAAGCGTGGAAAGGCTTTTGGATTAAATAGAATCCTTATGGATTGACTATTTTATTTAAATGTTTGAAGTATGTTTTGCTTGAGATTTAGTTGGTTTGTTTACCAATTTGTGCTAGCAAGTTTTATTTGCTTGTTTTGTTAGAAGCATTTTATATGCGTGTAATTGTTATAGTAATTTTTAAATTGCTTGTAAGTTTGGAACTTGGTTTGGTTTTCTGTGATAGAAACCAAAGTTTTAGCTTTGGCTAAAGAGTAGTTCTTATTTGTTCAGAAATGACAACTAAGATGGATTTGGTTTCAAACTTTTGAAGTTTGAGGAAGTCTTTGGGTTTAATCATTTTATTTCCAAAGTGTTGAAAAACCAAGTTTGGAGAAAGTCTTTAGTTATTATCTGATTATGTCCAAAGTGTTTTGGTTTTGAGAAAGGAAACCAAATTTTAGCATTAGCTAAAATATTTATGATTTTATTCAGAAATAATGGGCGTAGTTCCGGGAGTACCGGTTAATTTTTATGAGTGGTGTAATTCTGGTAGCAAATTTTATTTGCTTGGAAATCGGTTTATTATAACCTGATTTATCCCCTGGAAATCTTAATTTTAAAATTGTTTCCTATGGACTAGGAGTCAACATGCTCTTGGATGTTTTGTCAAAAGGTTAACTGGGTTTTAAGTGGGACCGATGTGACCCCTCCAGTCTTTCTGGGAACATTCCTGACCATGTTTGATTCTAGGTTAAATGGTGAGACTAGTTTTAAATTAAATTTCCATCTGAGGGATTTTTTAAGGGTTAAGTTTAATTTCTGGAATCAGAAAAGTGAAATTCTGTTGTGATGTTTCAGAAATGACTTCAAAAGATGACAAACAGTAATGGTGTTCCACCAGACAACCTTTGCCTCACGAGATTCTTAAAGGAAGATCTTGAGAGATCAAGTATGATTAAAGGAAATCATAAGATTGCATTAAAATATCTCTGAATTGATCAGAGGCAAATAGTATAGTATCCTTGTGTTATTTATAGCATCTATGATTGCTATGTGACTTTGCTTGAAAGCAAAGTTGAGACAACCTGTTATAGTAGGTGAATATTTTTTGGATTTTTAAATTCCAAATATATTCTTAAATTGGTGGCTCCTAGTGAGTACAAGATCATTGATCACAGAGATAGAAAACTGGTGGTTCCTAGGAGGTGTTAGACCACTGGCTACATAATTATGAGATTTTGGTTCCTAGTAGTGAACAGATTACTGATCACATGTCAAGACATCATGGTTCCTAGTAGTGGAGAGGCTACTGGTCATATGTCAAGACATGATGATTCCTAGTAATGAAAGAGTCTATTGATCCTATGTCAGGACGTTGTGATTCCTAGTAGTAAAGTGACTACTAATCACAGGTTAAGACATTGTGATTCCTAGTAGTAGAAAGTCTACTGACCACATGCTGAGAAATTAGTGATTCCTAGTGATAAGACTACTGGCCATGTTATGAAGTTCCGAATAGTAGACTATTGAACACTGGATTTGTGTTTCCTAATAGTAAAACTATTGGCTTCAGAGTGATAGGTCGGACCTAATATATTTGGGTGCCTAATTCGGTTGATGACATTCTGGGAATGTATTTACTGTGATATGATTTTGAGAGTTTCATAATCATTGTGACACAAGGATTTGTTCAAAAAACTTTGTATAAATTCTACAAAGAAGACTTAATTATCCGACTCCGAATTGAGGAGGATAATAGAAAGAAAGGAGGAAGTACCTCCTTAGTGAAGGCCAATGTCATTGAGCATGGCAAATTTTCTGGGATGAGGAAGAAGCCTCCCGTGAACAAGGGCTCTATGCTGGGGCCAAGGGGTGGTGTTGCAAAGAAATTGGCATACAAGCCGTGGGAACCTGGTTATCGGTTCTTTGGGAAGTGCTACAACTGTGGTAGCGAGGTTTTTTAGTTTTACTAGGGCTACACGCCACATCTGCTTCGAGAAGGAGTTGTTTACAACTTTCGAACCAGTTACAAATGGTAAGAAGTTGTTTATGGGAAACTCTGCTACCTCGATTGTTGAGGGGAAAGGAAAGGTGGTCCTGAAGTTAACCTCAGGAAAGAGCTAACCTTGAACGAAGTCCTGTATGTTCCAGACATTCGTAAGAATCTTGTTTCAAGGACTCTTCTTAGTAAACATGTTTTCTCATGGTTTTTGAGTCTGACAAGGTCGTTCTGACGAAACACAAGTGTGAAACTTGTGTTGAAGTGAAGTGGACAAGATCCCGTATGAGTTATAGAAAGGCGTTAAGCCTTCTTATAAATTCTTACAAATGTGGGGGTGTCTTGCTATTATGGCGATTCTTACACCCTAACGGGTTAGGATAGGCCCGAAATCTGTGGATTGTATATTCATTGGTTATGCACATAATAGTAGTGCATATCGATTTCTTGTTCGTAAGTTTGAAATTCCAGACATACACAGGAATACCATCATGGAGTCAAGGAATGTCTGTTTCTTTGAAGACATTTTTCCTTGCCGAACCCATGCAGGGGTTCCAAGGTCTTTGGAGCAATTTGATGAGCTTGCTAGTGAGGATGATCATGTTGATGATCCAGGTGATGATCAAATTGAGGTTTTAGATGAGCCCAGAAGGAGTAATAGGACATCCAAATCTTTTGGTCTAGACTTCTTGACTTATATGGTTGAGAACGAACCTCAAACTTTCCACGAAGCTGTGACTTATCCTGAGAGTCCTTTATGGAAAGAAGCGATCAAAAGTGAGATTGACTCCATCTTACAGAACCACACCTGGGAGTTGGTAGATTTACCTCCAGGTTGTAAGCCTTTAGGCTGCAAATGGATTTTTAAACGAAAGATGAAGGCCGATGGGTCAATTGACAAGTATAAGGCGAGGCTCGTTATCAAAGGGTACAGGCAACGAGAAGGCCTGGATTACTTTGATACGTACTCACCTGTAACTAGGATAACATCCATTCGCATTGTGATTGCGATAGCAGCTTTGCGCAATCTTGAGATACACCAGATGGATGTAAAGACAGCTTTCTTAAATGGGGATTTGAATGAAGAAATCTACATGGAGCAACCTGAAGGGTTTTCAGCTCCAAGACAAAGCAAGAAAGTCTGTAAACTTGTCAAGTCTCTGTATGGTTTAAAACAAGCGCCTAAACAATGGCATGAGAAGTTTGACAATGTAATGTTGTCAAATGGGTTTAGAATCAACGAATGTGACAAGTATATTTATGTCAAAAACATTGACAGAGGTTATGTCATTTTGTGTCTATATGTTGATGATATGCTCATTATAGGTAGTAATGATGAAATGATCAAAACTACCAAGAAGTTGCTAAACTCTAAATTTGACATGAAGGATATGGACATTGCAGATGTTATTCTGGGAATTAAGATTACCAGAATCTCTGGCGGAATTGTACTTTCTCAGTCTCATTATGTTGATAAGATACTTGAGAAATTTAGTGGATCAGATACGAGTGTGTCATCGACACCTGTAGACTTAAGTCTACACTTTACCAAGAATAATAAAGAGAGTGTCTCTCAGTTAGAATATTCTCGGGTAATTGGAAGTTTAATGTATCTGATGATTTGTACTAGGCCAGATATGGCTTACTCGGTTAGCAGGCTTAGTAGATACACAAGTAATCCTGATGCTTCTCATTGGAAGGGCATTGTGTAGGTGTTAAGGTATTTACGCTACACTCAGGATTATGGACTGCATTATACTCGATATCCAGCGGTGCTTGAAGGATATAGTGACGCGAATTGGATATCAGATATAAAGGACTCAAAGTCCACTAGTGGATATGTGCTCACTTTTGGTGGGGCAACCGTGTCTTGGAAATCTTCCAAGCAAACGTGTATATCTAGATCAACGATGGAATCAGAGTTTTTTGCTTTGGATAAAGCAATGGAAGAAGCAGAATGGATTCGCCATTTCATTGAAGATATTCCACGTTGGTCTAAACCTGTGCCAGCTATTTGTATTCATTGTGATTGTCAATCTGCAATTGGTAGGGCACAGAGTAATATGTATAATGGAAAGTCTAGACATATCCGTCGTAGACATAATTCCATACGACAACTACTCTCGAATGGAGTTGTCTCTTTAGACTATGTAAAGTCTAAGGACAACATTGCGGATCCGCTAACCAAAGGGTTAAGTTGAGTGTTAGTTGAAACGTCGCCAAAAGGAATGGAGTTAAGGCCTTTGGAAGTTACCGGAATGGAAACCCAACCTAGTTGACTGGAGATCCCAAGATCTAGGTTCAATGGGACAACCTAATTGCGTGTAACGGTGGTATGTCACTGAGGAGGTTAAACCTCCAGCCATTCCTTCTATCAGTGATACCTGCAAGTGTAGAGGATAAGCTGAGCTTTTAATGACTCTTATGTGTTAAGCTGTTAAGCTGAGTATTGCAGGATACTTTAGTAGAGTCACCTATGTGAGTTTGAAGTGGGGCCGCTTCTAGAAGAATTGGGCAGGCCAAGATTCTTTGAAACCACTCGCTGAATCAAGCTAGTGTCCAAGGCCACACAGGGCACACCAGTGAGAACATAATGGTGGTAGGAGTAATTCCCGTGTGAGATCTATTGTCTCAGTTTATATTAACGGTAGAGCAGTTCAAGATGTCTTATTCACTGATCTGCTAGTAAACTCGATAGGTTTTCACTGGGAGAGGTTCAAAGCCAAAAGCTACCTTCTCTGATGTCGGGGTTAGTCCGTTGTACTCTCTCTCAGAGTCTTTATTGTTGAACGATGTCCGTTTGTTGAGTCTTTCGGTCAATTTTTATTCATGTGGGGGATTGTTGGAAAAAATGGTTTTTTGGGGACTTTAATTTAATATTAAAGTGTGGTGACTTTAATTAAATATTAAAGTGGGTCCTAACTAATTTTTTGTGTTGGGTCCAAGTGAGCCAAAAACCATTGGGTTTTGAATAAGAAATTGTCAAAAAATTGCTTCATGATGTTAGATTCATGAATAGGATTTTAAAGAATATTTAAATCTTTTTTCTTGGCTAAAGGGTGTGAATCCTTTGGGCATCTATACTTTTCATTTTGTGGAAAGGGGCTATGGATGCTTGGTGTTTTAATGACTAGCCTTAAAGGCTAGAGGCCTTTTTCTCTCTCCTCTATACATGTATAAATTGAGACCCTCCTGTCAAGTTTCAATATAGAAATTTTTGCTTCCATTTTACAAGTCAGTTTGCTAGATAGTTCCTATTGTGAGAGAGTGCTGCCATTGTTTTGTTCGCTAAACTAGACAGATAGTGTTTCTGCCATAGCTGGTTTTAACCGTCGTATCTTGGGAGACAGACGCCGGGTTTTCTCAAGAACTCGACCCGTAAGGCGGCGAAATCTGTTTTAAGGAAACTGCTTCCGTGCAAGCTTCGGTTTCGTCTCTTTACCCTTTTATTGTTTTGTGTATTTCTGTTGAAATTTAATTGTAATTATTAGCATATGTTCTTGGTATATAATTTGTTTTCTTCATAAATCTATTTATTTAATTTCACAATTTTGAACAACAGACAACAATTATGATAAGGTTGGTGTTCTATTAATAAGTTTATATGTTTTGCATTAGCATTCTCGATCATTTTCTATCGTTGTTGTTTTGCTCGAGCTGTTTGGTTCTGGTTTGCTGACTGTTAAGATTATGTTCGGTAACACAATACTGAACACAAACATTTAGTTCAATATATGGGTTCCGAATAGCAATGCAGATAGTCGATACTGTTGTCTAGAACATGACCTTTATGCCAAATGGTTTGATTTTTGTATCTTCAACAATAGATTGTGTTTTTCGTGAGGATTGTTTCCTCTAAAATTCCCTTATACGCCAAAATAAATCAAAAAATCAAAATGGGGAGTCGATGCCTTAAATATACACAATAATTTTCGATGAATCATTATTCTTTAAAATAATACGCTACACAATTTATCATTTGACATTTGACATTTGTCAATTTATCTTCTAGAAACTTAACAAAAAAAAGTATTGAATTCCATTAATTTAATCAATCAATATCAAATTAGAAGCTACACATGTATGTAAATCACTTCTAGAAATATGATGTTTGACATAAAATCACAATAGAGTTAACTTTAATTAATGTAATGATATTTTATATTATGATATATGTTACCAAAATAATAATAATAATAATAATAATAATAATAATAATAATAATAATAATAATAATAATAATTTTTATTTAAAATAAAATTTAATTTTAATTATTTATTTTAAATAATTTTAGTCTTATTGCTCTATAAAAGTGTTACTTGAATAATAGTTAAATTATTTGTTTATTTTGATAGTTTTAGTTCTATTGTGTTATGAAGTGTAATTATCATATAATGATTTTATATGATATATATTAAATTAATTATTTAGAGTATTGAATTTTGGAATTTTTTTAAAGTCCATGGAATTAAGATTTTATAGGATAAAAGACATGCAATATTTTCATAGTACTTGGGGTCCCTCAACTTTTTTTTTCAGAGAAATTTTAATTCAAAGAAATTTTTGATCTAGAGAAATTTCGATCTAGAGAAATTTCAGACAAAATTCTATGTATGTTAAAATTTCTCTAGTTTACTCAATTTCTCTGATTTTCTCTGTGTTTTCAAATTTCTCTGATTTGTTCACAAATTTCTCTGATATGATCACAATTTTTACTGTGTTTTGACTAATTTTCTCTGATTTGCTCACAATCTTCAATTATTTACTAATTTTTAACACCAAATCAATTAGATTAGTCAACATTTACTTTTCATCGAAGAAGTCGGTATGAGCGAAGGAGCAATGTAAGGGTCAGACCTGGAAGGCATAGTGGTGGCAAATTGTCCGGCGATCGGAATGGAACCTTCAAGTAGCAATACGACTTGTCACTTACAACTACAAGTTTGAAGTATTGATTAAAAAGATTATCGTGTATAATGTACAAGCACGAACTATCTCAAGTAGCACAAGTCGTTCGCTCTAAACTAGGGTAACAACATGACTCGTCCTTCGTAGTATGGCTCGTCTCATGCATTGAATATGAAAGAATAGAAAACTATTACATAGAAAGTATTAAGCAATCACAGAAAGTAGAATACTTGAAAAGAATAATGAAAAATATATTTAAAAATTTCTTAAACACCATACAACTCGTTCAAACCATTACACAATCAAAAACCAAAGAGAAAACCCTAGTTACTTGGCTAGGGTTTCATCAAAACCCTAGAAAGATGAGATTAGCCATTCATGGAGGGGTGAGAAAAGGTAGAGGGAAAAGAAGCCACTGTGGGAGATATTCTTGAAGCTTAAAAAACCTTTCTCTTCAAACTCTAGCCTTTCCTATCCCTTGGAGATTTTCAAGACCTTTATCTAGTATTTTTTTTCCTACCTTTATACTTCCCCCGCATTCCAAACAAGTGTAGCAAATTTTTCACACGAATCGAGGTACAGTTGCAAGTGTGGAAAATGTCACTATATGTGCAGCAAAGGCTTTAAACGTATGGGAAAAATCCTCTGCACATGTAATTTTGCTAGTAGACTTTAGGCTTCAATGAGGGGTGCCATACGTGCGGGAATAACCCTTCGCACGTGTAGGAAATGCTTTTTTAGCTCACATTTCAGGTTTTTGCTCATTTTGTGCTTTAAACGCATCCAACCTGATTGACATTAAACAAGAGTAAAATGTACAAATTAAATAGAGAATAAGGTTAAGAAATCTTAGTTATCAGCCTCAATCAAGAGTTCAGATTGCTCGGTGGCTGTTCGGTTGCCGGTGGAGGCAGTGGCGAAGCGGAGATGAAGATGGAAGTCCAAACGTTGGTGGTGGGAGAAGTGATGTCAGTGGGGTTGAGCTTCGGGTAGGGAGCGCAGTTGGTGGTGTAGTGGTAGTGGTGATCGGACTTTGGTGTGGATTGTTTGCTTGGATGTGATGATCGACTTGGGTTGGAATTTGATTCATGATTTTTCTTGTTCTTGTTTGAATCAAATCGAATATGAGGAACCATAGGTTACAAAAAGGAATATTGTGGACATCTTCCATTAATAAAAGTTAGAGAGGGATGTTAGACTAAATACCCCTTATTTTTTCTTTAATATTCTTTTTGAATTATTCATACATATTGTATATAAGTATATAAAATTTAAATTAAATATAGATGTATTGTAATAAATAATTTCATGTTAAATAAGATTGAGAAAAAATAAAAAATATATAACAAAAATTAATTTGATTCGTGTGATGCACATAATTAAGCATATTCGGTCTTATTTAATTATTTATTTATTTGTACATCGAGATAATTTTTTTTTCAAATATCATAATAATTAAACTAAAATATCAATTCTATAAAAGAAATTTGACAATGAAAAAACTAAATATACGATGAAAAATAAGTATTTCTCAAATAGAGTTCATATAAAATTGATTATTATAATTGAAATTGAGTTTGGGCACATGCTTTGCACGTGGCACGTGATTTTTCATCAACTATTAGTACTATAATTATGTATGTCTCTTAAATTGGTGTGTAATATATATACAAAGTATGGAGACTTGTATGAGTAAATGGATCTATATTCAAAATACAATTAAGTAAGAAATGAATATGCACGGGTATGAAAAATACCTTGCACGTGTACTCCTTGAGATCAAGTTTATATCTCCCCGAACAACATCATGTAATCTGCAAGACAACATGAGTTACTCGGCGAGTGTGTGCTGGAAAATCCCTTCGATGCTTAAGTCAGTTCTAAAGATCAATATGGAAAAGCTCTCAAGACTTCCAGTAAGTAAAAATGCATTACCTTTTTCCAAGTTTACTTTTGAACTTTTATGTATTCAGCAAGGTAGTCTCTTAATAGGACTTCAATTCCTTTTTATAGATTTCTATCAAGAGTCCATCTCTTACAGGAAAAGCCCTATCTTGTAACACCCTTATCTCCAAAGTGTGAGTAAAACAACACAACTCCAAGCTCGGTCAACAAGCTAAGAAATTCATTTTGGTTAGTGAAAAGCAAAGTAATCGTAATGAATGAGTTTGGTCTCTATTAAGACTGCTGAGCAACATGTTACGTCAGGCTATCCTTGAACCAAGCTCATCTCGATTGTTTAACTTTGATCATGCGGCCAACTCTGCCATTATAGCTCGTTACCATTGTTCACTCCTCAAAGATAGCTCGCCCAAACTCCAAGTCCAAGCAATCATATCTTAGTCCTAATCCACGCAAACTTAGCCTAGTTTCTTTGCATGACCCAAATCCAAGGTCAATGCAAATTTTGCTCGGCCCATTTGCACGACGCAAATTACCCTATCAGAATATATACTCAGTTGAATAATTTAAATGATAAATGAGAAATTTTATAAATATAAACATTAATTTATAGTTAGATTGTTGAGATCACAATCCTATCTTAAACAATAAATAGTAAACATGTCATTTAAATATATAGTATTATACAAATCTTTTTCTATCAATTTTTCATAATCCGTATATGTAATACAATTGAAGGTATGAAATTAATTGCATAATTACATAATTTTGTTAAATAGTTTATCTCATAATACAAATTCATTGAATCCATTATTGCATATTATATGCATACTATTGGTGTAAGAATATATTAATATCAATATGTAATATATTTTTATACATCGAGAGTTGTTGAGTCTTGTACAAGCACGAAATGATCTTCTTGTATAATCCTGTTGACCAAGTTTGCCCTCCTTCAAATTTCGTTGTTTTGCTACCTGGAAACACACGTGAGCTAGCTGGGGGGTTTGTGCTAGAAACCCCTCCGATGCCTAAGTCAGCAAGTAGACAATAGACAATAAGCTCTATGAATTTGTGAGTAAAAATTGCAATACCTGTGGTAGGGTTCTGTCATGAGCCTTTATAGATTCCACCAAACACAATCCTAATAGAACTCGAACTCTCCGTAGTAGAGTTCTCCTAGGAGTCATATGTCCAAGGATAATGCTTATCCTTAGAACACCACTATCACTGCAAGCCAAGTGAGATGGTGAACACTCTGCTCGGCTAGCTATGCTTAACCGATCTACCATGTTTCGGTTTACTGCTGACTGCACAGTGTGTCAGTCCTTTATACGAGCTGTGCTGAGCTACGGATAGCTCGGTGTCATGACCCAAACCCGCCTCTAGAGGTTTAGACCATAACCGACCAGTGATCATTTGATTATCGACGGCCTCATACAAACATACAGAATAATTATAATGATGTGGCCATAAACGGAAGCATATCACAATAATGAAAGTCCATTGAGTTGTGGCAATATGATAAAAAATATACATCGCTTATATCATAGCTCATTCACACATTTACATATCCATACAACTTATGTACCATAGTAAAACTCCACGCTTATAGTTTACATATCCCAGACTATTATAGCAAAATCAAAACAAAAGGCATAATAGAATGTTAGTCAAAGACAAAAGCTTTATCTTGGAGACTTGACCAAACAAGTTCACAAAAACAACTCCTAGAGTAGACTCTAAGGTTGGGCTCCATGTTGCTGATCACTTACATATACGCACATAATATAGAGTGAGTGAAGCTCAATGAGTAATAATACTGTAAAGAGGTTTAAATGAATGAGCATAAGTTTTACACCAAATTCATAATCACATTACTAAATGGCCTTGGGCCCAACATAATATGGAATGGCCTCAAACCCATCATATAACAAAACGGCCTTAGGCCCACATATAGTATAGAATGGCCACGAGCCCATACATTAATAGCTGTTCAGAATGACCTTAGATCCAATCATATATTATCATATCATTAACAGAACGGCCTCGGGCCCACACATGGTACAGAACGGCCTCGGGCTCAAGCATATCAAAGTATAACAGAACGACCTTAGGTTCGCATTGCATAGATTATATAAAATTCATGAAACCCATTCATTTTGATCAAAACATAATAGTGGAATAAATCACCATTCACGGATCAAAATAAGTAATTGAGAACATATCTTTACAATACTATTACTAATAGTGTGTTTTATCTTGCGGTGTTTCCTCCGGCACATGATCTACACAAAACATGCCACATACACATTGATAAATAATTCGTTCATTTCGTACACTTTTATTTTAGTGATTTCCAACCTTTTCCAATGGTTTCTAATCAGTATTTCATTTTCTGGAGGGTTTAGATAAGGTCAAGAATGCGTTCAGAAGGTCGGAGAGGTCAACACAAGGAAACATGATTTTTCCTGCCTGGTCACTTGCGCGGTAGGTCCAATCGCTTGAGCAGTCATGCTTTGCTCGTGCGGAAGTGTGAGCCACTCGAGTGTGGAGAATGCAACCCATAGATTTTGTTCATGTTCCACTTGTGAAGAGCTTGCAGCCACATGAGCGGTTTGAGGAAAATCTAGACAATCTGAAAATGGCACAAAATGTAATCTTCCAAACTCATTTCCAAGCCCAATTTCATGCAAAACTAACTAAAAAACATGATATACTAGCATGATTCAAGTGTAATTTCAACTCAAACACATCAATCTTGCTTCAATGATAAAATCAATATCTCACCTTTTTCATACCTTCTTGAATTACATAATCAAGCTCAAAATACATGTAAACATGGATAATCTTTCAACAAATCTTTGCTATATGAACAATCTAGAGTTTATTTCATGGATTATTCACAAGATTGAACTCAAATCAAACAAACTTGAAGAGATAAGTTATTTACAATAGTGTTAAATCTTCATAAAAGTGTAATGATTTAATTAAGTTAACTCAAAACCCTAACTCATAAAAGTGTTAAATCTTCAAATTCCTCTTGATTTCAAGCAAAAGATAAGTTATTTACAAAGATTCTAAGTAGATTTCCATACCTTAGCTCAAATATAGGGTTTGCCCTTTGAATCTCTTCCAAATCCCTAGCTATTCCTTTCTCTCTCTCTCTCTCTCTCTCTTTCTCTCTATTTCACTCTCTAGTAAAAGTTCTTAACAGATAATGAACTCAAGAAGCTATATACATATATCCCATTTAGGCTAATTAACTTAATTAAATCATTACAAATCGGAATCCTGAAAAATTTCACAGTAGGCTCTAAAAATCATGCTAAATACAAATATGAAGTCAGTTTTGGTTCTGGCGCCTCTAAGGCTTTCAATTTTAGTTCAAAGTTATAATTGCAACAGTTATTCCTACATTCAACATATATAATTCCAAAATCACATAGTTCACACACTTAAACATGCAAATTCACATCAAACACATAATCAAATGCATAACTAGCTGAGTTCTAAAGGGATTACATAACTCAAAACCCTAACTCATAAAAGTGTTTAATCTTCAAATGTCTCTTGATTTCAAGCAAAAGATGAGTTATTTACAAAGATTCTAAGTAGATTTCCATGCCTTAGCTAAATCTTGGGTTTGCCCCTTGAATCTCTTCCAAATTCCTAGCTATTTCTCTTCCTCTCTCTCTAACTCACTCTCTAGTAAAGTTCTTAACAAATGTTGAACTCAAGAAGCTATATACATATATCCCACTTAGGCTAATTAACTTAATTAAATCATTACGAATCGTAATTCTACAAAATTTCACAATAGGCTCTAAAAATCATGCTAAACATATATATGAAGTCGGTTTTGGTTTCTGGTGCCTCTAAGGCTTTCAGTTTCAGTTCAAAGTTGTAATTACAATAGATATTCCTACATTCAACAAATATAATTCCAAAATCACATAGTTCACACACTTAAACATGCAAATTCACATCAAAACACATAATCAGATGCATAATTAGCTGAGTTCCAAAGGGATTACAACATACTTGACGACGTGTACTTCACCTTAGCCGAGCCAGACACCATACCTTGGGGCAAACCTAATTTCTGCTCCTTCGCCATGCTTTCTATTGTAGAGGGTGGGCTTTTATTCTCGGTCTAACCTCTGGGCTTTGATTCTCAGTCCAACCCCTTATTTGCAAATTCCTTAGGCAGACCAGACTCTGCCTAACCCAAGTCTCCACTAATACCTTTTGAATTATAAACAATATAGCTGAACTACACCGTCGCCTCGGTTTGAACCTGGATCTGGTTGAGATATTCCACCAATACTTGCTCGGCCAGAATGACGACGGTTGGTGCCACTACCTCTAGGTCAGAAGAGGCCGAGAGAAAATCGTCAAGCGAACACTGGATAAGGACTTGTATAATGATAATTTTCTTCCGATCTCTAGTAATTATGAAGACCAAGAGGCTAGAATACTGGGCTACAACATTAACTGGAATAAGGGATCGCCTGGTAAGAATAGCTCGATTTTCTTCTCATTTGTTATTTCGATGCTTCTTACCGTGCTAACCTTTGTTCTCTTTTTGCAGATCTAAATCGCTTAAAGGTGAATTATGCCTACGCCAACCAAGCCACACTACGCTTCGCTCTATGGTACAAACATAGAGATTGGACCGAGCTGTTAGTGTTGAACCTTCCTACTATTACAGTAGCGGGAGAAAGAGCAAGGTCACTAATTTTCTCTTAGAATCTTTCCCCGAGCCAGATCCCAACCTTCCTCAAATCAACCTAATCTTGCTAACCAAGGAACAAGAAATGAAAAACAAGATAGCCATGTGCGCCCTAATCACCGAACAAACTTCTGCTTCTGTCGCCAAGGTCTAGACTGAGCAACAACCAGTTGGTCAACCACACAAAACTGTTGTTTCCCTTCCCACTGCAAGGGCATCATCATCTTAGCCAAGTAAGAGGGCTCGTACTTCATTTACTAAACAACAACGGCTGGTGGACGAGGAAGAAACCGAGCACCCAGAGGCCATGTTGTACGTCATCAAACCATCCGAAGGGGCCTATCGATTTGGCTGTGCGAACCCTTCATCCCCCCAGTGTGGGCACTAGCTATGACCTTTGCTGTGATTGCAACTAATTCTGTTAGTGCCAAGAAGGACCATATGCTGGCCTTCAATCTATCAAAGAGCGTTTGCCTGCCAGCTGATATAGAGAGGCAGGACCAGCTGTTCGAGCTAAAGGCAATTCGATCAGCTACCAAGTCGCTTGTCCTAGTAAGTGAACTCTACATTATTTTTGTCTTCAACACTTTGTTTGGCATGACTAACGTTTTCCATGATTGGCAGGCCGTACAAAAAAGCCACATAGCTCACAAACGTGTGCTTGAATTGAGGAAGATAGTTAGGGCAGTTATTGTTGACGGTGAGGCTAAAGATGCTGAGCTGAAGCAATTGAAAGCTAGTTTGGCCAAGCTGAATACTAAAAAAGAGGTGTTGGCCGAGTAGGTTTGCTAGGTCGAAGCGAATAAACAAAAGAGGTTGGCAGAAAAAGAAGGACCGCTACCTGCGCTAGCTCACCAAGCTGGAGAGATCAAAAAATGCCAAAATCAAAGTGCTTAAGAAGAAAATGGAGAATGTTGAAGACCGTGGCTATGTGGAGGCCGAGCAGGTCTACGTACAGCAGTGCGAGGCCGCCAAAGATGTTTTCTTCAAGTGCAGTTGGAATGTGGCGGCCGAGTAGCTTGACCAGGCGCCTGACTTTGACGTCTTTCTCAATCCTCCCCCTTATTATATTCCTAGTTACATGACGGTGTATGCCACCACCGTGCAACAGAAGTTCCTTCAGATTGAGGAGGAGGATAGCCTAGGGCCGAACAACGTTTCCTTGGCTAGTGTTGATCTTCTCAGTCGCCAGCCTATACCTACAGCTCGGCTTAAGGTGGTCAACCACACCCAGCCGAGCATAGTTGCAGAAGAGGGCATCGCCAATCTCATAATTGAAGACGTTGCTGGGGCCGAGCTGATAAGAGGCAAAGCTAGTGTAAACGCCGATGCCAAGCTTGATGACCTATTCTTGTGACCGTGTACATAATCACTCATCTTTTCTTTTATTGTTTTTCATTTATTTATGTTTTCCCTTGTTGTAACTGGGCTAGCGGCCTCTCATCTTGTAATCATTTTGCGATATTAATGAAAAAATTTCAATTTTGTGTCTGCTTTTTATGTCTTTCTTCAAATATGTCACAAAAATTTGTGTATGTTTCACTGAGCTAACCAATTTGGCTTTGTATGATCCTGCCAACCTTCTTTAGCCTAGATAATCATCTCGGCTAAAGGGTTCAAAAAATGAGTTTGGTCAAACCTATCAACCTTCTTTGGCTGAGATAACCATCTCGGCTAAAGAGTTCAAAAAATGATGTTGGTTAAACGTATCAACCTTCTTTGGTTGAGATAATCATCTCGGCTAAAGAGTTCAAAAAATGGTGTTGGTCAAACTTGCCACCTTCATTTGCCGAGATAACCATTTCGGCTAAAGGGTTCAAAAAATAGTATTGGTCAAACCTGCCAACCTTCTTTTGCCGAGATAACCATTTGGGCTAAAGAGTTGAAAAAATGATATTAGTCAAACTTGCCAACTTGTTTTGGCCGAGATAACCATTTGGACTAAAGAGTTCAAAAATGGTGCTGGTCAAACCTGCCAACCTTCTTTTGCCGAGATA
This sequence comes from Camellia lanceoleosa, assembly GCA_025200525.1. Classification (NCBI taxonomy): domain Eukaryota; kingdom Viridiplantae; phylum Streptophyta; class Magnoliopsida; order Ericales; family Theaceae; genus Camellia; species Camellia lanceoleosa. The sequence goes on along the minus strand of CM045758.1, from coordinate 57,029,936 downwards.
ACCATTTCGGCTAAAGAGTTCAAAAATAGTGGTTGTCAAACTTGCCTACCTCCTTTTGTTGAGATAACCATTTAGGCTAAAGAGTTCAAAACATAGTGGTTGACAAACCTGCTAACCTTCTTTTACCAAGATAACCATTTCGGCTAAAGAGTTCAAAAAATGGTGGTTGTCAAACCTGCCAACATTCTTTGGTTGAGATAACCATTTCGATCAAAGAGTGCAAAAAGTTGTTGGTCAAACCTACCAACCCTCTTTGCCCCTAGTCGGGCAAAGATTTACATACAGACCGAAGAAATAGAAGTATCGAAAAAGTTTACCATAAAAAATTGTCTACTTGTTTTATTGAATGTTTGACTAAAACGTTAAAGAAAAATACAAGTGTAAAGAGCTAAAAATAGAATATCTTGAGATTGGCCGTGTTCCATGGCCTTGGGATAGCTTGGCTGTCCACATCTTCTAAATGGTAAGCTCATTTTCCTGCTAATCCCACCACTTTGTACAGCCCCTCCCAGTTGGATCCCAATGCGCCATCCCTAGGCACCAAAGTACTTTCCATTACTTTGCGTAGCACCCAATCTCCTATCTTGAATTGCCTTGGATGCACCGCCTTGTTGTATTTTCTAGACAGTTCCTGTTGATATGAGGCAATGTGGACCAACGCTCTTTCTATTCGTTCTTCAGCTAGATCTAGCTCCAAGGCTATGGACTCTCCATTCAAATCTGAATCAAAATTTTCATTCTAATGGTGGGGAGGTCGACTTCCAGAGAGATTACTGCTTCCATGCCATAGGCCAAGGCAAAAGGCATTTCGCCGGTCGACCTACTAGGTGTAGTTTGGTAAACCCATAAGACGCGGGGAAGTTCCTCATCCCATTTTCCTTTCGCTTTTTTAAGCATTTTCTTTAGACCATCTAAGACTACTTTGTTAGAGGCTTCGGCTTGGCCGTTGGCTTGAGGGTATGCTAGCGTGGAGTTATAGAACTCGATCTTGTGCTCTTCACAAAAACCCCTAAAGATTCTTCCATCAAATTGGGTGCCGCTATCAGATATTAAGGCCTTGGGAATTCTAAATCGAGTTATGATGTTCTGTTAGACAAACTTCTTAACGTCTTTTTCTTTGATGGATGCAAGTGCCTCTGCCTCCACCCATTTTGGGAAGTAGTCTGTCACTACGGTGAAGAACTTCCTGTTGCCTAGCGCGGTTGGGAGTGGTCCTACTATTTCTAAGCCCTATATTGCAAAAGGCCAAGGGCTGGTCAGAGGTAGGAGCTCTCTAGTTAGCTGATGGATTTGATGCGCAAATTTCTAGCATTTTTTGCATTTTTTGATATAGTTCACTGCGTCTGTTTGCATGTATGGCCACTAGTTCCCTTGTGAGATAGCTCAGTAGGCCAAAGCCTTCGTGGATTTCAAACAAGAATGCCTCAATCTTGCTAGGATAAACACACTTCAAGTACGATCCTGTGAAGGACTTTTTGTATAGTGCCAGAGATGGGGAAAGCCAAAACTGTTGCGATTTTACATGAATCTTGTTAGCCTCATTTTTGTTCTCTAGAAAAATCTTATCTTTCAAAAACACGATGATGGGGTCCATCTAGAAGAGACCTAGTTTAATCAAATCACCTCAGCCGTTTCAAGTTCCTTGATGCTCGGTCTTAGTAGGAAGTCAACTAGTAAAAGGTGTGGGATAGAAGTGTCTGCCATCGAGGCAAAACCGGCTAGTTCATTTGCCTTGCTATTTTTTTTTTTCAGCTAATTTGTTATATCCTCATGACTTCGAATTTCATGATCTCGTTTTTGACCAAATCTTGGTACTTGGTCATTCTATTATCCTTCGCTTCATAGTCGCCTGATATTTAGTTGACTACTAATTGGGAGTCACTGTACACCATTTGCTCGGTGGCCTTCATCCGGTAGGCTGACTTAAAATCGGCTAATAATGCTTTGTACTCTGCTTCGTTATTGGATGCTGGAAATTCGAGTGTGATTGCCTGTTCAATGGTTAGGCCATCTGGCGAGATGAGGACTAGCTGTAATCTGGCCCCGTGTCTATTGGAGGCACTATCCACAAAGAGCTTCTACATTTCCCTTATGAACAACTTCCAGTAAGTGGATCGGTCTGAAGATGTTTTAGCTTCCAAGTGTTTGCCCGCTGGCAATGCGTTGTTGGCCTCAGTGAACGATACAACCATTGTTGGGCTTTTACCGCACTGTTGATTAGTTTGCTGCGGGGGTTGTGCTATTCCCGCGGTACTCCCTCCTCTTTGCCCGGTTTCCTCGGTCAAGTTTACTAAGCAAACATAATGATTTCCTAGAGCAAACTTTGCCACAAAGTCTGCCAAAGCTTGGGTCTTTATCGCGGTTCTCGGTTGAAACTTGTTGTCAAACTGTCCCAACTCTACTACCCATTTCAATATTCATCCAAAGAAGTCCGCCCTTTCAAACAAGGCTTTTAGAGGGAATGCCGTTAGTACGACCACGGTGTGAGCATGGAAGTAGTACGGTAGCTTTCTTGAAGCCATCATCAAAGCTATGTCTAGCTTTTCTAACGGCAAGTACCTCGTTTTAGCGCCCAACAATGTCTTGCTGACATAAAAGATAGGCAAGTGTTATATTCCCTCTGCGCGTGCCAACACCGCGCTAACTGCATATTGGGAAACTGCCGAGTACAAGTATAGTTCCTCTCTAAGCAGTGGGGTTTCCAACAGTGGCAGAGAGATCAAGTACTCCTTCAAGCTCTCTAGAGCTTGATCATATTTTTCGTGCTACTCAAATTTGGCCTTTAGTGCCTGGAAGAACTATCGACACCTGTCTGACGACCGACTTATAAATTGGTTTAGTGCAGCAGTTAGGCCTGTAAGGTGCTGTAATTCCTTGACTGTGTTGGGCCTTTTTAGTTCTTGAATAGTCTTGATTTGAGAGGGATCGGCTTCTATACCGCGGTTAGTTACCAAAAAGCCAAGATATTTGCCTAATCCTATGCCAAACACGCATTTAGAGGCGTTTAGTCGCAGCTTGTGGGTCTTCAAGATTTGAAACATTTGGTCGCTAAGATGGTCTGCTTCGTTCTTACTTTTGATCACCATGTCGTCAATATAAGCCTCCATTGTTCGACCTAACAATAGCTTGAACATTTTGGTGACCATTTGCTAAAACGTTGTCCCTGCATTTTTTAGGCCAAAGGGCATGACCTTGTAGCAATACAACCCCTTAGGAGTTGTGAAGGATGTGACTTCCTGGTCTAGTTCATACATAGCTATCTGATAGTATCCACGATATGCATTAAGGAAGCTAAGTCGGTTGTGACCTGCAGTTAGGTCCACCAATTAGTCTATCCGTGGTAGAGGAAAACAATTTTTTCGGCACACTTTGTTGACTATCTTGTAATCCATTCAAACGTGCCATTTGTCATTTTTCTTAGGCACCACCACCATGTTGGAGATCCACTTGGGATAGTGAACCTCTCTGATCGACTTTGCTTCCGGAAAGTTTCCCACCTTCTCAACCACTATCTCGGCGTTGTAAAGTGCTGATCTACGAGTTTGCTGTATGATTGGTCTAGCGGTAGGGTTGATATTGAGTTGATGGTAGATGAAGTTTGGGTTAATTCAAGGCATATCATATAGTGTCCAGGTGAACACTTCTTGTTTAGAGATCAAGAATTTCATGATCTCCTTTCTTTTAGTGCCGGACAGAGATGAGCCAAGCAAGAAAAACTTCCCTGGGTCATTCCCATTGATTCTTACCTCCACCAAGTCCTCCACTGCTTTTTGTTCGGCTGCCTTGTCGACAGTAGCGAACATCTCATTGCTCTCTGGTTCCTTTACTATTTGCACAAACCCTTTGGCAGCTTGGCTGCCATTCATTGTTACGAAGCATTTCTTAGACATGATTTGGTCTCCCAAGACCTCTTTAATCACTCCTTCTTCGTTAGGAGATTGCATCACTTGATGGTAGGTTGATACTACGGCCCACATGGCGTGCAACCATGCCCTTCCCAGAATGATGTTGTAAATGGAAAGGACTTTCAATACCTAGAACTCACCTGTTTTGTCATCGAACCAGCTTTGATTGGCAAAATTATCTTGCCAAATGGCCATTTTGGCATTGAGTTGAAATTGACCAAGGTAGATGTCACGAGTGCCAAGTCTTTGCCCTTCAATTTTAGTTTTTTGAAGGTCTCATAATACATTATCTCACACAAGCTCCCTTAGTGTATCAAGATCCGTTTGATATTAAAGTTCTTGACACACAAAGTATCCACTAACGCGTTGTTGTAAGGTCTTTCTAACCTTGCTAAGTCCATGTCAGAGAAAGTGATGACGTTTTTTGCATCCGTTTTCTTTTTTTTCATGGTTGGCTATACACTCAGTACTTCCCTCATATGCTCTGCTTTCTTAATCATTTCTCTAAGCTAGTAGACTCGCTTAGGCTCGATGATCCCATGTATTACATTGATCACACCTTGAGGTGGACCATCAACTGGGAACCCGTCTGGTCTGTTGCGGTCTGGGGGGGCTAGCCGAGCTCTTTCTTCACTATATTTGTCCAAGTGGCCCGTGGCCACTAACTCTTCCAAATGTCGCCTCAGAGGCATTCAATCTTTAGTTGGGTGCCCACTTGGTCATAGAAGGTGCACCTATAGCTCTTGTCGTAGCCCCCTTGCACTTCTCCCAACTTGGTAGGCTGTCGAATGAAGGGTTCGTCGCATATTTTACTAAGAATTTAGTAGATAGGTTTCTTGAACACTGTAGTGATGGCGGTGCGAACCCTCAACCTCCTCGTCTTGGGGTCCTCACCGTTTGGGCATTCCCTTCAACTATTTTTGCTTGGTCGATCGTCCCTGCCGATCGTGTTAACTTTCGCCGCAGGCTTTTGGTTAGACATCGCGGTTGTGCCAGAATTTGCCTTAGCGTGAGCGCTATCTTCTTTTACCCTGATGTGCTGGTGCACTATCTCTATTAGGGCTTCCATTGTGAGGGGTGGCGTCATCGTCATTGAATCTCTTAACTTATGGCCCATCGACAAACCCTGCTTGTACTATGCAATAGCTAGGTTAGTGGGGCAATCGCCTGTCTGGTTGAAGGTCTCCCAATATTTGATGTTGTAGGCCTTCAATATTTCTTTCTCACCTATGTCAATGGCAAGAAACTAGTCTATCTCGACTGGGGTATTCCAGAGTCGCTACCTAAATATTTTGAGAAATTTAGGAAACCCGTGACTCGTGCCAAAGGCCACTTGTCCATCATAACCAAAGTGTCTCGGCTCAGGAACTTAGGTATGAGAAGGGAATGTTATGAATTGAGCACCCCACGCATCCGATCAAAGATCGCCCTCTACTAATTATGATGTAATTTTTATGTACATTATATACTTTTGTTCTGATTACTATGCAAACATTACTAGGTGAGGCACAGAAGTATAGACTAATTTCACAAAATTTGGAACGCTTTGATTTCATGTTCGTTTTGAAAAGTGTTTTAAATATGTGCTATTTGAAAAAGTGAGCTCATATGTACATTAATCAAATCATCCCAACTTAAGCAAAAAAGCCTTCATCCACCAACATTCAAACAGGTATATCAACTAAGCACTTAGCCTCATAGTAAACATGCTTGACATGGCAACACTAACACACATGCAATATGCTAAAGCAAGAAATGCTCACCTAGTACTCCGAAGCAAGCCAAAGGAAATAAAGCAATTAGAAAAATGCATGCTCTAATATGCAAGTGACTAATGCAACATATACAAAATGCAACTATTAGGTTTGATTTCTTAACATGACACAAGGCACAACTCAAAGCATGGGTTTAGCGCACGTATTCAAGTAAGTAAGAAATGGTAACAATAAAGTTAGAGTGATAAACCGAACCCAATGCATGCAAAAATGGATACTTTATACATGGTAATGATATGAAACCAAAACATGATCCTATATGTAACCATCATAAGCAAGTAAATAAAAGTGAAAAAGAATGGGGGTTAGAAGACAGAATTATTACAAGTGTGCCCTCATACAAAAAGGTTTGAATGAATGTCCTAATTAACTAATTATTACAACACCAAATAAATTAATTAACTAAGTTAGCTATTACAAATTCAAAGGAATTTAACTAATTAATTACAATACTCTAATTAATCTGAGAGCTACAAGCTAATGAATTCGAACGAGAGTCTAAGAACTACACGTGTAACCATTGACATCCTCCCGAGAACTCCTCTATTCTGCTTCCAAATTTAGTTCTGTTTGCGGTTAGAAAATTAATCTGTTTTTGCCCCAACTTCTGCTCTGTTCTGTCATGAAAATGACACTGCCTGCCGAAAATGGAGTGGTCGGCTAGCCTTGAAAAGTGGTCGGCCGGATAGAAGGGTGGCTGGCCGGCCACTGCTTTGAGTTTCTACTCTACTGCAATAGAATAGAAACAGAGCAAAAAACAGAATGCTTCCAGGGGATGTTAATCCTCTCTGCCTCTCCCTATCATGAAACTGATCGAGGAAGGAGTAGAATCAGTCAACAAATCATCAATTGTCGCAAAGTTGTTGCGTGCTGATCTATGAAACAATAGGATAAAAAGATCAATGAAATGAAATGAAAGGCCAACAACACTTCTTTTTTATCATGGAGTTACCTCAAAGAAATGGGTGGACATTGCTTCTTGAACCATTGAATGTCACTAGAGTACGCAATGAGTCAAGACGCAATAGGTTCAATTAACGTTTGATTGAACCTGACTTGATTTTATTATCTTGTTTTACCTCTTTTTACCAATTTTATTAGCCTCTTTTAACATTACCTTTCCATTACTTAATTCATTTTGTCCGAAAGTGAGAGTTATGTCCACTAAATGAAAAGAGGTGTCAAATAAGAAGTTGTCTTTAGCATGAGAGAGATGTAATGCCTTGGTAATGAACCTCTAAAAAGATTAAACCATTAAGCATGGTAGGTCTCTTTCTCATGCCTTAAACAACAATCAATGGTTTGAAACAACTCTTAAACAAAGAAAACCAAGAAAGGAGGGAAGTTGCAGAGATGATTATTACAAGTGTGAGTATATGTATGAAAACTATGAAATAATAGTTATCAACTCAAATATATTGGTGTCTAAGGCCTAAACCACCAAACCTATGAGGACTTACAACAATACAAGCATGATATTCAAAGCATAGACTAACTAAAACAATTAAACAGCCCCAAAATAGCACAAAATAGTGCTGAAATTAATTTTAAAAGAGTGAAAAATGGTGAACAAAATAGAAGAGAGTAAGACTAACAAGCAAGCCTAAGGAAGGGTGGCTAACCCCTCCATTTTTTGGACCTTAAAATCACATATTTTAGCCTCTTGGAACTCTGAAAAATAGTGGCCAAAAGTTGAGAAACAAGTGGGAAACACAAAGATAAAAGCATGTGGAATAAGGCTCAAGAAAGGGTAGTGAACCCCTCCACCTTTGGTAGCTTTAAATCACAAGTTTCAGCCCACCAAAAATAGTTCAAAATAATATAGAAAACCAAGAAAAAGATGGGGAAAAAAGTAGGCAAAAGATGCTAAGGGTTATACCTTTGAAGAGAATACACTTTTTTGTTCACAAACTACAAGGTGCGCACTCTCAAGGGCTGATATTTTAGCTCACTAATCTCAGAAAGGAGCCTCAAAATATTGGTTTAGGAGGTTTATGTATAGCGTATGTATATTGCAAGATAGAGAGGGAGACTGCTTAGCAAGATTTGGACTCTTCACAAATTCTTCTCACCTAAAACCAAGAGGGATGGTTCCATATTTATAGAAAAATAGGTTCCTCACTCAAAAAATATTTGTATGGAGCTAGCTGGTGCAAGGCATGCACATGGGGGGGGGGACAACTGGCAGCAAATATCTGCTTGCCGGTAAACATGGCCGACTGGCCATATAGGGGGATGGCCACCACTAAAAAATGGCTAGCCAGCCACCTGTTGGCCAACAGGCCTCTAAGTGGTCAGGCTAGAACAAAAAATCAAGTTTTGGTCTAAAGGGGGTGTAAGGTTTTAGGCTCTGAAACTCAAAACCGAAGTTTCTTGTTGAGGAAATCGAACGTTTGTACAACATAGTATTTCATCATTGAGTGCTCAACCTAAGGCGTCCAAGTCTTAAGGGTGGTTAAAAATGAGGTGTCTACACTTTCCCTCATAGATTGTGAACTTAGGCTAATTGAAGCCCAAGGGCAGTGGTGCGTTTTTTATCGCCGGAACGAATGGCGAGCTCTGCAATCTTGTTAATGCTTTGTCTGCTGGTTTGTAAGTAAGGCGCAGGGATTGGCATTCCAACCTCGACACTTTCATGTGTTCTGGGAGCCAGCCGTTGCAGAGCGGAGACCTTTTGGGGGTCATGTGCCTGGGCGTCTTCCTTCCTTTGAGCCTTTTCTTCTAGCACGGTTCGTAAGTCTGCCGATCTAGACAACTCTGTGTGCTAAGAGGTGGTTTGGTGTGTATGTGAGGGTCGAAAACTGCTGTAATGCCCCGAAATAAATACAATAACCCATTGACAATATCAATAAGCGACAACAATGATATAGTAATTATCTTGCATTAAGTCCAATTGAGTTTAGAAAAGAACAACATATGTGATATACATTTATAAACATGGCCCTGAATCTATAGTACATGTTGTAAAATAAAGAAAAAGAATAGAAGTTAAACAGAAGAAATGCCCTAAGGGCATACAACTTTCCAAGTCAATACTTGGTTACAACAAAAGTGGATATAGATCCAATATCGTTAAAGCCCTTGGCTTGTACAAAATAAATATAACAAATACACAAAATGAAGCTCTTGCTCCAAGTCCTCCCAAGCTATTGCCTTGGCGGACGTATATCATCAGCACCTGAAATGTTTTCCTACATAGGGCGAGTCAAAGCCCAGTAGAAATAATCCAACACAGTATATGAATCTTAATAAAGCCATAAAGTGAATGCATATGCAGTGCTTATGTCAAAACATTTTATATCTCTTTCCAAAAACCATGCAATACCAAGTTAATATCATGATCCATAAATCATTTTCTTTACAATAAAAAATCGGGCAGCGAATCACATTATGGAAATCTCAAAACAAATACAACCTTCATGGAAATTTCGTCTGCAGAAAACCATAAGCCGTCACCTATGTAAATGTAGGCTATACAAGCACTACTATTTCTATTTTATGGATATTTTGTCCGCGGTTTTTAGGACTTTCACTATGGACACTCAGGCCAACTTATTTCAACAAGTCAACATATACTTCCCAGATTTACTTTTTTTTTCCTCCCTCAAAATGATAAACATTTCTAATGTATAAGTGTGACATAATGCTCAATGCAATGAATGAGAAAATAGTTTCAATTCTCCTAATTCTCATGCAATTTCTACAACAATCATAGTTGTCCTCTACCGATAGTCCAAAACAAATAAACAATTATCAATAAAGATAAACTTTCCAACTTTTAAGGTGTGAGTGATAATACATATCCAACTCTACTATCCTCATTAATATCAATCCAATCTCACAATTTCAACATCAGTTCCATTATTTGTACAAAATCAACATTTAAGACATTTAGGGTAAAACTCCATTTTCTTTATGAATCAATCCCAAGGATAAAAACGCACTATTTTATTACCAATCATCCTCATTTACAAATCCAAAACCATTTCTAAGAATCCATTTGAAAACCCTTCTTTTGATTTTTACCCAAAACCCTAGGTTTGTTTCAAAATACTTCAAAATTGCAATCTTGTTTAGAAATAGTAAGTTAAAACTTATAGAGAGTACGAAGAATCCCTACCTCAAGCCTAGAAGACGAGAGAGAGAGAGAGAGAGAGAGAGAGAGTGAGGGAAACTCAAATACGCTGAAAACTAACTTTGTTTGGATCAAAAGGAAGCCCACGACATGCTCTACCTTTTTAACAAAGGAACACGAGTGAATAACTCGACGGATCTAGGTGTATTTGTAGAGAGAAGTAGAGTTTTAGAGAGAGAGAGGGTGTGGATCTAGGGTTTTGAAACGTTTAGAGAGAAAAAGAGAGATGAAAAAGTGGCTCAAAAGTGGCTTTTCACAAACTGATATACGCATAGATCGCTCGAGCATAAGAAGTGTCGCTTGAGCGACTAGACACAATAAATTGTACCGCTCAAGCGCAAGAAGCTTCGCTCAAGCAAAGAATACAATGTAACACCCTCAAAATATAACCATAAATATAACCCATAAACATATATATAAAGAAGGCAACATATATCATAGTAAACAGTTCTCTCATTACATGAAGTTAATATTACAATAGAGTTTAACACCTTTCCAAGTCTTAACTTGGTTACAACAAAGTGCGACTAGCCCTTATAATTAAAGCCCTAGGCTATACAAAAAATGAAGCAAAACCAAAAGCCCTCTTACTTCCCAAATAACCCTCCAATGTTATTGCCTTGGTGGAGGCATGCCATTATTACTTGAAAATGTTTCCCCAAATAGGGTAAGCCACAGCCTAATAGGAATAATCTCACACAATATATGAGGTTTAACAAAGATATAAGTACTTATGTATACACAATGATCGACATAAACATTCATACTCTCATATATATATATATAATCACAAACATCAATTCCATATTCCACTTCATTTTTCCTCAATTCATTTCAATGCATAAGTCAATTTCATAATTTTTCAACCACCCAAATGAGATTACAACTCAATGGTTCAACGGTTTTACAATCAAACCATGAACACTCCCAATTGCCATTTTACAGATGTTTCATCAGCAAAGATCGACACCCATGTATAATTTTAACTTGCCATTTTACGAATATTTCGTCCGCGGGATTGGCACCCATGTATAGATTTTGGGACTTTCACCCAGGACACTCTGGCCAACTAAATTATAATGGAGTCCATCCCCTTTCTCCTCCCAAACAAACATACATATGCAATGTATATAAACACATAATCACACATGGAGTACATCCCCTTTCTACTCCCAAATAAACATACATATACAATGTATTTACAATATGATCATATTCAATGATAATCAACCATGGGATAGTTTCAATTCACCTAATCCACATGCAATTTCTATAACAAACAAAGCTATCCTTCACCGATAGCCCAATACATATATTTCTAAACAGATATACATGTATAAATATTCTCAAGACAGATCATTTATTCCGAATTCCTAAAGATGAGACACATCATCTCTTTCATTCTACCCTCTATTCCAATACTTGTCGAATTCCATGTTTACAACATCAATCTCATTTATTTATACAAAATAAATATAATATTCATTTTAGGGTAAATTCCCATTTTCCCCAAATCTCAACCGATCACCAAAACCAACTATTTTGATACAACAAGACTTCATTTTCAAACCCCATAATCATTTGTTTCATTTTTACCAAAAACCCCTCTTTCACATTTTACCCAAACCCTAGGTTGGTGTTTCAAAATACTCCCAAACCCACCATTGTTACATATTAGACAAATAACTAAGTTAAAAACCATATTAAAGTGTAGAAACTCCCTACCTCAAGTGTAGAAGCTCAAAGAAGAAATGAAGAGACCACAAAGATGCCCAAACTTGACTTTACTTAGATCAAAATGTATATCTTAGGATACTCCAACTTTTTATCAAAGGGAGTAGGGTGGAGAAATCAATAGATCTAGGTCAAAATGTAGAGAGAAAGATAGTTTTAGAGAGAGAATGTCTAAATCTAGGTTTTAGGAGAGTTTTAGAGAAAGAGAGAACCGACAAAGTGATATAAAAAGTCGCTTTCGCAATTTGATATACGTACAGTCCGCTCGAGCAGAGATTTTGACACTTGAACGTAAGACACATAAATTTGTCCCGCTTGAGCGCAAAAAATGCCACTTGAGCACCAAGGTACAACAACAAGGCACTACCTGCTCGAGCGCAAGAAGACCCACTCGAGCGTAGAATACACACTTCTAGTATTTTTACAGACTTCAGACAGTCGCTCGAGCGTAAGAAAGGATGCTCGAGTACAGACCTGCTCGAGCGTAAGAAACGCCGCTCGAGCATGAAAAACACTTCTCTAACATTTTTGCAGACGTGCAAAGTACTAAATGTTTGCAAAACCCGCTCGAGCACAAGACCAAAATTCTGGGCAACAAGGTTCTAGGCCAACTAGCAACCAACATGTTCTAAACACGCCCAAGACATTCCAAAACTCAAATTCAAAGAGTAAAAGGAGGAAAAATGTCATGACCTGAACCATCCCCCTTGGGTTAAGGACATAACCGGCCAGTAATAACGAGATTACCTACGGCCTTAAACCAAATCAGATATATTTTAACAGAGTTAAGGGGGCCAAACGGAAGCAATTTCAAACTTTTGTCCATAGAGCTGTGCTTACATGGCACGTCATAACATTTTACACACATACATTAATAACTCACATCAAGGAAAGTTAACATATAAGCTTTACACAACAGGATCATTTAAGTCATGGTCAACCAATCAAAACTATATACAACCGTAATCTAAAGTTCTCGTCAACATGACAAAAGATAAAAAAAATAGCAAAAGGGCGAAAACAAGTCTCGTGCATAAGACGTATGGGCTGACTCTTCAAAACCTTGACTGTTTCATATAAACTTCACTGAGGTTGGGTTTGGACCTCCCTTGGCTCACCTACAGACACATGAATGAGCGTGAGCAAAAGCCTAGTGAATAATATCAAATAAAGAAAATACACGAATGGTATTTAGAACAAAATACGTCAGACGGCCTTGGGCCCAATTCATATTTCTATCCAGTATATATATATAGGTCAAGAGACTGTGGTTCCAGACACATCAAACGGCCTTGGGCCCAATTCATTCATATCCAACGGCCTTTGGCCCAATCGTTCCTGTCTGACGGCCTTTGGCCCATTTATTCGTGTCAAACGGCCTTTGGCCCATTTATTCATTCATATCAAACGGCCTTCGGCCCAATCATTCATGTCAAACGGCCTTTGGCCCAGCATTCATACATGTCAAACGGCCTTCGGCCTAATCAATTGTACCCAACGGCCTTTGGCCCAACCATATGGCATGACAAACATTTGTTCACAATTCAAATTAACAACTTATAAGACTTATATGGGAACAAGCAATTGGACAAATAACATACTTCAAAATATCTTTATGAAGATATTACTCACAGTGTTCTGCCAGTGGATTTGTCCTGGAATTCGACCCTACACATTTCATGAACACAATGGGTCACAAACAATTCAATCCGTTCTTAATTCATACATCCCTCTTAGCCTTCTTTCTTATTCTTTTAATTCATTCATAATGCTCAATGCATGCCTAAGAGTACTTAGAAGTGAAAGAGAACGGAAAATGAAACACAGAACACCTTTACAAAATTTTAGAAACAGTGGTCCCCGCTCGAGCGTGGGTTCTGCCGCTCGAGCGGACCCTGTGGGTTTGCAAAAATTCTAGTTGCCTCATTTTTACGCTCGAGCGTGAGGTCGGATGCTCGAGCTGAAAGTCACACTACATGGCTCCCCGCTCGAGCGTGAATGTCCCCGCTCGAGCGTACATCAATGTCTGCAAAAATTCTAGGAGCTCGCATTTCACGCTCGAGCGGCGATTTCCCCGCTCGAGCGGACATGCCAAATTCTAGGTTTTCCAGAACTGTTCTTGAGGCTCAAATTCGATATTCAAAGGCTTTAAAGCTCGAATTAAGGTACCAAAAATAGGGAAACACATTATATATCATGAGTATACAAGCAATATGAGGCCAATTGCTCAAAATCATGGTCACATTCTCAAATTATTCAACATTTCTTTTGTGTAATCAAAACTCATGCATTCAAACCTTATATAAGCTCCATACCTTCAATAATCAAACATGCATGTCAATTTTTGACTTTATTTCTATTTCAAATGGTGCAAATGGTGTTTATTCTCATGAAACTCAACAAAACCATGCTTGCATGTATGATCCAACTCTTAATCTTTTATAATTGACATGCTACATGTTAGATTATGCAAATTCATGGCAATTCATAGCAATTCTATGCATACATGTGCATATAGACTTCAATCTCATCAAAATCAACACAACTCATGTTCTTGATTACCATTTAATCTTGAATTCACAAAATCACAAGCTCAAACTCATGAATTTACTCACCTAGGAGCTTTAATCTTCACAAATTCTAGTTAAATCTTGAGTGTAGCTTTCCAAATTCACAATCTTGAACCAAAATGCATAATTCCTCCTCTTCTATCTCTAAAACCAGCCCTTGCTCTCTCTCTCTAGAGAAATCTCAGCCAAATGAGAGAAAGTGAGTTCAAAACAATAACATAAGGCTATATAGGCCTTTATATAAGATGGCCTAATCAAATTTGATTAGAGCTAAGCAATGGTGCTTAATTAATCGTTTTGAATCTAATTATTTTGACCTGAATCAATTTTCAATTAAATTTCACCGTAGGCTCTAAAAATTACGCTAATCACAATGGCGTAGTCAATTTCGGTTTCTGTGGCCGATAAGGCTTCCAATTTAAATTCTAAAGCAGATTATCAAACAGATTTTTCTACGGTGAACATATAGAAATTCAAAACCATATATATTCATATAAATGGCACTCAAAATCATATCAAACACATAATCACATTCGTCATTAAGATTAATTAGCATAATACGGAGCAGGGTTATCACAAAAAGACATAAACAACAACATTAAACCACAAGACCCAAGTCCAGAACACCATAAAAGCCGTGTAAAATTCGGGATCACTATATACAAATTCCCAAAAGTTTTACAGACGTAAGACCAATGCTTGAGCATGAGCCCACACCGCTCGAGCGCAAAAAGTTACGCTTGAGCGAAGAATACCACTTCCCAGTACTTTTGTTGAGAGTTCATAAAAATTGCTCAAGCGCAAGAAGTGACGCTTGAGTGAATGAGGAAAATTATGGGCAACAACAGTTTGAAAAATAACCTACCAACATATTTGAAATACAACCAACATAACCCAATAGCCAAACTCAAAGAATAATAGGGGGAACAAGACAAGAACAACTATATAAGAAAATGAAATCCGGATCCAAAATGTCAAATGGGTCGGGTCTAAACCAGAATCACTATAACTGCTTCCTTCCGTGTAAGACCTTTCAATCCTCGTTCTCTCAAACCTGGAGTAATGAGTCATGGAAGTTCTTGATTATGTGTCGTCTGTTTTGAGGGTTTTGCTTTCAGAATGCGAAGGCATGGCTTGTCTGTCGCGATCTCTTAAGTAGAGAATACGTTCTACCTTCGCGGATTTTCAATCCTACCACACTTTTGCCCTTCATTTGGTGTTTCATGGCCTCCATGTCAGTTGCCATTTTCTTTATCAATTTGTCTTGTTCTCTTACGAGATTCTCCAGAACCTGGGCATCTGTTCTCCTTCTCTGCCCATCTGGGCTTTGAGACCGATGAGGACTTAAGCCCTGTTTTTCTTGCATACCCCTATGTGGGTTTCGTCACTAGGGGTCCAAATCCTCCATGGGCGGAACAAAAGGCAAATCCTCGTGCCTCCTGTTCCCTTTCGAAGTTTGTCTATCAACAGTAGACTAAGACAAGTCTTCGTTGTGCAATATTGAACTCAGTTGAAGGAAAACTCAATTAAAAGGTTAATTCTCTAAAAAAAACTTCCCACAGACGACGCCAATTGTACGAGCACAAAATAATATTCTCATATAATCTTGTTGACCAAGTTTTCCCTTCTCCAAACATCGTCGCTTTGCTACCTAGAAACACATATGAGCTAGCCGGCTGGTGTGTGCCAGAAATCCCTTTGATGCTTAAGTCAGCAAGTAGACAATAGACAATAAGCTCTATGTATTTGTAAGTAAGAATTGCAATACTTGTGGTGGGGTTCTGTCATGAGCCTTTATAGATTCCACCAGAAACAATTTTGATAGGACTCTAACTCTCCTTAGCAGAGTTCTCCTAGGAGTCGTATGCCCAAGGATAATGCTCATACTTAGAACACCCTTATCATTATAAGCCAAGTGAGATGGCAAACACTCCGCTCAGCTAGCTATGCTCGACCAATCTGCCATGTTTCAGTTCACTATTGACCGCACCGCATGTTAGTCCTTCATACGAGTCGTGCTAAGCTATGGGTAGCCTAACCCCCTTTACTTGTCCAGTAGTTTGTTAGCTAGGTCTAACCCTCTGGTCGGCCTATCATCTATTTTGCTAAAGACCGAGTTGCCTTTCTCGGCCCACTGCGTGGCCTAACCACCACCGAGCATGTAATTTCGCTTGGCCTAATTTGATCACACAAATTACCCTCTCAAGTCTCATTTTCTGTGCCACGAATATCTGGTATGATGAAAAATATAACATTAGTCATTAGTATATTTTCATGTATGTAGAAAATGTAAAATAGTTTTTTTTTTTAAGAAAATGGAATGATATAGTAACTTAATATTTCAATCGATATAGGAATTTCACAATTATTTTCACAATGTTTATAGATCCATGCTTATAAGTGTTTGTAGGGTCACTTTCATGAAATTGTCAAGTTACATAATTTATTATATCATCTGAAAGTAATCAGCATATGACAAAAATTAATTGAAACTTTTTATTTGATATACTTACTTTCTGCATCATTGAGTTGCTGCAATACTGTTTGTGTATCATTTGATTTATCTCTTGTAATTTGACTAAAATGTGTGCATGAGATACATTGTTTTTCTTGAACTTCACAACAGATAGGACAATTCCTACTTCAGCTTATTTAACTTTGCTTGGAAAGCATATTGTAATAGATCTTCTGTAATTTTTGTTTCACCATCTTCTTATTTTTCTTCTTGCTCATCATTATAACTCACTATAATAAAAAAAATTTGATGAGCAAGAGTTTGAGGTGATATCATATTGTTATGAGTTTCAAAATTCATTTTTCCTCAATAATGTGATTTTTTTCTGTGAGGAAAAAAAAAACAATTATTGTTGTAATGGAGGTGTTTTGCAAAGTCTTGATTTGTTGTTGAAAGTGTTTGTTGTGGACACTTATTTGGATGACATGTATGTGTATATGTATTGAATATTAATTGATAAAAGAAAGTACACAATTCCACAGTTCTTTCATAGCAAATATAATTATATTATTAAAGTGATACATGTTAGAAAATTAAAGTATCTGATGGTATTATAGCATTACAACATATATAAATTGACATTTATGTTATATATATATATATGTAGACATTGACATATATAAGATATCACAAAAATAATATGTGAAATCTTTTGCAACAATATAATACAGGTAACAATGAGAACTTAATTACTCGTAATTAAATGGTTCGTCATAATGTAGATATTTAGTATTATATTTGTGTGTATATGCATCATTTTTTAATTAGATTATTAAATTCATATAAAAATTGAAAGAAATTTGTCAATAGTTTATGTAAAATCAGATATTAGTGAAGAAAGATTTTAAAAAAGAGAAGTTTATAGTGTTTGGTTGATTTATTTTTTCAAATTTTTGTTTTGAATTTTTTGGCTTCATATTTTTTTGTCATTGACACTGTCTTTTTTAACAACCCTTTTATTTTCTTTTTAGATTCACTTAATTTAATACGTTTTATTTTTTAAT
Organism: Camellia lanceoleosa; assembly: GCA_025200525.1. NCBI lineage: Eukaryota > Viridiplantae > Streptophyta > Magnoliopsida > Ericales > Theaceae > Camellia > Camellia lanceoleosa. The sequence goes on along the minus strand of CM045758.1, from coordinate 57,012,298 downwards.
TTTACTTGTAGATTTAGATTCATTTAATCTAATTCACTTAGAAAATAATTTATTGTGTATTCTTTTTAGAATTTTTTTATTAATATTGAATAATAATAATAACAAAAAAATATAATTATAAAGAATCAGTACATGTTTGAATTTATAATTTTTTTTATCCATATTATATTTTTTTTAAATTCTATTTAGATTATTAGATATTAGATTTTCATGTAAAAGTATAATTTAAATATAAAATATGAAGAAATTCTAGTATTTTGAATCACAAAAACTGAGAAAATATAAAAAATCAAAATAGATTTAAAAAATAAAACCAACGAAAGTGGTTATTGTTTAGAATTTTGATATCATAATTTAGTTATTAAAGTATTATTTAAAATACACTACAAGAAAAAACACCTTTAGTGACCACCTATTTTTAGTTGGTCACAAAAAGTATAGTAATCTGCCACCAAAATTTATTTTGGTCACGGATGATGGTGTTTTAGTGACCAACATTTTTTTGGTGGCTAATAGTTAAGTATTTGTGACCAAATAAAAAATGTGGTCGCCAAAACTGATGGCGGGAGCGCGAAAAGAAAAGGCGGGACATCAAATCTTTTGGCCACCAGTAGATGTTGGTCGCAAAAAGGAAAAAAAGGGTAAACACTACGTCGTTTTAAAAAAATTAAATAGGTGGTGTTTCCTGAGTCTTCATCTTCCCTCATTGCTACCCTCTTCCTTAATAAAAAAAACGTTTCCTTGAGCTTCCGATCAGTTCATCAAACCCTACCCACCATCTCCTCACGTCGTCTCTTGGGTTTGCTGCTCTTCATCTTCGCCTTCGCCTTGTACTTACCAGGTTAGTCTCTCTCTCTCTCAATCTCTCTCTGTTCATGTATATATATATAATCGATCGATTGATGGTCCCTTGGGTTCCTGTTTTTCATCGTTGCAACTCCATCTTTGGTTTTTTTAACAATTCCACTTCGGTCAATTCTGAAAATCCCCAAAAATTGTGCATAATTATACATCGGTAAAAGAAAAACATTTAGAAAATTCATTTGGGGTCTGTTTATTATCATATTATTATTTTTGGTTACTTTATGTGGTTTACAAGCACATTAATGCTTTTACACATCCTTTAATTAGTCATATAAATATGGTAACCGTGGATGCCTGTAAGTTGCAAAATTTTCTTTTGTTGCTAAGTATTGTTTTAAACCTAGTCTGTTTATTTGTCAGCCTTAAAGGAGGCTTGTAATTGATGGTCAATCTAGTCCACTTGAATATTCTAATGGAATTCTATTACTAGTATGAGTACACAAAAGGAATTATCCACATTTTCTGCTAAATTTTGCATTGATATGCAATTGTTACATTAATAGTGTTATGTAGTTGACAAGATATTATGGAGATTTTTGATAGAAAGCAACCGTAGTCTTTTTGGTCCAGTGTTAGGGCTTGAGTCAGATCTTTTGAATGTATGTTTTTACTTGAACTTTTAGATTTAGCAAGACGCAATGCCATGGAAATTTATTGGTCATACTTTATTCTCATTAATCATGGACATCTTCATTATCATTTTTTTAAATTATTGTTTCTAAAAAGTTTGTTATTAACTTATTACAGAGCTCTTGACCAGGCTTTCCTTGTAGTTGTTAAAGCTGCTGTTGTTACATGCCTTCGTTGATTTAGTTGGTTTCTCTTAGTGCCAGGACGCCCAAAATTACCTACAACTTTGGCTAGTGATTTTGGTGTTAATCGGGAGCAACTTGTTTCAATTACAAGGGATCGTGATTTTTCTGTTCTGGAGCAATTTGGAGGGGCAAGTCTATTAGCAGCTCATTGTTTTCTTTTTCTTTTTTATTTTATTTTTTATTGTTAGTTCTTAGATCATTTCCTATGCTTCTTTTGCATATCTGAATGTTTGTGCTACCCCATCAGGTTAAAGGAATCGCTGATATTTTTAAAGCAGATGAACAGAAGGGATTACTTGGAGATGATGATGATTTATTGAAACGAAGGAATGCATTTGGATCCAACACATATCCTCGAAAAAAAGGATGGAGTTTTTGGGTATACATTGCCAAGATTACAACTTTTATGGTCATTGTTATATTCTTGTTGATTTTTCACTGTGTGTGAAAATGGAAAAGGTACTGCTATACTATTTATGTGCCTATGTCTTGTAGAACTTTGTTTGGGATGCTTTCTATGATATAACCCTGCTCATCTTGATCATAGCAGCAGCTGCTTCTTTGTGCCTGGGTGTAAAGTCAGAGGTGAGCATAGAGTGGAGCTTATCATTATATAAAACATTTCAAGACTGCAATTGTAGTAGAATCTTGTACCCACTCTAGAATTCTGTGCTTCATCATACTATTTAAATTATGATATGTGAATCCCCCATATTTCCTTGCCTTTCTGTTTTCTCCTTTAATTCACTGTGAAATCGTAAAGAAAAATGACGGCGGTGTATGTTGAATGGTATATATGCTTAGTTGTCTAAACTGGGTTTTAAGCCTTGAGACTGACAAGCAGTTGCTTGAAATTTATAGTGATTACCTAATGTATCTGCTGCATGTTTTAGATAGTTTAGTATATATAGATAATCTAAAATGAATAAATTAAACTTAATATGGGCATGATTTTTTTTTTTTTTTAAATTGCATAAATTAAGCCTTGAGACTGACAAATACGGGTTGTTTATCCATCTTTTTAGGGAAGTTTTAACTGAGTCCATTCTCATTCTTGTTTCATCGAATGCTCTGTAGTGGATACGACTCTTTTGATGAGTAAGTACTTTAAATTTTATTACATATACGAGTGTTTTTCAAATAGTACTATTGCTTTTGATGGTTTGTGAATACTTTTGGGATTTGCTTCAATTTATCAGCTCATAGATCTGATTTTGACGGTTGATCTATGACTGTCGTGTTGGCATCCATTCATATGATGGTCTAATATTGATTTGATTGGTTTCATAGGTTGATTTCATTCGGATTTAGGTACATAGTTGGATGGTTGGGAGACATAGGTTGAGGTCCCTTATTTTCAGTACACGACTTGGTATATATTAAATTATTGGATTTAGGTACATAGTTACATTTCTATGACTGTCTTGTTAGCTTGTTTGGTTCAAGAGGCTTTATCTTGTTAAAGGCTACTTTATGTAAAGGTAAAGTTAAGAGGTACTATGTGTATAAAAGAGTAGGTGGTGTTTGTAGATGATGGTGTGTTTTTCTAATATTAGTTAATTGGTTTGTGTTGCTTTGGATTGCTGGTTGTTTGTTTTTTTTCTTTTCTCTGTTGGTTTCTCACCAACTATTGAAGCTTGTGTTGGGGAAAGACATGGCTGAGAATCCTGAATGTCCACACACAAATAAATAAATATATTGTATCTCTCCTGAAAATTTGAGAAATTATAATTTACTCTCAATGTTTGGCAAAATTACACCATGTTTCCTTAATATTTTGATTCACATTATAGTTGTCCCCACAATGTTGACTTAACAGAATATTCTAGTTACAATCTATACATGGGTAATAATTCTATTTACATACTACAAAAAATCTCAATACAGATTGTCTGAGAGTAAATTTTGCACTGTCATGTATGTCTTTATATAGTTAGGGATTGAACTAGTGATAGAGGAGATAATACACGAACTGCAAGGATGGTAATAATATGTGGTGTGTTGTGGTTTTTATTTTTTATTTTTATATAGAAATGTAAACAAATATATTATTATTAACAATGCTTTCTTCAATTTTTATTTATTTATTTATTTATTTATTTATTGCAGGTAGCTACAGGTGTAGTCATGCATGTTTATGGATCTGAGTTTGCCGATGCATTAATTCTAAGTTGTGCATATATATGTGGAGTTTTTGAGATATTTCGCATCGGACAAATATAACACGCATTTGAAATTTTTGATGTTTTGTTAAATATTTTTTGATGTGGTGAATTCGTTGTAAGGATGGATGGTTATATTTTGATGTGGTGAATTTATTGTAAGGATGGATGGTTATTTTGGGCATGTAATGTGTTGATATTGACAGGTGGTTGTAAATATATTAATTTCTATTTTGACTTTATAATTGATGGTTTTTTTTTTTTTTTTTTTAGATTGGATTGTTGATTGATTGGATGGACATAAATTATGTATTAATTGCAAATGTGTTATAGGTATTACAAAAAATTTAGCATTATATTTAAAAGAATCAATTTTGAAATTAAAAGTTTTTTTGCGACCAATGTTTTTAGTCGCAATAAGGTTCTAGGATTGCTAAAACACACCCTTTCCGCGACCAATATCTTCGTCGCCAATGCCCACTTTCCGTGACCAACATTATTCTGGTCGCCAATGCCCACTTTCCGCGACCAATATCTTCGTCGCCAATGCCCACTTTCTGTGACCAACATTATTTTGGTCGCCAAAAGTTCACTTTCCGCGACCAATATATTCGTCGCCAATGCCCACTTTTCGTGACCAACATTATTCTGGTCGCCAAAAGTCTAACTTTTAGCGACCAAATTCTTAGTCGCAATAGGATCAACTTTTGACAAATTCAAGTCTCTTCCGCGACCAAAATATGTTGTCGCAAATGATGGTTTTCCGCGACCAACTTCACTTTTGGTCTCCAAAAACCTTCTGTAACGGGCTTTTGGCGACCAAATCGCGACCAACTTTTTTTGGTCGCTAAAAACTATTAACGACCAGATTTGATCTTTCTGCAACCAAAAATGTTGGTCACGAAAAGTGTTTTTTCCTGTAGTGATATTATAGTTCAAGAAATATAATTTAACAAAAAGAAATTGTATGAAAATAACCAGTGAATTTTTAGGATGTAATACAAATCTCTATTTTAAAAATGTATGTGCTTTCCTCTGTCTAAATTCGAACAAATGCATACAACTTTAAGATTCAACCAAAATTAGTCACAGTGATTTGATCTATGATGGACAATTGTAAATATTATGTATATCAATATAAAAGCAGACACAAGAAATAAGAAAGAGTAATTATTTTTATTCTTCGATTATTATTATTGTAAAAAATAAGGAGACAACATTATTTATTTATTTATTTTTAAGAAAAGAAATGTTTTTTTATATTTATATAGGATTCTTGGAAGCAGATATATTATTTTTGAGTGTTCAACTCCAAAAATAAAGATATGGTTTATACAAGACTCTTCATGACTTTTAAAAAACATAAAAATTAGAGAGGGTAAAATTAAAATTTCAAAAAAGTAAAAAACATGACAGACTTTTTACACTTTTATTAGAGTAATAGATATATATGAAGAAGTGATCTTATTTATGTTTCTTGAGCGCGGTCTTGCATATGAAAGGAGAAAAATAATATTCATACAACTATACACGCATGATATTGAATAATTAATTAAATAAAAAAGCATCCAAATTCAATTAGTCTATTTAGCGTAATTTATTATAAGACAAAAAGTAATAATTAGAAAGTAGAAGTTAAAAATATCTCTTCAATTCTTTTTAGATAATTAATTTTTTAAAACTTATTTAAGTTAGTTCTATTTAATAATTTGTAAAAAAAAATTATATCAAACAATCTGATACAGATTAAAAAAAAAAAAAAAAAAAACCCTACAGGCAGGCTAACGAATACAACTTACATGACCTTTTTGTGTGTTTTCATAGAAGATGTATATGCAACACTTGTTATGTAAGTACATGAATAAATGGAAAAGATGAAGGGTTAATTAGACTAAGACTCTTTCAAATATTTATGAATATCATTTTATCTCTTTCTTCTATAAATTTGTACAGATTGACTCTCTCAGCTATGAAAATTGTATCGGAGATTGTTTAGAAAAGGACATCTGCAAGGGTGAAAGCGGTACTTTTTATTTTATTTTAAATATATATATATATATATATATTTATAGTTTATGAATCAAAATATACGAGTTAATATACGAAGGCTAAAGTGATATTCGTTAATAGTTAAGAGGGTCTTTGTGTAAATTATCCAAATATAAATGAATGGATAAGATTTTATACAATTGTTTTGGATAACTTACACTCATTTCCCTTAAGATTTGAGAAAAATATAGTTAGATCCACACTTTTGATATGAGGGCAAACTTCACTTTACCATGTAGTTTGAGCCAATGTGCGGTTCACCCATGATGTTTGGAAATCACCATACAATCTCAGTTGAAGGAAAACTCAAGCAAAAGGTTAGTTCTCTGTAAAAAAACTTCCCACAAACGGCGCCAATTGTACGAGCACGAAATAATCTTCTCATATAATCTTGTTGGCCAAGTTTGCCCTCCTCCAAACGTCGCCGCTTTGCTACTTGGAAACATACGTGAGCTAGCTGGCAGGTGTGTGCCACAAACCACTTCGATGCCTAAGTCAGCAAGTAGACAATAGACAATAAGCTCTATGTATTTGTGAGTAAGAATTGCATTACTTGTGGTGGGGTTTTGTCATAAGCCTTTATAGATTCCGCTAGGCACAATCCTAGTAGGATTCTAACTCTCCTTAGCAGGCGTATGCCTAAGGATAATACTTATCCTTAAAACACCCTTATCACTGCAAGCCAAGTGAGATGGCAAACACTCCACTCGGCTGGCTATGCTTGACTGATTTACCATGTTTCGGTTTACTGTTGACCGCACCGCTTGTCAGTCCTTCATACGAGCCGTATTAAGCTACGGGTAGCTCTGCCCCCTTCGCTTGTCTAGTAGTTTGTTAGCTAGGTCTAACCCTCTGGTCGGCCTATCATCTATTATGCTCAAGACTGAGGTGCCCTTCTCGGCCATTACACGACCCAACCACCACTGAGCATGTAGCTCGGCCCAATTTGATCACATAAATTACCCTCTAAAGTCTCATTTTCTGTGCCACGAATATCTTGCATGATGAAAAATATAACATTAATCATTAGTATATTTTTATGTATGTAGAAAATATAGAATAGTTTTTTTAAGAAAATAGAATGATATTGTAACTTAATATTTCAATCGATATAGGAATTTCACAATTGTTTTCACGATGTTTATAGATCCATGCTTATAAGTGTTTGTAGGGTCACTTTCATGAAACTGTCAAGTTACATTATTTATTATATCATTTGTAAGTAATCAACATATATGGCTCGACTTTTTGTGCCCCCTCTCGGAAGACGAATAAGCCCTACAGTATCGGACTCCTGCGGTTCTGAATCTGATCTCACAAGTGCAATGTGAAATAGATAAATACTAAAGAGTCCAAATTCGACAAATATTTTGGAAAATTGATTTTGAATCAAATTTCTAAAAATGGACTGCTTTGCCAGATACAAAGTCACCACATAAATATTTTTGGGAATTTAGAAAACCCATGACTCGTACCAAAGGCCACGTGTCCGTGATCACCAAGATTGTCTCGGCTCGGGAATTTAGGTACGAGAGAGGAAGGTCATGAATTGAGCACCCCCGCTCGCCCAGTCAAAGATCGGCCTCTACTAATCATGATATGAATCTTGTGTACATTATATCCTATTGTTTCGATTTATTAGGCTAGCATTACTATGTGATGCACACACACACAAGTATAGACTAATTGCAAAAATTGGAACACTCGATTCATGTTTGTTTTTGAAAAATATTTTGAATATGTACCACTTGAAAAAGTGATCGCATATAAACATTACTCAAATTATTTCAATTCAAGTGACTAGCCTTCATCCACAGGCATTCAAACAGTTTATCACTTAAGTACTTAGCCTTATGGTGAACATGCTTTGATATGGCAACATCCACATCCATGCAATATGCTGAAGCAAGTAAAGTCTTACCTAGTACTCCAAGCCAAAAGAGATGATAAAGTTAGAAAGACGCATGATCCTAACTATGCAATATAACTAATGCAACACATGCGATATGCAATCTAAATAGGCTCGGCTACTTAACATGGCATGTGAATCAATTTGTTAGCATGCAGTCTAAACATGTATTCAAAGAAGCAGTTTAAACGACAATGCATTGTTATAATGATGAACTGAGCCTCGGTGCATGCAATACAAGTGGATGCAAACATAAATTATGCTAAACAAAGCATGATGCCCTAAACTAACCATCATAAGCTTGTAAATAAAAGGGAGAAAGACATGGGGTTAGAAGACATACACATTATTATAACATTGCGCTCTCATGAAGGAGAGTTCGAATAAATAAACAAACTAACTAGCTAAAGCAAAGCTAATTAACTAACTATTACGAACCCAAATGAATAAATTAACTAAGCTACTTAACTAATTATTACAAGAAATTAATTAACTAATTGAACTAACTATTTACATGAATATAACATGAAAAGAGTGCTAAGCTAGCTATTCTAATTACACTATCTCGGGAAACGAGGAATGCCTATGCGTGTATGCACTTCCACTTGAAAAAGCCACTGTTTCTGTTGCCAGATGCCTCTGTTGCACAGTAGAACACTTAAACTGATTTTCACCTCAAGACCAATTTTGTTCTGCTTCAAAAGTACACTGCTGGATTTTGCACTGGTGGTCGGCAAGCTAGAAGTGAGGCCAGCCAGCCACAAAAAGGGGCCTGTCGGCCACTGATGATTGGATTTTCTTACTGCAACATAGGGCAAACAAAGCAGGTGTAGACACCCCAATTTTGGCCGTCTTCGAGACTTAGACGTCATCGTTTGTGCACATGATGATTGTGACTATTTATGCTCGTTTTGGTACCTAAAGTTCTTAGCGGAATGCCCTATCTTTAAGCCTTCAAACCCCATCTATTCTGTGCCCTGTTTTGGACCAAAATCTTCAAGTCTACAACCCTTGGTGGCTGCCGGCCACCAATTGATCCTGCCGGCCACCCAAGTGGCCTGCCGACCATCACTGGTGGCTGGCTGGCCACATTAGTAGCCTGCTGGCCATTGATGCCTTTTTGTAGATATTTTCTTGACAGTTGTTCCAATTGTTGGCACAATGGGCTTGATCACCATACACGTGTATGGACTGATATAACTCAGCCAAAAGCTTGTTTTTCTATAAGTATGGGACCTTCTCCACCATTGCAAAAGGTTAGAAAATTTTGGAGCAAAATTCTCTCTCTCTTTCTCTCTCTCTTTCTCTCTTGAAATTTTGTGCTTGGTTGCTTAGTGTCTCTACACTTTTGCATACATTTCCTTGACCAAAGTTGCTTCTCTTTGGGATGAGATTACTTGAGACCCTCTTTGAGCTTTAAAAGGCAGTTGTGGCTTGCTTTGTTGCCTAATTTGTGCCTTAGCTTCAAGAGGTATAACTCTTGCTTTGTTAGCTTGTTTTACATACTTGCTTTGCCATCTTCTTCAATTGTTTTGGGGCTTTTTTGGGGCTGATTTTGAACTGTAAAAAACTCCATTTTTGTGGCCCAAATGTGGTGGTTTGAGGCCATTTTTAGTTAGGGAGTGGTTCACCATTCTTACTTCTTTGTTTGTAAAGCTTTTGTGCCTTTGTTCACTACTTTCAAACTAACTTTTTTGGGCCTGTTAACCATTGAATTTCAGAGGTTTTTCAGTGGCAAAAAACTCATTTTGAAGTCCAAATTTGGAGGGGTTAGCCTTTCCTCCTTGTGTCTTGTTTGCATGCCTAGTTAGCTCCATATGTTAGCATACTTTTTTAGCTTAACATAGCTCAAGTCCAGCATGTTTTAGCCTTTGAAATAGCCTGCTTTAGCTATGTTTTGGGCTGATTAGTTCATTTGAGTCTTATTTTGCAGGGTTGTAGTGTAAAAGTCTTCACAAGTTGGTGTTTTAGGGTCTTAGACACCTCTTGTTTGAGTTGATAGCATCTTTTGGTGTTTTTTTTCACTCCATTTCAGCATTATAAACTTTGCAACCTCTCTCTTTACTTCACTCTTTCATTTGCTTTTGAGGGTTATTTTAAGCTTGGGATCCTTTAAGCTTGAGATTGAGGTCATGCTTAATGGTTTAATTCTCTTTGAGGGTTCATTATCAACGACATGATCTCTCTCATGCCTTACATTATCCCTTGGTTGACACTTCTCTCATCTTGGAGGACACTCATCAATGGGCAAATTGATTAAAGAATGATTTGGTAACTAAAATGTGTAAACAAAATTGGCAAGTAAAAATGGCAAGATAAGCATTTCTTTGTGTTGCATTGCATGTGTTCAAACCGGACGTTAATTTGAACACAAGGAAAATGGGACATTTCATACTCAAAAATGATGAAATGTGCCATTTTCCTAGGTCTCCGTTGCCCTTGATCATGCATGATAGGGTGATGGCATTTGAGTCTTGTTTTGCATTCATTGAACTTCTATGAATTGGTTCCTTAGTGATCATGCATAGAAATTGCTTGATTGATGGTTTGAGGGCCAAATGTATCATTTCTTTGAGCTTGTGTTGATGATAAGGGGTGATACATGGTACAAACAACCTGTGAGACCACCCATTTCTTGGTCTGTTTTGTCCTCTGTTGCAGCAAGGAAAGACTTGGCTTCAGTGGCCGGTAAGCCACCTCCAATGGCTAGCAACCCCTCAGTGTTGGCCGGCAAATCCTCATCTGTGGGCAGCTAGCCACCAATGAAAAATTCAGTATTATGCTTCTGAAGCAGAGCAGTGTTGATCTGGAGAAGGAAAACAGTGAAAGTGTTGTGCAACAGAGGCAATTAGTAGCAGATAGTGGATGTTCTTCGGGTGAAAAAACCGAGCATGCATGCATCCCTCGTTTCCCAAGGCCATTTAGTTAATTTTCTTTGTTAATTAGTTGTAGCTAATTCATGCAAATGTTGTAACTATTTAAGTAGATTAGTTAACTAGTTCATGTTGTGTAATTAATTAATTAAATAGCTTAGTCTAATTGATTAATTAGTTAAGTGTGTTGTAATAATTAATTATCTTAGAATAGTTAGTTAATTCATTTCAAGTGTTGTAATAATTAGTTAAGTAGTGTAGCTTAGCTAGTTTCATTCGGACCCTTCTTCACGAGGGCGTAATGTTGCAATAAGTATGCATGAATGTGCGTGTGTTTTCCAACCTCATGTCTTTTTTCCTTTTATTTACCCCAGTTTTGATGGTTATATTAGGGACATGTTTCAATTAGCATACCTTATGCTTGCATCCATTCATTCGTATTGCATGTACCGAGGCTCGGCGCATCATTCAAACTGCATTGTCATTTCAATACCTTTTTTGAATACGTGTTTAACCGCATGTTATCAAATTGCTTCATATGCCATATTAGTAGCCGAACCTATTAATTGCATATTGCATGTGTTGCATTAGGCATAGTTAGAAATCATGCATATTTTTTTAACTTATATCTTCTTAGCTTGAAGTACTAGGTAAGTTTTATGCTTTAGCATACTTGCATGAATGTGAATGTTTCCATGTCTAGCATGCTTGCCATGAGGCTAAATGCTTACTTGCTAAGCTGCATGAATACTTGTGGATGAAGGCTTGTTGTTTGAATTGAAACGATTCAACAAATATAAGTTTTAAGTCCACTTTATTGAGTAGTAAATCCGCAAATTTTAAGTCCACTTGAGGTGGCAAATTCAAACCATTTTCAAAAGCGAACATGAATTGAATTGTTTTAAATTGAGTAAACTGGTCTATACTTGCTTGTGTGCATCACATAGTAAAGCTAGCTTAATAACCGAAATAAGAACACATAATGTTGATAAAAATTATATCATGATTAGTAGAGGTTGATCTTTGATCGGGCGAGTGGGGTTGCTCAATTCATGACCTTCCTCTCTTGTATCTAAGTTCTCGAGCCAAGGCAACTTTGGTGATGACGGACATGTGGCCTTTGGCACGAGTCATGGGTTTCCTAAATTTTTCCAAAATAAAATATTTAGGTGGCAACTTTGTATCTAGCAAAGCAGTCCAAATTTTGGCACTTTTGATTCAAAATCAAATTTCCAAAACGATTTGCCGGATTTAGACTCTTTGGTGTTTATTAGTTTCACATTGCATTTGTGAGATTAGATTCAGAACCACGAGAGTCCAAACTATAGGGCTTTCTTTTTTAGCTTCCGAAAGGGGGTGCGAAAAAGCCGAGCTACAGCAGGAACATGGTATTCTCAAGGGTTGTTTGCATAACTCACTTCTCTTTATCATCAAACAGCTCAAAGGAGTAGTAAATTTGATTCATAAACCATCAATGGATGCAAGTTCGTTGCATGATAGCTTATGAACCAAGTGTGCAAGTTCAATGAATGCAACAAAACAAGACTCTCAAAACTACCTTCCTATCATGAATGATCAAGGAAAGTAGTTGACAATGAAATCTTGAACCGTTTTCATCACTAATGAGTATGAAACGACTCAAGACTCAAGGGTTTAATTAACGTCCGATTGAACCCAAACCAACTTATTATCTTGCATCATTTTTTAATCACTAATTTTATTACTCCATTTTAGTTACTTTTCAATTCTTTAATCAATGAAGTCCAAAGGTGAGTTTAAGTCCTTTAATGAAAAGAAGTGTCAAACCAAGTGTTGGCTTAAGGAATGAGAGAGATGTCATGCCGTTGATAATGAACCCCTAAAAGTTATTAAACCATTAAACATGACAACCTTAATCTCATGCTGAAGAGAACAATAGGTTTGAAACAACTCTCAAAGCAAAGCAAAAGCCAAGAAATGAGGGAGGTTGCAGAGATGATTAAAGGTGATCATAAGTAAGGAAAGCATGAAATAAATGCTATCAACTCAAATAGGATGGTGGCTAAGGCCTAAATACCAAACTATGAGGACAATTACACAACAGGCATGCAATACAAGGTTCAAATGCAATGAACACTGAAAATAGTCCTAAAATAGTGCTAAATAAATCCTAAACAATGCTGGAATTAAGACAAAAAAAGCTAGAATAATACGCTAAAACATAGAGCATGCTAGGCTAGTAAAAAAGACACAAGGAGGGGAGGCTAAGCCCTCGAATTTTGGACTTCAAACCATGATTTTAGCCACTAAAATAACTCTAAAAATCAGTGTTTAAAAGCCCAAAATATGATATAAAGGGATGGAAACACAAGGGCAAAGGCCTTGCAAGCAAGGTGTAAAGAAGGGTGAACCACCCCTCAACCCTTATTGGCCTTAAACCACAAGTTTCAACCCAAAAATATAGAATTTATACAGCCCAAAAATAGTGGGAAAACAATAAGAAAAAGAGTAAATAAAGCAAGTAGATAAGCAAAGCTTTATACCTCTTGAAGAGAAGAACCAATTATAGATAACAAATCAAGGCAAACACATCCTCAAGAGCTCAAACAAGGCTCAAAGGTACCTCAGCTCAAAAATGGAGAGGTTTGGTCAAGGATGTATAGGCAAAAGCTTGCAAAAAGTTTAGAAATTACAAGAGAGAAAAAGAGAGAGAGAGAATTTTTTCTCTAAAAATTATAACCTTAAAAATGGAAGGGGAGGTCTTCTATTTATAGAAAACCATGCAACTCCCCCAGAAATATCAATACATACACGTGTAAGGAGGTGCATGCATCTGTGCCAACAGCTGGCACAGCTGGCAGAAAAATATCTGCAAAACACACTTGTGGCCGGTAGGCCACATCAGTGGTCGGCAACTAGAAGCAGTGGCCAGTAGCCCATAGCAGTGGCTGGCATGCAACAAAAGGTTACAGGCTTGAAAAATCCAAGGTTTTCGTCCAAAAATAAAGCAATAGGTGTGTAGGTTGAAATGCTCAAAGCTGTGGCATTCCGCTGAGGACTTCGAGCACTTGACAAACATATTTATCATTGGGTGTGCAAGCGGTGATCCAAGTCGTAAAGGCGGTAAAAAATGGAGTATTTACAGTTGCCTCTCTTTGATAGAACTCGAAGTCATGAAATGACGTGAGTGAATGTCAAAGCCCGAAGACGACCCATTTTTGACTAGGCCATAAGACTTGGACAAACAATTAAGACAAAAATAAATAGTTGCACCCGCAGGTTGCCTACGTATCCCTTTGCAAGGAATCAAACCAGCGTAGTTCTGGGGCAAGATGCAAATGATATGTATGAAGAAAATTTTGAAAGTTGGACTCACATGCTTCGCGAAACCGGTTACTTTGAAAACTCTTGATCATACATGATGATGCAATAAGCAATAACAGATACAACAAGCAATAACATGATAACAATATATGAATGATTAGCTTTAAGTTTAAAACCAACACAGGTTCCATACAAAAAGATCTAAAACACACTCTGACCACACCAAAACACGAGATAAGGACAGAAAACACAGCTCAGGGTTGTGTTCCATGCGTCCTGAGAAACTGAGAAACAGAAATACTCGGGATTGCGTTTCATGCGTCTCGAGATAAAATAAGCCTAGGGCCGTGCTTCACGCGTCCCGAGATAAAACACATCTAGGGTCGCGCTTCACGCTTCCTGAGATACAAGTAAAAGAGGAAACCGCTGGGGCTCGCGCTTCACACGTCCTGAGATACAAAAGAAACCGCTTGGGCTCGCGTTTCATGCGTCCCGAGATACAAAAGAAACTGCTTAGACTCGCGCCTCACGCGTCTTGGGATAAAACACGCCCAGGGCCGCACTTCATATATCTTAAGATAAAAGAGAAACTGCTCAGGCCCGTGTTTCACGCGTCCTGAGATAAAACACGTGTAGGGTCGTGCTTCACGTGTCCTGAGATACACAATAAAAGATGCAAAGAGGAAAGAGCGTGTGCGATAGATGCACAAAGTGAGCAAGTGTGATAGATGCACAAAATGGAGAAGTGCGATAGATGCACAAAGTGAATAAGTCAATACTGTGACAACGCATATTCTATGCAAGATAGACAACCGACGTATGATGTTAATTGAAGGCATGTTCTATGCAAGAAACAAAAGCATATTTTATGCATGAAACAAGAGCATATTATATGCAAAATTGACGGCATGTTCTATGCACGAACCAAAAATGATGCAAGACAAGCATGAAGCATATGTATATGTGAAAATGCACATTCTATGCAACGAAAGAGAAGAAAGGCGTAATTTGACAAACGAATAAGACGATATCCGGTGACAACCTTTGATTTACCTCTCGGAGGCATTACAACATGCTAAAAAAGGATACACCCTGTTCACAGTGGCAAGTGGGACATGTTCACACACTGGAACGCAGCTGCAAGCTCCCAAAACAGAACCTTCTATACACTACTTAGGAAGTAGAAGCACAGAACAGCATCAGGACCCAACTAAGAGCCACTGGCCACTTGCCGTCCACTAGGAGAAGCCGCCGGCCACTTGCTGGCCTCCGTCTAGGCCTGTCGTCTATGGATGTGGCTTGCCGGCCACCCGTGGCAGTTTCGGGGCAAAATAGGCTTTTTGACTCGGGTCTTTAAGTATAAATCGCTTCATTTCCTCACACCCACAAGGCCGAAATCACTTTTCTTCTCTCTCTAGGTACTTTCTCTCTCTAGATCTGTGCTTCGTATGCATTTTCCAACATCCCACGCAAACTGTTTTCGTAAAACCCTGTTGATTCTCTACATTTTGAACCGATCAGATTTTGATTTCGTCGTTGTTTCTTCATTTTCACCACTTTGGGCTTGTTTCCCTCGAGTTTCTCTCAACTTGTGTGAATTTTCCCGTGTTTTGACTTTTTTTCTCATTTTCTCTCATAGGGTTGACTTTTTCTAAGTTTACCTTATTTTCTTCATTTTTCTTCACTTTTCACCTACTTTTCACCCATTTTCTAGATGGCAGACGATATGCCTCATGACGAAGCTCCTTCTGAGGTTCCACCTGTGTTTCCACCTATAGCCGAAGTAGAGGAGCTAGCAGTTGTTGAGGCCAGTGAAGCGGCAGAGGACATTGAGGCTGACCTTGAAGCAGAGTTTGCGCCAAAGTTCGAGCCGGAGCCATTACCATTGAGAGTGCAGCCCTTCGATCCTACGACATACCATCTCCGTACACACATGTTACCATCTAGAGGCATCAGGCATTTAAGCGATTTTGCTCGCAGCGTACCAGAGGACCTCCTGCTGAGGGAGCCAAACTCCCACCTTTCTTCCAACGCTTCTGAGGTATGAACTCTATTTTTATGCATTCCTGCCTTTCCTTTAACTGCATTTCTTGCACTGTCTTTCATTTGCTTCCTCTTTTATGACGACCTAATTCACTCTTTTTCTCTGCTACAGGGAGACTCTCGTGCCTACATACGGAGTAACGACATCAAGGGACTGGTACAATGAGCTCTCTATCAGGGTTTGAGATATCATCGATGAGGCTGGATTCAGCTTTTTCTGCTCCGAACTGTCACGTGTCATAGCAAGCCTCCTCCTTTTTGGAGCGCTAGTGGAGAGGTAGTGGGACACCACTAACTCTTTCCACTTCTCTACTGCCAGGGAAATGACGATGACTCTCTACAACTTTGCCATGATCACAAGCTTAGGAGTAGGGGGTGATCCGATCCCTTTTGACATAGACATGGACGAGTGAGAGACTGCTTGGGTCCACTTGTTGGGAGCCTGTCCACCTCTGTATTGGTCAGCCATGGTGAGATACAGTTGGTTCACCAAGCAGTTTCGCTGGAGCGAGCCTGAGACATTGGCGTAGATGGAGTAGTATGCCCTGGGCTTCCTAATGTTTATCCTCGGTACCACCTTGTTTTCGAACAGGTGGAACATCGTGGGTTTATACCTGCTAAGCACCTTGGTGACATTGCCTCGGGTGCGATTCAACGATTGGGGCGGAGCTGGCCTCGCCACCCTTTACGGCTACATGAGCTCTACTTCTCGTATAAGGGGAGAGCGGATTGGAGGCTACTGGCGAGCTTGGGAGGTATGCATTTCAATTCTTTCTTTGCATCCATACTTTCTATTTCATATTTTCTGCTTTATATCTGTTCAACACCTTTGCTTTTTGCTTTGCACTTTCTGTATCTGTTCTTACGGTTGATAAGCACTGCTCTTTCCTTGCAGCTATAGGTTTACGCATATTTTTCAACCCTCACTCCAGAGCCTATGGAGGAGCTCCCTCTTGTTGTCTCTTATCTATTCCTACGGTTGATAACTACTGCCTTTTCTTTAGAGCTTGGGGCACATCGCGCTTCCGGATTCTACTAGAGGGCCTAGTCTGCCGAGCTTGGTTTTTGAGCGAGAGATTCATACACTAGATTGTGGGCCTACCTGATCCATTCGTTTCGATGCCACCCTCAGCGTCTATGAGTACAGTGGATAGCCTATTAGTTGGTGCAGTCATTCAGTTTATGGTAGGCCTAGACGCTGACTTCTTCAGATGAGAGGGCAATTACACGACATTTATTCAAACCCACCTTATGCCTCCTCTAAAGGGTGCTCACGCAGGCGAGAGAGTAGGGGCTTTTGTGGCGGGTGAGGCGACTCAGGTGACTAGGGCCCATACTAGAGGGGCTCCTCCCATTGAGAAGACTACCCATTGGCCGCAACTTCCCACTGTGCTCACATACTGGTGACCGACTGGGACTACTTACCAAATTTCGATCAAGCCGGCAGAAGCTGGGCACGAGTATGTCGGAGTTCGAAGCACGTCTCAAGTATGGACCATACTTTACAAGTTGCACCCCCACATTTCCATTTTAGATATGTTTATTCCAAACATTGATCAACCAAACACACTTGCAGACATCTATAGAGTATACAAAGAGCCTCCTCGAGCTGGTTGCTTCTCTGATGGGTATGGTGTAAAGGAGGGAGATGCTGCTTTGTCTCCATGGTATCCAGGTAATTTCCTTTAGTTTAACATGCATTTTATTACTAACTCTGTTGTGCATCATGTTATCACATTTCCACTGATACATCGGCATTTTAACTGTAATATTTCCCAAACTGTACTGATACACTACATTGGCACACTGTACTCACACTATACCTGATTTTTGCATACTATGCCTGCATTTGATACACACACTGTAGCTGATTTGTTGACAACTATTGTTTTCAGATTCTATCCGTGTTGAGGACACCAGCAGCGACAGCAACAGTAGCAATAGCACCAGCACCGGCAGCACCTCCTCTAGCAGTAGTAAGGAGAGAGAAATAGGCCCCAGCTCGTGGCCGAGGCAGAGATAGGGGCACCCGAGGCCAGAGCAGTCCCTTAGAGCCCATTTTGAGTGACGATGATGCTGAGACTAGTGACTCCGAGGAGGCAGTGAGTCTATATGCTAAGTCATCTGAGAGTAGAGATGAGGATGCTGGCTCGAGATTCGAGAGCGGAAGTGATGCCGAGACGGGCTTTGAGGAAGGGAGCAGAGACGATACTGGCTTTAATTCAGAGTTTGATTTCGATAGTGGTGCCGATGGAGATAGTGCTCTCGAGTCCCCTCCGAAGAAGATGACGAAGAGGGCCTCTTGAGCTTGAGATGACCAGTACTGATGTTATTGTACTTTTTGCTTAGTTTCTTTTTGTTTAGTAGCATTAGCACATGTATAGCTTTAGATAGGTTTTATTTTTGCTTTTGAAACTTGTACTCCTCTTTTGTAAAAACCATGATCGGAATAAAACCTCACAGTTTTTATGAAAAGAGTTGTGATTTTTACGTCATGAGCACCATATTTACTTGAAATGGACATGGAATCGAATTTGCAAATCAATACTGAACACTTATATTGGCACAATGTTCTAAATCGCGTAATGAGCCGACCAATAACCAAAATACGAAATACAAAATACAACTCGATAAACAAAGAAAAAAAAACTCAAATACAAATATAAACATGCTTTTTAAAACCAAAAGACTCAAAACATAACCTTAAAACACTCAAAGATCATGACAAAACACATGCTGCCACCATTGCCCAGCACACAAGTGGACGGCAGGCCAAAAAGGAGAGCTGCCGGCCAGAGATGGAAGTTGCCGGCCAGAGGAGGTGGCCTGCTGACCACCATTAGTGGCCTGCTGGCCACCAGTGCGAGGAACCTCCAGATTGTTGACAGTTGGCTTCCACTCACAACATTATCTTCTATAAAAGGTTTTGCTTCGTGATTTTTTCTCTTGAACCTCATTTCAACTGCAATTTCTTCCACAAATGGTGATATTCCTTGCCGAGAAGCTCACGGATTGGATAGATGGAAAAGATAAATTTCTAGGGTTTCGGCATAAATGCACTTTTTCCGTTGAGCCGTACTCCACTTTGTTTTCCGTTCCTCCATGCTATTGCCCGATGCTGGGGCCTGATTATGCATGTATTTCGCTTTGGAACACAAGAAATGTGCCCGACTCTTGAAGAATTTTGGGTATTGATGAAACCTAACGCGATGAGGAAATCATGCCTCACCCTCGTTTTGGCCACGCCTAAGCTTTGGGATGGGTGTGTGGGCTCACTTTGCACGAGGCTCGATCTTTGGCCCACAACGGAGAGCTAGACATACCCAGCTTGATTCATCAATTTTTTGACATCGGTGACAGAAGAGACCTCTTCTGTCGAGGTTTTCGGCGACATGCACTCTACTTATGTATGCTTGCTCATTTCCTTCTTGCCCGTAGTTTTAGTGGATCTAGCATTCGGTTGATCGAAGTGGCCCAAGGTCTGAATGAAGGGAAGAGTTGCATTGGTTTGCGCTGGCCGAGGCCCTAATGGGCTTAGATGCGTTTCATTGATGAGAGACTACTAGATTTGCGGGGAGTCCACTATTTCTTCAGGTATTGTTTCCCACCCTTTCTCATATGTGTTTCTCACATCACTCGGCATTCATGCTCTATTTTTCTCTCAAAGCCCTTTTCTTACTTTTCTCTCAACGTACATCTCTCTATTCTTTAATCTCTTTTATTTTTCATCATTTACCAGGTATGTCTCATGGATAAGCTGAAGGTAGTGGACTCTTGCCCCAAGTATTCAGCTCAAGGTTATTTCTTCCGCCACCGACTAGTGGATTTTCCCATCGATCTACAACCGACATAGCTTGGCGTTGCCCCTGGCTTAATCTGACCGAGATAAGTTACAGCATGGCTTGGCAGCCTGGTATATAGTTGATTGGCTTCACGCATTGCTTGTTCTATTTTCCCTTCTGGTTCAGACGCCAATTCGGGCATGATCAGACCTGCCCTGAGGAGGGGGTATAATATCCATCTTTATTCCCAATCTGTGGTTCACACTTGGCTAGGTACCTTGCTGCTTGGAGGATGAGAGAGCTCCTGGTCCCTGCCCCTAGTTTCAGTTATGCCCTTTCTGCAAGTGCTTGGCTTGGCTTGAGGATGAGGCACAAATCAGTCCTACTTTGGCTTCAGAAGCTTCCGCAAGCACGAGCAGAGGACGCAGGAGCACCTAACTCACCTATGCCCCTAGTTTATTGCTTTGACCTTTCTTTTCAAGTTTTATGATGTAATAAAAGCAACTTTGATTTGTATCAGAGAGTTGGAGAACTTTATGTTGAAATCAATGGAATTAAAGTTGTGAGCACTAAAAATTTTCTTTTTGGTCCAAAAATGGTCTAAGTTGTAAAAGGTAAAATTTTGAACAAAATAAACTTTTATTAAAACTTTTCAAAACCATTTTTGAAAAGGATCACCACCTAACACACAGAGAATCAATCCTCAAGATGTACAACCCCAAATCAAAAGATCATAACTACCCCTAATTAAAGACATTATTGTTCTACATTGTAACCAACTCTTTTTCTCAGAATGAAGATCACAACCAAACTCTCAGGTAAAGAACATACAAAGATGACCTAATCAGACACATGGATAGGACAATTGAATTGGAGGTGATTGCAACCGAACTTTAGGATGAAGTTGCCTACGTATCTTGAAGATGGGAATCAGGTTTTACGTAGTTTGGTTCAGGTTTACTCGAGTATTAACACTCTCCTTTTGTGCTCTCACTTTTGCCAAAGTCTCCCTCTAGGGTTTTTAACCTTGCGAACTCAATTTTTCTTTATTTCTAATTTTCCATGCTCTAACTTTTGCCTACTTTACCTTTTTAGGTTTTTGGCTTAGCGAGCCTCTCAGGGATAGTATTTCTTCAACTTGTTTATGTTGATTGGTTATGAAAACTCCAGGCCATCTAAGTCCATGAGAATAACAGCTCCACCCGACCAGATAGCTTTGATGATGTAAGGACCATTCCAATTGGGTCTGAACTTGCCCTTAAGGTCATGAATGTAAGCTCGGTTGTCTTTTAGCACCATGTCCCCCTTTTTGAGATTCCGGGACTTAACTTTCTTGTTAAAAGCCTTGGCAATTCTGTGCTGGTAGCCTTGAACATAATACAATGCTTTTAGCCTTCTCTTATCAAATAATATCAACTCCTCGAATTTGTTCTATTGCCAGTCAGCTTCTATTGTCTGACACTCAGCCATAACTCGCAGCAATGGGACTTCTATATCAATTGGCAAAACGGCTTCTATCCCGTAGATAAGAGAATAAGGAGTTGCCCCTGTAGACGTCCAGATTGAAGTTCTGTAGCCCTAGAGTGCGAATGGAAATTTATCTAGCCAGTCCCTGTAGGTCTCAACCATCTTTTGCAAGATATTCTTGATGTTCTTGTTGGCGGCTTCAACAGCTTCATTAGTTTATAGCCTGTATGTAGATGACTTATGAAAAGTCACATTGTATTTCTCTAACAAGTCTATCACCTCTTTCTTGAAGTGGAAGCCATTATCTAATATGATCTCGTTTGAGACTCTATACAGGAAAATGGTATTGTTTTTGATAAACTTAGCCATATGTAATGCCTTCAACACCGCGTAGGATTGGGCTTCCACCCACTTTGTAAAGTAATATCAATCACCACTAAGATATGTTATCACCACTAAGATATATTTACACCCATTCGACCCTTTTGGTGTGACTGCACCGATAACGTCGATTCCCCAAACTGAGAAAGGTCATGGTAAAGTCATGTTGTACAGTTTTGAAGGCGAGATATTCATGTGATTGGCATGAATTTGGCATTTGTGGCATCGCCGAACAAAACCAATACAATCCTCCTCTATGGTGGACCAGTAGTAACCTTGCCTGAGAATCTTTCGAGCTAGCATCACTCTATTCATGTGTGCACCGCACTCCCCACCGTGGATAGCCTCCATCAGGCGTTTTGATTCCTCTTCTTCGATACATAACTTATGCATTCCCAGATGACCTCTTTTATACAGTTACCTACGCAGATAATAAATTAGACGGCTATTCGTGGGTGCCAAGTCTTTGTCTTCCAATTTTAGTTGCTTGAAGGTCTCATAGTACATTCTCTCACACAAGCTCCTTTGGTCTATCAAGATCCAGTTGATATCAAAGTTCTTGATGCGCAAAGTAACCACTAGCGCATCGTTGTAAGGGCTTTGCAACCTTGCTAAGTCCCTATCAGAGAAAGTGATGATGTTTTTTGCTTTCGTCTTCTCTTTTTTCACAGTTGATTATACACTCAGTACTTCTCTCATATGCTTTGCTTTCTTGATCATTCCTCTAAGCTTGCAGACTCACTTAGGCTCGATGATCCCATGTATCACGTTGATCATGCCTTGAGGCGGACCATAAAATGGTATCTCGTCTAGCCTGTTGCGCTCTGGGGGTTCTAGCAGGCTCCCCTTTTAATATATTTGTCCAAGTGGCACGTGGCCACCAACTCTTCCAAATACTGCCTCAGAGGCATGCAATCTTCAGTTCAGTGCCCCACTTCGTTATGAAAGGTGTACCTATACCTCTCGTCATAGCCCCTTTGCACTTCTTTCAGCTTGGTAGGTTACCGAACGAAGGGTTCGTTGTGTATTTCTCTAAGAATTCAGTAGATTGGTTTCTTGAACACCGTGGTGATGGCGGGGCGGACCCTCAATCTCTTCATCTTGGGGTCCACGCCGTTTGGGCGTCCATCTTGACTATTTTTGCTTGTTCAGTCATCCCTGCTGATCGTGTTAACTTTTGTCGTAGGCTTTTTATCCAACGTCGTTGTTGTGTCAAACTTTGCCTTAGCGTGAGTGCCATCTTCTTCTACCCTAATGTGTTGGTGCACTCTCTCTATCAGGGCTTCCATTGTGAGGAGTGGCGTCATAATCATTGAATCCCTCAACTTATAGCCCACCGACAGACCTCGCTTGTACTACACGATAGCTAGGTTGGTAGGGCAATCGCCTATCTGGTTGAAGGTCTCCCAATATCTTGTTTTGTAGGCCTTTAATGTTTCTTTCTCGCCCATGTCAATGGTAAGCAATTGATCTATCTCGACTGGGGTCTTAGTGTTCGTCTTAAACCTGGTGACAAATGCCTTTGCAAGTTGTGCCCATGAAGCGATGCTAGCTTCTGGCAACCTTTCAAACCAAGTCAAGCCTAGGCTGCCTAAGCTTGATGGAAAACAAGATGCAAATTAGAGCTTCATTCCGCCAATGTATGGCTATAACTTGGTGATAGTGGCTCAAGTGCATGTAAGGGTCGAACTTTCTCTCGTAGATTGTGAACTTAGGCTTATTGAAGTTCAGGGGCAATGGTGCGTTCTTAATCGCCGGAACGAACAGCAAGCTCTGCATCCTTACTAATGCTTTGTCTATTGGTTCGTAAGCAAGGCGTGACATTGGCATTTCAACCTTGACACTTCCATGTGTCCTAGGAGCCAGCCGCTGTAGAGCAAAGACCCTTTAACGGTCATGTGTCTAGGTGTCTTTCTTCCTTTGAGCCTTTTTTTCTAGCACGGTTTGCAAGTTTGCCGATCTAGGCAACTCAGTGTGCTAAGAGGTGGTTTAGTATGTATGTGAGGGTCGATAACTACTTCCCTCCGTGTAAGACCTTTTAGTCCTCATTCTCTCAGACCTAGAGTAACAAATCCTGGAAGTTCTTGATTGTGTGTCGCTTGTTCTAAGGGTTTTACTTTCAGAATGGAAAGGTGTGGCTCGTCTGTCGCGATCTCCTGAGTGACGAGAACGCGTTCTGCCTTCACGGATTTCCACCATTCATCTGGTGTTTTATGGCCTCCATGTCAGCTGTCATTCTCTTTATCAATTTGTCTTGTTCCCTTATGCGATTCTCCATAACCTGGACATCCATCCTCCGCCTTTGTCCATCTGAGCTTTGTGAACGATGAGGACTTAAGTCCTATTTTTCTCACACGCCTCTATGTGGGTTCTGTTGTTGGGGGTCTGAATTCACCATGGATGTAACAAAAGGCAAATTCTCGCGCCTTCTGTCCCATTTTGGAGTTTGTCCATCGACAGCAGACTAAGGCAAGTCTTTGTTGTGTGCTATTTAACTCAATTGAATGAAAACTCAATCAAAAAGTTAGTTCTCAGTAAAAAAAACTTCCCACAGACGATGCTAACTATACGAGCACAAAATAATCTTCTCGTATAATCCTGTTGACCAAATTTTTCCTCCTCCAAGCGTCGTTATTTTGCTACCTGCAAACACACATGAACTAGCCCTCCGATGCTAGAAACCCCTCTGATGCCTAAATCAGCAAGTAGACAATAGACTAAGCTCTATGTATTTGTGAGTCAAAATTGCAAAACCGGTGGTGCGGTTCTGTCATGAGCCTTTATAGATTTTGTAAGGCACAATCCTAGTAAGACTCTAACTCTCCTTAGCAGAGTTCTCCTAAAAGTCGTATGCCTAAGGATAATGTTTATCCTTAGAACACTCTTATCACTACAAGCCAAGTGAGAAGGCAAACACTTCGCTCGGCTAGCAATGCTTGACCGATCTACCATGTTTCGGTTTACTGTTGACTGCACTGCATGTCAGTCCTTCATAGAAGTTGTGCCGAGCTACTGGTAGCTCAGCCCCCTTCACTTGTTCGGTAGTTTGTTAGCTAGGTCTAACCCTCTGGTCGGCCTATCATACATTTTGCTCAAGACCAAGTTGCCCTTCTTGGCCCATTGCGCGGCCAAACCACCACCGAGCGTGTAATTCAGCTCAGCCTAATTTGATTATACAAATTACCCTCTCACACCTCCCTTAAGATTTGAGAAAAATATAGTTAGATCCACAATTTTGACATATGTCAAACTTCACTTTACCATGCAGTTTGAGCCAATATGCTGCCTACGTACCTGTAGACGCGCCCGTGGGCTTCACTCTACAGTTCGGACTCCCTTTCGTTTGTTACGGTTCAAAATCTGAACCAAAGAGTCCAAATCCGGCAAATCGTTTGAGAAAATAGATTTTTGAAAAGTAGTGCCAAACATGGACTGCTTTGCCAGATTATAGAGTCGCCACCTAAATATTTTAAAATGGGAAATTTAGGAAACCCTGACTCGGTGCCGAAGGCCACATGTCCGTCATCACCAAAGTGGTCTTGGCTCGGGAGCTTGGGTACGATCGGGGAAGGTCAGCTATGAGCACCCCCTTTCGCCCGGTCCGAAGACCGGCCTCTACTAACCGTGATATCCCATTTTGAAAACTTTATGCGTTCTTATTCCGGTTATTTAGCCTAGAATTACTACGTTGTGCGCACAGCAAAACAAGTATAGACTAGATCGCCTAATTTGGAAATAAGCATTGCATATCCGTCTTGTTTGGAAAAACAGTTTGAAATTGCTACTCGCGAGTAGGCTAAAACACGGATTTCAATGAGTATTCCCAACTCAAGTAATCCAACCTCCACCCACAGGCATTCAAACAGTTTATAACACATAAGCATTTAGCCGCATGGCAATCATACTGTCATGGCAAACATTCACACACATGCGATATGCTAAAGCGTAAAAAAAAACTTACATCGTACTCCGTGCCAAAACAAGAAACTAGTTAGCAAACGTGCATGACCTAGTTCATGTTAAGTGGCTAATGTAACACAGGCATAGATGCAATCTAGAGTAGGCTCGGCTAACCCTAAACATGGCATGTGAAATGCACGAGTAGCACGTATTCAATTTGGAATTGAAAATTGCATTGCAGTTCGTATGATGTACCGAGCCCGGTGCATGTCAACAAATGCATGGATGCACGCATGCTATCATAAGGTATGCTAAATTAAATATGCCCTAATCTACCATCATAACCAGGTAATAAAAGGGAAGAAAGAAGTAGGGGTTGGAAGACATACACACACCCACACACACTTATTACAAATACGCCTCACTCAGAGGGACCGAAAGAATAATACAGTCCAAAGAATAAATGAATAAACTATTACAAAATTCTAATTACTAAAATTAAATCAAGTAAATAAGAGAAAGGGGGCCTCAGCCCTGCCTCGGGGTGCGCGAATGATGCATGCTCGTCGCGACTCGCTCGGAAAACCCACACCGCACCACTGCTGACTCTGTTTTTACTGCCCTGCTTCTCCAAAATTTTCCAAGGTCCCAGGAAACCTTCCTTGTGTGCTGCTGAGTGCCACCGGCTGGGGGAAATTACCATCGGCTGCTTGTGGTGGCCACCGGCTGCAAAATAGTCTGTCGGCCAGAAATACAGTGCCGGTCGGCACTCTTTCCGGCCGGTCGGCACAAAATTCCTGCAGAAGACAGTTTGACAGCAACAGCAGGCAGCAGTGCATGGCATTGGATTTTTGAGCATATTTATGCATGGCCAATGCTTCCTATCATGAATGAGACTCAAGGAGACATGGCTCTTGGTTCTAGGGCTATCAATTGTGCACCTTGGTGCATGATAGCCTAAGAACCAAGGTTGCACTTTAATGTAAAAAAAAAAAAAGCATGCAACACAACAATGATAACTAAGTCCCCATCATGCCAAAGTCAAAGGCCTTAGTGACATGGGAATTAAGGTGTGTTTTGTCACTTGGAGTACAAACACCCCTCACTTCCCACACTTGGTTTGACACCCCAAACCAAGTAATGAAATGTAATCCATGCAAACATGCATGAATAATGCAACATGACACAAAAGTATGAGGCATGTCGAATGCTATGTAACACATCATGGGAAGTATACAATATGCACAAAGCAAAGTGTGATACAAACATGAGCACCTAAGGCCATAGGATTGTCTTATTTCAAGACCATGTTGATTAAGCATACAACACACATATACTAAACATGCAATGGTAGACTAAGCTACAATGGGACAGCCCTCAATCCTCCCTAAAACAGTGGCAAAACATGCTCAAAATGATGACCAAAACTCATGCAAGCATGCAAGACATTAAGCCCAAAACCAAAAGCACCAAAGAGAGCAACTTACCACCATTATCAAGGCCACTCATGACATGCATCCAACAACCCAAAACAGACTTCTATCATGCAAAATGACACCCAAAACCCACATATGGCAGCCCCAAAATGTGCTAATCATGCAAGCATACACAATGCCAATTCCTAGACATAAAAGGGGACACCCTTGAGGCATGAAAATGGACACACATGTAAACATACACACATGATTTATGGATTGAAATAGGGTCACAAATGATGCCATATCATGAAGATGATCAATGTTGAACATGCTTAGGAACCAAAATGCATAAGGCTTACAAGCCTAGAATACAAAACAACCATGTCAAGCACATTATATATGGCCAAATCAGTGGCTCACAGCCCTAATACATGGTAATATGATGCTAATACCCTCATGGGACCAAGCTAAAACATGCAAAGAACATGGCCTAGATGTATGGCATGCTTTTAGGTATAAGAGCATTTCAAAGCAAGTATAAGCTACATATTAAAGGCTACGAATCCGACCAAAAACAGAGGTTAAACATGCTCCAAAACACTCAAAAAAATTCTGAAATGACGCCTAATGCAAGTATGCATGCATGCTACTCTTTAGGCCAAATACAAAGGCAAGCAAAGGACAAGGGGGAGAGGGGTGTCCCTCCCCTATTTGAGACTTGGAAGTAACTTCCTCACCACTGAAAACTCACTGGTTTTCAGTGGTGAGAAGACCAAGAACACCAAGCAAGCAAAGCTTCAAGAAAAGACACCAAAATGACCAAAACAAGGCCTAAGAGGGTGAGACTCTACCCAAACCACAAAATGACCTTAATGAATGTTCAAGAGCAGGTAAAAACAAGAGTTTTTCATGTTAAACACAAATCCAAAAACACAAAGCAAGAGGGGTAGAAATTAGTTGCAAGAATGGGGGAACTAAGGCAAAAAGTTTACCCTTGAAGATCCAATGAAGAACAGGTGGAGCAGCCCTCCTCTAATGATCAAAACCAGTCCAAGATCACACAAAACAACCTTCCAAGTCCCTCAATCTCGGAGCTAGGTGTAATGGTATGTGTGCAAGGGCAAAAGTAAGGTAAAAACACACTTTTTAGGCCTAAAACACACACAAGAGAGGAGAGAGAGGGAAAATATAGAGAGAGAAAGTATATCACACAGATATATAGATATAAGCTCTGGTTTTTGACCTAAAATGGCTAACCCCTCTCAAAGGGAGAGGGGTGGTGTTTATATAGGCAACAAAAGGGTCTAAGCTTAATGGCTAAGCAAGAGGAAAGGGGTCAAGGGACCAAGGGGGTGCAAGGCTTCTTGGAGAAGCCAAAACAGCTGGCCAAGCTTCTCCAAGGGGCTTGGCCAAAAGGGGTCAAGCTTCTAGAAGCTTAAGGGGGTTCAAAGGGTCAAAGGGTGCAAGCCCGGACCTGGGGAGTGGTGATGGTGCACTCCAGCTGTCACAGCTGGCATGCACCATCCCTGGGGGTGCAAAGGGGTCACACCGACCAGCCAAAACAGTCACCGGCACAAAACACTGCCGGTCGGCAAAATATAGTGCCGATGGTTACTATGGAGCGCCGGTGGAGGTGTGGGTCAGCCGGTGGGCTTCAGGTATGGCTAATAAGCCTTCTCCTACCCTCAGATGCAAAACACACAAGTCTTGGTACAAAAACCAAGCACAGAACAAACGGTTGAGAGGTCCTGAGGCACGGCGCGCAGCCGGGGCCTCCGGGAACTCAAAACAAACACAAACATGGATAATCACCGAGTGTTCCAGCGGTGACGTCCAAGTCTTGAGGACGGTCAAAAATAGAGTGTCTACAGTTGCCCCTCTGTGACAGAACTCGGCAGTCATAACAATGACAGGAGTGAATGTCAAAGCCCGAAGACGACCCATTTTTGACAAGGCCGAAGACTTGGACGAACATACAAGACATGCGCCTACAAGCAGGGGCAAAATGCAACTGAAAATGCAAGAAGCCTAGCATAACTTATGAAGAAAAGCTGTAACGAAGCACACATGCGACATTTATAAGCTAGCATACGCCAATCTACACTACAATGCAGAAAAGGTGTGAGAGAATTAAGCGATTCTCGCTACGTTTCACGCGGAGAGTACAATACCTGTCCGGTTCGTCTGGTCATGCCAGCTTCAAATGAACCGTACATACAATATCGTGCCTGAAAAGAAAGCAAACTTAATAGGTATGACATTGTTAGCAACATTCATAACAGTGTAATCAAAATTGCGGGCCAACGCCTGCAATGTGTATAGAAAATTGTAATTGAACACATATAGTAAAGCAACGCACGCATACGATGCAATGTGCATAAAAGATTGTAATTGAACACATGTCAGTAAAACAATGCACGCATACAAAGCAATGTGTATAGTAAGGTTGTAATTGAACACATGTCAGTAAAACAATGCACGCATACAAAGCAATGTGTATATAGAGAAACTTGAACACATATCAGTAAAGCAATGCACGCATACAATGCCATGTGTATATAGAGAAACTTGAACACATATCAGTAAAGCAATGCACGCATACAATGCAATGTGTATATAGAGAAACTTGAACACATATCAGTAAAGCAATGCACGCATACAATGCAATGTGTATATAGAGAAACTTGAACACATATCAGTAAAGCAATGCACGCATACAATGCCATGTGTATATAGAGAAACTTGAACACATATCAGTAAAGCAATGCACGCATACAATGCAATGTGTATATAGAGAAACTTGAACACATATCAGTAAAGCAATGCACGCATACAATGCAATGTGTATATAGAGAAACTTGAAATTGAATATGGCAAACATGACGCTGGAATGCCACATACTGCAACTCAGCATGATTGAAATGATTTAAAGAATTCGCGGGATACGAAAGGATACGGGAAGGGACATCCTTCGCATATTCCGAGCATTGCTCACGAAAGTTGTGGTACGAGGTCAACTCGAAGCCCCATTTTATGTTCTGAATGCGCAATTTCTTGGACTACCTTGAATGATAAGGGTGCCAAATCACACGATTGACCCGAATAAGGGCGCAAAAGACACGTTGATCGAAAGGGAGAGGTTACTGGCGTCAAACCCCGCACTCTACTACCCAGCTATTCTTCTGCTTTACCTTCCTTTTTACTAGGAGTTTAAGCACATTGCACTGCCTCAGGCAGGTTTTACTTCTCAAAAGCGTTTGTTTTGTTTCGCAAAACATATGATGGAGATGGAACAACTCTTTGCTCAAAAGGTGTTGCATTTGCGTGTTCTATGCATCGCATCGCAAGGCATCACAAGTCAATGTGATTGAAATTGAAACTGTGTTTTGAAAACAAAGCATTGCATCATAATAATCAGGTAGTAAACCAATTACAACTCGATAAGCAAAACAGGGGAACTCAGCAAACCTGCCAAATGCAAGTATACTTTGATAAGCATTACAAAGACTTAAAGAGAGTGACATATAACTCGATAAGCAAATACACAACAACTCGATAAACAAATACGCGCGACTCGGCGGGAATCAATCACTGGAGAGTGCTGGGAGTGGTGGAATTCCCCAATATTCAGCATAAACAGCTTAGAAAAACCCAGGGGGAAGACCATCGGCTGGACACAAAGGTCATCGGCCGAGGAGAATGGTCATCGGCACATAATTTGGTCGGTCGGCACAAAATTATGGCCGGTCGGCACTATTTACTGCCGGTCGGCTGTAGACTGTCTGCACCAGCAGAATGTTGACATGTGTCCTCCACTCAACCTTATCTTCTTCAAAAGGGTCTCAACTTCGTGGTTCTCTTCATTTTCACGCTAATTTGCTCCAAATGGACGAGTTTCTTGCCCAAAATTTCGCAACGTGGATTAATAACTTGGATGGCTCGGAAAAACTGAACTTCCGGGCTTTTGGCATAAACGCACTATTCACTTTGCGCCGCACCCCGCTGCATTTTCCATTCCTCCATGCCGCGGCGAGGTTCTGGAACCCGGTAACACATGTCTTTAGCTTTAGCGGGCAAGAGGTGTGTCCCACTTTTGAAGATTTCCAAGCTCTAATGGAATCTGGGCGAAATGAGGAGATCCTACCCCAATTTCGTTTTGGCCATGCTCAAGCCTTAGGACGAATGTGTGGGCTCTCGATGCCCGATGCTCGTTCTCTGATTTGTGATAGGATACTAGACGTTCCGAGTTTGGTTTGTCGTTTTACTGAGACTGGCGATCGCGGCGACCATCACTGGCAAGGCTTTCGGTGACACGCCCTCTGTCTATGCATGTTATCCTATTTTCTGTTCGTCCCTGGCTCCGGAGGGCCCAGTGTCCGGTTGATTGAGGTTGCCCAAGGCTTGAAGGAGGGCAAAAGCTGCATTGCCATGGTCCTGGCTGAGACACTATTGGGCTTAGACGCCTTTTATCGTCGAGAGACGATCAGATTAGCAGGGAGTCCGTTATTACTGCAGGTAACGTTTCCCACCTCGTCTCACATTTTATGTTTGCTCACATCACTCGGCCCTCAGGCTCGGTTTTTCTCACAAAAACCCTTTCTCACTTTTTCTCTCATCACACTTCTCTCTATTCTTCATTCTCTCATTTTTTTTTGTCCCTCCCTAGGTGTGGTTAATGGATAAACTGAAGGTTGTGGATTCTTGCCGCGCATATTCAGCTCGTGGCTACTTCTTCAGGCAACGCTTAGTTGACGCCCTTGATGAGGGTTGGTGGTTTGAATGGATGTGCAGTTTGTCCGCAGACCGCATTGCTTGGCGATGCCCTTGGCTCAACCTCCCAATGATGAGTTATAGCATGACCTGTCAACCCGGGATCCAATTGATCGGCTTGACTCACTGTGTCTTCTACTTCCCATTCCGTATCCTGCGCCAGTTCGGTCACAATCGAACTTATGCGCGGAAGGATAGAGTGCGGCTACATTCCCAATTCGGCGCCTGATTGGCAGTATGCCACAGCATGGAGGACGAGAGAACTCGGCCCGCTTCCACTTTCGATTGCGCTTTGTCGATGAGTGCTTGGATTGGCTTAATGAAGAGGCCTGAGGAGGGCCCACTTTGGCATCGAGAGGCTTCGGCCGTACTGGAAGGGGACGCAGGGACATTTGACTTGACCATGCCCCGGATTTATTGCTTTATTAGTACTTTCAAGTTTTCTTTATGAATGTAATAAAAAGCAACTTCAATTGTATGCAAGAGCAAGAGAACTCTATTTGAAATCAATGAAATTGAAGGTTGTGGTACTGAAAATTTTCCGTTTTTGGTCTAGAAATGGTCTTAGTTGTAAAAAGATTTATTTGAACAAAGTCATCTTCATTAAAACTTTTCAAAACCATTTTCGATATGGATCAGAACTGGACATGCCTGAAATTTGTCACTGAGATGCACAACCTCAGATTCCTGCAATTGGAAAATTGCCCCTAGTTTGAATAGTACCACAGCACTGCATGGCAACGGAAAGTTGCCCCTAGTCTGAATAGCACTGCACCGGAGATTGCGATGAATGCTGATGGACAAAGATGACCAAGATGATCAATTGGACAAAGTTGATCGGGGAAAATGTTTATGGCTGAACTTCAGGATGAAGCTGCCTACGTATCCCAAAGATGGGAATCATGCCTTACGTAGTTCAGGCTTGGGTTCACTCGAGTATTTTCACTCTCCTTTTGCGCTCTAACTTTTGCCAAGGCCGCCCTTTGCGGGTTTTCAGCCTTGCGAGCTCAGTTTTTATATTTTTCTAATTTTTCTGTGCTCTGAATTTTGCCTAGGTCGCCCTTTCGGGTTTTCGGCCTAGCGAGCCTCTCAAGGGTAATATTTCTTCAACTTGTCCATGTTGATCGGTTGGGAGAACTCTAGGCCATCTAGGTCCATCAGAACCACAGCTCCACCTGTCCAGATAGACTTGATGATATAGGGACCCGTCCAATTAGGTCTGAACTTGCCCCTTGGGTCGTGGATGGGAGCTCGGTTGTCTTTGAGTACCAAATCCCCTTCTTTCAAATTCCTGGACTTAACCTTCTTGTTAAAAGCCCGGGCGATTCTGCGTTGATATCCTTGGACATGGTACAGTGCTTTCAGCCTTCTTTCATCAAAGAGCATGAGTTCCTCGAATCTACTCTGCTGCCAATCTGCTTCATCTATTTGACACTCAGCCAGTACTCGTAGAGACGGAACCTCAATCTCTATGGGTAGAACAGCCTCCATCCCATATACCAAGGAATACGGAGTTGCCCCGGTAGAAGTTCTAATTGACGTTCGGTAGCCCCACAAAGCAAACGGCAACTTATCTGGCCAGTCCCGATAGGTTTCCACCATCTTCTGCAGTATGTGCTTGATGTTTTTATTGGCAGCCTCAACTGCTCCGTTGGTCTGCGGCCGATACGTGGACGACTTATGAAAAGCCACATTATACTTCCTTAACAAATCAATCACTCCCTTCTTGAAGTGAGAACCATTGTCCGAAATGATCTCATTCGGGACTCCATAACGGCAGATAATGTTGTTTCTGATAAACTTTGCGACATGCAAAGCCTTCAACACAGCATAAGATTGGGCCTCGACCCACTTTGTAAAGTAATCTATTGCTACTAAGATAAACTCATGCCCATTCGACCCCTTCGGGGTTACAGCTCCAATCACATCGATCCCCCAAACTGAAAACGGCCATGGCGATGTCATGTTGTACAGCTTTGACGGCGGGACATTCATGCGGTTTGCGTGAATCTGGCATTTGTGGCATCGCCGAACAAAGCCGATACAATCTTCTTCCATGGTAGACCAGTAGTAGCCTTGTCTGAGGATCTTTCTTGCCAGCATCACCCCATTCATGTGTGCCCCACATTCTCCTCCATGGATGGCCTCCATCAGGCGTTTCGACTCTTCGGCTTCCACACACAGCTTGTGCATTCCCAGATGACCTCTTTTGTACAACTTACCCCCGCAGATGATAAACTGAACAGCCATTCTTCTGATTGCCCTCTTGTCCTTGGCATTTGCCCCTAGTGGATATGCCTCCTTTTCCAAGAAATTCCATATATCGTGATACCAAGGGTTGTTATCCTGTACTTCATCTATGGCAGAGATTGATTCGTAGGCAGGTGCAAATTTCTGGTCAATAATGACTGGACGCATCCGGACCCCAGATGGGATGTCTATCATGGAAGATAGAGTTGCTAGCGAATCCGCAAACCTGTTATTCTCTCTTACCAGGTGAGTGAAATTTAACTTTTCAAACCGAGGGATTAACAAATCCAAGGTCTGATGGTAAATTATCATCTTCTCCTCCTTGACTTTCCAGTCTCCTTTCGCTTGAGACACAACTAGGTTCGAATCTCCAATAACGTCCAATCGCCTTGCCCCTAGCTCTAGGGCAGCTTCTAGTCCGGCAATACATGCCTCATACTCTGCCTCATTGTTCGAGACTTTGAATCGAAGCTTGAATGCTAAAGGGATATGGGAATCGTCAGGCGCTATTAGCAACACCCATATCCCATACCCATATTGATTTGACGCCCCGTCAAAGTACATCGTCAAGGTTTCATCTTCGATGTGCAAAATATCGTCATCTGGGAATAGGTATTCAACCGCTTCATTCCCTTCAACCGGGTGGTCGGCAAGGAACTCTGCCACCGCTCTCCCTTTTACGGACTTGCGTGTCACATACTTGAGATCAAATTCGGAGAGCAACAGTAGCCAACGAGCTAGCCTACCCGTAAGTGCTGGTTTCTCGAAAAGATATTTGATGGGATCAAGTCGTGAAACAAACATTACAGAGTGAGCTAACAGGTAGTGCCGCAGCTTCCTAGTAGCCCATACCAAGGCCAAACAAGCCTTCTCCAATGGAGTGTAGCGGGTCTCGTAATCCAGCATCTTCTTGCTCAGATAGTAGATGGCCCTTTCCACTTTATCTTCCGACTCTTGCGCGAGCATGCAGCCCATTGTAGTCTCGGTTACTGACAGATACAATATCAACGGCTTCCCCAACTTTGGTGGTGACAACACGGGCGGATTCTGTAGATACTCTTTAATCTGTTCAAATGCAGCTTGGCATCGGCCGTCCCAATAGAACTTCTTTCCTTTCTTCAGAAGACCAAAAAGTGGTTCACAAGTTAAGGTTAGTTTAGAGATAAACCGCCTTATGAATTGCACTTTACCCAGAAAGCCTCGCACCTCCTTTTCAGTCATTGGTGGTGGCATTTCTAAGACGGCCTTGATTTTGGAAGGGTCGACTTCGATGCCCCTTTGCGTAATTAGAAATCCCAGCATTTTTCCCGCTGTAACACCAAACGTACACTTTTGAGGATTCAACCGCAGCCGAAATTCTCTGATCCTTTGGAAAAACTTTTGCAAAGCGGTGTAGTGGCCTTCTCTTTCTTTGGACTTAACAATCATGTCATCCACATACACCTCGACCTCTTTATGGATCATGTCATGTAATATTGTGGTTGCAGCCCGTTGATATGTAGCCCCAGCGTTCTTCAGCCCAAACGGCATTACTCTATAGCAATATGTACCCCACGGGGTGGTAAAAGCAGTCTTCTCCCGGTCTTCGGGTGCCATTACTATCTGATTATAGCCTGAAAAACCATCCATGAATGAGAGCAAAGCATGCCCCGCTGTGAAATCTACCAACTCGTCGATATGCGGCAGGGGAAAGTCATCCTTCGGACTGGCTCTGTTTAAATCCCTGAAGTCCACACATACCCGGATTCTGCCATCCTTCTTCGGCACTGGAACAATGTTGGCCAACCAAGTCGGGTATTCGGATACGGCAGAAGCCCGCTAACTGCTTGGTGACCTCTTCCTTGATCTTAATGGCCCAGTCAGGGCGAATCCTTCTGAGTTTCTGTTTGACAGGTCGGGCCTCGGGGTCAAGAGGGATCTGGTGCTGTACAATCTCAGGATCGATTCCAGGCATGTCTTCGTAGGACCACGCGAAAACATCTTTGAAATCTTTTAATAAAGCGACTAAGCGCTCGCGTTCCTTCGAAGACAACGTGGACCCGATCTGGACCAGCCGCGGGTCCTTCTCAGTACCAATGTTCACGGTAGTGATTTCATCCATTAAGGGTTTAACAAACCTCTCCTGCTCTTGTTCAATTAGTCGTTGCAAAACCGGAGGAATTTCGTCTCGCTGCTTTTCATCAAAATTTTATAAGTCTTGATTTAAGCAATAAACCAAAGGCACATAAAAGTACTCGAAAACCACAGCCACCTCATTCTCATTAGATACTTCCGAACCGTCCAATTCTTCTGTTACAACAGACTCAAAAGAGAAAGAAAAAGACGACCTGGACAGGACTGTGGCATCCGGGTTATCACCCCCAGGAATACCGGACTCAGACTCAGACGAGCTGGAACCTGATTCCGACTCACAAGACTCGGTGGAATCAGATTCCGGCTCACTACTTGACCCGGTGCTGCTTGACAAAAATCCCTCCTCGTACTGCCAGGTGAGGGAGGGTGCGATGGATGCATCCAAAATAGCTGCTAGTAGGCCCGCAGCCGTTTCATCTCCGATCATGGACACCGAGGAGTCATTCCCCAAGCACAACTGGTCGATCAAAGGATCTGAAAGTAGACATGCCAGTGCTACCCCCATTTCAAACTCTGTGTCCGCAGACTCCGATTCCTTGCTATGTTCAAATTTCAACTGCTGGTCTGCTCTTCAGCAACATCATCCCCAGATAACTGCAAGTCGAAGAAAATTTCAAATCCCGGCATGCGTTTCTTTTCTTTATTCAGCCATGGCTCCGGAAAACCACAAAATGGGAAGTCTTCTCCCTCTCGGACGAAACGTCCGTTCAGGGT
This sequence comes from Camellia lanceoleosa, assembly GCA_025200525.1. NCBI lineage: Eukaryota > Viridiplantae > Streptophyta > Magnoliopsida > Ericales > Theaceae > Camellia > Camellia lanceoleosa. The sequence goes on along the minus strand of CM045758.1, from coordinate 56,975,465 downwards.
ACCCTGGATGGGCCGATGTATCAACTCAAAAAGGTTTTCCCATCTGTTTTGCTTTGGCTCTTCCAGCCATCTCTTTTCCTTTTCTTACCCAATCTTCCTTGGTGGGCAGGTAACCCAAGCCGAAGGTGTGAGGGTTGTGCGGCACTTCAGCCAACGTTGCAATGCCCTTACGGCCACTCTTCCCTAATCCCATCCCGGGTATGTATTGGAGTTTGTTCATGAGGTACACTGCTTGGGCGCTAACATATATCTCTTCATTTGCGGCCATGATATTTTGTACGACCTGAGCCTCAGCCAAGGTAAAACCTGATATGAATATGTCCTCTATGCCATGCTCGATTTCCAGAACAGGCGTGGATACTTCCGGTGGTGGGTGGATTGATGAATTTCCAAAGACGATGGCTACTCCCTTCCCGTAGGGGTATTTCACCATTTGATGCAAAGTGGATAACACTGCCTTTACTTGATGCAGCCACGGCCGCCCCAAAAGTAAATTAAAAGTTGCAGGAACTTCTAGGACGTGGAAATCTATCTCATGTTGTCCCGGCCCAACCTTTGTCTGAACTTTAACTGTTCCCATTACTTCTCTACTTGTGTTGTCGTATGCCCGGATGACCTGAGCTGTTGGTACGAAATCTGCGGTTTTCAAGCCAATCGCATATCTTTGTCCTAGTCAAGCAGACATTGATGGCGGACCCGGTATCGACAAGTACCACCGGTATCCACTTATCTCTACATTCCACAGAAATGTAGAGGGGTTTGTTGTGATTTACGCCCTCAGGCGGAAGTTCTTTATCCGAAAAGGTCAATGTCGGGGAACCTCCCCCCGGGAAGACCAGTTCAACCAGCTGTTCTGGTGTAGTTTCTATAGAGAGTTTGGCCTTGTCCATGGTCACAAAACAACTCCGCTGTGTACTCATGAGGCCATGAGCATCCCAAATGGAGATGTCTGCTTGTATCTTTTTCAACCTGCTTGAGTCTGACTTCTTCCTCAAGTTGCTTCTCCTTTTGCTTCTCGGCTTCCCTATCCTTCCCCGAGGTCTCTGGTTGATCCAAGTGTGGGGGTTTGAAATATCGCCCGCTTCTTGTCATGTGGTCGACCTCTCCCAGGTACTAAGTGTTATCAGGTTGGTTATTCCCCTAATCTTCATCCGTGTGGGCAAGACATAGGTCCTCATCTTCCCACCACATTCCATCAGCGGCCGACGGACTCCTGTCCGGCTCTGGTATGGCTGTTCCCGTGCTTGCAGTATCTTCCATCCACATGCCCGCAGCATTTTCGGTTCCCGTGCACACAGCAGTTTCCACTCCCACATGGGCCTTCGCTTTTCTGATTCTCTCGGAATCCTCAAAACTTGCCTGTTCTGACACAACTGACTGTTCGATCATCTCCGTACTCAAAATGTTCCAATCTCGGGTGAAATTCTTGACACCGGCGCCTTCCGGCGATGTGTTCTGTTCTTCGACCCTTCTGGCCGTTGCTGGTATTCTCATTCCTTCTGAACTGTGCTCTGCCTGAACTTTTTCTACCACATCGGGCTGATCGTCTAACCACCCGGTGACTTCCACTGAATCCTCGTAATCGAACCATGCAACCACTGCGTCCTCTGGGTATTGGTCACTGTAAAATTGGAGATTGGCCAGGTCCTCCTCCACAGCTGTTACATCATCTGTTCCCTGTCCCAGACTATCCCCTTGGATCATACACAACTCTCCTCCTGTTGGCAATTCTACTCCGGGCCCATCTTGGCCCTTTGACGAAATGTAGTCACTTGGAATGTATGTCTTACTCATATAACTCCCAGATTCCGCAGATTCTGACTCAACAACTCTTTTTTCCTTCGGGGTCTCCTCTCTCCTGTTCTCGGCGGTCACTACCACTGGTTTAGGTTGGGTTACGGAGATGTCCATCATGCACAAGTCGGTGAAATCGGGGAGGAACACCTCTGGTTTAGGCAGGTGGGTAGGTGTGATATAGATACTAGGGTCGTAGGATACGGCCCCAGTATGGATGAAATTAAGCCTTTTGGGTGGTGGAGCTTGGTTATGTGTGGGGAGGGGATTTGTGGTAACATTGGGTTTTTCGGGAGGTAAAATTACCCCGTTATCGATAAGGTCTTGAATTTCATGGCGTAATCGATAGCACTGGTCGGTGTCGTGACCGTGCTGCTGGTGAAACGCGCAATACTTGGCCGGGTTATGGGTAGGAGGGAGTTTTTCTGGTAGGGGCCGCGGCTCTAGGGGCTTCAGGTGCCCTTTTCTGATCAACACCCCCAGAGCTTTGGATAGGGGCATATAGAGTGGAGCGAAAGTTCTGGTGTTTCTGGGTGGGTATTTGGTTGTTTGTGGGTTGCTTCCGGATGCACCGGAGAACGGCGAAGCTGCCGTATTTCTTTGTGGGGGGTTAGTGGTGACCATGCTCACTTCGGAGGCTCTCGTAGTAGATGCGCCACTCGGGCCTGCATTTGTGTTGCGGCTGAAGGTCCTTCGGGGTTGCTCCCGATCATTATCAATCCAGCCTTGCTTCAAGGCATCTTCAATCTGCACCCCCATTTCATGTAGATCAGAAAAAGTGGGAAATGGGACTACTATCATCTTTTGCATCAACTTCGGCTGTAGATTGCGCACAATCATCCGAATCTGGTCTTTGTCCGTGGGCCTCAAGGTCATCATCGAAGCCTTGGCCCTCCATCTGGTTACGAACTCTGAAAAACTCTCCTTAGGCTCTTGCCTAGTTGTCTCGAGATCACGGGTCGTAATCTCAATCTGCGTGTTGTATGAGTACTGCGCGATGAAGGCCTCAGCCATTTCGTCCCAATTTCTCTTGACGTCATCTTCTAGCTTGGCATACCACGCAGACGCCACTCCTGACAAGGTTCGACCAAATAAAGACAACTTCTGGAGCCTACTGAGGCGTATTGGCCTTAGAACGTCCGAAAACAGTCTTAAGTGTACCATGGGGTCCCCGGACCCATCAAATCGATCAATATGAGGCATTTTGAACCGATCTAGCAGCGTCACGGCTGCGTCCGTGTATCCATCTTCGATGTCAGGGATGGTCTTGACTCCTTGGGATCTCTTGAACAATTTTTCAAGCTTACTCAACTTTAATGCGGTGGGATCGGCCTCGAACTCAAAGGGAGAGTCCGGTAGATTGGTGGGTGTTTTTGACAGCTGGGGTTGGATCTGAGGTAGGGTTGGAGGTGGGGGTGGTCCTGTGGGCAGCTCTGTATCAGTCCGAACATTGGTCGCCTCCCCGACGTTAGGAACTCCTGGCGGGGAAGGAGCTTGATGCAGCAATGCTGTTCTTTGCTTCTAGCTCGCAATTGTCTCGCTGTTCTCACAATCGTGGCTCGTTGTTCGCAAAATCTGCCTGACGGACGGCATCCTATTGCATCGCCTTCATGCTCTCTTGAAGGTGGCGCACCATCTCCTCCAAACTAGCCATGCTATCCTGCTCTGGTTGGATTACTGGTATATATTCCCTCTCTGTTTGTGACACAGAATCCGGATCCCTACTGAACACAGGTGGGGTAGACAAAGCTCTCTGAACCGACTGCTGTACTGATGTCCTCTGCCTTACTGACCTTCGTTTAGTAACCGGGAGTAGTGAGTAGTACACTGGTTGTCCGTCTATCAGATCCTCAGATCGAAGGAGTCGACGGCCTCTGACCCAAGGTCCTTGGGGGATATCTATCGGGTTGGTAGCAATCGTGCTCAACTACCTAATAAAAAGATAAATAAAGCGTATAAATAAACAGAAAATCGGACAGCATAACAGCATAAAATAAACAACACACGGTTGGATAACACGCTGATCTTGATACACTGTTCCCCAAATATTGACCACCGTTTCTGAATTATTGCCCCTAAGTCTGAATCTTGTACCCACAGATAACTGATCCCCCAAAATACTGTTACTGGTACCCTCAGGCCTGATACCCAATCTTGCAAACTGACACGTATGTTCCCTGTAGAAATACATTCCTTGAAAGCACATAGCAGATAGATGAGAACCAATACACCCCTATGTTGGGGTAGGGTTTCCCTGTCCTATTTTGTCAAGAGCTAGGGTTTCACTACACACGCAGCGGTTTCAAACAACCTAATATCGGATGAGCAACCTGTCCTAGTTTGGAATGGTCACTACGGATTTCGATATGCACTAGGTCGAATGGTCGAAAAGGGTGCCCCGGTAAAACCGGGGTTTGTGTTCCCATACTGGCAGAGCCCGCAACCGGTCGGCCTTATGGACATGCCTTGACAAGACAAGCCTCCGGCAAACCGCTCAGGAATAGCAGATGGCAAACACGGTATCCTAGGCGCACCAATGCAAATGCAATGCAAAGAGACACATAAACGTAGTCAAAACAGAATATCACGAGTTTGAGTCAAGCTCTCTAAAATCCCCAGCGGAGTCGCCAGAAACTGTAGACGCGCCCATGGGCTTCACTCTACAGTTCGGACTCCATTTCGTTTGTTGCGGTTCTAAATCTGAACCAAAGAGTCCAAATCCGGCAAATCGTTTGAGAAAATAGATTTTTGAAAAGTAGTGCCAAACATGGACTGCTTTGCCAAATTATAGAGTCGCCACCTAAATTTTTAAAATGGAAAATTTAGGAAACCCTGACTCGGTGCCGAAGGCCACATGTCCGTCATCACCAAAGTGGTCTTGGCTCGGGAGCTTGGGTACGATCGGGGAAGGTCAGCTATGAGCACCCCCTTTCGCCCGGTCCGAAGACCGGCCTCTACTAACCGTGATATCCCATTTTGAAAACTTTATGCGTTCTTATTCCGGTTATTTAGCCTAGAATTAGTATGCGCATGACAAAGAAACAAGTATAGACTAGATCGCCTAATTTGGAAATAAGCATTGCATATCCGTCTTGTTTGGAAAAACAGTTTGAAATTGCTACTCGCGAGTAGGCTAAAACACGGATTTCAATGAGTATTCCCAACTCAAGTAATCCAACCTCCACCCACAGGCATTCAAACAGTTTATAACACATAAGCATTTAGCCGCATGGAAATCATACTGTTATGGCAAACATTCACACGCATGCGATATGCTAAAGCGTAAAAAAAAACTTACATCGTACTCCGTGCCAAAACAAGAAACTAGTTAGCAAACGTGCATGACCTAGTTCATGTTAAGTGGCTAATGTAACACAGGCATAGATGCAATCTAGAGTAGGCTCGGCTAACCCTAAACATGGCATGTGAAATGCGCGAGTAGCACGTATTCAATTTGGAATTGAAAATTGCAATGCAGTTCGTATGATGTACCGAGCCCGGTGCATGTCAACAAATGCATGGATGCACGCATGCTATCATAAGGTATGCTAAATTAAATATGCCCTAATCTACAATCATAAGCAGGTAATAAAAGGGAAGAAAGAAGTAGGGGTTGGAAGACATACACACACCCACACACACTTATTACAAATACGCCCTCACTCAGAGGGACCGAAAGAATAATACAGTCCAAAGAATAAATGAATAAACTATTACAAAATTCTAATTACTAAAATTAAATCAAGTAAATAAGAGAAAGGGGGCCTTAGCCCTGCCTCGGGGTGCACGAATGATGCATGCTCGTCGCGACTCGCTCGGAAAACCCATACCGCACCACTGCTGACTCTGTTTTTACTGCCCTACTTCTCCAAAATTTTCCAAGGTCCCAGGAAACCTTCCTTGTGTTCTGCTGAGTGCCACCGGCTGGGGGAAATTACCATCGGCTGCTTGTGGTGGCCACCGGCTGCAAAATAGCCTGTCGGCCAGAAATACAGTGCCGGTCGGCACTCTTTCCGGCCGATCGGCACAAAATTCTTGCAGAAGACAGTTTGACAGCAACAGCAGGCAGTAGTGCATGGCATTGGATTTTTGAGCATATTTATGCATGGCCAATGCTTCCTATCATGAATGAGACTCAAGGAGACATGGCTCTTGGTTCTAGGGCTATCAATTGTGCACCTTGGTGCATGATAGCCTAAGAACCAAGGTTGCACTTTAATGTAAAAAAAAAAAGCATGCAACACAACAATGATAACTAAGTCCCCATCATGCCAAAGTCAAAGGCCTTAGTGACATGGGAATTAAGGTGTGTTTTGTCACTTGGAGTACAAACACCCCTCACTTCCCACACTTGGTTTGACACCCCAAACCAAGTAATGAAATGTAATCCATGCAAACATGCATGAATAATGCAACATGACACAAAAGTATGAGGCATGCCGAATGCTATGTAACACATCATGGGAAGTATACAATATGCACAAAGCAAAGTGTGATACAAACATGAGCACCTAAGGCCATAGGATTGTCTTATTTCAAGACCATGTTGATTAAGCATACAACACACATATACTAAACATGCAATGGTAGACTAAGCTACAATGGGACAGCCCTCAATCCTCCCTAAAACAGTGGCAAAACATGCTCAAAATGATGACCAAAACTCATGCAAGCATGCAAGACATTAAGCCCAAAACCAAAAGCACCAAAGAGAGCAACTTACCACCATTATCAAGGCCACTCATGACATGCATCCAACAACCCAAAACAGACTTCTATCATGCAAAATGACACCCAAAACCCACATATGGCAGCCCCAAAATGTGCTAATCATGCAAGCATACACAATGCCAATTCCTAGACATAAAAGGGGACACCCTTGAGGCATGAAAATGGACACACATGTAAACATACACACATGATTTATGGATTGAAATAGGGTCACAAATGATGCCATATCATGAAGATGATCAATGTTGAACATGCTTAAGAACCAAAATGCATAAGGCTTACAAGCCTAGAATACAAAGCAACCATGTCAAGCACATTATATATGGCCAAATCAGTGGCTCACAGCCCTAATACATGGTAATATGATGCTAATACCCTCATGGGACCAAGCTAAAATATGCAAAGAACATGGCCTAGATGTATGGCATGCTTTTAGGTATAAGAGAGCATTTCAAAGCAAGTATAAGCTACATATTAAAGGCTACGAATCCGACCAAAAACAGAGGTTAAACATGCTCCAAAACACTCAAAAAAATTCTGAAATGAAGCCTAATGCAAGTATGCATGCATGCTACTCTTTAGGCCAAATACAAAGGCAAGCAAAGGACAAGGGGGAGAGGGGTGTCCCTCCCCTATTTGAGACTTGGAAGTAACTTCCTCACCACTGAAAACTCACTGGTTTTCAGTGGTGAGAAGACCAAGAACACCAAGCAAGCAAAGCTTCAAGAAAAGACACCAAAATGACCAAAACAAGGCCTAAGAGGGTGAGACTCTACCCAAACCACAAAATGACCTTAATGAATGTTCAAGAGCAGGTAAAAACAAGAGTTTTTCATGTTAAACACAAATCCAAAAACACAAAGCAAGAGGGGTAGAAATTAGTTGCAAGAATGGGGAAACTAAAGCAAAAAGTTTACCCTTGAAGATCCAATGAAGAACAGGTGGAGCAGCCCTCCTCTAATGATCAAAACCAGTCCAAGATCACACAAAACAACCTTCCAAGTCCCTCAATCTCGGAGCTAGGTGTAATGGTATGTGTGCAAGGGCAAAAGTAAGGTAAAAACACACTTTTTAGGCCTAAAACACACACAAGAGAGGAGAGAGAGGGAAAATATAGAGAGAGAAAGTATATCACACAGATATATAGATATAAGCTCTGGTTTTTGACCTAAAATGGCTAACCCCTCTCAAAGGGAGAGGGGTGGTGTTTATATAGGCAACAAAAGGGTCTAAGCTTAATGGCTAAGCAAGAGGAAAGGGGTCAAGGGACCAAGGGGGTGCAAGGCTTCTTGGAGAAGCCAAAACAGCTGGCCAAGCTTCTCCAAGAAGCTTGGCCAAAAGGGGTCAAGCTTCTAGAAGCTTAAGGGGGTTCAAAGGGTCAAAGGGTGCAAGCCCGGACCTGGGGAGTGGTGATGGTGCACTCCAGCTGTCACAGCTGGCATGCACCATCCCTGGGGGTGCAAAGGGTCACCACACCGAAAAACAACACCGGCACAAAACACTGCCGGTCGGCAAAATATAGTGCCGACCGGCCAATAATTTGGTTAAAATAGTGCCGATGGTTACTATGGAGTGCCGGTGGAGGTGTGGGTCAGCCGGTGGGCTTCAGGTATGGCTAATAAGCCTTCCCCTACCCTAGATGCAAAACACATAAGTCTTGGTACAAAAACCAAGCACAGAACAAACGGTTGAGAGGTCCTGAGGCACGGCGCGCAGCCGGGGCCTCCGGGAACTCAAAACAAACACAAACATGGATAATCACCGAGTGTTCCAGCGGTGACGTCCAAGTCTTGAGGACAGTAAAAAATAGGGTGTCTACAGTACCCCGTGATGTTTGGAAATTACCATATAATTCCAATCCTACGTGATTGTTAAATCAAAGTACACCATTTACTTTTCCATCTAAGTTAACTAGCTATGAGGTTCACTCGCCACTAATGAGAGTAAGCTATTTTTTTAGACCAAAACACCCTTTCACATGTTCAAATTTACAAAGGCATGCCCTTATTCTTGCTTATCTCTCTACTCTCTCTCTCTCTCATCCCTCAAAGTTTTCTGAAGGTTCTCTCAGGGATGTATATATAATGATTGCTACATATATATACACAATTATATATAACATAAGGAATCAAGTGAAAATGATCACTAGTGAATCATTCCAGCACACTAATATGCATGTAAAACCTTGATGTTATCTCATTCACTAGTACTGACTGTATATCTTTCGGCCAAAGGATATATCTGAATGGCTCCCCCGCGTATTTGCTCTAGAAGCTTGTGCTTTCTTGTTTCTCATGATTGTCTCTGGCAAAGCGAAACTGAGAAAGAGAATTGACAACACGTAATGCAGAGAGGGTTTTATTAGTTGAGATAGAGAGTTTATTAATGGTATGGTAGTGAGAGTTTATTATTAGTTGAGATATAGAGTTCTATTAGTTAAGCCCTTTTTTTTTTTTTTTTTTTTTTTTTTTTTTTTTTTTTTTGAACGGTGGTAGAGTTGGTTTAAGTTTTTTGGATTAAGCCTTTTAAAAATTGAGTTTTTTGATTTTCGTATTTTTTGTTTTTAGTGAATAATTTTAAAATTTTAAACATTTTTTTTTTACTTTTTTAGATGCACCTTACTTAGATGTATCTAAAAAGTAAAAAAATTGTAAAAAAAATATTTTAAAAAATTAATAAATATATAAAAATGTAAAAAATGTACTGAATTCTTGTATTTTTTAAAAATATTTTTGGTATTTAGTGAATTTTTAAAAGTTTTTTTTTTTTACAATTTTTTTTACTTTTTAGGTGTATTTATATTAGGTGTGTCTAAAAAGTAAAAAAATATCTAAAATATTAAAAAAATTCAGTAAAAACAAAAAAATAAATAAAAAATAAGAAAATATAATTTTTTGAAAAATAGAAACAAGCAAGCTGATTTGATTATATATACAGATTATATGATTAGTTGATCTTTGATTTAATTTTGCAGGCGCGAGAGCTGCGGCGAATAAATTTATAAATTCAGTTACAAAGAAAGAAATCCTTTTTTTTTTTTGTGCAGGTTTTATATATATATTTATTGTTGATGAATGCAGATTATATGTATAGGTATATATATATATATGCAGATTCAATTTCAAAGAAGGAAAAAAAGAAGACAAGGGCATAAAAGTCAATTTACCTATTATGTTAACTATAGTTAGCCTGTATTTTAGTCCATAAATTACATGATGATTATGTGGTTATTTCTGAATAATAGGAGTTAATTCGCATATGATTCAAATTACAAGAGGTAAAGTGAAATTTGCCCTTGATATAATTATACTAATAATTCTTTTAATAAAGTTAAAGTAATCGTAACTTGTTATAAAAAGAAAAAAAAAATGATTGAAATAAGTAAATACTAAAATAAATAAAGATAAATATGTATTCTAATAAAAAATATATGATGATATTATTTTTTTATTCATATAATTAATGAATTATTATTGAATTTTCTTTTAAAACTATTATGTGAATTAATATATCAAGAGAAATGAGTGTAATTTTGTTAAGAAAAGAAAGTCTAACGTAATTAAGATACCGTATCTTTTTTTTAAAAAATTCAAAAGAATTGACTGTAATTTTCCCAAAATTTTCTGATGGAGTTCACTTTTAACAACTTTATTCATTTATGTATGTATTCATTTTGTATCTTATTTTAAAATCAATTCACATATTTCTAAACTTATTTGTATATGCACCCAAATAGGAATATAAAAATAGCTTGCGGCCCGTGAGTGGTCCGAAACCTATCCACGGCTTGGGGTGGGCTCGCCTTAGTTAGGCCTAGGCCCGATCTCAGCCCGAGACCTTGGGTCTGGGTCTGGGTCTGGGTCTGGGTAGCTCAACCCATTGGCCTACTCAATACCCACTCAAAGCCCAGCCCGAGCTCGTCCAAACCAAGACCTAGTGTCATTTTTAGTGAAAAATAATAAAATTTTGGTGGAAACAAAAAAAAAATGTTTAAGCCTGCCTAAGCCTGACCCGGCCAATCTAAGGCCCGAATTTTGACAAGAGCTCGCGAGGCCCGACGTAGGCCGGCTTGAGCCTAAGCCAGGCCAAATTTACACCCCTATACCCAAAGAATGAAGGAAAAGTCAGAAGTTGTTTAACCACTAAATTACTTTAGTCACTCGTATAATGTTCACTATTAAAATTTAAAAAACAAAAGGTAAATTATACAAATAGTTTCTGTAGTTTACACGATATGTCAATTTCATCCATGTTGTTTCAATTTGCTCAATTTTGTTGTGTCAGTTTAGTCCAATAAATAACGGTTGTTAAGTTTGGTGGACGAAAAGTCAAATTATGTATTATTTTGGTCTATGTAGTTTACATAATGTGTCAATTTGGTCTTGTTAAAATTAAGCAAATTAAAACAACAATGACCAAATTAACACATTGTGTAAACTACATAGACCAAATTGACACATTGTGCAAACTTTCCATCCACCAAATTTAATTACTCTTATTTATTAGATTAAAATGACACAATCTCTTAAATTAAGAAGCAAAGTCGAACAAATTGAAACAACAGAGATCAAATTGATACATCGTGTAAACTATTGGCACAATTTGCATAATTTACGCAAAACAAAATTTATTATTAAAAATTTTAAATTTTAAAAACTTCGTAAAATGAAATTTATTTTAATATTTAATCCCCAATCTTCATGAATATTGACTCGCTATAATTTAGCAGCTGTTCATAATTTTTTTTTACAATTGTTGGTTATGGTAACAATCAAATTTGACAACTATTAAAACTTGTGTCAAATTTGACACAAATTTTGATAACTGTAATAACTGCCAATTTATCAAGATTGGACCTCCCTCCCTCCCCGTAAAACATCATTTCCTCTTGCTCGTCATTTTTACCTAACCAAAGTTGAAAACTAATGTGTTCAACTGTCCAACTGACCATCTAAATATACCAGTTTCTACGCCAAAATTGTTAAAATGATAATCCTCTATTAAAATACCATTATTATAATTTTATCGATTTTTATTATTTATTATCATAATAATAATAATATTTATTATAACCTTTGTAATTAAAAATGTTCTAATAGGAGAGTTCCCCCAATTCCTTTTCCAATCTTTTCAAGAACCTTGACACATAGATCAGGCTGTCGAGTGCTGCCTCTCTATCATTAATATCTCACATTATTTTGAGGAAAACATCCATACATAAAAAATAGTTCAGATTCATCAGAATGTATGACAGTTCAATTCAATAATAATAATAAGAGTGAGAATTACTGGGACCCTTATATTTTGTCCCGTTAATGGGACTAGTAACTTAGTTACATTTTGACACGAAAACTCCGCCTCTTGGCCCCTTTTAAAATTGAGAATGTGACCCATTCCCTTTTAAATTGGGTTGGACTTTTCTCTGATACGTAATCAAATTGAAAAATATTGTTGTATTTGTAGGAGTTAATCCCGGATCTTGTTTCGATAATCGGAACTATTTAATGTATAAAATTTATTGAGTACTATATACCTGTAAAAAATTACGTTGATCAGATATCGATAGCTATATCATCGAATCAAATTTCTGTCAACCATTTATTTTTTCACCGTCCATATTTTTATACAAAACTGATTTGATCACATACTTATCGATATCCAATCAATGTGATGTTTTACAAGCATATAGTACTCGACAATTTCTATACATTAAACGATTCAGATTATCGAAATGAGACCATAATGAACCTCTACAAGTCTAACAATATCTTCCAATCCGATTATGGACTGGAAGAAAGCCAGTCCCTTCAAATTAAAAGCTCGTCATCACCCACAAGCACTAAAATCCCTTCCCCAATATAAGCTCATCATCACCCACAAACACTAAAATCCCTTCTCCAATATATGTTTGTTTGTGTTTATATAAAGTTCATACATGTTTGGTCTAATCTTTCATTTCCTTGTTTCCTTTTGGCATTACTAATGGGAAAGGGTAATGCTGGATAGCCAGAGGTTTCGGTAGCTTGACTTTGTCCAAATAATATGACTTTGATGATATGGTGATGATATGAATATTTTATTTTATTTTTTTAGGATACTAAATTTAGTTATTGTTGATAATATCTAATTTTTTAAAATATTTTATGAACTCTTTTTCTAATAAATTTTATATCTTTAGTAGTACCAGTATTTAATAGATTTTGTAAAAAATTACGACGTTGTTGACATTTTGCGATTAGTACTAATAATTGATTACAATCTAATAACAGATCTTGAAAATAAAAGTGACGATAAAAACTCATAAAAAAGGAAAACTTATTACTTCTTATAATTTTAAGATGTTTTGATTTTAGGCCCACTATGCTTCCAAAATAAGAATAGTCTCTAAAGACTTTGACCGTTACCTGAACGTAGTTGGCGTATGGCGCTGGCATTGGCAAACCTCCAGTTTACAAAGGTGGCTAATCTCAACCTCTTTTTTAGATTAGGCTCAGCACATATCTGTTTTGTTTCTTACGTCATACCGTAACTTCAGAAGCTATTTCTTTGATTATGTAAGCGACCTAAGATCAATAACTTAACATACAGTAGTAACACACTTTTTCTGGAAATTAAAAACTTTTTTTTTTTATTGAACAAAAATTTACAAGGAAAAGGGTTCTTGTAGACTGTTAGATTGTTAGAGTATTGTTTGTTCTAAGAAGGCTAGAGAACCAGACTTCTTTCTTAGTTACAAGTATACTTTAAATTAAGGGTGAGCAGCGAATATACCGATCTGCCCAAATTGACCGAATCGAATCGATCCGCCACATTTTAGATGGATGTGTGATGATGAGCGGACAGTTGCAGATTGATTTTTTTTCCAATCCGTCTAGTTTTGAACAGATGGCGGATTTGAGGTTTATTTGGCTTCAACCAAACCGCTAAACCGCGAGCACCCCTAGTAATTTGTAAGAATTTGTGTTTTCAATTTGTTTAAATATTCTGTTTGTGTCTTCAATTGAAAAAGAATTTAAATATTCTGTTGAATATATTTTGTTGAAAAAGAGTTTTTAACTTGAATATATTTTTTGGTTTTTAAACTTAACTCTAAAAATAATAACTAAAAAAGATGATATGTACTTGTTGGTTTTTGTTTTCAAAAATAGATATAGATGTAACAATATAGAAATATACAATCTCTACTAATACTATGTTAATGGTTTTGGTGGTTTGAATTGTTTTTATATTTTAATAACTATATATTATAATACTTTATGTGGATGAATCATGTTGTGATTGTAATATGTGGATGAGGCATGCAGTGATTGTAATATTCTAAAGTTTCAAACTTTCTTTTTTTAGATGAGACATGCAGTGATTGTAATACTTTTTAAGTCATTAACTATAATATCTTCTTTTCTATTTTTTTTTAAGTGTACAAGTTGAATTATGTTGAAAATTTATAAAATTTTAAACTACCAAACCGATTCGCATCCATTTATTAATCCACTCAATCTCTATTTGTCGAATTGGCGGACGAATGCGGATTGATTTTCTCCAATCCACCAATCTAGTGGAGGGATATGACGGATTGGAAGTTCTGTGGCCATAACCGACCCACGCCCACCCTTACTTTAAGTAATCTGTTCTCTTTTTGCTCTCCCTTAAGGCCTTTATATAAGCACTTGTGGACTTCAACCTAATTTATAAACATAAAATAATTTACATATTATATTTTATTGCTAATAGAAAACAAGCAAAAGACAAACAGGTGATTATTGTTAGATGATCACATGTTATTGAAGGAAAAAAAGACAAGTTGGTAGAGAGATCACATGGTTGTGTAGCCTATTTAGCCCTTGGTTTTGCAAATCTGTCCATAGTTTTGTCAATCCATTGCATTCTCTAGATTCCATACCCATGACATCACTAAATTCTCATCATAATCTTCGAACATTTCATCCCATCCTTCTAGATCTTGATTCATCAGATATTTTTTCAAAAATTATATATTCTTTCAGATAAATATGTTCCAGAATCTATCTGTTCAAAGTAGTCATATACTAATCCATAAGGTAATCCTAGAACAATTATTATTATTATTATTATTATTATTATTATTATTCTTGCTAAGGATGGTGTTATTGCAAAGGTGGTCATTCCATAATAAACTTATTTAAACCAAACCGTTACTAACTCTGTAGTTTTGTGAGATATTATGAAAAAACCTATTATCTTTGTTTTCGTTAGATCTATAATAAAAGGTGTTTCCCAATCTTTCAACCAATCACATTTGTAGGGAATCACATCATTCTTGTCTTTTATTTTTATCAGATAATAAGCTGCATTTAGATGTCCATCATTTACCTCTGTTTGTGCAGTTGTAAATGTGATGAGTGTCATGCTTGGGTATTTTTTATAGACTTCATAAATTTTCTTGAACATGAATTGTTGGAACTTGATGAGCTTAGAGAACATGGTATTCTGTAGGTGAGATGGTATGTCGAATGTATTGACTATTCCCAATTTTCACATTTGAACCAAGGGATCTTTTGGGTTGATGACCTTGTCTGGATCGAATGAAACTTTTAACATTCTATAACTGTACAAGATTGTCCGTCCGTTAAAGTAGCACCATTGAATTCCCAGATTGGTACACTTTCTTCATACCATTTTAGAAATAACTTAATGAAAGTACATTCTCTTATTTTATTTTAGATATCATAAGGGAGCAAAAATACAAATATAATGCTTCTAATCGTAAAAAGGTTTTGGCAACTAAATAAATGGGTGATCCTAATGAGCTTGTCCACAGAACAACTCTTCTCTGCTATCTGCATTTTTCTAATAATTTCAACACTGTCTTGTATGACCAAGTCCAGCACTTTTTGAGTCTCTGCCAGGAGTGTTTCATTCTCTGGCGGTGCGAATCTTGTGGATGTGGAGGCCATTTGCAAGTTCTCGAGTTAAAGTATCTGCTAAGCTATTTTTATTATCATTAATATGTTCGATATCAAAGGTAAATTGTTTGAACCAAAGTTACCGTTGTAAGAACTGCTCTTGCGCCTGCATGTTAGATAAATTCTTATTTACAAAACCTAGTAGGCATTTGCAATCAATTCTTATTAAAAACAATTTTAACGCCAAAAATATTAAAAACTTTTCTATTCTTTTTATTATGGCTAACAATTCTCTTTCCATGGTAGGATAATTACATTCGATTTGATTGAAACTTCCACTACAATACTTACATAGTTGATTATTTTCTTTAATTTTTAACACTACACTCTAGTGATTATTACTTGCATCGGTTGTTAGTACTAACTCATCATTTTCATTAGGAAGTGCTGGGGTAAGGAAATCTTTACATTTTGTTCAAAATTTTACTAATGCGGAGTTGACTAAGTTTCAAGTCCAACTCTCATATTTTTTTAATTTCTTTTCTAATGGTTTTCTTATTTTAGCTAAATCTTTTATAAAATCTGAGGCATAAGTCAAACACCCTAAAAATCTCTCTAATTGTTTTTTATTCGTAATTTTATTAGGAAATTTATTAATTTTTTTAGAGAACATGACTTTGTATTTTTATTGATCCTGCATTGATTTCAAGTTCTAAATATTTCCTTTTGTATATACACACATTTCTTTTCACCTAATACTATTCTATGTTCTTCACATTTTTCTATGGATCTAGAGAAAATTAAAATATCATCTATATATACAAGATAAATATTATTTAGTTCCTTAAAGATGTTATACATTCTTTTTTGAATATTTCAAGTACATTTTTTAAATCCAAATGGCATTCCAAGCCATTTATAATGTCCTTGTGACGCACTAAAAGCTATTAGTGGTATACTTTTTTTATCCATTTTGATTTGCCAGTATCCACTTTTACAATCTATTTTGGAGAATTTGGAGGCACCCTATATTCTGTTAAAAATGACTTGATTATTTGGAATAAAATAACTATCTCTTTTAGTATTATCATTTAATTTTTTGTAGTTTATTACCATTCTAGTTTTTTCTCTTTTAATCCTAGCATGGTTTCTAACCATAAATGTTGGACTACTATATGAACTTTTACTATTTCTAATTAATATTTTTCGTTTGAGATGTTTTTATCTCTTTTCTGAATTCCTCTATATCATTATAAGTATATACCATTTGCTTTACTCTAATTATTTTATTTGGGTTGATTAGGTCTAATTTAGTTATACATCTATCTTTGTGTCAAAATTTTAATGGATCTTCACTATATAGATTTTTGCATATTTCTTGTTGCTCTTTTTGAATTTCTTCCTGAATACTAATTTCTATAATACTTAGTGCAATTTCGCACCCGGTTGGAGAGATTACCTCCTCACCACGTTTGTTGCAGACGAAGTCAATGTTGTGATGTGTAACAGTCGTTTTTAGCTTTAAGACTTCAACTGATTTATTGTTATTTGTAAATATAACAGAGTGCAATGTTTGAGTACAATGGCTATATAATTTTTGAAAGTTATTTCCTATGATTACATCATGTGATGGTTGATTGGTTGCTCAAAGTTTAGGAATAATAAAGGTGATGAAACTCATTTCTATAACTAAGTTTTCTATGACATTATTATGTATCATTGTACTATTATTGGTTATTCGAACTATTGATGGTGGATTTTGCTTTTTCCATATATACTCAAGAAAGAATTTCATTTTTTCAAAACACACCAAGCATCCATTGTCAAGGTAAATACATGGTTCGTAAGTATTAAATCTTTCTATGCGTATTTTTATAGGTATATATACTATGAGAAGTGCTTCCGACCCCCAGTGGGGGTCCGACCCCTAGTGATGTGGACTTCCCCCATTCGTTGAAAAAAAAAAAAAAATTTAACCAATCGCGTGCCGCCACATCAGCTGGGGGTCACTGGGGTTCTTCAAAACTGGGGGTGCAAATCATTTTTCATATACTATTACCATTAGTGTATGATAGTGACATTTTATTTTCTTCATTCTTTTTGTCGTATCTTTTCACAAATGTGTTGTCTTTCTTTTGCGCCTCTTCTTCATCATCTTTTGTCTAAGCCATAAGATTTTCCTCATCTTTATATATTGGCACACTCGTAGTTCTATATCCTATTATTCTTTCAGTGACTGAACTCCTACCGGATTGTTTATTAGAATTATCTATAGAATGTCTTCCTGATGATATACTTACATTATCCATTTCATCATTATTTTTTATCGTGCTAGGAGTTTCTATTTTAATATTTTTGATATTTTCGATTTTAATTATATTTTTTCTTTTTAAAATATTTTTAGGGTTATTGAAACTTATTATCCCTCGATTATCTAGCTTAATTTCATTAGGATTTATTCTTTTAGGTGTAATTATATCTATTGGTATTCCATTAGTAGGTTCAAATTTATCTGCTTCTATAATTTTTTGTTATATCTTAGGATCTATGGTATTATCTAGTTTATATATTATTTTTTGAAATATCCTTAATGGGTAGGTAGTCTTAGACATATCGATTCCTACAATTTTTATTTTTAATATTAATAATCTATTTATGAATCTATCTATTAAGCTAATATAATGTCATGTTCTACAATTAAAACCTAATGATCTCTTGCATAGATTACTTTTTTATTTCATTGATTATGGGCCTTCTAAAATTTCATTGTCTAATATCACACAAAAATGCATATATATATATATATATATATCTTGTCCTTTATCAAACAATGGTATAATTTGTATTTGTACATTCCCTATATATATATATATATTTATACTTATTATCTTTATTGTTTTTTAATATATTTTCATAATTTGTTATATTTATTTCTCCTACATCATATTCACAATCTTTAATTTCAATATCTCTTTCCATTCTTTTAGATATATAGTTATTTTTTAATTTGAATATTGATTGTTGATATATTTCGTCTTTTCATATTATTGATAATATTCAATCTTTTTCTATTTATTTTTCTTGAGAATTTTCTATGACAACTTGTTCTTCTCTAAAATTTTCTGTACTTATTTCTTCTGTCGTCATGAAATTTAGCTCTTCATCAGTATCGCTATAATTTTCATCTTCTACTTCTATTTCCATTTCTTCTTCAATTAATTTTATTATTCCTTTGTTATTTTCTAGAGCCAATTTTAATACTTCTTCTTCTAACTCTACATAATCCAAGCTTCCTAAAGCTTCTATTATTTTGTTATTTTTCTTATTTCTACATTGGTTAGCAAAATGACATATTTCTCCACATGCTCAACAATTACAAGTCTTTTTTCCTCCTGGACAATAATTATTTTTTCTAAAAAATCTTCTTCTTTTGTTGAAATTATAGGGTTTTTTTTTTAATAATATTTTCTCTTATATTTTTCTCCTCCTTGTTTATTAAAATCTTTTCTTTTATAAAACATTTTCTTTTTTTTTGTTGTATGTTTTTCTTCTTGAAGGTTCACATCCCCATGAATTAAATGTTTGTCAGCAATATAAATATTATTTTTTCATTTTTCTTTTTTATTTCATTTTCATGCATTTTTGTTCTACTCATTCTTTTAGATATCTAATTCTATGACCCAAGGTATCGTTTGTGACATCTCCTAATTCTTTTAACCATTTTTTTTTTCTTTTTTTTCTTCTATATTAACATGTATAGGATATAGAAATTTACGAAAAAACTTAGTTAAATGAATTTTCTACCTACATGATAGTAATAATAAGAGTATTCACATATATATATAATTTTCTATATATTCCATATTACATATTTCTATATTATTTAATTTTCTAATCCATTCTTTTTTTCTTTTATCCTCATCCCACTAATTTCCAACGAATTTATCTTCAATATATTTTACAAATAGGTTTAACATATATTCTGGGGTAGTTTCTGATATTAATTTTTCTTGATCACTTTCTCTCCAGTTGTCATACCAATTTGTTACTATACCCATAAAACTATGTTCAATACAATTTAGAAAATTTTGTGCGTTCCAGCTGCTGCAATGGATATTTAAGGCATGATGCATGTCTCTATTCCATTGTTTTATTACCTCACTTGTATTTGTAGCACAATCAATGTCTAATAAATATCCGGTATTACTTATTGATTTTAGTGATATCTCCTTTAAAAATACTTCATTTTTAGGGGTAAAGTCTACATAATTGGATGCTCTCCTAGCAAAAGATCATGTATTTAGATAACTGTAGTGTCTCGTTTTTCTTCTATAATCATAATCTCTAGTATCATTTTCCAGTTGTTATCTGGTAAATTTTTTAAAATTTGGGTGATTTGGATTAAGTGGAGCGGATGAACTACTTCCTTCTTATTTTACCATTGTAATTTCAGTATCATTAATGTTATTTGTTTCTTCGAAATCTTTTAAAATATTATTTTCCCTTTCTTTTTCCACGTTGCTGTTTCCCATTATTTGTTCTAAATCTTTGAGGGGAATGTGTTTCATTTCTCTGAAATTGATTGACCCTAATCGTTTATATATATCTTCTTCTAATTCTATTCTTTCATTCTTTATTTTTTCTTGATCTATCATTTTAATTGTTTAGCTATTTCTAATATTATTTTGTATTTTATTTCATTATCATTTTTCTTTTCATCCATTTCTTCTAAATATTTTAGGCTATAGTTAACTCCATCATCTTTTTGGTTTTTCGGTGAAATTAATTCAAATGGTTCTTTTGGATTATTTCCTTTATATGATATGGGTATAGATCTAATTCTTTTTGTTTTTCTAGATCTAGTATAAAATGTCTGATTTTGTTTATTATTTATAATTGATTAGTTCTAAGTTTTTCATTAATTTCTTTTAATAATCTAATTAAAGTATTTTTTTGTTCTATTATTATTTGTAAGGAAGTACTATTATTTAAGTTATCGGATTTCATTTCTTCACTACATTTAATACTCATGCAGATGTTATTGGCAAGACCAAGAAACCAGGCTCTGATACCAATTTCAATTGCAGATTTACGAATCTAATTAAATAATAACTCTTGTAAAAGTTTCAATTGGTACTCTACACTTGTCTTTTCTAAGGATATTTTATTTTTAACACTAACAATTCTCTAGTTATAATTTATTATAGATTGTCTGGAAGCAATAGCTAAAAGAGAATTTAATCTACTTAATTTACTTTCTAATTTAGAAATATAGTATAAACTATCTTTTATTTCAGCTCTTGGTATTGTAATTAACCGCATATAATTATTACTTATCAGAGCCTACACAATTATAATTTTTTTTAATATTTATATATTTTTTAAAAATTTTCAAACTTTTAGAGTCAATTTGTAATATAAAAGATTTGAAGATGATTGGTTTTGATGAAGTGGAGTGACGTGTGTGATGTGTATGCTCCAATTAGGATTCGGGGGAATTAATGAATGGGAAAATTGTTAATCTCAACTTTTGAGTGGTGACTAATTTAGATCTAGCACTTCTTCAGTTTACTATCTAATTTGATATGGGTGCTTATTACACGTCTGATTTAGATAATCTAATTTATTTATTTTTAGACTCTTACATAAATTATTTATAAAAAAAATTAAATCAATTTATAAACTTAAGACAGGTTCGGTCTAATCTTTCATATCCTGGTTTCCTTTGGCATTGCTAATGGGAGAAATGTTAATCTCAACTTTTTAGTGGTTAATAAAATTTAGAGTTGAGTAATTCAACTCGTGGGCCCACTATGGGCTCGATTATAATAATTTAAGTTGTGTATTTTTAAGATTCTTATTTGTAATTGTTTATGAAAAATTAGATTGATCTGATGATTGTACTCTTATTTTGTTTATATTTTTCTTCGAAAAAATGGACGGTGAGAATAATTTTGAAAATAAAAATAGTAGGTTTTATTTATAAAAAAAAAAAAAAAACAGTGTGAAAAAAATATGATTATAATTATTAAATCGATTTAATTTTTTTCATAAATAATATACACTTGGAGACCTACCAAATGAACGAATTATATTGCTAGCATCGAGCTAAATTGGATTATCTAATTAACAAATATGAATAGTAATTTCTCCAAAAATTTATAGGTGCCTAAAAATGTACTAAAATATATAAAATTTTTATTAAAATTCTATTTATTTATGTATATTTAAAATTTATTAATAATCCAATGAATTATCATTAACATGACCATACTAAAGTGGTCCTGCGATTCCAACACCTCGTTGCTGTAATTATTATGATTATTAGTTGGTTTAAGATTTTTAACATATTCTATCGTATTCTCGAAAATTCTATTATATAAAAAGGTGATTTTTATGCATGGTACATAAAAAAAAATATAAATTATTGGATTTAGATAAGATAAATGCTGGTCATTAGATGAATCAAAAGTAAAGTTAAGTAAAAAAGTAAGGTGATTTTTCAAAAAGTAAAGAAGTTTTAATTAATTTAAAAATTAAAAAATTGACGCAAATTTATTATTTACTACAAACATACTTACTATTTAGTATTCACTCACTTATTATTTATTATGATAAACTTATTATTCAAAATATTACCTGCTAAACAGGTCACATTCAATTCTTAAAAATTATTCTCTCTTTTATATTTTAAATACACCATATCCTTCACTTGACCATACCCCTCGTCAATCACAAACCACCATGCCTTTATTATTTATCAATCACTTAATACGAAACAACAATGCTACGGACCACTAAATTCCTACTACTAACACCACCACTAATGATGTGGAAAGCAGGAAAAAAAAAAAAAACAAAACAAACGAACAAAACTAAGACACAAAATATATGTGGCAGTCGGTGGGACCCACTACCACATAATTAGAGCAATCACTAATTAGTGGTCTGCATCATTTTTCAATACGAAATTATAAATCCCACTTCTTTTATTAATCACAACACATTTGGGATATCACATAACGAAAAATGATTTGTGCCTCGAAATTTTCCACCCCAAATGCCCATAATGCCCAAAACGACGTCGTTTTGGGCATTAGGCATTTTTTTTTTCTTTTTTTCCGCCATTTTCGACGCAGAGCAGAGGAAGAGGGAGAGGAAAAAGGAGAGGGAAAAGGGAGAGAAAGAGCCTGGCTGCTGGCCGCCTCCGCCTCGCCGCCTCAGGTAATCGTCGCAGAGGCGTCTCCATCGCCGCGCCCCCCGCCTCCGCCTCCAGCCCATTTTTGAGGCCCCCTCCAGTCCTTCTTCCCTCTCCCCCTCCCCTCCTCTCCCCTCCCCTCCTTCTCTTCTTCGTCTTCTTCTTGTTTCTTCCGTTGTAAAAAAAAAAAAAGAAGGGAATTTGAGGCATTCAGGACTCTCAATTTCGAGCTCCAAATCACAACTCATCACATAACCCTTGCCCTGTAACTACCAAATAATTTCATCAAAGCACCTGTTAGTTACATAGGCCCTGTTTGGCACAGCTTATAATCAGCTTATTCCAGCTTTCAGCTTAATTTAAGCTATTTTGATGTGTTTGGTTTAGCTTATAGCTTTTTGGAAGTCAGAAATCAGCTTATTCTTTGAGTGGGGCAGGAGATGCTTTAAGAATAAGCTGGAAATGAGCTTAAGCTGAAAGTTATAAGCTATAAGCTGTTTCCCACAGCTCTACCAAACGGGGCTATATATATATATATGTATAAAAGAGTCAAATCACATCAAATCACCGGTAACTCTCGGCGACACACTCTTTTTGATTAGAATACCACATTTATTTATTTATTTTTTATTTTACGGTACCTAAAAACTTCTTACATTACATTGACACACATGTTATAGTAAAAATGACTTGGACTCCAGTAGGGTGATTCCAACATCTTCACTGTTTTTTAATTGATTTAAATTTTATTTTTTATTTTATTTTATTTTTTTTTCCTCTCTTACTCTAACAACTCCTCACGTGAAAATAGAAGTGCTGAAAGTCACCCCCACTAAAGGTGCCCAGCATTGCTGCACGTTATAGTTGCGCGTTGTAGTTCAGTCTACAAGGCATGCTTCGCGTGACATCCTGACACAAATGCTTTAGATTTAAGGAAAATTGCACGACAGTTGTGTTTGGAAAAAAAAAAAAAAAATCCATGATTGTGTTTGGTGAAACTTTTAAAACTCAATTTTATTTCTTGATTTAAGTGTGGTGTTTGATAAGAGTTTTTAAAAATTAATGTCACATCTATTTTTGAAAACGCGTTCTCTAAACGTTCAGTTGATTGATCGGAACAGTGTTAGTGTTTTTTTTGGCACATGTTATTTTTATATTTTAAATAAAAAATATTTTTGAATTTTTAAAAAATTTTTGTTTTGAGTTTTGAATAAAATTTTAGGTTATGTGTTTAGTTATGAGTTGTAAGTTTTTTAATCAAATATCATATGTCACATCAAAAATTTCAAACTCAATTCAAAACTATTTTCAAAATTCATAAGCAAACAAATTTTCTACATTCTAATTATAATTCCAAAACTTATAAACACAAAATACAACTTGTTGGAAAAATTGGTTTATAAGGCTTATTTTGGGCCAACTTTGAGCCCAAAATTGAGTGGCCCCCAAACCTCTTTTGGGGTGGGTCCGAAGAGGTGAAGACGGTTCGTCAAAACCATTTATGAGTGAATGAGAAGTTGACGTCGTTTTCGAATTCGTGGAATTGAACAAATTCAAGAATTAAATGTGAGTTTCCTTATATGGGTTCTCCCACATTGAAAATTGAAGAAAACTTTTGTGAGTATATAAGCTCTAGACTACAACACTTGAGTTGGGCCCTAAGGGGCACCCCAAGTTTGTAGAAGGGAGAAATTATAGACAAAGTGAATCTTAACCCAAACCACCGCATGTGCGCCGCTGCCGACCGACTGTGCTGGGCGCGGGTGTCGGTTGGGGGTTGAGTCGATTCTTGTATTTATTTTTTGAACAAAAATTCTTTTGAATTTATTTCAAAATTATTGTGAGAATTTAATTCCAAAATTGAATTTGAAATTCAAAAATTTTGTTCATAATATTGTGCCTCTTTTAGATAAATTCCACAACTATTAAAACAGTCCAAACAGGTCTTATTTGTTGAACCCGAACAGGTTTAATTTCGGACAAATTCAAAATTGAAAACTGGCCAGACAGGTTTAGCAACTACAGCAATTATCTGTTCAGTTCCTGTGTGCACCTGTTTATTTGAAATCACATCTGTTCATTCAAGTTTTAGTACTTGTTCGGACATCAGTTTTGCCTATAAATACATACCATATTCCAGCACTTTTCCAATCCGAAAATCAATCTGAAAATCCCATCTTTTGCTGTCTAACTTTGCTCTAGTGCATATATTCTTCATATATATATAATTTTAGGAAAAAACGAAGAGAGTATAGGACACAGGTTTGGTTCGCAATACAAATTTGTTTGAAGTGCTACTACAAATTTGTGAAGATCATTGTATCCTGGGAGATAGACGCCACACAACCGTAAACACCGTAGCGAGGCGAATCTGTCTTAAGGATAGAGTGTCACACACTCGGCTTGGTCTTTTATTTTTCTTTGGTTCGACAAAATAAATTCTGTAAGTTTTATTTTATTTTGTTTGAATTAATTTCAATTTATTTTATTTACACAGAAGATTGTTCCAACAATCTTAAGACAGATTAGAATTATTTTATTTATAGAATTTTTCGTTTGTTTCTCTTTCTCTTTTTCCTTTTATAGAAATTATTTTCTGTGAATTTACAATATAATATTTTCGTTGAAAAAACAAATAGTGATTATGTGCTATTTGATAGATAGTAGTAATATACTGTCTATTTTCTTTGACAACTAGTAGTAATATACTGGTGTCATTAACAATTCAGAATATTTATTTGTAGAATTTTTTCAAAAATTAATTTTGGTTTTCTTAATTTATTTCTGAGTGTTCATAATTAAAAAATTATGTTTCTATTTTTTTTTATTATTGAAGTGTTACAGAAATTTAATTTTCTATGTAGAATTAATTTGGTTAAATAAAATTTTATTTTATTTCTAACTTAATTGAAAAATAAAAGTTACGTTTTTATTTCTTTTATTTTTACAGAATTTAATTCTGTGAATTTGAATTAATTTTCTGTGTCGTATAAATTCTAATTATAATTTTGTTTTATAATTTAGAATTAATGGCTACTGAAACAAATGCTTAAACAAGTACTACTGTGGTGGCTACAATTGCGCCAACCCCTTCTCCTGTTGTGACAGTACCGATAAATCACGGTGAGAAGCCAGAGAAGTTCTTAGGAACTAATTTTAAAAGATGGCAATAGAAAATGTTATTCTATCTTACAACTCTAAACTTGTCTCGTTTCCTCCGTAAAGATGCTCCTATTTTGAAAAAGGATGAAACCAACCGGCAAGTGGTTGCTGCGGTTGATACCTGGAAACATGCCGATTTCCTTTGCCGGAACTACATCTTGAACGGACTTGACAACACATTATACAATGTCTACAGTCCTATTAAAACAACAAAGGAACTCTAGGAATCTTTGGAGAAAAAATACAAAACAGAAGATGTCGGCTCAAAGAAATTTGTGGTTGGCAAATTCTTAAACTTTGTAATGGTTGATTCTAAGACTGTGATCAGCCAAGTTCAAGATCTCCAACTCATTGTGCATGACATTCACGCAGAAGGCATGTTTCTCAGTGAATCCTTCCAAGTTGCAGCTTTAATTGAGAAATTACCACAAGACTAAAAAGAATTCAAGAACTACCTCAAACACAAGCGCAAAGAAATGTATTTGGAAGAATTAATTGTGCGTTTGAGGATTGAGGAGGACAATCGCAATTCTGAAAAGCGGGCTAGTAAACATCCTATGGAGTCTAAGGCAAATGTGGTGGAACATGATTTAAAAACCAATAAACGAAAGTCTTCTGGAGAAAGTTCATCACAAGGCTCTAAAGGGGGGAAATAAAAAGTACAATTTTAATGGCAAGTGTTAAATCTGTGATAAAGAGGGACATCAGGTCAAAGATTGCCGTAGCAAAGGCAAAAGCAAAAGAAGAACAAGCAAGAAACCTGCTCAAGCCTATATGACCGAAATGGATAAAATTTTCAATGGTGTAGATGTCATAAATCTTTCTGCAGTTGTTTCCGAGACAAACTTTGTTAGAAATCTTAATAAATGGTGGGTGGACACTGGTGCTACTCGCTACATCTGTGTTGACAAAAAGATGTTCACATCTTATACTACAGTGGACAATGGTGAACAACTTTTTATGGGCAACTTATCAACTTCCAAAGTTGAAGGACAAGGAAAGATTGTACTCAAGATGACATCTAGAAAGAAACTCACTCTCAACAATGTGCTGCATGTACCGGACATTCGCAAGAATCTTGCTTCCGGATCTTTGTTAAGTAAGAATGGGTTTAGGCTAGTATGTGAGAGTGATAAATTTGTACTTACTAAGAATGAGATGTATGTAGGAAAATGTTACATGTCTAATGGCCTTTTCAAGATAAATGTAATGACCGTTGTACTCTTAGTTATTACTAAAAATACATCTTCTTCTTATTTGCTTGAGTCTTCAAATTTATGGCATAGTAGACTAGGACATGTTAATTATGGATCTTTACATAAATTAATTAATATGGAATGTTTATCTAAATTTGACATTGATTCAAATCATAAATGTGAAATTTATGTTGAAGCAAAATTATCTAAAACTCCTTTTCATTCAATTGAAAGAAGTACGGAACCGCTTGAATTAATTCATAGTGACATTTGTGATTTTAAATCAATTCAAACCAGAGGTGGGAAAAAATATCTTACCACTTTCATAGATGACTATACTAGATATAGTTATATTTATTTAATTCGAACCAAGGATGAAGTTTTGGAAATTTTCATTCAATATAAGAATGAAGTTGAAAATCGACTTGGTAAGAAAATCAAAAAAACTAAGAAGTGATAGAGGTGGTGAATATGAATCACCTTTTGGTGAATTTTGTAAAGAATATGGAATAATTCATGAAACCACCGCTCCTTACTCACCTCAGCAAAATGGAATTGTTGAAAGGAAAAATAGGACTTTAAAAGAAATGATGAATGTCATGTTAATCAGTTCTAGATTACCTCAGAACTTGTGGGGAGAAGCAATACTTTCTGCTAATTATATTTTAAATAAAGTACCGCAAAAGAAAGTGAATCAAACACCTTATGAGTTGTGCCATGGAAGAGTACCATCGTGCAAATACTTAAAAGTGTGGGGATGTTTGACTAAAGTGGCTATTCCTAGTCCTAAAAAGACTAAGATAGGTCCTAAGACCATTGATTGCATTTTCATTGGTTATGCCAAGAATAGTAGTGCATGTCGGTTTTTAATTTATAAATCAGAACATACCGAAATGTATGTAAATACTATTATTGAGTCTTGGAATGCATCATTCTTTGAACATGTATTTCCAAATAAAACTGGACAAGATACTAGTACTAATAAAAGATTTTTTGAAGCTATTACTAGTAATGATCAAGAACATGATCAAGAGCAAGAGTTAGATCAAAATGAGGAAGAGGAACCTAGGCGTAGTAAACGTGCTAGAATCTCAAAATCTTTTGATCCAAATTTTCTAACATATTTGTTAGAAAATAAGCCTTTAACTTTTAAAGAGGCTATGTCCAGTCCTGAAGCTCCTTTATGGAAAGAAGCTGTCAATAGTGAAGTTGAATCCATCTTGCAAAATCACACTTGGGAATTGGTGGATTTGCCACCAGGTTGTAAACCTCTTTGATACAAGTGGATTTTCAAAAAAAAAAAAAAATGAAAGCAGATGGATCAATTGACAAATACAAGGCAAGACTTGTGGTCAAATGTTTTAGATAAAAAAAAGATCTAGATTACTTTGAGACATACTCACCGATTACTAGAATAACATCCATTAGAATGTTAATTGCCATTGCATCTCTATACAATCTAGAAATTCATCAAATGGATGTGAAAACCGCTTTCTTAAATGGTGAGTTAGATGAAGAAATTTGCATGGAACAACCAGAAGTATTTTATGTTCCAAGGAAAGAAAAGAAAGTGTGTAAATTGGTTAAATCATTATATAGTTTAAAACAAGCGCCAAAGTAATGGTAGGAGAAATTTGACAAGGCAATGATGTCAAATGGTTTTAAAATTAATGAGTGTGACAAATGTGTTTATATTAAAAACACAGACAAATGCTATGTCATTATATGTCTTTATATAGATGATATGCTCATCATAGGTAGTAAGAATGAAATGATTAAAACTACCAATAAAATGTTAAATAAACATTTTGACGTGAAGGACATGGGCTTTGCTGATGTAATTCTTGGTATGAAAATTACCAAAATATTAGAAGGATATGCTTTGTCACAATCTCATTACATTGAGAAAATACTTTACAAATTCAGCAAAGATGATGATCATCTTGCTAGAACACCTGTAGATGTTAATTTGTTTCTTTCTAAAAATACACAAGAAAGTATTTCTCAATTAGAGTATGCCCAAATTATTGGAAGTTTAATGTACTTGATGAACTGTACTCGCTCAGATATAGCTTATGCAGTAAGTAAATTAAGTATATATACGAGTAACCCAGGAGTAGAACACTGGAAAGCAATTATAAGGGTTCTAAGATATCTCCGATTTACTCGTAACATTGGGCTGAATTATACTAGATATCCAGCAGTACTTGAAGGATACTGTGATGCAAACTGGATATCAGATACTAGAGACTCAAAGTCCACTAGTGGGTATGTTTTTACTCTTGGTGAGGCAGCTGTTTCTTGGAAATCTTCCAAACAGACTTGTATTGCTAGGTCTACTATGGAATCAAAATTTATAGCTTTAGATAAAGTTGGGGAAGAATCAGAATGACTTCGCCACTTTCTTGAAGATATTTCAATATGGCCAAAACCAATGCCTGCTATTTGCATACATTGCGATAGTCAATCAGCGATAGGTAGAGCACAGAGTCATATGTGTAACAGTAAGTCACGACACATTCGTCGTCGACATAACACCGTAAGACAACTACTCTCTAATGGAATTATTTCCATTGAATGTGTGAAGTCTAAAGACAATATAGTGGATCCACTAACCAAAGGGTTAGCAAGAGAGTTAGTTGAGAATTCATCGATGGGAATGTGACTTAAGCCTATTAAATAAGAGTTACCACAATGGCAACCCAACCTAGTTGACTGGAGATCCCAAGATCTAAGTTCAAAGGGACAACCGAGTTGTGTATGACTCAAAAGGATCACTGGGGAGTCCAACTCCTACCCATTTCTAGGATGAAATAGTGATGTCTGTAGCATTTTAGGTTAAGTAAAATTTTAATGATTCTTATATCTAGGTAAACCTAGTGGAGTATGGCAAGATACTCTTCATAAGAATCACCTATGTGAGTGTGAACTGGGCCGATTCTATGAGATTTGTGAAGGGCTACAATTCTCTAGAGCACTCATGAATGGCCAGGTTGTTTAGTGCCAAAATGAACACAATAGTGAGAATTAAACTGTGTCTGGGAATATACTGTGTGAGTTATATTGTCTTGGTTTACATAAATGGCTAAACAGTTCAAGACATCATGTTCACTGGTTAGCTAGTAAATCCGATAGTGTCTCACAAGGGAAGGTTCAAAGCCAAAAGCTACCTATCCTTTGCAAAATATTTCCATTTTCTGTACTCTCTATAATTAGATCATGTTGTTGCATTTTCTCTCTGTCAAATTCCATTCATGTGGGGGATTGTTGGAAAAATTGGTTTATAAGCCTTATTTTAGGCCAACTTTGAGCTCAAAATGGAGTGGGCCCCAAACCTCTTTTAGGGTGGGTCCGAAGAGGTGAAGTGTTCCTTGTCACGTGGCAAGTCACACGGGTGAAGATGGTTCTTCAAAACCATTTATGAGTGAATGAGAAGTTGACGTCGTTTTCGAATTCGTGGAATTGAACAAATTCAAGAATTAAATGTGGGTTTCCTTATATGGGTTCTCCCACATTGAAAATTGAAGAAAGCTTTTGTGAGTATATAAGCTCTAGACTACAACACTTGGGTTGGGCTCCAAGGGGTACCCCAAGTTTGTAGAATGGAGGAATTATAGACAAAGTGAGCCTTAACCCAAACCACCAC
This sequence comes from Camellia lanceoleosa, assembly GCA_025200525.1. Taxonomy (NCBI): domain Eukaryota; kingdom Viridiplantae; phylum Streptophyta; class Magnoliopsida; order Ericales; family Theaceae; genus Camellia; species Camellia lanceoleosa. The sequence goes on along the minus strand of CM045758.1, from coordinate 56,944,856 downwards.
ACCCGCGCCGCCGCCGACCGGCCGTGCCGGGCGCGGGTGTGGGTTGGGAGTTAGGTCGGTTCTTGTATTAATTTTTTGAACAAAAATTCTTTTGAATTTATTTCAAAATTATTGTGGGAATTTAATTCCAAATTTGAATTTGAAATTCAAAAATTTTGTTCATAATATTGTGCCTCTTTCAGATAAATTCCACAACTATTAAAACAATCCAAACAGGTCTTATCTGTTGAACCCGAACATGTTTAATTTCGGACAGATTCAAAATTGAAAACTGGCCAGACAGGTTTAGCAACTACAGCAGTTATCTGTTTAGTTCCTGTGTGCACCTGTTCATTTGAAATCACATCTGTTCATTCAAGTTTTAGTACCTGTTCGGACAGCAGTTTTGCCTATAAATACATACAATATTCCAGCACTTTTCGAATCTGAAAATCCCATCTTTTGTTGTCCAACTTTGCTCTAGTGCATATATTCTTCATATATATATATATATATAATTTTAGGAAAAAACAAAGAAAGTATAGAACACAGGTTTGGCTCGCCGTACAAATTTGTGAAGATCATTGTATCTTGGGAGATAGACGCCATACAACCATAAGCATCGTAACGGGGCGAATCTGTCTTAAGGACAAAGTGTCACACACTCGACTTGGTCTTTTATTTTTCTTTGGTTCGACAAAATAAATTCTGTAAGTTTTATTTTATTTTGTTTGAATTAGTTTCAATTTATTTTATTTACACAGAAGATTGTTCCAACACAACTCTATTCTCAAATCATAATTCTAAAATTCTACCCAACGCTACCTATAATTTCACCTAGATATTGATCCATGTTTGTTTTTTGGATTATGTTAATTGGGATTGTGAGCAAAGAAGGATTAAATAATAATGGAATTATTAGTATGGGATATTAAGTACTAACACTATAGGAAATCAGGGATTTCACGGCGTTTAATTAACAACATTTTATTAAACGTCACTTTTTCTAATAATTAACGGCGTTTTTTACACGTTGCATTTGTTATTAATCAAAACAGTCCCGTTTTATGAATAGAAGACGCTTGGAAACGCCTCTAAATCCTGTCTCTCTACAAACCCTATTTCGTTTCTCCAAACCTTTATTTTGAAAACCCATTGCCTTTTACAATATGAAGTTCGAATCTATTACTCACTCAAATCTCTCACACTCTTGCTCTCTCTTTCTCTCTGGTCCAAGTATATAGGATCGTTGTGGTTTTCTGTGGAATCATTGTCGGTTGTTGAAGGTTTTGGATCAAATCAATATGAAGTTCTCTCTCGATTCTTCTTCAGCTTAGTGATTCATCTCAGAGCAATTGCGATTTCGATTTTGAAGTTCGATTTTGAGCACCACCGTCTACAATCTCAGAAAAACTAATTGAATCCTTCAAAATCTGCTTCAGCTCCATGATTTATCTCAATGATTTGTTTGTGATTTATCTCTGTGGATTTGGAACCCTTCGTCTCCTTTGATCAAAGGTTAGTGCTTTTGGTCCTTTGTTTTACAATCTCAGAACTCTAGATTGTGCTTTCGGTCCTTTGTTTGGTTGCTGAGAAAATTGGGAAAAAATTATTAAAGAACATAAATCTGGATTGTTTTCTTTTTTCATGCACTTGATTTTGTTGTAATTTCAGTTCTAGCATTCATTTGAGATTCAAGTTTATGCTTTGTTTCACTCTATTTCAGTGACTGTGGTGGTAGAAATAGGTGATTTATCTCAGTGGTGGTATTCTATTTGTGATTTATCTCTATGGATTTGGAACTCTTCGTCTTCTTCGATTGGAGGTTAGTGTTTTGGGTCATTTGTTTTACAATCTCAGAACTCTAGATTGTGCTTTCAGTCCTTTGTTTGATTGCTGAGAAAACTTCTCATTACCTCTGAAATAACATCATACATTTGAAAAAAATCTCTTACTTGTTCTCCGCTTTTGACTTCTCACTTTCTTCCCATGCTTTGATTAGGGATAACCTTTTTACCAATTACGGACTAGTAGATGTATTCATTTTCCAAGTTTATTCAGCTCTAAACTGTGATGACCGGTTTTGCTTTACGTCCCTTCATTTTCGTTTTCATTGGAATTGTTATGTCCGAACGTCTTTTCTCTAATTCTCACCCTTGTTTTATTTCGAGTTGGCCTTCCTTTTGTTTCGGGGGTGCGGCCGAGTTTGGAGTGCTTGGGGGTAGAGCAGGAAAATTCTGGTCATTGGGCGAGACGCATGTACGGGCCTAAGGCCGTCTGACGTATGCGAGTGGGGCCGCACGCAGCGGAGTGAAGGTTCAACTTTGGAGGGTTACACACTGCCTAAAAGGCACGTGCGGGCTGAGTTGCGGCAAAACCACCGCACGTGTGGAGTTGAGGGCCGCACATGCGGGAGAGAGGCTCCGCACGTGTAAGGCACATGCCGCACGTATGGGACGGGCCTAAGTCCGAATCTCTGTTTTTTTTTTTTGCTCTTTTGGCCGAGTTGTATCTCATTTTGGGGCTTCTTTCTCTTACTTTAAAGGTCATATTTGCTCTCCCTTCTCTCTAGAAAACCTTCATAAAACACTTAAACTCCTTGATTCTTGCAATCCTTTGGATCTAGATCGTCATTATCTCTTACTAATCTTGAAGATCAAGAGCTAGAGCTTCATTTGGGTGGTGGAAGTCAAAGGTCTCTCATCTTTTGGTTCTAGGGTTTCTTTCTCTCAATTTTCTCCAAAATCTTAAGGTAGGGATTTCTTGAGTTATATATACATGTTTTGCTATATTAATGATGATTCAAAAGTTTTTCTGAAGTTATTGTGTTGATTTTGATTTTGCTCTAAATGTAGAGAAAGTTTTAAAGAAATGGGTTTTGATCTCACTCTTTTTTCTATCCATGAGGATGTTCTTTTTATAAAACTCAAGAAAATATGATTTTGGTTGGGTTTCACCATGAAATGGGAAAATGTTGGGGTTTTTTTATGAAAACCCTAGAAATTTGGGGATTTTTGGAAAATGTGGAGGAACCTATGGGTTTTCCTTCCTTGTCTTGTGTTAAATGAGTGAATGAAGGTAGGTTTTATAATATGTTTTGCAAAGAGGATAACTTTCTTGATATATGAGGAGTGCGAATTTATTGAAGACTATTGTTGAATGCATGAACATGTTTAGCGGTGAAAATGGCAAATTGTTGAGCACTAAGGATCATGGAATTGAAAATCTTGGGAATTTGATATTCGGATAATTTCATATAGTCTTGAAGAGACTAAAATGCTAATGATTGGGTGTGATGAAAATTATTGCTATGTGTTATTGGCATTGTTGAGCATATGGTTGTTTTGCAAAATAACATTAGAGAGAAGAAATAGGAAATGTGATTGTTTGATACTATTATAGAGATACATGAAAATAGAGAAATGCTATGAGGCATGGAGAACCTTTTTGCATTGCATACTCATTCAATTAATTAATTTGCATTGTGAAATTATTTTGGAAACGTTCACTTCATGAAAGGAATATATATATATATATTTTGTAATGAGAACAATGGAAATGTTTAAGGGGTAAAAACGTTGGTAAGTCTAGTTAGGAGGTGTAGATGAGATTGATAAGTTGGCCTAAGTGTCCAGGGTTAAAGACCGAAAACACGCCCAGAGGAGGTACCACTTCCCTTCCAGTTAGCAACCGGTAAAGTGGGGTTATTGGTAGTGCTTGTTGAGCCTACTTGCAGACACCAACCTAGGGATTACTTGAGTCATATTTACCGCCTCTATTGAATAAAATTGGAAGTTTTGAAATTTGTTGAGATTGCAAACTTTTATTTTAAAATGGTGATCTTGAAGAAGAGCATGAAATGAAATTTCTTTAAAAGGGCATGGTATGGCATTGACATTTGCATTATTCATTGAGAATTTGCATAACTGTATATACTTTGTAAGAATTCTCTATTGGGCTTTATGCTTACCTCTATAGGACTTTGGTGCAGGTAAAGATGTGGTGATCTTGCCAAACTGAGGGCGCAGATATGTTTTGGTGAAGAGTAGATTGCTCTCATTTTTGTTGTGAATTTTTGTAAGCCAAGGGCTAAACGTGTGTGGGTCCGAGAGACCATTTTGTGTAACCGGACTATTGCCTTGGAAAAAATGTAAGCCCTTAAGGGCATTTATTTGTTTTGAGACTAGATGTTTCACATGCTGTAGATTCAGGTGTTTTTTTTATTATTGAATGTATATCCGCATGTGGAACTTTTGTATAAAACCTTGGAGATTTATGATGTAAAGGTTTGGACAATGGTTATATTTAATTTAATGAAAGTGGCTTGATGCATTATACATGTTGGGTTTATTTATGGGCGACACAACAGTGCAATTCTTAAGTTTTGTAGGTAATTTATCTAATGCATCACAATATATTTTATGCTTTTAAATGCTGTAAGCAAAAAATTAGCTCCAACAATAATGGTTTGGTCCCCTGCCTAACTAATACCACAACTTCTATGTTAAAAAATAAAATAAAATAAAATAAAATACCAACAACATGCTTCACTTCATTGGCTTTTCATCTCCAGATTTTGGGGTTGTGACTAATTTGTAATCTAATTGAAAATCTGACACCATTAAAAGAATGCCAAAAAGTATGACGCATTTTATAAGTTCTTTTTAACCTTTTAGATCTGGAGGAGTCAATACATGGTTGACTCGCTCAAATCAAACACACACACACACACACACACACACACACACACACACACACACACACACACACACACACACACAGATGGAACCTAGAATGGCTTAATAGGCATTAGCATAGGATTTGAAGGCGCTTAGAGGAGGAGCAGGTTGGGGGAAGCTAATGACCGGCTGAGGATGATGAAGAGGAGGAGGAGGGTAGTTGGTAACTCCCCTGGAAGGTTCCGTACTGAGGTTGAGGCAGATCGGCACTAGCGCCTCCTTTCTTTTTTCCCCTTTCACTCATTTTTTCTTTTCCCCAAAATACACTAAAAAATTTCTAGGGTTTCTTAGATGATAATTGAAGAAGATGATGATCAAAATTAGATCGTAGTAATAGTCATCGTTGTTTTTTTAAACTTAAAACATTCTAATAAGTTACTAAAGCTTAGGAATGCAAACGATAAAGGCAATAGGCCAAATTGAAAGGTAAAAGTGCTGAGATAGATTGAAGTATGAGAATACTAATTTTTTAATTGGTGTTGGAGTTCTTGCCATGACCCCCCTCTGGTATTTATAGTTGTTGCTGCTGGTGGTTATTCAGTTTTGATTTATCTATTGATAGTCTATGTCATCTTGCCACATGTCCCATGAATTTCTCTTCCTTGTGGATAGTTAGCACTATATTCTTGTACCACATTTGCATTTCTTTTCTCATTTCGCCTTGATTCCATAATTTCAATTAATTTGTTTATGACTGTTCTGTTGTGTCTTCATAACAATTTGTCACATGTCTTTTCCCTATGCTTTTAGGGACTACCCCACTAACACATTTGCTAAGATAATAGGTTCGAGTATCAAAATATCTTATAAGTTGGACAGGTGGCACACAATATGGGTAGATTCTCTTTGCTATTTTATAGCTGCCTAGTTATGACAGAGAAAATAGTAACTAATCTACAACTACTTCCTGAAAATAAGCTTATGTATAACTATTAAGTTGACCATGTCTTCTCCCATTGTGGTGGCTCATAGCTAGATTGGGGAATGCATTCCATGGGTTGATCCATTCATTACTTGGACGGTATAAAAGAGAAGTAATCCTGGAAAATCTCCTTTTGACACTCTCATATATACATGTTATTCATGTGCAACTGGATTGATAACAATAAGGGACTCCAGCAGGATAATTTTGGTTTTACACTTGTTAATTTCAATCACTTGTTATATGCGAAGAAACAAGACAGTGATAAGCCATTCGTCCTAGCATCTCAAGCACAAGAAGTCTTTATGTTAATGATTCTGTTGAAGGAGATTGGAATATTGTACTCAAGATGAAACCTAGAAACTTATATAAGGCGTGTGGAAAACAACCAACTATTGATAAAGGACTACATCACAACGAAGTGGAAGGATTTGGTGATCAAGAGTTAGATGTAGCTTCCTTCACTTGTGAGGAGGACATGAATTGGGTTAGACAAGGTATTGATAGAATAACTGTTGATGAAACTACTGGACCTCTTGAAGCATCGACAGAGGCACAATTTGAAGATGACGAATAAATGATATGATATTGTAATTGGTTGCTTATTCACTTTTACATTTGTGTTTTCTTTATAGATATTCATGTTAATAAAATCTTTGCTTTTATACCTTTGTAATTTTTCTTTAAATGGCAGTTTTTACCTTTCATGCACTCTTATTCTGTTTTGAATGCAGTTTATTTATAGATTATCATGTCCTTACTCTTATATTTGTAGTTTCTTTATGGATTATCTATGAGTTCTAGCTCCGAGAGTTCTTCTAGTGAGAGTGAGCAATCAAGCTCTAATAGTTCTAGTTCAGATGAGACTCATGCCACACTTAAGATGAGAGTCATACCCGATCCACCAGCATCATTGCATCCACCAGGCAATCTTCCTACCACATCACATAGCAGTAGTACATCACATGGCTCAGTTTCAGCTAGTATGTATAAGCTTTTGACTTTTGTTGTGATTGGTCAACAATTCTTAGATTTGTTATTCATCTAATCTAACTCTAAGATGCATACCCATTATTAATTTCAATGTAAATCCATGTATATTTAATTTTCTTCTTTTATTAATTTTTTGCACTTTGAGCCTCTAAATCTACAAAACTAGAATTGTGTTACTATGTTATTCGTTGCACAATCAAATTGAAGTTTATAGGAATTGAAGTTTGTTGAATTTTGTTGTTTGAAGTATCTTGCAATGTAATGTACAAGTGAGTGAAACTAATGACTGATCTTTTTTGTTTTTTTATAGGTCCCAGTTCAAGTCAAGCCACACAAAAGCAGACAAGAGGCCCCACATATGTGCATGGTCCATGGGGTACTAGTGAAAATGGCATTTTAAAAGTCATTTCAAATAAGTTGAATCAAGTAGTTGAAGGGTACACATCCCTTACTTCACATTTGGGCATTTTGGGATAAGATAGGAGTCTTGCACCACTCATTTTTATGACTTGGCATTATGTCCCACAACAAAACAAAGATAACATATGGAGGGAGATAAAGGTAAATACGGATACAAAACTTTTGTACTTAATTAAATTATTACTATGAACTAGAAAGAGTACATGTCTAGACCCATCCACTTTTTTTCCTAAAATTAATTAAATTATTACAAGTGTGTATAATTGTAATGCAAGCTTATACGGATGTAGATGAATCCATGAAGAGAACAATAATGGCTTCATTTGGAAATAAATTGAGAGATTAGAAAAGTTGAGTGAAAAAAATTGGGTTACAAACCCTTCAAGAATGATGCAGATAGGTTGGCTCATTGACCAGGCAGAGTATATAAGGATTAGTGGTGGGCCCTGGTCTACTATTGGGGCACTCAGAGTGCATCGGTACAATTTTATTTATGTGAAAAAATGTTTATATATGAAATATTTTTATAATATCTTAAATAAATTTCATATTTGACAAAAATCAAGCAAGAAGACTAGAAAAATCCAGAAGAAGAAGACATTACATCATAGAACAAGCCGAAAGCCTTTCTTAGTAGTTGGAGTGGAGGTATAATTATTCTCTCATATCAATTAAAACTCTATATTAAAATAGCATTACACTTAGATGTACTATTGCAAGCATGCAATATATATGTAACTTATTAACTCGGCAAATAGTGAATTGGTGATCCTATTCTCACCAAACTGCAAAAGGAATTCTCTTATTTCAAATCCATTGTTGCAGTTTGGTTGTTGCTGAAATGATCATTATTCTATGAGTTTACTGCCACCTACTTGTACCTTGTTCTATTCTATGTACCTTGTCATTCTCAGAATTTTTGTTTGATTTCATTCTAATGTTTTGTTCCATCTGTCTTTTATTTACAGGAGACAAAAAAGAACAATGGGGTTCCTGCTAGTCGGCCACGGATGTGGATGGCCACATACATGAAAGATAGGATGTCAAATAGTGATTCGGTTAATGAGGTTATGGTATGTGATGCTACTTTATTTCTTGACTTTTAATATGATTTATATTGGAGGCTAATTATTAAATTCAAAATTACAAACTCAAATGAATGAGCTAATAGAGCACATGGAGAGATCTTCTAGTGACCTTGCTGTATTAAATGAGCAGATCCTTACACAAGTTATGGGCCCAGAGTGACTTGTCCATGTTCGGACGTTTGGATTGGGACCGTCCCCCACTGATGTTTGTGGAGGTGGATATAGGTAGTCACAAGAGCATAATCGTATCTTCTAAACTCAAGTTTAGGAACAAGTTCAAGAGTAACTTCAACGGTATCAAATGTAGTTAGAGTCTAAGATGAATGACATAATGGAGAAACAAATTCAAGCTATATGCATAGATTTTCAATCAGGAATTGAGTTTTTGGAATCTCAATTGCAAACTGTAGGCATGCCCGTTGATCCAGCTATTTCACCCTCAAACTCATTACATAGGCAGCATGTATTTTAACTATTTTTACTAGTTATTACTTTAAATTTCCTAGAGCTAATATACAACTTAAGCCTCTTATTGAATGATAGGTTATGGATTCACTTAGTAGTCATCCCACTATTCGGCCAATGCCACATCAACAAACATCTTATGCATTTTTATCCCAAGAGGTGAGCAATCATTTAATCAAAGCTTTTTTGAGAATACAATATTTTATTAATTACAATACTTGTTCTTATTAAATATAGATTCACCTTTCAAAGAAGAAGAAGACGAAGAAGAAGAAGAAGAAGAAGAAGAAGAACTAACAAGGTAAAAGTACTAACATCACTAGTTTTTAATTTCTCACTTTTCTAAATCTATTAAGACAAGATGTGATTTGGTGTTGGAAATTAGTGAATAATTGTAGATTGTTTATGTGATTGTGATTTTGAGTTGATTTAGTACAGAGGTAGTATGTGGTAGAGTTTTTTATGATGTATACAAGCTAATTCCATTTGGGTTTTGCTTAATTTTACTCTATGAAAATTGAGGGTACGGAAATTTTGTTCTAAGAAAAATTGAGATTGCAGTGAATTCTAATCTTTGGATTGCTGCAACTGTTGTAAAGAGATTGGGAATGACAAAAAAAATTGATGATGATTCTCTTTTACTTTCCTTTTACTTTACTAGCCCTGTCATATGCCCACAACAAGTAGCATCTATCACCGACCATATTGAGTTGGATCAAGAATTCATTGCAACAATCCCTCTAGTATGGTGGCTGCCTTTGAATATTTTACTTCTAAATCTTCCTTCAATCTCTCTCATAGTTCTTTTTGAAATTTTACATGGCATTTTGGAGTTTCTTTTCTTTTTCTTTTTTTTTTTCCCAAAAAAGTGGGGATGTCATACTCTTTCAAGTAAATGCTCTTAGCCCTCTCTACTACTACGAACACAAGTCGTCTTAGATTTATGTCAAGCTTCTAGGGTTAGTGAGGAGCATCTTGTACTTCCAATGTTATATTTTTAGGCATGATCTTCTAACCTCTTGGGATATGAAGGGGATTTCACAATGCAATTACTGTTGTTGTTGAATGTTTATGAATAGGTTTGGAGACTCGAGCTTGATTGTGATATCTTGTTCTTGTTCTTGTTCTTTTTCTTTTTCTTTTTCGTATTTATACCAATGGAATTTTTGTCGTACTGATAAAAGAATGCATTAATTAACAGAATATTTGAATGTACAACTATTTTGGAGGAATTGATCTTTTCTCACTTTGCTTAGATTGGTTTGTAATTGGTTTAGAAGAAGAAAAAAAGTAAAAAATAATTAAACCAGAAGGAAAGAATGCAACACTAGTAGAGCTTCAACAATGCATAGGTTCTTTATGTACTTCAACAAAAGTGCTTCTTTGCATTTATATTCTTGGAATTGTAGTGCTTCTTGTTATGTGATAAAATCTTCTTGTTGGTGCTTCTTCAAGTTTTAAGTACTGTTTATAAGTATTGGGTACAAATTCTTTAACTTGTGTTTATTTTGGTAAATCTGATTGCAGTCTATGTTCTAATGCAGGCATGTAAACCAGTGAAGACTACAACTTCTATGCTAAAACATGATTTGTGGATATGTTATTTTGTGGTTAATGTTAAAACATGATTTTTGGATATGTTATTTTGTGGGTAATGGTGATTGGATATTAAATTAAATGAGAAAGTGAATTAATGCTGCATTTGATATTTGAATGGGAGTTATTACTTTATATTAGTGCTATTCAGTTTTATTACAGGTATTTTTTTAGTTCAATCACAACAAATTAGCACAATTTAGATAATTAAAAAAGAAAAAGAAAAAAAAAGGATATCACGGCGTTTCTAAAAACGCCACTTAAACCCTAAACACTAACGATTAGATTTTTTTTAAAAAGATATGACGGCGTTTCAAAAACGTTGCTAAATATCGTAGTGACGTCATGATACTATTAAGTAGGACATTTGTACTAATATAACGATATTTTTAAAACGCCATAAGGGTATAGCGATGGCCGCGTTTTCGGTGTTTGGTACTAAACGTCACAAAAAGAATTAGCGACGTTTTCCGGTAGTGTAATGTGGTGATGTTAATTGATTGACATTAAATTTATGAAATTATATAAAAAAAAAATTCATTAAATAAAATGTAATTTTATTTTATTTTAATTTGAGAACAAAACAGTACTTCCATCTCTAATTCCAACTTTTCTCATCAGAATGCATCCCATATTTGCTGTGAGAGTTTTAGAGTCTCATGAACTTATTAGTCCCATGTCATTTATCACAATTAAACATGATTTTCATAAAGCTCATGGATTAATCCAATCCAACCCTATGACAGATTATAAACATGCCCTGGAAAAAGGACTTTTTATTGCAAATTGATGAAATCTATTACTAATTATATTTTGAGTAAATTGTTAAAACAAAATAATATTGTCCATAAAATAAATTTATTATAAATATGGGAAGAGATAAAAATAAAAACTAAAAAAGGGGAGAGAGAGAGGGAGAGAGAGAGAGAGAGAGAGAGAGAGAGAGAGAGAACGGGTGTTAATATGTAACAAAAAAATAGAGAATGGAAGAGACAGAATAAGAGACGGGAAAAAATGTGAGTAACTAGAGGGAGAGAGAGAGAGAGAGGGGGGGCATTTTTGTCTAAAAAAATATAATAATTTTTTGGGTAAATTATAAATGAGTGGTGCTATTAGTACCCCATGAATTATTTTGGACTTCTTATTTCTTTGGATCCCCACTTATAAATTTTGAAACTCTTAAAAAAAATTTCTTCTAAATAATATCAAAATTATCCTTGTGAAAACATTATACTCATTGAATTTACACCCCTACACCCCCACATCCCAAAAAAACCCCACTTCCAAAAAAAACCCTAACAAAGCCCACGAAGAATAAGAAGAAGAAGAAGAAAAAGAAGAGGCAATGTGATTACTGTCACAGTTGGTATGCTCTCTCTCTTGCTCTCTATATATATATATACACATAATTTCATAATTTTCTCATAATAATTTCTTCTCTTACAGAAAAAAATTATAATAATTGGTTTAGTTTTCTCCGTAAAATAAATCCGAACCTATGAATAATGTTTGGTTACTTGTTTTCGAATAAATAATAAATATTCGGTTAATGATTCTCGAACAAATAAACAATATTTGGGTCCGTGTTCCCAAATTTCGGTCATATGTTCGGCGGTTCAATCCCAAAAAAAATGATAAAAATATTTTATTATTTTTGCCATTTTTTTCAAGAAACTTACCCTTACAGGGCTAATCTCATCTAAGCTAAGAACAATATCAAAGCTATGAACACCCTCTAAGCTTTTGTTATTGTACTTCTCTTGTGTTATGGAGTTGTGATTGTCAGAGAAATTTTCACTTATTGTCATTGCCGGAGAAGTATAGGTAATGAAATGGTTGACACCATTACCACCGAAATATTGCCACCAAAGGGTTTTAAGGTTTTGAGGGTGGGTAAGTTTTGAAGGTGGGATTTAGGAAAAATGGATGTGTGGTAATGGAGGTGGGTGCTCTCATAAACCCTAATTCATGATGTAGTGCGTGTGTAATTGTGAGATGGGGTGTCCCAAAATTAATGATGTCATTTGTAGTAATTTTATTTGAAGTTATTATTATAATAAAAAAAAACTAAAAATTGGGAGGTCCAAAATAATTTATGGGGTGCTAATAGAAGCACTCTTATAAATATATTCCTTGAGATTTTCTTAAAATATAAATTACTCCATTTGGTTTAGGAAATTACAAATGCATCTTGTCAAAAATTTTTATTTAATAAAAATAATTGAAAACTTCTAATATCATTAAAAATTGTTAATTGACTCGATAATTTATTAACAAAAACAATTATTTATTATGAAATTAACCACTTCAACTGGCTTTGGTGAAATGATACTAATTTTGAGACAGGTTTGTATTAAAAATTCACTTGGGTGGAATATTTTGTGAAGGGTGAATTGGAACCAAGTTGGACCATTTACAAAAAATATATATAATGCTAAAAAATTGAGAATATATATAAAAAATTAATTTGTAAGATGCATGTTGAATTTTTAGCCTTTTTAATGAATTTTTAATATAAACATGTTTACTAACTAACTTTTTTTTTTCGTACAAGAAAATTTAGCAACTTTGTTAGTTTTTTTTATTACATAAAATGATCAATTTGCCTATAAAGAAATTGCTGTTATGAGAATTAGTTATTGTAGTTAGTTTTTTTAATTTCTTCCAAAAAGACATTAAAGCCAGCCCAATGGCAGAGTTAGGAAATCAGAAGGACACTAATTGATTACAACTTTAATTTTTTTTTTCCCATAACCAACAATAAGAAGATAATAATAATTTTTGAATTAATATTAAGTACTAAAACTTAAATAAATTATTACCAAAGTATTTCATATAAAATTTTACAATTAATTTGGAGTAAAATCGAAAAGAAAGTATTGCATGTAACTAGTGTGTCATGGGCAATGTAAAAAAATCATATATTTAAGTCGTACCATTATATAATTTATTTTAAGACTTAAATATGTTTTAGTTTTTTTTTTATTTATTTTAAATTTTTAATAAATTTAAATAATTATATATATGATTAAAATTTCAATACATAATCACTACAACAAAAAACACAAATGGCGACTAAAAAAAAAAAATTCGTCGTTGAAAGTGCATGAAATGGCGACTAAAATGGAATTAGTCGCCGAACAGAAGGGTTTTAGCGACTAAAAGAGTTTAGTCACCGAAAAGCAGGGTTTTAGCGACTAAAAGGAAGTTTAGTCGCCGAATATAGGGTTTTTAGCGACTAAAGTTTGTTTAGTAGCCAAAAGTCACGGTTTTGGCGACTAAAATAATTTAGTAGCGAAAAGTTATGGTTTTGGCCACAAAAAACAGGTTTAGTCGCTGATTATAGCAATTTTGCCGACTAAAAACAATTTAGTCGCTGAAAGTGACGCTTTTTGGCTACAAAAAAAAAATTAGTAGCTAAAGGTCAAGAATTGCCGACTAAAATGCATTTTAGTCGCCCAAAGTAGAGGTTTTGGCGACCAAAATTGAGTTTAGTCGCCAAATGTGCTAGCCTTAGGCGGGTTGTAACTGTTTTAGCGACAGAAAAGAAATTAGTAGCCAAAAAATGGAGTATTGGCGACTAAAATTCAGATTTAGTCGCCAAAAGTGCTTACCCTATTTTTTTTGTAAATATTTTATTTTTTACATAAAATATATTTAAAAAAATTATTTTCATATATACAATTTTGTATTAATACCAGTGAATATAGTATATAAATAATATTTGTTGCAATAATATTTATGTGATCTGGGAGTGGCGTAGTGGGAGAGCAAGTGTTGGTAAAGGCGTAGTGGGGTGGAAGTGTTGGGAACACAGGTTCGAACCTTGGGACATCCAGTAGAGGCAAATTTTTTTTTTTTGTGAAATATGGTTTTGGCGACTAAAGGCGTTGGTCGCCGAAAGGTATACCTTTTGGCGACGAAAAGTTTAGTCGGGAAATGTTTAAATAATAAAAAAAAAAATCACTATTGGCGACTAAAAATTTAGTCGCTAAATGTATAATTTGAAAAAATGGAATTGCATTTGGCGACAATTTGTTTCGTCGCTGAAGACCTGTGAATTGGCGACTAACAGGTTTTTTGTCGCCAAAGGCATTGGCGACCATGAATTCGCAACAACAGTGGCGACTAAAAGTTTTTGTCGAGAAAAGTGAAAATTCGACCTTTGGCGACTAAAAAAGGACCTTTGGCGACTAAAAATTTAGTCGCCAAAGGTGTATTTTCTTGTAGTGAATCTTTTGATTACAATTTTTTTTAAAATATATATATATATATGAGACGTCCTATATCAAGAGTTTACAAAATATCAGACCTGGTCCTGGACATGTACAAGAACAGAAAGAAGAATTGATTTTTGGGTAGTAATTTTTTAACTATTTTATTAGTAGGTACGCAAACTTGCCTTAGGAATAAGTAAAATGGGCAAAGACGAAATCGAAAAATCCCAAAAAGAGTTGGGTTGGAATTGGTTGTATTACAGAGTGAGAAAGAAATAAGCTGTTTAGTATTCTTTTTGAGAATTGACATTTTTATGAATTTTTTGATTTTTAACAAGAACATGTATAAAAAAGTAGAGAGGATGTGTTAACTTTTTTTTAGTTATTTTAGTCAATTTTCAAACATGCCCTTAAGACCAAAGTAAGTTTTTTGGATGGCGAAAGCCTAATAGGGCAATAATAATATCACAATTCAATTATTGATTTTACACTAAAGTAATCAAGATATAGACTATAAAACATAAAAATATCAAATATGTATATTATTGAGTTTTGTTAATAGATGTTTCAAGAACACGGGTTAAAAAAATTTAAAATAATTGTAAATTTTTTATGACTGCACATTTTTATATATAAAAAAAAGGCACTAATATTTTAAGTTGATTAACAAATAACATTAAATTATCCATTAACAAAATCTCTTAATATTTAAGGTTCCTTTTGTGTAAATGTGAATTTCAAACCAAGAGATTTAAGATTGGATTTTATAAAAATATTAGAGAGTTATCTATTACAGGTGGATAGAAAAATTAGAAAAGATATATTTTAGTAGTTTGAAGGGAATCCTTAACATGATTTAAAGAAGAATGTTAGGGTTTCCAAAAGTTTTACTAATATTTTCATCAAATGTTTCACATAACATGTGGATCTCACAGCCACATGAGACATTTGATAAAAATATTTATAAAACATTTGGGTCCCTAGCATTACTCTGATTTAAAATACATAATTTTGCATAAGAGATTGACTTCTCTATGGTCCTCCATCAAATTGGAGAGGCATTGTTGGGGCCAATTGGCACACCTTTAGGCCCCGCTTTGATGATCCAAAGTGTTCACATTTTAAGATTCATGAAGTACATTATCTTTACAAAAAAATTAAGTCGATCGGATAATGGCAACCATGTGTTCAAATCAATTTTGTATGAAAAAGATGGACATTGAGAAAATAAACGATTCATACAAAATTGATTCAAATACATGATTTTTGGCAGGGATGATATACTTGACGAATCCTAAAACATCAAGGGTATAAATTATTAAAACGAGACTAAAAAATTGGCTCACTTAATCGGACTGGACAATCCAATCCAAAAAAAAAAAAAAAAAAACTAGAGACAATCCAAACCCTTGACATAAATATTTGAAATGTATCATGATGAAACTTTTTTAATATAAATTTTAAATACATAGATAAACTATCATATTTATGTGTTGTTGCATCAAAAGTCATAATTATGAGGTGTCACTTTTGGATCCGTTTTTGATAATTCAAATCATTCACATTTTAGAGTTTGTCGAGTACATTATTTCTGTAAAAAACAAGTCGATCGGATAACGGAAATCACGTGTTCAAATCAATTTTGTATGAACTGTTTATTTTCTCACCGTCCATTTTTTTCCGTACAAAATTGATCCAAACACATGGTTGCCATTATCTGATCGGCTTGATTTTTTTTGCAGGGATGATACACTTGATGAACCTTAAAATGTGACGGTTCAGATTATTAAAATAGAATCCAAAAATAAGTTCACAAAACCTAACAATACCTCTCCAATTTGATGGAAGCCTAAAAAGAAGTTGGGGCTAAACAAAAACATTCGTATATTAACGAGAACTACCATAACATAGGGACTGTTTGTCATAGCTTTTGGGGGGTGATTATAACTTATTTTGATTTGAGAGTCTGTGCTAGACTCTTTGGTATAGCTTCTGTTTATAACTTATTTGGGAGAAAATCGTTTAAATAAGTTGAAAAAATTGATTATTTGAAAGTTGGGATAGGAGTGCTTTTAGTTTATACTTTCTGATTATTAGCTTTTAAGTTAAAAAAAAACTCCACTAAATAGAGCCATACTGATTGTACCAAGTTATGAGCTGGCTTGACAACTGCTCTAGAAGTCTTATAAATACAAACATAATCAAAGCATATTAGCCCAAATTGAAGTGGGACCATGTGCCTTTTGAGGTGGGTCCGAGTGGTAACGTGTTCCTTGTCATGTGGCGAATCATGCCTTGAAGATGGTTCGTTAAAAACATTTCCGAGTGAATGGGAAGTTGATGTAATTTTTGGGTTTGTGAAAATAGAAGTTGAAGAGACAAAGTGGGTTTACTCATTAATGGCTTGTCCCATATTGAAATAAGGAGAAAATTTATACGAGTATACAAACTCTGGATTGGCACACTTGGGATGAGCCCCAAGGGGCACCCAAGTTTTGTGGAGGGGAGAGTTATGGATCAAGCATCGTTTGAACCCAACAACACACACACGCACCATTCGGCCAAGTCGTGCCACGTTATGGGTTGAGTCCTAATTTTACTTTTGTGGACAAAATATGTTTGGAAATTTTCAAAATCTTTTGCGGGAAATATCAAATTTCCAAATTGAATTGATTCTAATTTTGCGAGAAAATTTCTAAATTTGAATCTGAAATAAGACCTTTCATTCCCTTTTGCAGTCACTTCTCTTCACTCTGGCAGTTTTTCAGATTTGCACCTCTTCGAAGGGTCTCCAAACCCATTCGAACAATTACCATGGACTCTATAAATTTAGACCCTGTCTAGCAATTTTTTCATTCATTTTCTACTCTCATTCCGTGCATACTTTTGCATATTTTCATGCTTTATTTTTTGTGAGAAAGAGTTCAACACAATCTTTTTTTTTTTTTTTTGTTATGTAGGGTATCCTGGGCCAGCTTACGCGCAGCAGACCAAGTCCCTACAGGCTGAATAAGCCTTTCGAAATAAGGCTAATTATGCCCTGCGATCCATGGCCCCAAGGTATACATTTGTTGGCTAGAGGATTCGAACCTGAGACTTAGGAGGGAGCAAACATCTAGGCTCCAGTCGTCACCCACTAGGCCAACCACCCTGTGCTTAACATAGTCTGTTTGCCAGACCCCGATTTGTAGTGCTGCAATTTTGTGGTATAGTCGTTGCATCTTGGAAGGTCGTCGTCATTTGTTCTTGAGCACCGTAGCGATGACATAACAATCTTAAAGAAAATGTGTCCAACACACGCCTCGGCTTTTCTTTATTTGTGCACTTTGTTTGATCTACATTTTGTAAGTTCCTTTATTTAATTTAATTTAATTTACAGTTTGTGGTCTTGTTCTTGTTTTATAGTTGAACAAGAATTTCTTTGTTACTTGTGTTTTTTTCGAAAATTATTTTTAGACTTTACTTTTATTCTAGTTGTTATTTTATTATTTTAAATGCGCACAATTCCCTTGTTTAATAGATAATTTCCAACAATTTAAGATCATTATCGAATTATTTGTTTTCTATTTATTAGTACTAGTGTGTTTATTTATTTGTGTTTTTGAATTGTATATTTCAAAAACATGTCAACAGATAGTGCAGAGACTACTCCGACTGTGACCCCAATAGTCCCAGTACCACAAATCATACCGCTAATGATCCATGCAGTGCCAATAACCCATGGAGAAAAACCAAAAAAATTTAATGGAATAGAGTTTAAAAGATGGAAGCAAAAAATGTTATTTTATCTTACAACTTTGCATTTGGCTCGGTACATCTATAAGGAAGCCCTGAAACAAACAGAGGAGGAGGATGCTGATTGTTAACTTGTCACTGCAATAGATGCCTAGAAGCAAGCAAGGTGACTTCTTGGGTTGGAACTACATACTAAATGGGCTTGACAATTCTTTATATAATGTGTATTGTGTAAAGAAGACAACCAAAGAGTTGTGGAAATCTCTTAAATTAAAGTACAAAACAGAAGATCCTGGCGCAAAAAAATTTGTTGTCGGACGTCTTATGGACTTTAAAATGCTAGATTCTAAAATGGTAGTTGGTCAAGTCCAAGAAATTCAGTTGATCCTACATAATATCCTTGTTGAAGGAATGATTCTAAGTGAATCATTTCAAGTTGCAGTTATTATTGAAAAACTTCTGCCAGTATGGAAAGGTTTCAAAAATTACTTTAAACACAATGACAAGGAAATGAGGTAGGAAAAACTTATCATGCGACTAAGGATTGAGCAGGACAACCGTGAACCCGAGAAGAAGTTTGGGAACCAAGTCATACAGGCTAAGGCACATGTTGTGGAACAAGGACAGAGTTCGAGGTCCAACAACAAGAAAAGAAAGCATGATAACAAAGAGCCTAAACAAGGCTTCAAAAGTGATAACAACAAAATATTCAAAGGCAAGTTCTATGTGTGTGGCGGTGATGGACATCGTGCAAAAGATTATCGAAGCCGCAAAGATGGAGCAAGTTTTAACAAGAAACCAACACAAGCCAACATAACTGAAGGTTACAATCTTTTTGATCTATTGGTAGACATCGACCTTTCTATAGTAGTCTCTGAGGCTAACATTATTGGGCAACCCTAAAGAATAGTAGGTGAATACTAGAGCAACCCGCCATTTCTGTGTAGACAAGAAGATGTTCATAACCTACAAAGTTGCGGAGATTGGAAAACAACTTTTCATGGGAAACTCCTTAACATCAACTGTAGAAGGACAAGGGAAGATAGTGCTAAAAATGATCTTGGGGAAGGAACTCACTCCAAACAATGTATTCCATGTTTCGAAAATTCGCAAAAATTTAATTGCTGGTTCATTATTGATTAAGAATGGGTTTAGGCTAGTTTTTGAATCTAAAAAAGTTGTACTTAGTAAGGTTGGGGTGTACATGGGTCGTGGGTATATAACTAATGGACTCTTTAATCTCAATGTGTTAATTGTTGTACTTACTATTTCTTCTAATGATAAGAACACATCTTTTGCTTATATTGTTGATTCTTCTCATTTATGGCATGATAGATTAGAACATGTAAATTATGGTTCTTTGCATAGACTTGTTAATCTAGAATGTTTACCTAATTTTAATTTTGATCCTAATCATAAATGTGGAGTATGTGTTAAAGCTAAAATGACTAGAGTATCATTCAATAAAGTAGAAAGAAGTATTGAACCACTAACTTTAGTTCGCACCGACATTGGTGATTTAAAATTTATACAAACTAGAAATGGTAAAAAGTACTACACAACTTTTATTGATGATTGTACTAGATATTCTTATATGTACTTATTGCGAAGTAAAGATGAAGCCTTAGAAGTTTTTAAGCAATATAAGGTAGAGGTTGAAAATCAACTTGGCAAAAAGATCAAGATTGTGAGAAGTGATAAAAGCGGTGAATATGATGCACTATTTGATGAGTTCTGTTCAGAACTTGGTATCATTCACCACTGCACCTTATTCTCCTCAGTCAAACAGAATGATTAAAAGGAAAAATTGCACCCTTAAAGAGATGATGAATGCCTTGTTGATAAGTTCAGGTCTACCCTAAAACGCGTGGGGGAAGGCTATTTTATTAGCAAATTATATCCTAAATAGGATAACTCATAAGAAAACTAACCAAACACCTTATGAATTATGGAAAGGTGTAAACACCCAATTTTTGACCAGTCTTAAGACTTGGACGCTCTATCTTGGGTATCCAATGATGAAAATGAGATGTACTAGTCCTATTAAGTCCTCGGCCAAAAGTCTAAGGTCTGAGTTTTTAAATCAACCAAACACCTGTTTTGGCCAAAGTACTTTTCAACCAGTAAAAAACCATTTTTCAAAATAGATTTAGTTGTGTAGTTCCAAACATTGCCAGTATGTCCCGAGGCTCAAATTTTCAAAATTAAAGTGTTGTATTCTTTCAAACAAACAGAGTAACGGATGTAGTGGAAGTGAATAGAAGAGTTGAAATTCTTTGAAATACCTATTTCTCCTCTGAGTTCAAGCCTACCTTACCTTGTTGATCTAATGATGTGTTTTCTGACTAGTCAAATAACATTTAAAAATGCATTCGGTCGATCACCAAGTGGGACGGCTGGTTGAATGTTCCGGGTACAGAGCATTTTCGAGGATTTCAACTTGTTCAACACACTTTATATAAATATCTCAGATATTTACACCTTGGGCTTTATAAATAAAGTTTGATAGGCTCTTTCTAAGGGTTGAAAAACTTTGCCCAAGGCATATACAAGCATATTGGCTTTTCTCTCTTCCTCTCTAATACTCTTACCTACCACCATCTATCTCCAACAACCAAAACTCATTAAAGCTTAATCCTAAGCTCTTGGCTGACATACTTGGACATTTTATAACACATCTGAATGAATTGAGGGAATCCAAGAGAGGGTTTGTAAACAAAGGAACTCATCATCTTTAAGAAGTGAATTTTTACACTTTCAATCACTTTTCTCTTTATCTTTCTACAGTTCTAACTCTATTTTTCATCATGTAATCACTACAGGAAAAAGCACATTCGGCGACCAAACTTTCCGACTAAAAAAAATTTGGTTGTTGAAAGTATAGCTTCTAGTGACTAAAACAGCATTAGTAGCCAAAAGTAAAGCTTTTTGGCGACTAAATAATTTTAGTAGCCAAAAGTCTACAATTGACGACTAAAAATAAGTTTGGTTGCTGATTATATGGGTTTTAGTGACTAAAAAATTTTTAGTAGCCCAAAGTAAAGGTTTTTGGTGACTAAAAAAATTTAGTAGCCAAAAGTCTACAATTGGTGACTAAAAATAAGTTTGGTCACTAATTATATGGGTTTTACCGGCTCAAAAAATTTTAGTAGCCAAAAGTAAAGCTTTTTGGTAGCTAAAAAAATTTTCGTAACCAAAAGTCTACAATTGGCAACAAAAAAATTAGTTTAGTCGCCAAAAGTGGTCATTTTTAGCAACTAAAATTATTTTGGTCGCTAAAACTTAATTTTTTATTTTTATTTTGCTACTAAATAGTTTATTTTACATAAATTATGTAATAAAATAATTATTTTTATACATATACTTTTATATTAATATGGGTGTATGTACTATATAAATAATATATGTCACATATACAATCATGTGGTGTTATGGAGACGTAGTGGGAAGAGTGTGGTGCATTAAGGTTTATGGTGCAAGAGGTTGGCGGTTCGAGTCTCCGCAAAAGTGGATCAAATTGTTCTACAACGAATTATTTATTTATTTTTTCATGTTTGAAGCTTTTGGCGACTAAAGGTGTTGGTCAGCGATTCCT
The DNA here is from genome assembly GCA_025200525.1 of Camellia lanceoleosa. Lineage (NCBI taxonomy): Eukaryota > Viridiplantae > Streptophyta > Magnoliopsida > Ericales > Theaceae > Camellia > Camellia lanceoleosa. Next base: position 56,923,107 of record CM045758.1, on the reverse strand, counting down.
TGGCTATTGGCGACTAAAACATTGGACGGTAAATGTATAATTTTAAAGAAACATACTTGACTATTGGCAACCAAAATTTTGGTCGCTAAATACTTGCTTTTTGCCGACCAAAGGTCGTTTGGTCGGCAAAACCCTCAAAGACCTTTCCCGACAAGGTTTTGGCGACAAACGTAGCGACCAAAATTTTTGGTCACAGAATGTCATTGGCGACCAAAAAACAGACAATTGGCAACCAATATTTTAGTCTCTAAAAATGACTTTTTTTTTGTAGTGAATTGTTGTAAGTTGAGGTGTGCGTGGTGCGATTTGGGCTTTTTGAGAGTAAAATTATCAATCGAATCGCGGATTGGCGGATCGATAAATTGTGGCTTGGACGGTTTTAGGCAGATTGGCATATTGAAAAATATTCTAATCAATTATCAAGTATTTGTATAATATATAACACTAATTTGCATAATATTTTTCATATATATAACACAAACTAATTTTACATAATATTTTTTTATATATATATAACTACTAATTTGTAATAAATTTCACATTTTAAATCTTTCTCATACTCATTTTTACTTTGATATTTTATTAGATGCTAAAAAATATATATTTATTACCTATAGTAGAGCAAAGCAGTTTTGAAAACGGATTATAAATTTTAAATTTTAATCCGCGGTTAGAGGATAGAGCGGTGCGGATTGATGCGGATCGGTGCGGTTTTACTTGATTGGACGATATTTTACACAGTTCTAGTTGTAAGTCCTTATGGATGAGGATGGAGTAAGATTTAGCCACCCATCTATTGAGTTGATAACTTTTCTTTTATTTTCTTGCTTTCCTTAGTTATAATCTCTCATTGTTGCTTATTTTGGGATCCTTGTAGATGTGTTTGGGAGTAGCAATTAGCCATCCATTCACAAGTTTAATATATAGAGTTGCTTTTCTTGTTGTTCCACACTTTCTCTCCATATATCCCTTCCTCTAAGAACTTTGATCCATGTGTCTCTACTCTTTACTCAATATCAATGAGTACTAAGGGTTGTTTCATAGGATTTCTTAGGTGAACCGTGGGATTTGATATTGGAAAAGTTGTGTTCTTTCCTTTTATTGAGTATTTTGGAAGTAAAGCAAGAGATTTTGGGTCAAAGAGTATTGAAATCTTCTTTCTCAATCATTTGTGAACATAGAAAGAGATGGAAACATTCTTATTCTATGAATAGAAGATGAGCTTTCAATGGCTTTAATAAATCCCTTGTTTTAAAGGCAAAGCTTCCACTAAGAAATGATTTGCATTAATCTACTAATTAATAGCATGGATTTGGGTATGTGTATTGATTTGCCCCTATTCACAAAGAGCTGATGTAGGTTCCTATCCATTTCTTAGGCTCAAATTCATTCTTGTTTTAATCCATTTAACTTGTTAACTTATAGCAAAATATTTGTTTTATATATCTGTTTATGCTATTGTTAAGGGTTGGAGCCCTTCTACCTCTTCCCTAAAAGATTCCTGTGAGCAAAAAAGGTAGAAGAGTTGAGCACCCCTTAGAAAATGTCCTTGGCCTCTATTTTGGACGTTCTGTACCTAGATTTTACCTGGAGAAAGGGTTCGGCTGACCGATTTCCTATTCAGCCAGCCCATTTTGTATCTGGCCAGTTGGTTTCTTCAAGAACAAGGCAGGCAATTTCTAGGGAGTGATCTCCCTAGCGGTTCTAGAGCTGCTAGGTAATTTATTTTATTTATTTAACATGATTTGTTAGATTCAACATTAATTTGGCTAAATCCATTCATTGTTGTAATAATTTCTTCAATCCTCTTTCTTTTCTTTTTTTTGTTATTTATTCAAAGTATTGTGATAATCTCTCTCTCCCTCATTTCTTATTCATTGTTATAATAATCTTCTAACCCTATGTCTTTCTAACCCTTTTATTAATTTGTTTCTTGTACAACATTATATCTTATCCATTATGCCTATGCGTTGCATCCATTTTTCATGCATTTGGGTCCAGTTCACATGTATCTGTGGATTTTATCATTTTCCAATTGAGTATATGTACTATTCCTTGTCTTGATATGATATCCTTGTCATATTTTAATATCATGATCTTTAGTTGCATTCTATGTATATATTGCATTATATATTTGCATATAGCATCATGCATATGTATATAACATATTATTTTTTGACTTTCCATAGGGAAGTACTAGTTAAGTATTTACAGTTTTAGTATCCTGATTGTATATGTTATTTTACCATATTTAGCATCTTACCATACAACTATGTGCTTGAATGATATACCACTTTGAATGCTAGTGGATGAAGATTGTGTTGCTTAGTTGGAATAATGTTGATTGACATGCATGCGAGCTCAGTTAACTTTAAATTGTATATTTATGTAAAAATTCTTTCAAAATGCATAAAATCAAAGCATACCAAAATAAATGACACAGTCTATACTTAATTGCTTCACATAGTAATTTGTAGTATTAACAAATAATCAGAACATGAGCATATAATATTTATAAAACTCATATCATGGTTTAATAAAGGCCAATCTTTTGATCAAGTGAGTGGGGTGCTCAATTCATGACCTTCCTCTCTCATACCTAAGGTCCCCAACTGTGACATTTCTAGTTATGACGGATAGTGGCCTTTGGCACGAGTCATGGATTTCCTAATTTTTCTAACAGATTAGATGGCGACTCTAAGATCTGGTGATATAGTCAATTTCTGGCATATTTTTTGATAAATGAATTTTCTATAAAAGTTGCCGGATTTGGACTCTCATTTTCTATTTCATATTGCACTATCGAGACTAGATCATGAGATTAAGGCCTTGTTTGTCATCCCCTAAAAAAGACAAAAAGTCAAAAAATCGTTATCCTATTTAAGTCACATCACCTTTCTACCACATCACTTCAAACCCAACTTATATTTCATAAAAAGTCAAAAAATGCACTTATTTAGAACATCCCAAACAACCCCTAAGAGTCTAAACTGTTACACGTGCTTGGTAACCCCAAAAGCATCCTACAAAAGGTCATCGACCTTCTTATAATTACTTAAAAGTGTGGGGGTGCTTGGCAAAAGCGGCGGGCCTTAGTTCCAAAAAGACAAATTGGATCAAGAATCGTTGATTGTGTGTTCATTAATTATGCAAATAATAGTAGTGCGTATTGGTTTTTGATATTAAATTCGAGTATTCTTAATATACACGCAAATACTATTATCGAGTCAAGAAATGCATAGTTTTTCGAACATATCTTTCCTTGGAAAAAGAATGAAGAGAATCAAATTCTTATAGATACAAAGACAATGGTTGAACAAGTTGAGTTGCCTGAATTGGAAAAGCCAAGTTTTAATAAACGAACTTTTAATAACGCCATTGGAGGTGACAAAGACCAACAGGAATATAAACCTAGACGTGGAAAGAGACTAAGGGCATCTAAATCTTTTGGTCCAAAATTTTCAACTTTTCTATTAGAAAATGAGCCTCAAAGTTTTAAGGAAGCAATGTCAGGTTCTGAAGCACTTTTATGGAAAAAGTTATAAATGGCGAAGTTGAATCGATTCTATGAAACCATACTTGGGAGTTGGTTAATCTTCCTCCAAGGTGTAAACCACTTGGATATAAGTGGATTTTCAAGAGGAAGATAAAAGCAGATGGTTCAATTAATAAACATAAAGCTCGCCTAGGAATTAAGAGGTATAGACAAAAAGAAGGACTTGACTACTTTGACACTTATTCATCTGTAACAAGAATAACATCCATTCGTATGTTGATTGTTATTGCAGCTTTGTATAATCTTGAAATACATCAAATAGATGTTAAGACCGCCTTCTTAAATAGAGATTTAGATGAAGAAATCTACATGGAATAGCCCGAAGGATTCAAAGTTCTTGGCCAAGAGAAGAAAGTTTGCAGACTTGTAAAATCTAGATTAAAGCAAGCACTGAAACAATGGTGTGAGAAATTTGATTATGCTATGATTTCGGATGGGCTTAGGATAAACGAGTGTGACAAATGTGTCTATATCAAAAATACAGATAGAGATTATGTTATCTTTTGTCTCTATGTAGATGATATGCTCATCGTTGGTAGCAATATTGAAATGATAAAGTCTACCAAGAAGATGTTGAACAAAAGGTTTGACATGAAAGATATGGGAGTAGTAGATGTCATACTTGGAATGAAAATTTCTAAAACATATTATGGATATGTCTTATCTCTATCTCACTACATTGAGAAAATTCTGGAAAAATTTGCGAAACATGATAACCATCCTGCTAAAACACCTATAGATACTAATGTTCATTTATTAAAGAACACATGTGAAGACGTATCACAATTAGAGTACTCTTAAATCATTAGAAAATTGATGTACTTAATGAATTGCATACGGCCTAACATAGACTATGTAGTCAACAAGTTGAGTAGGTACACAAGTAATCCAGAGAAGGATCATCGGATAGCTATAATTAGTGTACTTAGATATCTAAGACATAACCAAAATTATGGATTGTATTATACGAGATATCTAACACTACTTGAAGGGTACAACGATGCAAATTGGATATCGGATACTAATTACTCAAAATCCACGAGTGGATATTTATTTACCCTGGGAGACAACAATCTCTTGGAAATCCTCCAAGAAGACATGTATCACGAGGTCCACAATGGAGTCAGAGTTTATCGATTTGAATAAAATAGGAAAAGAAACAAAGTGGCTTTGAAATTTCCTAGAAGATATTCCGATATGGCCAAACCCTGTACCAGCTATACATACACTGTGATAGTGAAGTAGTAATAAAATGGGCACAAAATCATATGTATAACAGTAAGTTTGGACATATTCGTCGACGACATAATATTGTTAGGCAGTTGCTCTCATTGACTATATAAGGTTTAGAGATAATATTGCGAATCCGTTCGCAAAAGGGATAGCCAGAGAGTAAGTGTATAGTTTATCGAGGGAAATTAGATTGAAGCCTATTAACTAAGAATTGCCATAATGGCAACCCAACCTAAAAGACTGGAGATCCCAATAACTTGGTTCAATGGGACAACTGAATTATAAAGATTCCCCAATCATTAGAGATGTTTACTTTCGTATCCATTTCTATGATAAGAAGAGTAATCCCTGTAGTGTTGTCAAGATAAGATTTGCTTTTAATAATTTTTATATCTTAGTTATCCAAGTGGAATGTGACATGACACTCTTAATGGGAATCACCTATATGAGTGTGAACTAGGTCGGTTCTATGAGAATTAACAAGTTGAATTCTCTAGAGCACTCACTGAACCAAATATTGTTCAAGGTCAAAATGAACACAACCATAGAATAAGACTGTGTCTGGTAGTACTTTGTGTGCAATCTATTGCCTTGGCTTACACCAATGGCTGAATATTTCAAGGCATTACATCCACTAGACAGCTAGTAAGTTCGATAGATTCTTACTAGGAAATGTTCAAAGCCAATAACTACTTATCCCGAAGCAAGTATCTCCTTAATGTACTTTTTTTGCATATTGTTGCATGTCCGTTTCTGTTAACTCCATTCATGTGGGGGATTATTGGAAATTTGAGTTTTTTAGGCTTATTGTTAGGCAACTTTAAGCCCAAATTGAAGTGGGAGTCATGTGCCTTTTGAGGTGGGGCCGAGTGATGACGTGTTGTTTTCCACGTAGTGAATCGTGCTTCAAAGATGGTTCATCAAAAATATTTCCATGTGAATGGGAAGTTAACGTCATTTTTGGGTTTGTAAAAATGGAAGTTGAAAAGACAAAGTGGGTTTGCTCATTAATGGCTTGTCCCACATTAAAATAATGAAAGAATTTATATGAGTATATAAACTCTAGGTTAGCACACTTGGGATGGGCCCCAAGGGGGCACCCAAGTTTTGTGAAGGGGAGAGTTGTGGATCAAGCATGGATTGAGCCAAACACCACACGCGCGTGCCGCCGTAGCCAACACCATCCGGCCGGGCACGTGGTGTAGGTTGTGGGTCAAGTCCTAATTTTAATTTTTTGGACAAAATTCGTTTGAGTTTTTTCAAAATCTTTTATAGGAATTCAAATCTAAAACGATCACCTCTCTTCACTCTGGCGGTTTTGTAGATTCACACTTGCTCAGACAGTCTCCAAACCCATTCAAACAGTCACCACAGAACCTATAAATTGAGACCCTGTCCAGCAATTCTTTCATTCGTTTTTCTGCTCTCATTCCGTGCATACTTCTGCATATTTTCATACTCTATTTTCTGTGTGAGAGAGCGAGTTCAGCATAGTCTGTTTGCCTAACCCAAATTTGTAGTGTTGCAATTCTGTAGTATAGTCGTTGCATCTTAGGAGGTTGGTCTCATTTATTCTTGAGCACCGTGGCGATGATATAACGATCTTAAGGAAAGTGTGTCCAACACACGTCTCAGCTTTTCTTTATTTTTGCACTTTGTTTGATCTACATTCTGTAAGTTCTTTTATTTTATTTTATTTTATTTACAATTTGTGATCTTTTTCTTGTTTTATACTTAAACAAGAATTTCTTTGTTACTTGTGTTTTTCCAAAAATAATTTTGAGAAAATAATTTTTAGACTTTACTTTTATTCTAGTCATTATTTTATTATTTTAAATACACACAATTCCCTTATTTAATAAATAGTTTCCAACATGCACATCTTCAGAAGGGTGCGTCTCATATATAAATTATGATATTTGTGGTGTTTATTATTATAGATGTTGAAAAATCTAGAAATTTCCTAAATATTGATTTGTGATTGTGTATCAATTTTAACTAATAAATAACAATCCCAATTAAACAATCAAAACAAATCGACACAACGATTTTAACCTAGAAAAATCACAATTGGAGCACCTCCAATTGTGATAAAAAAAATCACTGGCAAAAGCCACAAAACAATCCATTAAGAAGACAAAGAGAATTACACAAGTGTACTCTCAATTACCTAGCAAATCCACGTCCGAACTGAACCGACCCCTATATGCCTCTTCCACCAAGGTCTTCACCTCAGAATTGTCTTGCCTAACGTTGAATCCATAACGCAGATGTCGAATCCACGACGATCCACCCCAGAATCCACCAAAGCTTCAAGCCCAAATTCTACGGAATCCACCGAAAAACAACTCTCTCTCTTTTGTATTGAATAAATAAAACAAACAAACTTTTTAATATAATTCACTCACTTCATGATTAATCTCGCACAGACATCAAAGGAAAATAAGCAAAGAAACTCCAGATAAAAACTCTAATATCCAAGAACAAGATCTGGAAGCTATACCCTAAAATCGAATGAAACCGCATATTTATAGAAAACTGATCCGCGATCTCTGCTTGAGCGCAGGAATGGCCACTTGAGTGGGAATAAACAACTTTTAGTACTTTTACAAGCGAGTGAAACTTCTGAACAAATTGCATCTCCGTTCGAGCGGAAAACCAACTTCGATTGCAATTTTGTATTTTGCTTCGAGAGCGCTGCCCCTCGACCCCACCGGGGCGCTGCCTCGGACCCGCCTAGGGGCGTTGTCCCCTAGACCCCCGCAATAACCGGGTAGTTAGATCTCCAACATAATTAGCGAAGTGGCAAATATAAAAGAATTAACACCACAAACTTCTCTACAAGGCACAATTCAAGTTGGATTCGCATCTAAAAACTCATAGTCTCACTGCAATAAAAGTTGAACATAATTACAACTGAAAGGAATTTTGTCAAACGAAGATTGCTAAGAACAAAAACCTAACAGATGTTATAATTAAATTACTTTTAGTCATAACTAAAAAATATATAATTAATCATAACTAAATAGCACATGAGCTACAGCCAAATATCTTGTGAATCATAATGAAAATATTAATCACAATAAATCATAATCAATCTATAACTAACACTACAATTAATCATAATCAAATCATAATTAATACTTTAGCAAGTCATAATAAAAAATCAAAAACCTTATAATTAGGCATAGATATGGTACACACCCCATTTTATATGTGTATTATAGAATTTCCCTTCAAGATGATATATATATATATAAGCATTTAGGCTGCGTCAGCATATGCCACTTTTCTCATTTGTTGCCTTCTATCTACTTGCTAAAAAATAATATCTTATGAATTAATAAGACACATATAGTATAATATAGGCATATTATATGATATATTACGGATTTATATAAAGACAAATATACAGCATCTCCAGTGAATGATGCTACAATATCAATGTTAAAGTCAAATTTTGTTATTTTAATATATTACAGTGTTAAAATATTACAATTTAACAATTTTGTTATACTGTGAAAATATTGTTTTTTTTTTTTCTGCAAAATATCAAAATAATAATAATAAAAAGTTGTCAAATTTTGACAACCCTATAATTTGTCATGAATTTTGAGATATGGTTGAGTGAAGATTTTGGAAGATCTTGCTATACATTTGACAATTATTGGAATTATTATTCTTATGTTTTTTCCTTGAGTGCTGCTCTTAAATCTCTCCGACTTCTTTCTTTGTCATCTTATCACTCGTATGAAAATGCAAATATTATTTTTCTTCAATCCTATTATATATAAATTTTATCTAAAATTTTATTTCAAAACATTAATGTATAGTTTAGATTTATTATGTGCTTAGACCTCACAAAACAGTCATTGAATCTCAAGTACACTTAGAAATTCTTAGTTATTTTCCCATTAACTTTTTTGGGTCTGTAGCTTTATTTTTTCTCTGCAAAGTAGGGTCATGTTAAAAAATACAATATATATATATATATATATATGTATATGATATGCATGCTTTAATCCAAATTGATGTTGGTTACTAACTTTTGTGGTATGTGGTTGAGTTATATATTGTGAGAGTGAGGCTAGCAAATTAACAAAAATCAAAGTTAGTTACATCACATTATGATATTCGGTCATCTTCTAAAGTAGAGTTGGTTCGTATTAGTCATGACTTAATGTAACTATTATTAGTGGGACAATTTTATTTTATTTTTTATAGGTAATAAACAAAATTTCTAAAATTATATACCCCGTATGATATTTTCAACTGTAGTTAAAACGTTCATTAGTATTGTTCATAATTACAAATATATTACTACTACAACATTCTAAATATATTTTATATATACAAATTAAATTTATAAATTACTTTATTTTATTTTATTTTTAGATTCAAAGTAAAAATAATAAGAAAAGCATATAGTATGCACATTTTTAGAAGCGTGTATAGTAAATTTTCAATAAAATAGTACGAGTGGTGCTCCCATGTTTATATAAACTATACTTCCAACAAGTAACATATGAGCCTAACACAAGTAGAACCAAATTAAGAGAGAAAAAAATAATGAAGTCCCCTATGCTTCTTCTTCTTATTCTTCTTGCTATTTTCTTTGTTGTGCAAAGCTTCTCTTTAATGGCTTTTGCAGCTCTTCTGGTTTTCCTTTTCTTGTACCTCTTTAACATTATATGGTTAAAACCTCAAAGGCTCCGATGGAAGCTCCGAAAGCAAGGAATCAAAGGGCCTCAACCTTCTCTTCTCTATGGGAATGTCCCTCAGATGCAAAAAATTCAGACATCAATGGCAGTGAAGGCTTCAAACCACGGCGAATTCATCGCCCACGACTACACTTCCACCCTCTTCCCCTATTTCGAACAATGGAGAAAAGAATACGGTAACTTAGCATTTTTTTGATTTTATCTCTCTTAATTTTTTTTTTTCAGAGTCAAGCTTCTCTCTAATTACGAAACATTCTTTACTTTCTAGTTTGTTTATATTCAAGTTTCTTTCTGGACATTCAATTATGAAAGAAATTGTGGGCCCAAAGTTTCGATCCCAAATGCTTTATTATTTCACTTTCTAGATAGTTTATCTATTCAGAAAGTGAGAACAAAACATTAATGGTGTGATATTTGGTTTAGTTTTTCCAAACCCACCCATATATGTCAGCTAGTTCACCATCAAAATCACTTTCAAAATTTTATCTTTTTCTGACCCTAAAAAAAAAAAGTTAAAATCATGTGAAATTTTTAAGTGTATTTTAATTTTTATAAATTGGTTTTTAGCTTTTTTGAAAATATTTCAAAAAGTTGATTATGAAAATTAAACTAAACAGATTGAACCTACACTTTTAAACAACACCAAAAAATATTTTTAAATTGTTTTTGCACAAAAATAAAAAAGATGTGCTTGCTTGGAATTTTTTTTTTTTTTTTTTTTTTTTTGAAAGCATGAAAATGAAAAACCAAGTAGGAAAATACAACCAAAGAGGCTGGTCTAGTTAGAATATGCTATTTTTTCACTGTGTTGATCACACAAAGCAAAAGTGTCATAATATATATATATATATTAGACAATACAGTAAACTAAATAAATAATTATATAATTAAGTGCATGAATATAAATAAAATAGAGCAAATAAAGAAACAAAATTAGAGGAAATTAAACATTGGAATGTTCATTATTTTCCATATGCCATCCACTGTAATTATGTGCATGCCGATTTTGAATACATCCAACTTGTGATTTCGAAAGGAAGAAAGCAGACAAAAGGAGGAGGATAAATCTTGAAGTAGAAAACAAAAACAGAATTTCTCTTTGGAATGGTAAATTACTGTAAATTTTCTTAAATTATACTTTTTTTATAATTTGTTCTTTGAACTTTTCGAAAGGAAGAAAGCAGACAAAAGGATGAGGATAAATCTTGAAGTAGAAAACAAAAAACAGAATTTCTCTTTGGAATGGTAAATTACAGTAAATTTTCTTAAATTATACTTTATTTATAATTTGTTCTTTGAACTTCAAGACTTAAAATATTATCTCGTTACACTTAACCTCTTATGTTAGGATTTAATTAAGAATTTACACAAAATCAGGTAATGTGTTTATTGATTTTTTAGAATAATAATACCCCTTATCTAGTGATTTCATTTGTATTTTGCCACTAAAATAAAATAGGCAAAATGCAAATAAGATCACTAGATAAATGTATTATTATTTTAAAAATTAACAAGTGTGTCATGTGTTTTATACATGACTTGATTCCGTTTAAATTTTTAACAAAATTCTAACACAAGGTATTAAATATAACAAAATAATATTTTGAAATGATTAACTGTTAAGTTTTGAAGTTTAAGAAAGTAAAGTGCAAACAAGTTAAATGAATAAGTGCAAAAAATCCACAAGTATATACTTCTATATTCTGAAACCATATGAAGGTGTGGCCTGAGTGAAACAATATTCTAAGAGTACTAAATAATCACTCCAAAACCATATAGTTGAACCAATTTCCTGAGGAGTACTAAATAAATTTTTGCACATTTATGATCTAGATTCAAGTTGAATTGATTTAGTAGATTAATTTATGGAGGCTAAACTATCAATTAATTCATTTTATTGCCAAATGATATTTATATGTATGTATGTGTACCCATTTATTAGATATATATGTCGGCAATGTAATGGGACCAAGTTTTTTTTGGTGTCCAAATGTCCAAAATGGGGTGAGCTAAACCTGGTGCATGTACAGCAGGATTGAATGAACCTTTGTGTCTTAATCCAGATCAACCCTGCCAAGTCATTTCAAGTCAATGTTCAAGTGTAGTATGAAAATTTAAAAATAATTTTACGAATATTAAAGAGATATATTTTTATAAAAACTGCAAATATAGTTTTGAAAAAATCAAATTTTGATCATTAATTTGGTTAAACAATTGTTTATTGTGTTCAGTTAAAGCTTAATCCACTAACTGTAAAGCTACTCTTCTAATTAGGCAATAAATTTGTGTTACTTTGACACCCTTTTTTTTAGGGCCTGTTTGGTAATGTTTTTCTTTGTTGTTTATATTTACAAACAATTTAAAGACTATTATATGAACTTGTTTGATAACTTTTTGAGTTTATAAATAAGCTCCCTCAAATTAAAAATTAAGGCAAAAGTCATAAACTTAAGAAAGGTATTTGTATTTGTTTATAAATTGATACAAACACAAAAGGGAAGTGGAAGGAAATGCAGAAGAAAAGTAGAAGAAAGGAATTGGCGCAAGGTCAAGAGCTCTAACCCTAGGAGCTTCATTGTAAAGCAAATGTGAAAAAGAAAATAAGTTTTTTTTTATTTATTTATTTTTTTTTTTTTCAAACCAAACTTGTTTACAGTTTTTGTTTTTTATTTTTTTTTTAAATAAACAAAAAGTAGTTTAAATTATTTTTATAAACAAAAATAAAAAAATATAAACATTTCCAAACACTACCTTAATATTGTCTAAATATTTACAAATTAAATATTGGGTTAAATTTTTTGCTCAGATATAATATTGGGTCTGTAAGTAAGTGAATAAAATTTGAATTATTAATTTATAAGAAATATTACCTTGGCTCGGATTGGACTTTCAGTTTGGGCAACATTAGTTGGCATAGTTAAATATTCACCAAATTTTGAGAACGGATTGATAACAATAATGTTACGAAAAATATATATAGAGAAACAAAGAAAGAAAAATTATTGCTTTGTTCAAATTTATTTTGAATGCATATCTAAATTAAAAAATAAATTTTCTCTACATTATTCTTCAGAATCAGCATTCTTATTGAAACAAAACATTTATGGCAAGAGAGTGTGGGAGGGAGTCAGTTGTGGAGACAATATCATGTCAAAGTCAAGTATAGAGAGACCATATCTAGCAGAGAGAGAGAGAGAGTGTGTGTGTGTGTTAGTTTTGTGGGTTTCAATTGCTCCTATTATTGATCTCACTCTCCAGTCACAACAGACAACTTTATAGATGAGTCTCTCAAAATGATTTGGGCAATCACTATTATTTATTTATTTATTTATTAAAAAAAAAAAAAAAAGTGAAATGGCAAGTGAAGGTCCTTTTCAAAGGTTTTTTTTTTTTACCTTAAAAAACCTTTAAAAAAAAATTTGGGGGGGGGGGGGGGGGGGGGGGGGGGTGTTTATAGAGTACTGTTTTGGGTTTGGACCACTTCTGTTGTGTGGGTTCTTTTGTCTCTCCTTCAGTTTTTGGGACAAAAATATATTCATCCATTTACTTCTTTGGTCTATTTTGGCAATATGATTGAAAATTAATTTTTTGTCTTTTTAATTTTTTTTGAGTCATATTATCTCTCTATTTTTTTTATATTTTTTTAAAAAAATCAAAAAATATTAAAATATTAATTTTTAACCTACTTTTCAAATAGGTATACAAATTACAATTATCATAATGTGCAACTCCATCCACAGTTTGAGTGTTTGTTGTGTATATACAAAAAAGTTAGGAATCAATTTTTTTTTTTTTTTTTAATTTTATCAAATCAAACAGAGGAACTCATAATTTACCCAAAATTAATTTGTGTGATAGAGATTAAATTAATGAAATGTGTAGTCCATTAGTAAATTAAATTTGAACAATTATTTCTTATTTCTAAATAAATTTTGAATAAATAATTCTAGATCTATAATCTTGCTCATTTTTTTTATCAGCAAAAGAAAGAAATCTTTATTGATGAAATAAAGATATTACATTAATAAAGAAAATGATGAGTACAAAGAGTATTATATCCAAACAAACTCCCAACTAGGTTGATATGGAGATGCACACATAATCACTTGCTCATATCTATTTATATAATAATAATAATAATAATAATAATAATAATAAAATTTAGGGGGTTAAATAAAGCATATAGTAAATAAAAGGACTAAGTCGTCACAATTCTGAGATAGAAAGTACTTTTATCATCTTTTGAAATACATACAGAAATATAACTAGGGTAAGTAGATAAGATAATTAGTCCTTCATTATATCAGCACACTTTGTTTCCTTCTTGATATAATTTGCAAGGCATATTTTACTTGACGTATTCTAAAATGTGAACGGTTTGAATTATCAAAATGGACTCAAATTTTCGCAGAACAGACGCTGCTGCTGCGGCATCCCATATCCCCTGATTATAGTTTTACTTTTTAGTTTATTGATGCGTCACTTCAATCATTTACTAATGTGAGTTGTAACTCATCTATTCAATAGTTTCAAAATATTATGGTGACATATATGTGATGTTTTCAATTAATAAAATCATGCAAAAGAAAAATTAAAATAAATAAATTAGACGAACGAGTAAGGGGGACCAGTAGGACTTTAACCCTTATATATTATTATTAAGTGAAGGCTTAAATTGATTTAGTGAAATATTTTTCTCTTCATGTCACGTAACAATTATATATATGTTAAAATAAAAAAATTATTATACATAGTATAAGCTAGTTTTGAGTTTTGAACCTAAGATCTTGAGTTTTATTAAAAATATATTTATTACTTACGTAACATGTATATTATGACATGAAATTTTTTATTCTTAGTTAATCTATGTCGATATACTATTATTAAGTGAATGTCTAAATTGATTTAGTAAAACATTCTTCTTCTCATGTCACGTGACAACTTTATATATTCTAAAATAAAAAAAATAAAACAATTATTATACACAATATAAGTAAGTTTTTGAGTTTTGAATCTAAAACTTTAAGTTTTATTAACAATGAATACTCATCACTTAAGTAATATATATATATATATTATAATATTAAATTTTATGTTATTTACATTTATTATTAGTTATTTAAATTGCGTGCGCTAGTATATATATAAACAAAAATTGATCTCCTTTTTCCAAAAAAGATCTCTTGAGCTAATTATTGTTGTCATTCAGAAAAAACAAAGTTTTTAGATGGATGGTTTTTTGCCACGTTATAATTGATTGTACATCCTCATGTCCTGTCTTAATTGTACATCCTAATGTCCTATATAATTGTACTTCAAATGTCCATTTATAAAGTTTTTAATTTGTTATTTTTACCCAATAAAAAAAAAAAAAAAACTATTTAGTGTATTTGGTTTTAATTTTTTGAAAATTAAATTTTTTATTTTTTATATTCTTTTTATTTTTAGAATTTTTTTTTAAATTTTAAGAATTTTTTTTTTTACTTTTTTAGATGTATCTTACTTAGATGTATCTAAATAATAAATTATTTGTAAAAAAAATTTAAAAAAATTAATAAACACACAAAAATAAGAAAAATATACTGAATTTATATATATATATATATATATATTTTATTTTTAGTATTTAGTGAATTTTTTAAAGATTTTTTTCACAAATATTATATTTTCTAAGTGTATTTATGTTAGGTGTATTTAAAAATTTAAAAAAAAAATTGTTTAAAATATTTTTAAAAATTCAGTAAAAACAAAAAAAACGAAAAATGAAAAAATAAAATTTTTTAAAAAATGAATTCTGAAAATGAAAACAAACAATGCAATTATTTATACCGTAACACAAAAAGTATATGAGTAAAAGAACACTTTTCTTGCATCAATTTAACTGAATTTTGATAAATATCTTTTGTACCTGTTGGAAACAACTGCAGTAGGCACTGGACGTGCATATGATACACTCCAAAATAAAAATGTGTATTATAGAAGCACCCACATAATGAGGATGTACATAATTTTATTTGGATTAGGATTCTTTTAAATTCAAAATTTGAATTTCACCATCATGTTGGAGTCCATGGGATCTATTACGAGTTTTGTTTTAATAATCTGAATTATTTATTTTGTAAAACTTTCTTTATATATCCTTCATCAAAAAATTAAGTATATCTGATAATCATAACATTTTCATCTTATCGCATTTGTTTCCGAAAAAATAAACAACAAGTATTTTTTAAAAATAGACCCTCTATTTTTTTGGAAACAAATGCAATAAAGTAAAAATGTTATGATTATCAAATCGATTTAATTTTTTCTAGGAATAATATAAACAAAGAACCTTACAAAATAAACAGTTTGAATCATCAAACAGAACCCGTGATAGGCCTCATGAGTCCTAACATGACTGTAAAGTTTAGATTTTAAATTTGAGAGAATCCCATCCATTTATTTTTATACATTGTAGATTTTCATTATCTTTCTGTAAATTCAAATTCTATGAAATTTTCCATTCTAAAAACAATTTCCCCTCCATACTAAGGTCTAGTTTGGGAACAAACTATTTTAACAATTTTTTTGACTTTCTACGAAAAGATATGTAGAAAAGTAGAGAGGGTGATGATATGACAAATTATAGTGATTTTTTAGTTAAAGATATAGCTGTTAAACGAGGCCTAACTTGTTGAATTAGTATTATGAGAATATTGTATAGGAAAATGTCTCGTAGCTCAAATTTTGTGGCTCAAAAGTGGCTCAAATGGCCAAAACGACGTCGTTTTGGTCATTTTTATGTTGTTCTGTACTCAAAACGACGTCGTTTTGACCATTTGAGCTACTTTTGAGCTACAAAATTTGAGTTACGTAGCATTGTTGTATTGTATAATTACAAGTTTAAAATTGAACAGTAATAAAGCTAGTTTGTTGTGAATGAGAAATGAGTTTTTGAGCATTAATGATATATATATATATATGCAGGTCCAATATACACATATTCTACAGGAAACAAACAACATTTGTATGTAAACCGTGCAGACCTAGTTAAGGAAATGAACCAATCTATTACCTTGGATCTTGGTAAGCCTTCATATGTGACCAAGAGACTCGCACCTATGCTTGGCAATGGCATTTTGAGGTCCAATGGCTTGATTTGGGCTCAACATAGGAAGATTGTTGCACCTGAATTTTTCATGGACAAGGTTAAGGTAAACTCCAAATACATTAAAAACACCCATAATTTTTTACACCAATTTATCATGTTTTAATTGGGATTTTGTCAAATGTATGTCTCAAATATCAATATTCGTAAATCTCAATATTCGTATATCATATTGATATTGTGCTAATGTATGCAGTAAAATTGATATGTTCACATTGAGGAATCAAGATCAAAGAGTTGATCTGGTGTTAGTCAGTCAATAGTTAGCAAATATCCGATTGATAATTTGATAGTCCCAATTATTAATCCAAATATTGACCGGATCCAATAGCACTCCAATATTTTTTGAGATTTTAAATTATATATCAAAATGAGACATTTTCTTAACATCAAAATGAGATTTTTCTAGATTAAAAATTTTCTTGGTAAGCCTTGGGTGACGATCCAAGTGACTTAATGGTTGAGCCATCTTTGATTCTATCTCATAACCTAACATTTGTAAAACCTTTCCATGCACTTAAATCTTGCATTTGTGGGAAACAAGGAGTATAAAATCAAGGGATTCAGATTGTTTCCGAATTGGATTAGATTCAAATTGCATCAAGTCAAGGTCAGATCCGATACATTGATAGGCCTAGCAACATAATAGATGGGATGTTCTCTTACTAGGCGTGTTACCACTAATGCAATGCAATGCAACTTTTTCTTTCCTATATTTCGTTTCTACATATTATAGAAAAATAAGTCAACTTGATATCAAATAAATTATTGCCATATTCTTTGTGGAAAAAAAGAAGTGTTGTAAGAAGAAGAAGAAAGAAAGAAAGATACATGAATGTGACAATTGAGTAATTGTGGCAGGGCATGGTGGGACTAATGCTAGAGTCTGCACAACCATTACTAACGAAATGGGAGGATTGCATTGATGCCCAAGGTGGATTGATGGCTGAGATAAAAGTGGATGAGGACTTGAGGAGTCTCTCAGGAGATGTGATCGCAAGGGCTTGTTTTGGAAGCTCTTATTTCAAAGGCAAAGAGATTTTCTCCAAGCTTAGGACTCTCCAAAAAGCCATTTCCAATCAAGGCTTACTTTTTGGCATCCCCACCTTTGGGTATGTTGTCCTACACTTTTCAGTGATCACTTACATAACTTACAATTATGCTATAGACTGATTTATAGGGTTAAGTACACAATTAGTCTTTAAAATATGTGTTTTGTATTGTTTTGATTGTTACCAACTTATTAATTTTGTCACTAACTGGTCTGTACTTCCATTTGTTTACAATTGATAACAGAAGTAAGGGCATCTTTATCAAATCATATTTTAGCAAAACAAGAAGAAAATATTCCCCAAAGTATGTGACTTGTTATTCCACTTTGGTCTTTGATGTTTTAGTTAAGTCAATTTAATTCTCAATTTATTCAGTGTCATAGGTGGAAACGCTTTTATTTTCGTTATTAATTGTAAACAAAATAGAAGTGACAAAATCAATGGGTTAGGAACTAAATTGACACATTTAAAATATCAGGGATCAAAATAATACAAGACACATAATTTGAAACAACTTTCAAATTTAACCCATGATTTTATTTTCTTACCATATCTTGTTACCATCTCATGTATTGATGATATATTGATATAACAACTATATTTATTTACAATACAATGTTGACACATAAAATAATAAAGGAAATATAATGGTCGATAGATCACTTATTTGTGGCACACCACACATGGCTTTCCATGATGATAATAATCTCGTATATGAACATGACGCTATAGTTTGCCACATTGTCTCAATTATTTCAGTCTTTTCCTTGGCCATTGATATAATGGTATACCTAACAGCAACATCTACCACCAACCCTCATGAATGATACAGAATCTTGACCCCACATTAAGGTTCACTCTTCAATGATATTTGAACTCAAACTAGTAAGAGCATCTTGTCAAATTCATACTGTATAATTTGGTTAGATTTCTCAAAAATTTTACTCCAATAGGTAGCCAAATTCATCAGATTATGATTATATTAAATATGACATAAAATTTAACTCAAGTCAATTTTTTTTCATGATGTGCCCCATAAAATGCTCTATGTAATTTTATTTTATTTTTTCACTTTCTCCCCTGCACCATTGAGACCACTTCGTACCCCAAAAAAAAAAAAAAAAGACACTGTAGTTAGTAAAAAATAACTTTGGCATTGCCATTTTAAAATGATCATTGGAGTTGCTCTAACTTCTCTTTCAACATAGGCATAGAATCTTCTGTCTTAAAATTTTTATCCCCCTATTTCAATACACTTCCAACTATATAGTTGTGTTTTTAAGACTCGTATTTCAATATTCTAACCATATTGTGTGGTTGAAATTGCATTGAAAATAAGAATTTTGGAACAAAAAGATCCCTCAACCTTTTATAAATTAATCTTGAATCTTTGCAAAGGTTTTAATCGAATCGGGTCTTGCATACCTACCCACCTTTTATTTGATTTATTATTAGTAGTATTGACATACTAGTTTGTTACAAATTATACAATGACCAAATTAATGAGCATGTAAATTTTGCACTTTCTTTCCAGCAGACTAATACAATTTCACAGTAGCAGATTTTCACCCACAGGGCAACCAAAGCAGATAAGGAGTTTGGAGAGAGAAATAGAGTCCTTAATTTGGGAGGCAATAAAAGAAAGAGAACAAGATTCATCACCGACACCAACTGTGAAGGACCTAATGCAGCTGATATTAGAAGGTGCCATCAATGACCATTTTGTGGGCAGCGATTCATCGTCAAAGTCCTTCATTGTCGACAACTGCAAGAGCATATATTTCGCAGGGCACGAGTCCACCGCTGTGGCCTTGTCGTGGTGCTTGATGCTGCTAGCTCTGCACCCCGACTGGCAAGCCCATGTTCGGGAGGAGACTGCTCAAGTTTGCCAAGGCGGGGTGCTGGATGCAGAGTCGCTCTCCAAAATTAAGATGGTAATAACACATCTATAATGCCCATAACCTACATTTATTTTGGTAAAATTATTTTACTACTTTTGAAGTATTTCAGTGGCATGTACATGTGGTACTCTTGATTTCATCTATTCATTGCCTGCTGTTCTTATTGGTTCAAAAGTATTATATCAATACTAAGAGAATATTTGGAATAATCTAAATAATAAATATACATTTTGATTTTTTACAAAAAATATATATAAAAAAATAGAAAGATGATATAATCCAAATAAGTACATAAATAAGTGCAGTTATATAGATTACGACTTTGCTACAGACCCCCAGTGACGTGGCAGCGTGCCATTCGTCCAAATCACACCCCAAAAAAAAAAAAAAACAGTTTTTTTTTTTGGACCAATGGGAAGCCTCCGTACATGACCCCCAGTGACCCCCACTGGGGTTCTTAGGCATTTTTCTATAGATTAAGCTAAACACCACCAATATAATGATAACACCATCCTATATGGTGTCTCTGACCAATAGGACAGACCAGATGAAGTGGGATGGGACCAATTTTCTCTCCAATTTAATCGATCAAGTGGTTCCTATCCAACTCCATTTATGGCCATTGCACCTATTATGTACTTGCTAAGTTGATACTCCAGCTTTAAAGGTGTACTTCTAACAATAAATTCACAAAATTCACTAGGTACTATGGTTATTTAAGGAGTATTTTTAAATACATCCTTACCGATGAATACAATGCAGGTGACTATGGTCATTCAAGAAGCGCTGCGCTTGTACCCGCCAGCTGCATTTGTATCAAGAGAAGCACTTGAAAAGACACAAATTGGACATATTACTGTCCCCAAAGGAGTATGCACATGGACTCTGATCCCAACGCTTCACCGTGATCCTGACATCTGGGGACAAGACGCCAATGAATTCAAACCAGAAAGATTCGCCAATGGCGTGTCGAGCGCTTGCAAAATCCCCCACGCTTATGTGCCATTCGGTTTAGGCCCTCGCCTCTGCTTGGGCCGCAATTTCGCCCTGGTTCAGCTTAAGGTGGTCTTGACTCTCATCATCTCAAAGTTCACATTCTCTTTATCTCCCAAATATATTCACTCTCCTACTTATAGAATGATTGTGGAGCCTGGGCATGGGGTACATATTCTCGTTCAGAGATCTAAATTGGGTTGATCTTGATTTTGAATTTTTTTTTTTTTTTTTTTTAAACAAAGATTTGGAAGTTTTTAAATAGGTTGGAATGTGTATCTTGAACTTTGTTATTATTGTTATTAGTGTTATCTTTTTATTGGTAATCAATGAGTTTAAGTTGAATATAATTTCAACTGCCAAAGCTATTAGCGTGTGGTTTTTGTAACTGAAGCCAACATGCAAACATTTCCAAGGACATGAAGTAGAAATCGGTTATGAATTTTGTGGTTCGGATTTTCATATCGACCCTCTCAACCAGGATTAATTACACTATAACATATTTTTTTTTTTATCGCAAACTTCAGCATCACATTAAGAAGAATCGGGAAATAAGCACCTCACAAGGCCCAGAGGTGGTTGGGTAACCCAATTCAGGGGTAAGGAGTTTCTAAAACAAGCCGCAGCCACCCAATGGGCTGCCCTGTTAGCCTGTCGCGGGCACCATCTAAAAACAAGTGACCTGCGTGAGGCCAAAGATCGAACATCACAAATTAACGCAAGAAGCTCCCATGGAGGAACCCCTTCGGATACACACAACTGAATAACAGATTTACAATCACTCTCGATTTCCACAGTATTGAGATTAAGAGCATCAGCCATGAGACAAGCGTGCCGAATAGCTAGTAATTCGCACTGGGCAACCGACCGCAAACAAGTCTGCCGCGCCATACCATCCACCAGCTGGCCATTATGATCGCGAAGGAGGACAGCAACAGTGCCTCTGCCTTGCTTCAGATCCACGGCAGCATCACAGTTTAATTTCCAAGAGCCGCATGGGGGAGGAGACCAGGAAGAGCCTCCACTGGTCGACCCCGCTGCTCCTTGTTGCGAAGTAAGGGTCGCTGGACATGAGGCCAGAAATTCTGCTTCATCCCGTTTAGCCTTCGCAATTACACCGGTTGGGTCAACCTGGTAGTGATTAAACAAATGATCATTTCTTCCTTTCCAAATTGTCCAGGCAACCCACACCATAGAGCATAACACCGACTTTCCCCATGCAGAGGAACCCAAAGATGCAAAACAGTTACCAAACCATTCACGAGCCGAAAAACTGTCCCGATGGTCACATCGAAAGCCAAAGTCACACCCAAACCAAACCCGTCTGGACCATTCACAATCAAACAACATATGCTCAATAGATTCACCACAGGCACGCCGAATCCCAAGACACCGGCGAGTGGAGAGGTTCTGACAAGTAGCCAAAGCATTATGATAAATTTTCCAGAGGAAATGCTTGAGCTTCGGTGGGAGCTTCAGGTTCCAAACGAGCAACCACACTTTTTCAGACCAAACGATGGAAGAAGAAGGAATATTGGAGCCCAAGTGCGCTTGGTTCACTGCCTCACTGTACCCCGACTTAACCGTGTAACAACCCTTGGAATCATAATGCCAAATGAGGGTATCCTCTAGATCTGTAACAGAGACAGGAATAGAGAGAATAGCATCACAATTAGCCCCCGAAACTAGGCTTCGAAGCTGCCTTTCGTTCCACTCTTTGTGGGAAGAATCCATAACCTCATGTACCTTTTGGACCACAACCCCTTGAGGTCTAGCAGATTGAACGCGAAAGCCCGGAGAATAGGGAATCCACTGGTCGTCCCAGAAATTGACAGATTTACCACTCAAAATTTGCCACCGCAATCCACCGTTGAGAATATTCCGCCGAAGCAAGCTAAGCCAAGCCCACGAAGGCCGCACGCCAGAGCATGGCGAAATCGGAGTTGGGATAGTAGATGCCTTTAAGAACTTTTGCACACAAGGAGTTCGGTGTTGAATTAATCTCCATCCTTGACGAGCAAGTAAAGCACGATTAAAAGCCGAAAATCCGACAACCCAGCCCGCCTTTACGCTTTGGTAAACAGAGCTTATTCCAATTAGCCCAATGAATACCGCGCCCCTCCGGATCACCTTTCCACCAAAAATTTCGAATATAGGAACTCATCTTATCACACACTTTATTTGGAAACAGGAAGCATGCCATGGCATAGGTGGGTAATGCTTGGGCAACTGATTTAATGAGGACTTCCTTTCCAGCTTGGGAGAGAAGTTTGGCCTTCCAGCCTTGCAATTTGGACAGTATCTTCTCACAAAAAGTTGTAGGCTTCACTTTGAGCGACCCAACACGACGGGAGGCCCAAGTATCTAGCATTGGCTTGCATCGGCGGGATACCAAGGAAACCACACACCTCCCTCCTACGCAAGCAAGAGACATTTCCGGAGAATTGCACACCCGACTTATCAAAATTAACTGACTGCCCCGTAGCTTGGCCATAAACATGTAACAAATGGCAGATTTCTAAGCATTCCGTTCGATTGGCCTTGATGAAAAGCACCGCATCATCGGCAAAGAATAAGTGAGACAACTTAGGACAAATTTGACCAGAATCCGGCCAAACGCCCAGCAGAAATACTACGATCAATCAATTTAGAAAGAACGTCCATAACGAGAATAAACAAATATGGGGAGAGAGGGTCTCCCTGGCGAAGCCCCCGCGACGGTTGAAAACTGGTCCGCTTGGCCCCATTAACTATCACCGAAAAGGAAACTGTGGTAACACATTGCATCACCCAATGGATCCAGTTAGGATGAAAACCCATTTTACAAAGCAAGGCCCGAAGAAAATGCCAATCAACCCGGTCATAAGCTTTATGGAAATCGACTTTAATTGCCATGTCCTCCACCTTCCCTTTACGAATTTTCAATGCATGGAAGGCCTCATGGGCTACGATAATATTGTCCTGAATCATTCTCCCTGCCACAAACGCCGACTGATTTGGCGAAACCACTACATTAAGCACCCCCTTCAAGCGGTTTGCGAGGATTTTGGTGATCACCTTGATATTAAAATTGCAAAGACTGATTGGCCTGAATTGGGCTAAGGTTTCCGGCGCCGGAACTTTGGGGATGAGAACCAAATTGGTATGATTCATCTCTTTCAGCAAAAACCCCCTTCGAAAAAAATTTTTGACTGCTGCACAAAGCGAGGGTCCCACTGTATCCCAATATTGGTGGTAGAAAAATCCGGGGTAGCCATCCGGTCCAGGAGCTTTCAGAGACCCGAGTTGGAAGGCCGCTGCTTTAACCTCTTCATCCGTTACTTCTTTAATCAGCCGCGCATTCATTTCGGAAGAAATAACAGAAGAGACCACATCTAGAGCTATGTTCATGTCCCCATGCCCACTGCCAGAAAAAAGAGTCGAAAAATAATTGAACAAATGGGAGTTAATGTCGGCCTCTGAAGTGAGAGTAGTACCATCTTCACATTTCAGTTTCAAAATTTGGTTCCGTTGGCGTCTTTGCTTAACAGTAGCGTGGAAAAACGCAGAGTTTCGATCTCCAAAGTTGAGCCACCGAATCCGAGATCGCTGGTGTAAGTACATTTCCTCCCTCTGCAAAGCTAGTTTGAGATCATGAGCCAACTGCTAGAGTGCAAAGATGATGCCGACGGCACACTACCCATTCTCACATCCGCCGAATTGCAACGCGGCAAGCTATGAAGCAGCGTCAAGCTTCGCGCAGGCCCAGTTCGTAAATTTGGTCCATAGTCTGACCGAAGCCCCTCCTCCCTTGAAACAAATTTACAGGCCATCTTATCGTGCCCAAGACGACCGCAATCATAGCAGAACTCAGACAATTTTTCATACTTGTAGTAGACCTTGAGGCCCTCACCAACAGGTCCCGAACTATCGCGCCGATACATAATGAACCCCTGTAACAATGGCTTAGTGACATCCACTTCGACGCGTAGGCGCAAAAAGCTACGGTGAATGAGCAGTCCGTCCGATGGGGCTTCAACCTCCACTAACCGACCAATCCGATTACCGATAACCTCCCCATGAGCACGAGTCATTTTGGCTAGAGGGAGGCCATGAACTTGAACCCAATAAGGGGACCATCGAAAATCCAGCTCATCAATGGCCTTCCCGAGCGGGAGAGGCATGAGAACCAACAAATGCCCCATACTGCACCATGGAGCTTCTCAAGCACCCTCGAGCAGTCCTCCAAATCAGAACCGAATGAAAAATATTCTCCTTCCAAGGAGTAACAACAACATCAGCCCGAGATTTCCAAGCAGCAAGAAGGATATTTGCTACCGCTGGTTTGTTCAGAAGTTTAGGGGCTAGGATCTTCCCCACCAGACACCGGGGAGAAACATCCTCACATTCATCCGTGACCTCCGGCAGCTCAAACGCCTCCATACTCCAAAAAAGCACCTCCAGAGCGCAACTAGTCACTCACAGCACAGAGAAAGAAGGAAGGGTGAAACGAAACAGCAAGGGATAAAACCCTACACAACTACCAAAAGGCAGAGAAAGCTCTCATTCTAGAGAGATTATATCGTTTTTACACTATAACATATTGATTCTCTCAATTGTAAAACTACACAAATTTACCCATCTAAAAGTGGTCTAGAGAGAGAGAGAGACACACATTTTTGAGAAATGCTAGAGGCCAATAATTTTAGACTCTCAATGATATAATCAAGGAATTGAGTCCTATATAATTGAGTGTATAACGAATTAAAATTTGATAACTATCATACCATATCACTGTGGATTAAATTATGGAAACTATTTTTAGATTCTCAAACATTTTCCTACATTTTTATACTTTTTTTTTATTATTTGTTCATTTTTGTAGTTAAAAAAGTCAAAATGTACAGATTCATATACGTATAAATGTATTTGGTTCGAGACAATCAGTGTTTAGGTGAAATTTTACACCAAATCAATAATGTCAATTCTATTATATTGACAACCAATACAGACCGAATTTTTCACTAAACCGCACCAAACTGCATCAATTCAAACGGTTCGACTCAGTGCGGTTTAATCGGTTTATGGCCTTTCAAATTTGAGTTACTTCTTAATTTTGTAGTGTAGTAAATAATTTATATAAAAATTTTAAAGTAGAATTAGAAACAAAATATAATCTGAAAATCAGAGTCTTCGTATCAAAGCAAAACCAAAGTTTAAAACTATCATCTCATAAGGATAAATCATAAGTCTATCAAGTAGAGTTGAAACCAAAAAAATTGAAAATGATATAAACATTTGCTATAGCTATATAAGTATAGTAATAGCAAAACTTGATTCAAGAACATATGCGTGACAAACTAACAACTTATCACATTACCAGTATCTATTGTCAAACCTAGAATATTTAAGAAAAAAATAAACAATTACGTGAATCAATTGAACTTTGTACTCAACCAAACTTCATTATATATTTAATATATATTATGTTTAATATGGGAAAATTTCGGTCCGTTTCGGTTTAATTCGGTACACAATGTACCTAAATTGGTACCGAATGGAAAATCAAAGAAAATTAATTTTAAAAACTGCACAGACCGATTCATATTTAAAAAAATCAACCAAATATAGCTAGTTTGGTTCAACCGGTTTGGTCTATTTTTTCGATTTTTTTTATATTCCTACATATATGAAGGGATAAGATAATATTTGATAATAATTGAGAATGTCTTAGTGTAGTTAACACTCTATTATACGTATGAATTTTTATTCAAATATAATTAAAAAATGAAAATAATAGTTATTTATAAATGATGAGAAATCAATATGTATATAATTCT
The DNA here is from genome assembly GCA_025200525.1 of Camellia lanceoleosa. Lineage (NCBI taxonomy): Eukaryota > Viridiplantae > Streptophyta > Magnoliopsida > Ericales > Theaceae > Camellia > Camellia lanceoleosa. The sequence continues at coordinate 56,896,685 of CM045758.1, read as the reverse complement.
ACTGATGGTGATTTACAAAATAAAATGAATTTATTTTTTGCGTAATTTTCAAAGCCTTTAATATTTCTTAAGAAAGGTTTTTTTAGGCTTTTAAGACTTGTCTCACGTTGAAAATAATATGAGAGAAAGATGAACACTTAAAAAAGTTATACATGAAATGTTTTTTTAAATAAAAAAATTGTTGATAGAATACTTAGTTGTACATTCACACACGCTAATCATTGTTGAGTTTTCTAATGGGATAAATGGGGTAAGTCCAATGTGTTGATCTTATAGTGTTACATTCCATTATTTTTAAAATTTTCTGCATAGATTTTGTCACACTTGTCCTTTTCCTACATGCTCAGTAAAATCAGTGATCTTATTGAGAAATTCTTAAGTTTTTAAAAATTGTAAAATTTCAAGGTTTCTGTATTGGGAAATTTCACTTTTTAAACAATTTCATATTGTTTTGGTGTTCTTATTTGATAGATTTTCTTTGAATAAGTTTCAAAATATAAATTTTATGAAACATAAGGACATGTTTGATTGGATGGTTTAGAGTATGGGATTGGGATTATTAATCTGTTGGCCCAATTATCCTATGTTTGTTTTAATATTTTGGTTTAGGATTATTAATTCAATGGATAATTAATCTAACAAATTTATAAGATTATTAGTAATGGGGTAGGGGTGGGATTATTAATCCAATAGATTATTAATACTTCACTGTTAGTCTTGTGAATCAAACATGATCTAAATGTACAGAATAAATGTTATGATATTTTAAAGTTTTGAAATATAAAAAATACAACGTTTGGTTTAGTTTTGAAATCAGTTTTGGATTTTGGATTTTTTAAAAGAAAATTGAAAACTTGTTTGATTATGAGTTTTTTAAAATAGTTTTTAGAAAATTGAATTCAAAACTTATTTGGTTATGAATTTTCAAAATTAGTTTTTGAATTTTTTTGAATCTAATGCTTTTTTGTCTTGTAGTCAAAATTTTTTTGTAATATTGTAATTAAATTTATTTACTCCTGTCATATAAATAATCTAAATGTATTTTTTAGATACATCTAATTTAATATATGCAATTTTGTTTCACTCTGTTGTGGGCTTGGTCAATTGAGTTTTGAAAACTTGTTTATGAAAACTTCAATCAAACAAGTTTGGGTTTTAAAACTTGGTTTGAAAAGAATTTTGAAATATATGTTGTGAAAATTCAAAATCAAATAGATTTTGAATTTTGAATTTTATAAAACTGATTCGGAAACTCAACCAAACAGACGTTTGACACATCACTTAAGCGTCATGCACAAAAAAAATTATTTTTAATAGAGTTAATGTATTTTGATAATTAATTGATTTGTGAGATTTATTCATTAAGAAATTGGTAAATTACACTGAAATCTTTTGAGATTTGGTCCAATTATATATTATCCCTTGACATTATAGAAATTACATTCCTACTTATGTGGTTAATAGTTTCATTTCACAAACTCCCTACTTATATAAAATGTAACAAGTTCTAGTAGAAAAATAGAAAAAATTATATTGAAAAAAAAAAAAAGTGACTAAGGAAAGAAAAAAAAAATTAAAAATTAAAAATAAAATAAAATAAAGCAAAATAAGAAAAGGGAGAGTGTGTGAATTCAATATTTTTTTGATACCAACTTTAATTCTGTCTAAATAATGACAAAGTTAATGTAATTTTCCAAACATTAAGAAATGATATGTATTAAATTCAAACTTCAGGGGTGTGAATGTAATTTACACTTAAGAAATGTTTTTGTGAGAATTTTAAATAGAAGCATACAATGGCCTAAGATCGCCTATGCCACGTGCAAAAAATTTCCTACCCACCTGATCAGTTTTTATCAGAGAAAACTCTACGATCTATATTCGTTCATAATCAACCTAATATGTCATATAATAAAAGTGTGGGAGAGGGTGATAGAACACCGATTGTAAGATATAACAAAGGTGTCAGATAATCAATTTGGGTTTATGTCTGACAGGTCAACAATGGAAGCGATTTATCTTTTGAGGAGCGTAATAGAAAAATATCGAGAAAAGAAAAAAGATATTGATATGGTGTTTATCGACCTTAAAAAAACATATAATAGAGTGTCCCGGAATATAATATGGTAGGTGTGAAAGAAGAAAGGGGTGACAAAATGTTACATTAATGTGATCAGGGACATGTACGAAAGGGTGGTGACCACTATTAGATTGTCTACTGAAGAGACAAATGAATTTCCTATTACTGTAGGGTTACACCAAGAATCTACCTTAAGTCATTATCTTTTTGCTTTAGTTATGGATGAGTTGACAAGAAATATTCAGGATGACATGCTATGGTGTATGTTTTTTGCAAACGATATTGTGCTAATGGATGAGACTAGAGAAGGAGTTAACACAAAGTTAGAGATTTGAAGAAAAACTCTTGAATCTAAAGGATTCCAAATAAGCAGAACTAAGACAGAGTATATGGAGTGTAAATTTAATAACAGTAACAATGAAAGTAGAGGAGAAGCGAATATTAACAACCAAGAACTACCTAAGAGTGCATATTTTCGTTATTTAGGGTCGATTATCACAACAACGAGAAAGATTGATGCGGATGTAGCTCACAGGATTAAGGCAGGATAGTGCAAGTGGAAAAGTGCGTTTGGGCAACTGTACAATAAATGAATACCTACTAGATTAAAAGGTAAGTTCTATAGAACGATTATTAGACCAGCGATGTTGTATGGGACGGAGTGTTGGGCAACCAAGAAACAACATGTAGATAAGATGAGTGTGGCTAAGATGAGGATGCTAAGGTAGATGTGTAGCAAGACTAGACAAGACAGAATTAGGAATGAGTGTATTCGGAAATAGGTAAGAGTAGCACCGATAGAAGATAAGTTGAAAGAGAATCGATTAAGATGGTTTGGTCACATTCAACGTAGACCAACAGAGGCAGTAATGAAGAGATGCGATGATGTAACGGTAGATGGCCTAAATTAACATTGACTAGCATTGTAAATAGAGATATGGATTTATTTAATTTGACTAACGAAATGGCCTTTGATAAGGTCGCATAGAAAAGAAGGATTCATGTAGCCGACCTTATTTGATGGGACTTAAGGCTTGGTTTGGTTTGGTTTAAATTCATAGTATTACTCTTTTATTTGTGGAGTTCAACTCCTCACCATTTCTAGGGGAATTGGAGGATCTTCCAATCTTTCACAACAAAGTGACATGTGGACATTAAGGTCTCGTTTAGAAATAGATTATTTTAATAATTTTTTTATTTTTTTATGAAAAGATGTATAAAAAAGTGGAGAGTGATGTAACAATTTATAGTGATTTTTTAATTTTTTGATTAAAATTCAAAATTGTCAAACGAGTCCTAAGACCTCGTTTGGCAAGAGCTAAAGTAACTAAGTTGCCGTTTGGTAAGTAAGTTGGAAATGAGTTGAGACTAAAAAATATAAAAGAATAAAATAGGTTAAATAAGTTAATAAAATAAAATGTCACATTCAAATCATAATTATTTTACTTTTTCTTTTACAAAAGAGTCAAAAAGTTCTTTCGAAACAAAACAAATTTAGTCCAGCTAAATTAGTTAAAAAGTAAAAAAGTTATACTAAAAAAGTTATTCCTAAACGAACCCTAAATAAGCACAAAATGACAAAATAGGTTAATTTAATTAATAAGATAAAATCTCACATCTAAATCATAATTATTTTTTTTTTTTTTACAACTATCATATCTAAATCAAAAAAAAAAAAAAGAGTCGAATATTTTTTTTTTTCAAACAAAACTATTTTAGCTAAACTAAATTAATAAAAAAATTAAAAAGTCAAACTAAATTAGGTCTTCCCAAATCAAGGCTAAATACATTTAATGGTCAAGATCTTGACAAATTAATCAACTCATTTATTATGCTTAAATAACAGAAATGCATTAGACCCCCAGCTGGGGGTCACCCCCAGTGAGCTGTCAAACTGTGATTGGGCCAGAAAAATTATTTTTTTTTTTTTTTTTTTTTTTTTGAGTTATCAACCAGTGGGGGCGCGCCACGTCACTGGGGGCGCGACCCCCACTGGGGGTCCTTAGCAGCGTTGCTTAAATAAGAGAAATGCGCGAGACCCCCACTGGGGGTCGACCCCCAGTGAGGTGGCGGAGGCTGATTGGGTGAAAAAAAAACAGAGTTTTTCTTTTTTTTTTCGCGCGCCACGTCATCGGGCGCGACTCACTGGGGGTCCATAGCACGGTTGCTTAAATAATGCCTTTTTCAAATCAAATTCTTACCAACAGAATAGGGATAAGTTGCCGAGGAAGGATCTTTTAGAGTTTTTTTTTCTTGAAATTTTTTAGAGTGGTGTATTGTATAGTTGAGATTTAATGACAAGTCATATCAATTTTTTAGCATTAAATCTCAATCATACAACACACTACTTTAGAAAACTTTAGGAAAAAAAAACTCTAAAGGATCCTTGGTGTAAGTTGCCCCCCATACTTGCATTTTTTCATATTTATCCATATTTTTATTGTGGGCCCAAATTTGAATTTATATCAATAAACTGAATTGTTTACTAATAAAGGTCATCTATGTAAAACATCAATTTCATCAAACATTTATAAATGCAAGAACAAATTATATTTTTTTTTTATAAAATGAAGGATAAATTACAAATACATTCCTTGAGATTTACTTAAAAATACATATTGTCCACTGTAATAGGGAAAATTACAAATACCCACTTATCATAATTTTTTATTTAACAGAATTAACTAAAAAAATAAAATTTATAATTACTCTCATATACAATAATAAAATTACTTAAATTATTAATTGAAACATATTTCTAACATCATTAAAAACTGTTAATTGACTTGATAATTTATTAATAAAATGGACGATTTCTAGAATCATAGGAGGTGATCGTATTTTAATCAAATCTCAGGAGATATATTTGTAATTTATCCTAAAATGAATAATAAGCATAATTGTAAAGTTAAACCATTCATTTTATAAAACAAAACGTAATTTGTTTCTGTGTTTATAGTTGTCCAATAAATTTAAATTTTTGTATGGATAATTTTTATTGTAAGGCTTATAAAATAGACGGGTTGAATCATCAAAATGAATCTAAATTAAAGCCTACAAAAAGAATATAAATAAATATAAAGAGAGAAAATATAAAAGGAAACTTATTCCAACGGAATGGAGCCTTATCCATATGTCGGCCAAGATTTTGAACGTTTACAAGATCATTAGATTTCTTCATCTTCTGGACAATATTGTGCACAACAGTGAACAAAATTTGATAAGTTAATCAAATGGGGGGCTTGATATAACTAAAATTAACATCATTAATAAGTTATTTAAATTTTAAAAAAATTAATTTGATTTGATGACTGTTCCACTTATATTTTAGGAGAATTAATCAAATAGTGTTCATGTATGTGGAAATATTATCATCACAGCCTCTTATATGTATCTATATAACTATCTAACTGTATCATCATCAGTAGCAGATCCAACGATCAACGGTGGATCTGTCAAACTTATAGACATCCACAACAATTTCTAAAGCTATGCTTTGAAACTAGTAACAAAGTTGGCATGAAGCAAAGACAAGTAGAAAAAGATCTTCTCAATGGTCATATATGCTCGAAGCAAAGCACGGTGGGCAGTGGTAGAGCTAGAAATTTAATATAGGAGGGGCACCTATTAATTATAATCTTAAGATTTTTCTTCCTTAATTAATAATAATAATAATAATAATAATTTTTCGAGCTAATATTAAACATAAAAACTTAATATTCATTACAAAGGTTTTTAATTTTAAACTTCTACAATTGATCTTGACAAGTTTTTTTCTTTTAAAAGCTTTCCATTTATCATTGTCAATGCTATAAAAAAATATCTCTTTCAATGTAGATAACCAAGCTATCATTCATCCATTCATATCACTCATTCGGTTCCACATCTGATTTATCAAAACATTCATAGCTACAAATACCCCCTCAACAGTAGCAATTGCAACATGTAAGATCAATGTTAAAGTCAAGAGCAAATATATCAATAGATATACTTTGTCTCTTCCAATCTCCACTATTTTCTTAGCAAGATCAGTAATTCCATTCAACCTTAAGAACTCACTATACATATTGGCAACATATGTATCAAGTTGATCATTATGTATCATGAGCTCCACTAGAGAAAATTATTTTGGATAAAATTCAACAAGATGAATTAATTTTTTTCTTGTCAAATCTATAGAAAGAGTTGAATGGATTCAAACATGCCACACAAAGTAACAACTCAGTGTTTGACTTAGTGAAACAAGCATTTAATTCTTGAATTTGCATATCTAAGACAATGTAGAATAACTGGATGCGATAGTAATATAAGTTTGTAATTTCTTGAGCATTGCGCCTTTTTCTCCCTCGAGCTACAAACATATAATCCATTTGGGAAACATCAATTTGATGTTTTTCACAAAAGGCAAAATATCATCAGGTAAAGATGTCCACCCACTCTCCCTCATCTTTTGGAGCCGTATTTTAGAAATTCGAACTAAATTCATGGCATTAACAATATCTTGATCTTTCCTTTGTAATGCTTATAATAACTCACTTGTAATAGTCAATATCATTTTCATCAAATAAAGTTTGAATACAAACTTCAATGATTGAATTGAATCCAGCAATACATTGCTTTTACTCGTTGTTCTAAATTTGAACCATCATCTGAAATCATTTCAAGCACATCAATCACGATTGAGAACATACTAGCCAAGCTGATTAAAGTACCATAGTGTGAACCCCAACGTGTATCACTAGCACGTTTAAGATTAGTTTCTTGATTTAAGCCTTGCCACTAGATAGCTCTCCAATATTAAGTGTTTCAGCAACTTTTGCAGCTTACTTTTCCCTAACAATATATCGGCATTTACATTATACTCCAACAACATTCACCACATTAGAAAACCAAAGTAAAAAGTAAAGCAATTTAATCATGATTCTTTGCCATGGCTACAAGTGCCAATTACAATTGATGAGCGAAACAATGAACATAATATGCACAAGGATTCTCCTTCAGTATAAGTGTTTCAAGACCATTTAACTCACTTTGCATATTACTAGCCCCATTATATCATTGACCCCGGAATCTGGAAATACTCAATCCAAGTTTGGAATGTAAATTTTCTACAGCTTGCTTGAGTGAGAGAGCATTCGTATTAGCAACATCCTCAATACGTAAAAAGCACTCAATCATTTGGCCTTTTTTGTCAACATATCATATTACAACTGTCATTTTCTCCTTGATTGACATGTCACGGGCTTCATCAATCAAAATAGAAAAAAGGGCATCACCAAGATCTCTAATAATCATATTGATAGTTTCAAATACGGCCACATTTACAATGTCTTTTTGAATATCAGGAGATGCCAACTTGAGATTTTGTAGAGCATTGCTCAATGCAGCCACTTTGACATCTTCATTATGATCAGCAAGAAACTTCAAAAGTTCAACAAAATTTCCTTGGTTACTTGAATTTTCAAATTCATCACGTCCATGAAACACAAGTCCTTGTCTTAAAAAAAAATCTGACATGGTCAACCAATGCATTCAAATGGGTTTGATACTCAATTCAAGTTTGATCAGATTGTTTAAAAAAAACATTTGAATATGTTTGTTTTGGTTTAACATGTAATGCCCCGAAATAATTACTATAAATCATCCATTATATACATTAAATAACTACACCAACATAAGTAATTATCTTTCATTGATTCCAATTGAACTTATAAAAGAGTGACATATGTAGATATACATTCATAAGCCTATCCCTGAATCTATAGCATATACCATAGCATGAAATAAGATAAGAAAGTAAAGCAGATAAATAAATGCCCTAAAGGCTTATGGCCCCGTTTGGTAGAGTTGTGGAAAAGTGATTATAACTTATAGCCTAACAGCTTATGACTTATAACTGTGAACATAAGCTGAATTTTGACTTATAAATTAAGCTTCTCCTCCCCCACTTAAAGAATAAGTTGATTTTTGACTTATAAAAAGTTATAAGCTGTATTGTTAAGCTGAACTAAGCACATCAAAATAGCTTAAATTAAGCTAAAAGCTGAAATAAACTGGAAATAAGCCCTACCAAACAGGGCCTATATGTAACAACCCTCGTACTGATTACCGTTAAACCGCTGAATTATATACTGTTTACCATTAAACTGAACTGCTAATGACTGATAAGTGAACTGGATGAACTACTGAACAAACTGAATGAAACTGAAACTGAAACTGAATGAGTTCGTCTATTGAATTGCGTGTTGCATCTGTTTGAGTGTATGATTATCTGTTTGCATTTTATGTTTAAACTGCTAATTGAAGGCCTTATCGGCGGCCGATTTAGAAACCGTTTGATGTTTTGTAATCAGCATAATATTTGTGATTTAATGATATTTTTATCTGAAAATTTGATTAGGAATGATTAAATTAGATTAAATATTGATTAATTGAAAGTTAGGCTTAATTACGAAATTGCCACCCTTAGTGGCCCTTGTTTATTCATCTTTGAGCCTATTACACTTGACTAAAACATTTCTTCAGCTCATTTCTTTTCTTCCTAACCGACCAAACAAGAATTATAGAGTGAGGGAGAGAGTTTAGAGAGAGACTTGAGCTCACCTTGCCATTGTTGTGGAATTGCTTGAAGACTTGAAGGTTGATTGTTAAATTAAGCTTGCTAGACTTGAAACCAACACTCTAGGTAAGGAAATTCATTGTCTTCTTGTTGTCTTGAGCCTCATTTTGCATCATTCATGTCAATTGTTGAGTTAGAGTGCTAAGAGGTTGGATTATGTTAGAATTGTTGCATGCATGTTGAAATTGTTGGTTCTTGAGGTTGAATTCATGGTCAATTGGTGCATGCAAGCTCATATTCATATTAAGTCCATGATTTCATTTCATTTGCCAACTATGGAGCTCTTTGGAGCAAGAATTGAAGCTTGAATTTGATTTAAAACTCATGCATTGCATGTTTGAAATTATTCTTGAAAATGGGTTTGAAAATGGATTTAATTGACTCACCTTTGGGGCTTGAATTCATAAATTGGCTTTTGAAACTTGTTATACATTGTTTTGGGTTGATTATTCCAGAATTTGAGCCCATGAGGTCGGGAATTGAGTTGAGAATCCTTGGGTTGAGCTTCGAAGGCAAATCTGTAACTTCCAGATTTGGCTTCTTCGCTCGAGCGAAGGATTCCTCGCTCGAGCGACCAACGTTTTCCTCTGAGCCCCGCCGGCGAAGGATTGGTGGCTCGGCGTAAAATCGAACATCCAAGATTTTTATCGTTTCATCGCATCGCTCGCGAAGGAAGGCTCGCTCGAGCGAGCATCGAGCGAGCATCGCGCGTAAAAATTGAGCATCCAGTATTTTTACTGTTCCATCAGACCGCTCGAGCGAAGGATTGTTCGCTCGAGCGAAGCCTTTGATTTTGCAACCTTGCTCGAGCGAAGGGAGGCTCGCCGGCGAGACCCTGTTTAAAGAACTTTTGAAAAATGCCTTCCAACTGTATTTTTGCATCCTCATCGCATCCTAGGCATTCTTAGGCCTAGTTTAAGACATCTTAATGAGGATTTAGACATAGAACCACACCAAGGGAATTTAGGGATTTAATTATCATCCTTTCCAACTGTAAACTTAGTGTGTGTTCTATTTGATTGACTGTTTAGGGTTGACTCTCGGGGACGCGCTCTAGCTACTGATAGCCCAATCACTGTGAGTAATAGATTGTGTAAAGATATGTTCAAAATGGTTATATTTTGATTACTGAACTGAACTGTTTATTGAATTGATATTGTTTATTGAATGAATGTATGTCCCTGATTTCAATCAGACATTGTGGTATCCTTAGCACCCACTTGTTATTGATATTCTGAGCTCTGTCGGTTTCCTTGTGGAACCATCTTGATTGATGGCCATCATTATTGTTGGGTTCATAAGGCGGTCCTTTTGGACCTCTTGTTTATAGGCTAATGGATGTACCACATATGACCCATTGATTGAAATATTGATTGGTGAATATCGAAGATTGAAATACCGTATAATGAATTGATTTCATTACTGTAAGGACATTCATTCATAACCTCTTTACACGTTATGTTATTCACTGGGCTTTAGCTCACTGTTTATATATATATGTAGGTGCTCAGCCGCCAGACCGAAGCTAGGAGCGTGGGATTGGTCCCCAGTTTTGTCAGCCAGCCTGTGTGCCTCACTGTGAGGTTCCGAGACGCCATGCCATGGCTTGGGGTGTTTTTGTTTCCCCCACCTGTCTCCCTACTGTATTGTACTTTTTGTATAGACTGTTGACTGTACTGTTATCGAGGGATTGAGTCCCCGTACTGAATGTCTGTATTGTACTTTTTGTATAGAGTGTACTGTTTTAAACTGTATGAATGCATAAAATGTTTTTGACATACAGATTTTCACAGCTCTATGGACACTAGTTACTTCTTTTTTTCCGCCAGCCTCAGACTGATTGATCAGACATCGCTCAGAGGCCTTCGTAATCTCGGATTCATCGCGATTCTGATGCTAAACCCATAGGGCCGGGTTTGGGTCGTGACACTATATAACTTTCCAAGATAGTTCTTGGTTACAACAAAAATGGACTTAAGTCCAATACAGTTAAAGCCCTTGGCTGGTACAAAAGCAAATGTAGTAAATACACAAAAGAAGCTTTCGCTCCAGGTCTTCCCAAGCTATTGCCTTGGCGGAGGCATATCATCAGTACCTGAAATGTTTTTCCCACATAAGGTGAACCAAAATCCAGTAGAAATAATCCAACACAGTATATGAATCTTAACAAAGTTATAAGGTGAATACATATACAATGCTCGTACCAAAACATTTACCATTTCTTTCTAAAACCATGCAATACCAAGTTAATATCAAGATTCCTAAATCATTTCCTTTACGATAGAAAATAGTGTAGTGAATCACACTCTTGGAATTTCAAAACAATATTACCTTTCCCAAAAATTTCGTCCGGAGGAAAACGTAAACCAGGACGCATGTAAACGTAAACTATACAAGCACTACTATTGCCATTTTACGTAGCTGAGACTTTCGTCCTAGACACACAGGCCAACTTATTTGATGTAACAACAACTTCTTCTCAAATTCATCCATTTTTTCAAAACAGTAACATTTACAATATAGAATTATAAAATAATGACCAATGCAAATGAATAAGAAAATAGTTTCAATTCCGTTAATTCTCATGCAATTTCTACAACAATCATAGCTATCCTCTACAGATAGCCCAAAACAGATATTTCTAAACAAAGAATTAATATCCCATAAAGATTAGATGTCATGACCCAAACCCGCCCCTATAGGTTTAGCGTCATAATCGACCAGTAATCCTGGGATTACCAAAGGCCTCTAAACAGATCGATACATAATAAGGAGCTGCGGAAGTAGATATATAAAACATACATAGTCCATTGAGTTGTACAAACATATATGGAACAGAAATTTAAAACTTCATATACATACATGTGACGTCATATATATATATACACACACATTAGTCTTACGTCACACATACACATACACATACACATAAAGCCAAAATGAGACATAGCCCAACATACCGATAAACAGAAACATGTTCAAATTTCACAAAGAAAATGAAGTCTTAGACTTAGACGTAAAACACAACCACATGACTTTTCCGAAACCTTCTCGGGAAGCACAAAGATTGGCCGACAAAACGGAATTCTAGGCAATCATCATTGAGCCCAGTCGCGCGCCTGATCACTTATATACATAAATAATAAAGTGAGTGGGAGCCCAATGAATAATAACAAAGTAAAGAGGTTTAATTGAATAATGACCCATATCATATTCGAAAAGCAAATTCATATACATGTTCATATTCTTGTTCACATCATATACAAAAATCAGAGTCTCATGCTTAATCATATATGGTACATCCATTAGCGCTAACAAAACAAATACAGAACAAATACAAAGTAGATACAGAACAGAAGGTGGTTATAAGTTACCAGTTCCATAAAGGAACCTTTAGATCCGGGTAACAAATAACAGATATGCTAAGCTCCATGATGGAGCCTCCGGTACGGGTAACAGATTGCAGACATATTAAGTTCTATAATGGAACGTCTGATACCAGGTAACAATTAACAGATATCATATAATGCTAAGGATACCACAAATACAATTCAGAAATTGGACAATCATTTATTGTACGGAACATAACATTTTAGAAAACAGATCTTATTTCATCATACAGAAAATAAATAAAGTTGAACATAGCTTTACTAAGTTATTACTCACAGTTGGCTCTAAAAGTAGACAGATAGAGCAGACAGATCAAATAGCTCACGGCATGTGACCTACACAACAGATAACAAACACATACACACTGAAACACATGCTCGAAAACCCTTAACTCAATTCTTTTCTATCTTGGCGTATTTCTAATCCTTATCTTCATTATTATGTCTTAATTAGGGCTTAGGAATGCCTAAGATGCAATGAGGATGCCAAAATGTGCTTTGAAACACTTAGCCAAATTTTCAAAAACAGGACAATCTGCTCGAGCACAACTTTTGACGCACGAGAGGTCTGTAAAGTTTGCAAAAGTACTGGTTGTATGATTTTTCTGCTCAATGAATGCTCGACAATCGCTCAAGCACAAGACTAAGTGAAAAGGGTCTCCACTGGAGCGGTCTGCAAAAGTTTGTAAAACTTCTAGGAGCTGTCATTTTGACGCTCGAGCGCAACTTCTGTTGCTCGAGCGAAAGGTCAAAAAAATAAGGGTGGCCACACAAGAGCAGGTTCTGCCGCTCGAGCCAACCCCCAAAATCTGCAAAAATACTAAGACCTTGCATTCTTCGCTCGAGCATAGACTTCGTTGCTCAAGCGGAGGTTGCAAATTCTAGAATTTCCATATTACAGTTCAAGCTTCAAAACTCAAATACAATGCTTCAAAACACATTCTTTGGGCCCTAAAACTTGAGAAACACATGTTCAACTTGTAAAGCACTGAGAATTAAAGATCATTTCATAAAATCAAGGCCCAAAAGCATGCCAATTGTTCAAAATCAAACTTGAAATTGTGAAAACATAGCATGCATGTAATGATGCAAGTTCAAAGCTTCTAAAACATGAACAATTGAAGGAATACAAGTGAAACTGTAACGCCCTCAAAATAATACATAAAACCCATTGTTTTAGACATGCATTGATATAGGAGAAATCAATCAATTTCATTCATCAGAGTTGTTCTTATATAAGTATTACATGTTAACAACAAAAGCAAATGCCCTACGGGCTTACAACTTTCCAAGTTAACACTTGGTTACACAGAAGAAGAGTACTAACTCTATACAAAAGAAGCCCTTGGCTTGATATACATGTAATACAAACAAAATACACAAAAAGAGTCTTCAACTCTCATCATCATCCAAGCTATGTCCTTGGAGGTGGCATGCTACCTGTACCTGAAAATGGTGTCCCATAAAGGGTGAGCCAACGCCCAGTAGAGATATGCTAAACACAATATGAGTAATAACTAAGACATCAGCAATTGATAAATGTTTATCTCACATAGATCAATTTATAATTCCATTTCCATTACATGACAACCGTGTTCATATCTCATTTCGGCTTCCATTTCTCATCATTTTCTCAATTTACAACGATGGCTCAGAACCTGGCCAACCACTTACAAAGGACAGTGACTCATGTTAGACATTTCCCATTTTACAATAGATAAACATACTAGTTGTACCAACATCTCAACAGATACGCATACAAGCTGTATCCACTTTTCAACAGATAAGCATATTAGCCGTATTAGCACTTCCAAAGATAAGCATATGAGCTATATCAACACAACAACTGAAAAGCATATGAGCTGTATCAGTGGAGTCCATCCCCTATCTCCTCCCAATCAACATCCGGTTTAGAGGTCCATCACCTATATTCCCCTAAACCGTGGAGTACATCCCCTATCTCCTCCCACACACACAATGTATACACATATAAGTCATATACACAATCATTCAATACATAACGTTAATGTATTCTATCAACTGTCATACTATATGACATAGCCAATCTATTAGTTTTAGTTTGCCTAATCATCATGCATTGTCTACAACAATCAAAATTACCCTCCATCGGTAGCCCAAGCAGTTATTTCTAAGCAGATAATAAAAGCTCCAACAGATAAAATATCAATATTTTCGAAAATGAGCGACGTATAAATCCGACTCCGCCATTCCACAACATAATGAACCAATTTCACTATTTACAACTCAATTCCAAATACAACAACTTTCCCAAATTAATTGTGGCAATTAGCTTATATAACAAATTAGGGCTTTCTCCTCCATTCCTCGTTATTCACCCCAAGATTCAATAATCAACAACCAACCACTAGAACATCATTTTGAAACTCAAAGTACATATTTAAGAATCAAAATCACAAAACCCTCATTCATGCTTTTTGAAACCCTAAGTCCCAAATCAAACCATTTAAACAAAAGACTCGAAATCTATGTTAAAACCCATAAGAGTGAGTAGGAATCCCTACCTCAAGAGATGATACCCAAAGGAGAAGATGACGAAAATGAAGTTGCTCCAAATCACAAGTTTTACGGATCAAAAGGTAGCCCTCGACGATCAACAACTTTTTTGTAAAGGCCAAAGATGAGCAAATCACTCCTACTAGATTAATACCTAGAGAGAAGGTAGAGTTCTAGAGTGAGAAGCTCAACAATGGTGTTTTTGGAAAAGTAGGAGAGAGAAGAGAATGTGAAAAAGTGATTTAAAATGTCAAAACACGGAGCTTTAACCCAGTCGCCCCGCTCGAGCGTCCAAACCCCCGCTCGAGCGGCACTCACAGACTCTCGCTCGAGCGGCCAATCCCCCGTTCAAGCGTCAGATGCACACTCTCAGCACTTCTGCAAACAGGTTCCCCGCTCGAGTACCCAACTCCCCGCTCGAGCGGACAAGCCCAAACCTGGGCAGCCAAGTTGGATTCTTCAAAGTATGCAAGTAAAGCTTCATGCATATGGAAAATTCTTTGAATTCAACTTCAAAATCATGAGAATTATGCATGCATGTATATCAATAGCTCATTTATTCCATGATTGACATGATTCTAACTTGTTCTCTTTAACCTCATGCAAGTATTCCTACATGACTCATGAATTCACCTCCTATGCACTTTATTTCCTAGAATTAAGGGAGAAGTTCATACCTTAGGTGTGAATTCAAAGGATTCAAGCTTAATTTTCCAAGTTCTCTATTAATTCTCCTAATTGAGCCCAATCTCCTCTTCTCTCTCTCTCTCTCTCTCTCTCTCTCTCTCTCTCTCTATGTTTTGAAGGCTCAAGAAGAGGAAATGAAAGTGTAAAGTCTATAAAAGGTATTAGAAGTGACCTTATATAGGCTCATTAGAGAGCTTAATTAATATGTGCTTAAGTTAGTAAACTAACATTATTTATCCTAATTAATTCATTCCGAATCAAAATCTAATCAAACCTACCACAAAATTCTAAAAATTCTAAATAACACATGAACCAAGTCAATTTCGTGATCAGATGTCGATAAGGCCTTCAATTCGCAAAACAAAACAGAAACATAGATAGATATTTCTACGACAGACAGATATAAACACAAATAACATGTAACGCATGCAATTAATTCAAAATTTCTTCTTAATTACTTATTAGGGATTATTAATCATAAATTATAGGCTAATCACAGGTCGGGGTTATTACAATCTTCCTTCCTTAAAGATTTTGGTCTTTCAAACTCGAATTACCTTCAGTCAGGAAGAATGCTGGATCTAAAGGGAACAAATTAGGATATCTTTTCATCATATCTTCTTCTGTTTCCTATGTTGCATAAGTTCCTCTATGGTTTTTCCAATCAACTTTCACCAGTGGAATTTCTTTGTTTCTTAGCCTTTTGATCCTTCGATTGACAATCTGAATCGGTTACTCTTCGTAAGTATAATCATCTTTCAAACATAAGTTTGTTCAATCACATGTAACGGATCTCGTAGATAATCCTGAAGCATAGAAATATGAAATACATTGTGCATTTGCTCCATGACTGGCGGTAAGGCTACTCGATACGTTACCAGGTTGATTTTCTCAAGAATTTCATATGGTCCAATGTATCTTGGTGCCAACTTGCCTTTCAACCCAAACCGTATCCAACCTTTCATTAGAGTCACTTTTATAAACACATGGTCTCTAACCTCATATTCTCTGTCTCACCTTCGGACATCTGCATAACTCTTTTGCTAACTCTGTGCAATTTTCAAATGTTGTTGTATTAGCTTCACCTTCTCAGTTATCTCTTGGACCAATTTAGGTCCCAATAAATTGGAGAACGGCACTTCCTACCATACAAAGCTTCATAAGGAGCCATTCCAATGCTTGAGTGATAGCTATTGTTATATACAAATTCGGTTAGAGACAGATAAGTCTCCTAATTCCGTTAGAAATCTAAGGCACACATTCTGAGCATATCCTCCAAAATCTGTATCGTCCTTTCTAATTGGCTATCTATCTATGGGTGATAAGCACTACTCAATCTCAATTGAGTCCTCAAAGCTTGTTGCAAACTCAGCCAGAATCTTGAAGTGAATTTAGGATCTTTGTCAGATACAATGGATACATATACCCCATACAATCTCACAATTTCATTCATATAGATGTTAGCTAACTTATCCGCATTATAAAAAGTTTTAACAGATAGAAAATAGGTTAACTTAGTTAAACGGTCAACAATAACCCAAATAGAGTCCATACCTTGGGAGGAGCGAGGTAGTCCAACAATAAAGTCCATACTAATGTGCTTCCATTTTCATTTCGATATTGGAAGCAGCTGAAGTAATCTAGCGGGTCGTTGATGTTCAGTTTTTACCTATTGGCAATGCAAATACCTAGTCACAAAATCAACAATAGTTTTCTTCATTCCAGGCCACCAGAAATTCTGTTTCAAGTCATGGTACATCTTTGTATTCTCTGGATGCATAGTAAATTTAGAGTTGTGAGCTTCAGTCATAATACGTTTTCTTAAGTTCGAATGATTCGGCACACAAAGTCTACCTTGAAATTCCAACACATCATTTTCAATCACAAATCCTGACCTCAATTTTGAGTCAATTTTATTCACAATCTTCTTCAAAAATTCATCTTACAACTGCTTCTCTCTAATTTCTTCGATAATTGCAGGCTAGGCAGAGATGGCAGCTAGAACTCTACCCTATTCGCGCAACACAATTTCAATCTCATTCATCTCCAAATCACATATCAACTCTTTTTAACCGGTGAGCAAACACGACAAATTCCCAATTGATTTTCGACTTAAAGCATCTACCACTATATTTGCTTTCCCCGGATGGTACAAAATTTGCAAGTCATAATATTTAATCAATTCGAGCCATCGTCTCTGTCTCATATTCAATTCTTTTTTAGTAAAGAAATATTTCAAGCTTTTATGATCAGTATACACTTCACAAGTCGCTCCATACAGATAATAGCACCAAATTTTCAATGCAAAAACCACAACTGCCAATTCAAAGTCATAGGTTAGATAATTCTTTTCATGTGGTCGGAGTTGTCAAAAAAAATACGTAATCACCTTCCCATTCTGCATTAACACTCTAAGCCTTTATATGAAGCATTGCTGTAAATCTGAAACCCATTAATACCATTAGACAAGGTCAAAATTGATCAGTTACCAACCTAGTCTTCAGTTCTTGCAAGGCTGCCTCCCACTGATCATATCAATCAAATGGTACATTTTTCTGTGTCAACTATGTCAATGGCATAACAAGTTTTGAGAAATCTTTCACAAATCTGCGATAATAACCTGCAAGCCCTCAAAAGCTTCTGACTTTGGATACGTTAGTTGGTATTAGCCAATCTACAATAGCTTCAATTTTCTGTGGGTCAACAGAGATGCCATCTTTATTGATTACATGCCCCAAAAATGTCACATTGTCTAGCCAGAATTTACATTTGGAGAGTTTCGCATACAATTTTCTATAGCACAATTCTCAAATGGTTCTCATGACCTTTCCTGTTTTTAGAGTAGATTAGAATATCATCGATAAATACAACAACAAATTCATCCAAATATGATTTAAACACCCTGTTCATAAGGTGTATAAAGGCAGCAGGTGCATTTGTCTCTCCAAACGGCATTACTAAAAACTCATAATGTCCATATCTAGTTCTAAATACCGTTTTCTCTATGTCTTTTTCCTTAACCTTTAACTGGTGATACCCGGATCTAAGGTATATCTTAGAGAGCACTTGTGCTCCTTGGAGTTAGTCAAATAAATCATCAATTCGAGGAAACGGATATTTATTCTTAATGGTCACTTTGTTCAATTCTCTGTAATCTATACACTGTCTTAATGATCCATCCTTCTTCTTTACAAATAGGATTGGAGCACCCAAAGGTGAAGTGCTTGGGCGAATAAACTTCTTGTCCAATAGTTCTTGGAGTTAGACTTTCAATTCTTTTAATTCAAAGGTTAACATTTGGTATAGGGTTTTAAAAATCAGTTGTGTTCCAAGTACAACATCAATAGTAAACTCGATTTCCCTATCAATTAAGTCTTTGAGCAAATCATTGGGAAACACATCAAAAACTCGTTAACTACAGGGATGTTCTATTGACATTAGAAGTATCAACAATCATATTTAGAACACAACATAAATAATCTCGACACCCTTTTTGCAACAGTTTTCTAGCTTTCACAAAAGAAATTAAGTATGGTGGAGGAATTACCCCATTCCCAACAAATACAAACTCAGGTATACCAGGTAGTCAAAACACAACAGTTTTATTCACACAATCAATAGTTGCACAACACTTCGTCAACAAATCCATACCAAGTATGCAATCAAAATGATCAACACCCAATGGCAATAAATCAACATACAATGCCACATCACCAATCATAATATCACATGCCTAATAAACATAAACAGAAACCATAGAACCTCCAGATGGCATAGATACAGATAGTGAATAATTCATAGGTTTTAGCGGTCTAGTCAGTTTTCATGAAGAAACATGCGACACAAAAGAATGTGTAGAGCCAGAATCTATTAACACATATGTATTCTGAGCATAAATGGAAATCATACCTAACACCACAGCTTCGATGTTCTGCATATCACCAGGCACTAGTGCGAAAACTCGGCCTTGTCTTAAGGTTTCTCTCCCGGTGTTTGCTCTCGTATTTGTTCTAGATGCAGAAGCAGATCCGACTGAACTTGCCACAGAACGGTTGGTATTATCGGACCCCAGTGGACAATCTTTCACTACATGGCCTATCTTGCCACATCGAAAACAGGCACCGGATAGACGGTAACACACGTCTATGCTTCCTTCCACAATCAGAATAAACTAGAATAGACCTACTGCTTTGACTTAAGCTACTTATAGACCCAGTGTTTTGATTTTTGTTTATAAAGGGGCGGCCCTTTCTGAAGCCATACCCAGACCTTTTACCTCTTCATTCTGTTGTTGTTGTTGTTGGGGCCTTGGTTTGTTTCAAGGTTGCTAGGTTGCCTTCAACCATTAAGGCTCTGTTAAGAAAGTCTACATATGTGGGCAGTTTCCACACTCCCACCCAGTCAAAGATATCCAAATTTAGGCCTCCTTTAAACTTCTGGGCTTTCTTGTAATCCGTGTCAACCATGTAGGGTGCAAATTAGGCTAACTCCGTGAACTTAGCCTCATACTTTGCTATTGATATGTTGCTTTTCTTGAGTTCTTGAAATTCAAAAAATTTTCGGTCCTGAAAGCACTAAGGGAAGTACTTGTCATAGAAGATCTCTTTGAATTGAACCCATGTCATGTTCTCATTGTTATTTCGGATTAACAATCACCGTCTTCAGGCTTCATCTTTCAAGGTATAGGTGGCCAAGAGAATCTTCTGAGTCTTAGAGTAGGGAAACACTTCGAATAATTTTTCCATTTCAAGTAACCATGTCTCTGCTTTTAATGGTTCAATACCACCTGAGAAAGTTGGCGACTTCATCTTTATGAACTTCTGAGTTAGGTTGATGATATCATTGTCATCCGGTTCAACTTGCACTAGTGAAGGCAGATGGGGCAAATGTTGTTGCCTCAAAGATTTTGTTAAGGCTGCATGTATTTGTTCCATTCAGCTCATTCGGGCTTCAAAATATTCAGTTGTATCATTACTTTGCATTTTCCATGTTGCTATAGGTAAACAAGGCAATAATAAACATAAGAATAATCTTGTTCAATGCGTTCGAAGAAGTCATTCTCAGTTCATTCCTTCCAATTTGATATGTTCGTATTTAGATTCAGTTTTCACATTTATTGTAATGACTCAAATTCTAATTCACATTAGATTGATGTAAAGTGGTTCCCGTTACCTTAAAACTTGTATGGTTTTCGGACTCTTGGTATTGATGGGTTGGCAAGTGAACTTTAAATATTATAATTGAGGACCCCTGGGTGATGTTTGGAACCTTGATTGAAGCCTTAACAAGGTATTTAGGTAAGATTAGATCAAAAGCCCCAAGTTTGAGTTGAGTTTTTGACCAACCTTCACTCTTTTGCCCTTTCCTCCTTCCATACTTTGAATTTGAATGTGAGGCTAGACCCATTGGAAAGATTGTTTCCAAGGCTTCAATTTGGACACAAGAACGACCTAAAACGAAGCCCGAACGAGAGAGTTACATCTGTTTGAATTTTGATTTCTATGTTGGAAGCATGGTCGCTCGAGTGAGCTTTTCTTCGCTTGAGCGAACTACGCAATTTTCAGAGATTCTAGGAGTTTGTTTTCTATACTCGAGCCAAGTTTCCTTTGCTTGAGCAACCAGGTCGCTAACAGACATTCTAAAGTGACTTTTTGGCTCAAAAACTTTACTTTTCTCCCTCTCTTCTCCTCCCATCTTCCAAACCCGAAAACCTAACCTTCCAAACTCTTGATTTCTCTACTTTTTACCAAAGATTCATCCTAAATCTTTCAAGAAGGTTGAAGAACAAGCATGGATCAAGACTTTTATTGATTATTTTGTGATTTCATTGGAGTTTGAAGATGGGTCTTCACCCTTAGCTTCCAATCTTAAAATAAGGGTCCTAGTTCTTCTTCAATACGTGCATTAATAGATAGATTTGTAGTATTTTGATTATATAAATACAAAATCTACATTTTTGAGCATATTGTGTTACATCATGAGATTTAGGGGCTTAGGGTTTGAAGTGTTGGGGTTCAATTGTTGGTTTAAGATTGTGGATTATGAACCTTAGGTGTATAATCAATGGAAAAATAGGAATAAAAAGTAGTGGTGTGAGAAGTTTTAATTTTTCTTGAAAGTCTTGATTTTTCTTGAAAACCCTAAGTTGATTCATGATGACAATTAATGATTTTACCCAAATTGAAAGTAGAATCATGAAATTAAGGGGTTGAATTATATATATACAAGTTTCATTGAATTTTGGAAGTGTTTGAAAATTATGTAAAAATTAGCGATTGAACCATTGTTATGGACATTGTAAATCAAGCTATAATATGAAATCAAAATTTGGGGAAAAAAATTTGTTAATAATATGGATGACATGAGCGTTGGGATGAAATGGAGATTTAAGAGTTCACCTTGAATTATGTTGGATTATGTTAAAATGAATTGTGTGGAATCACGTTGAATTGTGTTGATTATGTTGAATTGTGTTGACTATGTAGAATTGTGTTGAATTATGTTTAGTTGTGTTGGGTTTTGATAAGTCGTGTTGAGTTGAGTTGAGTTGTGTTGGGTTGTGTCGAGTTGGGTTGAGTTGTGTTGGGTAGTGTTGTGTTTGGCACCCGCGTGGGGAGTTAAAAAAGGTTTTTGGAAGCCCACGTCCCACCGTATAGTAGCCGGCAAATATGGGGGTGGTTTTGAATTAAAGGTGCCTAATTGCCCTGTCTAGGCTTATCGCTGGACGAATGTAGGAAAAATGATTTTTGGGTGTTCACACAGTCCTGTCGTATAGTAGCCAGCAAAAGTAGAAAAATGATTTTTGGGTGTCCACACAATCCCTCCGTATAATAGCCTGCAAAAGTGGAAAAACAAATGATTTTCGAAAATGTTTTGGGTGCCCACGTCCCGCCATATAGTAACCGGCAAATGTGAGGGATGGTTTTAAAAAGTTGAAAAATGATTTTTGGAGAAATATGGTTTTTGGAACAAAATGGCTTTTGAGAAAATGGTTTTTGGGAGTTCACTTCCCACCGTATAGTAGCCGGCGAAAAGTGGAAAGGGTTATGAATTGGGTACCCACTAGCCCGCCGTAGTAAGTCGGCAAATGGTGGATTGTGTTGAGATGTGTGTTGAGAAGTGTTTTGAGTTGATGATGTTATTTGTGACTTGTGATGAATCTGTGAAATTGCAAATTGATGTGTAATTTGGTATAAAGAGGAAATGTACATAGACATTATTTGTAAAGAATGGAATCTAAAAATAGGGTAAGGGGATTATGGATTGGTGATGGTGAATATAATGAATTAGTTGTGACAATAAAGGTAACTTATGAGTGTTGTTCTGTAAATAAATGAGAGACTGAATTGAAAGGGGTTTATTAATCTTGTGTTATCTTAAAATGAAATTTGAGAGTGTAAATAACGATGTGAATTGAGTATAGGAGAATTGTTAGTGAAATAAAAAGGGAACTTGAACTTGAAGTTATGAAATTCTAAACAAATATAATGAGTAGAAAGGAAGAATGAAAGAAAAGAGGAATATTAAAAATAGAAATTAAATAAGAAATATTTTGGGAATTAGTTAATAATTTTTAAATGATGCTGTTTCTCAAATATGTTTGTTTCACAAGAGTCTGTAGTTTTCTAAGGTTAAGGGATAATTTTTAATGGCTGAAGGTTTTTCTTAAAAGTGTTTAAATAATTGTTTTTCGAGAAAAAAATACCTTACTTATGATATTTTGAAATTATAAAATGTCACCCTACTATATGGTATCACTCTGCATGCATGATCATTTCTATCTGTGTGTTAGTTATTGATTCAGAACTATGAGATTCTTACTGGGCATTAGTGCTCACCCCTTGTGGTTTTATTTTTTTTTTTACAAGAAGAAAGTTTGGATTCTTTGATTGAGGAGTTATGGAGTCCTGGAGTCCCTTTGTATAACTTCATAGTAGATGTAAAAGAAATGGATCTTGTATTTGTATTTATTTATTTGTAGCTTCACAGTAGGAGAATGGCATGTATTGTTGTCATTATATTATTTATTGAGAGAGAGAACATGTATTATTTTGTTTCTATTACTCAAAGGTAATAGACATATATATAAAAATAAAAAAATTAAAAAATGGACCTAAATTAAAGGCTTTGATAATGTTTTCGTGTAATTAAAATTCGGGACGTGACATTTATAGAAATTAACACACACTCACACATGCAGATGAAATGTCTCTACTTCTTTTCTAAGACATCCTATAGCTCGTATGGACTAGTGGGTGTTGTATAACTTGTGCTCTGATGCCACTCTATCAAGACCCAAACCCATCCCTATAGGTTTAGCATCGGTAACTGGCCAATAATCCTAGGATTACCAAAGGCCTCTGAACAAATCAATACATAATAAGGGGCTGCAGAAGCAGATATATAAAACATACATAGTCCATTGATGTCACAGCCCAAACCTGCCTCTATAGGTTTAGCGTCGTAACCGGCCAGTAATTCTTGGATTATCAAAAGTCTCTTAACATAATAATGAATAATTAGGGGCTGCGGAAGCAAATATATAAAATAAGTCCATCGAGCTGTGAAGACATACATAGGACCGATAATCTTAAACTTTTATAAACATACAAGTGACGTCAAAAGATACAGTATTTACACGTCACTTCATGTACATTAAAAAAAATGATCATGGAGCAAAAGGAACAAAGTCTTATACAGTCATAAATAACACAACCACTAGACTTGACTTAATCTGGAACCTCCTCGGGAGGCACAAATGTTGGCTGAGAAAAACTAAAACACCAGGTCCTTAACTCTGAGCCTGGTCACGTACCTGATCACTTACATACATAATATAAATAGTGAGCGGGAGCCTAGTGAATAATAACAGAGTAAAGGGTTAAATGAATGGTGTCCCATGACTAAGCTTGTACATAGAATAATTTCATATACGTATTCTTATTCAATGCATATACTGAATTCAGAATTCATGCTTGATCATACATAGTTCATCCGTTAGCGCTAACAGATCATTTACAAAGCATCATAGATCATACTTGTCAATTCCATAGAGAAACCTCCGGCCGGGTACGGATAACTTATCAGTTCCATAAAAAAACCTCCAGATTGGGAACGGATAACTTGTCAGTTCCATAAGGAACCTCCAGCCAGGTACAGATAACTTGTCAGTTCTATAAAGGAACCTCCGGTCCGGGTACAGATAGCATACTTGAATCATAGCATAAATACCACAAACATTTGTCAGAGTTGGACAATCATTCATAATATTAAACATGGCATTTCATAGAACAGGTCTTATTCCATATACAGAAAGTAATTTAACTTGAACATAGCTTTACTAAGTTATTACTCACAGATAACAAATCACTCAAAATAATGGACAGAGTAGGCAATTTAGATATCTCGTGGTGCGTGACCTACACAGATACAGATCAAATACGTACTGAATTACGCACCCAGAATGGTGTGTTTCTACTTCTTTATTCTCATTATGGTGTCTTAAACTTGGCCTAAAAATGCCGAGGATGGAAAAAAGATGCAAAAATGCACTTGAAAACACTTAACAAAAATTACTGAAAACAAGGTCCTCACTTAAGCATAACTTCCTACTCTTGAGTGGACATGTAAAATGTGAGTGGTCGCTCGAGCGCAAGATCTGTCGCTCAAGCAGTCTGTAAATTTTTGTAAAAGTGTTGGTTGCTTGTTTTTTCCGCTCGATGCTCACTTAATACTCGCTCGAACATAAGAGACATGCCTTCGCTCAAGCGCAACTCTTGTTGCTCGAGCGATTTGCAAAACATAAGAACTTCTGGGAGCATGCATTTTACGCTCGAGCGGACTTCTAGTCGCTCGAGTGGAAGTGCACGCACTCAAAGTAGTCGCTCGAGCATGAATTCCTTCGCTCGAGCATAAGAGCAGAATTCTAGAATTTCCAGAATTGCTCCCAAGTTCAAAACTTAGATTCAAAGTTGAAGAACATGGTCTCTAGGGCCAAAAACTTGAGAAAGCCATAGGAAACACTTATAAATGGTAAAACCATAGTGAATTCCAAATCATTTCACAAGACCAAAGCTCAAAAGCTTGTCAAGCATACAAAACCAAACTTGAAATGTTGAAAATATATAACTTGCATGTAATAGTATGAGTTTTAACCTTCCAAAACATAATCAAATGAGGTAGAAACATGTGAAATGTGATGAACTTCCAAAATCAAGCCATGATCAATGCATGCATGTGAGACTTTCTCAAAATCAAGCTCTAAATGCAAAAAAAATAGCATGCAAGTATGATTATCTTCTTAACTCTTCTTCCTAGACTTGATTCTTGGCTTAATTAACTAATTCTCTTGAATTCATGCATTAAAGACTACAAATATACAACTAAATGAGTGAATTTCTACCTCAAGTCTTGAATTCTCAGGTGTAAGAGCTTAATTGTCCAAGTTCTCTCCAACTTCTTTTCTTTTCTAGCAATTCCTTTTGTTGAGCTCAAATCTCACAAAATTCTCAAGCTCAGAACTCAATCTTCCTATTCACTCTCTCTCTCTCTCTCTCTCTCTCTCTCTCTCTCTCTCTCATGTTTGAGTTCAAAGATGAGTGAATGAGAGTGCAAAATGTATTAAGTAAATCAAAGTGGCCTTATATAGGCTCCACTAGGAAGACTTCATTAATGGTTAATCAATTGACATTATTTATCTAATTTAATAATTTCGAATCGAATTTCAATTGGGCCTACCCTAAAATTCTAAAAATTCTAAATAACACATAAATCAAGTCAATTTCTTAATCGGATGCCGATAAGGCCTTCAATTCACAAACCGAAACAAAAACATGAATAGATCTTCCTACGTTAAACAGATATAAACATAAATAATGCAATGCACATATAATTAACTTGGGATTTCTTTTTAATTACTTGTTAGGCATACTTAAGCATGGATTAATGTTAATCATGGGTTGGGATTGTTACAATTGAGCTGTGCAGAAATACATGTGACAAAAATTTAAAACTTTATATACATACACATGACGTCATATATATACACACACACATTACTCTTACGTCACACATATACATACAAATAAAGCCAAAATGAGAGATAGCCCAACATACGGATAAACAGAAACTTGTTCAAATTTCACAAAGAAAATGAAGTCTTAGACTTAGTTCGTAAAACACGACCACATGACTTTTCCAGAACCTCCTCGGGAGGCACAAAGGTTGGCTGACAAAACGGAATTCCAGGCAATTATCTTTGAGCCCAGTCGCACGCCTGATCACCTACATATATAAATAATAGAGTGGCGAGAGCCCAGTGAATAATAACAAAGTAAAGAGGTTTAATTGAATGATGTCCCATATTAGATTCGGAAAGCAGATTCATATTCATATTCATATTCTTGTTCACATCATATACAAAAATCAGAGTCTCATACTTAATCATATGTGGTACATCCATTAGTGCTAACAGAACAAATACAAAGTAGATACAAAACAGATGGTGGTTATAAGTAACCAATTCCATAAAAGAACCTTTGGATCCGGGTAACAGATAACAGATATGCTGAGTTGTATGATAGAGCCTCCGGTATGAGTAATAGATTACAGACATATTAAGTTCCATAATGGAACCTCTGATACCGGGTAACAGTTAACAGATATTGCATAATATTAAGGATGCCACGAATACAATTTAGAAATTGGACAATCATTCATTGTACAGAACATAATATTTAAAAAAAAAAGATCTTATTTCATCATATAGAAAAATAAATAAAGTTAAACATAGCTTTACTAAGTTATTACTCACGGTTAGCTCTAAAAGTAGACAGACAGAGCAGACATATCAAATAGTTCACGGCGTGTGACCTACACAACAGATAATGGACACACACACACTAAAACGCATGCTCAGAAAATAAATAAAGTTAAACATAGCTTTACTAAGTTATTACTCACAGTTGGCTCTAAAAGTAGACAGATAGAGCAGACATATCAAATAGTTCACGGCGTGTGACCTACACAACATATAACGGACACACACACACTAAAACACATGCTCGGAAAACCCTTAACTCAATTCTTTTCTATATTTGTGTGTTTCTAATCCTTATCCTCAGTATTATGTCTTAATTAGGGCTTAGGAATGCCTAAGATGTAATGAGGATGCCAAAATGTGCTTTGAAACACTAAGCCAAATTTTCAAAAACAGGGCAATCCGCTCAAGCGCAACTTTTGACGCTTGAACGATCTATAAAGTATGCAAAAGTACTAGTTGTATGATTTTTTCGCTCGACGAACACTCGAGCGCAAGACTAAGTAAAAGCGGTCTCCGCTCAAACGGTCTGCAAAAGTCTATTAAACTTTTGGGAGCTTTCATTTTGACACTCGAGCGCAACTTCGGTCGCTCAAGCAGAAGGTCAAAAAAATAAGGGTGGCCGCTCAAGCGCAAATTCTACCACTCGAGCCAACCCCCAAACTCTACAAAAGTACTGAGACCTCGCATTCTCCGCTCGAGTGCAGACTCCACCACTCGAGCGAATAGTGCAAATTCTGGAAGTTCAAGCTTCAAAACTCAAACACAATGCTTCAAAACACATCTTTTGGATCCCAAAACTTGAGAAAAACATGTTTAACTTGTAAAGCATTGAGAATTAAAGATCATTTCATAAATCAAGGCCCAAAAGCATGCCAATTGTTCAAAATCAAACTTGAAATTGTGAAAACATAACATGCATGTAATGATGCAAGTTCAAAGCTTCTAAAACATGAACAATTAAAGGAATACAAGTGAAACCAAGTTGGATTCTTCAAAGTATGCAAGTAAAGCTTCATGCATATGGAAAATTCTTTGAATTCAACTTCAAAATTATGAGAATTATGCATGCATGTATATGATTAGCTCATTTCTTCCATAATTCTCATGATTCTAACTTGTTTTTTTCAACCTCATGTAATTATTCCTACATGACTCATGAATTCACCACCTAGGCACTTTATTTCCAAGAATTAAGGGAGAAGTTCATACCTTAGGTGTGAATTCAAAGGATTCAAGCTTAATTTTCCAAGTTCTCTAGCAATTCTCCTAATTGAGCTCAATCTCTTCTTCTTCTTCTTCTTCTTCTTCTTCTTCTTCTTCTTCTTCTTCTTCTTCTTCTTCTCTCTCTCTCTCTCTCTCTACGTTTTGAAAGCTTAAGATGAGAAATTGAGAGTGTGAAGTGTA
Organism: Camellia lanceoleosa; assembly: GCA_025200525.1. NCBI lineage: Eukaryota > Viridiplantae > Streptophyta > Magnoliopsida > Ericales > Theaceae > Camellia > Camellia lanceoleosa. The sequence goes on along the minus strand of CM045758.1, from coordinate 56,868,150 downwards.
TAAAAGGTGTTAGAAGTGGCCTTATATAGGCTCATTAGGGAGCTTAATTAATATGTGCTTAAGTTAGTCAACTAACATTATTTATCCTAATTAATTTGTTCCGAATTGAATTCCAATTAAACCTACCACAAAATTCTAAAAATTCTAAATAACACATAGACCAAGTCGATTTCGTGATCAAATACCGATAAGGCCTTCAATTCACAGTACAAAACAGAAACATAGACATATATTTCTATGACAGACAAATATAAACACAAATAACATGTAACGCATGCAATTAATTCAAAATTTCTTCTTAATTACTTATTAGGCAATCTTAACCATAGATTATAAGCTAATCACAGGTCAGGGTTGTTACATTAGACTTTTCAAATTTTGAGAAGTGAGTGATAATACATATCCAACTCTACCATCCTTATCGATACTAATCCAATATCACAATTCCAACATAAATTTCATTATTTATACAAAACTGATATTTGAGGCATTTAGGGCAAAATTCATTTTCTTTCCAAAATCAACCCCAAGTATCAAAATCAATTATTTCTTCCCAACTCAACATTTTTTCCAATATCAAAATCATTTCCAAGAATCCATATAAAAAACCCCTCTTTGAATTTTCTTTACCCAAACCCTAGATTTGTTCTAAATCTTCCAAAATCGCAATATGGTTTAGAAATAGCAAATAACTAAGTTAAAACTTATAGAAGGTGCGAAGAATCCTGAAGGTGTGAAGAATCCCTACCTCAAGTTTTAGAAGACGAGAGAAAGAAAGAGAGTAGGAAGCCCAAAGACACCGAAAATCGACTTTGCTCCGATTAGAACGAAGCCCTCGCTACACTCTACCTTTTTAACAAAGGCATGCAAATGAAAAGATCGATGGATCTAGGTATATTTGAGAGAAATATGTGAGTTTTAGAGAGAGTGTGAGAGAAAATAGGGTTTTGAAATGTTTAGAGAGAGAGAGAGAGTAGTGAAAGAGTGACTCAGAAAAGTGATTTTGCGAATTGATATACGCATAATTCGCTCGAGATACAATAAGTTTACTGCTCGAGCGCAAGAAACCTCTCTCAAGCGCAGAATACAAACTCCCAATAGTTTTACAGACAGAAGACCGTCGCTTAAGCGCAAGAAGCTTCTCTCGAGCGAAGAATACAAACTCCCAATAGTTTTACAAACCTACAAAAGTACTAAAAGTTCACAAAGTACGCTCGAGCGAAGGAAGTGTTGCTCCAGCGAAGGAACAAAATTCTAGGCAACAACCGTTTGAAAAACAAGCTACCAACCTGTTCCAAATGCAACCAACATAACTCGAAAGCCAAACTCAAAGAGATATAAGAGAAAACAAGACATGAATAACTGTATAAGGCAATGAAACCTAGATCCGAAACATACAATAGGTCAGATCTAAATCAGAAATGCTATATAACAAGCCTTGACATTTACTACTAGCTTTGATTATGAGCATTATTGGAACCTCCCACATGAGTCTGAATTTTTTATTTTTTCCTCCAATTTGAGAAGCCCTCAACGGCAAAAGAATCACCACCAACTTGATCTCTAATATTGGGTTTGAAAAGATAACAACATAAATAAAATGTTGCACCTTTTGCTACACTATACTCCAACCAATTAGAAAATTCACTAAACTAAGCCTGATTAAATCGTTGAAGTTTTTGTCCAAATGATTTTTGGGAAAAATTATGGTCACGAGGTTGACAAGGACCCTTTTGTAGATATGCCCTATGAATTTGGTCTCGATCATTAGCATTATAGTCCATAATCTCATATCATAGTCTTGGATCTGCAGGAATGTCTGCTAAGTTGATTTCTATGCGACTATATTTTGTGGAAGAATAATTATCATCTTCTTCTTGATGAAGAGATGATTCCAACTTTGATTTTTTTATTTTTTATTTTAAATATTTCTTCATGAATGTTTAAAAATCAAAATCAAAATCCTAATCAAAATCCCCAATTTGAGTACAAACCACCACAAATCAAAACCTCTAATTTTAATACAAATCAAAAAATTTAAATTTTACACAAATTAAAATTCCTAATTTTAGCACAAATTATGACAAATCAAAATCTCTAATTTAAATATTAATCACCACTAATCAATATTTTTATTTTTAACACAAATCAAATCCCGAATTTTAGCACAAACAATAATAAACCAAAATCCCTAATTTTAATATAAGTCACCACCAATCAAGATTCATAATTTTAGAATATCAAAATCTCTTATTTTAACATAAATAATAACAAATAAATTTTTTTTACAGATCAAAACTTAACAAATAATTATAAATTAATACTCATAATTTTTTTTAGAAGTAAAAATAATAAATAAAGTTACCTGTAAACAATGAAGAGAAGACATCAAGGTTGTAGTGTGGTCCCAAATCTGTGTTGTGTGGTTCTAATCTGGTGAATCGCGAGTCGGTAAATTGCAATGCAACAAAAGAAGACAAAGAAGACAAAAAAAGATACGAAGACACTTGACAAGTACTATGAATAAAAAATAATAAAGAACTTTATATACTTTTAGGGTTTTGGAGGGTCCTGCTGCTGTAAGCCTTGTCCAACAAGTTAAGAATTAAAAAAAATAGAAAAGTCGAGGCTTTGGAAATTAGGGGGACCTATGCACGTGGTTGGGGGGCTTCATCAATGTTTACCTATGACCCAAAAAAAATATAAAAATTGAAAAGTCGGGGAGAGGGGCACATGACCCCCTAGTTCCTTAACGCCTCAATCTCTGACTGTGGAAGCGTGCACACAAACCATAACCAATAGATCTGCTTCCCTTGGCAGTGGAAAGCTCAGTTTGTGGCTGGAAACAGTTGCCAGCGAAGAGTTAAGAGATTGAGCTACAGTTGAACTCCATATCTCTTCTAGTCCACCGGAGAAGTCGACGGAGTTTGACAGGAACAAAGCACTGGCTAAGACAGCGTGAGTAAAGAAGACAACTTCATTCCATTCCCCGTGGATAAAAGATCTGAGATTTGAGAGGAGATTTGAGGTGGTGCGGCAGTAGAGACTTCTTTTGGCAGCGACAGAAGGAAGAGTGAGGATGAACCACCACCATCGACTTAAGATTTGTATAGGTAGAGAGAGAATGAAATGGGTAGAGAGAGAGAGAGAGAGAGAGAGAGATTTGTGACAAGATTGTGAGTAAGAGACCAGTATATGATATATATATATATAGGGGGAGTCATGGCGTTTTGAACTAGTATGTTCTTATGGATAAAGTTTTTTTGCGCCTAGATTTTGTTTGACAAAGGCCCTGTTTGATAGAACTTATTTCCAGCTTATTTTAGCTTTTAAGCTATTTTGATGTGTTTGGTTCAGCTTAACAATACAGCTTATAGTTTTTTGTAAATTAAAAATCAACTTATTCTTTGAGTGGGAGAGGAAAAACTTAATTTATAAGTCAAAAATCAACTTATGTTCACAGCTATAAGCTATAAGCTGTTAAACTATAAGCTATAATCACTTTTCCACAGCTCTACCAAACGGGGCCAAAGAAAATTTAATTTTTGATTTTTAGACTTTTAGCCCTAATATTAATTTATATTTAATTTTTTATTTAACATGAAATTATTTATGACAAAATATTTATATTTAATTTAAAATGTATATATTTTTATACAATATGTATGAATAATTCAAAAAGAATATTAAAGAAAAAAAAGCAATACTCTACATGTTTAATTTATGTATTTTCTTCTTAATCCAATCACAACATATTTATGTTTAATCTTGTAAATAAATTTTGTATAGTTCTATTTCTATATATTTTTATTTTCCAAATAAAAATAAAAATAAAATTAAAATTAAATAATTAGAATCACTTTTAGTTTTATATTACTAATTTTCTTTCTAATTTAACCATTATTTTTAATATCAAAATGAGTATTTATTTTACTATCTTATAATTTAATATATATTATATAAAATTATTATATGATAATTACACTTTTAGAGAACAATAAAATCTAAAATTATCAAAATAAACAAATAATTTAACTAAATTTATTATATATAAGTATTAAAGTAACACTTTTATAGAACGATAATGTTAAGATTATTAAAATAAATAATTAGAATTAAAATTAATATTATTCTTTGGTAACACATATCATAGTATAAAATATCATTACATTAATTAAAGTTAACGCTATTATGATTTTATATCAAACATTATATTTTTAAAAGTGATTTACATACACGTATAGAGTCCAAATTGATATTGATTTATTAAAATAATAAAACTCAATAATTTTTTTGTGAAGTGTTTAGAAGATAAATTGACAAATGTCAAATGGTAAATAGTGTGAAGTATTATTAAAGAATAATGATTCATTAAAAATGATAGTGTGGAGTTTTTGTTATTTTTTCAGAAAAAAATATTTTGATATAAGTGGAATTCATGATTTTTCACTGGTTTATTCAAATTGTCAGTTTGTCAAATTGTTGGTTTTGTTGCTAATTTTGTTTGTCAGATTGTTGCTATTTGATTTCTTAAAGGTTAAATTAATGTATGAAGAGTATACACGAAATTAATATATAAGACATCCAATTAAAAGTTCCTGTTTGATATTTTAAAGGTTAATGTATAAGATATCAAATTGTTTTCTACAGCTGTGTGTGAAGAAAACTTTTTTAAGAAATGATTTTATAGGAATAACTCCAACAGTTAGACATTCTCCATTATCTATTGGAGGAGATATCTACATTCATGAAAATATTTCTCCTCTTCCTCGTCCTCATTCCTTTGCCATGGGTGGTACTTTAGTTCCTCATCATTCATGTATCCCACATATAATGTGAGTGAGATTTTATCAATTAGTTTTTTTTTTTTTTTTTTTTTTTTGTGGGTATAAAATGATTACGTAATCTTGCTTCTCATTCATATAATATCAATTCGTTATAGGCAAACAATTTGTCGTATTGTGCCCCACCAACATTTATGACACTACTTCAAGGTAGATATGATATTAGGCTTCAAGATTTTCAAGCCTCAACTATAGATTCTCGACCAACAAATACTGTAATATGTAGTAGAGTACTTTTGCTATTGTTCTTGCGTTGTTTTTGCTCAAATTGCTATTGTTTTGGTGCTGAAATTGCTACTATGTTGCTATTTTTTGTTATTGTTTTTTGCTGTTGTTTTATGCTAAAATTGCTACTTTTTTTTGCTAAATTTGCTATTGAAGCTGTCTTTTTTCTTCTTCTTTTTTTCAGGGTATAAATGGGCATAAAGAGGCAGAAGGCACTTTAAATTTCAAGCATAGGAGATGAATTGTATTTGAACTTGTTGTTTCCAACTGCTGAATTTGTTGCTGCTGCTGTTTGTGCCTCACAATCTGCCATAATTGCTACTGCAATGTGTGGGTGTTTCGTATTTTTTTTTTTTTTTGTTCTAATCCATTTATAGTAAAACTTAGGGCTTTTGGAGTCAATATGAGAATAGCACAAATTCCATTTTGTTTCTAGTAGCATTTGAAGATGAGTGCATTTGGGTTCTTGTAAAATTTGAAATGTGTTTGTTAAACAAATCAGGACAAAAGAAGAATATGTACTTCATTTTGTTCGGCTACCCAAATGTTATTGCACATACTCTTTCGTACCATATCTTATTTTGGATTATGTTGACATATTTGCATTTAATTTAGTTCGCATCATATGTTTTGTGTGTGCAATGCATGCCTAGTAAGAGGCAATTCCTCCTTGCAATGCATTCCACCACTAGGTAAACCATGTTGAAATAAAGTTTTGAATCTTATTGATGTACGAAAAAAATTTGCAAAAATTTCTTTCTTATGAGGTGTCCCTCTTCTCCTTGATATTAGTTGTTCCTTGTTTACACACTGAACCTTTTTTAGCCAACGAGTCTCTAATTGATAAGAAGAAACAAGCCATTACATTCAACCCTTAAACCAAAAAAATCATTACTACTTCATTAAACAAAAAAAGCCATTACATTCATTATCACTTCAACAAAATGGTAGTAGTCCACTATATATTACATACACATTCCACCTACAAGTCATTTTAGCATTACATACAAGTCATACTCATTCTACCCTACATTACATACACTATTTATCAAAAAAAACATACACTATTTCAAATACACTAGAATGACAACTACCACCAATAACACAACAATAAAAGCAAAATCGTAATTCAACTTATCACCAACTCTTTCGATCACCATTGCCATGTCTCTACATTGTTTCCAACTCTTTATAGTCATGTCTTTGAGTTCCCTATTCAAGATAATTACTTCTCTAAGAGTAGACAAGACATTCATGCACTCTTCAAGAATATCATTCTCGACCACCTTCAAATTATGCTGCATACGTAGAGGAATCCACCACTCAAAGAACTTACAGCCATGCATAGAATAAAGGCATACAAAATATAAGCAATTTGGGTTACCCGTTGATTGAGTAATCTTAACCATAGCTTTGTTTCTGCATCGACAATTGCAATTGTCGAATCTAACTTCATGAATACTAGCCATACTTGCATTTGACGTTGACATTGACCTACAAAAAAATATCAAATAGCAAAAATTATTTATAATATCAAGTAACCTCCAAGATTCAACAAAGAGCAAAGAGAAGCAAAGAGCATTCTCTTTTCTTTTTTTCTTTTTTTTCTCAATTAATAAATCCACAATCTCTAATTTATCTTCATCCAATGGATTAAAAGAGCAAAAAGCATTCAACAAAGAGCAACCTCTTACTGACTTAATTTGGTTTGTGAACAAATTTTATTCTTATTTCTCTTTTTTTTATTTCTGAATTAATAAATCCACAATCTCCAATTTATCTTCATCCAATGGATTAAGAGAGCAAAGAGCATTCAACAATCTTCAATTTATGCACAATCTACAATTTGTTGCCTGTCCATTTTCATGCACAATCTCTAATTTATCTTCATCCAATGGATTAAGAAAGAGGTGGTGTTGTTGCCTACCCATTTTCATTCTCTAATCAAAATAAATATTCCCACTTTCTTTTCTTTTCTTTATGGATTTTGTTAAATTTATACCCATGCAATGGATAATATATATATTGCTCTTCTCTCTCTAGAAGTCAATAATCTGTATGTATATAATCACTCTCTTAGGTATATTATCAATATGGAGACACTTAGAAAATTGTCTTGCATAATCTTGCATATAAGCAGGGTTGGTGAGATTAAGACTTGAATAAGTTTTTGAATGCAATATGAGTTGAACTTTACATGGAGAAAATCAAATTAAGTAGATTACTAACAAGAATGAGTCATTGTATTCATCAACAATACACTAACAACAACAACATAAATACTCTCCTAAAACAACAATAAAAATCTAACATAAAATTATAAATCCATGAACAATATGAAACTATGAACACAATTTATATCTTCAGTGCAGAACCACTATCATGCACAATGAAAACCTTAATTTTTTAAAGCCCCATATCAAAGCTTTAGGTTGCATTTGGTAGAGTTTTGTAAATATGATTTAAGAATATGAGTTGTATTTTGAGTTTGTAAGTTGTGGAATTATGATTTGAGTGTAGAAAATTTGTTTGGTTATGGTTTTTGAATAGAGTATTGAATTGAGTTTTGAATTGAGTTTTAAAAGTTTGATTTGACATGTAAAATAATAAAAATTGTTTGGTTATGAGTTTTGAAAAAAGTTTTCAAAACTTAATTCAAATTGTTATAACTCATAAGAAAACACACTACTTTCACACTATTGAAAATTCTGATTAACACTCATAACCAAACTCTTTTTAAAATTCAATTAAAAAATTTTATTATTAACAAAAAATAACGTTAGTCAATTTTTTAATTGAAAATACTACAAAGGAAATAATTTTTTTTCAAAATAAATATTCAAAAAATTTAAATCATAAAAATTTAAATATTCAGAAAATTTAAATAATTTAAAATGTTAATATTTTAAATTTAAAAACAACTCTATACTCAAATCGTAATCAAATACATTAAAAATATATATATATATATATATTTAAAAATATTTTTATAAAATAAAGTTTGAATTTATTTTTATAAAATATTTTAAAATTTAAAAAATTAAAATTGTAATATTTTGAAATTAAAATATTTAAAAATATTAACAAAATTAAAATATTTTTAAAATATTTAAAAAATTAAAATATTGATTTAAATTGAGTTTTGAAAAAGGTTTTGAATTATGTGTTTGGTTATCAGTTTTGAAAAGTAATGATTATGTTTTGAATTGAGTTTTGAGGAATAAGTGTAGAATTATGATTTGAAAGCTCAAAACAAACAATACACTCAAATCAATGGGTGGAACTATAATTTCAACTGCTTACCAAACGGAGCCCTAATTTTTTTTTTTTTAATTTCAAATCTACTTTACTTTCTCAATTAAAATCTTGACTTTATAATATAAATTTAAAATTAGATTTTAGAGTGTAGAGGAGAAAGTTATCTAGATTTTAGAGTTTAGAGGAGGAACCTAGTTCAATCTACGGCGTGAGAGAGCTGTAGCAAACAACAATGGATGAAGACCGACGATCTTCTCAAAAGATTTCTTCACTCTGGCAGATAGCAATGGTTGATGGACAGTGGTCACCGGTGAAGAATGGTGGACGATGGTCGCCGGTAGAGAATGACAATAATGGCTAGGATTGTTCGTTTATGCGTCTCCTCTCCCCCCTCTCTCTCTCTTCATTTGTTGTCTCTCTCCTCTTTCACATTTTGGAGGGATTTTGGATTTTATTTTATTTTTTTTTTAGGCTGAAGCAATCTGAGCCACAATTAAGCTTCCATTTTGGAAGTAGGTTAGCTTTTTGGTTTTTGACTTTTGGCTTTTTTGACTAGATGAGCCTGGGCTTAAAAGCTTGGTTTGGGAAGAGCTTTTGGCTTTTTGAATTTTTTGACTTTTTTGTGAGAAAAAAGTGTAATGATTATGGGGTTGGATGGGATATTTTATCTGTTGTGACTCATGAACTTATTCTATCTTTTGTAGCTCATTGAGTCAAAAAAACCCAATAAACCTTTGCCAAACCAACCCTTAATAGGGTGCCGTAACCCAATATGGCCGTCCCTTGGAGGAAATACTGGAGAGAATGACTAAAGATGATTTGAACACCCGTTAGAGTGAGTATTTGACTCCAAAAAGAATATTGGAAAATGAAAAATTCCCCTAAAAAAACTCCCCCTAATCTCCCTAATTTTCATTTTTGACAAACTGTTTTTTTTTTTTTTTTCTGTTTTCTTTTTTTTTTTTTTTTTTACTTGAAAGGGAAATTCGGGGGTTTCGGGGGACCTCTTTCGGGGGATTTATCAACAGGGTGTTGCTTCGTCCCCCGAAAGGGGAGCCTCCCGAATCCCCCGATTTTCTATTTTAAGTAAAAAAAAAAAAGGAAAACAGAAAAAAAAAAAAAAAACAATTTGCCAAAAATAAAAATTAGAGAGATTAGGGGAAGTTTTTTTTAAGGGGATTATTCATTTTCCTTATCAACACCCAAGAATATTTTAAGCGTAATAAATGAGTCTGTTGTTTTGTTAAGGTATAAACCATTGAATGCATTGAGAGTCCACGTGTCACTGTATCATCAAATGATTGGAAGGTCCTTCAGGCACTGTTTGATTGGAAGGTCCTTCAGGCACTGTTTGGGAAGTAAGATTTGAGGTTTTTATTTTGATTATTTTAGTCACAAAAAATAAAATAGGTTATTTTAGTCATAATAAACAAAACATCACATCCAACTCATAATCATTATACTTTTCTCTTAAAAAAAAGTCAAAAAAATCTTTCTCAAACCAAACTTTTTAGCCCAGATTAAAATATCCAAAAAATCAAAAAATTAAAAAGTCAACCCACTTCCCAAACCAAGTCTTAATTCCTTTAGAAGTAGAGAGAAGCCAAACTTTTATTTGTGTAATCATATAACTAAGCCTTCGTTTGACATCTTAATCTTGGACTAAAATAGTCATAAGATGACAAAACAAGTTAAAAAGTCAATAAAATAAAATGTCATATTCAAATTATAATCATTTTATTTTTTCTCTCATAAAATTCAAAAAAACTAAAAAAACTCATCACAAACGAAACTTTTTAGACGATGTTAAAATATTCAAAAAATCAATCCACATCCCAAACAAACCCTAAGAATATTTAGTTTATTTTTTTGCATAAATAATTAATTGACAAATACTGGGATAAATTACATTTTACCCTCTTAAATTTTAATATTTTGGTCTTTTTTAGTTTTTGAAGTATTTTCTTCACGTTGACCTTTATCGTTTGAAATTTTTCCTCATTTACTTCGGAAACAAAATTCCATCCAATTTTGGACGGTAAATGCCACTATGGTAGTCATGTGGCATAAAATGTGTAAATTATGCTTTGTCCTTTTTAAGTTTTACAATTTTTTTACTTTGATCTTTAAAATATTTTTTCTTCCAACTTTAGGACTTAATGTTTATAATTTTAGAGTTAATTACCTAAGAGTCATATTTACAAATGTTATGATAACTCAAGTCCTATTTAAGATTTTTTTAACCAATAAATCCTATTTAGTAAAATTAAGAATATTATCAATTTTTTCAAAATTTTAAAACTAAGAACATTATCAATGTTGCATAGTTATGTTCTAGATAATTGTTTCATTAACTGATAAAAAAAACATAGCATGAGATGGTTTGGAATGTTCTAAAAAAGTATACTTTTTGACTTATTGACTTATATGGGTTGGGTTTGGGTTGGGTTTGATGTGATGTGTTAGAGAGGTGATGTGATTTAAATAAGATGATGTAACTTAAATAGGATAGTTACTTTTTGAATTTTTGTATTATTTAGTAGATGTCAAACTTGGCCTAAACGTTTTTGTCTTTCTACTTATTGGTTTGCTTCAACTATTTAATAAAATCGAAAACATTATTAGTCTTTTTCAGTTTTAAAATTGATGACATTATCAGTTTTTTCATTTTTAAAAGTTTTTTTTTCCCTCAATTTTGCACATCAATGTTCCATTATCATGCTCTTTTATAAATAAAAAAAATTTCATTTTGCACAAAAAAATAATTCGGTTTTTTCAATTTTTACAAAAAAAAAATTGCACAAATTTTTTTTTTTTCAATTTTAAGGTTGATATTTTAAAGTTTTGAAAATCAAAATAAATGTCAAATCATTATTTTTTTTTATAAATAATCATAAACAACAAACAATCATTATTTTAAGGGTAATTCAGACTATTAAAAATTTAATTGGACTTGAAAGTCTAAAAAAACTTAGGCCCCATTTGGGAACAGGCTAATTTAGTAACTTTTTAGCTATTTTGCTAAAATATGAGCTAAAAAAAACCAGTATATTTGAAATGACTTTTTAATTTTTTACGAAAAGATGTGCAAAAAGTAGAGAGAAAAGAGAATCTTTGACTTTTTGGTATGGGTTGTTGGCTTTTTGGCTAATTTAGTAACTTTTTGACTTTTTGACTAAAAGGATGGGTTTCCAAACGAGGCCTTAGTCAGAACTTAATAGAGTATAAGTTCATAAATTAGGACTTATGTTTAAATGTCCCATAATTTTACTCAATTTACTATCTTCCGATTTTGGATAAAAAATGCCACTTTGCATAAAAATAAATATATTAAAATTTGGCTAAGTTTTCATAACTTTTTTTTTTTGAATAGTTAGAAAAAAAAGTTGTACAAAAATAAAAATATATATTTTTACAATTTCAAAAATATTTCCACTTCAAAAATAGGTAATCATATAAAAATAATTAGTTTTTTTAAAAAAAAATTTATTACCAAACTAATTGTTTTTAATTTTTTTCAAAAAATAAATTATAAAAACTCAAACTAAATAGAAATGAATTTTAATGTATGATCGGTGGTCGTAATATAGGGTAAGACAATGAATGAGGGGAAAAAAAGAGATAGAAAAGTAATAAAAGTTGGGGCCTTAGCTCCGTTTGGAAAATAGGTTGACTTTTTGATTTTTTTTGCTATTTTAACGTGGGATTAAAAAACCTGATTTGATAATGACTTTTGACTTTTTTAATTTTTTTTAGAGAAAGTATATAATAATTATATATTATATGTGAAATTTTATTTTATTAAATTAAAAAATTTATTTTATTTTTTATAATTATTTTAGCAAAAGAGAAACTTACAAACCAACCTCCGAAACGGAGCTGTCCGTAGTCTCAATTTCTTTTTTGAGCAGAAAAGTGACCTGAGATTATGAAGACTTGCTCAAGTGAAAAATAGTCTGAAGTCTCAGACCTGAAACCTGTGTTAGGCCTTATTTGGAACAAAAATGATTGAGGTCTCAAATTTTTTAGCTCAAATTTGGCTCGAATTTGATTTTTTTTTTTTTTTTTTTTTCTGCTGGGTTGATACTTTGCTTGTTATTATTATTATTATTATTTTTTATTTTTTTTGTGCAATGTATTAGCCTAAAAAAATCAAAAAAAAAAAAAAAAAATGCCATTCGAGGCAATTTCGCGCCTCATTTTCAAGGCCTCAATCAGCCCTCTATTTGGAAACTCTGGTTTTAAGTAAAAAATTATTATAAATTGGCAAACTATTTTTTAAAAAATGTTCTAAACACTTAATTTATCACTTTTAAAAAATCACACATAATGATATGTCTGACATATGTTAAATTTTAATTTATCAAATATTTAATCATGTAAAGTTTAATCTCAATGTCATATTATTAGGGATCATTTAGAGATGATAAATTAAAAAAATACAGCATTACATTTTTTTTTCCATGTTACATCCCACAATATAGCATTATTATTTTGATCCTCATAAGGTTGAAAAGAGAGAAAATAGAAAGAGGAGAGATGAAAAGTGTGAGTCTACTCCCTTCACATAATTCATTTCATAGAGTTACATTAGATATTTTAAATAAAGTATCAAATTTTTTATCAAACTTCTCACATGAGTATGAGACCCATACACATATGATTTGTGTGAATTTTATACCCATATAAGATATTTAATAAAAAATTTAATAATTTATTTAAAATTCATATCATTTTCCTTGTATTAAGAGCAGTGAATTAGAGAGTCTCAATTAATACTTTTCTTTTTTTTTTTATATTTTTACCTTATCTTCCATAAAAATCTAAAAATGACGAACTGACAGCAGGGGCAATTGGCAGGGGGACAGCCCATTCTTGTATCCTTTGTACGTTCTCTTGGATTTTGTTTCTTTAATTGTCCCCGAATTGAATGTTCCTACATCCTCTATATAACGCACGCATAGGCTTCGTATGGCTAAGTCCTGGTAAATATTTATAGTTAAAAAATTCGAAAAATTAAATAAATAAATAAAATAAAATAGATTATAGAAATTATTAAAAAAAAATATTACATTCAAATTATAATTATTATATTTTTTCTTTTATAAAAATAAAAAAATTCAAAAATAAAAACCAAACGAGACTAAAAAAGTTAAGTTAAAAAAGTCATAACACAAAAAAGTTGACTATCGTAACCATTGTCAAACGAGGCTTAAATAGATTGTGATTAAATTAGTTATTAAAAAAATGTATTAAAAAATTAATAAAATAAAATATTACATTTAAATTATAATTATTTTATTTTTTTACTTACAAAAATTTTAAAAATTAAAATCAATCTAAATAAATTTAAAAAATGTTAGAGATCTCAAATATTTTACTAACATTTCAATCAAATTTCTCACATGAGTGTGAAACTCACACCATGATGTAAGTTTCATACTCATATAAAACATTTAACAAAAATATTAATAAAACATTTGAGATTCCTAACCTTGCTTGATAAATTTTTGAGAAAAATTATGTAAGTTTCAAATTTTCTACCAAATAAATGATCAAATGTCTCATATGAATATGAGGTCCACAAATTGCAGACTCCACCATATAAAATATTTGATCATTTATTTAACAAAAAAATTTAATATCCTTAATATTACTTAATTTTTAACCAAGTTAAAAGAAAAATTAACCTAAAAAAGTCAATTACAAAAACTTTTGCCAATGGGTGTTAACCAATTGGAACCCACCCTCTTTCAAAATAAAAATGTTAGTGACTCAAAAATTTTAAAATAAATTATAAATATACTTTTTAAAATTTATTTAAAATATAGATTATTTCTTTATGGTTTGAAAAATTATAAATACTCTTTTATTGAAATTTTTTATTTAATAAAATTAATTAAAAAAATAAAATTCATAATCACTATCCTATATAATAATAAAATTACTTAAATTATTAATTGAAACATATTGTTAATATCATTAAAAATAATTAATTGAGTTGACGATTTATTAACAAAATAGATGATTTGTTATAAAATTAGAAATCTTAAAAGATAAAATATAATTTCAAAATCACATAAAATAATTTATATTTTAATCAAATCTCAAATAGTATATTTATAATTTTTCTAAAATTTTACTATACGTGTCGTGTAAGTAAGTGTGACATCATATAAGACTTACATTGTATAAGTCTTAGGTTTATATGAGACATTTTAATTTTAAAAAATGTTTGAGAGCTACAAAAATAATAGTTCAAATAACCTAAAATTACCAAAAATAACATCATTTTGACAAGTTTTATGCTCAAAACAACATCACTTTGACAATTTTAAATCATTTAAATCACTATTTTTGTGGGCCTCAACCATTGTTCCCAATTTTTTGGTCTGACATTACTCCTCTCACAAAAACCCTGAATCTCTCTCTCCAACCCAAAAACTCAGGATCGATCAACAATGGAAGCTCTAATCTGCGAGAAACTCGGCGATCCAACACTACCCCCAAGCTCAACACAAGACTCGCCACTAACCCTCTCAACGTCTCACCCAATCCCCAAACTCAACTCTCCAACTTCAGTCAGAGTTCGAGTCAAAGCCACCAGCTTGAACTTTGCCAATTATCTCCAAATCCTCGGCAAGTACCAAGAAAAACCCCCCTTACCCTTCATCCCTGGCTCCGATTACTCCGGCGTCGTCGAATCCATCGGTCCCAATGTTTCCAAGTTCAGAATCGGCGACCCTGTCTGCTCTTTGGCAGCCCTCGGCTCTTTCGCACAATTCATCGTCGCCGATGAGACTGATTTGTGAGTCATACATACACTTATATTTGATAAGCATTTAATCTTTGTGTACATTAGGAATTTTACTTGTTCAAGCTTGAATGATTTGAGAGAAATTCAAGTCTGTTTTTTGTGTATGATCTGCTGCTAATCATGTATATAAAACAATGTTAAGAATTGATAGACATGAAACACTAATGGGAATAAAATAAGAATCAAAATCAAGTGTATAAGAACACAAAAGATTTTCATAATTCATCTCATAATAAGGTTAAGCTTACTCTTACGGTCGATGTGGTTTTACTATGATCTTAAAAGAATTACAATATAATGTATAGAAATGCAGCACTTCAACTATAAATACATATACATAGTATTTGGGCAATGGGGCAGAATTGTGAAATATACTCTTCTCATTCGGGTTGTTAGTATTCAGTACTTACACACTACTCAAGAAACAAATGTTGTTTTGAAAACAGAGGCAGAACTACGAATACATAAAAAGACAACACCCAAATAGTACACATTAATGTCTGTTTGGGAGGAGAAAGATTTGGTACACATCTAACCTTTGGCATAATGCACAAAGTGGTTGCCCCGAGACTTGAACCCATGACCTCAAGGTTATAAGGCTAAGCTCTTATCATTAAACCAATGGTCACCCCTAGAACTATGTATATATACATGTGTGTGTGTTGGGGGGGGGGGGGGTTTGCGGCGCACTCAGATAAGCCATAGATACTAGTATATTTCATGCAAAAATCTTACATCCACATTGTACTGCCACCCGCAATGTTATTGTCACTGACAGTGGTGATTCAATAAGAAGAATTCCATTCAAAAAAAATTTGGTTATTCGATTTTCTTCGGACTGGAAAGTTTCGCCGGTTATTCAAATTCTTTGATACTAATAGTAAGGAGGTAAAGTATGTAGAATATTTAGTGGGTTTGGTGCTAGTTCTTTTGCATGTTTGGTTCTCCTTCAGTGCAATGGTACAGGGTAGCCTTGTCGATCATTTTGAGGTCTCATGTGAAATATTTGCTGTGTAAAAATCAACTATTCAACACTTGTTCACCAACTGAACATGTGGAGTTAGGCTATTGTACACTCTTTTTTTCTGGCTAGCCACCATCCTTTCTGACCATTTTTATTGTCTGTGCATAACAAAAACTAGTCTAGAAATGTGTCCATAGTGCACTGAGGAGATCGTGCTTCTACATTTGTATATATGAAGATACAATCTTTACACACATATAGGCATACAGTCAACATAAAGCTTGCAACTTATTCATCCTCGGTACTATGATTCACATTCTTAGACATATGTTTCTTCTAGGCATGGATTCATTCAGCATTTTGTTATTTTTATGCCATTTTCTTATGTGTTGAGAAAGTAAAGGTATCGAGTACCTGATGGATGTGATCTAGTTGCTGCTGGTGCACTACCTGTTGCATACGGAACATCACATGTAGCCTTGGTTCATAGAGCTCAATTGAGCTCTGGTCAGGTATCAATCCCCATTCTTGTTCATGGCCATGTCATATGCCCTTCTGTTTTATATTACATACCTTTGTCTACATCCATGGGTGACAATGAAATTGTAGGTGTTGCTGGTTCTAGGGGCAGCTGGAGGTGTTGGGATTTCAGCTGTACAAATTGGAAAGATCTGTGGCGCCGTTGTTATTGCTGTTGCCAGGTACTTATATAAAGCAGAAGCTATAGTCTCTGTATTATGTGTCGGTGGCATAACTCAAAGGTTTGTGGTGTAATTTAGGCCTGAATGATGGTTTGAATTTCAGGGGAGAAGAAAAGGTGCAGTTTTTGAAGTCAATGGGTGTTGATCATGTTGTTGACTCGAACAAAGGAAAGGTCACTGAAAGCGTCAAGGGATTCCTGAAGTCAAGAAAGCTCAAAGGGGTTGATGTATTGTATGACCCAGTTGGAGGCAAACTTACAAAGGAAACCATGAAGTTATTGAACTGGGGAGCACAAATTCTGGTCATAGGTTTTGCTAGCGGAGATATCCCTGTCATCCCTGCTAATATCGCTCTTGTTAAGGTACTCCTTTTTTGAAGTTTCAAAAGAGGAATATATTGAGGGGAAGGATTGGGAATGTGAATGAGTGATTTGGATGGAAGTGATTGTATTGGGGCTAAAGTTGCTATCCATTCAAAATTACAAAATCTACAATATTATAGGTGGTGGCCCTATTGCCTGGGCAATTTAGTGTGAAAAGACAAATTATCCTTCTGAGAGAATATGTGAATCTTGATTTAAATGGAATTTTTGTCAATTCACAAATAATTTGACCATGCTGTGTTGTAAACTGAGGGATCTTGGACTGGGCACCTTGTCAAATGAGGAGTTGAACTCCAACTGCTCATATATTGGCATAATCATAGCTGCTAATAGTGCTAACAAGACACAGTGCATGTGTGTGCACGTGTCTGCATGTGTGTGCGTAGCTCATTCATTCATTTATTTATATTATTATCATTAGTTTTTGTTGTGGACATTAAGAGTATAGCATGGTTAAGAGATCCCATAGAGATATACTTTTTCCGTATGTTTTGTGTTGATATGATGCATTTACAGAAGAAGTTGGCAGGCATGTGTGTTTATGATGATTGATGACCATGTTTGTTTACTAGTATTTTAAGAAAATCAAACCAAATGGTTAAACCAATGCAGAAGCTAATCCTGTTTGCAGTTCTGCCTTGGAAGTTCAAACACGTGGGCTGTGAATTGAAAAAGAATACAATAAAATGATAAAATGAAAATGAAAATGAAAGGTTATGGACCACTCACTTCCATTTCTTGGCAATATTTCGAGTAACTTTTTTTGGCTCTATAGCATTGCTCAATTAAAGTACTATTGTAATGATATTGTCTAAATGAAATGATGAAGGCTTCCTTTGTAACTTAATAAGTTGTAATGTAACATGATGAAATAGTATTTGGTAACGTCCAGCACTTTGTACAAACATCACTTTTCAAATTGATGGTTGAACTTGAACCTAATAGAGACCGGTTCTGAGACTTTAATTCAACTGGAAAATCTAGTCTGGTCTTTGTATTTTATATCTTATCTATTCAATTAATAACATGTGCGTGTCGGATTGTTTTTAAGCTCTAATTACTTTTGATGTGTGTTATGCAGAACTGGACAATTCATGGACTGTTCTGGGGAAGCTATAAAATACATCGACCAGCTGTACTGGAAGATTCTCTGAAGGAGCTACTATCCTGGTTGGCGAGCGGCTTAATCACCATCAACATTTCTCATATTCACAGCCTCTCAGAGGTCAGCAGCTCCATCTTTTGCTTTCTCCTTTAATTGAAGAAAACTTCTTGTCAAATGGGATTTATAAGCACTATTTACTCTTCCCTAAATTATTCATGCCAACATGACAGTTCATGAGTTCAAATATGCTACCCAAAAAGCTAATGGATCTTTAGGGACCAGGCAAATCCAAAGCTTGACTTGCACCTCCACTTGACACTTCTACCCAAGAGTCCCAAGTGGTGAAGCTTATATTAGGCTTTGAAATCTTGAAAAGGAATTATCAACTCTTCCCTCCCCCACCCACCACCAGTGAGAAAAAAATCTATTGCATTTGTTGACATAATCAAATGACGTTTTGATTGGCATGGATCATTTGGCTCTTGTTCATCTTTGAAATGACCTTGCTTTTTCTTCCATTATCAGTTGCTTAATTATTCATCTCGTCACTGGTATCAATCAAGTCCACCTGTGTCATGCTTAGTGTTTTTATCTTCTACACAATCGGTTCAAAACCAGATAAGGGAGGGTTGGGGTAGGTTGGCATCCAACATAAAATGTAGTCACACCTTCATGACCATTAATCTTAAGAATTCTTTAGTTGAGTCACTGGCATTGGTTATCCAATTCATTATCCCAAATGGATGCTTGTGTTTTCACCGATAAAAGTGGCCTTCTGCTATCTATCTTTTTTTTTTTTTTTTTTAAACAGTGAAGGGAAAAAAAAAAATTATTGTTGAAAAACATCGTACAAGATGAGAATATCAATAAAGAGGGTGAGTGTGAAGAGTATCATAGCAAAACAAAACGATCCCAACTAGGTTGGTACCAAAGAGTTAGCACATCATATGCTAGCATAACACCTAAAACTTGGCGAGAAGCCAACAAGCGAACAACCAAAAAGAAAACCAAAAGCAAGAGTGCAACAGTCCAAACCGCTTCATACTAACAATATTAGATTAAACCAGTTCAGGTGTCCTCTTCAGCACAGATTCGGATCTGGTTAGGCCCGCTACTTCTTAGGTTCAAGCTGCTTGGACCCTTTCTTCTCTACCACCTTATCTATCGTTTTCCAGCTGGATAGTATTAATGATACTCCCTGATCCCTTCTGTTTCCAAGTCATCCCAAGTTGACAGTAAATCATGTGCCATTAGTTACTCTATTTAGTACAAGTTAAATTGCGATCTCTTCAGTGTAATGATAGCTCCCAATCTTTCCACTGGATGCCATCCTTGTGAACACTAGAAAAATTCTTTTCCACACGAACATCCATGTTCTCAACCACCCCCCACCCTCCCCACCTAAAAAAATAATAATTATAAGACCAAAAATCCTTGTGCTAGTAATTCTCAATTTGTGTAACAAATTTAACATAACAGATTTTCCCATTTCTCTGGCTAATAAGCATCGTACTTGCATGTTTGATTATATGTAGAACTTCAATGCATATAGAATATTACACAAACGAATCACTTAACCTCACAGTAACCAAACCATGCAACAGTCCATTGGTTCAAAATCCTTCCGTCTCGTTTGGCAAGTGACTTTTTTAGTCAAAAAGTCACTAAAAAAAATCAAAAAGCCAACAACCTATACCAAAAAGTCAAAGATTCCCTTTTCACTCTACTTTTTGCATATCTTTTCATAAAAAAATCAAAAAGTCATCCCAAACATACTAGTTTTTTTTACATTATATTTTAGCCAAAAAGGCAAAAAATTTACTAAAAAAATATGTTCCCAAACGAGGCCGTAGTTTACTTTTGAAAGAAAAATAGCCATTGCAGTCTCCCATTTTTTCCCTTTTGGGTCCCATATTCTCCGGTGCTCATAGCTTCCATCTCCAAACCCTAGGTGATGGAGGTATTTGATCCTAGGCACCAGACCAAAAGACTTTACTAGCTAAGCTAGCCGGCACCTTTTAATTCTAATGGTACTAAGTTTTGGTAAATTGCTTAAATTTTTTTGTGCCATGGTTAGCTTTTTCTCACTCAAATGTTAAGGTACTTTGTGGCCTGCTTAAGTGCGACTCTGCTAGTCTTAGACTCTGAGTTTGGATCATGGATTTTTGTAAGAATTTGGAAAGGAAAAGAGAAAAAATAGGTGAAATGCAGGTATATTTCACATTTTATTCACATTTATCATTTTCCTTTCCAAATCCCTACCCCATACAGACTTGTGTGTACTTTGATTATCCATTGTCAAGGTATCACAAGTTTTTGATCCTTGAAAATGTTAGTGACCAGGAAATTCGTGTCCCTTGTGTTTGATGGTTGCTTTTATTTTCCTGTTGCAATCTCAATATCTCTGATCTGATCGATGTAACCGGTTGTTCTTGACAGGCCAACCTTGCATTTTCTGCTTTGAAGGACAGGAAAGTGATCGGGAAAGTGATGATTGCTTTTGATGACGGCAAAATTGCAAGATCTAAGCTTTAATCTGGTCAGAATTTGGAATCGAGTCAAGGGGTTAAACTTTTGAATGTTGGAATTCTCCATTCTTATTCTCAATAAATGCTGTGGTAAGTTTTATAACTCTGCTGGATCAAAACAAGACGTTGGGGAAGATCCAATGAATAATGTTTGCCCAAAAAGAAAAATCACAGGAACCTAGGGCTAGTCCTTAATCCAATTACCATCTTCATGATCAGATAATGCTCAATTCTACTGACCCTGATCATCTTCATCTGGGAAATGTTTTTAAGCCAGTTTTTTTTTTTAACTTTTTTTAAAAAAAATTATTGTGTATTTACTCTTTAAGCCCTAGGCTAAGACCATGAAAATTTTAAAAAATGGACCCATATAAAGAAAAAAAAAAAAACTAAAACAACACAGGAAACCATACAAAAACACACTGAGCATTTTTGAAATTATTATTATTATTTATTTATTTATTTATTTTACCACACTAGTATTTCAATTTTTTTAAATTTTTTGTTAATGACAGTGCTTATTAAACTAACACAGCATGGCACTCGCATTACAACCCAATTCAGCACATATAAGTAAGTGTGACAAGTATGTAGACCAATATTGCCATTAAAAAGCAATTTATGATCATTTACAACTTTCTAGGCTCAGAATGTTTCTGAATAAAATTGAAACTTAAAGGTAATCACACTTAAAAGATTCATCATACATTTTTCATGCTTATAAAATCTTAAAAAATTGTTGAGGAAATGTGTAATAAGAACTAGGGTTTGCAGAGTTGAGATGATTCCATCACATTTTACTCTCTCCAACAAGTTAGTGACTATAATAATTATTTTAACAAAAAATTTCAAGGTTAATTATTTTGGAGAGTATTGGAACGCTGTTTAAATAATTTGTGTGAATAAATAAATAAAAATAAAGAGTAGCGTTGAAGTATAAATGAAAAATATTTAGGTAAAAATAGAGTGTATATTTCTTTTGAGGGGTATCTTAACTAGCAAAAAATGAAAAGTATTACTAGAGTTGCTAAGAAATCATTCGACAACAGTCTTAATAAAATTGAAACTAATAGGGAATCATGATTAATGATTAGATCATACATCTTTTCTATTAATTAATAAAATCTAAAAATATGTCTAGGACAAGTGTGTAAGAAACAAGGATGATCCCCTAAGAAGTCTAGCAAACACTTACATGGTAAATCTTCATTCTTCCTTTCTTGAGATGGTGGCTTCCAGTTCCAAGTCACAACAATGAAGAGGAGGCAAATACTAAAAATAAATTATTGGGTTAATTGGGTTTAAATACTCATAATAAAATGAAATGCTTTATTTTTATATATTTTTATATTTTGGTGAATTAGATAAGGAGTCAATAAATCCAAAGGCCTAACTTGGCCAAAATCTTTGCGATTCATTAGGATGTTAAGAGTTCAAATCTTTTTATCTGCGCGTTCATATATCGTGAGAGTTTTCTTTTTATTAATTATGTATTATTATAATTGAATTATAATTTTAGAGGGAAAAAACTAATACATTTTTCAAAATCTTAAATGCAATTTCCTAAAAATTGAGGAAGACATGCCCCTCTTGGTCTTTTAGTGGCTTTGCCATTGTGATTGAAGAGGTCGAAGAAGCTTCAGAGCACGGAAAGAGAAATAGGGCTGAGCAAATTCGATTCCATCCAGTCTAATTCAGTAAGTTTGGATTGATTTTTTGAATCCGTGGTTCGGTTTCGAATTAAAAATTTAAAAATTCATAAGCCACAGATTGGTTCCAGATTGAATACCACGGTTTCGGATTAAAATCGATTAAGACCGTATACAAATAGTTTATATTTATATTATAGACCCCATAATATGATTTCTTATTTCATATAAAAGCTAAACCAATTTTCTTATTGCTTTTGTTTGATGCTATGTGTAGCTTTAATGTAGAGGAGAACTCTCTTAGTGTAATGTGTATCCAGTTTTGTTGCTTTTGCTTGTTACTTTTGTTTGATGTTATGTTTATATTTTTATAAAATTAAAATGTTCTATATTTTTTTTTTTTGTTATTTAATTATGTGGATCTGTGATCCTAAACCGATCCAATCCATGTTTAAACAGATTGGTTCAGATTGGTTCCACGATTTAAACGGATTGGATTGATTTCAATTTTACAGAAAATAGTAGATAATGATTTGGTCTTGGTTTTACCCCAATTCGGACCATGTTCACCCCTAGAGAGAAAGATACATTTGGAGGGTAGGATTAGAAAGGGCAATGGGCGTATGGCCTTTGTTCGGAATTGAAATTGCTTCTCATTAGGCCACGCAATGGACTGAAGGGTGCAATTCCGACCCCTCATTTTGATAATTTGATGTATAAAAGAACTTAGGTTGATACAAGAAAATATTTGAACAAATTATCTGGAAGTCCTATTTAAAAGAAGAGAAGTTTATTTAATCTCACAACCTTTTGGATACTCTCAAAAATTCATTACGTATTTTTCTTCTTCGTTCTTCTCTATACATTTGTTATTCTCTACCTCTTTTTCTTCTTAATTTTCGGCAACCACGCTTTACTTCTTCGCTTTCTCTTTCTAATATATAATCACCAGCGACTGACGACCACCATTGATTGAGGTTCACCAGTGACCATCGACTCCTTACTTCACCCTCACGACAACGAAAGAGACGAGTTTCCGACGAAGAAGATAGTAGATCTACTTCAGATCTGAGTAAATTCACATGAGATCTGAGTAGATCTAAATAAAAAATAATTGTCAGAGTACAATCTTCTCTCTATATCTGTTTCTCTCCATCGATCTCTCATTTTTTTCTACCTTTCTCTGCTATATACTTCTATTTTCCTATTTTAATGAAGAAAATTTTCAAGTTCTGAACAAATTGCTTTCGAGTTTTAGTTACAGACGATAAAAACTGTAAAATTTTATAGTTTCATTTTTTTGATGCTGAAATGAATCATATTTTATAACTACAAAATTTTATAATTTCGTAATATTCTTTAGAGTTGTAAAATTTTACAGTTTCATAACATATTTTCCTGTTTGATTAATAAATATAAATGCTTAATAGAATCATAATTTGAAACTATAACATTTTACAGTTTTAAAACTTACTTTTCAATTTGATCAATATTAGAGATTATTTGCTTAAACCTTACAAAAATTGAAAAATAATATATGTTTTTTTTCCATTGTTGTTGTTTGTTGTTGTTATGTTTTTTCTCTTTAGGTTTTTTTTATTTTTTTTGAAGGCCTTTCTTTCAATTTTTCAATATATAGTACATTTTGCTATTTTTTTTTCACTATAATTTCTCCATTTATTCTTTTTTTTTTTTTTTTGACAATATTTTGGACATTCCGATGAGTCTTCAACGATATTCTTGACGTCCTATGAACATTTTGGATATTCCAGCGACTTCTAGTAACGTTCAAAACACTTCGGCGATACTTCGGCAAACTTTCCGGTGATACTCCGGCGACTTGTCGATAATGTTGAACATTCCAACGAGTCTCCGGTGACCATATGACAGAAGTCTGCCGGTGGTAGGATGTAACAACATTTTTAAATTTATAATAATAAAAATAAATAAAAAAAAGATTTTTTGGTAACAATTAAAAATATATAAGACTAATTGGTACAAGTATTTTATTTTAAGACTAAATGAGTTTTGAATTTGGTATATGGAATTTACTTGTAAGTGCTCCAAAATATTTTTTAAGATTTATTTAGATGAAAAATATTTTTAACTTTTGAAAGTTAGAAAGTACACTACTAGTGCCACTACCACTGCCCATGTTCCGTCCACCACTTCACCTCTTCTAATACAATGCATACTAATTTTAGGGAGACTCCGTTCATAAATCTATTTTATAGATATTTAGACCTCGTTTGGAAACCCTCCCTTTTAGCTAAAAAATCAAAAAGTTACTAAATTAGCAAAAAAGCTAACAATCCATACCAAAAAGTCAAAGATTCTATTTTCTCTCTACTTTTTACACATCTTTTCGTAAAAAGCCAAAAAGTCATTCCAAACATACTAGTTTTTTTAAACTCATATTTTAGCCAAATAGCCAAAAAGTTACTAAATTAGCCTGTTCCCAAACGAGGCCTTAATTTCAGGCCATAGATTCAGGCACATTTTGATCCAACTTCCAGGACCGTATATGTCTATCTATCCAAATTATGTGACAAAAAGTTAAAATAATTTGGACACATAAAATATAGATTCATTTGGATAAATAAGGGGGAAAAAAATACTAGTATAGATAAGAAAAATATTATGACAGATAGATTCAATTTGGACAAATAAGCAAAAATACTTGGACAAATAGATCAAAATAATTTAGGTAGATGGATTGAAAATATTAATACAATTTGGACAGATATTAAAAGTATAAAAAATATTAGGTTAAAATAATTTAGACAGATAGGTTGAAAATATTGTAATAGATATGCCAAAATAAATTTGGACAGATTAACCTAAAGATTTGTACAGATAGATTAAAAATAATTTGGATAGATAGGTTAAAAATATTGAGAAAGATAAGTTCAAATAATTTGGATAGATAGATTAAAATAATTGAACAGATAGATAAAAATTGGAACAGATATATTGGTGGTATTTATGAAAATAAATTTGTTAAATCCTTGCACATGGACAACAAATTCAAGAAATTGGCCCTTACGTCCGCAACAAAGCCACCCGGTGTTCTCGATGACTTGTACGGTTGGGGATGTGAATTTATCAAGGTTCTTTCTTAATTTTAATGCCACAATTAAATATAGAAAAGTATTTTTTATTTTGAAAAATATTTTTTTATAAAATATTTATGCTAAAACAAATGAAATAGTATATACAAGAGTTTAAATTTACAAAATAAACAAATCAAATTACTATGATAAAAACCATCCAAACTCATCCTATCCTTAGTACACTTGAGAGAAACTTTACCCTTTCCAAATATACCCGCAATCTAACTTTATAGCTAGGCTTTATGGCTCAAAATTCTGAGTTTTACGCTTTTTATTAATCAAACAATAATGATAGATAGTCCGAAAAATTATAACTCGAATAGCTCGAAACACCTAAAACGACGTCGTTTTAACACATTCAAGTCACAAAAATTCGGCCCACCAAACATTTTCCTTAAATTTTGAATTTCATGTTAGTCGAAAGAGACAGATCCAAAAATAAATAAATAAATAATAACTACAATTTTACTTTAAGAACTTAAATTATTATACCCCATAACAGTAAACTTTTTTTTTCCTAATGTAGCTTTCAATTTACACCGTCATATGCCATATGAGAAAAATAAATGTAGGCCCACCAATTTTTTTTATTTTTTTTTAAATATAGATAAAGCAACTACTTCGACAGAAAGTTATATATTATTATGCAAATTTAAAAAATAAATAAAAATTACCAAGAAGTATTTTTTTCATCTCTCAAAGATTAGCATTAATCTCTATCAAAATTATCGAATCGACCTATTTTTTTATTATTATTATTATAAATTATACACATTGAGAGTCTTATAAAATAAATAATTCAAAATATTGAACGGGACCTGTGATGAACTCTACAAGCCTCTCGAGTTTTCTCAAGTTCAAATTGTTTAGAATGATCTAAATAATTATACTTTTTGACTTTTTACGAAATAATATGCAGAAAAATAAAGATGTGATATGACCCAGATAAATGCACTTATATCAATCATGCCAAATAACCCCACAAAAAAAAAAAAAAAAAATCCAACTCAAATTCAAAACAACAATTCTCCTTCAATGGTTGAATTTCTTCTTCCTCTTAGGAGCAACCCATCTACCTTTGCCTTAACAATTTAATGCAATAACACTTTATATTACAACACTTTCTGAAATTAACAAGAGGACGGGACCCTTTCCAAACATAGTACCAAAACTATCATGCACTGAGTTGTCTTTTTTTTGTTATTCAACTTCACAAAGACAATTATGTCTCAATTAAAAATACAACATTATTGTTATGCATCTTTTCCCATTTTCCAAACATTATGAAGTAAAACAGAAAACAAAAGAAAAGAAAAAGGGACCACATGAAAACAACATAAATTGACTTATTGTAAAAGACAGACCAAAGCTCATTGCCAAAACAGGATCTGCGCTGAAGAGGTCCCCCCATCCCCATTAGGCAAAATCCCTTAACCCAATATACCAAACCATCACTTGTCTCAGAAAATTGAAAGTAATTTAAACAAATTAAACAAACTATATATTCAACATCTCAATGGGGGGCTCACATAGCCAATGGATATAAAATATGCAAGCAATGAGCTCATGGCACAGTTGCAAATGAAATTAAAATGAAACGAAGTGTACTTTCTTTCTCGCCAAACCACATCGAACTCAACTTTTAAACTCAAAGCATACATGGCTTTGTACTTTCGCCACGCGACTAAGTCATTAAAGTACTCAATTTGCTAGTTTCAAACCCAATATTCGTATTCTTATTGGCTTAGAAAAAAGGACCGACAGTGTGATGTTTTCTTATTTTTAATGGACTTTCACCTCTTTTTAAGCCAAAAAATTTGTATCTAAGGCGCATGGCGCGTGTTGCAAAAACCTAGTCATAGTTGGAGGCAAAACAAAACCTAAACCCTCCAAGTATACAACATGAAAGCCAAACTCTGCAGTTTCCAAATAAAAACTCATCAAGAATAAAAGGAGCACAATATTGATCCAACTTCCAATCACCATTGCACCTTGTATTACTACAGATTGAAGACTCAACACCTCTTCATCAGTGGAAAAAAAATAAAAAAACAATTAAACAGGTCTTACTCCGCACTCAAGATATAAAGAAAAATATATAATGTACCATTTTGTTTGCTGAAAGGGCAAACAAAAAAAAAAAAATGAAAAAAGAAACAAGAAGTGAAGAAAGAAAGAAGATGAAGTTTTATCTCACGAACCACTTCAGCCTCAATGGGTGAACAAGTGAATCTAACAATTATTTTAGAGGACAACCTGGGAACAAGCAAGGCAAAAATTCAGTGGGACAACCGATATGAGCAAACCTCATGAAGAATATAACTTTCTTCAATAACAACACAAAATTCATTATTTTTGTTGGTGAAAATATCAAAAAAAATTATATTTTATTGATAAATAATGCAAAGAAAATGAAATATAAATAGATTAGGCTAAGGCACGAATATCTCGTTTTCTTTAAGGAGATCAAACCCACTGCTGTCGGAAGAATCCAAATACTAATGCAGCAGTCACAAAACTATAACTTGTCCCCTCCGGGATACAACAACCTGACCACTTGTCGTATGATTCAAGCCAACTCTGCACAAGATGATGAACCCAAATCTGCACCAAAAAAACACTCTTATTTGCTAATAATTTCTCTTATATAGAAAATAGTTGGTGTGTTATAGAACAGAATAGATGAGATGAACTATTTATAGGCCACTAAAACCTTACAAAATACACCAAAAAATAATAATAACCATGAACCTAGAGAAAAGGGAGAGTGTACAAATATTAACTCACCACCTAGTTCATGAATTCTAATTAATCTCCATTCATGAACAAGACAAAAGATCACCAAAGTAATGAATTCCATTCATGAACAAGATGAGATTCATGAACAAGATAAAAGGAAGATTCATGAACAAAATATATAAATAAATAAATAAAAGATATTAAAATGGTCCAACAATTTTTATGTGGTAATGTTGATGGATACAATTCACATTACCTTTTGAGGATACATCTGAAGGGCCATGGTTAGAGAAAATAGCTATAGAAAAAGGAAAGAAGTCAAACAAATCAGGAAAACACCAGAAAAAAGCAATGATAAATATGTCTACATATACTAATTAAAGAGAGGACTATGAAAAAGGTAATACCCAGGAAAGAAGATTGTTATCACAATAATCTTGAAACTTTATAAGAGCGAGGGAGACCAGAAACAAATTTTCTAGACAGGAAAAGTAGGAAGAAAATGGCTAACTTGAAATTTGGGATGTTCCCCAACTGCACCAGTGCCAAGCAGTAATGAGCCTCATAGCATTTTAGGGATCATTAGGCATTCATGAGGCCCTAAATAACTTGAAAGAAGATCAAAATATTTGGATGTTACATAGTTTAGGCAGTTAAAGTCAGTACTCTCCAATAGAAAAAGTTTGCTATTAGAAAACAAGAGTGATTATAATGCATGAAGGAAAAAGATCGGGCAGCAGAAAGAGGGAGCTCCCTTCAGTCCAAGCACAGAGGGAGAGGAATGAAAACTATCTCCCGCATCATTCATGCAATCACAGTAGCCATTTAATGAATGCCCTTTCTACTGAGTGCTTGAATGAATGAGTCGGCAGCTAATTCAGACCCCTTATCTCATCCATGAGTGGACCGAAGGAAGCTCTCTCACCATTCCCGTGCAGCTACTTTCGCCAGTGTTAACCGTAATTCAACTGCACTCCACCCTGCCACATTTGAAAAAATAAATGAAAATTTATCTTTTCCCCAAGCTTTAATTTTTCTAATCATCAATGGTGAAACCATCATTTTGCTTGTTACTAAAACCAATAGTGAGCTTTTCAGTGTCTGTGAACACTCGTAATATAGAATTTCAAATGCTCAAATATGCTTATGTTACTCTATTTTTTTTAATTTTTTATTATTATATGTAATTGTGCTTAATTATGTGACTCATTATAGAGAAAACAATAAGGAGAAACAGTTTATTCAATGATTTTCAATGGTTAGTAACAAAGCCATAGTTACAAAATTTACGGCATGGTAACCACAAATAATTTTCTTCCATCAAACATGAAAAGAAAAGCGTAAAATTGTAACTTAAATGTAGGCGACATGAAGCAATTCTCATTTCTTGATTAAATAGATCAAATATGGTTACCAGCTTCATGAAGGAATTGACAGTAGTGAATGCTTTTCTTGACATAGTAGCATAAGTAGTTTTCTTCCATGAGAACTAAAAGAAAAAGTAACATGTATACAAAATATGGCCAATTTAGAATGTTGACTTAGGAATCAAAAATATTATGATGAGTTTTAACAGTTATCAGTTGAGGACAATGATAATAGCGAACAAATTTTTGGAGTTTCTTCTTATGGTTAGTCCTACTATTCCACTTCAAGCTTACTACAGGTAGAAAAACTAGTTTTAGATCAAAACCCTTTTTTGGGAAATCATATCAATGTAACACAAGAAAAGAACAAAATTGAAACCAAAATAATGTTATTAATCTTAGAATATAACAACGAGTGTTTGAAACCAAGTTTTCTTTCTCAACTTTTATTTATTTATTTATTTGGGTTTAAATTTCTTTTATCACTAAATCCACTTCAAGCTATATTTAGAAAAACTAGTTTCAGATCAAAACCTTTTTTGGGTCATCAATCCAACAAGAAAAAGAAACAAAAATGAATCAAAAAATAATCTTATTGGCCTTAGAATAAATCAGAAGAGACGGAATTTCAAACCTATTAAAGCTGCCTTAAAATGTGTATGTCTTAGTTAACAAGGAGTGGTCAAAACCAACTTTTCTCTTTCAATTTTTCATTTTTTTTGGTTTAAATTTCTATTATCAAGTAGCATGAAAGATTCTCAAAAGTACAAGGGACACATTTAAAGTATATTTACAACAAAATACTGATAAAACATCTAAAACCCAAGAAAAATTAAGAAAATCTTCCAGAACAGAAAAGCTAGGCAGCATGAACCTTCCAGAGACCCTAACCCTAAATATAAGCTTGACTACAGAGAGATAAAGACCCATTTCCCATTTCACCTTAGATTGTTTTAAATAGGAAGCCCCAATCAATGAAGAAAACATATCATATGCAATCATCACTATTGTGTGGACAAACCTAAATTTCTTAGCCTTCTAATAAAAGCCATAAAACTTCAAATTCCAAAAATACATTCAGAGAAAGTAGCAGTAGCATAGATGATCTAGTCGTTGGATTTACTGTGACAAACAAAATCAAGTGAAATTCATATTGTAAAACATTCATTTTTTTAATTAAAAAAGAAATGAATGAATAAATAAATAAATAAAAAGTAAAGTAAAGAAAAGAAAGAAGAACTTAACTGCTGACAATAGGGGATGTGTCTTGAAAAACTGAAACCCTAAATCTCCAGTGGTGCAGGGTATAAATTTGAATGTCAATTCATTCACTGCAACAAAAAAAGGGGGAAAAAAACAAGATGAGAAAAGCAAAGGAAGAAAAAGAGAAGCTGAAAAGCATATTCAAATTAGAGAAAAAGAAAGAGAAGAAATGGGAAAAAGTGAGTGGCAAAAAATTAGGAGGATGAAAGAAGTGTTGTTATTTACGCATAATATAAAGAGAGGGGAGATGATGGGTCACTGTCGTCATGAGAGTCATAAACAGGAGGAAAGCGACTTCAAAGATCTCAGCAAATCTATACTTAGGTATGTACATACATCAAAATATTTAAAACCCTTTAACAAGTTCCATTGGAGCATTTACTCTCAAAGAAAAGTGAGAGAATCCCACTCTCTCTGAAGCAAACTGCAGTCAAATGGGTTTCAGGGGGTTTGTGTGGGAGGTGAAACAATGAGGTTTGGAGAATGAATTTTACTCTACATTACCCCCTCTCTCTCTCTCTCTCTCTCTCTTCCTCCCTCCCTCCCCGTCTATGCCCAACTGGACCACACTTGATTTACACTCCGTCCGTTGTAATATACATACATGTATAACAAAAAAAATGGCCAGCAGCTTCTCTCCAGGTGGTTTTTATTTAAAAAAAAAAAAAAAAAAGAGTCAGGTTTGTCTTCTGTCCGAGATGGAATTAGAGTATATTATTGGTATTGTTTGGTGTAATTGTCCAAACAGATTATAGATTATGATTTTAATCAGAAATTATTAATCTATTTAGTATAATTGTTAAATTATAGATTTAAGTTGCTGAATAGTGTTTGTTAAATAAATTGTGAAGTAACTTTTTTAATTAATTTTTATTTTTTATTATTCACTATTTGTCTACATTTCTCATAAAAAATAATAATAATATTTTATAGTCTATTTGGGACTTTTTCTATTTTTAAAAAAATAAAAAATAAAAAAATTTAAGAGTATAACCGTGAATTAACATGTCCATAGCAGAAGTTGATAATCTGAAGTAAGGAGTAAGCAGCTTCTCAGAATCAGTTTTTTTGACTTTAAAATAAGTTATTAGAATCAGAAACTGTTTGAAATAAGTTTAGCTAAACAGTCTAAAATAACTTTTTAAAAACCAAAAGTCATAAGTTGGCTCAAAAAAGCCCCACCAAATACCCCCATTGAGTGTGTAGAAGTTTATCAGGAATTCTATGTTGATGACATAAATCATTTACGCTGCGTTTGGTTAAGGAATTTGGGAAAGGATTAGGAAAGGGAAAGAGAAAAGATAGGTGAAATACGAATAAAATATATTTATATTTCATCTAATTTCACACATTTTTCCTTTCCATTTCCAAATCTCTCTTCAAATCCTCCAACCAAACACACCATTAGTATGTATTACTCATCAAAATATTTTAATTTTTATAAAAAAAATTATATTGATTGAATATCAATAGTTATTTAATTATATCAAATTTTTATCAATAATAAATATAATTTTCAAAATAATTTGTTGACAAAAATATATATTTTGTACTTATTTTGTAGAGAAAAATATGTAACAGTAGTACAACCAAAAAAAATTATTACATATTCACGGATTCGTTTACTATAATTTTAATAATTAATATATATATAATTTATTATTTATTTATAATTTTTATTAAAAATCTATACTGAAGTTGAATATTTCCAAATTTTTTAACATTAAATAAATAATATCACTATTACTGCCAGAGCCCCCACTAACACCATCTTATTATCGGTGTCACCATTATTCCTATTACTACCATCAATGTCTCTATCACCTCTACTACTACCTTCATCTTTTAAAAAAAATGAGTGAGAGCATTAATTAATACTATTATTAATGATGTGGTAGTGAGTCTCACCATGAATGATTTGATGTTTTAGTATTGATATTGTATTTTTTTCTTTTTTTATTGAATGTCATGTCATTAGTGATCTTTTTAAAGTTCCAAAATTAGTAATCATTGTTGAACTCTTTATTACCATACCAACACTTATGTGACCACTTAAAAATCGTTTGTTAAGTTTGTTGGTGTCTATTTTATATTTATAAAAATAAAAATAAAAAGGTAAGAAAAATTTATTTTTATTGTAAAGAATAAAAGTTGAAAATTCATTTAGTTTATAAAAATATTTTGAAAATAAATAAAAATAAAAATAGATAAATATGTTTGAGAAGTTGGTGGAGATGTTGGCCAACAATGGAAGGTGGACAGATATGATGATCAAAGGTGCCCAGAGTGTTGTCCAAAGGCCACCAAAAGAAGTTCAGAAGTCACAACGGTAATTAGTCAGCCGCCATAGAGTTGCTCATTTGGCTAACCACCAGTAACTCTAAAGCAGCTAACTGATTATCGTTATAACCTCCTGTCACCTTTTGGTTAATACCTACTTGTCAAATACTATTTTAGAATACATGTAAAATACGAGTAATTATACACACAAATAATTTAGTTAAATTGGTTAGAGTTTGTCAATTTTTCAATTAAAATTAGTGTTCAAATCTCATAAACAACTTATATATTCTTATTTTTACATGCAAAAATATTTAATAAATAAATAATAGTTCGGTTTAGTTCAAAATAGTAATCAAAGCCTTAGAATTAGGAGTCAGATCGATTTAAATGATTCAACTGTTTTCAAAATCGGAACCAAAACCTAAGCTAATAAAAACCACCGGTTTGGTTCATTTTACCGATTCCACCGAAATTAGACCAATTTTCTTATTGGACTGTGGGACCCAATTAGTTTATTAAAAGAGTTTAATTTGATTTAATATTAGTTATAATATATTTTTTATATATTATATCTAATTTTGTGGAGACCTAATTCAATTTGGAAACAACTAAAGTTTTGATAAAAATCTTAGATTCACAATACATATTTGTGGTATTGTTTTTCCCAAGGAAAAAAAAAGAAGGAAAAGTGTGTTGCTACCATAGAAACAATAGAAGATCAATTCGGTGGGGTTTGCTGTGGACAGCAGGTTGTTTGATATAAATTTAATTCGATGCTTTGGGCTTCAAGGTAGTCGGCTCTACTTTGAAGTGGATTTGGTTCGTAATTTTGGATCTTCTACAATTTTGTTTCGAAGATTTTGGTTGATCTATTTGGTGAGGTCTTTCCTCTTATTTATTTGTGATTATTTGAAATTCACCTAAGGGTGGTTTTGTGAAACCATTCGTGTCTCGTTTGTAATCGTTTAGAAACTTATTTGGTTGATAGTGGAATCGGATTTCGATCCCGTAGACGTACCTCATATTGAGGGAACCACGTAAAAATTCTTGTGTTGCTTTTGATTTAATTTTTTCACATTAATTTTTATTCTCATTGATTGATTTACTTGTGGGGAATTATATATTTTCCCTAACAATTTCAATGGTTCAATTGTTTTCAAAACCAAAACCAAAACCAAAACCAAAACCTAAGCTAATAAAAACCACCGGTTTGGTTCATTTTACCGGTTCCACGGATTTTCTTTTAACACTACTTATCTTTATACATTTTACATATAATTCAATATATTTTTTTGCACATTTTTCAATCTTAGCCGGTACACATTAACTCGTCTTTAGCACTTTTCATTGTAGTTCTCATTTCTATTTATACATAAATCAATCACAAAACCAAGCATAACTTTTTTATATAAGTGTGAGACTTACAAAAACCAATCTCATGTGAGCAGGTTGTGTTTTATTTTGTAATTGGTTTTTATATTCTTAAATTTTTTCTAGCCTCCGTTTGGGAAGTGAATTGGCTCTTTGGCTTTTTGGCTCTTTTAGCTATATGAGCCTGGGCTTAAAAGCTTGGTTTGGGAAGGACTTTTTGATTTTTTGACTTTTTTAACTTTTTTTGTGAGAGAATGATGTAATGATTATAGATTGGATGTGATTTTTTGTCTTTTGTGGCTCATTGAGCCAAAAAAGCCCAATGAGCCACTTCCCAAACCATAATGTTTTATATTTTTTAAAAAATAATTAAGAAATCAATGAAAATAACTAAAATGAAATTGTAAAGACAGACCAATTGTTGGATTCATGTGGCCCGATACACATGCCCTTTGACAAAGTGTGTCGGCATAGTACCTTAAAGTCGATGAATCTAACAAAGGTTATATGTCCTTTGACAAATAATGTTTGTCTATGTGCGTATCTGCATGAAGGGACAAGGTGTGAACTTTCATTGGACCCCCGCCAACATTTTCTTCCACCATCTGTGGCAAAAAATTAAGCCAATTTTGTATCACACAATTTTTGTTTTGGATTTTAAATACTAATTGGATTAAAAAAGTGTTGGAAAGAATTCTCTTTCTTTGAATGGTGATCTATAACAGTGTGGCTCCTTTCAACAATCACAGTAAAAAACACAAGAAAAAGGATTTGAGTTTTCAATTTGCAGTTTTATGGATAGAAAAGAAAATGAAAAAACTCAACTAGAGACAATAATTGATTTTTTTTTTTTTTTGTTCTATTATGGGATATATTGAATACCCATCCTCTAAATCTTGCATACTAAACTTATTCACTTCAAACTTTGCGCACTCATAAAACAATTCACTCACAATCTCTTTTAATTTCAGGGGAATTTCAATTTAGGAGTAATTTTAAAAAATAATTACGAATAAGTGATAAATTTGATAAATATTAATAATTAAAAGCATACAATTTTGAATGAATTTGTAATGAAATTTTGAAACTACCATTGATGGGTAATTTTCCCTTAATCTAAAATGTTACGTATTAGGAAAAAAATTTCAGAAAGTGAAGTGCTATGATGTAGATTAAACATTAGGGTGTTGTGAGTCACATGCAAAATGTATTTAATTCATAACTTCCAATTTAAGAGTGCACATCATAAATTTAAAGGAAAATTATATTCAGTGTGTTTGGTTTGAGTTTTTTGAGTTAAATTTTTTGAAAATTGAGTTTTTTGGTTTTCGTATTTTTTTGTTTTTAGTGAATATTTTTAAAATTTTAAACATTTTTTTTAATTTTTTAGATGCACCTTACTTAGATGTATCTAAAAAGTAAAAAATTTGTGAAAAAATATTTTTAAAAATTAATAAATACATAAAAATATAAAAAATGTACTGAATTCTCGTTTTTTTTTTTTATATATTTTTGGTATTTAGTGAAGTTTTAAAAAAAAAATTCAAATTTTTTTTTTTACTTTTTAGGTATATTTATGTTAGGTATGTCTAAAAATTAAAAAAATTGCTCAAAATATTAAAAAAATTCAATAAAAACAAAAAAAAACACGAAAAATAAGAAAGTAGAATTTTTTGAAAAGTGTTTTTGAAAACTGGTAACCAAGCATATTCATTGGTAGTTCTTATATTTTACTTGTTGTATTATTATGGTTATTACAATTTCAATTGTATCAATTTTGAACTTTACTATTAGATTTTTCATCAATTTGATTCAATTGATAGCGTTATCAGGATTTTTTTTATAAGACACGATCAGTGAGTTGATTGATGTTAAGTCACTGAATTGATCCATTTTACAAATATTTGCCTCTAAAAACACAACATATGCAACTCATATGCACATTTGTCATAAAAAAAATTATGTTAATCACGTGGTTTAATTTTGATGATGTCTGAAATATTATGGGATAAATTGTGATTTTTTTAATATACATAAGTTTATTTTCTTTGATACAAAATGTTATCTATTAAAATATATGT
The DNA here is from genome assembly GCA_025200525.1 of Camellia lanceoleosa. NCBI lineage: Eukaryota > Viridiplantae > Streptophyta > Magnoliopsida > Ericales > Theaceae > Camellia > Camellia lanceoleosa. The sequence continues at coordinate 56,831,459 of CM045758.1, read as the reverse complement.
TTTGTGATATATTTGTTATAAATATTATTTAAATCAAAATTACTTTGCAAGATCTGATTTTACAAAAAAAAAAAAAAAAAAATTATAAAATTTACTATTTACGTTTTGAAAAAATACAGTTAATCACTATTTATTTTTTGACAAATTTGATATTGATTAGTTGTATTCTTTTGAAAAATGTGATATTGGTGAGTTATTTTCTTTTGACAAAATTTGATATACTCACATGTAATGGTTAGTTATTTTTATTAGAATGTATCTAAAATCTCTATAATAATTACAAAGATTTTAAAAGGATATATTTTCATATCTTATATAAATATTATTTAAAGATATTTTACTATGCATAGAAATATTTTAATAGAGAAGTTATTGTGCAATTAAATATTTTAATATAAAGTTACTATGCATTCACGGTATATCATTTGATTTTGGCAAAAGTTTTGAAATATTTGTATCACTATTCATCGAAAGCGATATTTGGCCACTTGTTTCAAACTCCTCGTGGGCGTGTTCTCCGCGTGTATCTGAACTGCAAATCTTCTCCGCGTGGTTCAGTCGATGCCTCGTGATCTATTAGAGGAGCATCCCTCTTCCAATAGATATATGTTCAACGGATATATTTTATATATATATATATATATATAGGAGTGTTTTGTTTGGGAAAAAAGAAGAAGAAGAGAAGTGAAGAAGCGAAAAATTTGTAATATTGAAATATTCTCAAATATTGTATTGTGCTTCATTGGGTTATATTTTTTGTTAGAAAATTTGTTGAGAGTTTGAGCAAAATTGTAAAAAGGCTTTCTATCCCTTATTCATTTTATACTTGTAAAAAGAGAGAGTTTTGTGAGCGATTTTTTTGGATAAAATCATTTGGATTAGATGTGACTAGGCATTGGAATTAAAATTAGTCAAGTTATTTTTGTGAGTGGTTTTTGGGATAAAATCACTTAGCTAGGTGTGACTAGACACCGGATTCTAAACTAGTCTGTAAAGGTTCAGTAGCACCCGTGAAGCTAGTAGTGTGATTATTATTTGAAGAATGGTGCAGAAATTCTCGAAGAGGATACTTGGAGAGTGGACGTAGGTCTGGCGTGCCGAACCACTATAAATCTCAATGTTTGATTTTCTCTCCCTATCTCTCTTACTTTTATATTGATAATTATTGTTCTGTTTTTTAATTGTTAAAATTTGAATATTGTGTTTATTATTTTTAATAACCTAATTTACCCCCCTCTTGGGTTGCCTACCTAGAATAACAATTGGTATCAAAGTAAAGGCTCTAGTATTTTTTGACTTAACAATTTTAGAGTTGATCAATAGCAACCATTATAGGAACACATATTATTGATGGTCACTCACCTTCCAACCCTCCACATTTTACTGGCAGCAATTATAATTATTGAAAAAATAGAATAATGATATATATTCAAGGGACAGACTACAAGATATGGAATATTATTTAAAATGGTCTAATTATGCCTTCCAAAATCGTAGACAAAAAAAAAGTTCCTAAAATAGAAGAAGAATGGGATAAGAATGACCTTGGAAAAACTCAAACAAATACTAAAGCAAAACATATTTTGAACTGTGCACTTGATCCTAATGAATATGATAAAATTTGTGATTGTGACACAGCAAAAGAGATTTGGGAAAAATTAAAAGTCACACACAAAAGCATGACTCAAGTGAATGGAATTACAGAAGAAATAAAATCTGCATGTGGGGATAATGATGAATGTTGCTCTGATAAGGAAATCAACAACAATGAATCATTTCATCTATGCTTAATGACAAATGAAGATGATGAGATATGTGATTCTAATAATGAATATTATTCTTTTGATGAATTACAATCCGCATTTGAATAATTGCATGATGAATTTCAAAAACTTGGCATTAAAAATATTGCACTTAAAAAATTGCTTTCAAATTCAACAAAAGAAAATGAATCTTTATCTAATAAAATTGAAGTGTTGCAAAAAGATTTTTTTAAAATAAAAGAAGAAAATGACATTTTGAAATCAAAAGAATCTCTTATTTTGAAAAATAAACTAAATGATTTGAAACTTAAACATGATGTTTTGAAAAATGAAACTAAAATATTGAAAATAAAAATGAAGTCTTTAAAAATGAAATGAAACTTTAAAAAATAAAAACGAAAGTTTAAAAAAATAAAATGATTCTCTCAAGAATTCTTCAAGTGATTTGAAAATTGAAAATAATTCTTTGAAAGAAAAAATTGAAGATTTAAATAAAACAATTTTCAAATTTACCCAAGAAAAAGAAATTTTAAATAAACTACTTAGAAATCAAAGTTGTATTTTTGACAAGGCCGGTATTGGGTACAAACTCCACAAGAAACAAATGTTTTATAAAAATTTCTTTGTTAAAGAATCATCATTTAGTAATCATAATATTGTATGCCATTATTGTAATAGAAATTATCACAATTTTATCATGTCAATTTAAAAAGGGATTACATGGAACAAAAATGATATGGGTTCCAAAATCAAGTAACTCTGAAACTAACATTCATGGACCTAAAAAAGTTTGGGTACCAAAATCGAAAACTTGATTTTTTTTGTAGGTGTGCTTCAAGGTGAAATCCGGTAGAAGAAAATGATATTTGGACAGTGAATGTTCAAAATATATGACCGGGGATAATATTCACCACATTTTCTCGGATGAACAATAATCATGTAACATTCAGCAACAATAGTAAATAATTGGTATAGATGACATTGGTAAAAGTTGGTTTCCAATTTTGAAAATATCTTATTTGATGATAAATTTTCTACTCTCTTGCATACATAAATATGCCATTGCCATACATATATTTTTGCTATACCATGCTCATATAATATCATATAAGCCACAAGAATGATTTAGATTATAAATAATAAAAAAAATTGTGATTTCATTATATCTTGATTATCTTTATTGAATCACATTTGATTTTGATGATGTAGTATATTGATTAAATGTAATATTTTTTAATTTGACTTCATATGTGTTATATTTTGAAAATTTCGAAAATAGCATTCTAAATTCTTAATTGATCATGGCACCTATTGAAATCTTCTCATATTTTAAGTTTATCTATTTTTATTAAAGATAAAAGAGGAAAGTGAAATATAACAATATTTATTATGTGCTTAGTTAACTTGATATGATTACATTTTAAACACTGTATGTTTCATGTGATTGTTTTATGATTGCTATATCTGCACAAAATCACCACAGAAAAGGGAAGCACCAACTTAGGCGGAGAAATAATTTTGTTAAACATTTTTATGTAATTTTTTTATAAATTCTCTCCCTATCTCACCCCTCGTCATCCCACTCTCTCTCTCTCTCTCTCTCTCTCTCTCTCTCTCGGTTTCTCTTTTTGCTCTCTATTTTTTCTCTTTCTCACCCCACTCTTGTTTCCTATCATCCTCCGACAATAACTCCATCACCACTATCATCCATCTAAATCTATCTCCAATATACACAAATCCATCTTTGATCCACATACATCCTTCTCCGATCTACACAAAACCATCTTCGATCTACACAAAATTCATTCCCAATCTTCTCTATCATTTTTGATCATCTCTATCATTGCTGTAACGCCCTAAATTTCTAGCCCAAATGATAAGACAACAATCATAACTCTTTCAAGGAAAACCGAATATAAATCTCCAAACTTACATTACATGATACAATAGTTCTTCATGCAACAATACATTAATCCAACAATAAATAAATAAACAAATGAATACCCCTAAGGGTTTAAAAGTTTTCAAGGCTTGAGCCTGGTTACACAAAATGGTTAGTCAAATACACACAAACACAACCCTTGGCTTACACACAGAGTCACAGCAAAATAAGAGTATTGTACTCCCAACACACATACTTCCACACCCCTAGTTGGGTGAAATCACCACATCTTTTCCTGCCAAAAATCCCGTAAGGTAAGCATAAAGCTTAGTAGGAATTTTTTAATAGAGTATATACATTTTATACAAGTCTCAAGAGATAAAATGCACATGCCATGCTATGCCTTTTTTGAAAATAAATCACATTTTCATCTTTTGAAAACCATCGTGCTCAATGATATCATGCAATTTCAATTGTTCAAAACTTAACAATTTATTTCAAGGGCAGTAAATACGACTCTGGTAATCCCTAGGTCAGTGTCTGTAAGTAGACTATACAAGTACTACTAAATTGTCATTTTTATTGGTATTAACCGGAAAGCTCGACACCTATCCGCGCAGGTTTTCTATTTTTCACCCCGGACTCTCAGGCCAACTTATTCAATATCTCTACACCACCTATCGAGACTTACCAACGTATTTACCCCAAAATCATTCCATGAAAACTTGTTTCTCAACATTCTTTTCTCAATACAAGTTTTCAAATCAACTTTCAAAATTTAATGTAATCAAATTAATTGATATGCCAATTTTACAAGATGAATATAAATACTTTTATTCCAATTCATCATCCAAGGAATAACACAATTCTCTCTTCTCAAGTATCTTCAACAATTAGTTATTTCAAGACCATTTCAACGTTTTGAACAATAAGTTCCAAAATGAACAACAATTCTCATATTCCCTGAAATTCATTATTTATATAAATATAAATAAGAAAATTCTCAAACATCCATTTATTTTGACACACAAAATAAATATAACAAAATCATTTATGGATTTTCAATCTCCTTTAAAAAAAAATTCCAAAATTCTAGGTTTTCCCACAAAAACTATACAACTCAAATCTTTTGAAAGAAAACTTTCTAAAATTATTTTTTCTTCAATCAACGAAGATCAAAACTCATAAGATCATTTTAAAAGAACAAGAGACAGACCTATTTTCAAAATCGCTCAACTTCTTGAATCAACAATCAATTTTCAAAGCCATCGAAAGATGATTTCGAAAATTATATAGATCTTGCAAAAATATATATATAACACTAAGAAAATCCCTACCTCAAGTTTTAAAGAAGAAATGAGATGAAACCCCCAAAATCAGTGGTGTCGAAACTCGATGTTTACCGTACATAACGAAGCCCTCGAGAAGTTAACCAACTTTGATGAAGAACTTATGGCAGAACTCTAATGGATCTTGAGAAATCAAGGTTTTGATCCAATTTGGTGTGGGGAAATGTAGAGAGAAGGGAGAGGAAAGGGTTTTTTGAGAGAGAGAGATATATACAAAAGTGATCTGAAATATCAAATTCACGAACTGATATAACATGGTCCACTCGAGTGTGGAAAGCCCCGCTCGAGCGTCAAATACACTTTCCCAATATTTTTGCAGACAGGTCAAACTTCTGGAATCAAACATTCTCCGCTCAAGCGCATAAACGGCCGCTCGAGCGGATAAGCAACTTCTAATGCATTTTGTATTTTTTGAGCGCGCCTCAACCTACCAGGCGCCGCTTTAGGACCCGCCAAGAGGCATTGGCCTCGACTGTGAGCTAACCGGACTCGATCCTGCCGGCGCCGCTTGACCGCCAAGGACGCCGCTTCTAGACCCATGGTGACGGGCAACCGATCCCCAACATACTCAGTAAAGTAGCAAAACTGGGATCGTTACAATTGCTGATCTACATTATCATCACCGCCGATCTACACCATTATCGCCGATCTTCTCCATCATCACAGTTCATCACCATCATCATCTACCCAAATCCCTCACCAATTTACCAAAATCCATCACAATCCATCACCAATCTACCAAGATCTATCTCCGATCTACATCATATCCATTACTAATCTTCACCATCCTTTCCAATCCTCTCCATCATCATTACCAATCTTTACCATTGCCATCGATCTTCATCGTTGTTGACGATCTTTACATTCACCAGCATGTGTTTCCTTTATCAAAATGCTAAAATTATTTTTGCAATTTGTAATACTTCTTTTGTGGTTACATGTGCTACAAACTTTTTGTTATTGTATTACTATTGCTTCTACCTGGTATGAAGCATTTGGTTTTATGTGTCTTTTATTTTCTTTCTTTTTTTGCTGGTACACTTTGTGTAATTGTATTTAGCTGGAGCTTAATGGTCCTTGGTATTATTGATTGAGAAACTATTCTGTAATTTTTTTATGAAGCGTCATAACCTTAGGGGGAGTTTTCTTAAAATTATTTGTGATCATATGCATTAACTCAGGGGGAGTTTCTATATTCAACAGATATTATGTTAAATGCTTGCATCATTATTGTTAAATATTTCTTGTTGCATTTATTTCAAAAGATAAATAATTTTCTTTACCTGTATATCAATTGTTAGACTTATTTATTTTGATGATTTATTTAATTATATTTTAATTTATTTAAAAGAGAAAAATAGAATTCAAAATTTATTTTGATGATTTATTTAATTATATTTTGATGATTTATTTAATTATGTTTTAATAGAATCCAAAATTTATTTTGATAATTTATTTAATTATGTTTTAATTTATTTGAAAGAGAAAAATAGAATCAAAATTTATTTTGTCCCATTATTTCTCACCTGAACCTTTATTCCAAATGTTGTTAGAATATATTTAATATTTGATTAAATCAAGAGTTCAAACAGCCCAAAACAAAGATTCAAACAGCCCAAAAACAGAAGTTCAAACAGCCCAGCATAGTAACAGTTCAAAAGGTTCAAGTGAAAGATATTCAAATTAGTAATGATAGAGTACAATGACTATAAACAACTATAAGTTTTATTATAAATACCAAAGCCTCTAATGTAAACAAGTTACAAAAAAACCAGAAAATATTCTTTGATCTATAATCACTCACATCTATTCTTTGAAAAATTCTCTGAGAAGTGTTCTTTAATTTTTATTTACATCCTCTTTCAGAAATTATATACTGAGACGTATAGCGTTAAGCTCATATTTCCTGTATAAGATTTACAGAAAAACCAGAGTTTCATTTTTATATCTATCTTTAAGAGATAATTCTTATAACTTCCTGTGAAAGCAAAAACGCCTTCTTTTCAACCTTGTAAGAGTACACTCAGTGTTCTTGATTTAGAAAGTCTGTGTAAAATCCGTGAAGGATTGCTCCATCTATGAAAAGGTTGCTAGCACCCTGTGAAGCTAGAGAATAGTGAAAAATCTCAAGTGAAGCTTGAGGAGTGGACGCAGGCCGAGTTGAAACCGAACCACTATAAATTTGTTTATCTCTTTCTCCCTTATCTCTTTATTTTATTTAACTTGCCATAGCTATATTTCATATTTTTATTGTGCTAAAATCATTAATTGACATAATTGTTAGAACACTGGTTTTAATTCTTTTTATTTCATCAACTATATTTATCTATTGTGCTAGTCATAATTTTTATTAGGATATTATTATTTTTATTTATAAAAACTTAATTCACCCCCCTCTTAGGTTGTCTTTTGGGTAACATCAATATTTTATTTTGATAATGTCAAAGGGTGAGATGAATTATGATTTATATATAAATTATTTCATAAAAAATTTGTTAATAAATGGGGAGAAAATACAATACAATTAAATGCATGTATTATGATTGTTGAATATTTTTGTTGCATTTATTCACGTAAAATTTTGTGTCAAATTCATACTTGTATTGTCATCATAAAAAGGAGGAGATTTTTAATCATGTGGTTTAATTTTGATGATGTTTGAAATATTAAGGGATAAATTATGATTTTTTAATATACATAAGTGTATTTTCTTTGACACAAAATTGTATCTGTTAAAATATATGTTGTATGATATATTTATTATAAATATTATTTAAATCGAAATTACTTTGCAAGATATGATTTTACAAAAATATTTTATAAAATTTACTATTTACGTTTTGAAAAAATACAGTTGGTCACTATTTATTTTTTGAAAAATTTGATATTGATTAGTTGTATTCATTTGAAAAATGTGATATTGGTGAGTTGTTTTCTTTTGACAAAATTTGATATACTCACATGGAATGGTTAGTTATTTTTATTAGAACGTATCTAAAATCTCTACAATAATTACAAAGATTTTAAAAGGGTATATATTTTTATATCTAATATAAATATTATTTAAAGATATTTTACTATGCATACAATTATTTTAATAGAGAAATTACTGTGCAATTAAATATTTTAATATAAAAGTTACTATACGTTCACTGTATATCATTTGATTTTACGGCAAAAGTGTTGAAATATTTGTATCACTATTCATCAAAAGCGACGTTTGGCCAATTGTTTCAAACTCCTCGTGGGCGTGTTCTCTGCGTGTATTTGAGCTGCAAATCTTCTCCGCATGGTTTAGTCGATGCCTCGTGATTTGTTAGAAGATATATGTTCAACAAATATATTTTCTATATATATATATATATAGGAGTGTTTTGTTTGTAAGAAAAAAAAGAAAAAGGAAAAAAAGGAAGTGAAGAGGAGAAAAAATTGTTATATTAAAATATTCTCAAATATTGTATTGTGCTTCATTGAGTTATATTTTTTGTGAGAAAATTTGTTGAGAGTTTGAGAAAATTGTAAGAGGGTTTTCTATCCCTTATTCTTTTTATACTTGTAAAAAGATAGAGTTTTTGTGAGTGATTTTTTTGAATAAAATTATTTGGATTAGATGTGACTAGGCACCGGATTCAAAACTACTCAAGTTATTTTTTGTGAGTGGTTTTTGGGATAAAATCACTTGGTTAGGTGTGACTAGACACCGGATTCTAAACTAGTCTGTAAAAGTTCACTCATCTGTGAAGGTAGTAGTGTAATTATTATTTGAAGCATGGTGAAGAAATTCTCGAAGAGGATACTTGGGGAGTGGACGTAGGTCTGACGTGCCGAACCACTATAAATCTTAGTGTTTGATTTTCTCTCCCTATCTTTTTTACTTTTATATTGATAATTATTGTTCTATTTTTTAATTGTTAAAATTTGAATATTGTATTTATTATTTTTAATATTGTAAAATTATTTTTAATAAACCAATTCACCCCATTTTGGATTGTCTACCTGAGATAACAAATACTAACAATTGGAATCAATTGGACTAATTTGTGACAAAGTAAAAAAATTTAAATTAATAAAAATTTGGAAAAATAACAAATCAGTTGAAGGTTGAAAAATAAATTTCAGATTAATGGTAAAGTTTATGGACTTTAATTATTAAAATCCTAAACTTTTCCATGTGTATGTAATTATTTTTGAAAAGTTAACTTGATTTTTAATTTTTTCTTAAAATTAAAAGGGCCAATCAACAAAAAAAATCAAAGTATAGAGACTAGCAGTATAATTTATCCTAAATTTAACTATTTGTAACTTTTTTTTTTTTTCCCCATGTAAAATGACATTACTAACATCACAAAATGATATTTCCTATTTTGAGATGAGCAAAATAAGTCACCTCTTTTTTTTTTTTCAAAATAATGTCAATTTTTTTTTGTTTATTTTTCTGTTCCGTCTTGTGTAGGCAAACTAAAATGTAAAAAAAATTGAAAAATTCTAAACAAAATAAATAAATAAGTCAAAAAATCTACTGCTTTTTTTTTATTGTTTATTTTTGTCTTTTTTTTATTTTTAAAAAAATTAATTTTCTATTACGTCTCATCAAACTAAATCTAGAAATCTAAGGTTTTTTGAATTTTTTTTACTAAAGATTAAAATAAGTCCCAAAAAAATACTGACCTGAAACACCTACTTAAGGTGTCCTTGAAAATGTATACTATAAAGTTCTTTTATCTATACTCCTCAGCATTGAGGGAATATTATTCGGTGTTCATAGGGCACCACATAGTATATGTCACACATTGATTAAATTATTATGTCCTTTTATTTTTTTCTATCACTCAACACATTATGGATTTGTTTTCTTTCACAATTATGGAGCACCACCTGTTTGTGCCGTTGGGCCCAGGTGTGAGTGTGATTTGGATTGGTTTAATTTAAGAGTAAATTAAAACTAAGTCATTACTTATGTTTTCATAAAATTTGAAACCAAATCAAACCATGAAAATCTCGGAACCAACCAAACCAAATCACTGAATCACGGTTCAATTTGATTTGGAATTACGATTTTTAGAAACACTATCAGCATTCATAAAATTACAAAACATTATTCACAACATAAGAATTATTTAGATAGATGTTTAAAACTAATTCTACCACTATACAATAACACATTTGAAAAAATAAAAATGTAATTTATGTGAATATATTTAATATTAATAAAATATTTGAGTGTTTACAGTAGTTAGCAAATTAAATATATGTATATTTATATATATATATATATATGGTTCGGTTCGATTCGGTTTTAAAACGGATTTGTAACTATAAAATCACTGATCGAACTATGAAATATGATTCGTCAATTTTAAAAACCAAGATCAAATCGTATAATGAGAAAATCTAATCAAATCAGGCAATTTGGTCTCAATCAGTTTTTGATTTTTGGGTAAATTACACTGACACTTCTGAGATTTGGTCCGATTACATCTTATTCCTTGATGTTTTAGAAATTATATTTTCACCCATATGTTTAATAGTCTTATTTCACAAACCCCTCCTGCTGTGAAGTGCATGTTAGATCTGTTAAGAGAATCTTGATGACAAAAACAAAAAGTAAGAAAAAGTGACCGAATTGCCCTTTGAAACCTTAAATAGTCTTTTGTAACCTTATATCCTATTCAAAACTACCAATATACCATAAAGAAAATGGTCCAATCATAACAGTTGTCATTTTTTCTGAAACTCTAGCAACAAAATATTTACATTATTTTATTAATTTCTACATGTAGACGTTTAGGGGCAAAAATGTCTTTTGGTACTAACGTTCATTCTGTCTAAATAATTACATTGATAAGGGGGTCAGTGTAATTTTTTAAATACTCCCTCCGTCCAAAAATATTAGTCCTTTATTCCATTTTTCATTGTCCCAAAATATTAGTCCTTCTTAAAAAATCAAGTACAAAAATAATATAAATTTCTCATTTTGCCCTTCTTTTAAATTAATAAACAATATAAAAAGTACAATTATAACATTGATATTTTCAAAAAATGTACTATCAAAAGGATAATTTTGGAAAATCAATTTTTTTCAAATGCAATAATTGTACTATTAAAAAAAGTTAAATTTCTTAAAAAAGACTATTATTTTAAAATGGAGAAAGTATTAAAGAATAATATGTATTAAATCTGAATTTCATGATGTAGGTGTAATTTACCGGAGATTTTTTCGTCATAGATTGAGCCCATGTGGATGTGGTTCATGCAACTAGTCATGGGAGTGATGATCATGCAGTTATAGAGAGTCATATAGTGCTAGACAGCCAATAATTTTATTTTATTTTTTTAAATCAACTTACAGATTTTATAAAAGTATTTTAAAATTAAATTTGCAAAATAAATTTATTTTAATGTGATTCATTATGATAATTTTTCTCAACGCAACTTTTCAAAAGTGCACAGTTTACATAGAGAAAACTATGTGTGCCCTTAAAAGGGATAAAATAATAAGAAATTATGATTTTTTATGATGAAAGTTATAAATATTTGTACTCTTATGAATACTATGACAACTATTTGTCTTGATAAATATTGACCGTGATATAGGATGCATATATATATATATATATATATATTTATATTTATTTTTTTTGAACACAAAAAAAAGATTCTGTGGTATCATCATGGCTCCGTTGGGTTCTAATCCCGGGATAACCGGTTGTCAGGAATTAACCCCCACCAAGTAAGGGACCCATCACCAGGACATCAATGGAGAGTAAACACACGCCACAGCAATGGACAGGAGTCGAGGGGATTTACAGAGTGTGTTTACTGAAGTGATTTCAAACACTCCCTCCCTAAGAATCGACCCTGGCACGCGGTTGTGAAATGCCCCATATATAGGATGTATATATGGTATCCATATTATTAATAATAATGTGATGTATCTCAAATTTATTTTGGCTGTGATTTACTTCTCTCGCAACACATTAAAAGTTTAAATTTCGACTGTAAATTTTATTTTCAGAATACGTAATTTCTCCAAAAGTGTATAACTATCACCCCCATTTGCCTTTAACGAGAATTGAATTGCCGACGGGTTAAAAGTCGTTGACAACTTTCTAAATTCAGTAGGTCTACAAATTCTGAAAAAGAATTAAAAAATTACCTAAAATATATAATCCAAGACCATAATTCATTCATGGAGTGATCTCCACAAAGAGAAGATCAAATCTACACCCTCCATTTCAAATTCTAAGACATTTTCTGATTATCAGTGTTTGGGAAGTGAGTTTTTATGTAGATTTTAGTAAATGTAGGTTTTTATGAGATAAAAAAATTTTAGTGTTTGGGAAGATAGTTGGGTTTTTATGTGATTGGATGTGATGTTTGTGAGAAAAAAATGAAATGATTATGGGGTTGGATGTGATATTTTATTTGAATGTGTTTTTTTTTTTATTTTGCAAAACTTTTGTCTTTTAATAAAAAAAATAAGAAAAAAATTTGGGAACAAAGTTCCCAAACACCATAGACTTTTCCTTGTCAATTATTAGGGTCAAAATGGCAAGGAGGGTTTTTGACATGGGGTCAAAAGTAGGCGGTAGGCGTGTGACAATGGGAGATTCTTGTCTCTCCTGTGGCTTTCTCAATAGCGATGGTTGAATAAAAAGCTTTACATATGTATGTTATAGAAGATCTTTTATTGAATCTTCTATGATCTAATTAAATCTTCTGTGAATTGACATTTGTTGTTTGAAACAAAAAAGCATTAGACATTGAAATACATACGTTGTTAAATACACAATATACATATATTTTAAATCTTGTATGATCTAATTATATATCTTCTTTGAACTACTACATTTAGGGGTTGTTTAGAATGTCATAAATAAGTGTGTTTTTTGACTATTTGGACTAGCCATTGTATGATGTTTTATGCTACAAAACTTTTACCATGTTGTATTTTTTCTATTTTTTTTAAAATTTAATTTTCTCTTTCATTTTGCATGAGCAAGTTGGTTACTTGAATGAGCCAGAGCCAGAGCCAATTGTGAGACTCAAATCGATGAACCATCGATCCAAAAAAAAAAAAAATCAATGAACCATGAGCACTTGTATTTTCTGATGCTCTTTTTTTTTTTCCCCCTTTTTTTTCTGCCTCTTTAAATTTTAATAGTTATGAATTGCCTCTACAAGTAAAAGTGATCTCAAGAACTAGAGAAGTTTAAAGGTGATCTCAAGAACTATTGAAGTTTAAAGGAATAAACAAAAATATATGTCAGAAAACAAAAAATCTAATTCCTTTCAAACCCCCAACCTTTCACTTTAAAGGGGGAGTACCAAACACATATGTGAGTGTTTGGAAAGTGGTTATTTTTTAAGTTTTTTAATTTTTTAGTTATTTTAATTTTTGTGTTTGGGAAAGTAGGATGAGGCCTCGTTTGGGAACCTTTCTTTTTAGCCAAAAAATCAAAAGTTACTAAATTAGCGAAAAAGTCAACAATCCATACCAAAAAGTCAAAGGTTCTCTTTTCTCTCTATTTTTTGCACATCTTTTCGTAAAAAGTCAAAAAGTCATCCCAAACATACTAGTTTTTTTTAGCTCATATTTTAGCCAAATAGTCAAAAAGTTACTAAATTATCCTGTTCCCAAACGAGGCCTGAATTTTTATTTAAGTTGTGTATTGAAAAATATGTTTGAAATAATGTTTGAAGCTGAAATGACAAATTTGTCCATAACCTCATTTTTTTCAAAATAAGTCTAAAGGAACAAAATTATCATTTATTTTTTGAAATGATGGGGTTGTCGCAACTTGTACCCTCACTGTCGAGCTGTGTATATATATATATATATATATGTATATTTTTGAATTCAATGGATTAGCGTGGCTAAATTTTTTTTTTTATATATTTGAGGCTAAAATAGTCTCTAGCCACAATTCCCAAACACCGCCAATATATACCAGTTGATCCGTATGATGCATGAACTAATTTTATTTTTTAAATAATATTTTACAATACATTGTATGTGTTATAAAATAATAATATTAATTTTAATTTAAAATTAAAGTGTGATTCTAATTATTTATTTTGATAATCTTAGCACTATTATTCTATAAAAATGTTACTTCAATACTTATATATAATAACTTTAGTTACATTATTTGTGTATTTTGATAATTTTAATCCTATTGTGCAATAAAAGTGTAATTATCATATAATAATTTTATATTATATATATATATTAAATTATAAGATAATAAAATAAACACTCATTTTGATACTAAAAATAATAATTAAATTGAAAGGAAAATTAGTAACATAAAATTAAAAATATTTCTAATTATTTAATTTTCTTTTACATTCATTTGAAAAATAAAAATATGTAGAAATAAAAGTTACACAAAATTTATTTAAAAAATTAAGTATAAATATGTTGTAGTTGGATTAAGAAGAAAATACATAGATTAATTATGTGGAGTATTGATTTTTTCTTTAATATTCTTTTTTGAATTATTCATAGTTATTGCATATAGGTTTATAAAATTTAGGGTAAATTATGCAAATGGTCCTTGTAATTTACTCGTTTTATCCTTTTGGTCTCTGTTGTTTCAATTTAATCAATTTTGCCCATGAATTTTACGGATTGTTTCATATTAGCCTAATAAATAACGGCGGTTAAGTTTGATTGACGGAAAATCAAATGATGTGTCAATTTAGTCGCTGTAATTTATAGGATGTGTTAATTTGGTCCATGTATTTTATAAGAAAGTCAAAATAACAGGGACCAAATTGATACACCATTTGAATTTCCATCCATCAAAGTTAACCGCCGTTATTTATTGGATCAATATGACACAATCCATAAAATTTAGGGGCAAAATTGATCAAATTGAAACAATATGGACCAAAATGATAACATGAGTAAACTACAGGGACTACCGCTGTAATTTGCCCTAAAATTTAAATTAAATATAAATGTTTCATAATAAAGAATTTTATGTTAAATAAAAAACTCAATATAAATTAATTATTAGATATTAATAAGGTAGATGAAAACATAAAAAATATCTTTAATATTTAATAGAAAAAAATTAATTCGTAAAATATTAATTAATTCTATAGATAGTTCATATAAATAAAATTCTTTTACATATTAGATTTTAGTATTCATTACGTATAAGAAAATTATTGTACCATTTTTAAAAAGTAGGAGAGAAGAATACTGCACCACATGGAAGATAAAAAAAGAAAAATGTTATAGGTCTTAAATTTTCTATCAAATAAATGATCAAATGTCTTATATGGGTGTGGAATCTGCAAATTTGGTAAAAAATTTTGTATCTCTAACATTATCCGAGAAAGAGAAAAAAATAAAAGAAAATAGTAATATGCCACATAGGAAAGAGAAAAAAAATTGAAAATAAGCACTATTTTTAATAATATATATATGGTGATTTTTATTTTTTTTTTAAAATTTTCAAATTCTTGATGCGGTCATTTATGTATTGAAAATGTTTTTTAGCTCGAAAAAATCGACCCCGAATGCCCCTAAAGCCCAAAACGACGTCGTTTTGGGCTTTAGGTTTTTTTTTTTTTTTTTTTCTCTTTTTTTTCTTTTTTTCCGCCATTGTTGACGCAGAGGGAGAGGGAGAAGAGGGAGAAGAGGGAGAGGGAGAGAAAGAGAAGAGAGGGAAGAGGAAGAGGAGGTCATCGCTTGTCGCAACTACTCCCCGTCATAGACTCCTTGGCCGTCGTCACTGCAGCTCCGCCGTCCCCCTCCTTCTCCTCCTCCCCTCTCCCTTCATTTTTTAGGCCCCCTCCAGTCCCCTCCTCCCTTCTCCTCCCCCTCCCCATCCCCCTTCTTCGTCTTCTTCTTGCTTCTTTCGCTGTAAAAAAAAAAAAAAAAAAAAAAAAAAAAAAAAAAAAAAAAGAAGAAGAAGGGATTCAGGGCATTTGGGGGAGCTCAGATTCGAGCTCCCAATCACATCTCTTTATGTATTTACCAAGTAGGTCTTGTATTTTCACATTATATATATATTTTATTTTAGGCAATGCTATTTACTCTTAACATTTTACTTTGGCCTCCCATTTTTTTAAAACTCCACTCAGCTAAATAAGTCTCTTCTATTTTTTCTTTAAACCTCCACCTTAATTCCAACTATACCGTCTCCCTAATCCATCCTCCTAACCCAACTATTGCCAATTCCGACGACACCCTCGTCCACCATCTCCATCTCCGGCAACCATAGTGTAAATTCATGGTGACTGTGTTGTTCTTTCGAGTGCCACAAAGCTCAAGAAGAAAGCTTTAGGCTGTGTTTGATTAGACTTTGAAAGTGTAATTCTACCATTTGATTTCAGTATGGTGTTTGTTTACAGTTTTTAAAATTTGATTCGACACCCACTTTTCAAAACACGTCTACCTGGTCATTCTCTCGGACGTCCCCTGGACATCCAGCCAGTTGATCAGCTTGTTGATCGAAACAGTATTCGGTTTTTTTTTTATATATTTTAAATAAAAAATATTTTGAGAATTTTTTGTAAATTTTTTATGAGTTTTGAATAGAATTTTGGGTTGTGTACTTGGTAATGAGTTGTAAATTTTTGAATCAAATATCATATGTCACATCACTCAATTCAAACTCAATTCAAAACTATTTTCAAAACTAATAACCAAATAAATTTTTCATACTCAAATCATAATTTCAAAACTTACAAACTTAAAATATAATTCTATTCTCAAATCATAATTCTAAAACTCTACCAAACGCAATTTATATTTTCTCTCTCACTTTCTGTTCTCATCAAACAATTCTTTGGAAAATGGCCGAAACTTGTAGGAACCCATTAATCTATGTTCTTTTTGTTTCTATATATGTATATAATTTGTGTATATGTGTGTTCTTGATTGTGGGTATGTATATCTATACTATTATTAAGTGAAAATCTAAATTGATTTAGTGAAATATTCTTCTCCTCATGTTATGTGACAACTTTATATGTATTAAAATAAAAAAATATTACATACAACGTAAGTAAGTTTTGAATCCAAGACTTTGGATTTCATTAGCAACATACTTATTACTTAAGTAACATACATATTATGATATTAAATTCTTTATTATTTGTTTTTATTGTTAATTATCTGAATTGCACACGTATCGCATATGCCACCTGCTAGTATATATGTAATTGATCTTTGTATTTGAATAAATTTGTTGTCTGATATAATTTCATTGATTTCAGATTCACACTCATAATTCATCGCCATAGCTGTTGAAGTAGCGAAGATTGTTGGAGATATAAATCAAATTCAAGACCTAATTTTTTAATACTCTGTTTTCTTCATGTTCTTTACAACCCGTCTTCTCTTTCTGGAGAACTAGGGTTAGGATTTGGAGATTGCAACCCCCATCTCCATAGATTGTTGGAAAAAATGATTTTTTTGGTGATTTTAATTTAATATTAAAGTGTGGTGATTTTAATTAAATATTAAAGTAGGTCCCAATCATCTATTGTGTTAGGTCTAAGTGGGCCAAAAACCATTGAGATTTAAATAAAAAATTGCCAAGAAATTGCCTCATGATATGTTAAATTCATAAATGGGATTTTAAAGGGTATTTAAATCATTTTTCTTAGCTAAAGGGTGTGAATCTTTTGGGCATCCAAACTTTTCAATTTTTTGAAAAGGGGCTATGGATGTTGGTTAATGGTGTTTTAATGACTAGCCTTAAAGGCTGGAGGTTCTTCTTCTCTCTCCTATACATGTATAAATTGAGACTCTCCTGTCAAGTCTCAATATAGAAATTTTTGCTTCAATTTTACAAGTTAGTTTGCCAGAAAGTTCTTACTGTGAGAGAGTGCTGCCACTGTTTTTGTTCGTTAAGCTAGACAGAGAGTGCTTCTGCCGTAGCTGGTTTTTGACCGTCGTATCCTGGGAGACAGACGCTGGGATTCCTCAAGCACTCAACCCGTGAGGCGGCAAAATCTATTTTAAGAAAACTGCTACCGTGCAGGCTTCAGTTTGGTTTCTTTACCATTTTATTATTTTGTGTATTTCTGTTGAAATTTAGTTGTAATTATCAGCATATGTTCTTGGTATATAATTTTGATTTCTTTATAAATCTATTTATTTAATTTCATAATTTGGACAACATAGATCTCAACTGTTGGAGACGCTATTGGGTCGCGGTTGTTTGAGGCGACATTGGGGTTGCAGCTAGTGGCAATGTGGAGGAAAGTGTGGCCGATGGTGACAGTGGGTGGTGATGGCAGCAGCGCAGTTGTGGTAGATTTAGATCTAGAGTTAGGGTTTTAGGAGAAGAAGAAGAAGAAAAAGGAGAGAAGAAAGATGATTGGGAGGACGGTGATGGTATCGATGCGGTGGTGGAAAGAAAAATGAGGAGGAAGAGAAAGAGAGGTGGAAAGGGGTTGGCGATTAATGTTTGAGAAAATATGGCTAGGAGATTAGGGATGAGGGTAATAATGAAATTTTATGTTTAGACAAAATTGGAATAAAAAAATAAAGGAAGTGAGGGTTCTAAAAAAAATGTAGTGGTAAATAACAACACTCTTTATTTTCTAGGAGTTTTCTTAGGTGTGCAACCCACAAAAGGTGTAAGTGGGTTGCACACCATGTGCCACTTACACAGAAGGTATAAGTGTAAGGTGTAAATGTAAGGTGTAAGGTGTAAGTGAGTTGCACACCATGTGCCACTTACACAAAAGGTGTAAGGTGTAAGGTATAAAAAGTGTAAGTATAAGGTGTAAGTGTAAAGAATAAGGTGTAAGGTGTAAGTTGCACACCATAACCAAACCCTATTTTCTATTAGTTCTTTGGTCACTAATGAAGAGATCTTAAATTCGACTCTTATGAGTGAAATGAGAGGTACCACTTAAGTACTTGAAAGGAGAGTGTATGAGTTCAACTCTTTTAAGTATTATTTTAATAATTAATCATTAACTTTTACCGATATATTTAAATAAATAAAATTAATATATATATATATATATATTTTTGTCAATGACGAGATCACTCCAATTGGTCAATCTTACTATAATAATATACAATTTTATAAATAAACACTGAACATGCATAATCATTATAATCACTTGCAAATGTGGTACATCAATTAAGTCTAATTATTTTTACGTTATGTGAAATTTAAAAATTATAATGGTCCATTTTGAGAATATAGATTAGAAGTTAAAAGTCAGTTTTTAATTTATTTTGAATCACATCTTCTCTCACAAAAAATAGAAAAAAAAAATTAAAAAAATCAAAAAATTAACTTTTAACTATCTTCCTAAAACACCTTAATATATGTTTTTAAGCCATAGCTACCAAGTCACCTGTGCAAATTTTAATATGATGATAATATTGTATAAGATTTATGGTCCCGTTTGTTTTCAGAGGTAGAATGGAGGAAATTTTTAGTGAAGGGATTGATAATGAGGGGAATAATTGTGTTTGTTTTGATTAGGGGTGTGCATAATACCGCCGAAACTGCCGAAACTGCGAAAATCACACCGAGCCAAGGCAAATTCGTTATTATTTGCCAATCGAACCGTCGGTTTTTGGTAAGAAAAATGACAAATTCTAGTAACACTTTTATTAATCCGCCGGTTTCTATTTTTCTTCCAAACCACACCGACCCACACCGCTATTAAATCATGTTTTATAAGATTTTAAAAATTCTTTTTTACTTAAGTTTGCTTGTTGTTCTATACCTTAGAATATAGTATTACATTACTGCTCAAGGGGAATTCAAGATGTCAGTAATCTAAAATAAAGTTGGATTCCAATTCACTTTTCAATCTTTTTTTTTTTTAGCCATGTTGCAAACTTGCATCAGCTCACTTTTCAATCTAAATACTTTTCAACAGTAAACATTTTTAATATATTGTAAACCCTGAATGATATTAATTTTATGTATTGTATTTGATCATTGTACCTTCCACAGATACTTGTAATGAACTGATGGTATAGTCGTTGATATTATCATGTTGTTGCTACACTTGCTGCATTAGAAGAAAGCTTCGCAAAATGCTTAACATCACGGTATCTCTCGTCTTTTTTTTACTCTTTGATTTAAGTTTTGTAATTTGAATTATATTTTTTATAAACCGCCAATCCGCCCGAACCGCCAAGGCAAATTTGCCATTATTTGCCAACCGAACCGCCGATTTTTGATAAGGAAAATGGCAAATTCTAATGACACTTTTATCAATCCGCCACTCGCCATACGGTTTCTATTTTTCTCTCAAACCGCACCGACCCGCACGGCGCACACCCCTAGTTTTGATGATAGTTGTTGGTATAAGAATTGTTAAATTATTTTTATATAAAATAAATATAAATAATAAAACAAATAAAAAAAATAAAAAAACATTAAACATTAATATTAAAAAAAAAAATGCCCAACATGTAAAAAAGTAGAAAAAAATAAAACAAATAAAACAATGATTTTTACTTAACAAAACATACAAAAAATTGAACATTAATCTTAAAAAAAAATGCCCAACATATAAAAAATTTTAAAAAAAATTAGTCCGATTAACTATTTTTTTAACATCAAGTGTTGGAGGCCCATTCGAATCCCCTCCCCAAGGGGATTCATAATCCAAAGAGGATTACAAATTCTCTCTTCATCTTGGGAACTTTGGGTGTGTTTGATTGGACGAACTGGAAAAGAGGGGATTAGAATCCATCGGACTTGAGTCCTGGGATTGGAATCCTCTGGACTATTTGGTTGGATTGGATATGTATCATGTGTTTGTTTTTTCATGGGATTAGATGTCCGGACTGTGAATCTCCCAGACTATTTTTAGTGAATCCAACGTTTGGTGGGACGGACTGGATAGAATAAATGAACAAATGACTATTTTACCTTTTTTTAATTGTTTTTAATTATTTTAATTATTTTAATATTTTAATTAAATTTGTTTTAATATTTTAATAAATGAACATATCTTTAATATTTTAATTTTTTTTAGTTAGATTAAATAAAAAATTATTTTATTTTATTTTTTACACAATTAAATAAATTTATTTTTAAAAAAATAAAAATAAAATATCAATAAAAATATATATTATTTTTTTAATTAAGATTTTAAATAAATTTGTTTTAAAAAAAATAATAATCAAAAAATGAAATTAAATAAAACATCTATTAAATTTAAATAATGAAATTAAATAAAACATAAACAAAATTTTAAAATAAAACATCAATAAAATATGCATAAAAGATTATTATAAAAAATTAAATAAATAAAACATCAATAAAAAGTTAAATAAAATTATTTTATTTTTAAATTGAGACATTTAAATTTTATTGGATTTTATTAAATATAATACATAATTAAATAGTAGAGGGTCAAAATGGTCATTTCATCATCTAATTCAAACAGTGATTAGTCCCCCACTTTCTGTCCCACACCCCCAAAGATAGATAGTCCCCCATATGGGGGACATGGAGTCCGGCCGGACATGGAGTCCGCCGGACTAAAAAAAAATCAAACGGCGGATAAGGAACACTATTTGGACTCAAGTCCAAATAGTGGATAGTCCCCCCAATCCCCCCAATCAAACAAGGCCTTTGTTCCCAATTTTTTTTCTCATTTTTTTCACTAAAAGACAAAAATTTTGCAAAATCAAAAAAAACACATCCAAACAAAATATCACATCCAATCCCATAATCATTTCACTTTTTCTCTCACAAACATCACATCCAACCACATAAAAACCCAACTATCTTCCTAAACACTAAAAATTTTTTATCTCATAAAAACCTACATCTACTAAAATCTACATAAAAACTCATTTCCCAAACACTCACAAAGATAATGAGTCCACCTCACTATCAATCTCAATCCCCTCTCTATAACCCCAAACAAACTATGCCATTAGCGTTTTACTTTTGATCTATG
This sequence comes from Camellia lanceoleosa, assembly GCA_025200525.1. Classification (NCBI taxonomy): domain Eukaryota; kingdom Viridiplantae; phylum Streptophyta; class Magnoliopsida; order Ericales; family Theaceae; genus Camellia; species Camellia lanceoleosa. The sequence goes on along the minus strand of CM045758.1, from coordinate 56,809,545 downwards.
TAAAAAAGGAGAAATAACACGTCAGCGTGAGGATTGAAATTTTTTTCCAAATTAATGATGAAATTTATAAATTGTAATTATTAAATGGAAAAAGACTTCCAGTGAAAGTGATCCCACCACCCCCTTGGTCTCACAGCCCCCATTGGGAAAAATTCTCTAAAAAATTCTAGGACCTTGTTTGGGAAAGTCTAAAATAACTAAATAAGTATAAAATGATAAAATAGATTAATTTAATCAATAAGATAAAATATTATATTCAAATCACAATTATTTTATTTATTTATTTTTTTTGTCACAACCCTCACATCTAAACCAAAAAAAAAAAACTTTTAATCAGAGTTAATTTAACCATATTAAGGCCTTGTTAGTCATGTATTAAAAAAGTCAAAAAGTCAAAAAGTCATTATCCTATTTAAGTCACATCATCTTATTTAAGTCATATCACCTCTCTACCACATCATTTCAAACTCAACCCAAACCTAACTCATATTTCATAAAAAATCAAAAAGTGCACTTATTTAGAACATCCCAAACCACCCATAAATTAGTTAAAAATTATGCTAAATTAACTCTTCTCAAAGAGGGTAACGAAAGTCAGCTTGCTTGGTTCTATTTTTCTAAAAACACTTTTCAGAAAATTTATTTTCTTATTTTTCATATTTTTTTATTTTTACTAAATTTTTTTAATATTTTAAGTAATTTTTGTTACTTTTTAGACACACCTAATATAAATACACCTAAAAAGTAAAAAAAATATTTTAAAATTCACTTAATACCAAAAATACAAAAACAATACAAGAATTCAGTATATTTTTTATATTTTTATGTATTTATTAATTTTTTAAAATATTTTTTCACAAATTTTTTACTTTTTAGATACATCTAAATAAGGTGCATCTAAAAAAGTAAAAAAAATGTTTAAAATTTTAAAAATATTCACTAAAAATAAAAAAATTAAAAAATTAAAAAACTTAATTTTTAAAAAATTTAATCTAAAAAACTCAAATCAAATATGTTTGGTTTACATTTGGGAGATGAGTTTTAGAAAAAAAATTTCTAAAAAATTGTTTGGTTTGAGTTTTTTTCAAAAAAATTTCAAAATCACTTTCTCTCTCTTACACATCAATCAATTACTTTTTCTCTCTCCTCTCTCCTTCTCAATCACTTTTTCTCACACACACACCTACTCAAATTATCCCAAAATATCAAATCATCCCAAACTTCCAAAAAAATAACTCTCCCAAAATATACAACCAAACAAATCAAAAAAATTTATAAACTCTCTCTCTAAATTTTTTTTCGAAAACAACTCTTCCAAAAACAAACCCAAGCAAGCCCACAGTTTTTTTTACACATTAATTTTCGCACTCAAATGAATGCATAAATTAATATACATCAAAAAAATAATTAAAAAAATGTAAATATATAATTTTTATAATTTTATAGGGTGCGACAAGGGGGTAGTTGAAGGCACCATCACCAAACTGGTAGGTGCCGTAAAGTAGGACTGCTCCAGCCGTCCGGCCTACAGTTAGCCCCATCTCACGTCAACGTCCCATGCATTACCTAATGCGGTGGCTTAGGAAGTACAAGATACGGTTACGATTACATTATAAAAGTATAATGTTAAAGATGTCAAAAATATCATATATAAAAGTGAAATTTATAGGAAATTTATTTGATGTGAGTCTCATATTTACGTGAGATATTTAATAAAAATATTGATAAAATTTATTGAGTTTTTTAGTATTTTTTTTATGATATATAAATTAATAGGTGATCTGTGCAATATACGGAAATTTATTTTTAAAATAAAGTTTTGATTTGAGTCTTAATACTTTGGGTTGTTTTGGAAAGATGGTTAAAAATTGATTTTTTGGCCTTTTTTTTTTTATACTTTTTTTGAAAAAATATGCAAAAAATATGAGTGATGATGTGACTTAAAATGTTTTAAAAGCTGAAAGATGATTTTTAATCATCTTCCCAAAATAGTCCTTTATGTGTAGAAAATTTTAATAATTGAAAATCAAACACAAACATATTTGCTAATGACTAATGACAATTTTTGTTACTACATGCTAATAAAAATAATTTATTTCAAAGTTAGTACAAAAAAAAAATATATATATATATATATAATCTCAATCTGAAATCAAATCCTCATTTGTATTAATTAAATTTACCAAAAATAAAAAATATCACTTATATCAAAATATTTTTTTTTCTGAAAAAAATAAAAATAACGAAAAATTTTATAATATACAAATTATGACTTGGTTATAACTTAGGCCCCGTTTGTCAAGTGGGTTGGGGCTAAAATAGCCACAAAAGACAAAACATGCTATTTTAGCCCAAAAAAACAAAACATCACATCCAACTCATAATCATTACACTCTTCTCTCACAAAAAAACTCAAAAAAGTCAAAAAGTCAAAAAGCCCTTCCCAAACCAAGCTTTTAAGCCCAGGCCAAAATAGCCAAAAAAGCCAAAAAGCCAACCCACTTCCCAAACCCACCCTTAGGGTATATTATATTATGATGTGTTACAAAAGAATAACTTTAATAATTTCAATTTTTAAATTTATGTGACATATCATAATAATCGTAAAATTTTTATTCCAGTCAAATTATTTTTGCATGTCTTATGGTAGAGCTCATGAAGGTGCATTATCAGTAATACTATAAATTCAAAATTTTTTATTTCAAAATTATTTAAGAGACATCAATAAGGCATCGTTTGGGAAGTAATCGTTTTAGCCTAAAAGTCAAAAAGTTATTAGGCCTCGTTTGGGAACCATCTTTTTTAGCCAAAAAGTCAAAAAGTTACTAAATTAGCCAAAAAGCCAACAACCCATACCAAAAAGTCAAAGATTCTCTTTTCTCTCTACTTTTTGCACATCTTTTCTTAAAAAGCCAAAAAGTCATCCCAAACATACTAGTTTTTTTTAGTTCATATTTTAGCCAAATAGCCAAAAAGTTACTAAATTAGCCTGTTCTCAAACGATATCAAAAAGCTTATAACTTATACTAAAAAATCAAAAATTCTTTTTTCTCTTTATTTTTTGCACACCTTTTTCTTAAAAAATCAAAAAGTCATTCTAAATATATTAATTTTTTTCTTCATATTTTAACCAAAAAATTAAAAAATTATTAAAATAGCTTATTTTCAAACGAGGCATAAGTGTCTTAAATATACACAATTATTTTTTTTTTGAATCATTATTCTTTAAAATAATACTCCATATTATTTATCATTTGGCTTTTGTCAATTTATCTTCTAAAAGTTTAACAAAAAAATATTGAGTTATATTATTTTAATCAATCAATATTAAATTGGACACTACACGTACATGTAAATTACTTTTAGAAATATGATGTCTGATATAAAATTACAATGGAATTAACTTTAATTAATGTAATGATATTTTACATTATAATATGAGTTACAAAAGAATAATATTAATTTTAATTTAAAATCTTAACCTTGTCGTTATATAAAAGTGTTACTTAAATACTTATAATAATAAATTTAGTTAAATTATTTGTTAATTTTAATAATTTTAGATCTATTGTACTATAAAAGTGTAATTATCATATAATGATTTCATATGATATATATTAAATTATAAGATAGTAAATGAACACTCATTTTGATATTAAAAATGATAGTTAAATTAGACAGATAATTAGTAATATAAAACTAAAAGTGATTCTTAATTTTTATATTTATTTGGATAATAAAAATATGTAGAAATACAAGTACACAAAATTTATTTAAAAAATTAAATATAAGTATATTGTGATTGGATTAAGAAGAAAATACATAAATTAATTATGTACAGTATTGATTTTTTTTCTTTAATATTCTTTTTGAATTATTCATACATATTGTATATAGGTATATAAAATTTAAATTAAATATAAATTTTTTTAATAAATAATTTCAAGTTAAATAAAAAATTAAATATTAAGGCATCAATAAGATAAAAAAAATATAAAATATAAAAAAATAAATTAATTTGATCTATGTGATGCACATAATTAAGCACATTTTGTCTTATTTACTTATTTATTTATTTGTATATCGAGAAATTTTTTTTTCATATATAATAATAATTAAATTATAATTTTATATATGAAAAATAAGTATTTCTCAAATAAAATTTATATAAAATTAGTTATTATAATTGAAATTGAGTTTGTGTAGAATTTTATATGTAAATGAAAAAAAAATGGTGATATGGCTTTTTTAGGAAAAAAAAAACCTTTAGAATATGCTATATAAGAAAAAAAACACTACTTATATATATATATATTAACAGTTGACCTGTGTAATGCATGTGTTATTTTTTATTTATTTATAAATATTTGATGGTACAATATGTATTATAAAAGAAAAATTAAAACTAAAAATGATTTTAATTATTTATTTTTATAATATTGGCGTTATTGTTCTATAAAATTGTTACTTGAATACTTATATATATTAATTTTAGTTAAATTATTTGTGCATTTTGATAATTTTAGTTCTATTATATTATAAAAATATAATTATCATATAATAATTTTGTATGATATATATTAAATTATAAAATAGTAAAATAAATACTCATTTTGATATTAAAAATAATGGTTAAATTAGAAGAAGAATTAATAACATAAAATTAAAAGTAATTATAACTATTTAATTTTCTTTTATATTTATTTGGGAAATAAAAATATGTAGAAATAGAAATTATATAAATTTTATTAAAAAAATTAAATATAAATATGTTATAGTTGAATTATCATATAATGATATATAAGATTGCAAAATAAATACTCTTAATTAATTAAAATATCAACACTCTTAATTAAATTAAAATATTAACTATATAAAACAAATTCAATAACAATTAACCAAGAAACACACATAACAACATCTAAGTCTAAAAAGAAAAAAAAATAATGAAAACCTCCAAAGATATATCTCAGTTTGTGAAGTGATTAGTCATTTGTAATATGATGTCAAAATATAAAAGAATTTACTGTTCAACAATTAGAAAAGTAACTCAAGCAGTAAATCCAAACTTTAGATGTTTTTCGAGAATATCATTGTCGTACATGTTTTTCCTTCTGTGAGTTATGATCATATAAAATAATATAGAAAATGAAATATAATTTTGGACTCTTTTGGGAAGAGTGTAATAATCTGATTTTTAGATTATTACCAACCTCTTCTCTCACAAAAAAGCTGATTATAATCTGCTTATAATCAGATTTTCACCAAAAAGCTGATTATTACCAACTTCCCAAAATAAGCCTTTATATATGGAATCACTATAAAATTTAAACGACAAATCCATAATATAGAATTGGTATTGGGTATAAAATAATGCATTAGAAAATAAGGGAAAAAAAAGGCAGTTAACGTAAAATTGGTATTGAATTTTTAGATTATCTCAATTTATAATGAAAAATATATGAAAAAGAGATATTTGTCAAATAGAATTCATATAAAATAAGTAAAGTTAGTATAATTTAAATTAAGTTTTAGTTTGTGTAGAACTCTATGTAATTAAGAAAATATATATTGACATGACTCTATTAGAAAGAAAAAAGAAAAAGAAAACTCTTATAATGTGTCACCTAAGTATAAAAAAATATTACTTTTAGTAATATATATGATATATATATATATATATATAAAATATGATTAGTTGATATTAATTAGGTTAAAAAATTAAGGAAAATGTTTGGGATCCCATTTTGGGGAGACCCCACCACCACCACAGTGATGTGGACCGATGATGTGTTTGTATTGTTTTTTATTTTTATTTTTTATTTTTCTTACTTGGATCAATCACAAGTAAGTGGGGATTGTGAGGGTGATATTTTGTAGGGGGTTTGAATCATTACTGAAAAATTAAACTTACTTTTCAAACTTAATGATATGGCATTTTTTAAAAATATCTAGAAGAAATTACAAATCACGCTTACTTTTCCAAAATAATTATACTCTTTCAAAACAATCAAAGAATCATGGAAAAGTTTTTAATTTTAAATCATTAAAGTTTGAAAAATTTACCATTAATTTCAATTTTTTCTCTAAAAACCCATTGATTTGTTATTTTTTCAGATATTTAAAGTAATTTTCTCTTTCATATCTTCTCTAGTTATCAACTAATTATCTTACTTGCATATCATTAGATTTAGAAACTAAATTAGATTTGTATATCATTTTTCAAAATGAATACAATGGTAGTACAAAACTTAACAAAGTAAGATGGGTAATGGTATGATACACACCCTTTTTGCTATGGTACACACCAAAAAGGATGTGCCTTATATGTAAGTTATGATATTTGTGAGTTTGATTACAATGAGTCATAATTAAAATAATATTATAATTAATCTCACAATAAATCATGACTAATATTATAATAGGTCATGATTATAGACCACAAAACTCATAACCAAAGGTACATAGTACACAAAATTTTCCCAGAAAGATGTATATACAAATAAAATAGGAAATTACAAAACAAACATTAGAATTTAGAGCCGCGATTGGTAGCTCGAAATTAGGGGCCCCGAATGCCCCTAATTTCTAAAACGGCGTCGTTTATATATATATATATATTTTTTTTTTTGCATTTAACGAAGAAGACGGAGAGGGAGGGAGGGGGAGGAGGCCCGGGAGGGGCCCGAAAAAAAGGGGGTCGGCAGAGGCATTTCATGGGGGGGGGCGCGGCGAGCCCGGCGGAGGCGACGCGATCGCGGCCGAGGCGACGCGATCGCGGCCGAGGCGACGCGATCGGCGGCAGAGGCGACGCGATCGGCGGCAGAGGCGACGCGATCTGCTCCCTCTCCCTCTCTCTCTCTCTCCCTCTCTCTCCCTCTCGCGGTTCAGACACCAGAAAGAAGAAGAAAAAAAAAAAAAAAAAAAAAAATTGTGAAACGACGTCGTTTTTTCATTCGGGGAATTCGAGCTGAAGCTCATTCGAGCTCCCAGACATTTCTCTAGAATTTAACCTTTTGTAATAAAATGAGTTCCCTGTTTTTAATTTTATTAATTTAAACTCTAATATTTTTAATTTAAATTATTTGTTTATTTTTGTTAAATAATATAAACAAAAAAAATATTATTTTAGTTATTAAATTTAACAAAGAATCATGTTTTAAATATTTTATGTATATATACCTACGTATATCGAATTTAGTAGCTAAAATATTATTTTCCCTATCGGTTTTACTTAATGACAAAAACAAATAATTTAAATTAAAAATAAATAAAAAATTAAGATTTAAATTGATAAAATTAAAAACTTAGAATTCATTCATGACAAGAGTCAAACTCTGAATTTTCTTTAACTTTTTTTTTTTGGTAATTTTTTGTAATTTTTCCAAAATAAAACTAAAAGTTATAGTTTATTCATTTAATTAAGGGGTTATTACATTTAAGTGAAGTCAAGAAAAGAAAAGTACAAATTCATGAAAAAAGTTTACAAATTTAATTATTAAGATGTATAAAAATTTTCGTTTGATATATATATATATATATATATATTTGAAAACTTATCCTGTTATGTTATTTTTCTAATTAATAATAAACATTAATTTAGGGGGAACTTGGTCAAAGCGCCTTCGTAATAAAATTTTAATGCATGAAGGATAAGCACAAAAAATTTTTCTTAAAAAATCCAGCACATATCCCTATTATCAAAATATTCTTAATGAGTAATTTAATATTTTAAATTTTAAAATGATATAACTTTGATTTATATGTTGATTTTTAATGAAATTAGTATTTTTAAAATTCTCTCATCAAGATCTATAAAAACAAGATCCAGATTGACTATAATTTTTTTAAAAAAAATTACTATCGAAATTGACATACACAACATTTTACTCTGTTTTATAGCGAAATGTTACTTTGGTTAACAGTAACATTTTCCTGATTACCAGAGTAACACTTTACTATTTTCTTAAATAGGGCCAAAAAAAAAAAAAAAAAAAACACAAAACAAAACAAAACAAACAGAGTATAAACTAAAGGAAGCACTAGGAGTTTCCTTCACTATGAATTTACAAACAAAACAACAACAATGAACAAACAACTTTTGTATAATTGAATTGAATGAAGATCTACAACTCGACGAGGTTCTCTTGCTTTGGAATTCGATGAATCTCTCACTACTATAAGTTGGAAAATGAATGATGAAGGAAAAGAACAATAGAAAATGAACGACAATCACACTCACAAATTTAATACAAGTCTTTGTCAATAGTATGTTGCACAAATCATTAATTTTCTTCTTACTTACAAAAACTCTTTCACTTCTGGCTTTTCTCGGGAAAGGCCAATTTGCTTGGGTAGATCAATTCCAAAGCGTAGCTGAAGCAACAAGCAATAACATTGATCACAAAGAGGCAACAACCAATGATACAAGTTTGTAAAAAAAAAAAAAGAAAAAAAAAGAAATATATTTATGTGTCTTCCATCAAGAATACTTCTTCAGGTGAGGTGAGGGGGTTTCTGAAGCAAAAAAATATAGGTCGTCTTTTTCACAAAAAATGACCTAATGAAAGGATTTTGGCCAAATACCCCATGTAAAAACCCAAAACATGTTAACTAAAAAGGAGAAGCTTCTTTCTAGTTGGAAAAATTAATTGGAAGGTGTTGTTAGGCCATTATGGGTGTGAAACGGTTTAGATTATCGATGCAGGCTTCATGGTTAGCCCACAGAAGCACAACAACACCCTCCAATCCAATATGAACTAGAAAGAAACCATCCCCAACTAAAAAATGCTAATAAAAAAATTCTGTTAAATTGTTCGCTCTCAACTCTAGCTTGTACATCTTCATCTAGGGAAATTATCTTGGAGCATTGTTTCTTTCCTGTTAGACACATCATCAGTTATCTTCTATAACTTTAGTATAGAAGTGATGAGACTCATAGTAGTGAATAATTTTCAAGAGTATTGAATAATTTCCCCTTCATCTAATAGAGAGAGGTATTTTGGTGCGGAAAAGAGGATGGTATTTTTAAAAAATAATTATAAATCAGTGATAAATTTTGTATATTAATAATTAAAATTATAAATATTTTTTCAAAATTTCACTTAATTTTAATTTTTTCAAAAAAATAAAAGAAGGGAGAGGATTGCGTTACAATTTGTAGATTGGTGATACTCCATTTCTGTCTCTATATATTTTAAGGCAATGACTTCTCTCCAGACTAATTTCAAACTGGAGCGTGTTGTTAGGCTTTTGTAGGCCCCCCCACAGAGCCTACATCGATAATTAAACCATTGAATATGTAGGGCTCATCGAGTATTTCATCATTGCAAAAAATCATGTTCATCGGATATTAATAGCCACTTGATCAGATCAAATTTGTGTTAATAGTAAGTATGATTTTAAAAAATGTAATATGATTAAGTGACTATTGATATCCAATTAACCTGATTTTTTACATGAATGAATTACTCGATAAAATTTATACATTAAACAATTTGAATTATCAAGACGGACTCAAAATAAGCCGGATTAGACCTTCAGATGCAATAGCAAACTAAAGAGAGTCCAATCCCTATTTTGAAACCCCCATTGAAATATCTGTGTTCACTAAATTAACAATACTTTACACACAAACCTAAATCCCACTTTTAAATCATCCCCATGGCAAGAAAGTGGTGAAAGGAAAATTGCAATATATTATCTCACCAAACAATAATGTTAAATTTGAAATATAGTCACCATTAGATGGTAATAGTGACGACCATTAAACCAATTCAAAATTTGATGTGAAAGGAAAATTGTAATATATTATCTCACCAAATAATAATGTTAAATTTGAAATTTAGCCACCATTAGATGGTAATGGTGATGAGCATTAAACCAATTCAAAATTTGATACTCAAATTCAATTGAGGTAACATTATTGGTTTAAAATTTGATAGTCAAATTCAATTGATTTAACATTATTGTGTTTCGTAAGAGAGAGGATAAATGTACATAATTATTTAACATAATTAAACATATGTGAGACACGAAAAGTAAGGTATGGGGTCCACATGCGGATCTCATCCTTTGCTGCTCTGCTGTGATTAGTTCTAAGAACACATGCTGCTTGTTTCAAAAAGGATTTTAACCTAAATTCCCAAATTGAGCAAAAAATGATGACACACCAGGTGAATTCTTGTGATCAAACACAGGTTAAAGTTGGGATGCCCCTTGTGCCAAAACCATAGGATGATAATAAAGAGCTTGTTTCTGCAAAGAAAACAACATTAACAATAGACATTTCTATAAATATGATAATAATTTTCCTCTAGCAAAAGACAACATTAGCAAACCAAAAAAATAAAAATAAAAAATTAAATGAACAAATGACTTTTGTAAGAAGGATACAACAAAGTGAGCATAATTATTCATTCATCTTATTGTTAACATATATATATATATATATATGGATGTGGGGAGCACATTCGTCAAAATTGCTCGAGCCCACTCGAGAGTAGATTAGATTTCATGAGCACAAAATGACAATATATTGTCAATTCATTTGCTAATTCTGGTGGATACCTTCCAACCAGAGCAAGTTTCTAGAGCAACCCAAGAATGAGACAATCTCAAAACAAGGACTACGCAAAAGATCATTTTTTTTTTCTAGAAAAACAACTGCCTAAGATTGTGTTTGGATCTTAGATTTGTAGAAAGAAAAGAAAAGAGTAGGGAAAAGTGTAGAATACAGAAGTTAAATTTTGACACAATAAATTCATAATTCAAACACAACGTAAGAGGGAAGATACATGCTTTGACGCAATGCATGCTTTTAGAACGATCGAAAGAGCAGACTTGTTGATGATCCATTTCCAAATGAGACCAGACCAGCAGGTCTAACTAAGCCCTTGCACAAATGGCACACTCTCTCTCAAAAGCCTGAAAACAAAATAATGCTTGTTAGTCACAAGACTCATAACATGAAGCTGACAGGAACGAGGCATCAAGCACACTAAAGTTTAAGTACCGGAAACTCTTATATGAGCTACATTTTCCAAATTTTAAGACTAAATATTTACAATGACTAAAAAGAAAAACTTGCGATGATTTTTTTCAACTTTATAGTCAACATCACTGTTATAAATTCGTTTTGGATGGTGGGAGTAAGGCCTTGCCGAATCAAGAATAGTGACTTAATTTGATGGGAAAATTCCATAATTTAAGAATAAAAGAACATGAATTCATGGAACCTTGGCATTCTACAAAAGTGCACGCTTGGGAATAGGAGCGCTACCACAACTAATCACAATTTACTTGGAAGAGGAAGGAATTGCTCATATACAATCCATGCCGACGTTATCTACAATGCACTTCTAAGGACCCTATATATCATACTATGAAGGCATAGCCAGAAGTTCAGTGAGGAGGAGACACAAATTAATGATAACATTAATTTTTTTTTTTTATAATAAAAAACAATGAGATATTACTAAATTTAAATATTAAGAGTTCATTTGGATAAATGTGAATTTTAAATTAAAGAATTTGAGATTAAATTTTATACAAATATTGGAGAGTAACTATTTTATAGGTGGATTGGAAAATTAGATAAGTTGAGATAGAAGATATATTTTAGTAGAGAAATTTTATAAAACATACCGCAAAAAAAGTGTCTATCATATGTCGCAATTATAATCTTCATGGTCTTTAGTTATAACACATTATAGTGTTAGATATAATTTAGTTATAACTTCTTGTGGTTTTTATTTTGGTTATGACTATATATTACTCATTCTGATATTAGTTATGATCTATAGTAATATTTTTTTATTTTTTATAATTGAAGATGTGTTGCTTGATATAATTTATATAGTGGTCATTTTAGTTATGAATAAAAAGAAACACATAGAGGATAAACTCCACATGGAGGATAAATTTCACATGTCAACTGTAACTAACAATTCAATAAATTCTATATATTTATTGAAATGAATTATGTTTATATGTCAATAATAATAAATATCACCGTTATATTAAAATTTTCATAAATAATAATATGACTTATCATAATTTTTTTATTTTCAATCAAAATAATTATTATTGTTCTCATAATTTAAAAAATATCATTAACATTTTACTTTAAATAATATTTTTATAAATTTTTTTATTTAAAATATTTTTTTAATATTAAAATAAATAAATAAATAAATAAACCCACAATCCAAGAAGGCACGTGACCCCTGGCCCTACGTAGTTACGCCCCTGAAAATAACTCTTACCGAATGTTCCCTGTTTGCTTGGGTGTATGTCAGATGATCATTGTAGTGAATAGCCCTTTATGCCCTGTAACTAGCATCGTTATCCTCATATATTGGCCTTAAAAACTATGATTGTTGATCTGCATATTCCCCAACTATGCAAAGTTGTTTTTAGAAAATTGCAAGCCCTATCCATCAAAGGAAAAGCTATTAAATTTTTGTACAAACTCAGGGAAGATAAAAAGCAGCAAAATCAGAAACTGACCATTCTGAAATAGTCTTCACAGAAAATGTGTTTACCATGCAATAGAAGTGATGCATGCATCTTTTCTCGGAAAACAGCACGCATCTCCAGTTGAATTTATATGCATCAAATTTCTAACAGCTAAAAAATAGTAGCAACAATTTGTCCCGCATAAGAAAGAATGTGTGTAGGCGTGTCTACCAACGACTCCACTAATGCATATTTATTATCCCAATTTTGATTGGTAGCTCGAATTTTCTTCTTCCGAATCCCCCTAATTTCCATTTTAAGTAAACTGTTTTTTTTTTTTTTTTTTTCACTTGCCTTGCATTTTTTTTTTTTTACCCAAAAAGGCATTTTCGGGGGATTCGGGCTCATTGGATTCGAGCTCCCCCGTTTTTCCCTTATTATCCGGAGTTTAGACATAACAGCATGTTGCATGTGTAACAAAGCTATGAACACGGAAACTTATTAACGCCTCGTACGGTAAGTGTCTTTTTTAGTTAAAAAGTTATTTAAAGAAATTAAAAAGTTAACAATTTATATTAAAAAGTCAAAGATTTTCTTTTCTTTTTACTTTTTACATATCTTTTCGTAAAAAGTTAAAAAGTCATTCCAAACATACTAATTTTTTGACATCATATTTTAACTTAAAAACTAAAAAATTACTAAAAAAATATGTTCCTAAACAAGACCTAAGTATCGAATCCATTGTCAAAAGGCCATGCGGAAACATAAAACCAAAATCCTTCGCATTGCACTAAAGTTTCTCATAACTACCTAAATAAAAACAAGAAAACCATGATAGGCAGTGTATCCTCCCATTTAGCTGATCCCCTTTCAAGTCAATCAACCTCATTAGTTACTCTCAATTTTGAATTTTTTGTGTACCAATTATCTACTGTGAGGGCATATTTTTAGGGTCGCGCCATGTAACTGAGGTGTTGGCCAAGGTGCTATGTGGACGAGCCAGATTACTGAGATGATTGTGGTATTGCCAAGATATGGTGTTGTAATACCGGAATCTGAGATATTTGAATATAGGACTAGAGTCCTAGATAAGTTGAGGTGCTTAGTTCGAATAAAGATGAGGCTTTGAGTCGGATCATTCTTATCTGACTGAGAGTCCAGGATAAGTGTTGTGCATAAGTCCTATGAAGTGAGACTTCTAAGGGACGAGGGCACTGATTAATATAAAGGTAAGGCACCCTCATAGGTCTAAGGTATGATTTTACTTGTGTACCGTTCATTTTAGTTGATATCATTTGAGACAAGTGACTGATTTGATCGTTGGAGTGCTCCCGGGTGGATGAGCCACCGTGGTATTTCTTACTTTCTTGTATGCAAGTGTTGGCTTAATATCGTGTGCTCTCCAGTTAGGTTCTCTGTTTGGTCGTGAAGCCGAAAATCAACACCTACAATTTAAGAATAAAAGGCCAATGTCGATCAAGAGGTGAGGGTCGGGGACGACGTTCACAGTGAGGAAGAGGAATATGTCGATCCAAACGTAGCAGGAGAAAATAATGAAGATGAGGTGCAAGAAGTGAACCCTGAGGCAAACAATGCTGCCAGGGGCCGTAGTGGCCTAATGAGGGGCAATTGAGAGGAATCCTACAACGAGAGCGACTTCTAGGTCTGGAAAGATCGGTTCCTGAGAAGAGACGATGAGGTGAAGGACTTGGCAAACAAGTCGACAGACCTGCAAACCATGGTGAACTTTATGATGCAAAACAAGGTGATGCAACTTGCATTGTCATTACCGGTGACACCGACGCTAGTAGCAAACGCCAGCACCCAGAAGGGAGGGCATACAAAGGTACCGACCGTCCCACAGCATAATAAGAGACTAGGAAATTCACATCGCCGATCGCAGAATGCCGGGCGAATAGACTCACGACCGAAAGATTCTCAAAGAACTCAGAGGACCAGAGAAGAATAGATCAACGGACAGGGCCATAGCCTCAATGAGATAGTAGACGTAAAGAGGTCCAAAAGGATGCATCAAAGCACGGGAAATAGTGCACCGAAGAGATTGAAGTCGACTGATAGTCGAGCTCCTGGATGGATGAAGGAGGACTTGCTGGATTACCTCCAAAGGAAGAGGAATGACATCGAGGTTACGTCCACTACGCAGTCAAGATCACCATTCTTGGTGGAGTTGGATGTGTTCGAGGCACCCAAGAGATTTAGCATGTCGAGGTTCCATATCTATGATGGTAAGACAGATCTAAACTTTCTTATTGTTTTATACTTGAATGCAATGTCTTTGTGGAGTGGGAATGAGCAGTTGTTGTGCAAGGTGTTCTCATCGATATTTAGGAAAATAACATTGGGCTGATTTCTCAAATTACCGAAGAGACGTGTCAAGAATTAGGAAAGCTTGGCCGAGATGTTTGTGGCCAGGTTTGTCACAAATAGATTGTAGCCATTGAGGGTTGATTCCATATTGACCTTGAAGATTGATGATAACAAAAGCTTTAGGGCTTACGCCAAGAGGTATTACGAGGTTTACAATCGGATTCTGGCGTGTAACCAAGAACTTGTAGTCGTGTCTTTTAAGAACGGCTTGGAGAATGATTGCCCACTTTGACAATCCCTTGTAAAGACCCTCCCGAAAAATATAGAGGATCTCATAGAAAGGATTGAAAAGTACGCAAGAGCAGAAGAAGATAAGAAGGCAAAGAAATGGAGTACAATGAAGCAGCAGAAGAGAAATGGATCACCAAAGTGTAACTAAGGAAGTGCCAGCAACGATAGGCTGGAGGCGGGGCTGAAGGCCCCACAGGCCATGAGTATAGTTTTCAAGATCCCAATTTATAGGGTCATGGAAAGGATCAAGAACTAGCCTTACTTTAGGCCTCAGTAGAAGACCTTGAGGGAATACATGGGCAGATTCCCCAAGAAGAATTGTGCCTACCACGAAGAGCAAGGGCACATGACCTAGGGATGTTGGGCCCTTAAGCAACATCTAGAGGGTCTCGTCAGACAGGGGCACCTGTGGCACTTGGTAGACGAAGAAAAAAACAGGAGATGAACAAGCGAAACTACCCCAAACACCAGCAGCAGCATCACCATCTCTAGCGCCACAAGCAGATGGACCGTGGGTTATCAACGTGATCCACTCCAAGGTCAACGTAAACGAAATCCAGGGAGAAACACAGAGGGTGAGACATCTGCAACATGTTTTCCAACTTCAACAGAAGAAGCCCCAGACGGAGGGACACTGGGGGCCGGTGATCACGTTTACAGATGAAGATTTGGATATGGTATAGCATCCATACAACAATGCTTTGGTAGTGACCTTGAAGATCAAAGAATGCCAGGTAAGGTGTATACTAATTGACTAAGGTAGCTCCTGTGATATCATGTATGACATATATTACAAAGAGCTCGGTCTCCACAAGGATGACTTAGAATAGTTCGATAACCCCATGGTCGGATTTAATAAAACGTCGATGTGGCCACTGGGAACCACGAACTTGGAGATTCAGGCGGGAACAAAGACTATAACCATGAAGTTCGCCGTGATTGACAGGCCTTCCCTGTACAACATCATTTTGGAAAGACCTTGGCTACATGCCATGAGGGCAGTTCCTTCAAATTTGCACCAGCTGTTGTGATTCCCAATCGGGCTTGGGATTGAAGAAATGAGAGGAGACCAAGTGCAGACAAAAAATTACTCTACGGCAACAATGAAGTACACCTACAATATTAGAGAGGCAGAGATGGCTAAAGTAGAAGATAAAGACCAAGAGGTCTTAGATGATGTCGACAAAGAACTCGCCGATAAGAGTTAGGAACATTTGAAAAAGGTTCTGGTACAAGAAGGGGATAAAGAGCGATTCTTTTTTCTCGGCTAAACCTGAGCAAGGTTTAGCCAAAGAAGAAGAAAGAAAATTGGAAACATTCTTAAAAGAAAATATAGAGGTGTTCGCCTAGATGCCTTATGAGATGCTAGGGATCAACCCCAAGGTCACTTTCCATAAGCACAACATTGATAGGTCGGCCAAACCTGTAATCTATAGAGCAAGGCGATTGACCTTGGTCCAGGTGAAAGCTGTTGAAGACGAAGTAAAGAAACTATTGGATGCATAGGCAATCCGAGAACTAAACTACCCAACTTGACTGTCTAACACAGTAGTAGTCAAGAAGAAGCATGACAAGTGGAGGGTTTGCGTGGACTTCATAAGCCTGAATAAGGCTTGCCCGAAGGACTGATTTCCCTTGTCGAAGATAAACCAGCTCGTAGACACCACCTCGGGATATAGAAGGATAAACTTTTTTGATGCTTACAGAGTCTATCACCAGATAGCTATGTACACACCAGATGAAGAGAAGACGATATTCATCACTCCAAAGGGACTCTATTGCTATAGAGTCATGCCTTTTGGATTAAAGAATACAAGGGCAACATACCAGAGGCTAGTAACTAAAATATTCAAACATCTCATTGGGAAGACTGTGGAAGTCTACATAGACGACATGGTCGTGAAAAGTAAGGAACCCTCCGACCATCTAGCTTGCCTGAAGAAGGTTTTTGACATCTTGAAGACATATCGACTTCAGCTCAATGCCTCTAAGTATGCATTTGAAGTAGGATCTAGAAGGTTCTTGGTATATCTAGTAACCAAGAGAGGAATTGAATCAAGGGCCGTTCAGATTAAGGTTATCTTTGATCTAAAGAGCCCGACAACAACAAAGGAAGTCCAAATTCTGACTGGCAAAACAGTGGCATTGAATAGATTCATAAGCCGAAGTTCAGATAAATACAGACCATTCTTCTAACTGCTAAAGCAAGTTACAAATTTTTTGTGGATAGAAGCATGCAAAGTCACCTTGTCTGACTTGAAAAGGTACAAACCCCCATGTATTGTCAAACTCAGTTCTAGAAGAGAAACTATTTTCGTACCTAGTAGTCTCAGATCACGCGATCAGCGTAGTGGTTGTCCGAGAATAAGAAGTGGAGTAGAAAGTAATGTATTATGTGAGCAAAACTTTGGCAAGCACGAAGAAGAGGTGCTTACCTCCGGAGAAACTGACACTGACTTTGGTAATGGCATCAAAGGAGCTGAACCATTACTTTCAAGCTCACAAGATTGTGGTGCTTACAGAGCACTCATTAAAGTCTTTGTTGCAACATGGATACTTGTCGGAAAGAATAGCACGGTGGGCTATAGTTCTAGGTTAATATAACATAGAGTATAGACCAAGGACAATAATCAAAAGTCAGGTTTTGGCCGACTTTGTTGCTAAGTTTACACCGAGAGCAAACCCAAGGCCAGGACCTATGAACCTCAGCCTAGGATGCACAAAAGAACCTAAGGAAGCACAACTGGCAGCACAGAACCCTAAGCCAGTAGGATAGAAGAAAAAGCAAGAGAAGCTGAAGCCTTGTGATATTTACATCGGCGAGCCCTTCTGCATATTTGTTGATGGCAGTTCGAACCGGCAAGGAGCGGGGGCAGGAGTAGTGCTAGTCTTATCAGATGGATAAATAATAGAAAATCAATTTGACTAAGGTTCAAGACCTCAAATAATGAAACAGAGTACGAGGCACTGATTGTCGAATTGAAACTAGCAGCAGCAGTCAAAACCGATGAGATAATAGTCTATTGTGACTCCCAACTTATCGTAAACCAAGCGACGGGGGAGTACATTACCTGAGATAAGAGAATACTGGTCTATGCCAAAGAGGTCATTAAGTTGCTAGCACAGTTCCAAAGCTGTCGGCTTCAGCAGGTCTGTCGAGAAGATAATAGCCATGTGGATGCATCAACTAACCTTGCTAGTGGCATAAAGTCAAACACACCAAGAACAATCATGGTAGAATACTTGTCAGGTCCAAGCGTAGAGCCCCTGATAACAGAGTATGAAGCAATGTGCATAGAGTTAGGCCCTAGATGGATGAATGCCTTAGTCGAATTCATCAGAGATGGCATACTACTAGAAGACAAGAAGGAGGCACACAAGATCAGACTAAAGTCAGTAAGATTCTGCTTGTCGGCGGAAGACCACCTCTATAGAAGGTCCTTTACTGGACCATTATTACGATGTGTGCACCCTTCCTAAGTAGAAGACTTCTTAAATGAGATTCACGAATGTAGATACCCTATTTTTGACTGCTCGTAAGACTTGGGCACCTCCGATTACTCACCTAATGATGAAGTTATACGTTAGACAAATACTTGATTTTCTCAACAGGAAGCCTCAGTTTCGAGCCTTAAAAGCCTACAAACCTTGCACCACTTTTGGACCAAAGTTGTATTTTTCCAAGCCTGACCACTTAGACGTCTACAGGCCAACTAGTGGCCGGCATGCTAGAAGTGAGGTACGATCGTCCCCTTTAGTGGCCAGCCGGTTGGCTAGTGATGTTGATAGAATGTATATTTTCTGCCAGCTGTTCCCACAGGTGCATGCACTGCACCAGTTGTCTCTATACTGATATTTCCAAGATAGTAACATATTTTTCTATATATACTTGGCCCCCCCTCTAGAATTTAGGTTAGAAAATTTTTGGTGAAGGAAATTCTTAGAAAATATTTCTCTTTCTACCTTGCAACCTATACACACCTTACCTAGACCTTCTATACCAAATTTTAGGGTTCTTTGCTGAGGTTATTGAGCTTCAATTTCAGCTCTTGAGGGTGGGAAATTGTTGGTTTATAACTCAAAGGATTGCTCCTTTTCAAGAGGTATAATTCCTAGCTCTTTTACACTACTTCTTTCGTATCTTTTCCTACTATTTTTTATATTATTTTTCAACTATTTTTATGGGCTGAAACTTGTGGTTTAAGGCTATTAAAAGTAAAATGGTTAATCACCTTTCTTTGAATTTGCCTTTGCACTTGTGTTTTCCATCTCTTACTTAACTTTTTTTCAACTTTTTACCATTGATTTTCAGAGTTTTTCAGAGGCTAAAAATATTGTTTTGAGGTTCCAAAAATAGAGGGGTTAGCCACCCTTCCTTATGCTTGTTTGCTAGCTCATTTTCTCCGTTGTTTTAGCTAACTTTTTCAAGCTTTTCCATGTAATTTCTAGAACTGTTTTGTAACAACCCTCGTACTGATTACCGGATAACCACTGAATTATAATTGATTAATGCTAAACCGAACTGATAATGACTGATAAGTGAACTGGATGAACTACTGAACGAACTGAACGAAACTGAAACTGAAACTGAATAAGTTAACCTATTGAATTGCATTTCTATCTGTTTAATTGATTTATTATCTGTTTGTGTTATGTGTTTAAACGGTAATTGAAGGCCTTATCGGCGGCCGATTTAGAAACCGTTTGATGTTTTGTAATCAGCATAATATTTGTGATTTAATGATATTTTTATCTGAAAATTGATTAGGAATGATTAAATTAGATTAAAAGAGTTAATTATGAACTTAGACTTATTTACGGAATTGCCCCACTTAATGGACCCATTGTTTTATATTATGCTTGAGCCTATTTTACACACTTAATTATAACATTTGCTCAGCTTCTCCTTTGTTCCTAACCGACCAAGAGAGAGAGTAGAGGGAGAATTTGAGAGTTAAGCTCATTTGTTGATTTTGCTTGAAGATTTGAGGCATAGATTGCTAGATTGGGCTCCTAGACTTGTAATTGAGACTTAGGTATGTATATTAACCACTCATTGTTGCATTTAAAGTTGGTTCTTGCTAGATTCATGAAGAATTGTAGAGCTAAACCATGATATTGTTCATATATATTGGATTGAAGTCAAATTCATGCATGCATGTATATATTTGTTGACTTTTGAAGTTGAATTCTTGGCTAATTAGTGCATGCAAGCTCATAGTCATATTAAGTCCATGATTTCATCTCATTTGCCAACTATTGAGCTCTTTGGAGCAAGATTTAAAGCTTGAAATTGGTTTAAAAGACCATGCATGTCATGTTTTGAAAGTGTTCTTGAAAATGGTTTGAAATTGAGTTGAGTTAAACACCCTTGGGCCTTGATTTCTTAAATTGAGTTTTAAAACTTGTTATTCTATGTGTTTGAAAGAGTTTTCCAGAAAATGGGCCCAAGAGGATTGAATTTGGAGCATCAAAACTTGGTTTGAAACTCAGAGGTCGAATCTGGATTTTCCAGATTTTGGACGTCACTTCGCCGAGCGAAGTGCCGCCCGAAGCGAATGCATGCTCCAGATATTTTCGCATTGTTTCTGATCCGCTCGGCGAGATTTTAACGCCGGCGGGAAAATCGCGCATCCAGCATTTTTGCACCTTTCATCAGTCCGCTCGAGCGGCGGAATGTACGCTCGAGCGTGGGCCTTTGTGTGCTTGTCCGCTCGAGCGGGGAAACCTGCGCTCGAGCGGAGGCCCTGTTCACTGAAAATTCTGGAATTGCTTCCTTAGTGCATTTTTGCATCCTCATCGCATCCTAGGCATTCTTAGGCCTAGTTTAGAGCATCTTAATGAGGATGTAGACATAGAACCACACCGAGGAATTTAGGGATTTAATTACCATCCTTTCGATTGTAAACTTAGTGTGTGTTCTATTTTGATTGACTGTTTAGGGTTGACTCTCGGGGACGCGCTCTAGCTACTGATAGCCCAATCACTGTGAGTAACAGATTGTGTAAAGATATGTTCAAATGGTTATATTTTGAATCTTGGAATCACTGCTTATTGAACCGATATTACTTATTGAATGAATGTATGTCCTCCATTTGAATCGTATTGTGGCATCCTTAGCACTCTCGTTATTGTTATTCTGAGCTCTGTCGGTTTCCTTGTGGAACCATCTTGATTGATGGCCATCATTAATGTTGGGTTCATTAAGGCCGGTCCTTTTGGACCCTCTTGTTTATAGGCTAATGGATGTACCACATATGACTGATTGATTGAAATACTGATTGACTGAAATACTGAAAGATTGAAATACTGTATAATGAATTGATTTCATTACTGTAAGGGACATTCATTCATAACCTCTTTACACTGTATGTTATTCACTGGGCTCTAGCTCACTGTTTATATATATATATGTAGGTGCTCAGCCGCCAGACCGAAGCTAGGAGCGTGGGATTGGTCCCCAGTTTTGTCAGCCAGCCTATGTGCCTCACTGTGAGGTTCCGAGACGCCATGCCATGGCTTGGGGTGTTTTTGTTCCCCACTGTCTCCCTCTTGTTTTGTACCTTTTGTATAGACTGCTTTTTCTTGCCTTTATTATCGAGGGATTGAGTCCCCGTACTGAATGTCTGTAATGATTGTGTATACTGTACTGGTTTGAATGCATAAATGTATGAAAAATGTTTTTGGCATACAGATTAACACAGCTCTATGGACACTAGTTATTTACTGTTTTGGCTTCCGCCAGGCCCTGAACTCTGTATTTACTGTATTACTGATTGGCAGGCCTTTGGTAATCTCGGATTACTGGCCAGTTACGGTGCTAAACCCATAGGGCCGGGTTTGGGTCGTGACATGTTTTTAGCTATTTTAGGACTATTTTACATTGTTCATTTCATTTGTGCTTTGTATAGCATGCTTGTAGTGTAGTGGTCTTCATAGGTTTGGTGGTTTAGGTATTAGCCACCACCCTATTTGAGTTGATAGTATTTATTTCTTACTTTTCCTACTTGTACTCACATATAATCATCTCTGCACTCTTCCTCCTTTCTTGGCTTTTATTTCTTTGACAATTATTTCAACCGAGTGTTGTTTAAGCTTGAGAAAGGGACCATACAATGCTAAATGGTTTAATCTCTTCAGAGGTTCATTACCAGGGCATTACCTCTCTCTCATGCCCAAAACTACTTATTGTTTGACACTTTTTTCCATTTAGTGGACTTAACTATCATTTTGGACTAAAATGACTAAGGAATGGAAAGGTAATTAAAAGATGTAATAAAATTGGACTAAGAGAGATGCAAGAATAAAAATTAGTTTGGGTTCAATTGGACATTAATTGAACCCATTGAGTCTTAGACCATTTCATACTTGTTAGTGATAATAATGGCTTGAGAGTTAATGACAACCACTTCTCTTGATCAATTCTATGATAGGAAAGAGGTTTTGTTAGTCTTTTATTTTAACTCATTGAGCTTTTGTCCAATCGAGTCATAGATCATTATGCAACAACTTTACAACCATTGATGATTTGTGAATCGATTCTACCTCTCATTTGAGCAATTTCATGATAGGGAGAGATAGAGAGGATAAACATCCCTTGGAAACACTCTGTTTCTGCTTTGTTTCTTTTCTGCTACAGAAGGGCAAGAC
Source organism: Camellia lanceoleosa (assembly GCA_025200525.1). Lineage (NCBI taxonomy): Eukaryota > Viridiplantae > Streptophyta > Magnoliopsida > Ericales > Theaceae > Camellia > Camellia lanceoleosa. Next base: position 56,786,817 of record CM045758.1, on the reverse strand, counting down.
CAACAATAGTGGTCGGCTGGCTACCATTTGACGTCGGTCGGCCATTTTTACTGGCCGGTCGGCCACCCCTTTTCAATATGGAAGTGTCATTTTCCTGTAAAACAGAGCAGTAGCTAAGGCAAAAAAAGCGGAATTTTTCTGCAGGCGGAATAGTTCTGGCAGCAAAACAGAGGCGTTTCCGGGCGAATGTTCGCATTGGCATGCATGGTTCTTTAACCCCCGCTCGGGTTCAATTAGTTTAATTCATAGCTTGTAGTTAATTAGTTAATTAATTAGTGAGTTAATTCCCTTGAATTTGTATTAACTTAGTTAATGCATCTTGTGTTGTAATTAATTAGTTAATTTAATCTTGACTTATAATAATTAGCTAGAGTAGTTAATTAATTTCATGTGATGTTGTAATAATTAGCTTAAATAGCTAGGACATTCATTCGGACCCTCCTGCGCGAGGACACACTTATCATAATGTGTATGTCTTCTAACTCCTATTTCTTTCTCCCTTTTATTTGCTTGCTTATAGCATAGAGCATCATGTTTCTTTTAGCATTTTCCATGATTTGCATCCATTCGTCTTGCATGCATAAGGTTCGGTTCATCATTCTAACGGCATTGTCATTTATTACTTCCTTGAATATGTGTTTTACCGCATGCTATCAAAGTGATTCACATGACATATTAGACAACCGGACCTATTAGTTGCATTTTTGCATGTCCTACATTAGCCATCTTGTATCATTAGGATCATGCATTTTTTCTAACTCTTTTGTTTCATTCAGCTTGCCTTGGAGTACAAGGTGAGCACTTATTGCTTTAGCATACCGCATGCGTGTGATTGTTGCCATATCTAGCATATTTACCATGAGGCTAAGTGCTTAACTGATATACCTTTTTTGGATGCCTGTGGATGAAGGCTAATTGCTTAAGTTGGGATAACTTGATGAATGTACATATGAGATCACTTTTTCAAGTGGTACATATTCAAAACAATTTTCAAACAAACATCGAATCAAAGTGTTCCAACTTTTACAAAATTAGTCTATACTTGTGTGCGTCACATAGTAAATTAGCCTAAAAATTAGAACAAGAGCATATAATGTACATAAGAATCACATCATGATTAGTAGAGGCCGATCTTTGATCGGGCGAGTGGGGTGCTCAATTTATGACCTTCCCCTCTCGTACCTAAGTTCCTGAGCTGAGACACTTTGGTGATGACGAATAAGTGGCCTGTGGCACGAGTCTCAGGTTTCCTAAATTTCTCAAAATATTTAGGTGGTGACTCTGTAATTTAGAAAAGCAATCCATTTTTGGCATTTTTTATTCAAAATCGATTTTCCAAAAGATTTGTCGGATTTGGACTCATTTGTATTTATCTATTTCACATTGCACTTGTGAGATCAGATTCAGAACTACGGGAGTCCGAACTGTAAGACTATCGTATCTGAAAGGAGCATGAAAAGAAAGCTACAACAAAGGAGTTTGCAGAAGCCATGCAAGGGGCAGATCTGCCCACAAAGCCATATCACAAGGGTACTGGTGGGCCTACATGTAAAAAGATGCGGAAGCCTATATCAAGAAGTGCGAGAAGTGTCAAAAGTTTACGCATTTGATACATTAACCAGCTGGAGACCTAAATCCAGTATCCAGTCTCTGGTCATTTACCTAGTAAGACATGGATTTGATTAGATAAATGCGTAAGGCAACTGGACAAAGGAAGTACTTGCTAGTAGTCACACACTACTTCAAAAAATGGGTGGAGGTTGAACCTCTAGCGAAAATCCGAGATATGAACATAAAAAGTTTCATTTGGAAGAACATTATTACAAGATTCGGGATCAAAAGAGTTATTGTGGTAGACAGTGGTACCCAGTTTGATAGCAAGTTGATCAAGAACTTTTGTGCGAAATACAAGATCAAGAACTATTATTCAACTCTTAGCTTCCCACAAAGCAATAGGCAAGCCGAGGCCTCTAATAAGACCATCTTGGGTGAAATAAAGAAAAGACTAAAAACTGTCAAGGGCAAGTGAGTGGAGGAGTTGCCTAATATTCTATGGACATATCGTACTAGGCCGAGAAGATCAACTGGAGAATCACCTTTCTCCATGGCCTATGGCACATAGGCTATTACACTATTAGAGATCGGCATCCTTGGAATTAGAACCTAGGCAATAGAAAATGGAATAAATGAGGCATTCCTAGCCTGAGATCTAGACTTGATTAAAGAAAGGAGGGAGAGAGCAGTAATTTAGCTAAGGGCATACCAGTAGAGACTTGACAGGTCATATAACAAGAAAATGAACCCCAGGAAATTCCAAATTAGGGACCTTGTCCTAAGAAAGGTTGTTGGCAACCAAAAAGATCCTAAGGAGAGTAAGGTTCGCCCAAATTGGGAAGGACCATACATAATTATCTCGGTTGCCAGTAATGGTGTATACCGGCTAGAAGACAACGATGATAAGGAATTTCCAAGACCATGGAATACTAACAATCTGAAGTTCTTCTATCACTAATTTCCTTTATTTTATCCTATGTAATTTAGACGATTTTTAGCCGAAGTATTGATTAATAAAATACTAGTCTAATTTTGTTTCTTACAAATATTGTTGAAATTTATGTGTTACTTAATAACTGTTAGATAAGCAAAAAGGTCTTAAGTCAATGTTCCAATGAGGAACAAGAAGTTTAACTTAGACTTGCTAGGATGACAGAGTTGAACTAAGTTAAAGAGATGTTTCAAAGGGAAACAAGGCGAAACCATCTATCATCTAGCTAGTTTGTACAAAAAGCTAAGGTAAGTAGTACTCTCGGTGTACTAAGGTTGAGCCTTAAGTGTTTTGTATAGATGAGCTAAACACAATGACTCTGGTCATGGATGTCTAAGTTAGACTTAGGCAAGATTCAAATAATGTATCCTTAATGTGAACCTAAGTTATACTTACATTCACATTCGGGGGGGGGGGGGGTAGAGATGAGGTAATGATTGTTAAAAGTTTCAAGAAATTTTTTTATAAATTGAAGTTACCAGAGATGTTATAATGCGATGTGGCAATGTTACCTGAGATGAGGTGTGTAGCTTGCTTTTCGTGCTCCTTTCGGATACGACTAGCCGTGCAGTTTGGACTCCTGTGATTCTGAATCTGATTTCACAAGTGCAATGTGAAACATTGAAAACACAAAAAAGTCCAAATCCGGCAATTTTTTTGGAAAATCGATTTGAATAGAAAACGTCAAAAATGGACTGCATTACCAGATTTCAGAGTCGTCACCTAAATATTTTTGAGAAATTTAGGAAACCCATGACTCGTGTCAAAAGTTACTTATCCGTCATCACCAAAGTGTCTCGGCTCGGGAACTTAGGTACGAGAGGGGAAGGTTATGAATTGAGCACCCCACTCGACCAATCAAAGATCGGCCTCTACTAATCATGATGTGATTCTTATTTACATTAAATGCTATTGTTTCGATTATTAGACTAACATTATTATATTTTGCAAACAAGTATAGACTAATTTGCAAAAGTTGGAACGCTTTGATTTCATGTTTGTTTGAAAATTGTTTTTAATATGCATCACTTAAAAAAGTGAGCTCGCACATTAATCAATTTATCCCAATTTTAGCGATTAGCCTTTATCTACGGGCATTCAAACAAGTGCATCATCTAAGCATTTAGCCTCATGGAAAGAATCATCGACATGGTAACAATCACACGCAATGCAAGATGCTAAAGCAATAAACGTTCACATAGTATTCCAAGGCAAGCCAAACAAAGCAAAATAATTAGAAAATATGCATGTTCCTAAACAATGTAATGTGACTAATGCAACGCACACATTTATGCCACTTTTAATAGGCTCTACTATGAACATGGTATATGAACCAATTCAAAGCATGTGATGAAGCACGTATTCGAGCCAAGAATTTTGAATTTTGACATTGGTTAGAATGATAAGCCAAACCCTTATGCATGTAAGACGAATGGATACAAGTCATGAAAAATGCTAAGTAAATATGATGCTACCATTATAAGCGGAGAAATAAAAGGGACAAAGAAATGGGGACTGGAAGACATACAACATTATTACATATTTATCCTCATGCAAGAGAGTCCGAATGAATGTCCAAGTGTCTGAATTAAATTAAATATTTCAAAACCAAATGAATGAATAAACAACTAATTAGCTAAGTTATAGACTAATAATAAGAAATAAGTTAGCTACCTAATTTATTATAACATGGGTATACAATAAAACTAATTATCTAAGTTACTGAACACTAAACATTCATAATCTTTACAAGAATGCTAATTACATTTAATTACAATGATAATGACAGCATTAATTTATGACATTTAATAGAACTAGAAAACATAAGGATGGCATGCATGCGACGGATTTCAAAAGCAACTCTATTTGCCTTCTTTGGAATTTTTCCTATTTCACCTTCAGCCACTGCCCCTTGTTTTTTGCAAAACACTTTGTTTACCAAACATTAGGGCCAGCCCGGCCCCCAATGCAGCCCGGCCAGGCCCAAATAGGGTCGGCCGTGCCCTACTTTCATGCAAAACTCTATTTTTGTGTTCTGAGGTGAAAACAGTGCAGACAGAATTTTCTAAGCTCTGTTTGTCCCTCTTACACTTCTCTGTCATGGAAAGTCTCAAGAGAATGATAGAGTCGTTTCCAAAACCATCAATGAGCAAGTTAAGAACAACATACTTGGAGAAAAGCTTAACATGGAAATCAATTAAAGAAAAGCTAAGAAAAACATACAACAAGTTATATATAAGAATTTATGATAAAATAAATGAACTAATCAAAGCTTAAACCAATTAAATAACCTAGGACAGTCCTAAAACAGCCCATATTAGGTGAAAAACAGTGGCTTAAAGTACATGAAAAGAGCCTAAAAAGCTAAACAACAAGCAAAGAAAATAAGGTTAGTAAGCAAGAACAAGGAGGGGTGGCTAACCTCTCCACCTTTGAAATCTCAAAGAATGATTTTTAGCCTCTTTTAAACTCTAAAAATCAATTTTGAAAGCAAAGAAAAGGGTGTAAAACAAGGGTTTGAGCTATAGGTGAAGGTGCAAGAAAGAGTGTTAACTCTCTTTACCATTTGGTAGCTATCCAAACCCAAGCTTAGACACTTGAAATAGGCTCAACAAAATATAAAAACACAAGAAATAGATAGCAAGAGAGAACAAAGAGAGGAAGAGAAGAGGTAGTAAGCTTATACCTCTTAACGAAGTAAGCTTTTGTTTGTAACACAAACTTGGTTCAAGCACATTCTCAAGCTTGAATTGTGATGCTTAAGCCTCAACCAAGGTTCTAAGGTTATGATCTAAGGTAATGTATGGTATATGGATATTGGTCAAGAGAGATAGGTTGGCTCAAAGATAACTTGTATAGGAAGAATGAGCTCTCTCTTGTGTGTATAGGTTTTTTTAGGAATTTTTCCAGCCCTCAAAAAGAGGTATAACCTCGTTTTTATAGAATTTAAGCAAAAAAGTTGAAAATATCTTCAAAAAAAGATAGCTGGCGAGCTCTCGTCCAAAACAGTGTGTATCGCCATCGAGGCACGCCCGGGCCCTAATGTGCTAGCCCACTCCCCAGTTTCAAACTCAGTATAAGGTGGCACAATGGTAAAAAAATGAACCTCTGAGGTAAGAATGAGACAAGTAGGAAGGTTCTGGGATTATTTCGGGGCTCGACTTTGGATTCCCTCGTCAAGAACTCGAATCACACAATGCAGTTTTCATCATTGAGTGTGCTGGACCAAGCACCTAAGTCTTATGGGTGGTCAAAAATAGGGTGTCTACAGTTGTCCCTCTTTGACAGAGCTCGAAGTCATAAAATGACGTGAGTAAATTTCAAAGCCAAGAGACAACCCATTTGACGCGGCCGTAAGACCTAGGCAAGAAAATAGACCAAAATACAAATACCAAAGGTTGAACCCAAAGGCTTCTTATATATCCCTTTGCAAGGAATCAAACCTGCGTAGTTCAAGGGCAAAATGCAAAATGATATGTAAAAATCATAACTTATGATCATGCAATGAGATAATGCAATGAAACATTCACACGTATGCTAACAAGCGATGAAACAATACAACAAGCGATAACAGGAATACAACACTTGAACAAAAGCATAAATTCAAGCAAAACAAACTAAGCCATGTCTCATACGGAAAGAAGCGAGTAAATAAACACGTATCCCATGGGAAGGACAAAGAAAGCACAAACCAAACGATGTCGCACATAGAGAGGATGTAAGAAATTGCAAACCTAACTTCGCCTCATATAAGAAGGATGAAAAAGATACAAGCCAGACTACGTCACACATAGAGAGAGCAAAAAACTCCATGCCAAACTGCGTCTTACACAGAGAGGGCAGAGCGTGGTGTGAACCCTAAGCGTACCTGATAGTTTTAACCGAGTAACTTGAGATCTTGAGGAAAAACGGTATGAACAAACAGGCGCACCTGCCGTTCTTAACCAAGGTAAACAATCCTCATACGTCGCACGCGAGAGGATGAAAGATGGTGTGAACAAACAAGCACACCTGTTGTTTTTAACCGAGGTAAACAATCATCACGCATCGCACGTAAGAGAAGGAAAGGTGGTGTGAACAAACAAGCGCACCTGTTGTTTTTAATTGAGGTAAACAATCCTCATGTGTCACACGCGAGAGGAGGAAAGGTAGTGTGAACAAATAGGTGCACCTGTTGTTTTTAACCAAGGTAAACAATCCTCATGCGTCGCACACAAGAGGAGGAAAGGTGGTGTGAACAAACAGGCGCACTTGTTGTTCTTAACCGAGATAAACAATCCTCACACGTTGTATGCGAGAAGAGGAAAAGTGGTGTGAACAAACAGGCGCACCTGTTATTTTTAACCAAGGTAAACAATCCTCACATGTTACACGCGAGAAGAGTAAATGTGGTGTGTACAAACAGGCACACCTGTTGTTTTTAACTGAGGGAATAATCCTCACACGTTGCACACAAGAGGAGGAAAGGTGGTGTGAACAAACAGGCACACCTGTTGTTTTTAACCGACGTAAACAATTCTCACGTGTTGCACGCGAGAGGAGGAAAGGTGGTGTGAACAAATAGGCACACCTGTTATTTTTAGCCGAGGGAACAATCCTCACGTGTCACACGCGAAAGGAGGAAAGATTGTGTGAACAAACAGGTGCACCTGTTGTTTTTAACCGAGGGAACAATCTTTACGCGTCGCATGCGAGAGGAGGAATAGTGGTGTGAACAAACAGGCGCACCTGTTATTTTTTACCGAGGGAACAATCCTTACGCGTTGCACGCGAGAGGAGGAAATGTGGTGTGAATAAACAGGGGCACCTGTTGTTTTTAACTGAGTGAACAATCCTCACGCATTACACTCGAGATGAGGAAATGTGGTATGAACAAACAGGCGCACCTGTTGTTTTTAACCGAGGGAACAATCCTCACTCATCACATGCGAGAGGAGAAAAAGTGGTGTGAACAAACAGGCACACCTGTTGTTTTTAACTGAGGTAAACAATCCTCACGTGTCGCACGTGAGAGGAGAAGAGATGAGATCAATAAAAGGGGTAAATGATTCAAAACTTGACATAGAGAGATTGGAAGGCCTTGGAAAATAAAGCCTGCTGAGATAGCCCAATTCAGGGTGCAAAATTAAAATGCGAACCAAGGTACAAAACGTAAACACGAAGTTAGGTACAAAACATAAACATGAATTTTAACGAAACTTTTAAATGTGAATTTTAACAAACTAATCAAAGATATAAATCAAAATAAAAGCGATGCTTGAATTAACAAGTTTATGTGAACAAAACAACACAAAATGAACAAATCTCTCTCATTTTCTATTTTTCTCTTCTCAGTTTTGCTTTGTTCTTTTTCTTTCTTTTTACTGTTTTTCTTTTTTTCCTCTTTTCTTTTTGCTTTTGCTTTTCTGGTTTTTTTTTTTTTTTTCTCCTCCCTTGCTTTCTTTTTTCTTTTCACCCGTCAAATCAAGAACAAAACCTAATATTGAAACAAACAAACAAAACAACAAGAGCAAAAATAACAAAATAAAATAAAAAACAAACTGGGTTGCACTTGGGGTCGGCTGGGACCTAATGAAGCCTCGTCGGGCCCCAATGGAGCCTGTCGGGTCGTGATAGCGGCACGGGGCAATTCGGTCAAACCACACACCCCCGGTTGATTTAAACACAAATCAACCCTCATTTCATACACACACACAAGGCCGAGACTCTCTCTCCTCTCTCTCTAAATTTCCTCTTTTCTTGAGTTACCCAACAATCCTTACAAATTTTTTCCTTAAAACCCTTTCAAATCTCTACGCTTTAAGCCGAATTTGATTTGGTGGAGTTTGAGTTTTTCTCTTGGTTTCTCTCACATTTACTCACACTTTCCTTCATCCTCTTTTGATTTTTTTTTTCTTTTCTCTTTGTTTTCTCTCTCCTAGGGTTTGTTTTTGTTTTTTGTTTTTTTTTTTTTTTGAATTTTCACCCAATCTCACTTACCCTTTCACTTTTTTGCACATTTTCTCATTTTCCCTCATACGTCCCCATGTCTAGCGATGAAGTTCCCATTCCTGACCCAGCTGTGGGTATTGGTGCCATCTTAGGTGCGGATATAGAGGCCGAGGATGCTTTGCGTTGCCTCTCCTTGCCGATAGGCCATTCGACTTGGCCACCTACCAGCCACGTATACATGTTTTGATCCCAGGTGGTATCTTGAGATTCGAGGGCCTCATCCCAGGGATAGAAGAGGATATCTTGCTGCTAGAGTCAGCAGAGCACTTGTCTATTGATGCTTTTACAGTAAGTAATCTTTCCTTTGTTTGGCACATATGTTAAATCTCATAAGCGAACTACTCGTCAATGTTGTACACGTATTGATAACATTTCCCATTTGCAGGTGATAGCTAGGAGGATTGGCGGTTATCGGTCCACATTTGGCCCTTGGCACATATATGAGAAGCTTCCCGTGGAGGTCCACACACGGGTCGATGCTGCAAGCTTCGGGCCTTTCTGTTCGGGGCTTATACAGATAAGGGCTAAGCCACTGCTGTACGGAGCCTTGGTAGCAAGATGGTGGGACACCACTGACTCGTTCTACTTCACGTCGATTGGAGAGCTGACCCTGACTCCATATGACTTCTCGATGCTCACTGGCTTACTGGTCGGAGTTGGCGGCCTGGTCCCATTTGATTCCGATATGATGCAGTGGAGAGCCGCACAGCGCCAACTTTTCGGGGTGATCCCAGACACCACCAGCCATGGGATGGTGAGGAATAGTTGGTTCTTTGATCACTTCTTTAACTTTCAGCCAGCTACTCCAGATGAGGTCACCCAGTACACCCGCGACTTCCTTATGTATCTCCTTGGCACTACCTTGTTTGCGAACAGGGAAAATGCAGTAGGGTTATATCTCCTAGGAGCACTGGTGCACCTACCACAGGTGGTAGAGTATGACTAGGGTGGCGCCGGCTTAGCCACCATGAACTGCTACATGAGCTTCGTATCCTGTCGAAAACCGGATACACTTGGTGGCTACTGGAAGGTTTGAGAGGTACACCTTATACTCACTTTCTGTTCAGCTTTGCATTCTATTCAACTTTGCATTTCGTTTTCTGTTCAGTTGCTCATTTACTTTATCCATGTATTTCTACTTGCAGCTATGGGTTTACACGTATTTCACCTCCCTAGCTCTGGTCCTAGTGACGCCGATTAAGTTGTTAGTACCCCGCTCTTGGTACTACAACTCCCGATTTGAGCGACGTCACCACATAAATCAAGACTTCCCTTACTTTTGCCGTTTCTTTGATACGATCATTGGGGATTAGGTAAAAAAATATTAACCCTTAACTTTTACATACTGTATGCATACTACACTATTTCCATACTACTGTTTCCATACTATACTATTTCCATACTGCACTATCATTCTCGTACTATTGCTTCTTATATTGGTGTTTCCATACTCTGTTTCCATACTACTTAGATCTTTGACATCTGACATCTACTTCCACAGGTTGACTGGCACCCCTGGGTGGGTATCCCTCAGGCAACGAGGACGACCTATGTTACTGCATGGCACGCCTTCACCATGCGAATTTTGTTTGAGGGCCCCTTTGGTAGGGCATATTACTTGGGAGAGCGGTTTATCTATCAAACACGAGGTGTAGCTGATCCCGACATCCCACATCCTCCTCCTCCTGGCAAAAAGGTAGTGGATGATCCTTGCGACGGACCTTAGGTTGACTTCCTTATGTTGGAGGAGGATGGTGACCAGTACCACGAGCCCAGCAACTTCACTACTTTCTTGTAGACTTGGGTGATGGGGCCTCTTACCCAGGGCATGGCCCATGCCATTCTAGAGGTTGATCCCGACATCCCATGTTATATTTCTCAAGCAGATCCAGCACCTCTTTGTTGAAGTGTGAGCCATTATCTGAAATGATCTCGTTCAGAACCCTATATCGACAGATAATGTTGTTCTTAATGAACTTAGCCATATGTGATGCTTTCAACATAGAATAGGACTGGGGCCTCCACTCATTTCGTAAAGTAGTCGATTGCTACCAGAATGAACTCATGCCTATTTGATCCCTTTGGCGTGACTGCACCGATAACGTCAATTTCCCAAACTAAGAAAGGCTATGGTGAAGTCATATTGTAAAGCTTAGATGGTGGTATGTTCATACAATTGGCATGAATTTGACATTTGTGGCATCACCGAACAAAACCAATACAATCCTCTTCCATGGTTGATCAGTGGTAGCCTTATCTAAAGATTTTTGGGGCCAACATTACACCGTTCATGTGGGCTCCGCACTCCCTCCTGTGAAGGGCCTCCGTAAGACATTTTGCCTCTTCTTCTTCAACACATAGCTTATGCATTCCCAGATGGCCTCTTTTGTATAATTTGCCCCTGCAAATGATAAATTGGATGGCCAGACACCGTATTTCCCATTTGTCTTTGGTATTTTCCCCTAGTGGATACGTCTCTTTTTCCAGAATGTTCTAAATATCGTAATACCAGGGGTTTTTGTCTTGCACTTCATCTATTGTGGTGATAATCTGGTAAGCATGCGTATACTTCTGCTCAATAATGATTGAATGCATCTTTACTCCTAGCGAGATGTCTACCATAGAAGATAGAGGTGCTAATACATCAACGAACCGGTTGCTCTCTCTCAACAAATGTATAAACGTCAGTTTTTCAAACCTAGGAATCAAAATATCCAAGGCCTGATGATACATCTTCATGTTCTCTTCTTTGACCTTTCAATCCTCGTTAGCTTAAGAGATAACGAAATTCAAATCTTTAATGATGTCCAACCTTTTTGCCCATAGTTCTAGGGCAACTTAAAAACCAGCAATGCACGCCTTATATTCTGCTTCATTGTTGGACACTCTGAACTGGAGTTTAAATGATAAGGGTATACTGGAATCATCAAGTGTTATTAGCAACACACATATCCCATAATCATACTGATTCGCCACCCCGTCAAAGTACATCGTCTACGTTTCCTCTTCTACATGCAGAATGTCTTCTTCTGGGAACAGGTATTCCACTACTTCATCTCCTTCTATCGGATGATCTGCCAAGAATTCTGCCACAGCTCGCCCTTTAACTGACTTGCATGTAACATATTTGAGATCAAATTCGAAAAGAAGAAGAAACCAACGAACTAGTCTACCTGTAAGCGCTGGTTTCTCGAAGAGATACTTAATGTGATCTAATCTCGAAACCAGGATTACAGAATGAGCTAACAAGTAGAGCCTCAACTTCCTGGTAGCCCACACCAAGGCTAGGCAAGCTTTCTCCAAGGGAGTGTAGTGGGTCTCGTAGTTTAGCATATTTTTGCTTAAGTAGTAGATAGCTTTCTCCACTTTGGCTTCAGATTCTTGAGCTAGCATGCACTCCATAGTCGAATTTGTCACTAACAGGTACAAAATCAATGGTTCTCCGGTTCTGGTGGTGATAACACAGGCGGATTTTGCAAATACTACTTGACCTGCTCAAAGGCGAACTGACAGCGATCGTCCCATTGAAATTTCTTTCCTTTCTTCAGGAGACCAAATAGTGGTTCACAAGTCAAGGTTAATTTAGAAATAAACTGTCTTATGAATTGCACTTTACCTAGAAAGCTGCGCACCTCATTTTCAGTCCTCAGTGGAAGGATCTACTTCAATTTCTCTCTACGTGATTGGAAAACCTAGTATCTTCCTTGTCGTCACCCCAAAGGTGCACTTCTGGGGGTTCAGCCTCAATCTATAGTCTCTAATTTGTTGAAAGAATTTCTCCAGTGTGATGTAGTGACCTTCTCACTCTTTGGACTTGACAATCATGTCATCCACATACACTTAAACCTCTTTGTGGATCATGTCATGCAAAATGGCAGTTGCAGCTCTCTAGTAGGTAGCCCCAGTGTTCTTTAACCCAAACGGCATGACTCGATAGCAGTAGGTGCCCCACGGAGTAGTAAAAACGGTCTTCTCCTTATCCTCGGGTGTCATTAGAATCTGGTTATACCCAGAAAACCCGTACATGAATGAGAGTAGTGCATGGCTGGTGATGAAGTCTACCAACTCGTCTATGTATGGCAAAGGGAAGTTATCCTTTAGATTGGCCAACCACGTTGGATACTCAGATACAAGCAAGAACCCTGCCTCAATCTGTTTGATAACTTTTTCCTTAATCTTCAAAGCCCAATCTGGACGAACTCTGCGTAGCTTCTGTTTAACTAGTCGGGCCTCAAGGTCAAGAGGGATTCGGTGTTGTACAATCTCAGGATCGATTCCAGGCATATCTTCGTAAGACCACACGAAAACATCTTTGAAATCTTTTAACAAAGCGATTAAACCCTCGCGTTCCTCCGAAGACAACGTGGACCCCATCTAGATCAAGTGAGGATCTTCCTCAGTACTCACGTTAATTGATACGATTTCATCTATACAGGGTTTAACACGCATCTCCTCTTCATGATCAACCAAATTTTTTAAAACCCGAAGAATTTATTCCTCTTTGTTTAGTCAAAATTTTGAAAATCAAGATCAGTGCAACAAACCAAAGGCATAGAAAAGTAGGCAAAGTTCACAACATTCTCATTCAAAAGGTCTAGATCCTCAGTTATAGTGGACTTAAAAGAAAAGCTGAAAGACGACTTGGACAGGACTTTGGTATCTGAGTTACCACTCCTGGAAGTACTAGACTCAGAAGAACTTGAATCTGACTCCGACTCCACAAGCTTAGTGGAATTAGATCCGGGCTCACTATCCAATCGAGAACTACTGATGACGCCTTGCTCAAAATTCCAAACCAGGCGTGGAGCCTCAGATGCATCCACAATCAGGCTAGTGAAATCTGCTGTCGGTGTATCCCTAATCATTGAGATAGTAAAACTATCCCCTAAGTTGATGGACTCAGCTCCAACAGTAGAACTTACCAATAGGTCAGCCAGCGCTTTTCCCAACAGTTCTTTTTTTTCAATGCCTAGGCTTGCAATTTTGCCTTGATCTGTGCTAGGGCTCAAGTCTGCCTGCTTATCCCCTTCTTCTAGTAACTGGTGTCCAAAGAAGATTTTGAACCCCGGATATCTAGTTTTTGTCTCCCAATCATACTAAGGCTCTGGAAATCCACAGAAGGGGAAGTCTTCCCCTTGGCGAACAAAACGTTCGTTTAAGGTCTCATATACTGGTTTGTGGACTAACTCGTACTGCTTCCCAACCCTCTTTGCTTTTATCATTCCTTGCAACTCCTCCTCATTTCTTTGCCAATCTGTAGTGTTAGGTTTGTACCCCAGCCCAAAAATGTAAGGGTTACGACTCATCTCTTTGGCAACGGTACCTCCCTGCCTGCCACTTCTGCCCCATCCTGATCCAAGAATATGCCTCTGTTTGTAAATGGACTGAGCACTCACGTAATTCCCGTCATCTTCCGCCGTGATGGTTTGGACTAGCCGGGCCTCTACCAGAGAGAAGCCAGAAAGAAACACATCCTTCTCCCCATGTATGATTTCCAATAATGGCACGGTAGTTCCCTAGGGAGGATGGATCACAGAATTGTCATACACAGTAGCAATCCCATCTTTGAAGGGGTACTTTACCAACTGATGGACCATTGATGACACCACTTTCATCTAATGCAGCCAGGGCCTTCATAGTAGTAGACTGAACGTGGCCGGTACATCCATTACGTGGAATTCCACCTCTTTTTTGGACAGGCCGATTAGGATATGGCTCTTGAACGTTCCCATAACATCCCAAATCATATTTTCATAAGCTCAGATGGCCTGAGTCGTAGGTGTAAAGTCAGCCGGCCTCAAACTGATGGTGTAGGCAGTCCTCACTAGACATACATTGATCGCCGATTTGGTATCTACTAACACCACCGGAATCCACTTTTTTCGACTTTCCAGGGTTACATATAAGGGTCGGTTGTGGTTGGCACCCTTAAGTGGTAACTCCTTGTCTGTAAAAGAGATCACTAGAGTAATGTCCCTAGATGTAACCAATGATGCTAATTGGTCAACAGTGGTGTCAATTGGCAGCTTGGTTCAATTCATTGCCTCTAACAATGCTTGTTATGCTCCTGAGAAGCCATGATTAATCCCCAGATTGATATGTCCGCCTGAATCTTCTTGAGCTATTTCAAGACCAAGTTTTCTTCAACATCCTTTTCTTTTGATTTCTCAACCTCTTTGTTGAAGGACTCCGGCTGATCTAAGGCCGCGGGTTTAAAGTATCGACCGCTCCGGGTCATGTGGTTAATCTCGTCAGTATACCATGTGTCATTCGGGGTGTCAGTTTTCCATCATTCATCAATGTATGCATGACTTAGGTCACTATCTTCCCACCATTCTCCTGCAGTCATGGACGAGCTAGCGTCAGGTTCTATTTGGAGCATGTTAACATCATGCATCCCATCATCATACCATTCTTCCTCCATCACAGTCTTGGTTTCTGAATCCTGATATTTTCTGAGCTTCCTTAACATCCTTTTCCGGTCATTGGGCTCCAATTTGACCTTTTTGGTAGCTTGAACATCACCCACTACTGTCCCGGGTTCTTATTTTCCTTTTCCTTTTCCCTGCTCCAGAGTTATCTTTGTTTGGATCTCTTCTATGCTTTCCCTTTGAAATTGTTCCAGTGCTTGTTCTTTCTCCATCAGAGGTGCAGCCTCAGCCTTGCCACTAGCACCAATTTTCTCTTCCTTCTCAGTCTCTCCTATCTGCTTTTTAACATCTGACTCATCCTCACTCAACCACCCATTGCTTGTTTCTGGCTGGCTTGGATCCAACCATTCCAGATGTACACTGCTTGTATCATTTTCTTCAAAGAAGTAAAGGTTGTCTAGATCCTTTTCAAGCTCGACTAGGTCTTCTTCCAGTTCAGCCAAGTCCTTTAGGCCCCGTTCCAACCAATCATTTTGATTCTTCCCTAGTTGGTCCTCCCCAATAGCATTAATGCTAAGGAAGTCCAGCAATATGACTACTGGCTTTGGCTGATCGACAGACACGATGTATAAGCTGGGGCTGTACTCCTTTGCGAGTGAGGCCCTTTTCTTTATGACTTAGGCATCAGGTTGGCCCTTCTCTGGTGCACTCTCTTTCTTCTTCGTTTCTACTGCCATGGGTTCGGGTTGGGTTGGTGGTGGTGTTAAATCCATCATGCACATATCTTTGCCTTCTGGAATAATCAACTCTGGCTTGGGTAGATGAGATGAGGTAATGTAGGTGCTGGGTTAAAGAAGGATGGTAGTGTATGTATTTGGTTAATGTTTCTGGGCAGGGGTTATGTTTATGAAGCGGATTGGTAGTTACGTTTGGTTTGTAAGGTGAGGCGATGACCTTGTTGTCAATAAGATCCTGGATCTCATGACATAAGCGATAGCACAGGTCCGTGGGGTGGCCGTGTTGCTGGTGGAAGATGCAACACTAGGTAGGGTCATGTTTAGGTGGTAATGGGTTAAGAAATGGTCGAGGATCGAAAGGCTTGAGATACCTCTTTTCCATTAACAATTTGAGGGCGCGGGTTGGGCTCATATGGAGAGGGGTAAAGCTTCTTTGATTTTGGGGTGGGCTGGTATTTTGTGAAGGTTGCGAGGTTGTGGCAGTAGCAAAGGGATCATCCATGTTGGCCATTGTCATAATAGTGCTGACAGCTGCAGGTCGCGGAACAGTGCTACTGCTAGCATTGGTACTTCGGGAGAATGGCTTTCTGGCAGGTTCATTAGTTCTGTGGATGATACCCTTCTTGAATGCACTCTCAATCTAGACCCCTAACTCGTGTAGGGAAGCAAATGTGGATAGTGGTGCCACTATTATTCTTTACAGCATATCTGGCTCAAGGTTCTGGACCACCAGCCAGACTAGCTCTCTTTTAGTAGGTCTATTTGTCATTCTTGCTGATTTTGCCCTCTATCTAGAAACAAAGTCAATGAATGATTCTTTAGGGTTTTGGGTAGTAGCCTCTGGCTCACTAATGGCTACCTCTATCTGAGTGTTATAAGAGTACTGGTAGACAAACGCCTTGGATAACTCCACCCAATTCCACTTTGTAGAGTCCTCCAATTTAGCGTACCAAATGGCCGCCACATCAGACAAGGTTCTCCCAAACAGTGACAATTTCTGAGCCCTAGACAGGCCCATTGGTCTTAGCACATCTAAAAACAAGTGGACGTGCACAATCAAATCTCCATTTCCATCGAATTTTTCGATGTGGGGCATCTTAAATTTCTTCGGTAATCTGACTAAAGCCTCAGTGTACCTATCTTCAATATCCGAAATGGAATTGAAGCCCTGGGATTTTTTCAATGCTTTCTCCAATCTAGCAATCTTGACCAAGGCCGGATCAATTTCATTGATATCAAAAGGAAAGATTCCTATAGGGGGTTGAACTAGAGGCCTATAAGCTGGAGCCAGGGAAAACATTTCCTAAGGATCTAGGATTTGGGGATTTTCTACTGGTGGAGGTGGATCCGGGTTTGGCTGAGTAGTCGGGATCAGATGCACAGTTGATACGGATGTCCCAAATGTAGTCGTAGATCAGTGATGACTTCGTCCTGTGCGGGCATCCTTTGGTTTACGGTATCCATGGTTCGCTAGAAAGTTGCCATCATGACAGCAAATTCCTTCGTGTTCTGTGCCATTACTGGTCTAGATGAGTTAGATTCTGGTGAACTACTTGAGTGAGAACGGATAGGTGTTTGCTAAATGCTTTGTATTGGTGTTGTTGACTGTTTGTTCCTTCTTCATCGAGTGACTGGCGAAAGTGAGACTAACACAGGCTAGCCACTAAGAGCATCTCCAACCCAATCCTCTCACCAAGAGGATGAAAATAAATTTTTTTATTCAAAAAGTAAATATAGAGTATGTTACTATTCATTCAAACTCCAACCACAAACCTTCAAAACCCTTCATCCTCCCTTCATCAAAAAGTAATTTTTGTTCATTAACAAATATTTAATTTTAAAATTTTTGTAAAATATATTTAATATTATACTCATTTTAAAGGTATGGTTTCACATTTTTTAATGATGTCAATTTTATAAAAATTAAATTTACATATTAAAAGTTATTTGTAATATAATAAAAAATATAGAATGAATAGTGTTTTGGAGGGCATCCTCTATTTTTCATCCTCCTTTCATATTTGGATGATCAACTCATCATCCTCTCAAATAGAGATGGATTTAGAGGATGGGTTGGAGGAACAAAGCCTCTATATTTGAAGATATAGAGGATGCATTGGAGATGCTCTAATAAGGTCTTGAGCTTTGCAAAGCCTGCCAAAGCGAGTCCACATAACTTGGAGAATATCGAGTCTTTCTGAAGCGATGATGGTAAACTACCTAGCAAAAGAAAAGAAAAACCATCAATCAAAACGGATGACACTTTAGCCCAATTCACAGCAGATAAAACATAACTGACGAACCACAATCCCCATTGAACTCTGTTCTTGAACTTATATTGATATGAATCATCCTATACAATCTCACTGTAAAAGCACAAACCAATTAAAAGAACCAAAACACCCTTATGAGGGGGGGGGGGCGTAGGGTTACCCTGTCCTAGATTTTTGACATGGTCTAGATTGCACTATTTCAAACAACAAGTTTCACAACATCTTGCAAATGGGTGGTATCTTGTCCTAAGTTGGAATAGTCACATAGTTTCACTATATGCAACTAGGGCAAATGGTCGAAAGGGTGCCTCGGCAAAATTACCTAATATACGTCTCACATCTAACATCGAGAAGTGAAAGGAGGATCAAGCGGTACAACGGTAATCCATATCCAAGGGTTGTGTTTCCAACATGGCAGAGCCCATGATCGGTCAGCCTTTTGGCAAGCCTTTTGGGCAAGCCTCCGGCAAAGCCTTCAGGAATAACAGATGAAAAACACGGTGACTTATAGTGACAATGCAATGCAAAAAACATATACATGTAGATAAAATTTCATATCATGAATTTTGAGTCAAGTTCTCTAAATCCCTAGCAGAGTTGCTAGGATCTGTAGCTTACTTTTCATGCTCCTTTCAGATACGACTAGCCCTACAGTTCGAACTCCTATGGTTCTGAATCTGATTTCACAAGTACAATGTGAAACAATGAAAACACAAAAAGAGTCCAAATCCAGCAATTCTTTTGAAAAATCGATTTGAATAAAAAATGCAAAAAATAGACTGCATTACCAGATTTTAGAGTCGCCACCTAAATATTTTTGAAAAATTTAGAAAACCCATGACTCGTGCCAAAAGTCATTTATCCGTCATCACCAAAGTGTCTCGGCTCAGGAACTTAGGTACGAGAGGGAAAAGTCATGAATTGAGCATCCCACTCGCCCGATCAAAGATCAGTCTCTACTAATCATGATGTGATTCTTATTTACATTATATGCTCTTGTTCTGATTATTAGACTAACATTACTATATTTTGCACACAAGTATAGACTAATTTGCAAAAGTTGGAACGCTTTGATTTCATGTTTGTTTGAAAATTGTTTTTAATATGCATCACTTGAAAAAGTGAGTTCATACATTAATCAATTTATCCCAATTTTAGTAATTAGCCTTCATCCACAGGCATTCAAACAAGTACATCATATAAGCATTTAGCCTCATGGAAAGAATGCTCGACATGGCAACAATCACACGCAATGCAAGATGCTAAAGCAACAAACGCTCATCTAGTACTCCAAGGCAAGCCAAACAAAGCAAAATAATTAGAAAATATGCATGTTCCTAAACAATGTAATGTGGCTAATGCAACACATACATTTATGCCACTTTTAATAGGCTCGGCTATGAGCATGGTATATAAACCAATTCAAAGCATGCGATGAAGCACGTATTCAAGCCAAGAATTTTGAATTTTGACATTGGTTAGAATGATGACCCGAACCCTTATGCGTGTAAGATGAATGGATGCAAGTCATGGAAAATGCTAAGTAACTATGATGCTACCATTATAAGCGAAGAAATAAAAGGGAGAAATAAATGGAGATTGGAAAATATACAACATTATTACATATTTGTCCTCATGCAAGAGGGTCCGAATGAATGTCCAAGTGTCCAAATTAAACTAACTATTACAAAACCAAATGAATGAATAAATAACTAATTAGCTAAGCTATAGACTAATAATAAGAAATAAGTTAGCTACCTAATTTATTATAACAAGGGTACACAATAAAACTAACTATTTAAGTTACTCAACACTAAACATTCATAATCATTACAAGAATGTTAATTATATTTAATTACAATGATAATGAGAGCATTAATTTACAACATTTAATAGAACTAGAAAGCATAAGGATGGCATGCATGCGACGGTTTTCAGAAGCAACTCTATCTGCCTTCCTTAGAATTTGCCTTGTTTCACCTTTAGCCACTATCCCTGTTTTTTGCAAAACACTCTGTTTACCAAACATTGGGGCCTGGCCAGCCCCCAATGAAGCCTGGTCGAGCCCAAATAGGGCTGGCCTTGCCCTAATTTCATGCAAAACTCTATTTTTGTGTTCTGAGGTAAAAACAGTGTAGACATAATTTTCTGAGCTCTGTTTGTCCCTCTTATACTTCTCTGTCATGGAAAGCCTCAAGAGAATGATGGAGTTGTTTCCAAAACCATCAATGAGCAAGTTTTTTGCTTGATGATCTTGGCCACAATTTGGGACAAAAATTAATAAATGCAATGAATCAACACCAACCCCTCCCATTTTTCATGGAGTGAGCTCAAAAGGGGAAGTAAAGACGCTTCAAGGGTCGTTAAAACACCATGAATTGACGTGTGACGACTCTTGACACAATACACTCGGCATAACATCTGGCCGAACCCAAGCAATATAACTCATGTTCTTTATGTTGGTTGGTTCATTTTAAGCCAAATTTATTAGTCTTTGCCATTCTTTAATCCATTTGTCCAAGGTGATGATTACATCCACTAAAGATTACATCCACTAAATGAGAAGCATGTCAAGCGAGAAGTGATTCTCAACATGAAAGAGAGACCATGCCGTTGGCGATGAATCTCCGTAGAGATTAAGCCATTAAGCGTAGATTTCTAGCTCATGTTTTGAACAATCATCAACCGGTTGAAATAACTCTCAAATAAAAGAAATGAATGGTAAGTTGCGTATTAAAATGAGGCTCTTAACATGGAAATCAATTAAAGAAAAGCTAAGAATAACATACAACAAGCTATATATGAGAATTTATGATACAATAAACGAACTAATCAAAGCTTGAACCAATTAAATAACCTAGGATAGCCCTAAAATAGCCCCTAATAGGTGAAAAACAGTGGCTCAAAGTGCATGAAAAGAGCCCAAAAAACTAAACAACAAACAAAGAAAATAAGGCTAGTAAACAAGAACAAAAAGGGGTGGCTAACCCCTCCACCTTTGAAATCTCAAAGCATGATTTTTAGCCTATTTTGAACTCTGAAAATCAATTTAGAAAGCAAAGAAAAGGGTGTAAAATAAGGGTTTGAGCTATAGGTGAAAGTGCAAGAAAGAGTGTTAACTCTCTCTACCCTTTGGTAGCTATCCAAACCCAAGCTTAGACACTTGAAATAGGTTCAAGACAATATAAAAACACAAGAAATAGATAGCAAGAGACAACAAAGAGAGCAAGAGAAGAGGTGGTAAGCTTATACCTCTCAAAAAAGTAAGCTTTTGTTTGTAACACAAACTTGGTTCAACCACACTCTCAAGCTTGAATTGTGATGCTTAAGCCTCAACCAAGGTTCTAAGGTTATGATCTTAGGTGATATATGGTATATGGATATTGGTCAAGAGAGATAGGTTGGCTTAAAGATAACTTGTATAGGAAGAAAGAGCTCTCTCTTGTGTGTGTAGGTTTTTTAGAAAATTTCCATCCCTCAAAACAGAGGTATAACCTCATTTTTATAGAATTTGAGCAAAACAAGTCAAAAATATCTTCAAAAAAAGACAGTTGGCGGGCTCTCGCCAAGAATAGTGT
This sequence comes from Camellia lanceoleosa, assembly GCA_025200525.1. Lineage (NCBI taxonomy): Eukaryota > Viridiplantae > Streptophyta > Magnoliopsida > Ericales > Theaceae > Camellia > Camellia lanceoleosa. The sequence goes on along the minus strand of CM045758.1, from coordinate 56,765,322 downwards.
ATATCACTATCGAGGCACGGCCGGGGCCCAAATAGCCACGGCCAGCTCCCAATGGAGCACGACTAGACCCTAATATGCTGCCCCACTCCCCTGTTTCAAACTCAGTATAAGGTGGCACAATGGTAAAAAATGAACATCTGAGGTAAGAATGAGACAAGTATGAAGGTTTTGGGATTATTTCGGGGCTCAACTTTGGATTCCCTCGCCAAGAACTCAAATCACACAATGTAATTTTCATCATCGAGTGCGTTGGACCAAGCGCCTAAGTCTTACAGGTGGTCAAAAATGGGATGTCTACAAGTGTTATCCAAGATATTAAGCTTAGAAGATTTGTGTGAGAAACAAAGCATAAAGACAGCAAAAGTACACAAGCACATGAAAGCAGTATGAAGTAGCAAGCACCCAACACTTAGTCAAAACAGACATGCATTCATAGAAGAGAAGGTTGTTTCAGTACAACAAATAGCACTTCGGCCTTATTAAAGCAGAAAATTGTTCAAAAGAAAAGTACAGAAAAAAATCCTAAGTACTAGATGTTGGAGTAGTGTTCTTAGTCTATTCCACTTTAACAGTTGGCTATGTGTCGGCCTTGGTGGACAGTGTAGTAGCCTTCTCAGCCTTTACGTCGGCTGCTGTTTCTTCATCTATCTCCTTCAAACTCTCATCTAGGCTTTTGCTGGCAACAGCGACCTCAACCTCAACTAATCGGCCTTTTTGCAAGAGGTACTTTTGAAAACCTCGTCATTTTCCTCTTCGGTCAAATCCAGGACTTGGTTATTGAGGGTTGAAGACTTGGCCCTAGCGGTAGTGTGTCAGCTTCTTCGTCTCCTTCTTCTTCCTCCTTGGATTAGATTGGGGAATGAAGGAAAGACACATCCAGCTGGCTGAGATCCCTTAAAAAGGAGTCTCGGGAACAAAGAGATTCTTTAAAGCTGCGACCCAGCTAAGATAATAGCCTTAGTTGCAAGCATAACTGACTTGCTTTTGGTATTGCTCTATGACGTCATCTTGGCCCTTTGCATAGGCTTTTTTGTCGGTGGCCTTGATCTCAGCACCTTTGGAATCTAAGGCATCGACTACATCTTTCTCAGCTTTGACAGCCTTTTCTTTAGAAGCCTTGGTTATGGCCTTGGACTACTGCTCGCCTTTTCTCGCCACATTGAGCATGTCCAGCAATTTCATTCTTGCCGTTTCGGCCTGGTTAAGTTGGTAGAGGTTATTGGTTGCTTCTTGTGTTTTCTTGATGAGATCCTTCTTTATCAACTAGGCCTTGTAGATGAAGGCATGTGCGTGTTACACGGTCTGAAAAGAAAACAAAATGAGTTAGTGTAATAATACAAATAATTCTAACTATACAATGGTCAATTGAAAGAAATACAGAAGCTTAACATGATAGTGTTCCTCATCATGAACATGAAATGCTCATACTCGTTGTAGTTGTTGATGGCCTCCATGTCGGTGGGGAGGAGCACAGCGGCCGACAAAGCGGCAGTAATCTGGCACTTTCGTTCAGCTTGATGGGATAACCATAAATAGAGATGTCAGGTCTAAAGGCGTTCGAGGTGTCATCAGTAGTACATGACTTTGACTGCTTTGGTGGTGGGCGTCGACAAAGTCAATTACGACCTACCTCTTTTCGACCTCAACCATTTTTGATATTGTCATGGCATCTTCAGGATCCTTTTCTGTAACGTCCCAAAAATAATTTCAAGTATTCATCTGCGAATGGCTCATGCAAGATGACATAAACAAAATAATGGACTTTAATTAATTAGAGTTAAATTATAAAAGAGTAATACATGCGATATACATTCATAAGCTCTACCCTAAATTTACAGCATGTGATACTAACTTCATGATTAATTAATAAATGCCCTACAGGCTTACATCTTTTCAAGACTAAGCTTGGTTACAACAAAAGAGAGAGTCATAAGCTCCATACATATAAAGCCCTAGGCTTGTACAAATATTAAATACAAAATAACAAAATTAGATCTTTCAGTTCCCAGGTCCTCCCAAGCTAAGTCCTTGGATGAGGCATGTCACCAGCACCTGAAAATGATTTTCCCAAGTAGGGTGAACTAAAAGCCCAGTGGAGACAATCTAGCGCAATATATGAATCTTAACAAAGATATAGGTATAATGCACATGTTCAATGCCCAATGCCAAAATCCTTTACAACTCTTTTTGAAAACCATGTTATGCCAAGCGTACATCTCAATCCATTTTATCTCAGTTCATTAGCTATACCCATTTCATTTAATCAACCAAACAGAGGATACACCCCATAGGTCTCCAACCATTACAATTATCATACAAATACATTTGCTTGTCATTTTATGAAAATTTCGTCTGTGGGAATTGGCACCCATGTATACACGCGATTTTCGGAACTTTCACCTTGGACACACAGGCCAACTTAGTTTAATGGAGTCCATCCCATTTCTTCTCCTAAATATGATGTACATCTTCTTTCTCCTCCCAAATATCATACATATACAATGTATATAAATCATAATCATATTCAATGATAACGGCTAAGAGATTAGATTCAATTCGCCTAATCCTCATGCAATTTCTACAATAACCATGGCTATCTTTCATCGATAGCTCAAAACAGATATACAATCTCAACAGATAGATTATCCAAATTTCCATAGGTGAGAGGTAAAACATATCTAACTCCACCATTTATATAAACGTCCATCTAATTTCATATTCCTAATATCAATTTCATTTATTTATACAAAATAATTATTCGAGACATTTTAGGGCAAATCTTCCTTTTTTCCAACATCCACTCCAAGTACCAAAATCAATCATTTTAAGATAGCACAAGCTTATATTTACTTCCTTAACTATTTCTAATACATTCATTCAAAAACTCCTCTTTTGATTTTAAACCAAAACTCTAGGTTTGTTCAAAATCACCTCAAATCCCAATATTTCTTACACATAAACAAATAACTAAACTAAAACTCATAAAAGAGTGTAGAAAACCCCTACCTCAAAGTTAGGAGACGAGCAAAGCAAGGTGGAAATTTCAACGACGCTGAAACCAAGTTTCAATCGAATCAAAAAGGAGCTCTAGGAATGCTCTAGATTTTTCTCAAAGACACTAGGGTAGAGAACCCAATGGATCTAGGTGAAAATGTAGAGAGAATGTGAGTTTTAGAGAAAGAGACTCTAGATCTAGGGTTTTGAAATGTTTTAGATATATAAAGAGCTGAAAAAGTGATGTAAAATGTGGCTGTTATGAATTGATATACGTACAATCCACTCGAGTACAAGAAGTGATGCTCGAGCGCAAAATACACACATCCAGTAATTTTGCAGACAATAGACCAATGCTCGAGCGCAAGAAAAGCCGCTCGAGCGCCCACCTGCTCGAACGTAAGAAATGTCGCTCAAGTGTAGAATAAACCCTCCCAGTAATCTTGCAGACCTACAAAAGTACTGAGAGTTTACGAAGCCTGCTCGAGCGCAAGAAGTGCCACTCAAGCGGAAAAGCAAAATTCTGGGCAATAAAGGTTTGAAAGCTAAGCAACTAACCTATTCCAAACACAACTATTGCAATCCAATCACCCAATTTAAGGAAGAATAAGGAAAAAATACATGAACAACCATACGAAGCTATGAAACCTGAGTTCAGAATACACAATAGGTCGGCTCTAAATCAGAAACGTTATAACCGCCCCTCTCAAGGAATTTCGTACCCAAAATTTCAAATCAAGTTTGAAAACTAAGTTAAAACCAATTACAGTAATGGTAATCATTCAATTTTGTCACCATGACCCATTCTTCGGTCATCCATTCTCATCAACTCGGTACACAAGTTCCAATATTGAAAGTACAGTTTACATTTTTCCAAAACACGTACAATGTTCATAATAAATCCGAGTTTCCAAAACATATACAACATATATAATGTTTCCATATTCTTAAACATATACAATGTTTTTATATTTTATTATTATAAGAAAATTTCATTACATGCTCAAACATCAACAAATAAGTTCGGATATTTCTCGCGGACTTCCAACTCGTGTTCCCAAGTTTCTTCCTCAATCTCGTGATGTTTCCACAATACCTTAACCAAGGGAATTGTCTTTCCTTGCAAGACTTGGTCCCGGGTATCTAAGACTCTCACCGGTCTCTCCTCATAAGAGGCATCCTCATCTACCTTTAAATCGGTTCAATACAACACGTGCGATGGATCTGGCTCATATTTCCGAAGCTGTGGCGGCAAGGGTAAATGATAAGCTACCTTTCCAATCTGCTCAAGGATCTCAAAAGGCCCAATGAATCGAAGAGATAGCTTCCCACTCTTTCCAAACCTCATCAAACCCCTCCTAGGTGATATCTTCAAGAAGACTTGGTCTTCCACCTCAAAAGACAAGGTTCTCCTCCTACGATTGGCATAACTTTTTTTGGCGACTCTAAGCCGTAGCCAACCTCTTATGGATAAGTACAACTTTCTCTATCATTTCCCGACTAACTCTGGACCCAACATAGGTGCATCACCCACTTTGGCCCAATACACAGGGGATCTACACGGTTAACCATACAAGGCCTCCAGTGGTTCCATGCCAATACTCGATTGGAAACTATTGTTACAGGCAAATTCCACTAAGGGAAAGTGTCTTTCCCACGAACCCTTAAAGTCAATGACATAACCCTGAAGCATATCCTCTAAAATCTGAATGGTACGCTCAGACTGCCCTTCAGTCTGGGAATGGTAGACATTGCTAAAGGTCAATCTCGTGCCTAAGGCACTCTGTAGGCTCTGCTACAACCGAGCCGTGAAATGCAGATCTCAATCCGAAACAATTGTCACTGGGATCCCTGTGCAACCTCACTATGTCCCGAATGTAAAGGTCGGCAAGATAATCTATCGAGTCACTTACGCTCATGGGTATAAAGTGCGTCGACTTAGTCAACCAGTCAACTACGACCCAAATGGCATCACTATCCCGTTGAGTCCTTGGAAGGCCCACAACAAAATCCATTGTGACATACTCCCACTTCCACTCAGCTATAGGCAAGGGTTGTAACAAACCCGCTGGCCTCTGATGTTCAGCCTTCACTTATTGACAGGTAAGGCATTTTGACACAAACACGGCCACATCTTTCTTCATTCCCCTCCACCAAAACTGGCGATAAAGGTCATGATACATCTTTGTGCCTCTCGGATGTACCACAAGGCGTGAATAATGAAACTCTCAGACTACTTCTTCTCAATAAGACTCCAGTACAAAGAGACAATCAAGGTATCTAACACTCGAGTCGGAGTACACGTTCAAACCTCTTTCTACCTTCCCACTAGAGATCTTCTCCCGAAGGGATTTTATCTCAAGGTCACCCTTCTGTGCTTCCATCACTCGGTTCACAAGTGTAGGTTGTGCAACTATAGAAAACAAAGCTGCAGACTCAATAGACTCGCCAAGATGCAAGTCAAACTCTCCAATAACACCCAAAATCTCTCATTCCCAGATGGTAATACAAGCTACACTGTTAATAGATTTCTTACTCAAGGCATCGGCCACCACATTAGCCTTTCCCAGATGATAATGTAACTCGAAATCATAATCCTCTATGAACTCCATCCACCTCCTCTATCTTAGATTCAAGTCTTTCTGTGTAAACAGATATTTCAGACTCTTGTGATCAGAAAACACCTCAAACTTCTCACCATATAGGTAATGCCTCCAAATCTTCAAGGCAAAGATCACCATTGCTAACACTAGGTCATGAGTAGGATAGTTCATTTCATGTGTTTTCAACTGCCGCAAGTCATAGACTACTACCTTTCCCTCTTATATCAAAACACAACCCAAGCCTTCCCGTGAGCTATCATAATACACTGAATTGCCCAAACCTCTCTTCGGAATAATCAAAACTGGAGTAGTGGTAAGTCTAACCTTAAGCTCTTGAAAAGACTTCTCACAAGTCTCACTCCATACAAACTTGATCCTTTTCCTTATCAATCTAGTCAATGGTAAGGCTAGCTTAGAGAAATCCTTCACAAATCTATGATAGTACCCAACCAACCCCAAGAAACTACGGATCTCAAAAGCATTCTTAGGTGGTTCCCAATCTTACACTGCCTTTATCTTGGATGAATCTACAGTCACCCCTTTCCCAGATACCACATGGCTTGAGAACTTAACCTCTCTGAGCCAGAATTCACATTTCCCAAACTTAGCATAAAGTTTGTGGGCTCTAAGTAACTCAAGTACTACTTGCAAGTGTTCCTCGTGCTCCTCTCCAGAGGGTGAGTAAATCAAAATGTTGTCCACAAAGATGACCACAAAACGATCTAGAAACTCATGGAAGATCTGATTCATCAAATCTATAAACACAGTTAGTGCATTGGTTAGCCCAAAAGGCATTACTAGAAACTCATAATGGCCACGCCGCGTATGCAATGCCGTCTTCGGGATGTCCTCCTCCCTCACTTTCAATTGGTGATAACCCGATCTCAGGTCTATCTTAGAAAAGCAACAAGACCCCTTCAACTGATCAAACAAATCATTTATACGAGGCATTGGGTACTTGTTCTTAACAATTACCAGTTCAACTTCCGATAATCTATACAAAGTCGCAATGCACCATCTTTCTATTTGGCAAAAAGAATTGGTACTCCCCAAGAGGTGAAGTACTAGGGTAAATAAAATCTTTATCTAACAATTCCTAGAGTTGAATTTTCAACCCACTCAACTCGGTAGGTGCAAATCTATACGGTGCCATAGAAATCGATGCTGTGCCAGACACTAAGTCAATAGAGAACTCGATCTCTCGATGAGGTGGTAAACTAGTAAGATCATTCAGAAAAACATTCGGGTATTCACAAACTACCCTTGGCAACTTTACTCGGACTTCATCACCCTCTACACCCAAGAAGTTAGCAAGAAGGCTACTAAACTCACTCCACTCACGTAGATCATACACCGATGATAAAACTCTGTCAACTCGATCCCCTAAGAAATAAAAGCAATCACCGCTTAGGGTATATACAGTAACCCTTTGACGGTAGCAGTCTATAATAGCCCGATATGATGACAACCAGTCCATACCTAATATAACATCAAAACTAGACATATCAATCAACACAAATGCAAAAGGAAGTCGATGACCGACAACCTCTATGTCACAACCTTAATACCCCTGCTTCAAAACAATCTCACCACCAATAGGTGATTCTACACAGATAAGAGATGCTAAGTGTGCTAACTCTAACCCCAAAACTGATGCAAATGTAGATGAGATAAATGAATGGAATGCACCCGTATCAATTAACACATTAGCAACTAAATTACAAAACAAGAAGGTACCTCTCACTACAGAAGGCGCTGGTACTAGATCTGGCGCGGTAACAGCATACACACACCCTGTAGGTCTCTACTCAACCTGCTCACCCTTCGGAGCATGAGCTTGATGCACTGATTGAGCCGAAGAGGCTTCCTGATTGGCCCTCAAGGCCTGTGCTGACTATGCCGGCTGGTGGCTTTGTGTTTGTCTCAAACTAGACGCACTGGGTGTGCCACCCAATTGAGGGCAAAATCTCTTCATATGCCTTGCCTGCCCACACTGATAATAAGTGAGCGGCTACCCTCTCTCTTGACTTTGGCTTTGAGAATGAGCCGAAGATGATGTGCCCTCTTCCTCTCTGCGGACAAGCTGGAGACTTGTGGCCCAACTGGCCACACTTGTAACAAGTGAAATCTTCCTAACCACCTCTCCTAGAACCTGAACTCGGTATTGGAAAAGTGGACATCGACTGAGCTCCCTAGGACGGCTCTGGGTTAGAACTCCTTTGTCTCTTACTGTCCCCTTGAATATCCTGACTCCTCCTAGAGCCCTTTATCCTTTCTTCCTCCATCTGCACCACGGTCTTAAGATGAATCACCAACTCTGCAAGTCGCCCGTAATCTCTAATCATCAAACCGGCTACCTTGAAAAGAAGTCCAGTCCTTAACCTCTTCTCAAACTCCAAGCAACAGCGCTCTTCTATCACTACTAACTCTGGTGCAAACCTAGAGAGGCTAGTAAAGGCTACCTTAAACTTGGCCACTGTTGTGTTCAACTGCTTGAGCTGAGAAAACTGATCCCTCAACCTTTCCCTAACAATAGGAAGCAAAAACTTGTCCTAAAAAGCATTAACAAAGGCCTCCCAAGTCACTCCAATGTGCCCATGCGCATACTTCCACCGCTGACCCGCATCTTCCTTCAACTGGAAAAATGCCAAGGTCACTCTTAGCCCGTCATCCTCGATGCCAAGTATCTCGAATGTCTTCACTATCTATTCTAGCCACTCATCTGCCTTTAGTGGCTCCTTGGGATCACCTACAAACTCATCCGGATTTGACTGGAAAAACTATCGCTTCAGAAAAGATGGCCTTACCTCAACTACTTGGGCCTGGACTTGATTCTCAGCCCTAAGAATGTCCATGGAGTCCCTCAAAGCTCCAATCATTTCGTAGGCTAAGGCGCCCATGGCCTGTTGACCAACAGGTTCAGCTACATTGGCCTGACCAACCTCTTCTTCCTGTGCCGAAATTTCATCCGATAAAGGCACCTCATGCCTTCTAGACCTACCATTCCTACCACCACCACGTCAATATCCTGACATCCTAATGAAGGTAACAGAATAGATTAGCACATTTACAAATGTGTCGAAACCAACTCACTCACATCCTAAAGAAGTGGACAACAGTAATTCACTCTACATAAGCACATAGTCACGTAAACACATATGAATTTCATTTCCAGATAATGACCGTCCCGTAGTGTTGTCAAAGTTCCAGTTAGAAACAGCAGTGATCAAGTGCTCTTCTAATAGGACTTCTAGAAACCTGTAGACTTAATCAATATCCTAGAAATTTAAATCTCATACTCACATAATCATATAAGCATGTTATCATAATAGCACACTGTACCTACTAAAGTCTTTATCAAACGAGACAAACCCGTTGTGGTAACAACCACTTCCCACATATCCAAAGTATTCAAACCCAATACGCTCTAATACCAAAGAAAGAGCGATGGTTACTTTGACCTTTGCCTTGGCCTTTTTCACCCTCTTTGGTTTCTGAATGAAAGGTAGGGATTGAATTGGTTGGATGGAGACCACATTGGGAAAGCTTGCAAGCAGATCATCAGCTACGGCTGGTTTGCGACCTATCTCTTTTGAGATGGTAGTGATGGTCACTCCGGTGCCAAGTCTAAAGGTAGGGAGAGCGAAAGGTAGGTTAGTAGGATCGTACGCCAATATCTCGATACCTCAGCATTTTCTGCTACAAGACCTTCTTGCCAGGGCATTGGAAGGTCGGCGACGACACTGGCATTAAGCTGGCGGAATGTGCTGAGATGGAGCCGAGGTTGACAGCTGGCTCACTGGTTTAGAAGTGGAAGCTTGGTCTATGCATGAAGAGGATATTGTTGGAGGAGTTGTTGTAGAAGGGGGCATTTTTCTTCTAAAAGGAACGTCGGGCAGAAGAGATCTGTATGTCAGTACGTAGTTGAGGAGAATGGGGGCCTTACTCTCCTTGATGGGCAGTTCTAGAAGTCGAATAAGGTCTTGCTGTTTAACGTAGGATTTGTGGAAGGACTTGCTTGGTTGAGGAAGTTCTACAAAAGAGGAAAGAAAACATGAGAACTCAACTAAGTATGGAAAGCAGTGTTGAAAGTGCGTAGTCTAGGAAAACTAAGTACTTACCCTCATCTTCCCTAAAGACCCCTCTGCGCAAGGGAAAGAGGCACAATTCATCATTTGGTGTAAACTCTCAGTTGTCCAAGACGATGAGATAGTCTTCTCCAGCACCCTTGTTGGAGTTTGGAAGGTCGGCTATGGGTGTTGATTAATATAAAGATAAGGCACTTCTATGAGTCTATGGTATACTTTTACTTGTGCACTATTCATTTGAGATGATATCTTGTGAGATAAGTGATTGACTTGATCGTCAGAGTGTCCCCAAGTAGACAAGCCACTGTGGTATTTCTTACTCTCTTGCATAAAGGTGTTGGCTTAATCTATTATGTCTCATGCTCTCCAACTAAGTTATCTGTTTGGTTATGAGGTCATAAATCAACAACCACATCTACCGTTAGAGAACTCTAATAAATTAACATACTCGATTAATTATAATTAGTCAGATTATCAGATTATTCACAAGCTCAACATGCGATTACCTAAAGACCCCACACAAGACAATAATTGTGTTTTCCACCATTATGGTTTCTTGACTAGAATTGTGCAATAATTACATGAACTGCTTTGCAAATGGCATTTTCAAATGATTTGCAAATACAAAAGAAGAAAATACTTTTTAAAAAAATAAATAATAAGAGTTCATTAATAAGACATTAAGGGAATGCTGCCTCTCCACACAAAAATGGAGGGAAGTTGTCTACCTAATACCTGTCTTGGACACTACTATAAGCAAAAGCTTTATGCATTGGGTATAACCTATGACCACCAAAATTCAAAAATGAAAGAAAAATTGAAGAAACTCCTAGACATCTTCGGAGTAATTAAAAAAAAAAAAAAAAAAAACCCTTACAAATGCTAGACATCTTCTGAATAAATAAATAAATAAAAAAAACCCCCTACAAATGCCAAAGAAAAAAAAGAAAAGTTAACTTTTGAGCATTCATTTAGGGGTTGGCATCTGGTCAAGCTGGGTGCTGGAAATGAAACCGAAGCCCGTTGCAGGTTAAACCCAATTGGCTTTTCTGGAGGGCTCAAGCAAGGTTGCACCACATACCAGAACCTTAGGCCTAAGCCTTTCTTAACGGGCTTGGCCTAGAAGGGCTCGTGGGCTGAGGTGATGAGCGGGCTATTAGGCCGCCTCTTATGAGCGAACATGCTGGGCTTGCCATTGGGGCTACGCTAATTGAACTTATCAAAAATTTAGATATTTATCAAAAATTATAGAAGACTGATCATGTTACCTACTTCTCATAAGTCTATACAATTATTTGAAAATGACTCAACGTGCCTTCAGTCCATAAAACTTCATGAGTGGTCTAACTAGAAACTTATAGGAATCCACATAATAGACCAATCTATTTTCTCTAGCAAAATTCACTGCCAGTACATGAAAACAACATTTTCCCTAATCAAGTAAACTATATTCCACATAATTTTCCATGTTAAGCAAAAGTTTTTTTTTTTTTTTTAATTTTAATATTGATTCCACACTAACCAAGTAAATTGGAGGGGGGCTTGCAACATGAGGTTTACCAATGACATTTTTAAAGGAGACTAGATTGAATTTTTTGAGGGCCATTACTTGGGCTACAAATTTTTTTGAAAGATAACCCTTGCATAAAAGTGGTGTTTCTCTAATTTTTGGGGGGTCCAAAGACCTGATTGCAGGGCCCACCAACCATGGTTTAGTTGATTGTAGGGCCTCCAAGAATTGAAGTGCATAGAATACACTAAGGAAAATAGCTGGTAGCTCGAAAGTGAAGGGTCGAATGGGTCGAAAATATTCTCTTACCAATAAGAGAATACAAAAAGAGCCTAAAACGACGTCGTTTTGAAATTTCGAGCCATTCGACCCTCTGATATTTCGAGCTACCAACTGGAGTTGAAATAAAGAGCATCCTTTCAAGCCAAATCTGCTGATTTCTAGGATGAAAGGAGGTGATAACTATGTATGGGATTGAGTACAAATTAAAGGTCAAAAGAGGCAACTCGTAGTGTTCTTCAATGATTCTTTGATTTGTTCTTTTAGACTTTCATATGAGAACTTATTAAGGGCTAGTTAAAAAATGAATAAATAAATGATGATGTGGAAAGGGAAAAAAAAAGGGAACAAGTCTGCACGAAAAAATGCTTATATTTTGAAGGAAAATAATTTTACCCTTGCAACATGCTCATCCTTTATTTCTTATTAACACCATAACACGCTATGATGTGAAAATAGTCCGTGGTGGAGGCATGTTAAGCATAGGAGGGTAAACCAAGTCCTTTGTAAGATTACAAAGAATTACAGCTATTATATAGGATTAGGCACCCTTGAATAGCTATCATAGTAGTACAAGCCAAGTACCTGTTCCTCCAAAAATGGTAATAGAAAAAAAAAACTAATGCCATACTACCAAAAATATAATTCAATAGTATCTCAAAAACATACATATTATTATTACCCCATGACCACAGTAAACTCGAGTTGGCTTTGGCAACAAATGTATGATTCCTGCTCTGCTGTGCCCTTGACAAATTTGCCACAACCAACAATAAACAGCACATATGAATGAAAAACCAAAATCAATTGTTTGAGACCATAAAACTTGTCACCTCACCATATTCCAATTTATTAGTAAACCCCTTCACATTATCAACTGAACCACCATAAACCCTTATCCCAGGCACCAATTGCTTAATCTTCTCATTTTCCCCTGCATGATCCCTATTATATATATATATATATAAGCATCTACAAATATAGCTAACCATTGAAGCCAAAGACTAATGTTTTATTTGATTCATTGGAATGGAATAGTGATTCTTGGGCTTCATGTGAAATCACTCCTTTTTCACATGGTGAACATGATTCCATTTGTAATGTATTCGTCATTATATTTTTAGTCTAAGCAAACATAATAATGAATATTTTGATAGAATGATTATTCCATTCCGATTCATTTTGATGAATCAAACACTACCTAACTATCAAGTCTATTTTAGGGTTGCTATAGTTGAACAATTACACACAAACATATATATATACACTAACAACCTGCACAGCCATAAGTGTGCGACTTGAAAAAATAACATTATTCTTTATAATGACAAAAAAATATGTTCATATAGTATATGTTGATCAAATGGTAATAATTTTCATTGTTAAATCCGTTGTCATGGGTTTGAGTATTGTTCTACAACGAATAATATTTCATCCACCGAATTTTAATTTTTACAAAGAATAATGTTTCATCCATCAAATTTTATTCAACGAATGTAACAGTATTATTATTTTTTTATATATAGAATAGAAGATAGATATTTTAAGTATATATACACGCTCAATCTTTTTAATTAAATGAAAACTATAGTGATAATCTCAACTCAACAATCCACTAAATCAGAACATATAAAAATAGAGAATGAATCGGGGTCTTACCTCTTCCAAGCACGGAACGTGGATTATCTCCATAGGAGTCTTTTGGAAAGCTGTAAAAAAATCAACTTTTAACTTTTTATTTATTTTGAGTCATATCATCTTTCACATAACTTATTTACAAAAAGACAAAATAAATTTAAAAAATCAAAAAATTAATTTTTTATTAACTTTTCAAAACTGTTCATAGTCGACGTTGATTGAAATTGGAATAACCACTTCAGTTCTGGTTGGGACTATCCTAGTTCAGAATCGGTAGGGAAAAGTAGATGGAGTGTGCCTCGTCGGCAGCCCAATGCCAACACGTGGCAGATGGGCAGGCTTTGTTTTGATCCAGCTGTTCACCGACTGACGTGGACGACAAGGACATTCACCTTTGTTTGCTTGGTTACAGTTGCAAACGTATACCTGAATAGTCATCATCATTCAGCAAATTTTCTTCTTTAATTTCCTTTTTCTTTTTAAAAGAATAATAATTAGAAAAATACCCCAGAGCTCTAGAGCGACTCCAATGACCTGGTAATTGCCTGGGTCCCATTTTTTCGTACTCGCCCTTCTCTCTCCTTTTCATTCTACCTTCTCTTGATTTCAAAATTATTTTCCTTCTCTAATCTCTCTCTATTCGCAGAGCTATGTCCTTGTCTCTCTCTCTTTGACCTTTTACTCCCCGACGATCTCAACTCTGCTCCAACCCCACCGGCCCGACGATCTACTCTCTCTCCGACCGAGCCTATCTGTCTCCCTCCATCCTCATTCCCGACGATCAACTCTCTCTCTCATCCTTTATCCGCAGTCCCGCCAGATAGTGGAGTCGTCTCTGTCTTCTCTATACTCTCCGACGATCTCAACTCTGTGTTCACTATATGGTTTTATTTGTACATGTATTTTTTATTTTATGATAACAGCAAAGTTGAATTTGAAAAAACATTTAATCTAAAAAAGTAAGAATTTTGAACATAGTCAAATTAACACCACTGAGAGGGGAGATTTCCGTCGGAAAGTACGGCCGAGCAAGAGTAAAGTCAAGCGTTCTGGACTCTGTGGCGCCCGAAAGATTAGAGCAAGTGCAACGACCGAGCGGTCTGCCTTGCTCGGTTTACGAGGTCAACCGGTAACCCCTGAGGGCCGAGGAGAAGACCGCTTGGTCGGGCGAAGTTCACAGTGGAGATTGCAACCGAGCTAAAGGACTGACCGGGCTAAGCAGAGGATGCGGCCTGGCCGGCATGCCATTGGCCGTCCAGCCAAGGCGAAGCGGTCGCGCGTGACCGAGATTGGAGATAAAACGGTTGGAACGGCGCTGCGCCCGGTCAATCGCGATGAACCGATCGAGTGTAGCTCGGCATTGGCAGTTAAATCCTCGCCAGGTCCCAAGTCATAGAGCGGCGTATGCGTATCACGGTTTCTAGTCTCCCAAGGGTTAGGCGGTCATGGTACCGGTTAAGGGTGCCGCTGGGCCAATGGCGTGAAGGAGAGGACGTCTCGCTCCTGACGCCTCAATACCGTTGGGCAGTTCTGCATGTACTGAAAGGAGGACAAAACCTTTACACGTGTAAGGTGGCGAGAGGCGAGCACTGCCACCTGTCTAGGGAAGGACAGCAGAGGTAGTGCGCGCACAACCTCGGAGCTGCGTGGCCAGCCTAGAAATAGGGAGAAAGGCAAACGTTGGAGGTATGCGAATTCACAAGCACTCTTTCTCTCTTCTCATTGCCTTCTTCCTCAGTAAACTGACTTGAGCGTCGGAGGGTTTTTCCGGCACACCACCGCCGAGCAGCTCACCGTTTTCGTGTTACAGGGTCAGACGCCGTTACCAGAAGCTTGACGTTCAAGGCGTACGAAGAGCTAAGAATATTTCCCCCCGCACAATTGGCGCCGTCTGTGGGAAACTTTGATATTCAACCCTTGTTCTGTAAGCTTCTTCGGCCGTTTCCATGGCCAACAACGATGAGGTTCCGCTGTCCGTCGTCGATGGTGTCACTCCAGAGTATGTGCGAAGGAGAGAAGGCCCCCCTAATGTTCCAACCATGGCGGGCCTAGAAACCTCTTCACGGAGCGACAAGCGGAAGGAGTTCGAGATCGTTCCAGAGTCCAGAGGGCACGCGAATCCGTGGCGAATCCCGCATGGAGCATAAACTCAAGGACCAAGAAGCCCTCATTCGTAGGATGGCGGCGGAGATGGAGCTTCTGAAGCGCCAAGTGAGGGGGAAGGGTGTTGTTGGAGAGGGCAACCTCAGTGAGCGCACCCCCTCCCCTCGTTTTAACAGTCGCCGCCAGAGGAGGACCCATTCAATCTCCATCACCAGGAACTATGGGGCGGAGGACTCAGACCAACGAGAGGGGAGGTCCTGCACGCGCGACAGCACTTATCGCCCCTCTCGCCCATCGTCGACGTCGCGATACTCAACCTCCGCCCGTTCCAGGGATCTCAGGGACGTCTTTGGAGGAAAACACGCCGAGAGGTTCGAGGTCAGGGCGCTCGAAGAATGAGTACCCCAGTTCGTTGCAGTGAAGAAGTGATGATGCCGGCGCCCAGAAACGGAGCCCCAGCACCGGTAGACAAAGAGCTGGCGAGGCTTACTGCCACGCCGTTGTCCCCAGAGATTGAGGGCACCCCACTCCCTGCCGGATTCCACCAGCCAAAGTTTACTTTGTACGACGGAAAGACGGATCCGTATATGCATGTGAGTCATTACCGGCAAGTAATGGCTGGCCATCGTCGGAACGATGCCTTGATGTGCCTCATTTTCCCAGCAAGCTTGGGAGAGCAGGGTTTGAAGTGGTTCGAGAGGCTCCCGGAGGGGAGTATCGAGGGGTGGCAACAATTAGCGGAAGCCTTCGTCACCAGATTCAAGACCAATACTCGAACGCCAAAGGAGGTCGACCACCTCCTGGGCGTCAAGATGGAGTCTGGGAGTTCACTGAAGGCATACAACGCGAAGTATTGGGAGACTTACAATGAGATCCTCGACTGTCCTACCAATCTGGCGATCACTCAATACAAGAGGGGTCTCCCAGTCGGACATAGGCTGCGAGACTCACTCACGATGCATCAGCCCACCACCATGGAATCTTTGATGCAGCGGATCAACGAACACATTCGTGTGGAAGATGATGCTGCCTCTGCGCCCGAGAAGGACAATCCGGTCGCGGTGGACAGAAGGGTAGCGGGGAAAGTTCATTCGGTCGGGCGGGAGGAAAACCGCCCTGGTGACCGACCAAAAGATCAGCATAGAGGAACCGGCCAAAATGACAGAAACAAAGGTCGCAGAAATGACCGGGCTGATGCACCTCGCGACGCAGCAGAAGATGTCAAGAGAAAACTAAAGGCGCGGACAGGGATTACCATGGTCTTCAAAATTCCCATCTACCGCATTTTGAGCGAGATCCGAGGAGAGCCTTTTGTCCGTTGGCCGGCCAAGCTGGGGAGCGCGCAGCGGGGCTTCAATCCAAAATATCGTTGCACCTTCCATGAAGAGCGTGGGCACCGGACAAAAGATTGCTTGCCGCTCAAACAGCATTTGGAGGAGTTGGTGGCGGCAGGGCATCTTGATCAATATATAGATGGGGGAGTCAAGCCCGCGCCGATTGGACAAACCGAGCCAAACGGAATGGCCGTCCTAGAGGCGCCTCCACAGGGTGTGATCAACGTCATCCATGGCATCATTGAACCAGCGAGGGTCTGCGAGCTGAGAGGGATGATCAAGAAGGCCGAGCACATGAGGGAAGTGCTCTCGGTCCAGCCCATGATAAAGAGGGGAAAAACCGAGGAAAAAGACGTCCTTTCGTTCTCCACCAAAGACCTGGAAAGGGTGCAGATGCCGCACAATGACGCTTTGGTGGTGACCCTTCGCATCAAAGGCTTCGATATCAAGAGAATATTGATCGACCAGGGGAGTTCGGTCGAAATAATGTATTATGAAGCATTCAAACAAATGAAGTTGGAGGACAAGGATTTGGCTCCTGCAACGTCTCCTTTGGTCGGCTTCAACTCGCAACCAGAATGGCCAATTGGAAAGATTATCTTGCCGGTCAAGGCGGGGTCGATCGTGAAGCAAGTAGAATTCTGGGTGCTCAAAGTTCTATCGACTTACAACTTGATTCTGGGCCGAGGTTGGCTGCACGCCATGCAAGCAGTCGCTTCGACTTTCCATCAAGTCATGCGCTTTTTGGCGCCCAACGGGCAAGTAGAAGAAGTCTGGGGAGATCAGGTAATGGCCAAACAGTGCTTCGTTGCGGTAAATGGCAGCCGGGCAGCCAAAGGGTTTGTTCAGATGATCAAGTGGCCCGAGGGAAAGGAGGTCCTTGAAGACGTGGGCAGAAAGGCCGAGGAGAAGTCAGTCGAAGATTTGGTGGAAGTTCGCATCGACGAGAAGGATCCGACCAAGTTCTTCCTCCTGGGATCATCTTTGTCCAGCACCGAACGATCAGATTATGTCAATTTCTTGGTTGCCAACTTGGAGGCTTTCGCATGGACGCCTTACGATATGCCTGGCGTCGACCCAAGCTTCATCTGCCACCAATTGAATGTCTTCCCTAATGCGCGCCCAGTCATACAAAGGACGCGCCATTCAGCCTTGCACCATGCTGAAGTGGTGGCAGAAGAAGTGAAGAACTTGTTGGAAGCCGGTGCGATTGAAGAAGTGCAGTACCCTCGGTGGATATCTAACACGGTGGTGGTTCCTAAGAAGAACGGCAAGTGGCGAGTCTGCGTGGATTACAAGACTGTCAACCGCGCATGCCCAAAGGATAGCTTTCCTCTCCCTCGAATTGACCAGCTGGTAGACTTAACCGCTGGCCATCAGAGGTTTAGCTTTTTGGATGCATATCGCGGTTATCATCAAATAGCCATGTACAAGCCGGATAGGGAGATCACGTCCTTCACCACCCCCAGAGGCTTATACTGTTACAAGGTCATGCCGTTTGGACTGAAGAACGCCGGGGCAACCTTTCAGCGGATGGTGACAAAAATGTTCGCTCCTCTCTTGGGCCGAACTATGGAAGCCTATATCGACGATATGGTGGTGAAGAGCAGGGAGAAGTTTCAGCACCTCGCCGACCTAGCAGAAATGTTTGCCATACTCAAGCGTCACAAGCTTCGCCTGAACGCCTCTAAGTGTGCCTTTGGAGTTGGCACTGGGAAATTCCTAGGTTTTCTGGTCACAAACCGGGGAATTGAGGCCGACCCATCGCAAATAAAGGCAATACAAGAGCTGGAACGCCCTAACTCCACGAAGGACGTGCAACATCTTGCCGGAATGGCAACCGCGCTGAACAGATTTATCAGCCGGTCTTCGAATCGTTGTAGGCCCTTCTTCAAAACTTTGAAGTCCAAGTTCTTTTGGGATGAGGAGTGCGACCGTGCTCTGGTGGACTTGAAATCGTATCTCTCTTCAGCACCTATTCTGGTTACACCTCAGCCTGGCGAGGAGTTATATCTCTACTTGGCGGTCTCTCAACATGCGGTGAGCGCTGTTCTAGTCCGCGCTGAGGGCGTTCAGCATTTGCCCATTTTCTACGTGAGCAAGACTTTGCTCCCGGCCAAAACGAGGTATCTTCCCTTGGAGAAATTGGCGTTGGCTCTCATGATGGCACCAAGAAAGCTGGCACACTACTTTCACGCCCATACAATAGTGGTGTTAACTGAGTTCCCGCTCAAGGTGCTCTTCGAAAAGGCAGACTTTACTGGGAGAATTCTGAAATGGGCCGTGGAATTAGGCCAGTATGACATTAAGTTCCAACCGCGCACTGCAATCAAGGCCCAAGCCCTTGCAGATTTTGTGGCGGAATTTGCCCCAGGTACACATCCAGTCTGTCCGGTCGATTTGGTTGGTGCGGACTTAGCACAACCCATGGTTCTGGCAACGCGAGCAGGGGAAGAACAAAGCTTGCCTGAAATAGCAACGGACGACGACTCATTGAAAGAAGAACCCAGCAACGACGTGGAAAGAGACCAGATTGAGCCTACCAGAGACTTGGAGTTGAGAAGCTCCCAAAATCCTTCTGATTGCTGGAAGCTGTTTCTTGGCGAGATATGGAAGTTGTTCGTTGATGGGGCGTCCAATAGGCATGAGGCTGGACTGGGAATTGTATTAACTTCGCCAGATGGGCTAATTATTGAGCAAGCAATTACGCTCGGCTTCCCAGCATCCAACAACGAGGCGGAGTATGAAGCCCTCCTGGCTGGTCTGAGAAGCGCGCTGAAAATGAAGGTGACAGCCCTTATGGTGTTCAGTGACTCCAAGTTGGTGGTCAATCAAGTCTCAGGAGAGTATGAGGCCAAAGATGAAAGAATGGCCAAGTATCAGGCGCTAGTGCGAGCGGAAGTCAAGAAGTTCGATGCCATCAGAGTTGAACAGATCAACCACGAAGAAAACAGCACGGCCGATGAATTGGCCGGCCTTGCTTCCACTCAGACAACCTTTCCCAATCCCTTGATAATTGAATTTTTACCTTGGCCAAGCATTGAGGAAGTGGAAGCAACCGAGGTACTCTGCACCGACTTGGGACCTTCCTGGATGGACCCCATCATCGCCTTTTTGAAAGATCGAATTCTACCAGAAGAAAAGAAGGCGGCCCACAAGATCCGGGCAAGGTCAGAGTGGTTCTGGCTCTCTCCTTCCGGAGCCTTGTACAAAAAATCTTTTACCGGGCCGTATTTGAAGTGTGTCCACCCCTCTAAGGTGGAAGCTTTCCTCTTTGAGATCCATGAAGGCATCTGCGGCAGCCATACTGGGGGTAGATCTCTAGCCTACCGAGCAATCTCGCAGGGTTATTGGTGGCCATGCATGCAAGCGGACGCTCAAAAATACGTTCGCCGATGTGAAAAGTGTCAAAAATTTGCTCACCAGATTCACCAGCCAGCAAGGGAGTTACTCTCACTCACAAGTCCTTGGCCGTTCGCACTCTGGGGATTGGATATTGTTGGGCCCCTTCCAGTTGCACCGGGCAATCGCAAGTTTTTCATCGCAGCCACCGATTATTTCACCAAGTGGGTGGAGGCTGAGCCACTGGCCACCATTAAGGAGAAGGACGTTAAGAAATTTGTCTGGCAAAATGTGATCACTCGCTTCGGTATACCCAGGGCGCTCATCTCAGATAATGGCACTCAATTCGACGGGAAACTCTTCCACGGATTTTGCGAAGAGTTGAAGATTGAATTCTACAATTCAACGCCGGCCTATCCTCAGTCTAATGGCCAAGCAGAGGCCTCAAACAAGACCATTTTGGACGGGTTGAAGAAGCGGCTCAAGAAGGCGAAGGGAAAGTGGGTTGAAGAGCTTCCTAGTGTGCTATGGGCATACCGCACTACACCAAGACGATCGACCGGGGAAACACCGTTCGCTTTGGCCTATGGTATGGAGGCCATCATCCCACTCGAGATTGGCATGCCAACCATCCGCTCAGAAAACTTCCAGCCAGATCTGAACAATGAAGCCGTGGCACTAGAGTTGGACCTTGCTGAGGAAAGACGAGAGCGCGCATTGATCCATATAGCGGCCTATCAGCAGGAACTCTCTAAAAAATACAACAAGGCAGTGCATCCCAGGCTATTCAAGGTTGGGGATTGGGTCCTAAGGAAGGTGCTTGGCAACACAATGATCCCTGGCGAAGGCAAACTCGGTGCAAATTGGGAAGGGCCATACAAGGTGGTTGGTCTCGCAAGGCTTGCCAGGGGCAAGAACCGACCTGAAGAGAACTGGACTGTTTTCCTCGAAATGGGAGCAGACCGCACTAGGACCGAGCTGGTTTTTGCTCGCCCAATGGGAATGTTGGCGGCATGACCAACCGGACTGAAACATTGGTGAATTGCCCAATGTGGGGCCGAGCTGATTTTGCTCGGCCCATCAATCATATTGGTGAATTGCCCAATATGGGAAATGAGCTGATTTTGCTCGGAGGAATTAGCAATGTTGGTGTCTTGTCCAGCAATTTCTTTCGGCCGAGCTAAATTTGCTCGGCCGAAAGGAAATACTGGCAAATTGAACAAACTTCAAAAAGGTGAGCTAGTTTTTGCTCGGCCAACTAATTATTGCCAACCAAGCAAGCCGAGCGGATTTTTGCTCGGCCCAATATAAAATGTCATCTTCTTGACAATGCAAGGGATTGCAAGGTTACTTCAAGATTTATCATTTGCGCGGTTTAGCCGACCTGCCAGTTCCACTAAATTTGAAACAAGAAATTCAAATATACAGAAGCCGAATAAAAATAGCAGATGTACGAGTAAAAAGTTGGAAATTTCATTGATAGAGAAAGTTTAATACATATGGAGGGGCCTTGCCCGGTTACATGCAAAAGAAAGAAAGCAAAAACAAAGCAAGAAATTGAAAAGGAAAATCTTCAGTCGAGACAAGGGCCTTGTTCGGTTTCCTCACCGGTCACCTCGGCATTTGAAGGCGTTTGATCGGGCAGGTTCTTCTCGGCTTCGGCGTCAGTCCCGTCCAGTGCGACAACCTCCCGATCAGTTGTTCCATCCTCGGCATTAGGGACGCGTCGGATGGAGTTTACTCGGTCGGAGTCTCGACCTGCTCGGTCTGATTCTGGGCGGCAGCTTCTTCCTCAGCCTCCTTCCTTGCCTCCACAATGAGCCGGTTCTGGGTGGCGTTGGCGTAGGCCTGCATGTAGTCCGGGATGTGCGCGGCAGGGAGATTGTTGAACATGTCAGAATCGCGGCTAAGTCCAACTTTCTCCACGGTGGCTTTCCAGCCGCACTGGAAAAAGATGTCCTTGGTTGCCCGGACTTGACGTTCGTACGTTTTCTCCCCTTGGGCGTAACCCCGGTCTTCTGCATCGTCCACGGCCTTATCCTTCTCGGCCTTGTGAGCGTCGCGCAATTTTGCGAGCTCGGCGAATACCGCGCCTTGGCCTTCTTTTCGGCCTTCTTCTTGTCCTCCTCAGCACGGTCGAGCTTCTGGCGCAGTTCGTCGCGCTCGTCTTTGACGACCACCTGCTCGGCCTTGAGCATGTCTATCTCGGCCCTGAGCACTTTGTTTTCGGTGATGGCGTCTCGGAGGCTCTGCCGAACAGCAACCATCCACTCATGTGTGAGATAGTTCTTTTGTGCGGCCTGCAAAAACAACAGACTATTAGTATCTTGAAGCCGAGCAGAAAACCGAGCACACTGTTGAAGAAAAAATGTAGAACTTACCAGCACAATGGATTCTGCAGCCGAGCGGAGGACCTTGAGGTCGGGTAGCTCGTCATGCTTTTGCATGTCCTCGGGCAGGATCAATCCCCTGGTCAGGTTGAAACCAAGCGAGCAATCCTTGTCCTCGGCGACAGAATCTGCGGCGGAGACTGCTCGGCCCTTGTAGACAAACTCGGGCGCCCAGACCGGGAGGGCAGCAGGGGCCTTGCCCTTGGATTTGCGGGGAAGATGTTGCCCGGTCTGGTCGCCGAGATCGGTGGAGGCGACTTCAGTGGAGTCTTCATCCACAAGGCCTTGCCCGGCCGCCTCCCTCCTTTGTTTCTTCTTTGGCCGGCCAGCCTAGTGTTCGCTGGCTAGCACCGCCCATCTTTTCTGTCCGTGAGGTGGAAGATGTTCCCCCGGTCGCTTCTGGGGGTTGGGAGTCGCCTTCGTCCCCAGTGATCATGGACTTAATGGCTCGGATTTTAGCCATTTCTTGCTCGGTGGTAGTTGGGACGAGTCTGACCGGTGGCAAAGTTGGATCTGGTTCGGGGGTTGGCTCGCGCAGAAAGTCGGTGACTCTACCTTTGCGCGGTGCTTGGTAGTTGTACGTTTGCTCAAAACCGAGCAAGGTCGAGGACTCCCTCTCTGTTGCGGGAATGCGCAGCAAGACTCTGATTGCTTCCCGGTTAGCACGGTCGTAACGCGCAGCCAAATTCTTATCTGCAAAAAGAGAAGTGTTAGACCGGTGCAATGAATAATAGTAAAGAGCAGAAAGATAGTGGTACGGTCAGCCGGGCTCCTTACCAGCACTACCGAAGTTTTTCTTAATTCGCCAGCCCGGTATTGGCGCCTCGGTGTCCTCATAAGGACCGGACACCCAGAGGAAGTCGTCATCATTGGACTCTTTGTCCGGGTTGCCTTCAATGAGTTTTGCTCGGCCCTTCTTAACTTTGAGGTACCAGCAAAACCCACTTTTATTTCGGCTGAGGCTGTATTGATGAAAAATCTCTGCGAGGCCGAGATTGAGACCGAGCCTTCGGTTCAGCTCGGCGACGCCATTTATTATTTTATATGTGTTGTTGGAAACCTGGGTTGGGCAAAGCCCTGTCTGCCTCAAAAATTCGCAGATCAGGGGCTGGACCGGGAAGCGAAGTCCGCCCTCTATTATCGATACCACGGTGAAGGGGCACCGTTCTAGATCGCCCCATGGAGTTTCTCCCTTTTTGCCAAGCTCTAAGATGACGTCGTCAGGAATGTGGTATTTCTCGTGAAACTCCGCCATTGCCCCGGGCGAGCTAACCCTAAAGCGGTATTTGCCCATCTATCTCGGTTTTATTTGCTCTATGGTATCTCGGTCAAAATTGTGTAGTGGTTGCTCGGACTTTGAGCTCCACGAATGATGATGCTGGAACGGTCGGTCCTATTTGTTCTGCATGTTGAAAAATAATCCCAAGGGTTAGCACGGCATATATTGCTCGGCCCTTAATGGAAATAGCTCTGAAAGGTTCTAGGCGTTTGGCCGGCCTCCACCTACCTCGACCCATCAGGATGGCTGATTTAGCCTTCCCCCTTTTTTGGTGCTTGTTTCTACTCGGTCTATGAATTTTGATCGGTTGGGTTCTAATGGGGGTTGTTGCTCGGTCAAGCCCAGATCAAGATATGGGCTTCTGGTTTCATGTCTTTAGCCCGGTTAAACCTATCTGCCGATCTAAGGTATATATAGCTCGGTTGTAGCCTCAGTGCAAAGCCACAAACAGCTTTTTGCTCGGTTAGAGCCCTAAATAAGGATCTAAATGAGCGTTTTGCTCGGTTTTGCCCAGTATTCATCGTGTTCATTGTGTTCTTCCTAAGTTCCTGGCCTATTCAGTCTACCTATGGAAAAACGGGGGCACGAGGGCCTCCTCCTCCCTCCATTTCCATTTTCCTAGGGCGTGAAAGACCCAAGCAAGGAAAAACAACAAAAACCAACACGCAAAGAACAATGGCGCAAGAAGATGAAGGACTGGAAAAACGAAAACAAAAAAAAACAGTAGGGGAGGAGAACTTACCAGGAACGAGCGTGGGGAGACTTGGGCCTCAAGAGTTGGATTGCAACCTCGAGAGCTCGAACTGAAATGGAGGGTCAGTCGCAGAAATGGAGGAGGCAGCGACGCGAAGAAGGCTCAAGAGCTTTGGAGAGTTAGGGTTTGCAGTTGGAGAGACGAAGGAAAAGTGAAGGGGTTAAACCCTTCGAATAGGGTTTATTGAAGGAGGGGAAACCCCAAACGGCGTAGTCGTTTGAAATCTCTAGGCGTCTTGAGCGGTAGCCGACGACCCAATAAGGTGACGACACGTGGCACTGAGAATCTCGGTGATCTGGCCGTACGACCTTTGATGTGACTGCGGAGGTGATGGCCGGGCAATTGCAACAGCTCGGCGACTGATGTGTCCCTGATTGGGATAGCTCGGGGACAGGGTTGTTTTCGATTTGGCTGTCGCTCGGTGACAAAAACTTCCCCAATTAAGCTCGACCTAGCGGGATCGCGACTCAACCTTTGCTCGGACAAGGTAAACCCAATCACGATAGCTCGGATAGGTTTAAGGGGCAATTGAGATGGGAGATTTCTGTCGGATAGTACGGCCGAGCAAGAGTAAAGTCAAGCGTTACAGACTACGCGGCGCCGAGCAGATTGGGCAAGTGCAACGACCGAGTGGTCTGCCTTGCTCGGTTGACGAGGTCAACCGGTAACCCCTGAGGGCCGAGGAGAAGACCGCTTGGTCGGGCGAAGTTCACAGTGGAGATTGCAACCGAGCTAAAGGACTGACCGGGCTAAGCAGAGGATGCGGCCTGGCCGGCATGCCATTGGCCGTCCAGCCAAGGCGAAGCGGTCGCGCGTGACCGAGATTGGAGATAAAACGGTTGGAACCCGGCATGCCTCGCAACCGGTCAATCGCGATGAACCGATCGAGTGTAGCTCGGCATTGGCAGTTAAATCCTCGCCAGGTCCCAAGTCATAGAGCGGCGGTACGTAGCACGGTTATGCGGTTTCGAGTCTCCCAAGGGTTAGGCCGGTCATGGTACCCCGGTTAAGGGTGCCGCCTGGGCCAATGGCATGAAGGAGAGGACGTCTGCTCCACGAACGCCTCAATACCATTGGGCAGTTCTGCATGTACTGAAAGGAGGACAAAACCTTTATACGTGTAAGGTGGCGAGAGGCGAAAACCGCCACTGTCGAGGAAGAGGTAGCGCGCAACACCTCGAGGCTGCGTGTCTTAGAAATAGGGAGAAAGGCAAACGTTGGAGGTATGCGAATTCACAAGCACTCTTTCTCTCTTCTCATTGCCTTCTTCCTCAGTAAACTGACTTGAGCGTCGGAGGGTTTTTCCGGTACACCACCGCCGGGCAGCTCACCGTTTTCATGTTACAGGGTCAGATGCCGTTACCAGAAGCTTGACGTTCAAGGCGTACGGAGAGCTAAGAATATTTCCCCCCGTACAACCACAAACATTTAGTTTTGATTTATGAACACAGTCAAATTAACACCACATTCACTGAACACAATCAAATTAACTCTAAACATTTACTCTGCTTATGTTAATTTTGGTGAGTGTGAAGTCTGGACTTGCTGTTGTACAAATAGAAAACACTGTCAAATTAGTTTTGATTTGTGAAAATGGACTAGTATAATATGGTGTATAATATGGACAAGTAGAAAGATGATATGAACTGTCCTTGCATTCATAAAAATGGACAAGTACGAAGATGATATATTACAGTAAGCAACAAGTCCACAGTTGTAGCAGGAACATGAACAACGCTTTGGTAGCACCAAATCACCTATAATGCAAATCCAGTCCAAATTACAGTCCAAAATTCATCAACCAATTACAGTCCAGTTTTGGGAAAGAGGAACTGCAAAATATTTTCTAAATATTCATAATCTCTATTTCTTCATCAAACAATGCAAATCCAAAGTTGGGGAGCAGAGTTTACTCGAGAAGAGAAAAGACAGAGAGGGAGAAGCTTAGATGCCGATTGCCGAAGGAGATAGAAGACGTCGGACGGTGGAGGAGGGCGAACACGTCGGACGATGGAGGAGAGATCTGCAAATGCCGAAGAGCGAGAGAGGGAGAAGAAGCGAAGATGCCGATCGCCGAAGAAAACAGAAGACGTCGGACGGTGGAGGAGGGAGAAGACAACGAACAGTGGAGGAGAGAGACGACGTCTACCGTCCGGCAGAAGACAGATCTAGAGCTGGAATAGAGCCTCAAATGGAACATCAAAACACATCTAGAGCCTCTGTGGGAAGATGTCGATTTTTTTTTTTTTTTTTACACAGTGCGTGGAGCTCACACACTGTATATGCAAATGGTTTTCAAATTCCCTTTTTGCTTGTCACTTGTTTAGAGTTGTTGTTAAAGCTGTGCCATTTTAGAAACATAGTAAAAAGTCACGTTTTTAGATAAAATGTCTAAAAACGTGGTTGTTAAAAACGTAACAAAATTCTTTTGAGAAGTGTTAAAAACGTAATCTTAAAATTACAAATTAGGACCTATGAAAAAAAAATAAAAAAATAAATCTCTTATGTTAGGTAAGGGTATTTTTGTCATTTTAATTTGATTTGACACCATAAATAAATATTAAACTAAAAAGTAAAAAGTCACTTTTTTATCAACTTCCCAAATCACTTTCAAAAAAGCCACAAAATTTGATAAAAAATTAAAAATTAACTTTTTACCAATTTCTCAAAACAACCATTAGAGCTGTAAATCAGGTCTATAATAATTGTATCGATAGCAGAGTTTGACCGACAAAAAATAAAAAAAAGGACAAGCTCGAAGTTAGGAATATCCTAATATGAAGAATTTGTAGAATTTAAAAAAAAAAAAAACAAAAAAAATAAACTTGAATTAAACATTTGACTATAATCACACTAAAATTATAATAATAAATAATTGATGACTCAAAATTAAATATTCTTTACCAACGCTAATCTACAAATAGTTTTACACAACTTGCCACAATCGCACAACCATAATCATGTCTTAATGACATTATATTACCACCATCGCAGCACTATTGTTGCCTCTACTACTCCTATTATTACCACTGCACAATCACTACTACTTGAGCTATATTTAAACGAATCTGGATCCTTCGTCGCACGATCCTGCGGTGGATTCTTGTCACCCTCCAAAACGACGTCGTTTTGAAGGGTTTTTTTTTTTTCTTTTCTTCTTCTTCTTTCTTTCTTTCATCTGATTGTCTACTCTGCGCAGGTTCTTCGACACCCCCATTGCAACCACGGTCGCATTTCTAGAAAATCTGCACTTTTAACAAAATAATGCAAATTCAAGCAAGTTTTTTTTTTTTTTTCTTTTTTCCCCCATTTTCATTGAGAGCTATGAACCTAACCCATACACCACAACAACGGCGATGGAGCGAGGCCACGGAAAATCAAAAAAAAAAAAATCATTTGAAAGTAAGAAAAAGACCATTGAAGCTATTGAGTGATGATTTGCTTGTTGGGTTTCCCCTGTTTTCTTCTCTCTAGTTTATTTGTGTGAATTTTGAAGCTTCGTTCTTCCCTTTTCAAAACATTGCTTCAATCAACAATTTCTCTGGTTCCAGCGAAGCTTGATCGCCACCGCGAGACACATTGACAAACCGATCTATAAATTACAGATCTGTGAGACAACAAACCGATCTGAGAGACGGCGTCGATGCAAGCACAGATCAGATATCAGAGATTTGACGCGACAGAGATCTTGAAGCGGCTATGAATTAAACGGCCCCCATTTACTTTATTGTTCTATTCTCTTCTTCTTCTCAATATCCTATATATATAGACTATGTTGAATCTTCTAGCTCCATTTGGGACAACATCTTCACTAAATCTATGATCCTATATATATATATATATGTATATATACGTGTGTGTATATATATAGATGACTGGGTTTGAAATGTTTGTTTGTTTTGTTTTGAGAGAAAAGTGAAAGGAAATGGGTTCAGGTTTTAAATCTGATATATATATATATACAAAAATCTGAGAAAATATTGAAGAAAAAAATCTGGATGTTCAATTTTGATTTATCTGAGAAAATCTGGGAAATCTGGATTTTTGTATATATATATAAATGTGAGATATATATATATATATATAAATGTTCAATTTTGATTTATCATTTGGATGTTCAAAAATCTGGATATATATATATAACCGTTCAAAATTGGATATTCAAAATCTGAGAAATAGACCATTAAGTATATATATATAGATGTTAAATTGGATTTTCTCAAAATCTGGATACATATATAAATGTTCAAAATTAGATTTTCTCAATTTGGGACAACATCTTCACTAAATCTATGATCCTATATATATATAGAGATGATTGGGTTTGAAATGTTTGTTTGTTTTGTTTTGTGAGAAAAGTGAAAGGAAATGAGTTCAGGTTTTACACTTAACAGCCTTTTCAAATGAGAGAAGAAAACAGGGGCAACCGAAACCCATCAACAGAAAGAGAGAGAGAAAGAGAGAAGAAGAAGAAGAAGAAGAAGAAGAAGAAGAAGAAAAGAAAAAGAAAAAAAAACCTTCAAAACGATGTCGTTTTGGAGGGCGACAAGAGTCCGCCGCAGGAGAGTGCGACGGAGGATCTGGATTCATATTTAAACACTAACATATTAAGTTACTGTTTGGTATTGATTTTTTTTAGTTTACTTTTTTGAGTTGGGATTTTTTTGACTTGAGATTAAAAAGTTCGTTTGGTTTGGTTTTTTCAATTTTTTTTATTTTTGTGAGAAAAAAAAGTAAAATAATTATGATTTTGATGTGACATTTTATTTTATTAACTTATTTAACTTATTTTGTTTTTTTGTGCTTTTTTAACCCAACTAAATTAGTTAAACGAAGGCTAAGAATATAATAATAAAAAGTTAGTAACTCAAAATTAATAGTAGATAAATTTATCTTATTACTCACATAATGATAAAGAATTGGTGTTGATAAAAAAAATATATGATCAAGAATTGGTGACTTAGATTTAACAGATAAAACTTACCTCCGAATGTATCCCTAAAACTCCAAATTTATGTCTTCTTAATCATCATTTTAGGTAGAAATAGGGGTGTGCAGTGAGATTCGGTGCAATTTGAGGATAAAATTATAAATCAAATAGTAAATAACGAATTAGCAAATGACCAAATTGTAATTTAAGTGGTTTTAATTTACTAATTGATTGAAAAATAATATTAAATAATTATCAAACATTTGCATAATTTATAACACTAATTAGTTTTGGAAAAAAGATTTGGACCTCGAATCCTTCTCCCCCGAATCCCCCGAATGCCCAAAACGACGTCGTTTTGGGCATTCCGTTTTTTTTTTCTTTTTTTCTTTTTTCTTCCGCCATTGTTGAGCTCTGCAAGCAGAGGAAGAGGGAGAGAAAGAGAGGGAGAGGGAGAGGGAAAGAGAGGGAGAGGGAGAGAAGAGGGGAGACACACACACAGAGAGGGCCGTGCATTCCGGCCGATCCTCCGATCGTCGAGCACCGCGGTCGTCGCAGCACCGCCGCCGATCGTCGAGCAACGTGATCGTCGCCGCACCGCGAACGTCGCCTCTGCCTCCGCCCGGTTCCTCCTCCTCCTCCCTCCTCCTTCGTCTTCCTTCTGACCTGCAAAAGAAAAAAATGGGGATTCGGGGGATTCGGGGACCTCGGATTCGAGGTCCCAATCGCTTCTCTTAGTTTTGCATAAGTTTTTCATATATATAACACTAATTTGTAATAAATTTCACATATTAAATCTCTTTTACATTGATTTTGACTTTAATATTTCATTAAAGGTAAAAAAAAAAATATATATATATATATATGTATTAAGTATAGTGGTGCATAATGGTTTTGAAAACGGATTATAAATTTTAAATCGTGGATCAAATTAACCCCCTATTAGTGAGTAAATCAAAATAAATTAGGTAATTTTAACAGATTAAGTGATATTTGTCCAACCTTAAGTAGAAATAATATTCATTCATGAACCATCTTTCTTATGTAGTGATTGTAAGATGGAAAATACTTTACAAACTAATCAATTTTATAAATATTTTTTTATTTATTATTACAATATATTATAATAATATAATAGAACTCACATTGTTAAATAAAAGAGAAAATTATTTATAAGTCCTATTAGGAGAATTTATTTAATGTGAAGTCCTGTTTAATTTCTTATAAAGTTTTAAGTCCTATTTAGATTAGAAGGTGTTCCACGAGATCCTATGAATTATAAATAAATGGTATTGGCGTACTATTATACCCTTTATATGTTTCTATATTAGGCCTGTTTGGTGCAGCTTAAAAGCTGCTTATTTCAACTTTCAGCTTAATTTAAGTTATTTTGATATGTTTGGTTTAGCTTATAGCTTATACCTTATAACTTTTTGGAAGTCAGAAATCAGCTTATTTTTTGAGTGGGGCAAGAGATGCTTAATTTATAAGTCAGAAATCAGCTTATATTCATAGTTATAAGTTATAAGCTGTTTAGGCATAAGGTATAAGCACTTTTTCACAGCTCTACCAAACAGGACCATTATAGATTATTCCATCATTCAACCTATTAAGTGTTTGGAGACTTTTACGAAAGTGGAATGTATACGCGTCGTCCGTGGGAGTGAATGTTGCATTGATCCCGAAATCTGGTGGATTTTGAAAATGTTGCTGGTTTGGATGTAGATATGGGTGTTGCTGTCATCAAGGTTGGGGGTTGTGTTGTTTGCTTTTGTTGATTTGGACTCCAAGTGTTTGAGGGAAGGAGATAAGGTTTTTTGCTTTTGATATGGCTTTCACAATATGTTACAACCATCCAATGACGTGTAATGTTACAATACAGATGTGGTTTTTTGCATCTGAATGTCATATCTGATATTATTTTTTGCAATGTTGTAGCCTCTATTGACGTTACATTTAGGTTGTAATATAAACTCACATCTATAATGTTGGCATGTTTTGTACATGTTACGTTAGGTTGTATTTGTCTTTGAATTTATGTTGTGACATTGTTGTATTCAATGTTTATGTACGTGTCACGTTACATTTCGCAAACTTACTGGGTTTTTTATTTTTTTTAATTAAATGTAAAAATGTTGCTGGTCTATGAAAAATAGTACATGCATACATTGGCACACTTTCATTAGCCTCCAATGACGTTACATTTAAGTTGTAATGTTATCTACAATGTTGGCATGTTTTGTGCGTGTTACGTTCGGTTGTATTTGTCTTTGAATTTGTGTTGTGACGTTGTTGTATTCAGTATTTACATACATGTCATGTTACGTTTCGCAAACTTACTAGGTATTTGATTTTTTAAATTGAATGTGAAAATGTTGCTTATTTGTGTATTTTGAAATTCAAATTCACATTCATATAAATATGATCTATGGTAACATTCAATTTCCTATATATGGATTTGCCATTATTTATGATATTAACAACTAATATTAAAGGTAAATGTGTGTTTTGAAATTCAAATTCATATTCATATAGATATGATTTATAGTAACATTCAATTTCTTATATATGATTTTGTCATTATTTATGATATTAACAATTAATATTGAGGGTAAATGTGTCAACAAACTTCTCACAGAACTTATAAGAACATAAGTATTTTAGTAGAGCCATATGTAGCATATATCTTCCTGACAGAACTTATAAATAATTTTTTCTAAATAAAAATATAAAATTATTAATTTGTCAGGATATTATTTATTTATTTATTTATTTTTATTTTTTTTGGGTGACCAAGCGAGGAGCAAATGAGAAAATAGTATCCATCTAAGAAGGGGCAACGAAAGAAGTCCTCTCCACTGTCACATTTTCTTAAGTATATATAGTTACAAATCAACGACCCTTTTTGATCTTCCCGAGTTTGTGTATTCGTGAATCTAAACATACAGGGCGATAGAAATGTCAAAATCCTCATCAAGTTTCATCATCAGATACCTCCACCTTCACCACCATCGTCACATCCCATCAAAACCCTCACCACCCACATACCCAAATTCCTCTAATGGCATCTCTCAACTTCTCTCTCATCACCACCCAAATCTCACTCCATGGAGAACCCACTTCTCATCATCATCAATACCAAGAATCTTCCAAAACCCACCAAATCAATTGACCCCACAACCCAATTTGTTGCTCAATAGAAGCTTTCTAGGGTTTAGGTACTTCAGTTTCAAGAATTCAGAACTGGGTACTAAAATTAATGGGAATTTTGCTAAGAATGTTGTCAAGAATCCAACTTCTGCGGTCCGGGATGCGTTTTCGCGGTACCAGGAGGCGGTTGGGTTGCAAATTGAGGCGTTCTGGAAGAGGAATTCTCTGGTGCTTTGGGGTGCAGGAGGGCTTATGGTATGCATTTTGCTGTGGAAGGTTTTGTTTGGGGTTGCCAATATGTTTATTGGGTTATCTGAAGGCATGGCTAAGTATGGGTTTCTCGCTCTTTCCAGTGCTATTGTGGCATTTACAGTGAGTTCTTATCTGAATTCTTCAATTCCTTTACTGTTGTTGTTTAGTTGAGACTTTTGCTTAAATCTATGTTGTGAGGGTTAAACCAAATCAATTAATTCCATAGGTGATTAATGCATATATGTATTTAAGCAGAATTTAGGGATAGTAGGATGTTTGATAGATTCATAATGGAGTACACACTGAGTTTTCGATTGGTTTGTCAAACATGTGGATTGGCCATCTCATTTGCAGGCAAGTACACACAATGCTTGTGATTTTTATCTCATACATACAAGCCTTTCACATTTTATTGGAACTAGACCAATGTAGTTTGTTGGAGGGTCCTTCATGGAACTTGTAAGTTCTAACAGGAATAGTGATTTAATTTAGTGATGATAAAGACGTTGACAAACAACTTTTTTAGATTAGTAGACATGTACTATTACTCAACCTTAAATCTGAGTAAATTATAGTTATTCAGGAGTGTATTGCTTATCTTCTTGTTGGTCTTGCTGGCAAGGCAGTAGAAATTTTGTGATCATAAGCTCAACATTTCAATTGCATTTGCTAAAACAGTGGCTTTTTTCTCAACTAGTGCATTCAAAATCCATTAGCTCGTATTATGTGAATTGTGATTGTGTAGATCCATCTGCTAATCTTTCTTTCTGCTTCCTTATTTTGATTTTTTTCTTGTTTAAGTGGATATTTGATTATTGGCATGCTATGATCTAAATTTTCACAATGCTTTGCTTAATTAAAGAATGTTTATTGTATTTGTTTGTCCCAACTACATGAGGAGGCTCAGCCAATGGTTTTTGGCATAGCTAATAAGGAAACAAGTTTCTTTAATTGCAATTTCTTCTTGTTAAGAGAGTTATCGTATAAATCACCATAATTAATTATAACAGGAAAATAGAATATGTGCGAACTCCGCAACTGTTGCTGGTGACTTTGTTGTTTCTTAGAAACAGTGAGACTAACAAGCCCTGATGAGATGTTTCACATTCGTACTTATACTTTAAATTACCAGACATGATCAAATCTCATGAACTAGGAAGCACGGATACAGATACGGGATATGGATACGATACGATACGGATACAGCGATACAACAAAATTTGAAAAGCTAGGATACGGGTACGGCGGAGATACGTTCGTAAAAAATATTATTTTTACAATTTTTAATAATGTGGCACACATAAAAATAAAACTTAAACAATTTTTAGTAATGTAGCATACATAAAAATTTCCCCTACAATCTCAAATTTAATATTGATTTCATTTTATAGAACTTAAAGAATAAAGATTATATTTAAAATATATATATATATATAATATAAATGTATTATAAAAATAGCAGATCAGATCAGAGCCATTTCAAAAAAAAAAAGAAAAAGGAAAAGAAAAAGAAAAAGAAAAAGAAAAGAAAGTAGGGAGAGCAAGACGAGGCGAGAGAGAGAGAGAGAGAGAGAGAGAGAGAGAGAGGGGACGAACCTGATCGATCGACGACGACGACGAGCCAACGATGCTGCGGTTCGTGATGATGATGATCGATCGACGACGAGGAGTCACTTTGGGGCACACTCCTCCTCCTCCTCCTTTGCTGCTTGCTGCTGTGCGTGAGATGATGAATTTGGGCTTGGTTTTTTTTTTTTTTTTACATAACTTTTCTTATTTTATAATTTGACCCCTGTTACAAATTTTTTAAATTATTTTTTGGCCCCGCCGTATCCCGAAAGTATCCAGAGCGTATCCTAAAGTATCCTCGCGTATCCCAAACATATCCGAAATTCCAAAAAAAAAAAAAAAAAAAGGATACTTATTTGCCGTATTTGATACGTATCTCGCTGTATCGGACACGTATCCGTATCCGATACGCGTATGGGGGCCATTTCGGAGTATCCGTGCTTCATAGCTCATGAATCATGGTGGGACTATAATGCTCCATTGATAGGGTTCTTCTTGCTTGTTGTTCTTTATTTTTTGCCAATCATCTGAGTTTAAATCCGAGAACCTGAGACATCTGTTGGACACTAATGAAGTCTAGCAGCTCTGGGTGGGCAGCTCCAATTTATTCAATAGTCCTCTAATGGGGGGTTTCGGATCTCCAAGAGTCCCCCCGGGCAGGCAGTGGCAGCTAGCTGTTAAGATTTAATCATTATGTCAAGTTTGTAGTAATTCCAAGAAGCTTGACATCAAGGAGTGTCATTTATGTGACCTGAAATATGGATTTTTTTAAAACCAATACGAGTAGATTATCTATTTTTGGCTTTCTTGCTTTAGGTCAGTGGCCTTTTCTTCCCCCCTTTTCTGTTTTTCATTGGAGGATTTTCATTGTTGTTTGTTGTATTGTTTTATGCTATGTGAAGGGCTTGTATCTCCATTCAAGATTCACGATCAATCCTGATAAAGTTTATAGAATGGCCATGAGGTGGCTTAATACAAATGCTGGAATTCTTGAGGTTATGGGTGCTCCTCTCACTGGGACTGATCTGAGAGCATATGTGATGTCAGGAGGAGGGATTACGCTCAAGAATTTCAAGCCAGGGCTCAGGAACAAAAGATGTTTTCTTATATTCCCAATACAAGGTTCCGAAAGAAAAGGTCTGGTGAGCGTTGAAGTCAAAAACAAAAAGGGCCAGGTTCACTTTGATACTTGCCACTTTTAAACTTTATATGATGAAGCAAGAATTATTTCTATTATTGAGCAAGTACCCGTGCTAATTTATGTTTGTCTTCTCGAAAAAAGTTGGAATGTTGTTTTGGGAGTGTTTCTTGAAGTTTAATTTCAGATATGCTCTGTTTAGAATATCACATTGCAAGCTTTGCCATCTAAAACATACATTGCAGTTGAGGGCTCCTGCTAGTATGATTTTCCACTCAAAACTTACTCCTGTTCAATACACATTTATCATGTGTCAGAGTTTGTAGGAACAAATTAAATGCCTACCATGTTCTTTTGTGGCTGCTACATTAGTTAACCAATGAGGGGTGTTAGTCACTCCCATCTGAACTTATAGAGGAAAAAAGATGTGGGCTCATTAAATTACCTCTACGTAATATTTAGAGAGAAAAAAAAAAAAAAAAAAATTTCAAAATTAATCTTACCTTTCATTCCCATCTGATGTAGTCATGGTTAGATGCATCATTCTCGGCATGCGGAAAAGCGATTTTGGTTAGTCTTCAAAACAAACACACACTTATTTTGAAGAATAGGCATGTACTAGTCTTGGGAGGTATGGTTCCTAATGTTGTGCTTGGTTCACTTGAATGAAAGTGGAATGGATTATGGAATGCTCATTCCTCGTCCTCCACTTACGGAATGACCGATGATTCAATTTGCAATGTATTTTTCGTCATTTTTATAGCGAACCGAGCATGAGAATGAATATTCTTTTTTTTTTTTTTTTCGCAGTATGATATGAAGTTATTAGCAGTGGACATTCCCATGGCAACAGGGCCTGACCAGCGTATATATATTATCGGGGATGAAGCAGAGTACAGGGTTGGCGGTGGACTGATTTCTGAACTCAGAGATCCTGTTGTGAAAGCAATGGCAGCAGCAAAGGAGTTTGAAGATCACGACAAAAGGGAGGACGAGGAAGATGCCAAAAGAGAACTTCAGGAGGCAGAAAGAAGACACAAAGAAGAAATTGAAAAGCTTGAAAAGGGTAGCTAATGGCGGTGAGATTGTTCACACACATATTGTGTTTCTTTTCTGTTCTTGTTTTGTTTTGTTTTGTTTTCACTGGAGTTGTTTAAAGGAGACCCAAGGCTTTGACCGAAGATAAAATGTAATGTTACCTTACATCTGTACTAGAGTTGCGAGGTTTACATTTGTTGGGGATAATAGTTTTTCGGTAACTTTAATTTGAAGTTAAAGTAGGACTTAATTGTCAGTTGAGGTGGGTCTGAGTGGTTTTGTATTCTTTTAGTAAGAATATTGCAATACAAAAATAATGAGCTAAAATCATTAAGTTGTGAATGAGAATTGTCTCATAAAGTAGGTATCAATTAAGTTGAGCTTAGATTTCGATTTAATCTTGGTTTGAGCTAGGCTTGTGCATGTGTTGGGTTTGGTCTTGGTCTTGGACTTGGACTTTGACCTAATCTTGAGCTTGGACTAAGCTTGTTGTGTTGAATTTAGCTTGTGTATGTGTTTGAGAATTGGGCTTATAGTAGGTTGTAACCCAACACTAGTATCTATTTTGTAACACATCTGTTGGTTTATTCAAATATCATTATATGCATATTTATTTGTATATATTAAGCACATGAGAAATGTAAATTTTTGCAACTCTCATCTTTTGATAATGGAAGTTGATGACCATATTAATGGTCATAGGTTTTCAATCTTTATAACTCTAGCCCTAATGACTAGAGTTGATGGCATTGGTTAATGATATTTGATGGCCTTATTGATGTATAGCTTTCATGGTTAAGGATTCCCTTACTCGTATAAATAGAGGCATTTCTCCTCCAACTTGGTAGGATAATATTTGGAGAGTTTTTTTATGGAAAATATAGATGGTGTTTTGAGATAAAAAGTTTAAAATGTGTGTTTTTCACAAATGAAAATTTTTCTTATCTTCTTTTGTTAGTCCATTCTTTGGTTATTGTTAGAGAGAGTGCATCAATTGTCAAGTTTGCCAAAGCTATTTAGAATGTGCTTTTGTATTAGCTAGTTTTGATCGTCGTATTATAGGAGACAGACACCAGCATACCTTCAGCATTCATTGGGAGATGGTGAATCTATTTTAAAGAAATTGTGGTATCACACAAGTTTTGGTTTGATTCTTTTTCTATCATTTGTTCTTAAATTTTTTAGAATTTAGTTTACCTCTACTTATCCATGTTAATAATTTGTTCTATTAATAATGTAATCTAATTCATTTTTGTATTTTTAGTTGTATAGTTTATTCTATATTTTATGCTTTAATAAAAAAATTATTTTGTCATTTCTATTTAATTCATTTTATATATTTTTCTTGTATTTTTATGAAAAATTACTAACAATCTTAAAGCAGATTCGTATGTAATTTTCAAAGATTAATATTTAATTACTAAAACAAAAATTGCATACTACTGTTCCCTAAGAACCTAAGATATACATTATGCTAGTTCTTTATTTATGTTAATAATAATTGGCTTTCTTAAAACAGAATTATATAAATAGTTTTGATAAAACAATTTAGTTTTTTTATTTTATTCTAGTGACTCTTGGAATTAAAATTAATTTAATTTCTTAAGAGTTATTAGATTGTTTTGAGTTGTTTATTTCTAGTAAATTATTCATGTAATTTATTTTATGTTAATTAGTTGTTATTATATGAGTTATTTGATTGGTAGAGCTTAAGTTGGTAGAAGTTATATAAAAATAAAATAAGAATTTTATTTCTTAAAATTCTTATTAATTTTTTTATTTTTTATTTTGTTTTGTAACTAATTTTCTATATAGGTTTACCTAAGTACGAAAGTAGGATACAAATGAATAAAACAAATTGGTACAAATATATTGGATTACTAATTTATGATTTGAATAGGATTATCTTTGCGTGGAATAAGGAATAAGATTGGACTTTCAATTTTTTTTTGGACATATTGTGAATTAAAATATTCGCTTTAATGTTGAATTTTATTTCGGATTTATTCTGTATATTGTTTTGAAACTTTGGTAATGATTTCGATTTAATTCGATTAATTAAATTCTGGAAAACACGAAGTGTTGGAATTTGTGTTTTGAGAATTTTAAAAGATTCATCTCGTCGAGAGCTTTTCGACAATATAAAGGACGTTTCAAACGGAGTTCGGATGAATCTACACGATTATCAAAAAGTTGGGTAGTTTTTGTTATCAAATAATAATATCATCATAATTCAAAGATGATGTCAGTGCTATGTAGTAGCCTAGTCACCAGCCATGTCAGTGGCAGGTGGCAAACCAGTCAGTGATACGTTAATAAGACTGTCATGTCAGTAGAATTTTTCAAAAATTGCATTTTGGTCTCTGAATTTAGGATAATTTCATTTTGACCCCAAAAATTTTAGAAATGTAGTTTGGCCTGTAAATTTTTTTAGTATTTGCATTTTAACCCCTCAAGTATATGATATTTGCAATTTGATCCTTGGAGTTTATGGTACGTGCAATTTAGCCCTTGGAAGTTTATGAAGTTACGTTTTGACCCCTAAAAAAGTGGAGGAGTATATTCTTGGCTAAACAGACCATTTCGAATGCAAACATGAATTCCGTTCTTGTAGATTTGGACAATTTTTAATTGTAATAGTTGCATTTCAATTTGCAGTAGTTTTAATTTCTAGCTTGTAATAGTTTCATCATAGTGAAAAGAAAGAGGGAAAGAAAGAAATTATAAACCTTCAAGTTTAGAGAAAATCTTTGGAATTAATTTTATTATTTCCAAAGTGGTTTGATTTTCTGTAATAAAAACCAAAGTATTTAGTCTTGGCTAAAGAGTATTTCTAAGTTATGTTCAGAAATGACAACTAAGATGGATTTGGTTAGCTAAAATATTTTTGAATTTTTTTCAAAAATAATGGGCTCAATTCTGGGAATACTGGTTAACTTTTATGAGTGGTGTAATTCTGATAACAATTTTTAATTGCTTGTAAGTTTTGTAAACTTAATTTGTTTTAACCTAGTTTATCTCCTGAAAAATTTAATTCTAAATTTGTTTCTTATGGACTAGGATTCAACATACTCTTGAAAGTTTTGTCTAAGATTAACTGAGTCTTAAGTGAGACTGGTGTGACCCCTCCAATCTTCTTAAAAATTTTCCTGACCATGTTCGATTCTAGGATAAGTGGTGAGATCAATTTGAATTAAATTTCAGACTTTGCATTTTCTAGTGTTAAGTTTAGTTTATGGAAAAATAGCATAGTGAAATTCTGTTGTGATTTTTTAGAGATGGCTTCAAGAAGTGACAATAGAAAATGTTGTTCCACCTGACAACCTTAAGCCTTGCGAGGTTCTTAAAGGAAAATCTAGAAAGATTAAGTGTGATTAAAGAAATCATAAAATTGCATGATAATATCTTTGAATTAATCAGAGGCAATTAGTATGTTATCCTTGTGTCGATTATAGCATGTATGATTGCTATGTGAGTTTGCTTAAGCAAAGATAAGACAACCCGTTAGGGTGGGTGAATGTATTTTTTAAATTTTTATAATTTTGAATATATTTTTGAATTGGTGACTCCTAGTGAGTGCAAGATCACTAATCATAGAGATAGAATACTAGTGGTTCCTAGGGGGTTTTAGACCACTAACTACTCAATTATGAAATTGTAGTTCTTAGTAGTGAACATATTACTAATCATATATCAAGACATGATGATTCCTACTAATCCTATGTCAAGACGTTGTGATTCCTAATAGTGAAGTGACTACTGATCACATGTCAAGATACTATGATTCGTAGTAGTGAAAAGTCTACTGACCACATGCTGAGAAATTAGTGATTCCTAGTGATAAGACTACTGGCCATATTATGAAGTTCCGAATAGTAGACTATTGAACACTAGATTTGTGTTTCCTAAAACTAAGGCTATTGACTTCAAAGTGACTTGTTGGACCAAACTTGTTGGGTGCCTTGAATTCGGAAAAGACCTAATTTGGCTGATGACGGCCTGAAAATGTGTTTTCTGTGATATGATTTTAATGATTTTATAATCATTGTGACACAAGGAATTGTTTATAGACCCTGTATGAATTTTTGGAGAGGACGAGAGCCTTTATATAAATTCTACAAATGTGAGGATGTCATGCAAAATGTGGCAAATGTGGGGGGTCTCATGCAAAATGTGGCAATACCTAAACCCAAGCGGGTAGGATAAACCTAAAAATTTGTTGATTTTGTGTTCAATGGTTATGCATAATATAGTAATGCATATCAGTTTTCTTGTGAACGAATCTGATATTTAGATTTACACAAGAATACAATCATGGAATTGAGGAAACGATTTTCATGAAGAAAAAGATAAGCCTAGAAGATGTAAATAGATCAGGACTTTAAAGTTCTTCTATCTAATCATCTTAAACTTATATGGTGGCTAGTGAGGCTAAAAGCTTATTTGAAGTTATGATTTCTCTATAAAGTAGTTATTAAATTAACTTGATCTTGCAGAGGTAGTAATCCTTAGGATATAAGTAAATGAAAGCTGACGAGATAGGCTTGTTGTCAAAGGATACCAACGAATAGAAGGCCTGGATTATTTTGATGTGTGATCATTAGTTATATGGTGAGTGTGATAGCAATTGTATGAAGTCTAGAGATACATCAAGATAGATATTTAGATAGCTTTCCTGTATAAAGATTTAGTTGAATAAATCTTTATGGAACAACCTAAAAAGGTTTGTCTGTTCTAAGATGAAGAAAGATTGTAAGCTTGAGAATTATTTTATGATTTGAAATAAGCACCAAAACAATGGCATAAGAAATTTGACTACACTATGTTGTCAAGTGGGTATTGACAAATGTGTTTAGTGACAATAATATATGTCATGTTGTGTTTGTGTGTAGGTGACATGCTCATTGTTGGCAGTTATGAGAAAATATTCAATACTACTAAGTGGATGTTGTACTCTAAGTTTGATATGAAAGATATGGGCCTTACAGATGTGATTCTAGGTATTAAGATTACCAGAACATCTAGTAGTATTATACTTTCTCAGTCTCATTATGTTGATAAGATACTGAAAAATTTTAATAAATCAGATACAAGTGTGTCGAGGAACTGGTAGACTTGAGTCTACATTTGGCTGAGAATAATAGTGAAAGTGTATTTCGACTAGAATATTCTTGGGTCATTGGAAGTTTAAAGTATCCAATGAGTTGTACAAGGCCAGGTATAGCCTACTCAATTAGCAGAGTTGGTAGATACACGAGTAATCATAATGCTACTCATTGGAAAGGCATTATGTGACAGTTAGATTATTTACACTACACCCGAGATTATGGGTTGCATAACACTTGATATCCAGTTGTAATAGAAGGGTACAAAGACGCCTACTGGATATTTGATATGAAGACTACAAATCCATTAGTGGATATGTTTTCTCTAATTGGAGTTATAACCGTGTCTTACAGATCTTCCAAGCAGATGTGTATCACAAGATCAATGATGGAATTAGAATTTAGTATTAAAGTAGCTAAATGCCTTTGTCGTCTTCTTGAGGATATTCCATGTTGATCAAA
The DNA here is from genome assembly GCA_025200525.1 of Camellia lanceoleosa. Taxonomy (NCBI): domain Eukaryota; kingdom Viridiplantae; phylum Streptophyta; class Magnoliopsida; order Ericales; family Theaceae; genus Camellia; species Camellia lanceoleosa. Next base: position 56,723,364 of record CM045758.1, on the reverse strand, counting down.
TCTTGTGCTAGCTGTAGACGTCCCCGAACGCCCTGGGAGGATGACTCCCGTTCTGTTCTTTTGTGGGTCTACTACAGTTCGGACTCAAATTGTCACGGTTCTTAATCTGAACCAAAAAGTCCAAATCTGGCAAATCGTTTTTTAAAACAGATTTTTTGAAAAAAGTGTCAAACATGGACTGCTTTGCCAGATACAGAGTCGCCACCTAAATATTTTTTATGGGGGAATTTAGGAAACCCTGACTCGGTGCCAAAGGCTACGTGTCCGTCATCACCAAAGTTGCCTCGGCTCGGGAGCTTGGGTACGATTGGGGAAGGTCAGCTATGAACACCCCCTCTCGTCCGATCCGAAGATCGGCTTCTACTAACCGTGATATCTTGTTTTGAAAACATTAAATGCTCTTATTCTGGTTATTAGCCTAGAATTACTATGTTATGCGCGTAGCAAACAAGTATAGACCAAATCGCCTAAATTGGAACAAAACATTTCATGTTTGTTTTGAAAATGGTTTGCTACTCGCAAGTAGGCTAAAATGCAAGTTTTTTCCACTTTCAAGTGGGCTTTAGAAAAGATGATTTTGCCACTATCTGGTGGGCTTAAAACTCACAGCTTTAATGCATTGTTCCAATTTAAACAACTTAGCCTCCACCCATAGGCATTCAAGCAGTTATATCACATAAGCAGCTAGCCTCATGGTAATCATGCTGTTATGGCAACATTCACACGCTTGTGGTATGCTAAAGCATAAAAGCTTACCTAGTACTCCGAGCCAAAACAGAAACTAGTTAGTAATCACATGCATGATCCTAGCTTATTTTAAGATGGCTAATGCAACACATACAAGATGCGACTATAATAGGCTCAACTATCCTAAAGAATGGCATGTGAAATGTTACAACTAACACATATTTAAGTTGGGATTGAAATACAGATACAGTTAGAATGATGCGCCGAGCCTAATGCATGCAAGACAAATGCATGGATGCATGCATGCATTGCATAAGGTATGCCAATTTAAATATGCCCTGGTCTACCATCATAAGCAGGTAAATAAAAGGGAAGAAAAACGTGGGGTTGGAAGACATGCACACACTCACACACACTTATTACAAATATGCCCTCACTCGGAGGGACCAAAAGAATAATACAGTCCGAATAAATAATTCTAAATTAATTATTACAAAATTTCTAATCCAATTAACAAAGTGAATGCAGAAGGGAAAAGGCCACAGCCCCGCCTTGGAATGCGCGAATGATGCGTGTTCGAGTCCGTCTCACCCGAAAAACCCGTACCATGCCACTGTTGCCTCTGTTTACACTGCTCTGCTTCTCTGAAGACTGCAAAAGTCTTAGGACATGCTCTATGGATGTTGGGAAATACCACCGGCCAAGTATAAACACCACCGGCCAAGGAGAGGAACCAACGGCCACCCTTTTGTATACCGGCCAAAAATTAATGGCCGGCCGTGTAATAACCCCGACCTTGATTAATGCTAATTGGAACTTAATTAAGCCTAATAATAATTAAGAGGAAATCCGGGACAAATTTGCATGTGCATTGCATAAATTATGTGTTTTTATTTGTACGGTGTCGGAATATCTGTTCGTGTTTTACACTTTAATTTGTAAATTGGAAGCCTTATCAGCGCCCGATTCCGAAATTGATTAGTGTTTTGGACTAGTTAGATTTTATGTGATTTTATAGTAGGTTCAATTAAAATTCGATTTGGAATGTTTAAATCAGATTAAATAACATTTTAATAATGAACTTAGCTTATTTACAATAGTGCCATTGAAGGCCACTAACTAAGACAACCATGGGACTTAATCTTGGAAGATTGGTTTTCATCAATTGAGAGGTCAAAAACGTGGGGGAGAGTTGGAAAGAGGAGAAGGCTTGATTTTCAACAAGGTTTAGCTTGGAATTGGAGGAATTAAGCCCCTAGACTTGAGATTGAAGGTTTAAGGTAGGAATTCATTCTCTCATTCATGTACTTGAACTAGTTCTTGCATGATTCTTGGTTAGATTAGAGTTTAAAGTTGGAAATGGGTTTAGCATGTTGAATTGAAGTCCATAACATGCATACATGTACATGTTCTTGGCATGTGAAGCTGTTTTGTGTCAAATCTCTACATGCATGTTCATATTTTTGCTTAAGTCCATGAATTCAACAAAATTTTGAGTTTAACTTTGCTTTGGATCATGTTTTGGAGCTTTGAAATGGAATTGAACACATGCATGTTTGTTTAACCCATGTTCTTGAAGATTTATGGCAATGGTGCTCAAATTGACTCACTTTTGGCCCTTGAATTTACAAATTGGCTTTTGAAACTTGATATACCATGTGTTTAAAGTGTTTTTCTAGAATTTGGGCCCAAGAGGTTGAGTTTTTGGTTGAAGAATGCTTGGTTCGAACTTGGAAGGCAGATCTGGAAATTCCAGAATTTGGCTTCCTCGCTCGAGCGAAGGATTTCTCGCTCGAGCGAACACCTTTGTCCAGAAGCTCGCTCGAGCAAGCATCGAGCGAGCATCGTGCGGAAAAAATCAACAACCAGTACTTTTTCATTTCATCAGACCGCTCGAGCGAAGGATTTCTCGATCGAGCGAGCCCTTTTATCTTGCAAGCTCGCTCGAGCGAAGGAAGTCTCGCTCGAGCGAGACCCTTGTTTTTAGCAACTTTTGAAAAACATTCTCTAAGGCAATTTTTGCACCCTCATTCCATCCTAGACATTCCTAGGCCATGTTTAAGGCTCCATATTAAAGGTAAGGGGTTAGGTACACACTTCGAATCGTTGATGTAAGTTTTGTACAATTTGAGTGCATGTTTCAGAGTGTGTATCCGTGATGAGTTATGTAGGTCACGTGCCGCAACCTATTTGACCCTTTGATTTCATCTACGTGTACCAACGCCCACTGTGAGTAATAACTTTGTAAAGTTATGTTTAACTTTAAGTATTTTCTGACTGATATGATATGATCTGTTTTCTGAAATACTACTTTATGAATTATGAATGAATGTCCAAATTTCTGAAAAGTATAGTGGCACCCTTAGTCCCTATGGCCCTCGCCGGTAATAAAGATTGCAGCATATGGCCCTTGCCCGGTAATAATACCGTGGCCGTGGTATATAGCCCTCGCCGGGTAATAAAGATCTTAGTGGCATATGGCCCTCGCCCGGGGGTAACAATACCGTGGCCTATGGCCCTTGCCCGGGGGTAACAATATCGTGGCCTATGGCCCTTGCCTGAGGGTAACAATACCATGGCTACTTGCGCGCAAGATATGGACCTTTCTGGTTGTTGGTACCAACTCTGTCTGTGGTCTCTAGACCAATTTGATCTGTTAGCTAATAGGTGTACCACATAAGATCTTATGCAAAATCTGAATCTGAACGTGAATATGAATATGAGTATGTACCTAAATCTGTTTCTGATTTGAAATCTGAATATGCATAAGCCTCTGTTTATGATAAGATTGTGTTTCTGACATGAACTTTGATTTCTGACTTTGTGATGGACATCATTCATTAAACCCTTTACTCTGTTATTATTCACTGGGCTTTCGCTCACAATTTATATTATATATGTAGGGGAGCTGGCACAAGACCCAGGCCAGAGTTGATGGCCTCTGTTTTGTTTTTGGTCAGTCACCTGATGCGCCTTTCGAGGAGGTTCCGCCTGAAGCCCGATGCCATGGCAGTTTTGTCTTCATGCTAGTCAATGTTTGTGTTTTGTAACGCCGTATCTTGGGAATACTTTCTGTAAATACTTGTACATATGGGTGTACCTGACTAGCATGTTTATGTATATAAATAAGTTTTGTATTTTTTGTCCCATGTACGTCATCACAGTTCATTGGACCTTGTTTACTTTATATATTTGCTTCCGCAGCCCCTTATTATTCGTTAATGTTTTCAGAGGCCGTAGGTAATCCATGGATTACTGGCCGGTTACGGCGCTAAACCTACAGGGGCGGGTTTGGGTCGTGACAGAGTAGTATCAGAGCACGAGTTGTACCGCACACACATGTCCGTATGAGCTTAGGATGTCCTAGTAAGAATTAGGGGCATTCTATTTGCATGTGTGAATGTGTGGTAATACAGCTGAATATTAAAACTGAATGTACATTTGAATATACCTATGCTTAATATCCTTTGATGTCTGTATAGTAAAATGGAGAACTCAAGGGGAAGTGGTGAAAGTGAATCATCTGAGGCTCGCGGGAGCCGAATGGAACAAATGCTAGCAGCATTGACCGAAACCTTAACACAGCAACAAAGGCAGCAACCCTTACCTCCTCTACCTCCACCGGTACAAGTTGAGGCAGATAACAATGACATTATAAATCTGACATAGAAATTCATGAAGATGAAACCGCCAACATTCTATGGTGGGATTGAGCCACTGAAGGCAGAAACATGGTTGCTTGAAATGGAGAAATTGTATGAGGTATTTCCGTGTTCAGAAACCCAAAAGGTCCTTCTAGCTACTTATACCCTGAAAGATGAAGCCCGAAGGTGGTGGTTACTGATTCGAAATGGTCATGAAAATATGACATGGACACAGTTCAATGCGATCTTCTATGACAAGTATTTTCCCCAGTGCTTTCGAAACAGGAAAGTCTCAGAATTTCAGGAACTCAAACAAGGCAGAATGTCCGTGGCCGAGTATGAGGCCAAATTCACGGAGCTAGCCAGGTTTGCTCTCCATATGGTGGACATAGACTACAAGAAGGCCCGGAAGTTTGAGGATGGATTGGATCTGGACATACTGGATAGGGTGGGAGTCCTGAATCTACCCATATATGTGAGTGTTTTGGATAGGGCGTCAATGGCAGAATCCATTTTGGCAGCAAATAAACAAACTTTTGTTCCACGGACTGATTGGGCAGGGAAAAGATCTAGCAATAGCTTTAAAAAGGGTCGTTCATTTTCGGGAAATAAGAAGCGCAACACAGGGTCTTACAGTAACTTAAGCCAAGGTAGTGGCTCTACGCCAATTTGCCCCAACTGTGGGAAGAAGCACGGAGGTACTTGTTACCGAACAACAGGTGCGTGTTTTAGCTGTGGCAAGACAGGCCATATGATGAGAGATTGTCCGCTTAGGTCTGAGACTACTAGTCGTCCTGCAGCGAGTTCAGTGGGATCTGCTTCTGTGGCCAAAACCAACGTCAAAGCCAATGCAGGAAAGGAATCGTTAAGACAAGGCCGAGTGTTTGCCTTAGTGCCTGGAGATGTACCGAACACCTCTAACGTGGTGTCAGGTACACTTTCTGTATGTTCTCAATATGCATGTGTGTTGATAGATTCTGGTTCTACACATTCTTTCGTGTCGCATGCTTTTTCTCGAAAATTGACTAGGCCACTAGAACTTATGACATGTGTATTATCTGTATCTACGCCTTCTGGGGATTCTATGATGTGCACTCATGTTTATCCGACGTGTGATGTTGTGGTTGGTGATATGATGTTGTATCTAGACTTATTGCCTTTGAACATAAATTATTTTGATTGTATCTTGGGGATGGACTGGTTGACTAAATACTGTGCTACCATTGATTGTGCAAATAAAACTGTTGTGTTTAGACCACCGGGGATGCCTGAATTTACTTTTATTGGGAATGGGGTAGTTCCTCCCCCGTATTTGATTTCGACTATGAAAGCCGTGAAACTCCTTAAAAAGGGATGTAGGGGTTACCTGTGTTCTATACTGACTGCACCATCTGACAGTATTACTATTGAAACAATTCCGGTTGTTTGTGAATTCTCCGATGTGTTTCCAACTGATTTACCGGGGGACTTAGTTGACAGAGGAATCAAGTTTACTGTTGAGGTGTTTCCGGGGACACAACCTATTTCCAAGACTCCCTATAGAATGTCTATCTCTGAATTGAAAGAATTGAAAACCCAACTTCAAGAATTGTTAGACAAAAACTTTATCCGTCCGAGTATTTCCCCTTGGGGTGCTCCGGTGTTATTTGTCAAAAAGAAGGATGGGTCTTTGAGATTGTGTATAGACTATCGGGAATTGAACAAAGTGACTATCAAAAACAAATACCCTCTGCCCCGAATAGATGACTTATTTGACCAGCTTCAGCGTGCCCAAGAGTTTTCTAAAATTGACCTCAGGTCTGGGTATCATCAGTTAAAGGTTAGAGCCGAGGACATAGAGAAAACTGCATTCCGAACTAGGTATGGACATTATGAATTCTTGGTAATGCCATTTGGGATGACAAATGCACCTGCGGCTTTCATGGATCTTATGAATAGGGTGTTTAAATCATATCTGGATGATTTTATTGTTGTATTTATTGATGATATTCTGATATATTCTAAAGACAGGAAGGAGCATGAGAATCATCTAAGAACCGCCTTGCAGATATTGAGAGAAAAGAAGTTGTATGCTAAATTGTCCAAGTGTGAATTATGGCTTGACAGTGTGGCATTTCTGGGTCATGTAATTGACAAAAATGGTGTTTCTGTGGACCCTCAGAAAATTGAGGCTGTTGTGAACTGGCCGAGACCCACAAATGTGACAGAAGTACGAAGCTTTTTGGGACTTGCAGGCTACTACCGGAGATTTATGAAAGACTTCTCAAAGCTTGCCTTGCCATTGACACAGTTAACTCAAAAAAACATGCCATTTGACTGGAATGATTGAAGAGAGGCAGCTTTCCAAGAGTTGAAAACCAGGTTAGTGACTGCACCAATTTTAACCTTGCCAAATGGTACTGATGGGTTTCAAGTGTACAGTGATGCTTCTTATAAAGGCTTGGGGTGTGTACTAATGCAAAATGGGAAGGTGATTGCCTATGCTTCTAGACAACTCCGACCACATGAAAAGAATTACCCAACACACGACCTCGAATTGGCAGCCGTGGTATTTGCTTTGAAGATATGGCGGCACTATTTGTATGGGGTAACTTGTGGGGTTTATCTGACCACTATAAAAGCTTGAAATATTTCTTCACCCAAAAGGAGTTGAATATGAGACAGAGACGTTGGATGGAACTAATCAAGGATTATGACTTGCAAATCTTATACCATCCAGGAAAGGCTAATACTGTGGCGGATGCCTTGAGCCGAAAATCTGGTGCAACTGTGTTGTGTTTATTATCCAGCCGAAAAGACTTGTCAACTGGCTATGAACAAGATGGACTGATATCTGCTGTCTCTGCTCAACCTGTTATTCTTGATGAGATTAAACAGAAACAATGTGAAGATGAACATTTGAAAAAGATTATCGAAGAGTTTGATTCGAAACCGAGGCCCAATTTTGTGTTTGAAATTGGTGTGCTGAGATTTCAGAACCGTCTTTGTGTGCCGGATTGCTCTGATTTGAAGAAACGTGTTATGACCAAAGCTCACAGTAGTAAATTTGCTATGCATCCAGGGAACACAAAGATGTACCATAATTTGAAACAGAATTTTTGGTGGCCTGGAATGAAGAGGAGTATTGCAGACTTTGTGGCTAGATGTCTACGCTGCCAACAGGTAAAAGCTGAACATCAACGACCTGCCGGTTTACTACAACCACTCCCAATACCAGAATAGAAATGGGAGCACATCACCATGGACTTCATTGTGGGATTGCCTCGTTCTTTTCGAGGTATGGACTCTATTTGGGTTGTAGTTAACCGTTTAACTAAATCTGCCCATTTTCTGCCTGTCAAAACCATTTATAATGCTGATAAATTGGCCAACATCTATATGACTGAAATTGTGAGACTGCATGGAGTGCCGGTGTCTATTGTGTCTGATAGGGACTCGAAGTTTGTGTCAAGATTTTGGCAAAGTTTGCAACAGGCCTTGGGAACAGAATTGAGATTGAGTAGCGCTTACCACCCACAGACTGATGGCCAAACTGAACGAACTAACCAAACTCTGGAGGACATGCTCAGAATGTGTGTGTTAGACTTTCAGGGAAATTGGGAAACCTACTTGCCACTAGCTGAGTTTGTGTACAACAACAGTTACCACTCAAGTATTGGGATGGCTCCTTACGAAGCCTGGTATGGAAGAAAGTGTCGATCTCCAATATGTTAGGCTGAAGTGGGTGACAGACCTTTGTTGGGACCGGAACTTGTGCAAGAAACAACTGAGAAAGTGAAACTGATACAGCAGCGTTTGAAAACTGCACAGAGTAGGCAAAAGAGCGATGCTGATGTTCGGAGAAGAGAAAGGGCATATGAAGTGGGGGATCATGTGTTCATCAAGGTGACCCCAATGAAAGGTCAAACTCGGTTTGGTGTGAAGGGAAAATTAGCGCCGAGGTATGTTGGACCTTACGAAGTTCTTGAAAAGATCAATCCGGTGTCGTATCGAATAGCTTTACCTCCAGTAATGGAACACATGCACAACGTCTTTTATGTGTCGATGCTTCGGGAATATCTGAGAGATCCACTCCACGTCATCGAGCCGACACATGTACTTTTGAAAGATGACTACACCTACGAAGAAAGGCCTATCTAGATTGTGAATCGAAGGGTTAAAAGACTGAGAAACAAAGAGATACCGTTGGTGAAAGTTGATTGGCAGAACCACGGGAGAACCTATGCAACTTGGGAAACCGAGGAAGACATGAAGAAAAGATATCTGGATTTGTTTTCTCTAGACCTGATGTTGGCTTCGAATGAAGGTAATTTGAGTTTGGGGACCAAACTCTTTTAAGGGGGGAAGACTGTAATAACCCCGACCTTGATTAATGCTAATTGGAACTTAATTAAGCCTAATAATAATTAAGAGGAAATCTGGGACTAATTTGCATGTGCATTGCATAAATTATGTGTTTTTATCTGTACGGTGTCGGAATATCTGTTCGTGTTTTACACTTTAATTTGTAAATTGGAAGCCTTATCGGCTCCCGATTCCGAAATTGATTAGTGTTTTGGACTAGTTAGATTTTATGTGATTTTATGGTAGGTTCAATTAAAATTCGATTTGGAATGTTTAAATCAGATTAAATAACATTTTAATAATGAACTTAGCTTATTTACAATAGTGCCATTGAAGGCCACTAACTAAGACAACCATGGGACTTAATCTTGGAAGATTGGTTTTCATCAATTGAGAGGTCAAAAACGTGGGGGAGAGTTGGAGAGAGGAGAAGGCTTGATTTTCAACAAGGTTTAGCTTGGAATTGGAGGAATTAAGCCCCTAGACTTGAGATTGAAGGTTTAAGGTAGGAATTCATTCTCTCATTCATGTACTTGAACTAGTTCTTGCATGATTCTTGGTTAGATTAGAGTTTAAAGTTGGAAATGGGTTTATCATGTTGAATTGAAGTCCATAACATGCATACATGTACATGTTCTTGGCATGTGAAGCTGTTTTGTGTCAAATCTCTACATGCATGTTCATATTTTTGCTTAAGTCCATGAATTCAACAAAATTTTGAGTTTAACTTTGCTTTGGATCATGTTTTGGAGCTTTGAAATGGAATTCAACTCATGCATGTTTGTTTAACCCATGTTCTTGAAGATTTATGGCAATGGTGCTCAAATTGACTCACTCTTGGCCCTTGAATTTACAAATTGGCTTTTGAAACTTGATATACCATGTGTTTAAAGTGTTTTTCTAGAATTTGGGCCCAAGAGGTTGAGTTTTTGGTTGAAGAATGCTTGGTTCGAACTTGGAAGGCAGATCTGGAAATTCCAGAATTTGGCTTCCTCGCTCGAGCGAAGGATTCCTCGCTCGAGCAAACACCTTTGTCCAAAAGCTCGCTCGAGCGAGCATCGCGCGGAAAAAATCAACAACCAGTACTTTGGGGTAACAATACCGTGGCCTATGGCCCTTGCCCGGGGGTAACAATACCGTGGCCTATGGCCCTTGCCTGGGGGTAACAATACCATGGCTACTTGCGCGCAAGATATGGACGTTTATGGTTGTTGGTACCAACTCTGTCTGTGGTCTCTAGACCAATTTGATCTGTTAGCTAATGGGTGTACCACATAAGATCTTATGCAAAATCTGAATCTGAACGTGAATATGAATATGAGTATGTACCTAAATCTGTTTCTGATTTGAAATCTGAATATGCATAAGCCTCTGTTTATGATAAGATTGTGTTTCTGACATGAACTTTGATTTCTGACTTTGTGATGGACATCATTCATTAAACCCTTTACTCTGTTATTATTCACTGGGCTTTCGCTCACAGTTTATATTATATATGTAGGGGAGCCGGCACAAGACCCAGGCCAGAGTTGATGGCCTCTGTTTTGTTTTTGGTCAGTCACCTGATGCGCCTCCCGAGGAGGTTCCGCCTGAAGCCCGATGCCATGGCAGTTTTGTCCTCGTGCTAGTCAATGTTTGTGTTTTGTAACGCCGTATCTTGGGAATACTTTTTGTAAATACTTGTACATATGGGTGTACCTGACTAGCATGTTTATGTATATAAATAAGTTTTGTATTTTTTGTCCCATGTACGTCATCACAGCTCATTGGACCTTGTTTACTTTATATATTTGCTTCCTCAACCCCTTATTATTCGTTAATGTCTTCAGAGGCTGTAGGTAATCCATGGATTACTGGCCGGTTACGACGCTAAACCTACAGGGGCGGGTTTGGGTCGTGACAGGCCGGTACTAAATATGGCCGGTCGGCCAAAACTTCCTACAGAACCTGCAGTTGACAGCAGTAGAGGGCAAGCAGTGTATGGCATGGAATTTTCAAGCAAATGTATGCATGGACACACTCCCTATCATGCAATGGATACAAAGGAGCATGGCCCTCGATCCTAGGGCCATCAATTAGGTATGATGACCTAAGAAGTCAAGTTTGCCATTCAATGAAAATGCATGCAACACACAAATGAATACAAGACCCCATCATGTTAGAGTCAAGGGCTTCGGCGACTGAGGGTTGAGAGATGTTGCATCACTTGAAGTATGAACACTTCTCACCCCTCAAGTTTGGCTTGACACCCCAAGCCAAACAATGCAATGCAAGTATGCAATCATGGCTCAAGCATACAAATGAAGCTAAGGCACAAATCATGCCAAATGCAATGTATTCTAAGCATGCGAATATGCAATGCATTTAATATGCAATAGGCATACAACCTAAACATGTAAACAAATAGGGCACGCAACAACATGCGATGATGGACTTAAACTAACGTGGATAGCTCGCAAGCATGCCAAAATCAGTGGCCAAAGTGGACTAGAACAATGATGCCAATTATGCAAAACAAGTATGCAAGCTAGTAAGCCTAAGACTAAGGCATGAAGGCCAACTTACAAGCATACTAAAGGAGGCAAACATGGACACTAGAACAATCAAAAAAAAAAGTGTCATGGCATGCTAGAATGAGACCCAAAGCCCGCACACAGGACATCCCAAATGACTCAAGTAAAGAGGCATAAAACATGGAGCACAAGACTACTATTCTTCATGACCACACATGGCATGAACTAAGAAACCTAAAATAGAATTCTAGCATGCGAAAATGAGCCTCAAAACCCACTGTTATGGCAACTTTAATGACCCCAACATATAGGCATACACAATGCACATTTTAAGGCATAAGGGGGCACATCTTCAAAGCATGAGAGAAGTGATGAATGCAAGCATACAAGCATGATTTAGGGACTGAAATAACATGCTAAGTAATTCCAAATAACTGAAATAGCCTAACCAATGCATGTTTAGAACTCACATCCTTAGGGCTCACAAGCCAAGATGCAAAGCAACTATATCAAACATGTTAAACAAGACCAAATCAGTGGCCTACAGACCTTAAGCATGACAAAATATGGCCAAGTACTTCACAAAGTTAGGTCAAAACATGAGGATATGCTAGGCTAGACACATGGCATACTTCTAGGCAAAATGGAGAATTACAAAGCAAGTGTATTATACATGAAAAGGGCCATGAATCCGACCAAGGATAGAGGTATGTTATGACCCAAAAACAACCAAAGACCTCTGAAATGGTACCAAATGCAACTACTCATGCATACTATCCTTATGAGCCAAAACATGCAAAAATGAGAGACATGGGGGAGAGGGGTGTCCCTCCCCTACACAAGTCCTCAAACCTCATTCTTCACCACTGAAAATCCACTGGATTTCAGCGATGAGAAGGCCAACACACCAAGAGAAATAAAGCTTAAAGAAAAAGCACTAAAAGAGGCCAAATGGGGCCTAAGAGGAGGAGGTCGACCCCGAGCAACAAAATACCCTCAATGAAATATCTAAAGCATGAAAATACAAGACTTTTTGTAGTTATACACAAAGCTTAAATCAGCATGCAAGACAGGTCAAAAGCCAATGCAAGATTGGGGAAACTATAGTAAAGTAGTTACCCTTGAAGAACCCTTGATGAACAGCGAATGCAGCCCTCTTCTTTTGATCAAAATCAGTCCAAAAACTCAAGAACAAACCCTCCAAGCCCCTCAAGGTCGAAGTAAGGTGTGATGGTGTGTGTCTTAGTGCAAAACTAAGGTAAAAATGCACTTTTAGGCCACAAAACACACACAAGGGAGGAGAGAGAGGGAAAATATAGAGAGAGAATGTATATGACAGATATATATCTGTATATCTCTGGTTTTTTTGTTCAAAATCTTTAACCCTTGACAATGGAAGAAAAAGGGTCCTTATATAGGCCAAGAGAAAGCTTGGAGCTTCTCAAAGAAGCTAAATCAAAAGGGGGCAAAGGGGGCAAGGGGGTCAAGGCTTCTTGAAGAAGCCATGACAAAGGGTCAAGCTTCTTGACCAAAGGGTTCAACCTTCTAGAAGGAAATGGGGTGCAAAGGCTCAAAACAGCCACATCTTGCACGGGGAGGAGTGTTGGTGCATTCTAGCTGGCACAGCTGGCGTGCACCATGCCTGACGGGTGCAAAAGGGTCACACCGGCCAGCAAAAGAGGTCACCGGCCAAACAAAGTGCCGGCCGGCCACATAAAGTGCTGGCCGGCTACATAAAGTGCCGGCCGGCCACATAAAGTGCCGACCGGCCATTAGTATCAAGAAACCATGGCCGGTGGCAATAATGAATGGCTGGTGAGGCGAAGAGAAGGCCGGTGGGGTGTGGGGATGGCCAACAAGCCATTCCCTGCCCCTCAAAGCAAAAGCACAAGCATTTGGTGCAAAACCAAACACAAAACAAACAAGTTGAGAGATCCTGAGGCAAGGCGCGCAGCCGAGGACTCTGGGAACTCAAACGAACACGAACATGGATGATCACCGAGTGTTCCAACGGTGACGTCCAAGTCTTGAGGACGGTCAAAAATAGGGTGTCTACACTAGTAATTTTCTATACTTTGCGACAACCAATCAAGTATTGGCAGGGCACAAATGGAAAGTTTAGACATTGTCAAAGATATAGTTCCATACGACGACTACTCTCGTGTGTTGTCACTATAGACTATATACAGTCTAAGGACAATATTACGGATCCATTAAGCTAAGGGTAAAATCGAGAGTTAGTAATGTCATGAGGAATGGGGTTAAGGCCTTTAGCAAATGTTATCGGAACAGAAAACCTAACCTAGTTGACTAGAAATCCCAAAATCTAGGTTCAAATGGACAATCTAATTGCATGTAATGGGTGAGCCACTGAAGAGGTAAATCCTCTTGTCCATTCCTTTATACAGTGATACCCTGTGGGATGGAAGGTTAAGCTAATACTTTTAATGACCTAAGTGTTGTAAATAGTCAATCGTAGTATAGTGAAATACTTTATGTAGGGCATCTATGTGAGTGCGAAATAGGGTCGCTTCTTTTAGAATTGACTAGGCCGGATTCTTTAAAAACACTTATTGTACCAGTCTAGTGTTCCATGGCCAAACCAGACACAACAATGAGAACAGAATAATGGTTGGAGTAATTCATGTGTGAGGCTTATTATCTCAATTTACACAAACGGCAGAACAGTTCAAAACATCACATTCACTGATTAGCTAGTAAATCCGATTTCTTTCATTACGAGAGGTTCAAGGCCAACAACTATCTTTTCTGATGCAGGGTTATTCTGTGTACTCTCTCTCTGAGTCTTTGTTGTTTAGCGTTGCCCTTTTTTTCTTTATTTAGCCAATTTTATTCATGTGGGGGATTGTTGGAGATAATGGTTTTTTGGCAACTTTAATTTGAAATTAAACTGGGACCTAACCGCCAGTTGAGGTGGGTCTGAGTGATTTTGTATTCTTTTAAGTGAGAATATTACAATACAAAAATAATGAGCCGAAACCATTGAGTTGTGAATAAGAATTGTCTCATAAAATAGGCATCAATAAAGTTAAGCTTAGATTTGGACTGGACCTAGGCTTGTGTATGTGCATATGCTGGATTTGGTCTTGGACTTAGACTTGGATTTAATCTTGAACTTGGGCTAAGCTGTGTTATGTTGTGTTGGGTTTAGCTTGTGCATGTGTTTGAGAATTAGGCTATAATTGGGTTGTGATTTAACATTAGTATCTATTTTATAACCTATCTAGTTGGTTTATTCAAACATCATTATATACATATTTATTTGTATATATTAAGCACATAAGAAATATAAATTTTTGTAACTCTCATCTTTTGATAATGGAGTTGATGACCATATTAGTAGCCATATGTTTTCAATCTTTGTAACTCTAGCCTTAATGGCTAGAGTTGACGGCTTTGATTAATGACATTTGATGGCCCTATTGATGTATAACCTTTATGGTTAGGGATTCCTTTACTTGTATAAATAGAGGCATTTCCCTTCCAACTTGGTAGGATAATTTTTGGAGAGATTTTTGATAAAAAATGGAGATGGTGTTTTAAGATAAAAAGTTGGAGATGTTTTTTTTTTTTTTTTTTCCACTAAAGAAATTTTTTTCCTAATTTCTTTTGTTAGCCCCTTTTTTGGTTCTTGTTAGAAAGAGTGCAACCATTGTCAAGTTCGCCGATACTATTTAGAAGGTGCTTCTACATTAGCTAGTTTCGACCGTCGTATCCTGAAAGATAAAAGCCAGCATACCTTTAGCATCCATGATGTAGGACAAGATTTTAATTTTTTTTTATATTTTTAGTTTTAATATTTTTGATATATTATTTTATTAGGATTCTTATAATTTAGTATAAATATTTTAGAATTATTGAATTTCTTAATTTGTTTTGATTTTGTTTTTCTAATTTATTAGGTTTCTTATTTTCCAAGAATTAGATTAGTTTATTGTTTCTTAATTTGAGTTTTCTTGATGTCCAAAAATACTTGGTCTTCAAGGTTTACATTATTATAAATTACTATGTAAGCCTCATGGTAAAGAGAATTTTTATTCAACTTTTATTCAATAATATTAAGATATTTTCTCTTTCTTATGGATTCAAAATTCTTTTTTTTTTTTGTGGATTTAAGAGCCCTTTCGTCTATTAGAACGATATCTAATCCACGTGTATTCCGCTGCATCAATTCATTGAAAAGCGGTGAATCTATTTTAAAGAAACTGTGGTATTACACATGTTTCGATTTGCTTTTATTCTTATCATTTGTTCTTAAATTTTTTAGCATTTAGTTTAGCTTGATAACTTCTAATTTGTAATTGTTCAGGTTAATAATTTGTTCTATTAGTAATGCAATTTAATTCATTTCTATATTTTTAGTTGTATAGTTTATTATGTATTTCATTATTTAATAAAAAAAAAATTATTTTATCATTTCTACTTAATTCATTTTATGTATATTTCTTATGTTTTTATGGAAAAATACCAATAACATTACCGTGTTCGGCTGATAGATAATTTCAGAAATTAAATTACTTTTGAATTGTGCCCGGGCAGGCATTCTATGACAATTAGTGTTGTTGATCTTCATGTTACCTTGCAATAAAATTTTGTTTTCTTCCAGAACTGTAAAAGTCATGTAAATCAAATTATTTTTTTTAATGAACTACTTATTTTGCAAGGCTTTGTAAGCTATTTCTTGGAACTTAGAACCCGGCTTTTGTTAGACTCTTCTTCATTTTAGCTGAACATTCTCTCTTATTTCCCTCTATGAATAATCAACTCAAACTGTAGATGCTGGGAATAGTCAAGTACATGTTGAGCATGTTTGAAATTTAATTGTTTACCGTTATATATTTGTTTGATCATTACACACTTAATTTGATTGGTAAGAAAACTTTTTAGATAAAATTGATGTTGAAGCTTTCACAGGTGCCTTCGAATCATTTCCTAATTTCTTTACAAATAGTTCGAAACATCACTAAAGATTTGAATTTGAATTGAACAGACTATTACATCTTCACTTTGGCATTTTATCTAAGCAAGCATGCATACCAGCCAGTGATTTTGTAATAGTGTTTACTGTTAATCTGTTTGTACATGGCGAACGGGCATGTAGTATCAGGTTGTTCCCTCAAATTTAACTGTAACAATTATAATCCCTTTGTTCAGAACAGTTGGATCTTGCATTAGATCTCACCACTTAAATCGCTCCATCTATACTCGGCTTGAATGGTTCAACAACACTCCCTCCAGCTTTGAATGTAGGGATTGTTCTTATTTTACCTCTTATTAAGGCCCTCAAATTTATTGGATTTTCTAAAGACAAACTTTATAAATTTCAATACGAATAATGATATGGACCAAGAGTTGTGGAAAATGACTATGCTCATAGATTTGGCTCAATAGAAGAGCAGTATCACTGCAAATGCACATCCAAGACCTGATTAGGTTTAAATTGTTAGTTATCTGATTGTATTTTTCTTGTATTGTTTTGTTGTGATGGGTTTCATCTGGTTTGCTTTCTATGGTCTCCATTCTTTGTTTCTAGTCCACCAATTTTCATCAATGGAATTTTTGACTATTGACAAAAAGAAGGAAAAAAGAGAGGGTTTGGTTTGACATTATTCAACTTGTGGGGAATTTACCCTGTTGGAGAAAATTTCTGAGCAGACATGGATGATACAATCAAATGAGTAATGCTATAAATCACTATCTATTTCTACATTCCAATTTTACTGTCTCATGTGTTTGCCTTGTCAATACTGCAGATATACATTAGGGTCATGTTTGATTCACAAGATTAATAGTGAAGTATTAATAATCTTATTAAATTAGTGTGGTATTCACTATCCAATAGGATTAATATTCATTGGATTAATAATCCCACCCTTACCCTATTACTAATAATCCTACAAATTTATTGGATTAATTATCCATTGGATTAATAATTCTAAACCAAAATGTTAAAACAAACATAGGATAATTGGGCCCACAGATTAATAATCCTAATCCCATGTTCTAATCCACCCCATCAAACATAGTAGTGAGATCCATGAAAGTATCTCCAATTCTTCATCTTTTCTTTCATCAAATGTTCATCAAATTTAGTGAGAGCTTTTTTTTTTTTTTTTGCCTTTTTTTTTTATTATTTATTTATCAAATTGAGAACTCATCAAATTTAAATTTAATGAAAATTTAAAAAGATGAAACATTGGAAATGATTTTTTTTTTCATTAAATTTGATAAAAAGAAAAATTTAGAAGAAGAGGGAAATTTTTCAAAGATTTTGATGAAAATTAGATGAAAAGATTGGAATGATTTGTATTGAATCAAACGTTTTACTAAAATTTGAAATCAAATTAAATGAAAAATTAGTGAAGGATTGGAGATGCTCGTATATTAATATTGTGTTAATAAGTGAGACAATAAACATAATATAATATAAAAATATGATGATTATTATATTGCAAGGTCATCTCCTGAGTCCTGATCCATTTTAACGAAAAAGCATGCTCTCCATCCAACGCCAGAAAATGATGGTTTGAAAGAACTCCAAGGACCCTACCATGTGACTATTACATGAACCTTTTATGCAGAAAATCACAATAAAATTTTGAATGCATGAGAGTGAGGCCAAAACAAGGAATAATGAGTAATTTGATTTCTAATCCTAATTCATCATTTGTTCCTAGAACTAGCAACAAAATTCGAATTCATCATTATTTGACCAAACAAGGTGCTATTTTTATTTTTATTTTTATTTTTTTGGGTAAGCAAATGATGGTGTTTAAGAATCTCCTAAACTAATTGAAGATTGTGATGTTGCTTGTTAATGAAATTGTTTGCTCTATACCAACCATGGCAATTATTCAGATTAATGGGACCACCTTTTATATAAGTAATTTTTACATTCATGAATCATGAGGAACTAGAAAGGAAAAAAAGCTTACAATCATAATAACTAAACCCTATAAAACCCATTAAATGCTAATATAACAAGCTAACAAGAAAAGAAAGAAAATGGAGAGCTACACATATATGCTTGGTTTTGAGGTCCCACAGGAATTAGGCCATTGTGCATGAATGAATGTGGTTGTTGAGCATACTAATGTGATTTTAAATTTTAAATTTTAAATTTAACAGAAAATAAAAGGAAAAAAAAAATTATAAAGTAGGTTTCATGATTATAGATTTTTAAATTATGGATAGTTTAAAAAACTTAAAATAAGTTATAAATATGTTTGGTGCAATTCTCAATAATCTTTGAGAAAAGTAAAATGTGTTTGGTTAAATTAATTGTCACATTTTTTTTTTGTTGTGCAAATATTCATAATACTCTCAGAACTATTGTTTGATACAAAATGGATGAGACTATTTTGTGTACAAGTATTTAAGCGTTTCTATATATATATATATATATTGTAACTTTAAAAAATCTTTTTTTTTTCCCAAATTTTATTTATCAAATAAGCCAAAGTTCAAAATTGTAACTAAACATCATTAATTAATTTTTAATAAAAATAAATCAACTTACAAGTGTTCTCAAACGAGATCTATATGCTTGTAGTTATATGTATTGATGGACTTTTTTATGTAGTTAGATGTTTAATTTGATATAACTTCTATGATATTCTCTCTAGTCCAGTTCATAGACTACAGGGCGTAGTTTGAGTCTGTGTAGTTTAGTATGGATCTTGTTTTCATATTTTGAATTTTTCATTTTGCCGAGTTTTTTATGTATATCATTTACACAAAAAATTAAGCTAGATTGATAATTGTAACTTATTCAATTTATAATATTTGTCTTTAAAAAATAGATGATAAGTATATTTTTTTAAAAATATACCATCAATTTTTTAGTAACAAACGAGATAAATTAAATAATTACAAATATTAAATTGATTTTTTTTTTTATATGAATGTTATATACGAAAGACCCGACAAAATAAATCATTCAGATAATTGAAATGGGACCTATCATGAACTTCATGAACTTGAACAATGTTATTTAGTCCAAATCATAGATGGAAGGGAATTAAGGTGAAAAATATTAGAAATCCAAAAAATTGGACCAAATTTTTTACTAAATATCTCACATGTAAGACCAACATGGCAGTTCTAGCATTACTGAGTAATGCTAGAGACCTCAAAAATTCTACCAAATGTCTCACATGGGTGTGGAACCCACACAGTGGATCCCATGTGGGTCCTATACCCATATGGGACATGTGGTAAAATTTTTGGAGTCTCTACCATTTCAATGGTGCTACATGCACAAATTAGTTACAAAGTGGATCCCATGTGGGTCCTACACTCATATGGGACATGTGGTAAAATTTTTGGAGTCTCTACCATTTCAATGGTGCTACATGCACAAATTAGTATACTAACTAATGTACCAATATTAGTTATGATATTATTATTGACTCCACTCATCAATCATATTACAAATATCAAAAACCTCTTAAATTATGCTATATCATCAATTGATAAACTAATTAGTATACTAATTGATGTATATAACATTATTCCTAGTAGGAGTGGATGCGGGTCGGTTGCGGCCACAAAACTTTCAATACGCTATCCGTCCGCCAAATTGGTGGATTGGAGAAAATCAATCCGCATTCGTCCGCTAATCCGACGGATGTGGATTGAGCGAATTGGCGGATGGATGTGAATCGGTTTGACGGTTTAAAATTTTATAAATTTTCAACATAATTCAACTTGTGCACTTTCTCAAAAAAAAAAAAAAAAATTATGGTCAATGACTTAACAGAGTATTACAATCACTACATGTATCGTCCAAAGTAAGAAGATTTGAAACTTTATCCACATATTACAATGATAGTATGTCTCATCCACATAAAGTATTATAATCTGTTCAAACCACCAAAACCATGAACAGAACAGTAGTAGAGATTGTATGCCTCTGTAGTGTTACATCTATATCTGTTTTTAAAAACAAAAACCAACTAGCATATATAATATTTTTTTATTTATTATTTTTAGAGTTAGATTTAAAAACTAAAATATATAGATAAATAATATATTTATTTTTTTCAATTCAAAAAATATATTTAAGTTGAAAATTCTTTTTTAACATAATATATTTAACAAAATATTTAAATTCTTTTTCAATTGAAAACACAAATAGAATATATAAACAAATTGAAAATACAAAATCTTACAAATTACTAGGGATGCTCGGTAGTTTAGCGTTTCGGTTGCGGTTAAATGAATCTCAAATCCGTTATTCGTCCAAAACTAGACGGATTGGAAAAAATAATTCGCAACCGTCCGCTCGTCATCACACATTCATTCAAAATGCGACGGATCGATTCGATTTAATCAGTTTGGACGAATCAATATATCCGTTGCTCACCTATCGTTGCTCACCCCCAATTGTTAACATTTTTGTTACTCAAGGTAGGTCCTTATAAAACAGTTCAATAGTGCAATCAATGGTCATAAATGGGAGCCTATACTAGTACAGCTCATCAAAAAAACTGCCGTAGACTATACAGAGAGGAACAAGGCGTGGTGCCAGGTATGAGCTGAGGAGAACAATGACTTGGACCATGGGGACCATGGGGGATACGGACTTGACCCACAGACGTGAGCTGGGGACCGAGACCGCTCAAACTCTAAAGCCCCACCAAATAACACGCTACACTATACACTCTACAAATGGCATTTTCCAGATATATATAAAAAAACAACGGATATATACCTCTGTATATATATATACATTTATTATTAAGTGAAAGCTTAGTTTGATAAAACTTTCTTTTCGTGTTACATGATAATTTTATATATATTAAAATAAAAATATTATTATATACAAAATAAGTAAGTTTAAATTTCATTAAAAATGTACTTAAATTTTTATTATTTATTTTTATTATTAATTATCTGAACTGCTAGTATATATAGTTGGAAGAGAGTAAAATCGCATTTTGCACGATTCCTCAGTCTCAATGTCGCTCCTCTCTATCCCCGAAGTCTCTCTCCTCTCTCTTTCACTGAATGTACGTTACACTCTCCCCAATTCTTCTCTCTCTCTCTCTCTCTCTCTCTCTCTCTCTCATTAGTCTCTATGTATGAGCTTTTCTTCTTCTTCTTCTTTTTTTTCCCTCATGCATTTTCGTTTTTCAGAGGTAAATTTAATCTGTTGGAATTTTGAGATCTAGTAGTAACAAGGTTTTAATTTTCCTGAATTTTTTGTTGTTGTTGAATTATGTGTTTACAGATTACATGTCATTAATTCCTCAAAGACATTCTGTTCGTTTGCTTTTCTTGTGAGTCCCTTTCTCCATTGTCTCTCTGTCTCTAGTCAGATTTTGAATTACATGAATTATAATGTGCCATTGATATATCTTCTGTTGATGGAACCAGAATGTGTGCTTTTTGATGCTCGATGACTCAAATGCATGTGTGTATTGTGTGTAAATTTCACTCTTTTTGCGTGTCTTTTGCTTTTGAGTGTTATTCGGTTTTTTGACATGAACATCTAATCCAAAGTCACTATTAATTAGTGGATAAAGTTGCCTAATATTTTCTTTACTTGTTCTAGGGCATAATTCTTGGCACATTACCCTTTGTTAGTCAAGGCAACAAACATGACTTGAAATTTGGTGCAAACTTTTTATTTTATTTTTTATTTTATTATTCTTTTTTAATAAATTAACAGGAGAGGATTATAGGAAGAAAGCTGCAGTCGTTAAGACTTGAAACCAGGCATCATAAGTACCTCATAAACTAGTTGGTGTGAGTTAGTGAGGCTATAGAAGCACCGGTGGAGGTGCGGATGTGGGTGTGTTATGGGTATGCTGAAGGATATAACAGTCCAGTACCTTCATAAAAAAAAATAATAATAAAATAAATTGTAATTTGTATTAGTACATAACAATTGGAAAATCAAATGTTAAAAAAAATGAAAATAGTTTTGAAATGCTAAAACAGAGAACCCTAAGTATTTTTTTATATATATTTTAAATTGTAAAAACACCTAACACTTTTAAAATTTTAAAAAACAGGCACAATATAATTTTTCTAGTACCTATATAGTTTTTAAAAATTATATTTATGCTTCAACGAACCCACGTAAGTACTCAAAGCGTACCCATGATGTATTGGAGCCATATGATGTATCCAAAGTATTTCACGTACCAAAAACATATTTTGGGTACTTGATACATGTGTGGCTATACTTGTATGCCTATCCATACAAGGTAAGTACCCGGTACTCGTAGACAATAATTTTGGGCTACCAATGTATGCCTATCCATACTGGGTAAGTGCCCGGTACTCGTAGGCAATAATTTTGGGCTACCAATGCTTCATAGGTGACACAGAAATCTTGAAAATGCTAATTACTCACTTTCCAGCCTCGAATACCTTCTCTTTTGCAGAACAAGGGAACATGTGAACTTTTGCTTTTCCTTTATAATGAATCTTTTTTTTTTATTTTTTTTATTTTTTTTATTTTCTTTTCTCCTTTTGGTCTGGATTCTCTTTAATGACATAGCTTCTTTTTTTTTTTAAATTTTTATGTAGATTACTTTTGCTAATTGTTTTTGAAACTTCTAAGTGCAGTATTTCTATTAGATATATTTCTTTGTATTTTTAAAAAGTGACCTGCTTTATCACTATGGAGAAGTCAATCAAGAACATTTTTGCCCTCTGCTTTCTCATTTTCCCCCCCATAATCTTCAACCTAAAGTAACATTGATAGTTCTCAACATTTCAAAGTTACACAACATATTTTTATGCACCTGAAAAAGGGAATTATGTGTTTTACGGCCTCGGTAGTCTTCTTTGTGTAAAAAAGTATTCCATGCCCTATATATTAGTGTGAAAATTATTATATATTGAACTTAGAATGTTTTGATTCACAATTATAATGTTGGAGTAAAAAAAAAAGGAGAAAACCTTTATTTTTCCATTTGAAGCATTGGACTTTAAAATTGAATTTAGCTCATTCGCTATAAAGAGGCTAGGGGTGGGAAGGTACAACTTTTTAGCTTCCCAAGTTCTTACAGTATATGTTGCTATCTAATTTTATACAAGTGGTAAACAAAATGGTTGGGGTGTAGTTTTTTTCTCTTTAAAATAATGATTCTCCTATGTTCTCTCTTACCAAACTTTTAACTAAGTTTTCAGTTTCTTTTAGAAAGGATTTTCGACAGTGGAAAGCAAAAGGAAAACTGTAAAAAAAAAAAAAAAAAAAAAAAAGAAAGGAAAAAAAAAAGAAGCTTTACATGAAAACGTTGACAAAGGGTACCTGCAACAAAAATTCAAACTGCAATGTAAATAAATGATCATTTTGTTGAATTATTAATCCTTTAACTTCAATGCTTTACTTTATTCAATGCTTATCAGCTTCAGGACTACCATCAACTGATACTATGCTTACATGTGCAAAAGGAAGTACTATAAACAATTGTCCTTCAGATTTAAAGGTATTATAAGGCAAGAGTCAAGAGAGAATTTGGTGCTAGTTGTATGATAAGAGTAGAACTCGGTATATTGCTTGGAAACTATGTTTTCAATGAAGCATCAACGGAATTTACATGTTCTCATTTTCTGCAGGATGTTCATAGAGGAATTGTCTTCTTTTGTTTCTCTTCCTTGCCATGGACAATTTATGCTCAATTTTGTGTTGGTGTTTATCTGTGGTCGTTTTTGTTTATTTTATTTTATTTTTAAAATCTTTACAATCTCCCTTGTGCTTATTTATTCTTATCTGCATCTATAACTCATTTGTTCGATTGCTACCTTTTGAAATTAGGGCACAATCAGTCTTCAGAACTTTTTGCTATTGCACACCTCAGATCTTTCCTATGCTCGTAATGAAGCAAGATAACTGTATTCTTGTTAGTACTAATATTGTTTCTTCCTCCACATACATGATCGACTAATTTTGTTTCACCATGCTTGTTCTTGAACAGGAGAGCGAAAGAGCCACTGAGGCCATATACCCCACTCTGAAACTCCCCATGAAGCTCCAATTCTTTCCAGTGGGTACTTCCATTTTCCTCCTACTGCCTATTCTTCCACTGATTATCGGTGACCTGAATTCTGATAGGCAGGCCCTCCTGGACTTTGCTTCTGCTGTCCCACATAGCCGAAAACTCAACTGGAATTATAATCTCTCAGTTTGCAGCTCTTGGGTTGGCATTTCGTGCAATGATGATGGAACAAGAGTGATTGGCATCCATCTGCCTGGTGTCGGACTATCTGGCCCCATCCCAGCCAATACTATTGGAAAGCTAGACGCTCTTAGACTCCTGAGCCTGCGATCCAACCATCTTAACGGAAATCTCCCTTCTGATATACCCTCCATACCTTCCCTTCAATCCCTTTATCTTCAACATAATAACTTTTCTGGCGAAATTCCCTCTCCTCTTTCCTCCCAAATCAATGTATTTGATTTCTCCTTCAACTCCTTTAGTGGTAATATTCCACCCATAATTAATAATTTGCCAAGACTCACTGTGTTAAGCCTCCAGTTTAATTCATTCTCCGGCGCTATCCCCAAGCTCAACCTTCCAAGACTCAAGCTACTGAATTTGAGCTACAACATGTTCAATGGCTCAATTCCATATTCAATCAGGAAGTTCCCAATTTCTTCGTTCGTGGGGAACTCTTTTTTATGTGGACCACCTTTGACTGATTGCTCTACAAGCTCTCCTCCTTCTCCTTCTCCTATAGTCCCTGGAAAACAAAATGCTAGCCACAAGAAGCTTGGGACAGGTGCTATCATTGCCATTGCAATTGGGGGCTCTTCATTTCTTTTTCTTCTAGTTTTAGTGGTCTTGTTCTTCTGTCTGAAGAAGAAAGATAGTGGCGGTAGTAATTTATTGAAAGGAAAGACTGCTATTGGTGGGAGAAGTGAGAAGCCCGAGGACTTTGGAAGTGGGGTGCAAGAAGCTGAGAAGAACAAGTTGGTTTTCTTCGAAGGATGTTCATATAACTTCGATCTCGAGGATTTATTGAGAGCTTCAGCCGAAGTTCTTGGGAAGGGATTTTATGGAACAGCTTATAAAGCTATTTTGGATGAGGGTGTAATGGTGGTGGTGAAAAGGTTGAGGGAAGTTGGGGTTGGAAAGAGGGAATTTGAACAGCAAATGGAGGTTGTAGGGAGGGCGGGGCAGCACCCTAATGTTGTGCCACTTCGTGCTTATTACTATTCCAAGGATGAGAAACTTATAGTTTGTGATTACATCCCAGCGGGCAGCTTGTTTGCTCACTTGCATGGTATGATTTGCTTTAATCTCTTTTTAATTAATTTATTTATTTTTGGTTGTAAATTGCAGTAAAATGTTCAGTAGTGCTCTATTTTTGTTGTGACGAATTATTTAAGTAGCAGTGCCTTACAGAAAATTAGTTGATTTATTCATTATTTTCAACATATGGTAAAGAATACCTAGCTATATATGATCTATTTAAGCAACATGATAACTTCAAACACGAATAGGATGCTTAAAAACATTACAGAAAAAAAAAAAAAAAAAAAACAGAGAAATATAGTGGGTAGGGACATTTATAGTATATCTGTGCAATAAAAGCTCTTAGAAGAAGACTTCCGCTAATTAAGCTAGAAATTTTGTTGAGTTACTGACCCTTGTTAGAACTATTTCTTTTGATGACTTTCGGACAAGAAAGTAACTTATTTATTGGGACAGTATCTAGATTATAGAATGTCCTTGGACTTGGATATGAATGCCCAACTCAACTATTGGTGTATGGCTAATTAATAAGCAACATATACTATTTGTAAGTGATTAATTACTAAGGCTACATTGGTGGGCATTATTTAACTCCTCTATGTTGAACTTGTGATTGTGAAAACTGAATTATAAAAAAATTTGGGTTAAAGTGTACTACTGAGCTGTGACAGCCCTTAAAAATAAAACTTGGGTTTGAAGATCTCTCATTATTCAATCACTTATTCTCTACTTTTAACAAATAACAGGTAACAGGGGCATAGGAAGAACACCACTAGATTGGGACTCACGGTTGAAGGTATCACTTGGAACTGCTAAGGGAATTGCCCACATCCATTCTGAGGGCGGCGTTAAGTTTACCCATGGAAACATCAAGTCTTCCAACGTCCTCCTCACCCAAGATCACAATGCTTGCATATCCGATTTTGGCTTGACTCCTCTAATAAACTTCCTAGCAACCATGTCGCGAGGTCCTGGATACCATGCTCCAGAGGTGATTGAGACCCGAAAAGTCACTCAAAAGTCTGATGTCTACAGTTTTGGTGTCCTCTTACTTGAGATGTTGACAGGCAAGGTCCCTCTCAAATCTTCACGGCATGATGACGCAGTTGATCTCCCGAGGTGGGTCCGGTCTGTTGTCAGGGAAGAGTGGACAGCTGAAGTTTTTGACTTGGAGCTGATGAGGTATCAAAATATCGAAGAAGAGATGGTGCAAATGCTTCAGATTGCACTTTCATGCGTTACAAAGGAACCGGATATGCGACCCACGATGAATGAAGTTGTTAGAATGATTGAGGAAATCAGACAATCTGAATTGGATAACCGACCATCCTCTGAGGACAGCAAATCCAAGGCCTCTAATGTGGGTACGCTGCCGTGAAGTTGCTCTATGGAATTGATTCTGCTGCTACTGATCAGTTCTAAAAGTTTCCTTAGTTTGTTTTAAGAGGCCATATGAGAACTTCTTGTACATTTCATTGTAATGCATCCTCAATGTTGTGCATTTTGTGTTATTCCTTCTAATGTAATGTTCAATTTTATGGATTTTTTAGAATCATCAGATTTACAAATATTTGAGCATTTTTCCATTTTTTTTTTTTTTGATGGAGCACAAAGACATTTACCAAGTTTTCCTTTGGCTCATGTTTCAAAGAGTTGTTCTAAACTACACTGAATTGATTTACTTCCCCCAACCAAACTAGACAGGTGGTAATACAATTGTTGCGCAGACCTCTCTTTAAGTGGTAATAGAATTAGGGAAATTCTGTTTGGGTGTGTATATACGATGTTTGTGATATTTGGTTTTGAATTATTATGGCGTTAGTTATGACTTTGGTTACACATATTATGGTATTTGTTATAATTTGTTGTGATGTTGGTTATAATATTGTTTTAGGTACGATGCAAAAAGATTTTTAGTTATATTTTAGGGTAATACTATTTATACATTACTCATTTATTCAGTACCTACCATCTTTTAAATTTTTGTTATTATAATTTTGTCCCTTAGTTAAATTACTTTTTTAGACAAAATCTTAACCTTAGTTTTTTCAAGCGATCCAACACTAACCATTGCACCTCCTATTGCCTACCTCAAACTCCGGCGATTGTCGCCTAGCCAGCCCCCAACTCTGGCGAACGTCGCCTCACCAACCCCGTCATGGTTTGTCTCTTCTCTCTTTCTCTCTCTCTCTCTCTATCTCTTTCTTCTTCTTCATCATCTACAACTTGCGTTGCCCTCTCATCTACCATTGCCGTTGCAACTTGCCTCACCATCGCTGGAAATCAAGATCGGCGCCACCTCACACCCTAGAACTAGGGTTTTCAGATTTAGGGTTTGAAAAGAAGAAGAAGAAGAAGAAGAAGAAGAAGAAGAAGATGGAGGATGTGATAATGATGGGTGGCGATTGGGTTAGAGAGGTAGCAAAGGTAAGAGGCGACGGTGACAGAGGTGGTGGTAATGGGTGGTTGTTGAGGGTTAGGCTAGGGTTTGGGATAGAGAGTTGAAAAAGATGGGGGTAATTTAGGATTTTTTGAAAATTGATGGTGTGAATTGAGAATAAATTAAAGAACTGAAAATGGGTATAGTGTGTATTGAGAAAATGGTGTCTATTGAGAGTGTAGGTGTTGATTTCCGACCACATAACCAAACAAGGAACTTAGCTAGAGAGCATGCGACAGAATAGATTAAGCCAATCACCTGCTAATAAGAAAATGAGAATACTGTAGTGGTTTGTCCACCCGGGGGCACTCCGACGATCAAGTCAAGTAAATAATCTCTCAAAGATATCACACAAGTACTCAATGCACAAATTAAAATGTATCTTAGACCCACGAAGGTACCTTACTTTTATAGCTAACAATGATCTAGTCTCTTAGAAGTCTCACTTCATAGGATTCAAGCACAATGCTTATCTCGAAATCTCAGCTAGATAGGAATAAACTCCTCAATCGAGGACTCTTTTCCTTTATCCAGATATCCCATAATCTCAATATTACCGCACCGAACCTCGACAATACCGCGATCATCTTGGTAATTATGACTCACTCACGTGGCACCTCGGTCGACATCTTGAAGGCACCTTGGCCACGTGGCGTCATTCTCAAAATACTTTTCCATAACTGCCCTTTAAGTTCTATTACCTCGGCAATCTAAGATGATGGAATCTATATCGTCTGATTTTCCAACATGTTAGCCAAACAACATGTTAGAAATACTCCTCCGACCGAGGTCATGACTCGTCGGAGTCAAGAAACAAGGACTCAAGTGTCCACTTATCAAGAATCAAGAACCAACATATTCTTTCATCCAAGATTAACATCTTAACCGAGATCGCACTACTAGCTGAGATCGTAACTCACTAATTCAAGAACATCAAGATTCGAAATCTGTAGTCTCAACCATCAAACCAACATCATGACATGTCACCTCTTCATTGGTTCCCAATACATCCCATAATTGACACACGCCGCCCCATTAGACATCACCTAACGTTAGCCATAACACGTCTCCCAAGAAACTTGAATCATTACAATATGTCACCTCTTTCCATTCCAACAAAACCTTTTCATTTTCCTATTTCATCTTTCTCTGTGTCTCCAAACTCTTTCTCTCTCTTGGCCTCTACAAACCATCATTGTTGTTCTTGAAGCATTCATTGCTATGAATACTCCATTTGTGCCCAAGGTTCAAACTCTACCAGCTAAACCAGACTAGCATCCAAGCACTTCATCAGCTACTCCACGCATCAATCCACCATCTTAATGGCAGTGCAAATGCCGACATAGCAACAATCTTGTAGCCAGAACCAGGAATAGGAAACACTGAGGTCCTAGGCTCCTAGCCTTAGACCGTGACAATCCTTCAATCGCCTTATCTGCGAATAATCATTGCTGTAACCAATGACGACATGTCTCATCGAACTCTTGTCGTAGAAGACTTTCTTGTCGATATCTCTGATGTCATAACTGTGCAATCCACTCATTTCCTGATTGTCAATCCAACATGCTCATGCCTCCAACAACTCAACATCTCAAAAGAAAAGCATATTAAGCAAAAGGACCAAGTTACTGCTGCCAAAGCCGAGGCCATTGTTAAGGCCGCTGAAAAGAAAGTTGTTGAAGTTGAGAAGAAACTAGTAAAGGGGCTAACTAGCAAGGAGCAAATGCCAAAGCCTATCAAGAAAGCCAAGACTCTATCTAAGATCAATATAAGGAGCATGTCAACATTTCAGATAAAACCATCATCCCTGGTCATGTTATCTTGAGTACAAGTATTATCTCGGATACCTTCATCTCTTCAAATTTTTTGAAAATTTCACTAAATATCACTTTCGAATCACTAACACAGTCTTCATTAACTCATCTCTGCTCTCTGCCCCCTAATGTAAATGTAAATACAACTTAGGTTCACATTAGGAATGCATCATCTGAATCTTGTCTAAGTCTGACTTAGACATCCATGACCAAGGTCATCGTGTTTGGCTCGCCCAAACAAAACACTCAAGGCTTAACCTTAGTGCACCGAGAGTACTACCTACCTTGGCTTTTCATACAAACTAGCCAGATCATGGCTGGTTTCGCCTTGTTTCTATTTAAAACATCTCTTTAACTTAGTTCAGCTCTGCCTTCCCGATAAGCCTAAGTTAAACGCACATTTCCTCGTTAGAACTGTCACGACCCGAACCCGCCCCTATGGGTTTAGCACCGTAATCGGCCAGTAATCCGAGATTACAAGGCTTATGATGTCTGATGTCTGAGTATAGGGGCATGGCGGAAGCCAAAACAGTAATTAAACAATGTCCAATGAGCTGTGATGGTCTGTATGCAAAAAGACTTTTCATTCGTATGCACATTCATAACGAAACAGTCTATACATATATGTACAATCATTCAGACAGGAACCCGACCCCTATTATAACAGTACAGTACAGTGCGATCAGTCTATACAATATTACAAAACAGATATAGAGACAGACGGAGGAAATTAAAACACCCTTACGAGTGAGGCACAGTGGTTGGCTTGACAAAAAGGGGAGTCTAATCCACGCTCCTAGCTCCGGTCTGGTGCCTGAATACCTACATATATATATATATATATATATATGAGTAGTGAGCTAAAGCCCATTGAATAACATAATGCGTAAAGAGATTAAGAATGAATGTCCTTACAGTAATGAAAACAGTTCATTAAATCGGTATTTCAGTCATTCAGTCATAACAGTCATATGTGGTACATCCATTAGCATAGCAGTACAGTAAACAGTAGGTCTTAAAGGATCGAACAATTAGTAATGGCCATCATAACAGTAAATAGAAGTTCCAGGGTAGGAACTGACAGAGATCTCTATAACAGTAGCGATGCGATGAGCGATGAGTTGCTATGGATGCCACAAGACTGATTCGAGAATAGAGGACAAACATTCAATCAAGAAATGTATTCAGAGCAAGATCAGTTTAAATAGTCACATTTGAACATATCTTTACATAATTGTTACTTATAGAGTTCTGGGCTATAAGCAGCTAGAGCGCGTCTCCGAAAGCCAACCCTATACAGTGACAGAACGAACACACACTAAGTTCACATTCGGGAATCAAAGACTTAGTCCCTACTTAGACTCGGTGTGGTTTTACATCTATATCCTCATTAAGATGCCTTAAACTAGGCCTAAGAATGCCTAGGATGGAATGAGGATGCAAAGATGCACTTTAAAACATTTTTCAGAATTTTCAGGAAACAGGGGTTCCGCTCGAGCGTGTCTTTCCCCGCTCGAGCAGAAATGCAGACAAAGGTTCCCCGCTCGGGCATCATTTCCCACGCTCGAGCGGACTGCAAAACATGAGAAAAGTACTGGATGTGTGAAAATCACGCTCAATTGGGCGCTCGACACCCACTCGAGCGTAAGACACAATGTCCCGCTCGAGCATAAATTACCCCGCTCGAACGTACTGTAAAACATAACAAAATGCTGGGAGCACGATTTTCACGCTCAAGCGCCAGTAACCCCGCTCGAGCGTGAGTTCAAAATCTGGAATTTTCATATTTGAACCTCAAGCTCAAAATCAAGTTTTAAAGTACCACTTTCGATCCTCTTGGGCTAATTTTCCAAAAAACACTTCAAAACTCATAGTTTGACATGATTCAAAGCTCAATTGTAAAACCAAAGCCCCAAAGGAAGATCAATTCAACTTAATTTCAAACCCAAACTCAAGAACATAACTTTAATTGGACATGCAAGACTTTAAACAACTTTCAAGCTTCAAATAATTGCTCTAGTGAGCCAATTGTTCCAAAAACAAGATGAATTCATGGTCCATTGTAAAAATATGAACATCTATGAGTGATTCCATGAACAAACACCTTAAAACTCATGAATGGCAACATGCATGCATGGAATGAGCTTCAATTCAACATTATAGGCCATATCTTAGCTCTAATCTTCAACAATCCTCTAAAACATGCTAGAAGTAACTCAAATTAAACACAAGAAGGTAAAAACTCTACCTTATATCTTGAATTAAAGGTCTAGGAGCTCAATTTTGCAATACTCTCTTCAATTCCTTGAATGTCCAAGTATAACAAGATGAAAACCAACTCTCTTAGTTCTCTCTCTCTCAATGGTCGGTTGTGCTTAGAAATGAGCTGATGAAATGTGTGTGAATGAGTGTAATAAGGCTCAAATATGGTCTAAGGTAGTGGCCCACTCACAATGGCATTTTGGTAGATAAAACCAACTTATGTGTTTTACATTATCTAATCTAATTTAATCACACTAAATCACAATTTGGATAAATATGCCATAAAATCATATAATTCCTAATGATCATAAAACATTAATCAATTTCGGATTCGGCCACCGATAAGGCCTTCAATTTGCAGTCTGGAACATAAAACATGAACAGATAATTTAACAGTCAACAGATAGATATGCATTTAAACTAGTATATTCAATCAGTCAGTTCAGTATTTCAATCAATTCAATTACTAATCATGTTCAGTTTCAATTTAACAGTAATCAGTCGGGTTATCAGTAATCAGTGGCTAGGGTTATTACAAGAACATCTCTTAGTTTCAGCTCTACCTTTTTGGCAAGCCTAAGTTAACTCGCTCAGGAGTCGTTTCCCACTCAAAGGTCATTCCTTCAATTTCATTTCAATGGTCATTCTCTTCGATTTATTCTTAACTTTGGTTGAGGTTATTGACATCATTAGAGCCGAGCTTCAAATTTTGTCAAGCCACATTCCAAGGCCTTGACAATCTCTTACTGTCAAGATTTTCTAATCTTGGGTAAGCTTTGTTTTATCTCAACTCGGTTCACTTCCGGTAAGTTATGATCTTTTCAAAATTGTTCACCTAAGTCAAACTTCTTTCATATCGGATCTGCCAACTTAGGCTGAGGCCTTCTCTTCTTGAATCTGTATACTTAAGTTGAGCTCTTGTCTTCTCGGACCTATTTACCTAGGCCGAGATCTTGTCTTTTGGTATTTGAAATCTACTCACTTAGGTTAAGCTCCTCCATCTGGGATCTACTTCACCTAGGTCATGCTCTTCTATCTAGGATCTGCTCCATCTAGGTCATGCTCTTCTATCTTGGATCTACTTCACCTAGGCCATGCTCTTCCATTTTGGATCTACTTCACCTAGGTTCTTCTCTTTCTTTTAAATGTTGGATGTTTGTCTTTCATAACTGCTTTGTGCATGCTTTGATATCTTCTCTATCTTGTATGTTTCCATACTTAGACTTTTTCTTATCCTTCAAAGTCTGACAACCTAGTTGCTTACCTCGAATCAAAATACCTCGGGTATAGCACTGGTAATTTATCTTGGACTAATCATCTCAGATTTAGCTTAGTGATCAGCCATCTCAGGTAACATATCTCGAATAACTTGAACTTGTAAACTTTTTCTAAATTTTTTTTACAAGTGTTATACTTATTTATGTTTCATGCCCTCTAATGTGAACCTAAGTATCACGTATGTTCACATTAAGGATGCATTGCTTGGTTCTTGCCTAAGTCTAACTTGGACGTCCATGATTGAGGTTATCAGATTTGGCTTGCCCAAACTAAACACTTAAGGCTTGACCTCAGTGTACCGAGAGTACTTTCTACCTCGGTTTTTCGTATAAACTGATGAAAACATGGCTAGTTTTGTCTTGTTTCACATTGAAACATCACCTTGTACTTAGTTGAACTCTACCATCACGGCAAGTCTAAGTTAATCGCATTGTTTCATATTAAAATATCGTCTTGTACTTTGCTCGACTCTACTATCATGGCAAGTTTAAATTAATCATATTGTTTCACATTAAACATCGCCTTGTACTTAATTCAACTCTACCATCACGGCAAGTTTAAGTTAATCGCTTTGTTTCACATTGAAACATCGCTTTGTACATAGTTCAACTCTACCATCATGGCAAGTCTAATTTAATCGTCTTGTTCACCATAGGAACATCACCTCAAGACTTTCTCAGTGCTGGTGTATTTTTCAATCCGCGCCATTAGTTCTTCCATATTCTTCGGGAGAGTCTTTACAAGTGATTGCTGGAGTGGGCAATTATTATCCAAGCCGTTCTTAAAAGATACCACTGCAAGTTACTGGTTACAAGCTGGAATCCGGTTGTAAATCTTATAGTACCTCTTGGTGTAGGCCCCAAGACCTTCGTTATCACTGATCTTTAACACCAGTAGGAAGTCTACCCTCAATGGTTGCAATCTGTTTGTAACAAACCTAGCCACAAACATCTCGGCCAGGCTTTCCCAACTCCTTACACAACTTTTGCCAATTTGTGGAATCAATCTTATGCTATTTCCCCAAATCACGATTGGAACACCTTGCACAATAGCTGCTCATTTCCACTCCACAAAGCAATTGAATTTAAGTATAATCCAATATGAAAGTCTAGGTCAGACTTACCATCATAGATCTGAAATCTCAGTATGCTAAACATTTTCAGTGCTTTGAACTCATCCAACTCCACCGAGAATGGCATCTTCGAATGGGTGTTGGATGTGATCTCAATATTGTCTCTTCCTTTGGAGGTAATTTCTCAAGTCCTCCTTTGTTCGTCTAGAAGCTCAGTTGTCCTTCGATTTCAGCCTTTTCGGTACACTGCTTCCTATGTTAGGGTGCATTCTCTTGGACTTCTCCACGTCTATTGCATCATCAAAACAGAGGCCCTGTCCTTGGATCTGTCGAGATCCCCTGACATAGGTGCGTTTGGTTCGTGGTGTCCTTTAGAACTCCCCTTGCACTGACCCTGTCTGTCCGGCATCTCGTGATTGTCGATGTGAATTTCTCTATCCCTTAGCATGCTATGGGACAGTTGGTATTGCCTTCTGTCCTCTAATATGGACATTGGCCTTAGCTGCTGGTGCCGGTGTGTCTT
Source organism: Camellia lanceoleosa (assembly GCA_025200525.1). NCBI lineage: Eukaryota > Viridiplantae > Streptophyta > Magnoliopsida > Ericales > Theaceae > Camellia > Camellia lanceoleosa. Next base: position 56,688,550 of record CM045758.1, on the reverse strand, counting down.
GCAAGGGAAACGATGGTTGCATTACATTGTTTTGCATCATGAAGTTGACCATTGTCTGTAAGTCTGTCAACTTGTTAGCCATGTCCTTTAGTTCTTATCTCTTCTCAGGCACCTATCCTTCCATACTTGGAGATCGCCTTCGTAGTAGTACTCATCTCGACTACCTTTCTTGTTCTTGCTTCGGCCCTTGCCGACATTATTTATCTTGGGGTCAACCTCTTGTACTATTTTTATGGGTTGAAACTTGTGGCTTAAAGCTATCAAAGGTGGAGGGATTAACAACCCTTCTTTGAAACTTGTTTCTTAAGCTTTTGTCCTTGTGTTTCCCATTATTTTCTCAAAATTTTTTCAACTTTTTACCACTGTTTTTCAGAGGCTAAAAATGTGATTTTGAGATCCCAAAAGTAGAGGGGTTAGCCACCTATCTTTAGGCTTATTTACTAGCTTTATTTCTCCATTATTTTAGCTTACTTTTTTTAGCTTTTCCATGCTAATTTCAACATTGTTTTTAGCTATTTTAGGACTGTTTTAGGTTGTTCATTTGGTTTATGCTTTGTATAGTATGCCTGTAGTGTAATTGACCTCACAGGTTTGGAGGTTTAGGCATTAGGCACCAACCTATTTGAGTTAATAGAATGAGTTAGTTCAATTCTAATTTGTAATAATTAGTTAGTGTAGTTAACTCATTTTGGTATTGTAATAGTTAGTTAAGTTAGTAATTAGCTAGGACATTCATTCGGACCCTCTTACGCGAGGGCCAATATGTAATAATTTGTGTATGTCTTTCAACCCTCATTTTTTTCTCCCTTTATTTATTGGTTTACTATGGCTGTATAGCATCATGTTTTACTTAGCATTTTTCATAATTTGCATCCATTCATTTTGCATACATAAGGGTTCGACTCATCATACTAATCAAATTCAAATTCCTACTTGAATACGTGCACTATCACATGCTTTGAGTTGAACCATATGTCATGTTAGGAAACCAAACTTATTAGTTGCATCTTTGCATGTGCTGCATTACTCATTTTCATTGTTAAGAGCATGCATCTCTTCTAATTATTTTATCTTCTTTCGCTTGCCTTAGAGTACTAGACAAGAAGTTTTGCTTTAGCATATCACATGCGTGTGATTATTGCCATATCTAAAATATCCATGAGGCTAAGTGCTTATTTGATATACCTGTTTGAATGCCTATGGATGAAGTCTAATTTGCTTAAATTGGGATGATTTGATTAATGCATATATGAGCTTACTTTTTTAAGTAACACATATTTAAAACTCTTTTTAAACAAACATGAAATCAAAACATTCCAAAGTGGGCAAATTAGTCTATACTTGTGTGCATCACCTAGTAAAGATAGCCTAATAATTAGAACAAAAGCATATAATGTAAATAAGAATCACATCATGATTAGTAGATGTCGATTTTTGATCGGGTGAGTGGGGTGCTCAATTCACGACATTCCCCTCTCGTACCTAAATTCTCGAGTCGAGACACTTTGGTACATCAATATACAAATTTTTACATGTATATAATCAACAATAGAATAATATGGGTTAAGAATTTCCGAAGCCGTGATGGCTTTGTTTTGATGCTAAATTGTAGGAGTTCCTAATAGGCTATTGTGTTAATTTATTTTATTGTTGTTATAAGAAGAGAAGGATGGGTGCACATAATAATTGTTTATGCGGTGTAATATTTTATTAGGTTTGTGAGATTGAGGTGGATCTTGATAATTTGATATTAGCTTGGGAAATATTATTTTAGCTGTTTGAGGTAAGTAATCCTCTATCACTGTTGGTTCATTTTTATTCCTATTGATTTGTTTGAAATTATAAATATTTATTTATAGCCTTCTTATTCTCCCAAAATTAAAATATGGGTCAAGTATAAAATAACATCGGATATTATTATGGAAGTTATTTGAATATTTTGTGAAACTATTCAGAAAATTGTACCAAATGTTTATTTTGAAAATATTGAATATTTTATTTAAAAGTTGTGTATTGTTTGAATTTTGAACATCACTCTAATCTGGCTATGATTTGGACCTTAGCCAATGGGGGTTATTTATTGGGCACAGAAACTAGTTTCTTTTGGGGCTTTACCACTGGCCTATGTGTGGTTCTAGGCCTTGTCATAGGCTAAGTGACCGTAGTCGCCGAGACTTGGATTTTGTGAATCGCATCATTGAACCATTGAATATCGAACCATCAATTTTGAACAACGAAATTTCGTCGAATTATTTCATTGTCTTGTCAATTAAAATGTATTGCTACACTGTTTATTTTCAACTATGAAATCATCTTACAAAATAATTGTTCATTTATTGAATGGTAGCAAAAAATATATTTATTGGTTATTGACTTTTTTTTTTTTTTTACTTGATCCAGCTAGCAGTGATGGTTGGTTATTTACTGGGCTGTTTAGCTTACCCTTATTTTATTTTTTTTCAGATTCTGAGGAGTAGAGCTGCACGGGGTTTTTACTTGTGGGAGTGCCGAGAGTAGGACTATGATTTAAGTACTTGCATTTTTATTTTTATTTTTATTTGTGGACTTGGTGGACAATTTCATATGATGAAAATTATCTATTTGTATGGTTTTTAGCATTATGATATTTAAGGATTTAATTTGAGTATTTTATATTGTTGGTTATGTGTTGGACTCTTAGCCTTACATGCTCACTTAAATGAGTGTGCGGCGTTGTCATGGAACTTGGGGTGTGACACTTTGGTGATGATGGATAAGTGGTTTTTGGCGCGAGTCTCAGGTTTAATAAATTTTCCAAAAATATTTAGGTGGCAACTCTGAAATCTGACATAGCAATCCATTTTTGGCATTTTTTTATTCAAAATCGATTTTCCAAAAGAATTGTTGGATTTGGACTCATTTATACTTATCTATTTGACATTGCACTTGTGGAATCAGATTTAGAACCACGAGAGTCTGAACTGTAGGGCTAATCATATCCGAAAGAAACACGAAAAGTAGGCTACATTTTTTGGCGACTCTGCCGGGGACATTAGAGAACTTGGCTCGGACTTCATGATATAACATTTTATTTACAAATATATGTTCTTTGCATTTGCATTTGCATTGTTACTTTAAGTCACTGTGTTTTCCATCTGCTATTCCTGGACAGTTTGCCGGAAGCTTGCCCAAAAAGCTTGCCAAAAGGCTGACCAGTCGTGGGCTCTGCATGTTGGAAACATAACCCTTGGATCTAGATTATCGATGTACCATTTGATCCTCCTTTCACTTCTCGGTGTTAGTTGTGAGAGGTATATTAGGTAATCTTGCTGAGGTACCCTTTTGACCAATCGGCCTAGCTGCATATAGTAAAGTTATAGTGACTGTTCTAACTTATGACAGGATGCTCACCCGTATGCAGGATTTTGTGAAACTACTTGCTTGAAGTAGTGAAACCCTAGTGCATGTCAAAACTAGGACAAAGTAACCCCACCCCCTCATAGGGGTGCTTTGGCTCTCTTTAATTGGTATGTGCTTTATGGTGAAACTGTACAGGAATATTTCATATCAGTGGTACAACTGGTATTTGTTGTGGGGCAGAATTCAGTGGGAATACAGTCATTCTATTAAAAATTAGGCTGAGGTACTGTCTATTTTCTCTTTTGTAAAGGTAGTCCTAAAACCATAGCTTCAGAAGACTCTGATATCCCCCAGGTACTCTAGACTCGTGTCGATAGACTTTGTCAAGTCAGAAATTTAGTTCAGATGCAGCCAATGTTTGTTTCGCTTTCACCGGCGGCAAGATGAAGAAGGGCCAGACGGGGTTCACCAGTTCCACTATTCTGACATTCACTAGTTAGATCACCTTTGTTCAGCTCATCCTAAGCATCTACTCCTATCATGGCTTAGCCTTTGACAAATCTAGAGGATTTACTAATCCGTCTTCAGTAAACAGTAGATTCGCTCCAGCAAGATCTGATTTTACAAACTGAGGTCACTAATAGGTTGCAACAACAACAACAGCAGCTAGCTGCGGCTTCTGCTTCTCATGCACCTAACATGGCTACTCCTATGTCAGGCATCATTGCCAATACAGCTCAGGATCCACCGAGTGTTCCTATTCTTGTAGCCCAAACAGATCCAGTCCCTATTCAGATGTCTAGAGCTTCAACTGAGGCACCTTTCGAGTTTGAGTTTGACTTGACCCTACTCAAAGTCAACAAACTTGAAAAACTATTCAAGAAAGCGCAGGGGGTTAGCTCCATTTCGGGTATTGAGGATGGATATACTAAATCCGCCGTTACTTTGTTGGAGTGGTTCAAGATGCCACATATTGACTGTTTCAATGGCTTTGGAGATCCAATGGTGCATCTGCACCTGTTTTCTGATATCCTGCGACCAATGGGTTTGACCCGAGTTCAGAAGTTGTCACTATTTGGCCAAACTATGTCTGGAATAGCTATCATTTGGTATGCTAAATTGGAGGACTCTGTGAAACAGAGTTGGCCGAATCCTTTGTTGGCCAATATTCTTACAACACGCAGATCGAGGTCACAACTCCTGATCTTGAGACAACACGTCAAGAATAAAAAAAGGGCTTCTCAGAGTTTGTTATTCGATGGAGGAAAAATGCGGCTATGATGGCAAACAGATCTTCAGAGAAAGAGCAAGTTCGTATAATTGTTAGAAATCTACACAAAAGGCTATTACAGAAAATAGTAGTCTTTCCACTTTTCAACTTTAAAGATCTCCATGGAATTAGGGTCCAAATCGAGGATGCCATCAGACAAGGGATCATTGTGGAAGGTAATGAGCCTATGAGGAAGAATGTTGTTTGCGTTTCCAATGCTACTACCAGTGGTAGCATAACTGTGAAATGTTTAGAAGCAAACATTGTCACTAGTCTCATCAAAAACCCTTTTATTGATAATAGCCTAAAACCAACCACTTCAACTTGGCCTCAAGCTCGAAATTTCCATCCCCTTTACATGAATTTTTCTCAAGCCTTGAAAATGTTGCTAGAAAAAGGGCACCTAGAGCTCCTAGAACCCCGACCCCTTCCAAATTCTCTTATACCAAGGTATGACTCTACTAAACACTGTGCTTATCATCAACAACGTGGTCATGATACAAACCGTTGCATTCACCTCTATCATAAGATTTAGGATCTTATTGATAAAGAGATCATAGCTCCACTGAAAAGACCTCAGGCCACTACTAACCCATTACCTCCACACCTCAACCTAATCCATACACTGCCATCCACCTACAACCGTAGCATATATATCATTTCAACCCATTTACCCAAGCCTGAGGTGTTCATTTCAGAAAGCATGAGCTTGTGTATGATGGACGCACTTGAATCCCAATGATGTCAAATCCCAGCAAATACACTACAGGCACCAACAGCCGAGCCCACTACTTCTGAGACATTGAGCATGATTGAAGATCTGTTGAAAACTATGGTAGATTTAGCCTTTGGGATCTTGGCTCCATCATTGACTACATCACATGCCAGGAATTTCACGTCAAAACGTTATCCAATCTTGGGGAGAACTGCAATTGAAAAGGGCTAACTTGAAGTTATCTCAAGTCTGGGTGATGACATGTCAACAACAATTGAGCCTTGCCTCGATATAGCCACCTAATCTCTTGGCAAAGCTGAAGCAAGAGTCAAGAACAAGGCCGGGGCAAGTATTGATCCTTATGCACATCTTCGGTGGGCTATCGATATTTTGAAGGCTAAGGGGCTGAACAAACAGCAAGTGCTTGCAGTTGTTGCAAAGACTATGGATGACACTTTTATCATTCAGGTTGGGGCATTTTAAATTTGGGGCTAAACCATGAAAAGAGATGCTTGACTAGAAACGCCCCTTCCAGCTCTAATCCTACACCTATAGGAGGTCTTCTCCAAACCCAATCAATACCTACCAACCCTTTTGTCAATGCTTCCAGGACTGGTAGCTGCACCTACAATCCTCTTTTGATGACCTTATCCAAAGCTCTCCAAATCCTTATAAGACAAGGCCATCTCAAACCCCTTGACCCTCGGCCTCTCCCTAATCCCCTTCTAGCCAAGTATAATACTGCCAAGTACTGCGTCTTCCATCAACAAACTGGTTATGACACTGACAGTTGTTTTCATCTTCACCGTGAAATTCAAGACCTGATTGACAGCAAGGTCATCACCACACCAGGTCTTGCAAAGTCTATCGGTGTTGGATCAATGAACTTATGGGATAATGTGACTATGTAATCGAAAATGAACCACCTGCTAATGGCGCTCATTTGACTTCAGATGTGGTGGATGGCACATATTGTTTTAGCACTTTGAAAAATGTTATTTATTTTACTTTCTGACTTGGGCGTTGAGTTAGTCTTGTTGTATTGAGTCAGTCTTGTTGTGTTAGGGTTAGGTGATTTCAGGCATGTTAACTTGGACATCACTACACTGTCTTGTTTTTGTTTTTCTTTTAACTCTTTTTTTTTTAGTCTGTTTCCATCATTGAGCTAGTTGAGCCAAAAGTTCTGAATAAAACTGTAGTTATTTTCACCTACTTCTCTGTGCCTTTAAATCATTGCATTGACTAAAGTTTTTCAAAACTTTTCTAACATTGTGATGAAAACAAAGAGGGAGGAATTCCTCGGGATTTGCAAAATTTGATCAATTGAGTGGAAGAGAGGCGTGCTAAGCCCTTAATGAATGAGATCATGTTTGTTAACATGGGCACTGAGAAAGATCCTGACTTGGTTCATATTGGTTTTGCATTGTCTTCAGAAGAGCATGAGCAACTAGTCACTTTATTAAAAGATTTCAAAAAATATTTTGCGTGGTTCTACAAAGAGATGCTTGGAATTGATCTTGAGATTGTACAGCATAGGATCACTCTCGACCTTAAGACTCAACCCCTTTGCTTTCAAACTTTGATTCAGAATGTTCAACGGTTAACCAAAATATGAGGCTTGCATGTTCGAATTTGAAGCAACCCTTGAACTAGGGGCAATAAGGTCGTATGTCATCAAATGAAGCTTGCATAGCTAGATTAGAAACATTCCTTGAATTAAAGGCAAAAAGATTAGATATGCTCGAAGATTCAAAACTGGGTCATTTCTCAAGCCAATGGAGATTGGCAAGAAAGCCCAATCCTAGAATCTGAAAGAAGAAAATTTATTGCTGAAGGACAATTGAATTCCTATTCGCGACACTAGGGGCAAATTCAGACCCAATTGGATGGCCCCTTACATCATCAAGACTATTTGGTCAGGAATAACAACCATTCTTGGGGATCTAGATGGCCTAGAGATCTCACAATCGATCAACATAGACAAGTTAAACTTTTTTCCTGTCCTTGAAAGGCTTACTGGGCTGAAAACTTGGAAAGGCGACCCAGGCAAAAGTTAGAGCAAGAAAAAAGGAAAAGAAAAAATAAGAAATGAAAACAAAGAAAACAAAGAAAAGGAAAATGAAAAAATAAAAGAAGTAAAAAGAAAAGAAAAAAACAAAAAAGAAAAAAAGAAAAAGAAAAAAAAGAAAAAAAGAAGAAAGAAAAATAGCTCGCAAGGTTGAAAACCTGAAAAGGCGGCATTGGCAATAGTTACAGTGTAAAAAGAGAGTGTTAATACCCGAGTGCACCTTACCCGGGAACTATGTAAGGCCTGATTCCCATATTTGGGATATGTAAGCAATTTTATCCTAAAGTTCGGCCCCAACCATGTTCTGCCTGCTTGTCTCATCCATGTTGATTGGGTTATCCTTATTCAAACTCGGCTATCCTATCCATGTCTAGTCGGCTCATTTTTATTCAATTTTGTTTGTTATATTCCATTAAAAGATTCAACTGCAAGATAAATTAAGTTCGGATTTGAGATTGTGCATCTCAATAGTAAATTCTACGTTGGTCGAGTAGTAGCCATTTGCAAAAAAAGTTCCAAAATCAGACCATTTCTTGGACCCGAAAAGGAAAATTTTCAGTATTCGCAGTTTGATTTACATGATTTCAAATCAGAAAATTGAACAGGCATGTTAACCTGAACTTTCATGTTGGTCAAAATTGTTTTAGCAGCAAAATCAAAGACAAAAAAATATGGTCAAAATGATGAACTAGGGGCACAATCGAGTCAGGTTTCTTGTCTTTTCCCCATTGTCAACACACTGGGCCAGAAACTCTCTCCTCCTCCAAGCAACGATGTATCGAGCCAAGTGCGAAACACGAAGTAGAAATAGAGCTGGATATTCAACCTCCTTATAAGGTTCATAACTTTCAACTTATCCATCAACCACGCTAGGGAAGGGATAAAAATAAGAGAAATTAAAGAATAAAGAGATGTACACTGAGAGAAAAAGTAAAGAAAGGGCTGTTAAAAGAAAAAGAGATTGAGGGCCAAAGTTATGTGAGAGCCATAAATGAGAAAAGGGTAAGAAACAATACCTGGAGAAACAGGCTTCTCGTGAACTGAGAGGTCTCCCACAGATGGAAAGCAAATATCCAAGTGTTGTCCTTGTGGTTTTTGGTTTGTTTTAAGTCGTTTTAATTTCAATAGGTGTAAATAGATTAGGTTGTTTTACTTTGGTTCTTCCTTTGTGGAGTCATATTTTGTACTATGGTCAGTCGTAGGCTCAATACCCGGTTAAGAACTCATTCTTAGTTTCAATTTCAAAAAATAAATCGTTTTGTGGTTAGAATGCCTTGCTATTCTCAACATGATCTGCAAAACAAGATTCGTTCTTTCATAAAATTGCATGGTCCAACCTCGAGCAAAAGAGAGAGCACTAGAATAAGGACCTATCTGAAGCTACATAGGTTCCAAACTGCAAAAGCAAAAGAAGAAAAGGTAAATTTGCAACATCTAAGTTTGTTTCAACTTCAGCAAATTCCGAAATTACATTCTGGATGCACCTTCGCAGGCCTCGTCATTTCTCTGGAGTATACGTGTACCTTGACCCGAGGCTCAAGTCTATTTAGTTAGAGTAGCAATCATAAGTGCTCTCCCCGAACACCATTTCTCCACCAGAGGCATCTTGGCTATGTTTGTAATGAGTTCCTAGGAGACCAACTGCGACAGTGGAAACTAGAGTTTGAATGGCAATCCCTAGAACACAAAGGTTTGGGATTTCCGAGACTAAAATTTGGTTTAAATAACTAGGGGTGTATCCCCAGCTTGAAATCTGTATGGCCGCCCCATAGATTGAGATAACATGTGTGTGCCTCAATTCTAGATACTAAACCAACCTAGTCTGTCACCCCGTTAGAGAATAGGAAAAGTTGTGAATATGATTAAGAAGAAAAGCGGCATTCGTGGTCTACATGCAGATCCCCGTCAGAGTAGAACAGTTCATTGTCACTCACCCCGTGAGGTGCTTTCTAAAGTGCTGCTTTGCTTGTTTATTGTACTTTCTAAGCATTTTTCATTACATTACTTGTCACACATACCACATTGTGCATCTATCACACGATCATACCACATCGTGCATTTATCGAATGATCATCATACTCTTTACATCTATCGCATCATCACACTTCCTCTTCTCACATTTTCAGCGTGATTAGAGTATCTTAGGGTGTGCGAAAACACGACCCTGAGTGGTTTTTCTCTTTCTCTTCTCACATTTTCAACATGATTAAAGTATCTCAGGGTGTGCGGAAGCACAATCGTGAGCGGTTTTTCTTTTCATCTTCTTATGATTTCAACATGGTTAGAGTGTTCTCGAGTGGTTAGAGTATCTTAGCATGTATAAGACGCGACCCTAAGCGGTAGGACCTCTTCTCATGATTTCAGCGTGGTTTAAGTGTTTCCTTTCTCACACGATTTCAGTGTGTTTGGGGTTTGTTCTTCTTTCTCTCACGATTCCAGCGTGGTTGAAGTACGTCACCCTATTCATATACTACATTATCCATCGCATCCATTACATCATACCATTTTATCACATGTATCATTTCCATGTTAAGCTTAGTTTGGCATGTGCTCATACATTTCCCTCGTTGAAATATGGTTCTGTCATGTGTAAGTACCCATGCTGCGCTAAGGCCAGTATTGAGGGTGTCGACACCTTTTCTGTGTTAGACATGATTTTTTTTTTGTGTCCATGCCTTTTCTAGGTAAAACGTTGTTCGGCCTACGCCTCCCTATCCATTGCATCCATTGTATCATACTCTATCTTGTTGCATCTATCCTTTTCACGTAAACGCGTTTAGGATCATTATCATCCCATTGCATTATTATTTCCCAGTACATCTTTTCCCCAGCAGATCATTCCTCACTTATATCATACCACCCAATTGCTTGTACTCGTTCTACGAAAGACATAGTTCTGTATGTGCTCACACCCCTTTTACGTTGAAACATGGTTCTGTTATGTGTAAGTATCCATGCTGTGTTGAGGCCAGTATTGAGAATGTAGGTACTTAGCCTGTGTTAGGCGTCGTTGGGCTTGTGCCCACTTCTTTTCTATATAAAACGTAATTTGATTTCCATCTCCATTCTTTTATGGTATTCGTGTGTTTTGCACTACTTGTGGTTTGATTATTTCGTTACATTGTGTATCATTTTGTATTCTGCCCCTAAACTACACTAGTTTGATTCCTTGTAACGGGATATGTAGGCAACCCTTGGTTTCAACCAGCTGCATCTGCATCTGCATTTTGTTTGTTTGCCTAAGTCTTATGGCCTCGTCAAAATGGGTCATCTTCAGGCTTTAACATTCACTCACGTCATTCCATGACTTCAAGCTTTGTCAAAGAGGAGTAACTGTAAACACCCCAATTTTGACCGCCCTTAAGACTTAGGTGCCTTATGGTGAACACTCGATGATGAAAAGTTACGTTGTACGATCGCTCAATTTTTTCAGTAAGAAGCTTCAATTTTTGAGCTTTTAATCCTAACCTTACACCCCATTTTGACCAAAATTATTTTAGACCATAAAACCCTCTTTTTTAAAATATTTTTCCAAATATTTCTACGATGTCTCGAAACTCGCATTTCGTTTAAAATATTACACTTTTCAGTAAACCGAGTAAGGACAAATTGAAAATAAGTGGAAGGGAGGTGCACTCTTTGAAAAATCTTTAAAAACATCTTATTTATAGGTTTGGAGTTGAAAGAAATAGGAAGATAGAGAAGAAAACTAGTTGAGGAAAAAGTTGAGCATCGAACCGTTAAGAGAGAAATAAGCAGCTTTCACTAAATTAGGCATATCTCTTTGCATACTTAGAATTTAGATGCGAGGCTACCACCATTGGAAAGTAGACTTCTGGGGCTTTAATTTAGACTCAAGAATCACCTAAAACTGAGTTCAGATAAAGGAGTTATGCTTATTTAAAGTCGGACTTGAGAGTAGTTTTTTGTGGCCGACAAGCCACTAAGTAGCAGGCCGACCACTAAAGGTGGCCGGCTGGCCAATTGATGAAAAATAGGCCATTTTAAGTGGATTGGCCAACTAGGTGTCCCCATAGGTCAATTTTGGTGGCGGGGTGTCCCCCAAGTGGTTGGCCAGGCATGTTTTCCAGTAGAGCAAATATTTACAAATATTTGTTGCCAGCTTTTTCCATAGGTGCATGTACTGCACCAGCTATCTTTATACAGATATTTCCGACAGAGGCACATATTTTTCTATATATAGATGACCACCCCTCTTGAAATTAGGTTAGAAAAAATTCCTAAAAGGCCAAAACTTGCATAGCACACTCTCTCTCTCTCTCTATTTTGTAACCTGCACACTCTCTCTCTCTACATTTCCTAAACCAAAAATTTGGCTCTTCTTACTGAGGTTCTTGAGCTCAAATCTCAGCCCTTAAGAGTGAATACCTTGTGATTTGTGAACAAAAGGGTTACTCCTCTTCAAGAGGTATAACTTTGACTATCTTTTCACTACTTCTTCCTTCTCTTTTTTAAACTATTTTGTACTGTTTTTATACTTTTTTTTATGAGCTGAAACTTGTGGCTTAAAGCTATCAAAGGTGGAGGGGCTAACCACCCTTATTTGAACCTTGTTTTTTAAGCTTTTGCCCTTGTGTTTTCCATTCTTTTCTCAATTTTTGTCAACTTTTTACCACTGTTTTTCAAAGGCTAAAAATGTGGTTTTGAGGTCCCAAAAGTGGAGGGGTTAGCCACCCCTCTTTAGGCTTGTTTACTACCTTTATTTCTCAATTATTTTAGCTTACTTTTTCTAGCTTTTCCATGCTAATTCCAGCACTGTTTTTAGCTATTTTGAGACTATTTTAGGTTGTTCATTTGGTTTATTCTTTGTATAGTATACTTGTATTGTAGGAGTGTAAAAACGGCCTGTGGCCCATGGGCGGCCCGGGGTAGGCCTGGCCTATTTAGGTTCAAGCCCAAACCTAGCCTGAGGCCTTAGGCCTGGGCCTGGGCTATCATTTTAAAGCTCGGCCTGGCCTGGGGCTCGACCTATCGGCCCGCGCAAGGCCCACTCAAAAGCCTAGCCCCAGGTCTGGCCCCACCGAGGCCCAGTGTTATTTTTAATAGAAAATAATAACATTTTGGTGGAAAAAATAAAAAATAAAATAAAAATTGTTTAGGCCCGCCCAAAGCCCGAATGTAGGCCCAGGCCTAATGGCTCGGCCCACTGACCCGTCCAAAGCCTGAATACCCATGGGCTTGGGCCTGGGCCTAGTTTTTTTGCCCGTGGGCCAGCCCGGCCGATTTTTGGCGAGAGCCCGCAAGGCCCGACATGGGCTGGATCAGGCGGGGCCAAAATTACACGCCTATTGTAGTGTAATTGTCTTCATAGGTTTGGTGGTTTAGGCATTAGACACCAACCTATTTGAGTTAATAGCATTTATTTCATACTTTTCATACTTATGTTCATATATGATCACCTCTGCAACCTCCCTCATTTCTTGTCTTTTTATTTCTTTGAGAGTTATTTCAACCGAGTGTTGTTTGAGGTTGAGAAAGAGAACCTTCAATGCTAAATGGTTTAATCTCTTCGGAGGTTTATTACCAAGGAATTATCTCTCTTTCATGCCCAAAACAACTTATTGTTTGACACTTCTCTCCATTTAGTGGACTTAGTTCTCATTCTTGGACTAAAATGACTAAAGAATGGAAAGGTAAGTAAAAGAAGCAATAAAATTGGATTAAAAGAGGTAACAAGATAATAAAATCAAGTTTGGGGTTCAACCGGACGTTAGTTGAACCCGTTGAGTCTTGAGTCGTTTCATACTCTTTAGTGATGATAATGGCTCAAGATTCAAGGTCTACCACTTTCCTTGATCAATTCCATAATAGGGAGGAGGTTTGTCGGCCTTTCGTTGTCATTTATTGAGATTTTTTCCCTTGATTCATAAGTTATGACGCAATGACTTTGCGTCAATTGATGACTTGCGAATTAAGCCTACCCCTCATTTAATCTGTTTGATGATAAGGAGAGGTAGGATGGACAAACATCCCTTGAAAATACTCTGTTTGTGCTCTGTTTCTTTTCTATTGCAACAGAGGAGAACCCAAAACTAGTGGCCGGCCGGCTACCTCATTGTACGGCCGACCACTTTTACTGGTCGGCCGGCTACCTTATTTTAGGCCAGTAGTGCCATTTTCATGGCAGAACAAAACAGAGGCTAGGGTAAAAACAGTTCAATTTTCTAACTGTACAACATAACTATTCTGGCAACAGAATAGAGGCATTTTCGGGTGAAAATTCGCATTCATGCATGAACTATCCCTTGTTTCTCGAGACTCGTTAAAATTATGTTTAAATAGTAGTATGTTGTACTTAAAGTAGTGAACTTGTAATAATTTTGTAATAATTAATTACTTAGTTAATTATTTCGTATTGTAACTAATTAGTTAGTTCAATTCTAATTTGTAATAATTAGCTAGTGTAGTTAATTCATTTTGGTATTTTAATCGTTTTTTAAGTTAGTAATTAGCTAGGACATTCATTCGCACCCTCCTGTGGGAGGGCAACTATGTAATAATTTGTGTATGTCTTTCAACCCCTATTTCTTTCTCCTTTTATTTATTCGTTTACTATGGTTGTATAGCATCATGTTTTACTTAGCATGTTCCATGATTTGCATCCATTCGTTTTGCATGCATAAGGATTCGACTCATCATACTAATCAAATATCAAATTCAAATTCTTACTTAAATACGTGCGCTATCGCATGTTTTGAGTTGAGTCATATGTTATGTTAGGAAACCGAACTTATTAGTTGCATCTTTGCATGTGTTGCATTAGTCATTTGCATTGTTAGGAGTATGCATCTCTTCTAATTATTTTATCTTCTTTGGCTTGCCTTGGAGTACTAGGCAAGCAGTTTTGCTTTAGTATATCGCATGCGTGTAATTATTGTCATATCTAGCATATCTATGAGGCTAAGTGTTTATTTGATATACCTATTTGAATGCCTATGGATGAAGGCTAATTTGCTTAAATTAAGATGATTTGATTAATGTATATATGAGCTTACTTTTTCAAGTTACACATATTCAAAACTCTTTTAGACAAACATAAAATCAAAACATTCCAAAGTTGGCGAACTAGTTTATACTTGTGTGCATCACCTAGTAAAGATAGCCTAATAATCAGAACAAGAGCATATAATGTAAATAAGAATCATATCATGATTAGTAGAGACCGATTTTTGATTGGGTGAGTAGGGTGTTCAATTCATGACTTTCCCTTTTCATACCTAAGTTATCGAGCCGAGACACTTTGGTGATGACAGATAAGTGGCCTTTAGCACGGGTCTTGGGTTTCCTGAATTTTCTAAAAACATTTAGGTGACGACTCTGAAATCTGGCAAAACAATCAATTTTTGACATTTTTTATTCAAAATTGATTTTTCAAAAGAATTGTCAGATTTAGACTCATTTGTCTTAATCTATTTTATATTGCACTTATGAAATTAGATTTAGAACTACGGAAGTCTGAACTGTAAAGCTAATCGTATTCGAAAGGCGTACAAAAAGCAGGCTACAATGACTCACCCATGTGACACCTCGGCCGACATCTTGAACACACCTTAACCACGTGACGTCATTCTCAAAGTACTTTCTCACAGAGAGGTTTGGTGGTGTGTAAATAAAATCAATCTATATTTTATGTGATGTTTAGTTATAAATCTTTTTTTTAGTTAATGACATTTGTATAACTCCACAAATGTCATAACTTATATATAATACACATATATTTAAAAATGTGTATCATAACATGATCACTAGAATTAATACTTTATGTTTTTAGTTTTCTTCAAATGGGTCAAAAATAAAAAATTTGGAGAAGACAACTACGTTGACATAGTTACAAAGCATAACAGTACACTTTTCAAAAAATAATTTTGCTAAGAGAATATCAATCAATGTGTTTTGTTAACTTATTTTTTTAAGGCACACATGACAAGAAATTTATAAAGATTATATACCCATTAATAAAAGGTAATGACTTCTCTCTGGTTTGATGGGCTGGAGCATTTTGTTAGACCTCCATGCAAGGATGGATCTCAGGGGCGATCCCATCTCAAAAAATTTAAAAAATATCATCATGTATGGTATTAGAAAATTGAAAATAATTAAAAATTATAAGTATCTGCACCCCAATCACAATTTCGCACCATATAGTGATAATATTGGATCTATCCCTGCCTATGTGGGTCCACTGCAGAGCTCACATCGATAATCCGAACTATGTAATGTATAGGGTTCGTCAAGTACTTCACATCTGTAAAAAAAAAAAAAATTTGATTGGATATTGATAGTCACTTGTTCAAACCAAATTTGTTTCAATGGTAAGTATGATTTTAAAAATAAATATTGAGACAAATATGTTTTGATCAATTGGCGATTAATATCTAATTAACGTATTTTTTTTTTTACAGGAATAAAGTATTTGACGAGACATACAAATTAAACGGTTTGAATTATTAAGACAAACCCAAAATGAGTCAAAAACGAGCCAAATTATACGGTCCAATTAAAATACCAAACTGGAGAGGGTGTAGTCCCTTAATGAAATGCTTAATCAATTTAGGGTAAATTACATTGACACCCTCTTGAGGTTTATATTTATTACTGTTTTTCCTCTCATCTTTTAGAAATTACATTCTCCTCCTTGAGATTTAAAATTTAATTACATATAGCTCCCTCAGTTAGTTGACTATTAAGTCAACTAACAGATTTTGCTGATGTCAGCAATTTAATTTTTTTAAATATTAATTTTGCTTACACTGGGTAAATTACATTGACATCTCTCAGATTTTAGAAATTACAATCTCCTCCCCAAGGTTTAAAGTAACATTACCAATTGTCACCTCGGTTAATATTAGTTGAAAAAAAAATCATTGAAAAAAAAATTAATTGGAAAAAAATAAATTGAAAAAAAAAATTATTTGAAAAAAAAATTTGTTAGTCAAATTTTTAAATTTCTATTTAAAAATCAACATAAACTCATTTTTTGAATTTATGTTTTTTCCTCAAATTTACAAACTAAGACAACCATTTATAAACTAAAAAAATTATCAAACAAGTTTTTATGATAGTTTTTAAAATTTTATAAATATAAATTGAAAATTGAAAATGAAATGGTTACCAAATAGGCCTCAAATGATAAAAATATCGTAAAATTAACAAATAATTAAATAAGTTACCAATATAAGAAATTACTTATCAAAAGATTCTTAGGCTACGTATGGTTTGATTTTTAGAAATTTTTTTAAAAAAAATTAAAAATGAATTTGGTTAAGAAATAAGAAATAAAAAATAATTATCATTTTTATATAATTTTTATCTTTCGAGTGGTTAGTAATAATTTTTTACAAATTAAATATATTTCTTCATATTTATTTTTATTAAATTAGTTTTTTTTTTTTTTTTAATGTCAGAGAGGGATCCGTATTAAATTGAAACCTCAGGGGATGTCAATATAATTTATCGTTTAAAGTATATGTAAAAGTTAAGGGTAAATATGTTATTTTAACTTAAAAGTTAACACCGTCAAATAATTACATTGACAAGGAGGGTCAGTGTAATTTCCCAAATGTGAGGGGAAAACTGTAATAAACATAAACCTCAAGAAGTGTCAATGTAATTTACCCAAATTATCTCTCACGCTCAGGAGAAGGGCCGACTCTAAGATTTATGTGGTCTAAAGCGAATTATGAAAATGAGACCCTTTTATATATTATTTTTAATAAAAAAAAATTATACATAAAATGTCAAGTATCAATAAGTTTTTTATTTAAAATTACTTACACATATAATCATTAAAATTATAAATTAAAATTTGATTTTATATATTAAAATAGGAAGAAATTATTACAAATATTCAAAAATATTAAAAACTGAGCCGAAACAACACTTGTTTATATATGTTTTAATTTCAATTGGATCAAACCATACTTATAATTAAAAAAAATATTCATATGACCCAACAGAATTTTTTGAGTCCTTTAGACGGGCTTTAAAGTAATAAAAATAAATTGGGCCAATTTAAATCTATATTTATATATTAAGCAAAAGGGAGTTTTTAGCCCAAGCTTTGTGGGAGCTCCAATCTCCCAATCTAAATTTCTTGATTTTTTGATTTAAAAAAAAAATCTTAGCATTTATTAACTTCTCCCAACTCCCAAGTCTTACCCTCATAATAACACTTTAATGCATTAAGAATAATCATAAATTTTTTTTTTTGAAATCCAACACATATGAGTTCCTTGAAAAATCTCAACACATATGATTATTATCCTTCATAATAACACTTTAATGCATTAAGAACAAGCATAAAAAAAAATTTCTTGAAAAGTCCAACACATATGATTATTATCCCTCATAATAACACTTTAATGCATTAAAAACAAGCATAAAAAAAATTTCTTGAAAAGTCCAACTCATATGATTATTATCAAAATATTAAACTTTAATATAATATAATAAAAAAAAAAGGAGAAAGCACCATTAAATCCCTAATTTTGGAATGTTAACCCATTTAGTCCCGACGGTTTTTTGTTGGACTAATGGTCTTATTTTATGTGTAAATACATTAGTATCCATTTTTTTAGTCGTCTGGGTCAATAATTAAGGGGGTAATTTTGGGTTGGTGTTTATGTGTAATTTACCGAATTGCCCAATAAGCTTACTATAGGCCTTTTTATGATTTCCCTTCTTTTTGAACATCAGCAAACATCAACTACGTCATCAACATCATCAACATCAACAACGTCATTAAACATTATTCATCAAATATCAAACATTAAACATCAAACATTATCCAACATCACCAACATCAAACATTATTCACCAACATCAAATATTATACATTATCCAACATCACCAACATCAAACATTATTCATGAAATATCAAACAATATCCAACATATCAAACACTATTCACCAACATCACAATGAATGTATATTTGTATAATTGTATAAACATTATTCTTCAACATTAGCGCCTAATCGTATAACATAGTGAACGTATAACACAGAGATGTTCCAAGGAAAATAGATCAAATTATTCAACATCAAACATCAAACATTATCCAACATCACCAACATCAAATATTATTCATGAAACATCAAACAGACCCCTGTCTCACCACCACATCCTTTTCCCCAGCCCCTGGAACGACCACCACATTCCCAATCGGCCAAGAAGAACCTCTTCCCCCTCCTCGTTCCGGTCCTATGGTGACCCAACCATTCCCCACCGAAAATCCATCCAAAACAAGAGCAGCACCCTCCCACCTATCCCTAAACCGTAACTGGGGAAAAAAAAATTGATGACGACGTACACCCATTTGAACCACAATCTGGATTGCAGACCCTCCCCCCGATGTTCAACAATATCGACACGCCACCGACTAATCGATTCTTGGTTACTACTGGGTGGGCCTGTCCCACTCTGTGCGACGTCGGAGCAGCGTGTTCGTCGTGGGTTGGTTAAGGAATATCGAGATTTTGTGCGATTTGAAGTGCGAGATGGCCGCTATGATTTGGGGAAGGAGAAAACCGATCTAGTGCGAGTTGATCTCCCAACTGGTCAACAGGATTTGGAGAGAGAGATCGGTGTGGAGGCGCTGATGTTGATCATGGCGTTGATGTCGCTGATGTTGTGATGATGGTTACTAATGTTGATGATGTCGACCATGGCACTGATGTTGATGATGTCGATCATGGCGTTGAGGTTGATGATGTTGACCATAGCACCGATGTTGATAATGTTGGGGCCTAATCGTATAGCACATTTTATGGGTAAAAATGTAAATTCCATACATAATATATCAAAAATGTATATCATATCAAAAATAAAAAGGACTAAATAGTTTTAAAAAAAACACTCAGGATTAATTAGAGCAACATTTATCAAAATGAAATTTATGAGTAATTTTTCCTTAAAAAAAAGACATTTAATTCCTTGAAAAGTCCAACACATATGATTATTATCAAAATATTAAATTTTAATATAATATAAAAAAGGAAAAAAAAGAAGACATTTAAAATATATAAAAAAAAACATTTAAAATCACAATTTACATATATATAGATAATTGTAAACATAATCCGTGCATAGCACGAGTGATATGCTAGTCTATACTATATATTAAGTAAAATGGAGTTTTTAACCCCCAAGGCCTGTGGGAGCGTCAATATCCCAATCTGAATTTTCTATATTTTTTATTTTTTATTTAAAAAAAAACTCAGCATTTATTGATTTGGTCAAAATCTCCTTATCTGCATTTATTAACTTTTTTTAATTCACATGTCTTTTCACATGCCTATATTTATTGATTTGATCAAAATTTCCTGATCAGCATTTAAAATCATCTCATACAAATAATTGTTAAATTATTTTATAAAAAATCATAAAAAACGTAATTTATATATTAAAAAAAATCCAAAAGAAATATAAATATCTATAATTATCCCGTGCATAGCACGAGAGATAGGCTAGTCTATACTATATATTAAGCAAAAGGGGGTTTTTAACCCCAAGTCTTGTGAGAGCTCCAATCACCCAATCTAAATTTCCTGATTTTTTTATTTTTTTTAAAAAAACCTTAGCATTTATTAACTTCTCCCAATCTCCAAGTCTTACCTTCATAATAACACTTTAATACATTAAGAACAAGCATTAAAAAAATTCTTTGAAATCCAACACATATGAATTCTTTGAAAAGTCCCAACATATGATTATTATCCCTTATAACAACACTTTAATGCATCAAGAACAAGCATAAAAAAACTTTTTTGAAAAGTCCAACACATATGATTATTATTAAAATATTAAAATTTAATATAATATAATAAAAAAAAGACATTTAATTCCTTGAAAAGTCTAACACATCTATATATACTATATATTAAGCAACAGGGAGTTTTTAATCCCAAGCCTTGTGAGAGCTCCAATCTCCCAATCTAAATTTCTTGATTTTTTGATTTAAAAA
The DNA here is from genome assembly GCA_025200525.1 of Camellia lanceoleosa. Taxonomy (NCBI): domain Eukaryota; kingdom Viridiplantae; phylum Streptophyta; class Magnoliopsida; order Ericales; family Theaceae; genus Camellia; species Camellia lanceoleosa. The sequence continues at coordinate 56,668,175 of CM045758.1, read as the reverse complement.
AAAAAAACCTTAGCATTTATTAACTTCTCTCAACCCCCAAGTCTTACCCTCATAATAACACTTTAATACATTAAGAATAAGTATAAAAAAATTCTTTAAATTCAACACATATAAATTCCTTGAAAAGTCCGAACACATATGATTATTATCCATTATAATAACACTTGAATGCATTAAAAACAAGCATAAAAAAAATTTCTTGAAAAGTCCAACACATATGATTATTATCAAAATATTAAACTTTAATATAATATAATAAAAAAAAGAAGACATTTAATTCCTTAAAAAGTCCAACACATATGATTATTATCAAAATATTAAACTTTAATATAATATAAAAAAGGAAAAAAAGAAGACATTTAAAATAAAAATAAAAAAGTCCAACACATATGATGATTATTAAAATATTAAACTTTAATATAATATAAAAAAGGAAAAAAAGAAGACATTTAAAAAAAAAAAAAAAAAACATTTAAAGATCACAATTCACATATATACATAATTGTAAATATATTAAGGAAAATGGGGTTTCTAAACCCCAAGCCTTGTGGGAGTTCCAATCTCTCAATCTTAATTTTCTAAATTTTTTATTTAAAAAAAAAACCTCAGCATTTATTGATTTGGTTAAAATTTCCTAATTAGCATTTATTAACTTTTTCGAATCCACATGCCTGCATTTATTGATTTAGTCAAAATCCTGATTAGCATTTAAAATTCCCTCATACAAATAATTATACATACAGTCCGTGCATAGTTACTGCAGTAGCCTTTTTAATTTCTTCTTAGTAATAAGATTGTTAAATTATTTTTATAAAAAATCTTAAAAAATATAATTTATATATTAAAAAAAAATTAAAACAAATATAAATATGTATAATTATCCCGTGCATAGTACGGGTGATAGGTTAATATGATTATTATCAAAATATTAAACTTTAATATAATATAAAAAAAGAAAAAAAAGAAGATATTTAAAAATCAAAATTCACATATATAGATAATTATAAATACAATCCGTGCATAGCACGGGTGATATGCTAGTATTATATAAGGAAAAGGAGGTTTCTAACCCACAAGCCTTGTGAGAGCTCCAATATCTCAACCTTAATTTTCTAATTTTTTTATTTTTTTTTAAAAAACCTCAGCATTTATTGACTTTTTCTAACCCACAAACCTTTTTGAATTCTCTCATAGTTATTGCAGCACTCTTTTCAACTTTTTCCATACACTATGATTAGTGATGAGATTGTTAAATTATTTTTATAAAAAATCTAAAAAAAATAATTTGTATATTAAAAAATATCTAAAACAAATATAAATATCTATATCTACCTATCTATCTATCTATCTATTATATAAGGAAAAAGGAGATTTCTAATAAGAAGCCTCCTAAGAGTTCCAAACTTTCATTATAAAATTATTAATTTTTCAATTTATAAAATAGATTATAAAAATCTATTGGCTGATTTATTTATTTAATTATTATAGGAAACCATACAAAACATAAAGAAAATAATAATTTAGATATGGATCTCAAAAAGATTTAACAATATCTAAATTTGAATTATGATTTAATAATATGATTATCTATTTTTTGATGTATATCTATTAAAATTTTAAATTATTTAATAGGACAAATTAATCAATTCTCTAAAATTATTGATTTTTCAATTTATAAAATAGATTTAAAAAAAGCTATTGATTGATTTATTTATTTAATTATTCTATAAATAATAATCATCTCTTAATTTATGGATTTCAAATGGAAAGATAACGAAAATATTTTCATAACATCTACATCCTAATCCCTCTCACCTATTTCCAATATATATATATATATATATTAAAAGTTGCCTTCCTTCTCTCTTTTTCAAAAAATCAGATAATATTTTTCATGAAAGTTGTGGATATCTATCTATATTTTATATATTATATTATAGCATAAAAAAAACTAAACATTCATAAATTTGATTTTTATTTATTCAATTAATATTTTTTTTTTTTTTGCATCTTAATATCCAATTTTAAAAATCTTTAAAGTTTATCTAAATAAATCTAATTTGAAAATATATCCCACCATCATACTTTCAATAAAACTCACATGTCTATCACATATCTAATTCACATCACAACTTACCTAAATAATAATAATTAAAATTAAATAGAAATCACAGATAAATTAAATTTAAAAAAAAATAGAAACCCACAACTCTATCCTAAATAAATTGTAAAAAAAAAAAAAATAGAAACACAAAAAAATAATAATAAAAAAATATATATAAGAATTTAGATATAGATCTCAAAAAAATATGATAATATCTAAATTTGAATTATGATTTAGTAATATAATTATCTATTTTCTAATGCATATCTATCAAAATTTTAAATCACTTAATGAGACAAATTAATCAATTTTCAAGTCTTATTTAAATAATAATATGATTAGTCATCCCAACTCCTAAACTTCGCAAGCACTAGCGGAGGAGCTAACAGATTGGATTAGGTGAAGTCTAAGTTGTTAAATGTAATATTCTCTCACTCCATAAATTTATTTGTTTTTAATTTTATTTTTTTCCCTATGAGATTCTCTTTCCCTGCTGTTAGTTTGGTTTTGGTTTTGGCTTTGGTTTTAATTTTTATTTTAGTGAGGTTTATGTGTTTGTTAACAGGTTTGCATGGTGGAGAAGAATTATTGGTGATTATGGTTGTAATCGAAGTATCTATATCCGTTATGTGTCAAGGATTTTGTTTTCTTTAATAAACAACATAAAATTGAAGTAAAAAAAATGGGTATCAAATTTTTTATTTTTTAGTGTCATTTTATTTTATAGAAAATGTCAAAATTTATTGAGAATTCAAGATTTTACTATAATATTAGATTTTTGTATAAGTAGGTAAATTTAAAACTTTTAAATATCATTGTGTTCTTTATTTTTATCTTCTTTATATCCTATTATACCATTTATGCTATTTGTTAGTTTGTTAATTATAATTCAATTAATTGAAAATAAAAGCTTATTAAAACTTTTCATATATATTATAGTTTGTTACAACTATAATTGTATATAATAGCATAATATATAAGGATAATATCTAAATATAATTTCTATTTTTTTTATGTGATTAAAGAATCCATCTTAAATAGTATATAGAAGAGTTAGATGACTTCTTTTATCTCTAAAAAACCCAATCTATTTTTTTTTTACTTTAATTTTTTAAATTGAAACATCAACTGTTTATGTCTATAAAACAAAACTAATAAACACATATCCAAACGCTATACATTTTTTTTTTTCTTTTTTTAATATGTAGGATATTTACAAATGGAAAATATTTGACACCTCAAATTTTTTTCCCTAATCTAACTTATAATGATGTAGTCATAAGTGTCAATTTTTATACAAATATGAGAAGAAAATTATTTAAATTATACATTTCAGCCAACCACATACTCAAACTTTGATTATTTCAAGATGCTATTTCACTATATTCCAATTAAGAGAATTTTCAACCCTTAATATTTTTTTTATCAAATTATAATTTGATAAAAATTTAAAGAGATGAAACATTGAAAATTTTGTTTTTTCCATCAAAATTGGTGGAAAAAAAAATTTTGAGATAAGAATGAAAGTTCTTTTAAAAATTGATAAAAATTTAATGAAAAAGTTAAAGTAATTCATATCAAATCAAACTTTTTATTCAAATTTAAAATCAAATTAGATAAAAAAAATTAAAAGAAAATTATGAAATTTTGAAAATATTTTGAAATTTTCTTATTATTAAATATTAGAAATCTATATGTGTATTATATTCATATTGCATTTTTAGTTATGAAATTGAAATCAAAAGAAATGTAACTTAAATTATTGTTAGTTATTGTTAAGTATCACTTTACTTCATATTTAATAATAAAATTGTATATTTTTCTTAATTATAACTTTTAAATTTGTATATTTTTATAACAAAAAGAGATATGTCATAACTCATTTAATCTCATTTAATTAGGTTTAACTTTTTTTTAATATAAATTATCAAAATTTCACTAAATAGATTTTTATATATATATTTATTTTTTTAAACTAATAATTTAAAAAGTTATAAACATAAAAGTTAATTTATAAATTTCATGTATACCAGAAGACAAAATATTAGATTACTTTAAGATAATTATAATGATTTTTTTAAAAATTTTTATAAAAACCTTGTAGGAGCTCCAATATCCAAATCTAAATTTCCTAATTTTTTTATTTAAAAAAAAATAATACTTAGCATTTATTAACTTCTCCCAACTCCCAAGCCTTACCCTTATAATAACACTTTAATGCATTAAGAACAAGCATAAACAAAATTCCTTAAAAAGTTCAACACATATGAATTCATTAAAAAGTCCGAACACATATGATTATTATCCCTCGTAATAACACTTTAATGCATTAAGAACAAGTATAAAAAAAAATCCTTAAAAAGTCCAACACATATGAATTCCTTGAAAAGTCCAACACATATGATTATTATCAAAATATTAAACTTTAATATAATATAAAAAAAGAAGACATTTAATTCTTTAAAAAGTCCAGCACATATGATTATTATCAAAATATTAAATTTTAATATAATATATAAAAAAGAAAATAAAAAGAAGAAATTAAAAAAAATATTTAAAAATGATAATTTATATATATAAATAATTATAACCACAATTCGTATATAGTACGGATAATATGCTAGTTTATAATATACTATAAAACACTATTAAATTTAAAAGACTCTTTTGAGCCAATTTTTTTAAAATCAATCAAGACACAAATGTCAATGACGTTGGCCCAGGTGGATTTTGCTCACGAGGTCTAGAAAAAAAGATCCCATAATGGTGTAATTTCCAATTCCTCAAAGGGCACACCCCAAGAAAGATTATTATTGTAACTATTGGAAAATTTAAATTGTTTCTTAAATTTTAGGAAAATTTATCTATAAATCTTATGTTCTGAAAAGTTGAACCATTTAATTCTAAAATTTTTCTTATGCACCATTTAGTCCCATTTATACATCATCATCAAAACAACATCAAATATTATCATCAAAACAACATCAAATACTATCCGATATTTTTGATGTTTGTGGATTTAATGTTCGAACATCAGATTCAGCCCTAGAACCACCGTCGCTCAGCCCTAGAACATCAGATTCATGTTTACCCAAGAAGTTTATATGTTTTTTCTCTCTCACCCAAAGAACATCCAATGTCCCAATTTCTTTTTTTCTCTCAACCCAAATCCCAATTCTACGCTACCAACAGATCCAAATCCAATAGGCTTCTTCGCATGAACTCTCTGAGTCACATGATAGTGGGACTACTTCTTTTCAACTACCAACTCGGACCCATCAACAGAAAATGGCACTGTGGCGGCGTTGTGGTGGTGTTGATTGAAGCCCATAGCCTGAGGATGAGGATCGTCGCAGTCACCACCGTCGCTCAGCCCTAGAACCACCACCGCACAAATCCACTGCCGCAGCGGAACAACAACATAGCAGCAGATTTAGGACATCATCAAGATGTTGCTCTGGTTCTCTCTCTGCGATTGTCGTTGGTTTTGAGAGGGAGAAGTCGTGGTGGTTATCCGTGAGGGTGTGGCGGTTTCCGATGAGAGTTTGGTGGTTTTTCGATGGGGGAGAGTGAGGGGAGTGGTCGGGGTGGGAGGGACCCATACCAAGCCGATCTACTCCGCCACTCCGATTCAATCCTCGGAGTCTACAAAGACACCGTCTACACCATGAATGTGGGTGATTCACATTATGATCCTCTGTTCCCATTCGGGTTTGGTCTGACAACTCAACCTGTGAAGAATTGATATCGATGATTTACAATCGCATCTATTATCCTCTGCTCTGTTCTTGGAAAACTAATTGTTTTTAGCTGATTCGTAGAGAAAAATTGCCTTTTTGGGTTCTTTTTGGGTTTTAACCTAAACCCACAAAGAAAAAAGAAACAGATTGATCTTGTTGTTGTTGATGTTTTTGATGTTGTTGATGGTGTTGTGTTGATGTTTGATGTTGTTGGTTTTTGTTGATGTTTGATATTTTTTTTTTTTTAGTGTTGTTGGTGATGTAGTTGACGATATTTTATGGTGTTTTTATGATGTTGTTGAATTTTGATAATGTTTTTTTAGTGATGTAGTTGATGTTTTGATGATGATGTTTGATGTTGTTTGATGATAATGTTGTGATGTTTGATGTTGTTTTGATGATGATGTTTGATGTTTTTATAATGATGTTGTGTTGTTTGATGTTGTTTTGATGATGATGATGTTGTTTTGATGTTGATGATGTTTGATGTTTAATGGTCATTAACATTGGGATAGGACCTAACAGTTCATAAGAAAATTCATAGGACCAAATGGGTTACAAGATACAATTTTGGGATTTATTGGTGCATCACCCTAAATTTTATATTAGTATTATTTAATTATAAATGAGAAAAAATTTAAATATTTAATTAAATATTTTGTAAGAATAAAATAAAATAAAGTGTAATTTATTTACATTAGGGTCATTTTATAGAAAAGAAAAAAATTAAAAAAAAAGAAAAAAGAAAAAAAAGAGAGAACAAACCAAAGCAACATATAGCTTAGGATGATGATTAGGCAACATAGGTGTGGTGAGTCACATATGTGGATGAGCCACGCGTATGAGTGGTGGCATAAGGCACACGAATTATTCAAGTTAAGGGAAAAAAAAAATTAAGAAAAAGGGAAGAAAATACAGGAAGACGAAAGGGTCTTTGGTAGTAGAAAGAAATAGTGAGTTATTAATTTTAAGGTGAGTTATATTATACCTTGAGTTACCATTATATGTTTTACGTATATTTTGAGTTATCATAGTTTATTTTATGTAAATTGTGTTTTATAAATTATATTAGCATTTCTAGTTTATGAATCTTATTTTATATAATAAGGAAAACTCATGGATATAACTGTTTATTAAAATATATTTTGAGTAATTATTTTATAAGTACCACCACGGAGGTCTCATGCCTTGAGAGACTTAAATAACCATTGGCCCTCTGATTAGTCACTTTGTGACCCTTTGTCTGTCATGGATCCACTAACACTCTGATTTTTGGTGTGGAGTTGTTGGCTTCATATTTTGTACAAGCCAATCACAATTCAACACGTGGCAGAATAAGGGTAATATAGGAAGGCTATTCAAGTCTTCGATCCTGATCGTACACGTGGCAGTTAGTATTGATTCTCATGTGATCTGAGTAGCATTGGATCAATAAAGAGGTGCAAGGTGACGTGGCTTCAACGGTTACTCAGATTCAAATTCAAATATAGGAGGGAAGCCTAACTGCAAGTGATGGCATAATGGAACTACTTATAAGGCTGCATGATCAACGATCATGGAGGAGCGGTTCGACAATTTGAAGTGCAGTTCGATGGTCATCCTTGAGAAGTATAAATAGCGGGGAAGACCCCAGAAAGGCCCCCGGACTCAGATCATACAAACCAGTCATACTTTACATATTTTCTTTTCCAGTTTTACATTTCTTGTTCTTTAAATTCCTGCTCTTTACATTCTTGCACTTTAAATTCCTGCACTGTACTTCATTCATAGGAGTAGTTTCAAGTAGATTGTCGCTGTAAACCTCTACGAGACTGAGTTCGGATCATTGTAAGTTTTCATTCTAATGAAATACTTCAATTGCTCTTCATTTAACTGTTATTCTGTTTAATTTCTCCTAAGTCAAGCCACCAGTAAAAGTCCTCTTCATTGAGGTTGAAAGAACTAAAACACAATCGTCTGATAATTGGTTGGCAATTAACATTTCTGTAAGGACTGATTGATCCTTGCTGGCACGCTCGCATTTACAAAAATACCCTTCGAAAGCCAAAAAGCCAACATATATTTTTGGCACGCCCAGTGGGACTCATTGAAATGGCTAGACGAAGAAGACAAGGAGAAAATAAACGTTTGGAAGAAAGCATGGAAGGAGAGGTAGAAATACCTAATCTAGAGGGTAATGTAGTAACACATCCTGTGGAAACTCCCATATTATCAGAACCTATGGTCGAACAGACCAGTACGTCAGGACAAGAACCACATGTTCATGGCATTGGACGAAACCAAGGAATTGGACCATCCACTGTTCCATCCACTCATCCAATAAATCCATGGGATGGCTTAGTAGATGCCATGGGACAGCAATTAATGAATACAATGGAAATGTGGGCAACATCCTTTTTGGATCGAATGAATAACCACCAACCAACAAACACAAGACACATCGAGGAAGTTTTAAATGTCCCTCAACAAAGATTGGCTAGAGATAAATAGCCTATGCAAGTTAATGGACATTCTAATGGTCAAACTAGTAATCAGAACTATGAAAGACCATCACCTCAGTCTTGGTATGAATCCATTTCGAGGCCTATAGCAGGTCAAAATGCCTCAGTACTCAACAATGAAGCCATACAAATTGGTGGATCTGGCCCAATACAAGAAACTGGCATAAGAATGGTCACAAATCCCATGTTCGAAGCCATACCTGGTACAAGGGGATTCACTAATCCCTTATTCGAATTTACACCTGGGGGGTTGGAAGGTTGGCCTGTAAATGGAAGGGACACAACACCTGTTCCAACACCTTTCGCAGGACAAGCTCAAAGGGTTTACCCACACCCCCAACAGCAACCTGCACCACAGGGACAATCAGTCCCAAATATACCACTTTGTGGACCAAGAGGACCACAAGCACAAGTTTGTCCACTAAATCTTGTGTTTGTCCCTCCAGTAGTGGTTCAGCAGACACAAAATATGGTCCCTAGGGACCAAATTGCTGATATTGTTAGGGAGATGTGTGGACTGATGGCTCGGGGGGTCCAGATTCCTGTATACAGAAAACCATACCTAGAATGGGTAGATAGGGTACATGAATACCCAAGGGGGTTCAGGATACCAGATTTTACCCTTTTCTATGGGATTGGAAACCAATCAACAGTAGAGCATATTGCTAGGTTTGCTGCTCAATGCGGTGAATTTACTAATCATGATTATATGAAACTAAGGTTATTCCCAAATTCTCTAACTGAGGGAGCATTTGTATGGTACATCAGCCTTACACCTGGCTCCATTCAAACTTGACAACAAATAGAAGAGGCATTTCATGCCCAATTCTTCCAATCGGAGCCAGAGGTTTCCATGGCAGATTTGGCAAGATTGAGTCAAAGGCCTGAAGAAAAGGCTACTCAGTTTATTGCTAGATTTAAAAGGGCTCGAAATAAATGTAGAGTCATCTTGCCAGAGCCAGAATTCGTAAGATTGGCTCAAAATGGCTTAAAATTCAGGCTTCAAAAGAAGTTTAACTCAACTGAATTCAGAAATTTGGTGGAACTAACCTATAAGGTGTCTAGGTATGAAGCATTACTAGAGGAGGAACAAGATCGAAATAATGCATCGTACAAGACATATTATAGAGATTCTAATTATGAGATCGACGCAGCAGAGATTGTGGGCAAAGAAGCTGTGATCTGTGAGGCATTAATTCATAAGGATACAACAATTGACCAGCAGTTTAAAAAGAAAGACCTTCACAGAAAGTACTCTTTCGATTTAACAAAGGCAGATGACATTTTTTATCATTTGCTTGCAGCCAACTTCCTTAAGTTACCTAAAGGAGTAAAATTGCCATCTCCAGATGAACTTAAGGGAAAAGTATATTGTAAATGGCATAACTCTTGGTCTCACTCGACTAAAAACTGTATTGTTTTTCGAGATAGGATCCAAGAACAAATTCGGAAAGGAAGTTTGAAGTTCCCAGCCAAAACAGAAAAGGCCATAGGGATCGACAGTAATCCATTTCCAGAAGTTGGAGAGGTGGCAGCCAATGTCATTATGTCAGACTTCCAGAACTTGTCCTTGACAGAATTGGAAGAAGTCAATGTGCAGATGCATGTTGCTAACCAGGCCACCATAAAAAAGGACACCAGAAATCTACCAGTTATTGGACAAGGTTTCTCACACCAGAGGGAGCACTCCGATGAAGAATCACTGGATGATGATTCCTTAGAGGCAGCAGTAATGTAAAGGATGTGTCCCAGGTGCAGACTGAGTTATAAATGGTTGAAGGGGCTTCCAATTGATGGGAAGCAATACTACATAGATGTTCAGAGACGCCCTAAACCAACCAATGCTTACAACAAAAGGCCGTATCCGGCTAGTGTTAGGCAGTCGCCATTGGTAGTTGAACCAGCAGTCGATAGAATGCATGCTAAAGGCAAGAGGCCCTTGTATGAGTCTAGGCCACCCAACTACTATAGAATGGAGAGCAGTCATTCTAAAAGAAGACTGGAGAAGAGTTTAGGTTATGGGATCAAAGCCAGAGATTGGCCTCCTAGACCAACCTCACGCAGGATAGAAAGTGGCCACCTTCATCGAAGGCCTGAATCAGGCTCAAAACATGAGGTCAGGACCAAGCAAGTGCCTTCACAACTAGCTTTGAAGATGGTTTCGAAGGTAGAAAGAAGCAGTTCAACATCTGAATCAGTAAGTTCGTGGGTACCGGGAGTTTCAGATTGGTTTGTGATGCAGAACAAACCTAGGGAGGTGCCCACTCAGAGGGATGCTGGAAATCAAGGAAGGATGGTTAAACCTCCTTTGATGGCTCCGAACAATTGGGTATTGCTTCAACACCCAAAGACGAAGGAGCCAGATATGGTCCCAGTCATTTTGAGATCACAAAGGAGAAAGATTCAGCGCAAGTACACTCAGTATCAGAAAGATATGAAAGAAAATGGAGAGAGCTCTTTATTTGTCCAGACAGAAGGAAAGAAGACTCCAAAGTCAGACCACACTCCAAAGACAACCCTACAAAGCAAGGTGGGTTGCAGTAGGGAACAGTTGGCCAAGGTTCATTCTAAACTAAAAGCCAGAAAGAAATCTAGCTTGGCAGGATTGGAGAAAGCTGTGATGGATAGTGATATTGAGACAGAAGAAGAAGTTGGCATAAGCCAAAAGAAAGAAATGATGGAGGAAGAAATATTCGAAGCCTTCATGGTTGAGCAAACATTTTTGGTTGAAAAACCAGTTGAGGAAAATCCTTCGAATGAATCAGTTAACAACGAAGTGCCAGAGTGCAGCATGGAGGATGTTACTGAAGTAACTGAACAAGGTGGCCAAGAGGGGAAGCAGGTACAGCCAGCCATCCAATTTGGCTCATTTCCTCAAATATCAGTCAATATGGTACACATACTGCCTCATGAGTTCCAGGCTGGAGATGAGGACCAAGATGGCCAAGAAATTGATCATATTCTTATCTCTAATGAAGACTCACAAGTGAGTATGGTACAAGATGATTTTGGAATGGCTACCCCAATGGAAATTGAATATGAGAGCGAAGAAGAGGTGAGCATTAACCTCTTGTATCCTTTTGACTATCCCTCAAATTCTATGACATAACATGTCAAGCCTTTGTACATCAAAGCTTTCTTCGATGGGATACAATTGAACCGAGTCTTGATAGATAATGGGGCAGCAGTAAATTTACTACCGAAATCTTCTTTGAAGAAACTAGGGAAAAAGAATCCTAGGTTAATCCCAACCAGCACAACCATTGCTGGCTTTGCTGGAGACAAACAGATAGCTCAGGGAATTCTACCCATCAACCTGAGTGTGGGAACCAAGGAATGCATGATAGCATTCTTCGTAACCGACAGTAATGCTAAATACAATGCTTTACTTGGGAGAGATTGGATTCACACTAACAAATGTGTGCCTTCCTCTTTGCATCAGAAAATTATGATGACCTTAGACAATGGGGAGACAGAGGAAATTGATGCAGATCCTCAACCTTTCATAGCCTGTGCAGACTTCGCAGAGGCCAAACTATATATTGAGGGAGTGACACCACTCAGTATACTGAGGAAACCTGATGGCTCAGCTGAAGTGACGGCTGATGAGGAAGTGACACACTTGAAGCACTTAGTCCAGGAGAGTGCTGATGAGGAGGTTGTTGTTAAGGATGACAATGATGCGTGGTTGTAGGCAAAGAAATAAAAACACAAGAAGCCAAATCTTTGGCTCTAATTAAATTCTCAACATTGGATGTAAGATCAATAGTCCAGAAAGTACAGGAGCAAGAGAGAAAAGCCATGATAATTGGCTGCAAGCAGAAGCAACAACAGGTCAAAGTTTTGACCCTTGATAAATACTGTGCATTGGACATTGAAACAAAAGTCCAGGAGATACAGGAAGAGGAAGCCTTGTGGACAGACTTTGTCTATGAGGAGGAGGGCAAAGATGTTGAATTAAAGAACTTGGAAGCAAAACAAAGCAGGGAGATTGCTTCGAAAATAGAAGAGATTAAAAAAGAAGCTTCAGTAAGTTCTCAGACACAAGACTCCTTAGAAGAAGTAAATTTAGGAGAAGATTCCATACAACAGCCCACCTACATAAGTGCTTGTCTGAATGTTCTGGACAAGGACCAGTTGTTGGTTGTTCTAAAGAAATATAAAGATTGCTTTGCATGGTCTTATAATGAACTACCAAGATTGGATAGGTCATTAGTGGAACATAGGCTCCCTATGAGGCCTAACTTCAAGCCATACAAGCAAAAACCAAGAAGAATGAGTCCAGAAGTGATTCAGAAAGTCAATGAGGAGATTCTTAGGCTATTCAAAGCAGGTTTTATTAGGACAGCCAGGTATGTGGAATGGCTATCTAATATTGTGCCTGTGGTTAAGAAAAACAGTAAAATGAGGGTATGCATTGATTTCAAAAACTTGAATTTAGCAACTCCAAAAGATAAGTACCCCATGCCTATAGTGGATTTGTTGGTAGACAGTTCAGCAGGACATCAAGTTTTATCAATGATGGATGGGCATTCTGGTTATAACCAGATCTACATTGCGGAGGAGGATGTCCACAAGACAGCGTTCAGATGTCCTGGAAATATTGGCACATTCGAATGGGTTAAGATGCCATTTGGCCTGAAGAATGCTGGAGCTACATATCAGAGGGCTATGAACACTATGTTTCATGACCTCATTGGAGGGTATTTAGAGTGTTATATTGATGACATTGTAGTTAAATCCCAATCCATAGAGGAGCATCTGTTTCACTTAGAAGCAGCCTTTGAAAGAATGAGAAAGTTCAAATTGAAGCTCAATCCTCTTAAGTGTGCTTTTGACGTATCATCTGGAAACTTCTTGGGCTATGTGGTACACAAGAAAGGAATACAAATTGACCAGAATAAAGCCAAAGCCATCATTGAAGCCAGACCTCCATCAAGTAAGAAAGAATTACAAAAGTTCCTTGGACAGGTTAACTTTCTTCGAAGGTTCATTTCTAACACTGCAGGGAAAACTAAAGCATTTTCTTCCTTGTTAAGGCTGAAAGATGAAGAGGAGTTTGTGTGGACAGCAGAGCATCAAATTGCTTTCGAAGGTATCAAAGCCTACTTGGCCAACCCTCTAGTGCTGATGCCACCAAAGGGTGACAAGCCCTTGAAGTTGTACATAGCTGCAGCAGAAGATTCATTGGGAGCTTTCTTGGCCCAAGATAATGAAGAAGGCAAGGAGCAAGCTATTTATTACCTTAGTAGGTTTTTAAATTCTTGTGAATGTAAATATTCAACTGTTGAAAAGTTGTGTCTTGCCTTGTATTTTGCTGCAATGAAATTAAGATACTATCTTTTACCTACAACTGTCTTGGTAATTGCAACCACAGATTTGGTTAAGTACATGTTATCTAGACCTATGTTGAGGGGAAGAATTGGCAAGTGGATACTAGCCTTATCAGAGTTTCATCTAGAATATATCCCTCAAAGGGCAATAAAATGACAAGTTTTAGCCAATTTTCTGGCAGACCATCCATCTCAAACAGAGAGCCAAGAGATAATGGAACTTGGTATGGCTAGTGTTGTGCCATGGCAGATGTGGTTTGATGGGTCGAAAGCCAATGGCTTAACTGGAATTGGTATTGTGATTAGGCCTCCACAAGGGATAGAAACCACACATGGTTTCAGAGTGGATGAAGCTACATGTTCTAATAACCAAGCTGAATACGAAGCCTTAATAGTGGGACTAGAAATTCTTATTGGATTACAAGTTCATGCAGTTGACATATTTGGAGATTCTCAATTGGTGGTTAACCCAGTGAAAGGGATTTTCAAGTGTCAAAGCATAAGCATTTTACCATACTATGTTGTTGCATTACATCTGTTTTCTCAATTTCAAATAGCAAATGTAACTCATGTTCCAAGATTCTTGAATAATAGAGCTAATGATGTGGCTCAGAAAGCTTTAAACTTCAAGAGAAGGAATAATGCCCAAAGGGACGTAAGCCAAACAACATATCAGAAATTGATACCACCTTTGAATAAAAGGAATGTGGTCTTGGAAGTCAATCATAATGACTTACAAGAACAAGATTGGAGGCATCTAATAATGCAGTACTTGGCTGGTCCATCTTCGAAGGCCAGCAGGAAAATTGAATTGCAGTCTATGCAATATATGATATATGGTAATGCTCCCTACAAAAGGGGGAGAGATGGCTTATTGCTGGAATGTTTAGGCCCAAAAGAAGCATTAACAACTATGGCTGAGGTTCATGAAGGCATCTGTGGTGCTCATAAGCCTGGTGTGAAGATGAGATGGCTGCTTCGAAGGCATTCCTACTATTAGCCAACTATCCTTAAAGACTGCATAGCGTATGCAAAGGGTTGCCAGGCATGCCAAAAGCATGGCATAATAAGGCATGTGCCCATAACTGACCTACATGCAGTAGTGAAGCCCTGGCCATTCAGAGGATGGGCTATGGATATGATGGGGAAAATACACCCACCTTCTTCGAAGCATCATTGTTTCATTCTAGTGGCCACTGATTACTTCACTAAGTGGGTCGAAGCTAAGCCATTCAAGGCTGTAGACCAGACTGAGGTTATTGGATTTATTAAGGATCTAATCTATAGATTTGGCATCCCACAAACTATAACTGTGGATAATGGGACTATGTTCGATGGGAAGATGGTGAAGTCCTTTATGGCAGAGTTTGGAATTAGTCTCGTTAATTCCACCCCATATTATGCACAAGCCAATGGTCAAGCTGAATCATCCAATAAGTTCTTGAAAAAAAGAATACAAAAGGTTATAGAGGACAATCCCAGAGATTGGCATAACTTATTGTTGGATGTGTTATGGGCTTATATAACTTCCCCAAGGTCAAGCACAAGAGTTACTCCTTATGCCTTAGTGTATGGGCATGATGCAGTGTTACCTGTGGAAATTAATGTTAAATCTTTGAGGGTAAGATGCCAAGACCAGCTAAATCCTGAGCAATACCATCAGAGTATGTGCTTGGAATTAGAAGGCATAGATGAAGCTAGAATTCTGGCATTAAACAGCATTCTTTTACAAGAGAAGAAAGCAACCAAAAATTACAATAAGAAGGTCAGAGACATTGGTTTTGATGAAGGTGATTTGGTATGGAAAACAATACTCCCAATAGGGATTAAAAGCCATAAGTTTGGTAAATGGTCACCTAACTGGGAAGGACTATATCAAATTCATAGAGTCCTGCCTTTTGGGGCATACCATTTGAGAAATTTGAATGGATATATACATCCCAAAAAGATTAATGGCAGATATTTGAAGCCTTATTTTCCAACCATCTGGGAAACACAAGGAATAAAATAAACACCAAGTATAAGAACACAAGACTACTCAGATGATAGACAAAGATTTGTTTTTCATAAAGAGTTAAGTACATTTTGCCACAAATTGGTCCAAAAATCATTACAATGTCTTAATTGTTCTTTTACAACAGATTTCCTATTGCTAAGTGATGAAAACAGTTGAATAGCTGCAGCCATTTCTTCTTTCCGATCAGCCAGTCCTTGGTTGGTGATTTGCAGTTTGGAATCAATTCGGACTAAGGCCTGGTTCACTGCAGATAGCTCCTCTTCAAGTTGAACTTTCATCTCCAGTAGCTGAACTCGAAAGTGAGAGGCAGATGAGTGTTGTTCCTTGAGCTCTGAGATTTCAGTATGTACTTGGGAAACAAAACTCTGGTCTCTAGCCAATCTCTCCTCCGCTGCTTTGGTAGCATGGCAGATGTTGATATAGAAATCAATAGTTGCTGCTGCCTGAGACAAGCGACTTGAGACATCCATGCCTGACTGTTCAGCAAATTTGCAGCACTGGAGGAACCCATCTTTTATTATAGGACTCTGCAAAGCCTCGAAGGGGAGCCTCGAAAAGGAGATTAACAGTTCCAGGCAGGTGTCTAAGCCCATCAAAGGTGCAGAAGGCTTGCTGCTGGAGGAAGGAGAGCTTTCAAGAATTTGTAACAAGGAGTCAGCCAAAACTAATGGCTCAGCTTCAAAATTGGTTATTGGAGAGGTAGAGGGTACATCGAAGAGACTGGCTAGCCTGGCTTCGAAGATGTCTACCTCTTTCATAGACATGAGGGGTGCAGAGAGAGTTGTAGTGGAAGGTATAGAGGACTGCATAGGGATAAGAGAAATGGATGGAGCATCTTTGGCAGTCTTTATAGTCTTAGCCACCAACGAATCAAGTAAAGAGGGGCTGGAAGTAGGCAAAGGTAATGAACCATGAGTTGGAGAACCACCAGCACCCTCAATTAGGGAATTAGATACCTTCGAAGAGGTAATGGTTAAAATTTCCTTAGAAGGGGAAGGAAGAGCAAGGCCCGAATGAAAAGTGAATTGAGACAGGTCGAAGGTCAGATAGGGAAGATATGGAGTCAGACCAAAAGAAAGAGTTAAAGGAATATTAAGACTCAAAGGGGGTACATGAAATGTAGGCTTGGGAAGTGGGAGCATTATCTGAATGGCTTTCATATTTCGTATCTGATCAACTTCAACTGAAATTGAAGGAGTCCTCATTGGAAGTATAGCCTCAGTAGTTGTTGCTGCAAAAAGGAAGAAACATCAGGTCAAGCTTCGATGTCAAAATTTGATAAGGGAAAACAGTAGAAGTATAAAAGAAATTACTTGTTTCAGAAATGTTGGCAGTAATGGGAGAGCTACGAAGGGAGTAATGCTCGGCAGTTTGTTGCCTTCTTGCAGTTTCCCTTTGTAGTGCATCAGCAACAACAGCTTCATCTCTTAGAAATTGTTGCTGCTGTTTCTTCTCAGCCCTCTCAAAGACAATCATTGCTTTGGAATGTTCTTGTTCTACTGCCTTGGCAGCAGTTTCATGGACAGGATCTTCAATTAAGTCAGTAGCAGGAACAGTCACTTTCTTTCTCTTCCTTCTTGGCAATGATACTACTGGCTCCTTCTCAACCTCTCTCTCTTCAATTTGGGGATCAAGTTCTTCAGAAGTAAGCTCCTTTTCCATTGCTTTGTTAACTGTCTCGGAATTAGGATCTTCGACTAAATCAAAAGAGGGGGCAGCCACCCTTGTTCTCTTTTTTCTTTGTAATGGTGTTTCTTGCTCTTGGTCAATCTTTCTCTCTTCATTTTGAGATTCAGATTCTTCAAGAGTGAGTACCAGTTTTCTTTTCTTTTTCTGCTGTTGTCTGGCCTCGAGAGTAGCTAGAGTTTCAGCTCTTTTAGGAGATTTTTCTTGTGGAGGCCCTGCACCAAAATATGTGAATATAGAGGAGACAAACAAAAGAGTTGAAGGAAAGAGCAACTTATAAATGCTTACCCTTCTTCGAAGCAGCTCTGGTAACTCTAGTTAGAGGAGGTGAGGCTGCAGGAGAAGTTGTGGTAGCTGCAGAAAAAAGAGGAATGTTCTCAACTGTTGCTGATTTAGTCTTCGAATGCACTCCTAATCCTATCAGCAAATCATGAGGGTGTACAGATAGGCGCACTTCCATGTTGACTGACCACCAATTCTGGAATCTTTGCAAGACTAAGCCAGAAGGAAGAAATGGGACAAATTTGAATTCACTCAATTCCTTCAGCAGTTTGAATGTTGTCGCCTCTAGTTTTGATTTGGATATTCTTAAGTCTCTAGCCGTGAGGTGGACATTCGAGAGACTGCAAAGTGGAACAGGTATCCCTTGAGTGAGCCCAAATTGTCTAACAAACTGAGAAGGGTAGTACACCTCAGATATGCATTTATAAGCTCGAGGGTTTAAAGTGCCAATAAACAATTCCCTCAGTAGCAAAATTGAAGCCCATATATCTTCGTGTGGTGAAGTGGAGCACTCTTTATCAGCCAAAAAGGTTTGCAGCCAAACAGGACCTTTGGTGGCATCAAAAGGACAAAAAAAGGTAGCAGATGGAGAAATAGGGAGTTGGTGAAAGAAAGTAAGGTAATAAGCAAAGGAGGCAGGATAGAGAGCAATCCTGGCATACTTTTCCCCATAAGTACTAGGATCTTGAACGAGGAATCTTAGACATTTGGGGTGCAAGTCAGTGAAATAGGCTAAAAGCCAGAGTTAGAGCACCCAGAGGGGACCTCCTTGGTTAACATCAAGAGGTTTTTCGCAAAATTGGGAGCAAGCTCTGTAGACATGACCTAAAAGATAAGGAGCAAGAGCTATGCATTTTTTCAAGACAAGTGCCTTCGCAAGAGGAGTGAACTCAGGCATAATCCTCTGAGATGAGGTGCAAAAGAGAAATTTGCACAACCAGTACAAAATGAAGGAAAATAGTTCTCTGTCTCTCACGGGGCCTTCCCTTTTATTTTCAGCCTTTACGAAGTCGCTATAAGAGGAGTTTAGGATTGGAAGGGAAAATTTGACAGGGAGGTCTGGGTAATTAGGAGTAAAAGGAGAGCCAATGGGTGAAAGCCCTAAGAGATGGCAAATATCACGAACAGTGGGGGCCATCATACCGCACCAAAATTGGAAGAAATTAAAAGCCATATTCCAAAAGCATAAAGCAGCAGGAATAAAAAAGGGGTCCTCAGGAATGAGGAACCTGGAAAGACGAAGAGCATCGAGGATATAGAGCTCCTACAGGTCATCTTCTCTCGCAGGCACAACTCTGTCATACCATTCTTCTCATTCAGTCCTCAATGTTGGCCAGTAACGATGAGGCCGAGTCATCCTTCAATTCCCCCAATCAAGCCCTCCTTCATAAAGAAGAAAATGGTCCTCCAAACGAGGGTATAGAGCAGGAAGTTGAGCAGGAGCTTCCCGAAAAATAGGACCTAGGATGTACTCCTATTTGTTACTGTGACGAAGAATAAAGAGACGTCCATCTATGGTGCTTGACTCACCAGATGTTAGCTTGGCGATTTCTTCGTCGATACATTTTTTCAAAGCCATAGTTGGGCTGATACGGTCACCCGCAAGCAATTTTAGAGAGGAAGAATCCATTGGTAGCGAGGGAGCTAAGAGAAGTGGAAAATCAGTGGAAAGAAAGGTTTGTGTGTTGAGCGAACAAATGGTTTTAGAAAACGAAATAAAAGGGTTTCAAAAGCCTTTGTGTTTGGGGAATATATAAACGCTTGGTTCGTTAAACACTAAAAGTACGAATACGAAGAGTTTCCTTCAAATATTGATAGTATTTGGAGGGGAAAACGCAGCCCAGATGTTGAGGCTAGCTTCGAAGTAAAATATTTGGCTTCGAAACCAGGTTTTGGCGCCAAAAGCCAAAAAACAACGGCTTCGAAACACAGAAGTCGGCTTCGAAGCACATTTTCGTACTTAAAAAATGTAAGAATACTCAAGTATTTGATTTACTTCGAAGGGGATTAAAAGACCTATTTTAGGTTTCTTAGTGAAAGTAATATCCTTTGAAGTGAAGCTTGAGACTCTGTGAGGATGGGAATTGGTGTTCAAAACATAACACACCAGTTTTTGGCGCTAAAGGTCCAATAACAACAGCTTCGAAACTAAGAATCCGGCTTCAAAGCATATTCCCTATCCAATGGGTGCAAGAATACCAAATGTTCGTTTACTTCAAAGGGATTAAAAACCTTTTTTAGGTTTCTCAATGAAAGTGATGTTCTTCGAACCAAAACTAGAGATCCCTTAAGAATAGAAATTGGCATTCGAAACATCAAAACCAATAATTGGTTTATATATATGTTGAGGAAAAGTTGTCTTTTCAAGTCAAAAACAATGCAGCACCTCAAAAAGAGCTTCCATATTTTTGAAAGTATGGACTGTTGTTCAAGAGAAAATGATCAATTTAAAACTGATTGATCATATTAAGTCATTGACCATATGTTGGTTAATATTGAAACAAGTTTTGAAGAGTAAGGTTGTTAAATTCGAAGCATGGATCCTGAATGGAAAACATCAAAACTATCCACTGCATTCCATAAATTGGAAAAGTTCATGATCGTTTTGGTTAATATTCATTTAAAACGATTGAATCCAGGTTCGAAGGAAAAGATTGTTCAGTTCAAAGTTCTGAAATTGCTTTTGAAGACAAATAGAGGCAAGATCAAACCATAAAGAGAAGTTTTAGTGGTATTAAAGCAAAAAACAGTTACATCGAATGGCCATTTTTGGGTACAAACTCAAGTTCATAAAAATAGGGAATGGAATAAATAACAAGATTATGAAATTTAGTCCAACAATGATCAATGAATTTCTGTTCTTTCTTTATTCTGTCCTCTATTTCTTCCAACATTGGCTGCATGAGTTGATGTGCTCTCACTTCGTAGTAGAGCTCTTCAGCCTTTATTTCAAAAGCTGTTTCTCTCAATCCTTGTTCCAATTCGTCTATATCCAAATCATCCCAGTATGCAGAATCTTTATTCTTGAAATCATCGAATTCTTCAATAAAGTTTTCTGCTTCATATTGGGCATGAATTCGGAGCAACGAAAGTTGGTCTAAAGGTTGTGTGGTGTTCATAGAGGTCCGGTGCCAGTGGAGAAGCAATGGAAGTTGATCCAAAAACATGTGAAGCTCTGCTTGGGCGAGGGGATTGAGAATGTGACCCCGAGTCAGAATATCACAAGCCCATCGAAAATTCTTAAGAGGGACTTCGTCCTCAAGAACATGGAAGGACAAGTGAGAAAAAGCCGTAAGCAGAAGTTGAGCTTGTTTTCGCTCGGCCGGAGTAAGGGAAGGTGGAGGTTTGTAAGGTGGAACAACCTTATCCGCAGAAAAGACAAGCCTCAGTTTCTCTATCCAGCAAGGATTTGGCGGAAGAGAAGGTGTGGATGCTTCAATTTTAAGAGGTGGAGTAAGGGCAGAAGGAACAAGAGCATTAATATAATCAAGCCAATCAAAAGAGCAAATCTTTGCTTTCTGAGCTAGGAATGATAGATTGTATCCTTGTGCCTCTTCTGGGCGTCGAGCAACATGCACTGTCTTTGTAGGCATAGAAGGTGTATACTATGCCACAAGCAGATTCTCCTCCAAACTACGTCGATGGTCAATGGGCACGTAGGGGTAGACCACTGAACTTCGAGCATAGGAAGGAAACTCTAAAGGGTCAGTGAACTCAACAAAATGATGATTGATTCGTTCCCTCAAATCACAAGTCTTAGGTGTTGACCAGCTTGTCTAGTTAGAAACCCCAGAAGATGAAGAAGTTGCAGTTTTATCCCATGCAGAGGTTTGTGAAGAAGAGTTTCCCAAGTCCATATTTGCAACTTTCTGAATCAAAGATTTGGGAGTAGTTTGTTCGAAGCACAAGGGTGAGTCAGAGAAAGAACTTCTTGTATCTATATTCGCAAGTTTCTGAATCGAAAGATTAAGAGCAATGTGTTCGTAATCCAAAGGTCGATAATTTGCAAAGGCATCCATGACCTGAATATGGAAAGGTGGATAAAGGTGGCTAATTAATGCATGAAAATTCTTTCGAGGAGGAACATCATCATCATATGACTCTTCGTGCGCTCGATCAGTGGAGGAGAAAGTTGATTCGGCCATATAAGAAGTATCAGTCTGTACGAGTACTAAAGTATTGGGGTGTTCAAAAGATTGAAAGGGAATTAATGCAAATGATCATCAATAAATGACGGTTGCGTTTCCAGAATATAGACCCCATGCACGTTCTAAAAAACGCGGGAAAAAGGGCTTTGATCCACTAATATCACCAAGTATTGGGTATATTAGTGCGGGAGGTAATGTTGGCTTCATATTTTGTACAAGCCAATCACAATTCAACACGTGGCAGAATAAGGGTAATATAGGAAGGCTATTCAAGTCTTCGATCCTGATCGTACACGTAGCAGTTAGTATTGGTTCTCATGTGATCTGAGTAGCATTGGATCAATAAAGAGGTGCAAGGTGATGTGGCTTCAATGGTTACTTAGATTCAAATTCAAATATATGAGGGAAGCCTAATTGCAAGTGATGGCGTTGTGGAACTACTTATAAGACTGCATGATCAACGATCATGGAGGAGCGGTTCGACGATTTGAAGTGCAGTTCAATGGTCATCCTTGAGAAGTATAAATAGCGGGGAAGACCCTAGAAAAGCCCCCGGACTCAGATCATACAAACCAGCCTTACTTTACATATTTTCTTTTCCAATTTTACATTTCCTGTTCTTTAAATTCCCGCTCTTTACATTCCTGCACTGTACTTCATTCATAGGAGTAGTTTCAAGTAGATTGTCGCTGTAAACCTCTACGAGGCTGAGTTCGGATCATTATACGTTTTCATTCTAATGAAATACTTCAATTGCTCTTCATTTAACTGTTATTCTATTTAATTTCTCCTAAGTCAAGCTACCAGTAAAAGTCCTCTTCATTGAGGCTGAAAGAACTAAAACACAATCGTCTGATAATTGGTTGGCAATTAACATTTCTATAAGGACTGATTAATCCTTGCTAGCACGCTCGCATTTACAAAAATACTCTTCGAAAGCCAAAAAGCCAACAGGAGCAAAGTGCTGTACGGAGCTAAGTGCTATACTATTGTGGGAGCCACCTCTAGAGTTCGTACGAGCCACCTCTTGAGTCCATACATCTGTTCTATTCCATTCTGTACCGTGGGTATGATTATTTTGTATTATATATTAAATGATTTTCGTATTATATATTTTGTATTCTAATATCAAGTTCTGTTTAGTTAACAATTATCCATAGTGAATTTTATGACCTTATACTCTTAGTATAATATTTTTCACTCCATTATGTACTTATAGTTGTTTACCAATTTTCAGGAAACAATACAACTCAGAAATAGCTTTTGAAAAATCCTAGACGCGGGGCTGCGGAATAGACACACAGCACTTTTATGATATTTTTCTATGTAAATATCGGCATTTTTAGTCAATAAATTTTGTAATAAAAATAAAAGTTCCGATGATTATTTTGGCACACTCACTTAAATATTATTTCCGCTCACGTTTATTAATTTATTTAAAAATTGACCAGAAGTAACTTCAATTACTGACCATCATAATACTTAATCCTAGAAAGCGAGTCGTCGCAGTCGTAACTATCATAAGTCATTGTAATATACTATAAAACGCTACTAAATTTAAAAGATGCTATTTTGAGCCAATTTTTTTTAAAATCAAGACACTAATCTCAATAACCTTAGCCCAGGTGATTCTGCTCACGAGGTCTAGAAAAAAAAGATCTCATAATGGTGTAATTTTCAATTCCTCAAAGGTCGCACCTCAAGAAAGATTCTTATTCTTGTAATTATCATAAGTCATTTAACAAGTATTTTTATGCATTATTCAATGTTGGAATTAGTATAAAAAAATCTATTGGAAATGATAAAAAGTTGTACAATATTTTAAAATAGAGTTAATTACATTAAGACTTCCTCAACTTTTAGTAAATATCATTTTAACCCACTCATTTATGAACTTGTACATAATAGCCTCCTTAACTATGAAAATCATACAAATACACTCCTTTTGAATGTAGTCTAGAGGGTGTCTATAGGCGGTGAAAGTGATACACTTTAATAGTTGAGGGGGTTAAAATGTACAGTTTTATAGATGAAGGAGTAAAATGATATTCACTAATAGTTGAGCGGGTCTTGGTGTTAATAACCCTTTAAAATAAGTAAAAAAATGTTATGAAACTAGTTAAAAGTGTCTTGATTTTTACATTTTAATTTTTTTAATTTTTTAAATTTTTTTTTAACCTTTTGTATTGGGTTGGTTTGGGTCGGGAGGCAAACCCTTGGCTATTCTATTTGAATCCAAAAATTATCTTAGTATGTGTAATTTAAATTTTAAAATTTTAATTATTATTATATCCTAATGCGAATTTATTAATAAAGATAACACAAATTAAACTTTAAAATAAAATATTTATTTTTTCTCACGATACACCCTAATTAATTATACGTATTTTTTCTATTTAAATATTTTCATATTCTTCTCCAAATTTCAATTATTTCTTCTTCTTCTTCTTCAATCTAAAACTCTAATTCACTCCACCAAAACTCACGATCATTATCAATATCATTATTTATTTATTTTTTTATTATATTGTTACTTGCAAGTAGAAGAAAGTTTGAATAAAATCAAACAATGGATGAGACGAATAATCAAAACAGTTTTTTTGAAGCAACTCATCAAAGATGATGTAAGTATTCACATAAATATCAAAATATAATTATTGATTTCTATTTTTTTTTTTTTTACATAAAAGCGAATACTTGTTTTTCGTCATTATTATTCGGACTTTCAGAGCTGACCAAATTAGTGTACAGCTGAACAAAATGAATTTGTTTGATTAAGGAAGTTTGAACACGAAATTTACCTTCTCCTTCTCCTTCACCGTTCTCCTTCACCAGTGCTGGGTTCCCTGATCGTGTCCCCTGTATGTATGTAAATAAAAAAAAAAAAAAGATTTTTCAAAGAGTTTTTCAAAAGTAATTTGAATTTTTTAATTTGTTTTATTTGGGTGTACCTCAAAAGGATTATTTGGAAAAAAAAAAGATATACTAAAAATAAATTATAATCTTAACTAATTTAATAAAATGTATTGAAAAATTAGGCTCACTGAAACATTTTTTTGAATGTAAATAAAATTCCCCCAAAGCCTCAAGCGTGGTAAGTGGCCCAATAATTATTCCATCACTCTACACCAGTTGAAGGGAAAAAGAAAAAATTAAAAAATAATCCAATTGCATCATTATTATTATTTGACTAACCTGATTACATAGTTTTATTCAAGGCAAAAAAATAGGAAAATTTACAATTAAGTGGAATAGTGAAAAAATAATTATGCTATAAATAAAAAATAATTATGAAATTCTAACGCACACGAAATACTTACACCAAATATAAGAATAGACTTGCACTATATATATAGAAAATTTGCACCATCATACAAATGAAAGTATTTTCCACTGAAATGTAGTTTCTTCAAAAATAAATAAATAAATTATGATATATCTTTAAAAATGGAACCAATTTCTTGAACCAAATGATATATCTCAACGTGAGCGAGTCACTGGTCCTTAATTGGTTGAGCTTGGCCCATCTAAATGATTCTTTTATGGAAAAATTATTAAGAAGCCTTTTTTGAAAAATGTGTAGTTTATTTAGTCCCATAACGTTTTGTTTATATTCAAAAGTTTTATAACATTATTCTTTTTCTTTACCTCTTTTGCTCTTTGTGATTTCCGGCGATCGTTGACAGGTAATCATATCTTGCTTCTTCTCTTTCTCTTTCCGATATATAGTCACCGGCGACCGACAACTACCATCGATTAGGATTCATCGGCAACCACCGACTGCCAACTCCTTACTTCACCCTCACCAACAGTAAAGAAGATTTATTTCTGACGAAGAAGATGAGTAAATCTACTTAAATCTGATGTAGATCTACATCAGATCTGAGTAGATCTATATCAGATTTTGCTAGATCTAAACAAAAAATAGTTGTTAGAGTACAATCCTCTCTCTATATTCGCCTTTCTCCTTCGATCTCTTATTTTTTTCTTCATTTTCTCTGCTATACATTTTTCTTTTTCTGTTCTAATGGAGAAAATTTTCAAATTCTAAACAAGTTGTTTTTGAGTCTTAGTTACAGGCGGTGAAAACTATAAAATTTTACAGTTTCAAATTTTTTTGGTGCTAGAATGAATCGTGGTATAAAACTGTAAAATTTTGCAGTTTCATAACATTCTTTAAAATTGTAAAATTTTACAGTTTCATAATATGTTTTTTAGTTTGATTAATAAGGATAAATGCTTAATATATTTTTGCTTTGAAACTGTAACATTTTACAGTTTTAAAAATTACTTTTCAGTTTGATCAATATTGGAGATTATTTGCTTAAACTTTACAAAAATTGAAAAATAGCATATGTTTTTCCCATTGTTGTTGGTTTTTGTCGTTTCATTTTTTTTTTCTTTTAGTTTTATCAATATTTAGCACATTTTATTATGTTTTTTCGCTCTAATTTCTCCATCTATTCTTTTTTTTTTCCTGACAATATTCTAGACATTCTGGTGAGTCTCCAATGATATTCTTAACGTCCAGTGAACGTTTTGAATATTCCGGTGACTTCTATTAACGTTCTTAACACTTCGGTGAACTTCCGGCGATACTCCGGCGACTTCCCGGTGATGTTGAACATTCCGACGAGTCTCCAGTGACCGTTTGACGGAAGTCTGATGGTAGTATGATGTAACAGTGTCTGTAAATTAACAAAAAAAAAAAGGATTTTTTTGTCATAATTAAAAATATATAGGACTAATTGGTGCAAGTGTTTTGTTTGAGAATTAGATAGGTTTTGAACTTTGTATATGAGACTTATTGGTAAGTTCTCCTTGTTTTATCATGTGTGGGTATGCACGGATTGGTTTGGTTTAATTTATGCCAAGTTTGGCAAGTTGAAAAAAAGTCAAAAAGTTACTCAAAAAGTTAAAAAGTTATCACTATTCACCAAAAGTCAGAAAGTACGGCTGCACAACTCTCAATCTTAATTTTCCCTTACACACTAATTTATACAATTTTTTAATACACATTTTTCTATAAAAAGTCAAAAAGTTAACCTAAACAATCATATTTTTTTCTTCAACTTTTTAGTCTAAAAAGTCAAAAAGTGCACTTATTTAGTGCATTCCAAACAACCCCTTAGTATCTATATTATTATATTAAGTGTGGCGGTATTACATATACCAATTAATGTACTAACTAATGTATCAATACTAATTATGATATTATTATTGATTTCACTCACTATACAAATTACAATTACTAAAAACCTCTTAAATTATGTTACATCATTAATTAATACACTAATTAATACATTAATTAATGCATATAATATTATTCTATTAAGTGAGGTCCTATCTAATTTGTTAAAACTTTTGTTACGAGGCATTTAAATAAAAAAAAAAACCTATACTCTACAATAACTTTCCACTCAACCACATTCTCCACATAAATATTCTACAATAACTTCTTGGTTCTCTAATAACTTTCTTTTATCATTTTTTTATTTTTTTTATTTTTTATTTTCTTCCTCTATTTCTACAATGTTTTTCTCTTTTAAAGAACATATAAAAATGTTTGATTCAATTATGGCAAATGAATTACAAATCAATGGAAGACTATCTTTTATTTATTTTTATTTTTTTATGGTAAGTAATTTAAGAATTTTCAATTTTTATATTTTCTATGACTGAAACTTTTATTTATTTGTTTTTTTTTGGGTTATAAATTTTGTTTTGTTTGGTTTTGTTTTTCCTTCCCCCCCCCCCCCTTTACACTCATTCTATTACATGATTTTTTTATTTTTTATTTTAACTTTTTGATTTTTCAAAGAATGCGATTGAGTTTATTGAAGATACAAAAATGGATTAAAGAAAAACAAGAAATTGAGGAAGAAAGAGATGTAATAGAAGAAAAACAATTATTAGGTTTAGAGATTGAGAGAGATGTTTTGGGAGCCAAAATTTGGAGGTTTTGATTGGGTTTGCCGAGAAAGTACAAAAGCAAAGTGCAGACTCATACAAGAGTTGGTCATTTGATGAGTCATTATGCAGAATTTATATTTATAGAATTTGTATTCTTATTTTTTTTTCCAGGTTGCTGTACACAAATTTATACAAAATTTTTTTTCAAAGGTTGTCTTACATCTTATATACAGGATTTTTTTTTTCTTTTTCCAGATTATTTTACGACTTTGTGTTGTTCAAAAGAAATAACTTTTCAAGTAATTACTTATTTTTTGTTTCTTTTTGACTATAAGTGATCTAAGAGTGTTGGATTTTTTTTATTTTTTATCTTTATATATAAAAATTCTCAATGACTAAGGCTTTTGTTTGTTTGTTTTGTTTTGTTTTTTTTTTTTTTTAAATTTTGTATAAATTCTGTAATTCTTTAATAGATTTTATTTCTTCATTATGTTCTTTGCAAAAAAATATTTAAAAAAAAACTCCATTTTCATTTTCTTCATTATGTTGATTGGAAAAAAAAAATGTACAGATTTTGTGTATATATTATTCTTGTGAGTATAGTTTTATGTGTAAAGCATCTAACTTATATGTGCACAAAATCCATAAACAAATAAAATACAAACTTTTTAAATTATATAGATTATCATTCTATTTATAATTTATTTATTTTTTTTGGGAACATTGATTTAACAGGTTAACAGAGAAGTCAGAAAAATAAAACAAAAAAAGGAATGATTTTCCAAACTTTTCAAAGAAAAATTGCGTGGGTTTGTTTGGAAAGTAAGTTGACTTTTTAGTTTTTTGAATTTTTTTGACTATTTTAACATGGGGTTAAAAAGCTTTGGTTGGGAAAGGCTTTTGGCTTTTTTGGCTTTTTTGTGAGAGAAAGATTGCAATGATTATGGGTAAAATGTAATGTTTTGTCTTATTGAGCTAAAAAACCTATTTTATTTTTTTGTGACTATTTTAGCCAAAAAAGCCTGGCTTTTTTCTTCCCAAACCAAGGCAGAAACAAAGAACGGGCATGTTCTTAAACATTTTTTGAAACATAATAATAATAATAATAATAATAATAATAATAATAATAAACAAAATTCTCTTAATTCTTGGATAGCTGAGAATAGTAAGTTAAAAATATATTCTGAAAGTTTACTTATTTAAAAAAAAAAAAAAAGAATGAGGAAGAAATAAATATTTAGATTTTTTTTTTTTTTGAATTTCAATGTTTGATAGGATATATATACACGCTCATATATATTTTGAAAGTTACTTATTTTAGGGGGTGGGGGGAAATAAGAAGAAGAAGAAGAAGGAAAAATAAATAGATATTCAAAAAAAAAATTCAACTTCAAGGTTTGATATGATATATATATACACACACATATATATTTTTGCATTATCTTCGAGTTTTATAGGATATATATTCACACTCATATATTTTTGCATTATTTTTGATTTTTTTTTTGAGTTTTTAATTAATTAAATTTTTTTTCATGTTTATTAAATCTCTTTGATTGCAAATGTTTAGTCTTTGAATTTGTGTTTAATTATTTATATATTCATTTTTTAAAATTTATATTCAGTTAAGAATATTGAATTTAGTCAAAATTATTTTATATTCAATTTGTTTTTTTTAATTTATATATTCAATCTTTTTAATGCACTATTTTAAACTTATATTTATTTTATAAGTTTACACACGCATTGCATGTGGCCGGCCGTTAGTAAAATTTAAAATCAATCCAATCATGATCGATTATAAATTTTTAGATCCAAAATTATACCAATTATGCATTAAAACCAATCCAACTCAACCTAATGTGGGTTAATTCGGGTTGAAACCACGGTTTCACTATATTAAAAATAAGTAAATTAATTAATAATAAATAATTAAAATAAATAAAATTTTATCATTTAAATATAATACAAACAAAGAGCAAAATATTGTTTAATGCAAATCAATACAAATTAAATCCAACTCAAACTTAAATATAATCAATACAAATTAAATCCATTAATACAATCAATACAAATTAAATTAACTATGAAATCTGACTTAAACCTCTAATATTTCTTTCGTTTACCTAATAATTTTTGTATATGAAAAATTATTAGGTGTAATCAAGTTCATTATACTAGAGCAATTAAGTAAAAACATGTCAATATAAATAAAATTTTAATATATATATGTTGGAACAATCTTCTGTGTAAATAAAATAACTTGAAATAAATTCAAACAAAATAAATAAATAACATACCAGATTTATTTATGGAACCGAATTAAAATTAAGACCAAGTCGAATGTGTGACACTCTGTCCTTAAGACAGATTCGCCCCGCTACGGTACTTACGGTTGAGTGGCGTCTATCTCCACTACAAGAAATGTCACGTTTAGCTACCAAAATATTGGTAGCCAAAAGTCACTTATTTAGTCGCCAAAAGTTTTAGCGACCAAAATTTTTCGTCGCTAATCTCGTCGCCCTTACTCTGTCGGCGATAGTATTGGCGACTAAAATTTTTTTGGTCGCCGAAAGTGTACACATTTGGCTACTAATGTTGGTTTAGTCGGCAAAAGGTCACTTTTAGCTACTAAAAAATTGGTAGCCGAATGTACACATTTGGCTACTAATCTTAATTTAGTCGCCAAAAGGTCTGTTTTGGCCACTAAAATATTAGTAGCCAATAGTTTATTTCTCTCATTCTCAGATTTTTTAGCTACTAAAAAATTAGTAGCCGAAAGTACACATTTGGCTACTAATCTTAATTTAGTCGCCAAAAGGTCTGTTTTGGCCACTAAAATATTAGTAGCCAATAGTTTATTTCTTTCATTCTCAAATTTTTTAGCTACTAAATTATTAGTAGCCAAAACTCTTGATTACCTATTTGGCTACCAAAACATTTGGTAGCTAAATGCTTTAACGTGTTTTTTTTTTTTTTTTTTCCTAAACAACCTTTATTCATTATTAATACAACCTGTACCCTGTATGGACAATATAATCCATCAACACAAAATAAGTTATGAAACATTTAACCACGTGCACACATTTCAATTCCAACCATCCACATAATTAATATTGAACGTCCAATTACACACACATATATATATATATATATATATATATATTACAAATTCCATAACAACCAAGTCTAATCCAACGTCAATATTTTAATTCCATACATAATACATGAATAACCAAATTAATTGTACACCTACAACTTCTGTACCATTCAGCAGATTCCTTAATCAAATGATCCTTTGAGGACAAACATTCATTTAAAAAGTTTTTGCTTGACAGAGATTGCTGAATCAAAGAACCAGCATTACTTCCCAAAGTATCTGCTAGATCTCCAAGGACCCCATTGGCAGTTTTCATCAGAACATCATCCCTGAGAGTAAATAGACATGACAGATAGAGTTAGAAAAAATAAATCAAGCAACTAAAACCAGGTATTACAATGGCTGGGAAATTAAGACATGAAACTTAGTAAGGAATACAAGTCTGCAGTATATGGTGTACTGGTTATATTATAGATCAAATGGGCGAAGTCTTTATAGTACCAAATAAATGATCACACATTCATGGAATTGAAATAGAAGACAATTACACTAAGTTAGCATGAAGAAATGAAAGCCCAAGGAAAATTAAATCAACCAGAAAATGAATAAATCATCAACTATTCCTCTTATTTTATGTTTGTAAACTACATTACTCGCTTCCATTTCTGTTAATATTTACCATCTGTATCTATAGCATAATCTACAAATACTAGCTCCAAGAGGTAATGATCATTTAAGTGTCATGATCCATCATCCTCTCTCATAGAACTTTCCAGTAATGCGAATTGAGGTCTTTCCACTTAAACGCGTCTACAATGCAATTCATCCCCGAAATTATAACAATGATAAAACAAAGTTAATAATTAATAGGAAACAAAATTAGCATCCTTATTTCAATAAACCGCTCATTGAGATCATAAATAATGTTGAAGCAACCAATGTTGAATAAACCGCTCATTGAGATCATAATTAAAGTTAATAATCTGTGACATCATATGGAAGATGCTCATTGAGATCACTATGGTCAACGAGGCCGATTCAGATGAATTTATCTGAGAGAAAACTTAAGAAACCAAAGACTGTCTTCGATTTGAATTTGAAACTAATACAAAGGGCAAGTTATAAACCCGTTGAAAAAACTAATACCTATTACTTACTTGGTCCCAAAGGTTAAAACCAACCAATGCAAAAGGCGTGATGATTTCGCCCACGTCATTATAAGTCCGATATATGTGCAACGGTTTGCAATTCCAGTTAAAATCATTAAGTGTGTATTTGTGGACATTGGAACTAGTTAATAAAAAAGGGAAATGAAGCCTGCAAAGTTAATCATTAAGTGTGTATTTCGTCCACGAGTTTTAACTTTTCAAAGAAACTGCTTTCCAAGTTGTCAAATCATCATAGCTCATCTTGTGTATACCAAATAAATATTCAATATGCCACAAATGTTAGTTCCAATAACCAAACAAATGCATATAATGGGAGATGAGAGAGAGTCACTTTTGCTTTGATCTGATATTTTTTTCTAGATGTGGTAGAAATATCACCTCTTCGAACTTTCATGCTGGATTTCTTGGCTTTTGATTTGGAGGTGCCTAAAGAATAAAATATTATTAAAGAATTTGAATTTTCAAAGTAACAAACAAGTACACTCATATAAGTATAGCTAGAGCTTTATCTACCTCTTAGATGAATGGCAGTCATAGGTGATTGAACTTCATTTTCACATGGGTCCAACTCTGTCACCTCACTGGAAGCCTGAGAATGTTCATCCAACTCAACTTTGGACTTTGATAC
The DNA here is from genome assembly GCA_025200525.1 of Camellia lanceoleosa. Classification (NCBI taxonomy): domain Eukaryota; kingdom Viridiplantae; phylum Streptophyta; class Magnoliopsida; order Ericales; family Theaceae; genus Camellia; species Camellia lanceoleosa. Next base: position 56,635,554 of record CM045758.1, on the reverse strand, counting down.
ATCGTGTGAGGACTGATCCATCCCTTCCACAGATGGATCACTGACATCGGCATCTGTTTCATCTTCAGGAAGAAAAGAAAAGAAAAGAAAAAATAAAATTCAAAAGAAGAAAGACATACTCAAGTGAAGAAATTGATTCTGGCATGGATTTTGTGCGCCTACCTTCAACAATATCAGACTCTGCGCTCTCCTCCCCATTTTTAGCCACTATAAAATTTTCTCCTCAAACTCCTCAATACATGATTTCATTTCTGGTTTAGCAAACTTCTTTGCCTGATTTAAATGAGGTTTAAGAGCAAACATATTGTCAAAACATTCAATTTATAACTCAAATTGATAAAACCTCCCACAAGTAACATAATTCAATACCTTGTTGACGATATTCCTGAAGTTTTCCATCACAGAATCTTCAAATAGGACATGTTCATATGTTTTGAATAACTCCATCAGCTTCTTCACGCCCTTTTCAGTGAATGTCAGCTGAGAGAGGCAATAGGATATATATTCCCATTGCCTAGTATCTGAACCCCAAAAATAAAAAAATAAAAAAGTGATCAAGAACTACTTTTAACCAGTAGCATTTTTAGAAACAAAAAAACAGCTGGAAATTTAACTAAATTCCTTTAGTCTAACAACAATCAATAGGCATCAAATTAAAGGGCATCAGTTTTTTTACAAGAAAAAACAAGAAAATTAAAACATTGTAAACATGCATACTTGTGACCCCACTAAAACAGTTGCAAAGCTTCTCAACGAGAGACTCCATTTGTTTGTCCCGAAAATAATTTAGAAGAAATTAGGTGGAATTGTGATCAAAAAAATAATTTGTCACTAAAACTAAGTCAAAACCCCATACCTTCTTGATGGAACCAATTAAAAAGCGCATGATGTTGCAGAAAGACTCTCTCTTCAAGTTCTCATTGGATAATTTTCCAAGAATATCCGGAAGTAAATTATATATTGGAACTGCAAAGTTTTCAATTTCTCTCTTCAAGTTCTCTTCAAGTTCTCACGAAATACACACAGTTAAAATCATTAAGCTGCAAAGTTTTCACAAAAGTTTCAACCATTAAGTGTGTATTTGTGGACATTGGAACTAGTTACTAATAAGCCAACATCAAAAACAAAGATAAATGGCAAATGTAAATACTAATATTATTCATAACCAAATTCAACTCTCACAAAGTTTTCAATTCCCAAAATTTTGGGTGAGCTCCCACTGCCGAAAATTCAGAAATATAACAAAAGGGAAATGAAAAAATTGAATGTATATTTAGTGGAGACAGAAATTGGGTGCAAGTATAATATGTGAGGGGTTCAATGATTTTCCACTATTGATTTTTCGTAGGCATTTCATCGAACAACTGATGGGCATAGAAAAACAATACAAATAACACAAAGGTTATCAATGTCAACAATGGTGAAGGTGAGAGAGAGAGAGAGAGAGAGAGAGTGATGCATTACCTTCAAATTCAATGATTGGCCTTCAATTTCGGCTTGCAACGTTGGCTCGAACCTGAGAAGGAGAGTGGAGAAAGGCTACCCGGCAGAGGCGTCTTGAGGCGTGATGGCGGTGATGCCTGCATCTGACGCCGACGGAGACAGAGGAGAGAGAGAGATGGAGGAGGCGAGGCGTGAGAGAATGAGAAAGAGGAGAGAGTCGAGAGTGAGAGACATAAAAATGAAAACCCAAAGTTTCCTCCCAAGTTTTCTGTTTCCTCCAAGTCTGAAACAATGTTTAAAAATTTTAATTATAATCGGACTAATATTTAGTCGGAAAAGTAAAAATAATAAAAAATATATATAAAAATAGGCATTAAAATAAAAAAGAAAAAAATATATATATGTAACAAATATAAGGAATAAAAGTAACAAATATATTAAAATTATATTTAAATCAAAATATAAGTAATAAAATTATAAATTACAAATATTAAATTATCTTAAATATTTGTCATAATATTTTTTTTACTGAAAAATATAATAATATATTTAAAAATTTTATATTCTTATTATATATATATATATATATATATAAAATAAGAAAGAAAAGAAAGAAAGAAAGAAAATTAAAAATAAAAGAAGGAAAAAAAAATTTAAATATTCTGAGCCAGCTCAACCCGTGTTTTTTTAGTCGCCAATTACTTTTATAAATCCCTCAAATTTAAATTAGAAATGTCTCCCTCCAAATTTAAATTAACAATAGTGTTTGATTATTGTTAACCGTGTATAATGTAAAAATAATTTTAAAAAGTTGAAAAAATTAATTATTAAAAAATTAAGGAAAAATTTAAAATCTGAAATAATATCAATAAGTCTTACAAATAATTGGGATGTGTTGTCTTTTATTTGTACTGGTAATAATATTGAAAAATTTATTGAAATGATAAATAATTGGGATATTTTGTCTTTTATTTGTGAATTTTGATTTATTCTTAATTTATTAGTGTTATTGAAATATGATGATGTAAAAAGTATAAATAGTTTAATCAAAAGATTCATCTCAAAATAATAGTCTATTTTCATAATTTAATTTCTTTTTATAATACAATTATTACATTTTAAAAATATTAATTTATCAAAATTACCTTTTGATAGTATATGTTTTTAGAAATATCAATTGTCATAATTGTAAATTTTTTATTATTAATGGATTTAAAAAAAGGACAAAATAAGAAATTCATATTATTTTGATAAATTAATAAAATAAAAATATAAATATAAATATAAATATAAATGTAAATAATTAATTTTTTTTATTTACATTCGGCTACCAAACATTTAGTAGCCGAAAGTGGGTCTTTAGCGACTAAAAGAACTTTGGTCACGAAAGTTGAGATTTGCCGACCAAACCTTTGGTCGGGGAAGATTAAAAATTAATTTTTTTTATTTACATTCGGCTACCAAACATTTAGTAGCCGAAAGTGGGTCTTTAGCGACTAAAAGAACTTTGGTCGCCGAAAGTTGACATTTGGCAACCAAAACTTTGGTCGGGAAAGATTAAAAATTAATTTTTTTTATTTGCATTCGGCTACCAAACATTTAGTAGCCGAAAGTGTGTCTTTAGCTACTAAAGTTTTTTTTAGTCGCCAATTGTGATATTTTTAGCTACTAAATAATTTTGTAGTCGCCAATTGTAATATCTTTAGCTACTAAATTTTTTTTAGTAGCCAATAATCAACATTTCCCTACTAAAAAAAATTAGTAGCTAAAAAGTTGACTTTTGCCGACTAAAATTATTTTTGGTAGCCAATTCCCACACTTTTGGCGACTAAATTAGTTTTGGTAGCTAAAAGTGGTCGGCAAAAATGCATTTTCTTGTAGTGCTCCCAGGATACAATGATCTTCACAAATTGTAGTAGTACTCCAAACAATTTGTTCGGCGAACCAAACCTATGTTCTAACTCTCTGAATTTTATTCCTAAAATTATAAATGAAGAATAATGCACTAAGAAAATCTAGACAGCAAAGAGACTATTTTCTCAGATCTGAAATTAGATCACAAAGACTCAATTTTCCAGAATGAATTTCGGGTGGAAAGAATACGGATTTTTCTGGAATCATGGCAAAAAATATATATAGGCAAAATCCTTAGCCCCGAAAAGGTGCAAACATAAGTGAACCGATGCACTATTTAAATCAATCAAATTGTCTGAGCGTTGGCACCAACAAAACCAATGTTCAAATAATTTGAAAAGTTGACCGTTACTTTTATTAATTAAACTATAAGAATATATATATATATATATATATATTAAACAAATTGAATAGTTTAATAAATAAAGTAAGAGGTACAAATTTTAAGAAATCACTTAGGAACCCAAAATTTGAATTTAGAATTAAATTAAATTCCACCAATTACAAACTTTAGGAAACCACTTAGGAACCCAAATTTGAATTAAGAATTAAATTAAATTCCCACAATAATTTTTTATTGAAAAAATTCAAATGAATTTTGTCTAAAAAATTAATGTTAAACCTGAAAACGATGTCAATTTCCCATTTACTCATAAATGGTTTTGACGTTCCGTCTTCACCGTGTGACTTGTCACGCGGCAAGGAACATTTCACCTCTTCGGACCCACCTCAAAAGACGTTTTGGGGTCCACCCAAATTGGGTTAAAAAATATGCCTATATAAAACCATTTTCCAACAATCCCCCACATGAATGGAATTTGACGGAGAGAAAATGCAACAACATGATCTAATTACAGAGAGTACAGAAATTGAAAATATTCTGCAAAGGATAGGTAGCTTTTGGCTTTGAACCTTCCCTTGTGAGACACTATCGGATTTACTAGCTAAACAGTGAACATGATGTCTTGAACTGTTCAAATTGCTTGTGTAAACCAAGACAATAGAACTCACACAAGATATTCTCGCATACGCTTTAGTTCTCACTATTGTGTTCATTTTGGCCCTGAACAACCTGGTCTTCATGAGTGCTCTAGAGAATTGTAGCCCTTCACAAATCTCACAGAACCGGCCCAGTTCACACTCACATAGGTGATTCTTATGAAGAGTATCCTGCCATACTCCACTAGGTTTACCTAGATATAAAAATCATTAAAAGTTTTAATTAACCTTAAACGCTGCAGACATCACTATTTCATCAAAGAAATGGGTAGGAGTTAGACTCCCCAGTGATCCTTCTGAGTCATTCACAACTCGGTTGTCCCTTTGAACCTAGATCTTGGGATCTCCAGTCAACTAGGTTGGGTTGCCGTTGTGGTAACTCTTATTTAATAGGCTTTAGTCCCATTTCCCTCGATGAATTCTCAACTAACTCTCTTCTTAACCCTTTGGTTAGTGGATCTGCTATGTTGTCTTTAGACTTAACATATTCTATGGAAATAATTCCATTAGAGAGTAGTTGTCTTACGGTATTATGTCGACGACGAATGTGTCGTGACTTACCGTTATACATATGACTCATGCTCTACCTATAGTCGATTGACTATCGCAATGTATGCATATAGCGTGCACCGGTTTTGGCCAAATTGGAATATCTTCAAGGAAGTGGCGGCCATTCGCCTCTTCTGACTTTGTCTAACGCTATGAATTCAGATTCCATAGTAGACCTAGCAATACAAGTCTGTTTGGAAGATTTCCAAGATACAGCCGCCCCACCAAGAGTAAAAACATACCCACTGGTGGACTTCGAGTCTCTAGTATCTAATATCCAATTTGTATCACAGTATCCTTCAAGTATTGCTGGATATCTAGTATAATGAAGCCCAATGTTACGAGTAAATCGGAGATATCTAAGAACCCTTATAATTGCTTTCCAGTGTTCTACTCCCGGTTTACTCGTATATCTACTTAATTTACTTACTGCATAAGTTATATCTGGGCGAGTGCAGTTCATCAAGTACATTAAGCTTCCAATAATTTGGGCATACTCTAATTGAGAAATACTTTCCTGTATATTCTTAGAAAGATACAAATTAACATCTACAGGAGTTCTAGCAAGATGATCATTATCTTTGCTGAATTTGTCAAGTCTTTTGAGGTGGATCCGAAGAGGTGACGTGTTCCTTACCGCGTGACAAGTCACATGGTGAAGACGGAACGTCAAAACCATTTATGAGTGAATGGGAAATTGACATTGTTTTCAGGTTTAACATTAATTTTTTAGACAAAATTCATTTGAATTTTTTCAATAAAAAAATTATTGTGGGAATTTAATTTAATTCTAAATTCAAATTTTGGGTTCCTAAGTGGTTTTCTGAAATTTGTAATTGTGAGAATTTAATTTAATTCTAAATTTAAGTTTTAGGTTCCTAAAATTTATACCTCTTCATTTATTTATTTAAACTATTTCTATAGTTTAATATATATATATATATATTATAAATAAATAGGCTCGATTCTTGTGTTTGTTCGGTTTAGGTAAGGACTAAATCATAAAGTTACCCAATTTTATTGGTTTAATGATATGAAAACCCAAAACCAAATTAATACACTCAAAAACCAATCCAATCCAATCCAATCCAAAGAAGTCGATTTGATTCGATTATTTGATTCACTAGGTAATTTGAACTGGCTAATGTGCAATGACTCCAATTTTCTTCTCCTATCATTCCATTGAGTCGTTATTGGTTTTCAAATTCAAAATTTGTTTTTGTTTTAGATTTTTTTAATGTTTTTTAATGGATTTTTTTTTTTTCATATCTTGATCTTTTAAAAAAAAAATTAAATACACCTAAAAACTACAATATTTATGATTTTTATAAAAAAAATAAATAAATGGAAAACTGACACATTTTGGTAATTGTTTTTGTGCCTTTTAGTATTTCTTTTAAAAAAAAATCATTACTGTTTAATTTTTAGATGCATCTAGGTGCAATTAATTTTAATCAACAAAATACAAAAAGATAGTTGTCATGTAATAATAATTGATTTCTATGAGATAATAATTAGTTATTTGATTATTATGTTAACATATTTCAATTTTCTTATTTTTGACCTTTCAATTCCCCTAATTACCGGATTAAGGGACCTCTCAAGGCATTTATTTGTAGTCTATACTATATGAACTAATTAATGTATATATTAGTGTACTAACAGATGATGAAGCATCATTTATATGATTTTAGATATCTGTAACATGTATAATAAATGTTGTCAATAATAATATCATAATACTAATTAGTACACTAGTGTATACACTAATTGGTGTATGTAGCACTACCGTTTTTCCAAGATATAATTTTCAATTCTCCAAAATTAATGGACCTCTAAATATATTTATTGAATAATGTTATATGCACCTATTAATATACTAATTAATGTACTAACGATGATGTAATATAATTTTAGAGGTTTTAAATATTTATAATTTGTATAATGGGTGGGTCATAATTTTGAAGTAATAATATCGTAATATATGTTGGTATACTAATTGGTATACTAATTGATACATATAGTACCACCGATATTTATTTGGAGTCCATTTTTTCAAGCTATAATTTTCCGGTAGTGCTACATTCACGAATTAGTATATCAATTAGTATACCAATATATATTATGACACTATTACTAACCCCACCCATTATATAAATTACAAATATCTAAAATCTCTAAAATTATACTATATTATCTATTAATACATTAATTAATATATCAATTAATGCATATAATATTATTCTTAATTTTCAATTCGCCCAATTAATGGACCTCTCAAGGCAATTATTTGGAGTCCAATTTTGCAAGCGTTTCAATTCTCCTAATCAATGGACCTCTCAAGGCATTTATTTAGAGTCCATTTTTTCAAGCCATAATTTTCCAGCACTGATCTTGTATTTTTTATCCTAACAAAATACGTCAATAAATTATACAATCTAAGAATTTAAATTTAAATTGAAATAAATTGACGTTGAAACTACATATCATCAAATAACATAAATTTAAACTTCACTTTAAAAATAGACCTTTTAATTATTACAACAAAATCTTTTCTTTTTTTTTTTAATAAGATTTTTCTCCAACCCATCAGGTAGGAATTCCTACAACCTAACAGATGTGGCAACTGATGATTCTGCCGCATCTTACACAAATCAAACTCAACTAATTAATGTTCAATTGGGAAGCAACTTTAGTGTAAATTATGCCATCAATGTTAACACAAATGTTAGGAAAAAGGAATCTGTATATTTTAGGTAACTTTTATATCTTTCAAAATTAAATTCAGTCTAAAACTAAATGTGCCTACTAAATATCACACTAGATAGATCAAAACTCCGCACCTGATTAGACTATCCAGGAACTAAGGCCCTACAACAGAGAGCATCGTTAGAGCTACCCGACCGGGGTTGACCGGATAACCCCTTCGGTGTGGGAGTAAGTAGATGGAAAAGATGGGAGACTCTCTCTAGGTGTAGAGAGAGGGAATGTATAATGAATTCTGTTGTGTTTAAGTGAGTATAGTTTAACTCAACTTAGTTGCCTTCAATGTGAAGTGAATAGAGTTTATATAGAACACCTTACTTACTGCCCAAGATGGTTTCATGAAACTTTGGTGCTGTTAGGCTCCCTTTAACATTGCTCAAGGTAGGGGACCATCAGGTAGTTGACAATGAATGCATATACTCATTGTAACCATGCTTATAACATATCACATTCCCTTGATCAACTGTTTTTGTGATTCTAGGGAGAGGGGACCAACTAAGGTGGCAGCCAGCACATGCATGCTTTCATAGCTTCCACATTTCTCTAAGAGGTTCACTCAGTTCGGTACCGTTGTGCCCCAGCTTGGCCTTTCACAAGACTGTTCATAGAGATGGCCTGGCCTATTTAGATATCTTTGTGTGGGCTTGACCCACTTTGGTTTCTAATGATAGGTTCCGTCCATCAGTTCGGTTCAAAGATTAAGCCCTACAGCTCGGCCCCGCCCAGCATCGCGGCTGGACTGGCCTTTCCACTGCGAGTTGGGCCCAAGTGCTTGAGGACTTGGGTAGGCTGTGTGTTATGGAGATGGGCTCAGTTGGCTGGTCCACGCATTTGTCTGACCCACTTGGACTTGGGTTTAATGGATTGGGCTAGTCCAAGGCTTGGATCTGACTCGTTTATATTCTGTTCTTTCATTTGCCCCCTAGCTCGCTTTACGGTTCCCCTTGGGGGGAGCTATTGTCCAATACCCCAACAGTCGTGTCACTTTGGATTTGCTCTAGCTGGGCCTTGGCGGCGATTCAATCTGTACGCATACACTTCTGCATGCGTCCTTTCACTAGGACACGTGGCACTGGTGGGCAGAGACAATACGTCGAATCCATACAAAGAGACATGATTTGGTACCATCACGCCGTTCGGGGAAAATAAATACCCTAAAGCTGCTACCTCAACCTCTTTATCTGCTTTGAGTTTTCAAATCCCCAAAACCTTTTCACTCTCTCTTGCTAGTTTTTTGGTGCTTTGCCCAAACACTTGCCATCGCTATTGAGGGTTACAAATGCTGCCACTTTCGTTCCAGTTTCAAGAACCTTCGCTCCTTACTATTTCTTCATCGAATCCCTATAAGTTTTCTTGAAACTCCTCTTTTCTCTTGGTTTTCTATTTATGTCACCATTGTTGGCCCTTGTGCCACCGTTTTCGATGACTAGTGCTATTTCTCTGTTTCTTGCTTAGTTCAATTTGACCCTTACCCTTCTAGGTCTAGACAATTGGAAAATTCTGTGCATTGGTGGATACCCCTGAGGCGATGGCCCTGTTCTGTCATGACTACGACATCTCTGATGATCTTACTCTCATGTTGGCTAAGGTCGATGCCAAGTGTATGGGTACAAAAACACTGTTGCATTCCCTGTTGCTGTTATCGTCAAATGAGGGATTCGGTTCCCTATGGAACCGGAGTCTGTCGCTTTCTGCACCAACTCCAACTTACCCCAATACAAGTATCTGTAAACCTGTTCTGAGTCATTTGCGGTGTCTGTGCTTTGAATAGACGGTTGGCCTGAATTTGGACATCTAGAATATCTTGGGTTGTTATACCCTTTCTCACAACAAAGACCACAGTACATATTACCTTTGTGTGCATTCTGCTAACTGTCACCGTGTCACTGGTTTGCCCAACTCCGACAAGCACAATGATGATTTCTTGCAAGTTGGTGGGAATTGGGAGTTCCTTGCTGAAACTGAGTTCAAATCTGAGAGGATGCCCCAAAAAGATGGCTACCCAAGTCTGAATCTTGTGCTCTACTTATTTTTGCACTTTTGTTTTGTCCGAATGCTGTGTTAATGTTGTTCCCCATTTCTGCAGAAGCTTCCCGTTACCAACGTAGACCAAACCGTGAGAATATTGAAGCGATCAAGGCCTTTTTGAGGTACAAAAAGAGGTTTGCCCCTGAACTATTGGACTGCCAAGCAACTTACCGAACCACAATCCTGAAAAAATAAAAGCTTGCTGCATCCCTTCCTGATTTCGATATTAAGACTAACACACCTCCTGCCACTCTAGTCACAAATCGCCGCCTCGGCCAAAGTTTATATATTGAGAGGACTCCTTTTCCTGTCTCCAGTTTCACAGAGAGAGGATCTATGTCCAAGAGAAGGGTGTTGGTGGACCTAGAGATGGAAGCTCTTGGCTCTTCTTATGTCCTGGAGACTCTTTTGGTCAAGGCCGAATCGAAGAGTCTCATGGATGTAAAACTAGAGGTGAGGGCCTGTGGCCCTTTTACCGTTGCTACTGATCCTGTTACCTCAATTGCTGAGAAAGTGAAAAAGAGAAGGAGAAAGATTGGCAAGGCCATAGTTGGCGAGGCTTCTGAGAAGCTTGTTGTGGATGAGTCTTTTGAAAAATGAGAACCACCCATGCTGCATCAGGGTAGGCCCATTTTCACTTCTGATTCAGTTGTTGCTTCTGGAGATTTTACTTTTGATTTGACCAAGACTTTGTTGATGCCGATGGATATGGCAGATCATAACAGACCTCGCAATATCCTAATTCTAAAGGGTACCCTTCAAATGATGACTGCTGCGAGTGCTGCTATATTTCTTTTTTGTGTTCTAATTGGTTTACACTGTTTCCTTTATTTTAATACCTTGTTATTTGCTGTAGTGTATCCAGAGGATGTATTTGTCTATCACCCGAGCTAAAGCGCCGGAGAAGGCCGTGCTAGAGGCCGCCATAAGTGCTGAGAGGTTGACAACAAATTTAAAGGCCGAGAAGAAGGGCCAAAGGACTGCGAAAATAGAGGTGTTTCGCCTGAACAATGTTGTCGCTTCTACTGAAAAGTCAAAAGAGGCTATTATTGGGGTCTAGGCCCAACTTGAGGGGAAAGTAGTTAACCTGGAGGCGGTTATAGCAGTGATGGCTGCTGAGCGTTCAACTTTGGAGGCCAAACACTGACAGCAGGGCTGGGAGCCGCCTATAAGGAAGAGGTGTTGGTATTTTGTAGCAAGCTCTTCTTCAAAGGTTGGTTAAGCGCCCTGGTTGTCGCTCAAGTTCCTGAAGAATCCTCTTTATTTCAAAATGTTCTTGTTCCCTCGAAGTCCTTGGGTTTGAAGATGATTGCCACCCTTGCTACTCTTCTAGCAAAAGTTTCCCCAGAAGCTGACTCTGTAAACAAGACTACGGGGAACAGTGCTACCAATGAAACAGTGAATGTTGAAGGGGGTGGGACCCTAGAGATTGAAGCTGTGGGAGATGTGGTTAAGGAGGCTCCTGTTTCGCAAGAAGTTGAAGCTGTCTTTACTTTTCCTCCCCAAGATGACATGGACAAGATTACATATGCTGTCCCTAAAATCCCTCCTACTGATGAGAGTTAAAGTGGCCTTTTGAAAAGACTTGAAGTTATTTTACATTTTTTGCTTTCTCTTTTTCTTGCTTTCTAGTGTACTGGAGCTCGGTCTTCCTGACGAGTTGTCCTTTTATGCTTGCTAAGACAAATTTTTTTTTTCTTTTTATTGCTGTTTATGAGGCTAGCTGTGCCTTTGGATGATGGAAACCTTTTGTCATTGCAATCTGATGCTTTCTAGTTTTAATGCTTGTGTTGTCTATACTGTTTGCCCCCGGTTGAGCACTGTTGGGACCTCATGGCCGAATAGCTGTTTGGCCTGGTTATTTGATATGTTGCATGGTTGTGCTTGTCCTGTGATCAAAGGAGAGCGTCTTACTTAGGTCTGAGTTGATTCCAAGAAAAATAATTGTTTGCCCCCATTTAGAGCTAAGTAAGATTAGTATTGAAGATCTTGCTCGCTGGCAGAGCTGCTTAAGTCTGTTTTAATTTTAATAACAGGAGTGTATTGGAATGGGACCAAAAGATACAAAGAAGTGATGTCTTACTCAGGTCTAGGTTGGTAAAAAAAAAAAAAAAAAAAAAGATTGTTTGCCCCCTACCTGGAGTTGAGTAAGACTAATGCTGGAAGTGTAGCCCTAAAAGAATTATCCAAGTCTGGTTCAACGCTGTTTGCATACAGCAATACTGAAGTGTTGATATTTTTGTACTTAAGGAATTCTGTGCTTTAAAAAAAATGAATATTTGAAAAAACTTGTTAGTGCGATTTCCACCAAGCAATTCCTTTTGGCTATGTTCCATTTTGGTTACCAAATATAATTCCACAAAGCAATTCCACTTAGCATGTTTGAGTGCAGACCAAAACCAAATTCCGTTCGGTCACTCTGAAACTAAATCTGTTTGGTAAAAACCAAAGCTAAATCTGTTTAGTAAACACCAAAGCTAAGTTTGTTTAGTAAACACCAAAGTTAAGTTCGTTTGGTAAACACCAAAGCTTATCACTTTTTTGTTGCCTTGCCAGGCCTTTGATTATAAAGATAAGTAATAATCTGTTCAGGCCATAAAGCCCGTACAAGTGCTAGAAACAAAAGTTCAAAGAAGTAGGAAGACATTCTCATTAATCAAAAGATAAATACCTTTACACTTAATGGATAATTTTGGGGGTTAATCTATTAATAGTACTTCTTGAAGTTTGCTACATTCTAGGGCCGAGGTGTGGCCTTGCCCTTGAGATCCTCCAAGTAGTATGTTCCATTCCCAGCAACGACTGTAACCTTGTAAGGACCTTCCCAGTTAGGTCCTAACTTCCCTTCACCAGGCACCCTTTTCCTCAAAACCAACTCTCCAGGTGTGAATTGTCTTGGGAGAACTTTCTTGTCAAAACTCTTGATAAGTTGCTGCTAATAAGCTATATGTCTGATTAGTGTCGTTTCTCTTCGGCCTTCTGCCATGTCTAGTGCCTGTGCAATAGCTTCCTCATTATTTTCCTCTTCAAACAATTCCGACCGGATGGTTGGGAGCCCAACTTCTAAAGGAATAACAGCCTCCATTCCGTAGGTCAAAGAGTAGGGTGTTTCCCTTGTTGAGCATTGCGCCATGGTTCGGTAGGGCCACAACACATGGGGTAACTCTTCAACCCACTTCCCTATTGCACTTTCAAGCCATTTTTTTACTTTGTTAATGACGGTTTTGTTGGATGATTCTGCCTGCCCATTGCTCTGTGGGTAGCTCGGAGAGGAATTTTGATATTCAATCTTGAGATTAGTAAAATATAAAACTTTCTGAAAATCTTTTCATCAAACTGCGTTCCATTGTCTGCAATTAGTACCCGTGGGATACCGAAACGGACTACAACATTCCTTATAACAAACTGCTTTGTGTCTACTTCTTTGATACTTACTAGTGCTTCAACTTCCATCTACTTGGTGAAGTAGTCGGTTGCAACGATGAAGAATTGTCTGTTTCTAATCCCCCGTGCCAAAGGTCCAACAATGTCCAAGCCCCACTGAGCGAAAGGCCAGTGGAGCAAACCTCTAACACTTATCACACTTCTCAATGCCACCAGTACCCATGAGTCTTGTTGCATCTGTGGCCACTAGTACCCATAAGTGAGGGCACGGAGCACCAGTGACCTTCCAACAACGTGGCTTCCACAAATCCCATCGTGAATTTCATAGATAACATTCTTGACTAAAGTTGGGTGCACACATAGCAGATTAAGGGCCAAGATAGGAGTGTCGGTATAATTTCCCAGATGGTGAAATCTAAAATCGGGTTGATCTATGTCGAATTTTATTAGCCTCTTTCTTGTCCTTGCGGAGGGTGCCAGATCTTAGAAAAACAAGTATTGGATCCATCCAGCTTGGTTCCAGGCTAGTGCAAAGGATTGGATCTGGAGATACAATGCTCGGTTCTGGCACAAACTCAACCCAAATGTTTTTAGCATCGTGGGTATCTATTAACAAGCCAAGGTAGGCAAGAGCGTCAGCATGACTGTTTCTGTCCCTATTGATCTATTCCACTCATATGGATTGGAATTTCTAAAGCAAATCTCTTGCCTTGTCTACATATATAGCCATTCTTTCATCTATTGCTTCATAAACCCTAGTGAGTTAGTTAATGACCAACTAAGAATCACTAAAAGCCAGGAGTTGATTTGCACTGAAGTGCTCGACACTGTGTAACCCAGCCAGTAGTGCTTTATATTCTGTCTTGTTATTAGAGGTCTTTCACCAAAGCTTCAGAGCTTGCTCTTAGATGAATCCTTCTGGAGATATGAGTATTACCCCTGTCCCTAAGCCTCGGTTATTAGATGACGTCAATGTAGAGCTACCAGATATCACAAATGAAGAGTTTCCATGCTTCTGAAGCACATTGTTTTTCTAGTTTGGTGGTGTGCAACACTTGTACCGAGCTGGAGTTCTGATGTTCGGCGCTTTGGGCAGGGGCAAATTTGGAAACAAAATCCGTCAATACCTAGGCCTTGATTGCTTTTCTGGACTGATACTGAATATCAAACTCACCTAGCTCTACCGTTAATTTCGCTGCTCGGCTTGAGAAATCGGCTCGGCTAAAGACAGATTTGAGGGGGAACTCAGTAAGGACATTGATGGTGTGCCCTTGAAAGTAGTGTTGTAGTTTTCTTAAGGAAACGAGTAGGGTATATGTCAACTTTTCCAATGGCAAATACCACATTTCGACATCTAAGAGAGTCTTACTAACATAGTAAACCAATCTCTGTTCTTTTTCCACTTCACGAATCAGTACAACGCTTACCACATGGTCTAAGACTGCCGAATACAAGTATTATTCTTTCCCGATTTCTGGAGTAGAAAAGAGAGGTGGTGTATTGAGATACTTCTTGAGGTCTTGCAGTACCTCAGTACACTCAAGACCCTATTTGAATGCAGCCTTTTTCCTTAGAAGTTGAAAAAAAGGTTTCATTCGGTCTGAAGACTAGCTAATGAATCGGTTAAATGCTGCTGCCATTCTAGCCAATTTCTGAAGTTCCTTGGCCTTCTTCTGTATCTCTATGTCTTGTATTGCCTTGATTTGGTCCGGATTTGCTTTAATTCCTCTGTGAGTGACCATGTACCCCAAGAACTCCCTTGTTCTCACACCGAAAGCGCATTTCAAGGCATTCAGGCGAAGTTGATGGGTTTTAAGGATGCTGAAAACTTTTCTTAGTTCAGTGAGGTGGTCTACTGCAAGCTTAGTTTTAACCACCAAGTCATTGATAGATGCTTCCATAGTCCGACCGAGCTAATCTTTGTCCGAGTTATCATCCGCTGGTGGCATCACTTTGTAGCAGTAAGTGCCTCTCGGGGTGATAAATGCTGCCTTTTCTTAATTTGGGCCAAACGGAGGTACCTGGTGATAACCGCTCTAAGCATCCAAAAAGCTCATTCGCTCATACCCGGCTGTTGAATCCACAAGCTGATCTATGTGAGGCAAGGAAAAGTTGTCCTTTGGATAAGCTTTGTTGAGACAAGTGAAATCGACACAAACTCTTCGTTTGTAATTCTTCTTTTTTACTATGACTGTATTGGACAACCACTGCGAGGACCGAACCTCCTGAATTGCTTATGCTACTAGGAGCTTATCTACTTCTGTAATCACCGCTTCAATATGCTCAATTGAAGATCTTCTGCTCTTTTGCATGATAGGTCGAGCTGCAGGATTGACATCGAGCTAATGGCAAACAAATTCCAGATCCAACCCAGGAGTATTATATGCGGACCATGTAAATACCTCAATATTTTTCCTCAACAAATCCAGCAACTAAAGTTTCTCATCAGCGCCTAGTGAGGTACCAATAAGAAAGTACTTCTCTGGGTCGCCCTCTTTCACCAAAACTTTCTCCAGATCCTCTATTATCCTCTCGGTTGGGATTCTTTTGACATCTTCCAAGACAAGCTGTTCTGCTATTTCAACCGTCTGAACCTAATTGCAGAGCTGTTTACCCTTCATGGCTGCCATAAAACAATGCTTTGATGCAACTTGGTCTCCCGAGATCTACTCTACTTCGTACTCAGTCGAAAGTGGATAAGCTGATGGTAGGTTGATGGGATTGCTTTCATTTCATGGATCCATGGCCGACCAAGGATGGCATTATAAGGGGATGGAGTGTTTATAACTAAGAATTATATCTGTAGAGTCTTTGTCCCAGCCATTACGGGTAATACTATCCTGCCAAGTGGCCACTCAGGTTGAGGATTAAAGCCAACCAATGGTGCTGTTGCTGGAGTGAGATACTGCTCAAAGAGACTGAGCTTCCTGAATAAATCATAATACGGTATGTCTGCGGCACTACCTTGGTCGACCAGGACTCGTTTCATGTCAAATCGTTTTTTAATTCCCACAGTTATAATTAAAGCATCAATATGTGGATATTGAATATCTTCTAAATCTTTCTTAGTAAATGAAACAGTACATAAGGGAGACTTAGGTGCTGTTCTCACCTTTTTTAGTACTAGACCAACTGACATCACTTGTTGAATCTATACAGCTTTGGCGATTTCCTCCTAGAGTGTCTTTTCTCATTCGTGATCAGCTATGCCATAGATGACATTGATAACCAGTCGAGGTGAATGCTCTACATTTGGTTCTAGTGGGGGATTTCCCTGTTCGGTTACCACTTTGTCTGGATGGATGTATTCTTGGAGGTGCCCAGCAACTACTAAATTCTTTAGGTGTTGTTTCAGTGCTCTGCAGTTCTGAGTCATGTGTCCCCAGTCCTAATGGTAGATACATCTGAGCTTTTGGTTGCGCCGAGCTGGGTTTTCTAGCATCTTTGGCGGCCAAGTAAAGAATGGTTCTCTCTTGATTTTCTTCAAAATACAATAGATAGATTCCTTGAAGACTGTAACAACTGCTTCACGAGATTTAGACTTGTTCACCTCATTTACTATGACTCTTTGGGGCTCTCATCGGTCTATTTTTCGTCGATTTTCCTAGTCTGGCTATTTAGCCGAAGACACTTCGATGGGGATTCGGTCATCTTCGAGGCGAGCGTACTGCTCAATCTTGGCATGTAAATCCTTTAGTGCTGTAGCTGGGCGCTTGGTAAGTGATTGTCTCAACTTGCTTTTCGGCCGTAGACCATGCTTAAAAGACATCACAGCCATTTGATCGCTGTAGATATTTTTCTCTAAGTCATTATACTCTTCCCAGTACCTCCTTGCATAATTATGTAGTGTTTCCTTCTGTTCTTTTCGGAGGCCGAACAAGGTGTTCAGCTCCTTAGGGATTTTGGTGTTAGACACAAATTTGGCCAGGAATTCTTTAGAGAGTTACTTCCAATCGTAGATCGATCTAGCAGGGAGACAATCGAACCATCGGAGTCTGAACTCTCCCAGACTGGATGGGAAGACCTTGCACATCAGTGACTCATCTCAGTTCTACAAAGACATCATCTGCTGATAATGGCTAATGTGCATGAGTGGATCTAATTTCCCGTCATATGGTGTAAATTTTGGTGGAGTAAACTACTTGGGGGTTCTCATAGCTTCAATGTCTGGGAAGAAAGGAGAAGATACGAGCCGATCTAATGCTTGGTGCTCTCTCTAAGGAACAGTACGATCAAGATACTGAGCTTGACGCTCTCGTTGTTGCTTATTTTTTCTGTTCTCGACCAACCAAGTTCGGAGATCCTGAGGAGGATACTTCGTCTGTTGGCTAGTCGTTTTCTGCCTCTTAGCCTTCCTCCGGTGTGAACTACGGGTGTGACTGCTCGTTGCTTGACCTTGCACTGGAATTGGCTGACTTCACTGCCTAAACTCGTTCCTTGGGACCTTCTTCACTGGTGGTTCCAGGGATGGACTTCTCCGGCGTAGACGTGAGAGTTCTGCATCGATCCTTATCTCCACCGGGTTGTCCATCATCTTTTTAAACTATGCTTTCAATTCATGTATCTCTATGCCCATGGAGTCAATGATACGATCTCTATAAACGCTCTCCAACAGAAAATGGTGCAAAGAACCACCAGCAAAGGATTGCCGATGCTTAACAGATTTTGGAGTCTTGTTATTGTTTCTAGTATGCTCCTCCAGAACTATTGGCAATGCTATGCCCTTGTCCTTCGTCTTCTCCATCAGTGGAGTCGATATCGAGGGTGGAATATCCTCAATTCTCATCGTTGGGATTAGAGGCAGAACTCAAAGATGAAGGGTCTACGTTCATTACACAAATTGTGCGTACCGAATATCGCACTAGATGATTGTGAATTGAAGCTCTGCACCTGATTGGACTATCTAGGAGCTAAGGCCTTGTAACAGAGAGCACTGTCAAAGTTGCCTGGCCAGTGTTGGTCGGATAACCCCTCTAGTGTGGAAGTAAGTAGATAGAAAAGATGGAGGACTCTCTCTAGGTGTAGAGAGAGAGAATGTATAATGAATTCAGTTATGTTTAAGTGAGTATAGTTTAACTCAACTTAGTTGCCTTCAAAGTGAAGTGAATAGAGTTTATATAGAACACCTTACTTGTTGCCTAAAATGGTTTCATGAAGTTTTGGTGCTGCCAAGCTCCCTTTAACATTGCTCAAAGTAAGGGACCATCAAGTAGTTGAAAATGAATGCATGTACTTATTGTAATCATGCTTGTAACATATCATATTTCCTTGATCAATTGTTTCCGTGATTCTAGGAGGAATGGACCAGCTGAGGTGGAAGCCTACACATGCATGCTTTCATAGCTTCCACGTTTCTCTGAGAGGTTCCTTCAGCTTCGTACCGTTGTGCCACGGCTCGGTCTTTCACAAGACTACTCATAGAGATGGGCTGACCCATTTAGATATCTTTGTGAGCTCGACTCGCTTTGGTTTCTGATGATGGGTTCAACCCATTAGTTCGGTCCAAAGATTAAGCCCTACAGCTCGACCCAGCCCAACATTGCAACTGGATTGGCCTTTCCACTTCGAGTTAGGCCCAAGTGCTTGAGGGCTTGAGTAAACTGTGTGTTATGGAAATGGCCTTAGTTGGCTAGCTCACGCATGTGTCTGACCCACTGGCCTTGGGTTTAGTGAATTGGACCAGCCCAAGGCTTGGATCCGACCCGTTTATATTCTGCTCCTTCACTAAATATATATTTTTTATTTTTCGAATGAACTCAATCATTCTTGGTCTCTAAAATAAATCCTAACATATTGCGATTATTGAATTGAATATGTTAATTGTTTTGTTCATGCATAACCAGCGAAATGGCAACAATATTTGTCTATTGCTTGGTCTTGATCTTGAAAAACTAGCGTGGTAAATTCTTCAACAATGGTAGGGGGCCTAAATTTTGTGGCTCAAAAGTGGCTTAAATGGCCAAAACGACGTCGTTTTGGCCATTTGAGCCACTTTTGAGCCACAAAATTAGGGCCCCCAAACATTTTTCTAAATTCTTTGCCAAGAAACAAGAACTATAGGCTATACTAGCAATTTGTCTATGTTTCGAATAACATTTATTTTTTTCTTAGTGTGCTTCTTTTCTCTCAAACTTCTCACTATTTTTACATTATAAAATCCAGTTGGATTTTCTAATTAGAGGGTGCTATTGTGCTTTCGTGGACTCACCACAGAGTCCGTATTGATAATCTGAACTGTTCACCATGTAAGGCTCATTGAGTATTTCATTTTTATAAAAAAATCACATTGATTAGATATTAATAGATACTTTATCAAATCATATTTGTTTCCTCAGTTTATTTTAAAAATCATATTTGTTGTTAAAACAAATGTGATATGATTTGATCAAGTAGATATTGATATTTGATCAATGTGATTTTTTATAAGAATAAAGTACTCGACGAATTTTACATATTAAACTGTTCAAATTATCAATATGAGATTCGTGATAAATCTATGAAAGTTCAACAATACCCTCTAATCTAATTTGAACTGAGAAGAACCTACTCCATTATAAAACTAAATACAATGGATTTAATTATAAAAGAAGCACGAATTGAATCAGTTGTTATAATAATAGAGCGGCAATTACAATAGAGTTGGTTTGAAAAGTTAAAATATATTTTTTAGATAGAGATAATTGTAATAAAAAAAAACAAAAATTATTTAAAATAAGTAGGATTCCTATCCTGAAATTTGAGAAGAGTTTTTATTCAATTTAAATATGAATTAATAATTTTAAATTATAGTAATTTTGAATTATATAGGATTGAAAAATATTTTGTGCACACAATTTGTGTGCCCCTAATGCACAAAATTGCCATTTTGGGTAAATTATTATTTTTTTTATTTTTGCCTTGCTTTTTTTTTTTTTTGCCTTGAAATGACAATTTCGGGAGATTCGGGGCATGCTCTTTCAAGCTCCCAACTGCTGCTGTATAGGATTTCCTTTATAATAGGTTCTAGGACACTTTTTCTTTTAATTTTATTATTTTATGTTTTAAATGGGTACAATGAAATCATTATACACTAATTGTTTTAGCAGAGTTGATTAATAACTTTAAAAAATAGAGCACTAATCAGCTTTAATAAGTTGTAAATTTAAAAAAAAAAAAATTCAGCCATCCCATCAGCTCTTCTAATACTTCATATTTAGGTGGTGTTTGGCAAGAAAATTTGGGTGGGTTAAGGGTTAAAATAGTCACAAAAAATAAAATAGGTTATTTTAGTCACAAAAAACAAAACATCAAATTCAATCCATAATCATTACAATCCTTTCTCACAAAAAAATTAAAAAAGTTAAAAAGTCAAAAAAATTCTTCCCAAACCAGGCTAAAATAGCCCAGACAAAAATAGTCAAAAAGTCAAAAAGGTAAAATGTTCTAAAGTATTTTTATTATTTTAGAGACTTTAATGATTGGTGATAAGAGTTCGATTTCAAACCTTCCCTAAGCGGTCATTAAAATTTATTCAATCATTAATTTTATGACGTTAAAATTAATTGTGATGCACATCAACGGAGCTATATCCAATTATTTTTCTCATGTTTGAGATATCAATCTCAAGAAGAAAAAATTTGAGGGGTTTATGGAGCTTGTTTGAAAAGTTTAGTTTTGGATTTTTTTAGTTAAAAAAGTTACAAAAAAAATAAAATAATTTTTTAGTTTAATAAGATAAAATATCACATCTAATAATTATTACATTATTTCTCTCATAAAAAAGTTAAAAAAATTAAAAACTCTTTCCAAACGAAACTTTTTAGTCCCAGATTAAAATAGCTAAAAGGTTTTTTCGCTTTCTACGAGTTCATTTCGATAATTCAAATCATTCATTTTATAGAACTCTCAATATATATTAATCATAAAAAAATTAATTCGATTTAGCAATCATAACTTTTCATTTTATTGTATTTATTTTTAAAAAAATAGACGATAAATATATTTTTAAAATAGATCATTTATTTTTCTGAAACAAATATGATAGAATAAAAAAATTATAATTATCAAATTGATTTAAATTTTTTATATATAATATATATAAAAAATTTATAAAATAAATAATTTAAATTATTAAAATAATACCCTTCATAAATTTTACGAACCAGTCAAATTCTCTACCCATAAAATAAGCCTAACCCTAATTGTCTTGGATGGTGAAATGGTGAACATTTCAAAAGCTTGAGAGGACGGCAGCGTGGAAAAGGAAATGAAACCGTGTATTGTGGTTGGTGGTGGAAAAAGTCGTGAAATCGTGTGATAGACGGTGAGTTAGACTTATTTTGTCACGCTTTGATTGATGTGATGATTATTTTGTCAGCTTTGATTGATGTTATGAAAAAAGAGTTTTATTTACTTTATTTTTTTAGATATAACTAAAATTACAAATGAATAAAACTGTTTTACAGGTTTGACTCAACTCAATTTATTAAGGTTAAGGGCTGGTTTGGGGTGTTTTAAAAAAGTGTATTTTTTGTTTTTTGGATTAAAAAAGTTGAGAAAAAAATATGGAAGTTTGGATTAACTTTTTGAATTTTTATGAAAAAATGTATATTAAAAAAATTATATAAATAATTGTATAGGGAAATAAAGTAATGGTATAGGCGTACAGAGGAAGCAGCGCGGTAGAGAGGGTGGGTAGAAGATGATTCACTACTTTTCAGGCATTATATTGGATGATTTTGTTCGGCCTGTGGGGGTCATCACGGGTCCCATTTTGATAATCTGAACCGTTCAATGTGTATAAATCGTCAAGTACTACAAGTCTATAAAAAATCACTTTGATCGGATATCGATAGCTATCTGATCGGATTTATTTTTTTTCCAATCAATAATTATAACACCATCCATTTGTTGTACATAACTGATTTGATCATATAGTTATCGATATCCGATCAATGTGACTTTTCACTGACATATAATATTTAACGAGTTCTATATAGTGACGGTTTAGATAATCAAAATGGGACCCGTGATGGCCTCCACAGGCCGAACAGCAGTGTGTGTGAAAATCACACCTAATAATTTCGTTTTTCTGTACAGCCAGCTGCACAACCGCTTGTTATGCATCAATTCAATGTGTACTTTTTGTACAAAAAATAATTTATTTATTTTTTTTTTTTTTTGGTAAATAGTGATATCTTTTTGAATTTTGGAGTAACTTTTTGATTTTTTGACTTATATAGGACATGCCAAACAAGCCCTAAGTTTGGTAAGTTAAAAAAAAAATTAAAAAGTTAAAAAGTTATTCAAAAAGTTAAAAATGTATTATTATTTATCAAAAGTCAAATATTATGGCGGCACAATTCTCAATTTTAATTTTTTTCTACACATTAATTTATACAATTTTTTAATACACATTTTTTCATAAAAAGTTAAAAAGTTAATCCAAATATCTATATTTTTTTCCTCAATTTTTTTAGTCTAAAAAGACAAAAAATACATTATTTTGAATACCCCAAACAATCTCTAAGTAAATGAACCAGTTTGAATTAAATTTTTAAGCTCATTTAATAAACGAGTCACGTTCAAACTTGAATAAGCTCGAATTTGAATAAGTTCAGTTCATCAAATTCAACACGTTTATTTTTATTTAAATTATAAAATAAATATAATATTTATATATTAAATAATATAAAATATATATAAATAAGAACATAACTATATTATTTATATGTTAAAATAACGTATACAATATTTTTATTTAATTTTTTTTATTAAATAATAATAATAATAATAATAATAATAATTCATTATCGAGTTTCGATTCAAGCTCAAACTTGACGGGTTAAGCCAAACTGAAGTAGGATAATTGAGCTCGATAAACAAATGAGTCAAGTTCTAGCTTGAGTTCAGTAAAATTCGGCCCAATTCAATTCGTTTACAACCTTAGATATAATTGAGCGATTTTAATGTAGAGATTGTTTGAGAAGTGGAGTCATTATAAAAAAGTCAAGGGTAAATTACATTTATTTCTCTTGATATTTCTGAAAAATACAGTGACCTTCTTTGTTATTTGAATAGTTATAATAACTTCTTCTGTTTTACCTGACAATATTAAGATTCCTCCCTTTTGTCAAATTGTTCTAAATAGTATTATTTTTTCTATAATAAATTACCTTATTACCCTTCCTTTTAAAATATTAAAAACTATTTTTGTATTGGAGGACAAGTTTGAAAGAAACAAATGGTGTTTGGAATAGTATCTTTAGATTTATTTTTTTAAAATATTAAAAAATGTTTTTAAAAAATTTAGGCTGCGTTTGGGAAGTGGTTTGGGCTATTTTAGCCCACTAAAGACAAAACAGGCTATTTTAGCCCTAAAAAAACAAAACATCACATCCAACCCATAATCATTACACTCTTCTCTCACAAAAAAACTCAAAAAAGCCAAAAAGCCCTTCCCAAACCAAGCTTTTAAGCCCAGGCTAAAATAGTCAAAAAAGTCAAAAAGCCAAAAAGCCAACCCACTTCCCAAACCCACCCTTATTTTTTATTTTAAATATATAATTTTTATTTAAATATTTTATTTTATTTTGTAAATATTTTAATTTTTTTAAATTTTAATATTTTAAACTCAAAACACAACTTCACACACAAATCGTAACCCAACACATAACTCAAAACTCAATTCAAAAATTATTTTTAAATCTCATAACCAAACACATAAGTCGACATTCCACACTACTTTCAAAACTTTACACTCAAATCGTAACCAAACGCATAACCAAAAAAAATAAAATATTTAAAAATATATTTATAAAATAAAATAAAATATTTAAAATAAAAACTATATATTTAATATA
The DNA here is from genome assembly GCA_025200525.1 of Camellia lanceoleosa. NCBI lineage: Eukaryota > Viridiplantae > Streptophyta > Magnoliopsida > Ericales > Theaceae > Camellia > Camellia lanceoleosa. Next base: position 56,611,630 of record CM045758.1, on the reverse strand, counting down.
AAAAATAAAAATTTTAAATTTATTTAATATTTAAAAAATATATTTAACATAAGTTCGTGTTTGGTTATGAGTTTTGAAAATAATTTTTGAATTGAATTTTGAGTTGTGTATGTGGTTAAGACTCTATGAGTTTTGAAAATATTTTTGAAAATTTCTAATTGGAATTGTGATTCTAAAAGAGAACCAAACATATGTCTAAAAAAATCTTTTTTCATAACATGTTTTTACTCAAAACTCAATTCAAAAATTATTTTCAAAACTCATAACCAAACATAAACTTAAAATTCAATTCAAAACTCTTTTCAAAACTCAAAATCAAACTTTTTCAAAAACTCTATTTTAAAGAAAAAAATTCAAAAAAAAAATTATTTTTTTAAAAAAAATTATTTTTAAAATCATGATTTGAGTGTGGAGTCGTATTTTGAGTTATAAGTTTTGAAAAGAAAAAAATTTGTTTGGTTATAAATTTTGAAATTTTTTGAAATTATTTTTTTATTGTAAATATTTTATATTTTAAATATTTATTTATTTATTTTAATGTGCATTATATTTCATACATCTATATGTTATATTTTTTTAATATTTTAAATATTAAAAAAAAATATTTTTTATTTTAAATATATAGTTTTTATTTTAAATATTTATTTTATTTTATAAATATATTTTTAAATATTTTAATTTTTTTTATGCGTTTGGTTACGATTTGAGTGTAAAGTTGTATGTTGAGTTTAAAATATTAAAATTAAAAAAATTAAAATATTTACAAAATAAAATAAAATATTTAAATAAAAAATATATATTTAGAATAAAAAATAATTTTTTTAAAAACATTTTTTAATATTTTAAAAAAATAAATCCAAAAATATTGTTCCAAACATTATTTGTTTTTTCCAAACCCGTCTTCCAATCCAAAAATATTTTTTAATATTTTAAAAGTAAGGGCAATAAGGTAATTTATTATAGAAAAAGTAATACCATTTGAAACAATTTGACAGAAGGGGAAAATCTTGACATTGTCAGGTAAAATAGGGGAGGTTACTGTAATTATTCAAACTACAGGAGAGATTCCTATATTTGTCAGAAACCTCAGCGGATGTAAATGTAATTTACCCAAAAGTGAATTATTTTCTTTATTTATTTATTTTTTCGGTGAATTACACTAACGGTCCCTATAGTTTGGGGCTTGTGTCATTTTGGTCATTGACTTTTTAAATTTGACACATTTGATCCTGAATTTTGAATATTGTTGCAAATAAGGACAATCAATGATACCATTGGATTTTTCAAGGGAAAAAATGTCAATTTGACAAAATATAAACTAATTTAACAAAAATAAATTTAAAAAAAATATTTTTGAATTTTTAAAAATTATTTCTACCAACTAAAGATAAAATTATGTAAAATTAATAAATATTTGAAAAAATTAGTCTAAGGTCCCTCTCTCACTTTTAATAATAGAAGAGATCTACAATATTATTTTATAATGTCTAAAGTCCTTTAACGCCAAACTCATATATCATAGAGAAATTTAAGAAGAAACGAAAGGGCTTCAAAAATTGAGTTTGGTCTCTCTCTTCTCTCTCTCTCTCTCTCTCTCTCTCTGTCCTACATCAACCCCAAACCCTAACTTCTTCCTTCATTCTCGTGAGCTTTCTCAAAGCTCTAGACTCTTGAGCTTCACAACGAACTCTTCGTCCTCAGAGATCGAATTAGGGTTTAGTGTTTCATCAGCAGCGATCTCTGATGAATTCAAAGTAGACGATGGCGAGAAACCCATTGGCCGAGTCGTGAATGGAAGCAGAGGAGTTGATTGAACATTCGCGATCACCGATTCGAGGTTGATCTTCGCTGACTCTGCGAAAGCAACGTCCTCTGGTTCTATAGTTTGTTCTATCTCTTCATTGTTGATAAATGTATATATATATATATATATGATACATACATATATATATATATACAATGTCAACACATATATATATCTAGTGTTGAATATAACAAAGCTGATCATAAACATCATTCCCATATGGCTAACTTCGCTGACATTCGGTTTATGTATGGCACAAACCTCAACTTTCTTTGTCAAACACTTAAACAGTGTAGACGACAAGTGTTTGTGGTATTGTATCATGCATATGTAGCTTACCTATTTTTTCTTTGGTTTCTGAAAAACAGTCCAGGTATCATGTTGTTGATTTTTACCAAAGCTAGTGGCCATGTTCCTCTTAAGATTCTTTCAATAGAGGATGGTACAGTTCTCAAAACTTTCAAACATCTCTTTCATCAGGATAAGAAGGTAGATTTCATTGAACAATTCAACGAGAAGCTTCTCGTCAAGCAAGAAAGTGAGAATCTTCAGATTCTTGATGTAAAGATCTTTCTTGTGGTTTTGAAATAATTTGTTTTAATCTATGTTTAATATCTGATATTTGTTATTTGCAGGTTCGCAATTCTGAACTAACAAAAGTTAGCAGAACTGAATTTATGACTCCACCTGCATTTATATTACTATATGAGAACCAGTTGTTCCTGACATTCAGAAACAATATGGTGGCTGTTTGGAACTTCCGTGAGGAGCTCGTAACTTCATTTGAGGATCACCTCTTGTGGCATCCTGATTGCAACACAAACAACATATATATCACAAGTGATCAGGATTTTATAATTTCCTACCGCAAAGCTGAATCAGATGATCCATTATCAGAAAGAAATGGTAAATCACGATCACTTGAACTGAATTTTCTCTGGGTTGAAACTAAAGAAATTCTCTAGTTTTTTAACTAAATTTTCTCTGGGTTGGTCCAGAGAAATTCTTTGGTTTCGAGCTGGAACTTGGAATGCTTAATTTGTATAAAACCCAATGTTTGTGAAATCAAATTTTGAAACCCTCTTGTTGAGAAGGAGAGCAATATTGATGTTGTTCGATTTCATCTCTCATTTTTTGTAGAGAAATTCTCATTTTCATCTCTCATTTCTCTAGAGAGAATTTCTCTAGAAAAGGCTAGAGAAATTTCCATAATTTGCTTGACACCAAGAGTAAAGGCAAACAAAGCAGTAAATCACAGAGTTATTTGTAAGAAAATTAGAGAAAATTCAACCCTAGAGAAATTTCAAAACATAGAAAATCAAAAAAATTGAACAAACCAGAGAAATTTCAAATTTCTCTGGTTTGAAATTTCTCCGGATGGAAATTTCTTTTGTTTGAAATTTCTCTGGACAGAATTCTCTAGAGCAGAATTTCTCTGGATCAAATTGAGGGACCTTAGACATTATGAAAATATTAGATATCCTTTATACTATAAAGTCTTAATACCAGGGATCCTAAAAAAAAAACCCCTAAATATTTTAGACATTTATTTATTTGTTTTTACTAAATTAATTTTTATCATGTGTTTGGATGATAATCATGTAATGGTGGTTGTTTAAATTAGTTTTTGTTTTTTCAAAAGTCAAACATGACAACAACTTTGATATCATTATTAAATCAATCAATTAAATCGAAAAATCCAAAATTAAAAACATTTCATATTTTAAATATATAGATTACCCATTACATAATCATCATCTAAACATATAATAAATTAATTTGGTAAAATAAATAAATAAATAAATATTTAAAAGATTTATCAATTTTACATAATTTTATCTTTGGTGAGTAGAAATAATTTTAAAAATTTAAAAATATTTTTTTGACATTTATTTTTGTCAAATTAGTTTATATTTATCAAATTGACGATTTTGCCCTTGAAATTAAGTAATAGTATCTTCAATTGTTCTTATTTGGAATAAGATTCAAAATTCAGGGTCAAATGTGTCACAATTGAAAAGTCAGGGACCAAAGTGACACAAGTCCCAAACTATAGAGACTATTAGTGTAATTCGCCCTTATTTTTTTGGGTACGTTTTTTTGCTAAAAGATCAAAAAAATCAATTTAAATCAGCAATTTCTAAACAATCTCTTACTATTTTGTCTAAAAGTAAAAGAATAAAATAAAAAATAAAATTATGCATAGTATTGGTTAAGAAGTTTAGGATGCGTTTCTTTTCAATTTGTTACAGTGGATTGGAACTTCGGTAGAATTCACTATACATTTTATTTTGATAATTTAAGATATTTATTAGACTTTAATAATTATAATCACATAACTTAAATTTAAAAATCCAACTTAAACATAAAGAAAAATTATTAAACACTCTTACAATGTCATATGATATTGGTTATGTAATACTCTAAACAAATGATAAATCACAACATACACTTACGCTATTTATGAATTTGATTAGAGATTTATAAAGAAAAAGAAAAATAATATAGGTAAATGTAAATGAAATATAATTATATTTTATAAACTTTTTTTATTTCTTTTTAAAAATTTATTCTCAAATTTATCACCCAAACCCAACCTTAATAAATTATCATTAATTAGTAATATGTCCAATGTGTAAAACACTGCGTGCTAAAATTTCCGCTGCGTGCAATGCTATAAATACTCATGACTTTATCACTTAATTCTCTTTAAATTTGAAACCCAACCCCAACCTCACATATATTGCCATACAGACACCATGAAGGTGAAGAATGGTCTAAACAGACATCCATTTCTTTCAATGATCATGTTTCTGGCTCTCATGCACATTGGCCATCTAACAGTACCCATTTGGACCAACCGATCGCCTTACAAGCCAACCGATTACTTCCTATTCGAATGCCCTGCCCCCACAGCTGCAACTTTGTCATCCAATGGCCAGAAATGGAGTCCCAATAATAATTCTAATTTTAAATACTACCCATATCATGAGGTGTCCAAAGCATCCCAAATTTCAGGTGATCCCAAATCCCCTCAGTCGTTATATGCTTGCATTGTTCGAAAGCAATCTAGTTTCACATTTCCAGTATCTAGTATTGGTATGCATTTCATGTTGGAAAAATTGGTTTATATATACTTATTTTGGGCTGGCTTTGAGCCCAAAATTGAAGGGGCCCCGAACGTCTTTTGGGGTGGGTCTGAAGAGGTGAAGTGTTCCTTACCGCGTGGTAAGTCACACGGTGAAGACGATTCATCAAAACCATTTATGAATGAATGGGAAGTTGACGTCGTTTTCGGGTTCAAGGAATGGACATTTAAAGATTTACATGTGAGTTTCCTTTTAATGGGTTGTCCTACATTGAAACTTTAAGAGAGTTTATTTGTGTATATAAGTTCTAGCCTACAACACTTGGATTAGGCTCCAAGAGGCACCCCAAATTTGTAGAAGGGAGGAGTTATGGACAAAGTGAACCTTCACCCAAACCACCACACGCGCGCGTCGCCAGCCTAGCCGGGCGCAGGCGTGGGGGTCGGGTCAGTTCTTATATTAATTTTTTCTAAAATTCTTATCGAAATTAATTTTACTGTCCATTTGTTACTTCTTCAGTCCAGTTTTTAATCTGTTATTTTTCGGACAGATTCATTTTAAACTGCCCCAGCAGTTACAGGTTCAAATCTGGACAGTTTTCAAACTGTCCAGCAGTTCCAGATTGTAGACAGATTTAGTTATGTAAACTGTTGTGAATCTGTTTGAATTTCAAACTATATCTGTTTGAAACAAAGTGGTACCTGTTTGGATTCCTCACAGCACCTGTTCGGGTCAAATGTTTGCCTATAAATACAATCAATTTCCAGCAGTCCGGATTATCCAAAAACAATATGAAAATCTAGTATTTGCTGTCCAGATTCCATTTGTTTACATTATTCTTCATTTTAGTTTTAGAATAAAATTCAGAGAGTTAGAACTCAGGTTTGGTTCTCCGAACAAATTGTTTGGAGTGCTACTACAATTTGTGAAGATCATTGTATCCTGGGAGATAGACGCCACTCAACCGTAAGCACCGTAGCGAGATGAATCTGTCTTAAGGACAGAGTGTCACACACTCAACTTGGTCTTTTATTTTTAATTCGATTCGATAAATAAATTCGGTACGTTATTTATTTATTTTGTTTGGATTTGTTTCTATTTATTTTATTTACATAGAAGATTGTTTCAACAATCTTAAGACAGATTCGAATTATTCTGTTTACAGAATTTTTCGTTTATTTCCTTTTCTCTTTCTTCTTTTAAGAAAATTATTTTCTGTGGATTTACAAAATAATATTCTGGTTGGAAAAACAAATAGTGATTATATACTATTTGACAGACAGTAGTAATATACTGTCTATTTTCTTTGACAACTAGTAGTAATATACTGGTGTCATTGACAATTCAAAATATATTTTTGTGAAAATTTTTCAGAAATTAATTTTGGTTTTTTGAAATTATTTTCTGACTTTTTATTAATTAAAATTCTGTTTCAGTATTTTAATTATTGAAGTGTTAAAGAAATTTAATTTTCTGTGTGGAATTAATTTGGTTAAATAAAATTTTATTTTATTTCTAAATTAATTGAAAAATAAAAGTTACATTCTTGTTTCTTTTATTTTTACAGAATTTAATTCTGTGAATTTGGATTAATTTTCTGTGTAGTATAAATTCTAATTATAATTTTGTTTTATAAATTAGAATTAATGGCTACTGAAACAAATGCTCAAACAAGTACTGCTGTGGTGGCTGCAATGACGCCAACCCCCTCTCTTATGGTGACAGTACCAGTAAATCACGATGAGAACCAGAGAAGTTCTCAGAAACTAATTTTAAAAGATGGCAACAGAAAATGTTGTTCTATCTTATAACTCTAAACCTGGCTCGTTTCCTCCGTGAGGATGCTCCTATTTTGAAAGAGGATGAAACTGACCGGCAAGTGGTTGCTGCGGTCGATGCCTGGAAACATGCTGATTTCCTTTGCCAGAACTACATCTTGAACGGACTTAACAACACATTATACAATGTCTACAGTCCTATTAAGACAGCAAAGGAACTTTGAAAGTCTTTGGAGAAAAAATACAAAACGGAAGATGCCAACTCAAAGAAATTTGTGGTTGGCAAATTCCTAGATTTTTTAATGGTTGATTCGAAAACTGTGATCAGCCAAGTTCAAGATCTCCAACTCATTCTGCATGACATTCACGCAAAAGGCATGTCTCTCAGTGAATCCTTCCAAGTTGCAGCCTTAATTGAAAAATTACCACAAGGCTGGAAGGAATTCAAGAACTACCTTAAACACAAGCGCAAAGAAATGTTTATGGAAGAATTAATTGTGTGTTTGAGGATTGAGGAGGACAGTCGCAATTCTAAAAAGCGGGCTGGTAAGCATCTTATGGAGTCTAAGGCAAATGTGGTGGAATATGCTTCAAAAACCAAAAAACGAAAGTCTTCTGGAGAAAGTTCATCACAAGGCTCTAAAGGGGAGGAAAATAAAAAGTACAAGTTTAATGGCAAATGTTACATCTGTGACAAAGAGGGACATTGGGCTAGAGATTGCCGTAGCAAAGGCAAAAGCAAAAGAAGAACAAGCAAGAAGCCTGCTCAAGCCCATATGACCGAAGTGGATAATATTTCCAATGGTGTAGATGACATCAATCTTTCTGCAGTTGTTTCTGAGGCAAATCTTGTCAGAAATCCTAAAGAATGATGGGTGGACACTGGTGCTACTCGCCATATCTGTGCCGACAAAAAGATGTTCACATCTTATTCTACAGTAGACAACGGTGAACAACTTTTTCTGGGCAACTCCTCAACTTCCAAAGTTGAAGGATAAGGAAAGATTGTACTTAAGATGACATCAGGAAAGGAACTCACTCTCAACAATGTGCTGCATGTATCGGACATTCGCAAGAATCTTGTTTTCGGATCTTTGTTGAGTAAGAATGGGTTTAGGCTAGTGTTTGAGAGTGATAAATTTATACTTACTAAGAATGGGATGTATGTAGGAAAATGTTACATGTCTGATGGCCTTTTCAAGTTAAATGTAATGACCGTTGTACCCTCAATTATTAATAAAAATACATCTTCTTCTTACTTGCTTGAGTCTTCAAATTTATGGTATGGTAGACTAGAACATGTTAATTATGGATCTTTGCGTAGATTAATTAATATGGAATGTTTACCTAAATTTGATATTGATTCAAATCATAAATGTGAAATTTGCGTTGAGGCAAAATTATCCAAAACTCCTTTTCATTCAATTGAAAGAAGTTCGGAACCACTTGAATTAATTCATAGTGACATTTTTATTTTTTTATTTTAAGTCAATTCAAACAAGAGGTGGGAAAAAGTATTTTATCACTTTTATAAATGGCTATACTAGATATAGTTATATTTATTTAATTCGAACCAAGGATGAAACTTTGGAAACTTTCATTCAATATAAGAATGAAGTTGAAAATCAACTTAGTAAGAAAATCAAGAAACTTAGAAGTGATAGAGGTGGTGAATATGAATCACCTTTTGGTGAATTTTGTAAAGAACATGGAATAATTCATCAAACCACCGCTCCTTACTCACCTTAGCAACATGGAATTGTTGAAAGAAAAAATAGGACTTTAAAAGAAATGATGAATGCCATGTTAATCAGTTCTGAATTACCTCGGAACTTGTGGAGGGAAGCGATTCTTTCTGCTAATTATATACTTAATAAAGTACCCCGAAAGAAGTGAATCAAACACCTTATGAATTGTGGCATGGAAGAGTACCATCCTACAAATACTTAAAAGTGTGGGGGTGTTTAGCTAAAGTGGCTATTCCTAGTCCTAAAAAGACTAAGATAGGTCCTAAGACCACTGATTGCATTTTCATTGGTTATGCCAAGAATAGTAGTGCATATCGGTTTTTGATTCATAAATCAGAACATTCCGAAATGTATGTAAATACTATTATTGAATCTCGGAATGCATCTTTCTTTGAACATGTATTTCCAAATAAGATTGGACAAGAGACTAGTAACAATAAAAGATCTCATGATGCTATTACTAGTCATGATCAAGAACAAGAGTTAGATCAAAATGAGGAAGAGGAACTTAGGTGTAGTAAACGTGCTAGAACCTCAAAATCTTTTGGTCCAGATTTTCTAACATATTTCTTAGAAAATGAACCTTTAACTTTTAAAGAGGCTATGTCCAATCTTGAGGCTCCTTTATGGAAAGAAGCTGTCAATAGTGAAGTTGAATCCATCTTGCAAAATCATACTTAGGAATTTGTGGATTTGCCACCAGATTGTAAACCTTTTGGGTACAAGTAGATTTTCAAAAGAAAATTGAAAGCGAATGGATCAATTGACAAATACAAGGCAAGACTTGTGGTCAAAGGTTTTAGACAAAAAGAAGGTCTTGATTACTTTGACACATACTCATCGGTTACTAGAATAATATCCATTAGAATGCTAATTGCCATTGCATCTCTATACAATCTAGAAATTCATCAAATGGATGTAAAAACCACTTTCTTAAATGGTGAGTTAAATGAAGAAATTTACATGGAACAACCAGAAGGTTTTTTTTGTTCCAGGAAAGAAAAAGAAAGTGTGTAAATTGGTTAAATCATTATATGGTTTAAAACAAGCGCCAAAGCAATGTCATGAGAAATTTGACAAGACAATGATGTCAAATGGATTTAAAATTAATGAGTGTGACAAATGTGTTTATATTAAAACACAGACAAATGTTATGTCATTGTATGTCTTTATGTGGATGATATGCTCATCATAGGTAGTAATAATGACATGATTAAAACTACCAAGAAAATGTTAAATAAACATTTTGACATGAAGGACATGGGCATTACTGATGTAATTCTTGGTATGAAAATTACCAAAACATCAAAAGGTTATGCTTTGTCACAATCTCATTACATTGAGAAAATACTTGACAAATTCAGCAAAGATGATGATCATCTTGCTAGAACACCTGTAGATGTTAATTTGTTTCTATCTAAGAATGTACATGAAAGTATTTCTCAATTAGAGTATGCCCAAATTATTGGAAGCTTAATGTACTTGATGAACTGCACTCGCCCAAATATAGCTTATGTAGTAAGTAAATTAAGTAGATATACGAGTAACTCAGGAGTAGAACACTGGAAAGCAATTATAAGGGTTCTTAGATAGCTCTGATTTACTCGTAACATTGAGCTTAATTATACTAGATATCCAGCAGTACTTGAAGGACACTGTGATGCAAATTAGATATTGGATACTAGAGACTTGAAGTCCACCAGTGGGTATGTTTTTACTCTTGGTGGGGCGGCTGTATCTTGGAAATCTTCCAAACAGACTTGCATTGCTAGGTCTACTATGGAATCAGAATTCATAGCTTTAGACAAAGCAGGGGAAGAAGCAGAATGGCTTCGCCACTTCCTTAAAGATATTCCAATATGGCCAAAACCAGTGCCTGCTATATGCATTCATTGCGATAGTCAATCAGCAATAGGTAGAGCACATAGTCATATGTATAACGGTAAGTCTAGACACATTCGTCGTCGACATAATACCGTAAGACAACTACTCTCTAATGGAATTATTTCCATTAATTATGTGAAGCCTAAAGACAACATAGCGATCCACTAACCAAATGGTTAGCAAGAGAGCTAGTTGAAAATTCATCGAGGGGAATGGGACTATAGCCTATTAAATAAGAGTTACCACAACAGAAACTCAACCTAGTTGACTGGAGATCCCAAGATCTAGGTTCAAAGGGATAACCGAGTTGTGAATGACTCAGAAGGATCACTGGGGAGTCTAACTCCTACCCATTTCTTTAATGAAATAGTGATGTCTGCAGCGTTTGAGGTTAAGTAAAATTTTAATGATTTTTATATCTAGGTAAACCTAGTGGAGTATGGAAGGATACTCTTCATAAGAATCACCTATGTAAGTGTGAACTGGGCCGGTTTTATGAGAATTGTGAAGGGTTACAATTCTTTAGAGCACTCATGAAAGACCAGGTTGTTCAGGGCCAAAATGAACACAACAGTGAGAACTAAATTGTGTCTAGGGATATACTATGTGAGTTCTATTGTCTTGGTCTACACAAACGGCTGAACAGTTCATGACATCATGTTCACTGGTTAGCTAGTAAATCCGATAATGTCTCACAAGAGAAGGTTCAACGCCAAAAGCTACCTATCATTTGCAGAATATTTCCAATTTATGTACTCTCTGTATTTAGATCATGTTGTTGCATTTTCTCTCCGTCAAATTCCATTCATGTGGGGGATTGTTGAAAAAATTGGTTTATATATACTTATTTTGGGCCGACTTTGAACCCAAAATTGAGTGGGCCCCGAACGTCTTTTGGGGTGGGTCCGAAGAGGTGAAATGTTCATTGCAGCGTGGTAAGTCACACGGTGAAGACGGTTCGTCAAAACCATTTATGAGTGAATGGGAAGTTGACGTCGTTTTCGGGTTCGAGGAATGGACATTTAAAGATTTACATATGGGTTTCCTTTTAATGGGTTGTCCCACATTGAAACTTTAAGAGAGTTTATTTGTGTATATAAGCTCTAGCCTATAACACTTAGGTTGGACCCCAAGGGGCACCCCAAGTTTGTAGAAGGGAGGAATTATGGACAAAGTGAACCTTAGCCCAAACCACCACATGCGCTGCATGCCAATTGCAAGGCGCGGTGAAGTTCTTATATTAATTTTTTCTAAAATTCTTATCGAAATTAATTTTACTGTCCATTTGTTACTACTTCAGTCTAGTTTTTAATCTGTTATTTTTCGAACAGATTCATTTCAAACTGCCCCGGTAGTTACAGGTTCAAATCTGGACAGTTTTCAAACTGTCCAGCAGTTCTAGATTGTAGACAGATTCAATTATGTAAACTGCTGTAAATCTGTTTGAATTTCAAACTATATCTGTTTGAAACAAAGTGGTACCTGTTCGGATTCCTCACAGCTCCTGTTCGGGTCAAATGTTTGCCTATAAATACAATCAATTTCCAGTAGTCTAGATTATCCAAAAACAGTTTGAAAATCTAGTATTTGTTGTCCAGATTTCATTTGTTTACATTATTCTTCATTTTAGTTTTAGAATAAAATTCAGAGAGTTAGAACTCAGGTTTGGTTCGCCGAACAAATTGTTTAGAGTACTACTACAATTTGTGAAGATTATTGTATCCTGGGAGATAGACGCCACTCAACCGTAAGCACTGTAGCGGGGCAAATTTGTCTTAAGGACAGAGTGTCACACACTCGACTTGGTCTTTTATTTTTAATTCGGTTCGATAAATAAATTCGGTACGTTATTTATTTATTTTGTTTGGATTTGTTTCTATTTATTTTATTTACATAGAAGATTGTTCCAACATTTCATACAACTTTACTTCTATCCAACTAGTTATGAAGGTTTGAACATCCCTAAAGCTTTGTTCTCTATCAGTGTAGCCAATTACACTCTTCTATGTACTTCAGAGTCCTCTTATTCTAGCAATCCATCTGATGCTATATATATCATTAAAGAATTTTGCATTAACGTGGATGATTTGGTGATTAACATAACTTTCACTCCATCAAGAAACTCCTCCGTTGCCTATGGTTTTGTGAACAAGATTGAGATAGTTTCAATGCCCCAAGACATCTATTATGTCTGCAGAGGTGATGACCGACAGCCCTTCATCGGGCATTACTCCAAGTTCTTCACTAGGGATTCCATAGCCCTGGAAATGATGTATAGGTTAAATGTTGGCGGGGATTCAATCTATGCCGAAGATGATACAGGCATGTTACAAGCTTGGTCAAAGGACAGTTCGTTCCTTATCAATCAAATCACTGATACCATTCATCCAAAAGTTAATATCAAGTATAGTTTGTCAGTGCCTGCATACATTGCGCCACAGAAAATCTATGCTGCAGCTAGAACCATGGAGGACAATGAGCATTGTAATATGACATGGCTATTCCCTCTTGATGGCAGTTTTTATTACCTTGTTAGGCTTCATTTCTACGAGGTCATGAAGGATATTTGGCAAGACAATCAAAGGGTTTTTCAAGTTTATTTAAATGATCAAATTGTTGATAATTATGCAGACGTGATACAGTGGAGTGGTGGAGTCGGCGTTCCAGTGTACAAAGATTACATTGTTAATGTCACAAGAAATAGCCAAGAGATGTTTCTGTCTTTGGCATTAAAGAGCACAGAAAGTCTGAATGGGGCAATCTTAAATGGCTTGGAAATCTTCAAGCTATCAGACCACGCCTACAATCTTGTAGGGCCATTTCCATTTGGACAGAGAACACATCCATTTGGAATGTCAAATAGATTATTACAGAATCATCCAAATATGGTATTCGTTCCATTTTATACTTTGGTTGCGTTAACATGTCTATGTTACATTTTTTTGCAATTTTTGATCAGATGGTTCCCATTTCACTCGAATTTGCAAAGGAGAACTTTCAAATTGGCATCATCAGATCACTGTCGGTACTTCACACTTGTTGATATTAAATCAGCTACAAATAACTTCTCTGACGCTAATCTAATTGGTGCTGGTGGGTTTGGAAAGGTCTACAAGGGGTACATTGATGGTGGTGCCACCTCTATTGCAATAAAGTGTGGGAGTCCAACCTCACATCAAGGTCTACATGAGTTCCAGACTGAAATCACCATACTAACCAAACTCAAGCACAACAACCTGTTGGGTTGGGTTTCTCTCCTATGTGGAGGAAGGCCCAAAACATTTGGTAAAACCCATGTGAGTTCCAAAGCCTACATGGAGAGATTATGTTTTTGAAAGATCTGGCCCATGAGTTTAGGATGACAAATCCTTTCTTTGTAACACAGAAAAAGATGTAGCAGCAGCCACCAAAAACAGAGAGGGGAAGAGAAATTCTGTCCAGCAGTGATCAAGCTATCCGATCAGCAAGCATCTGTGGTCCGATTGAGCTGAAATTTAGTAGACGAGTTCATAACTCAAGACTCTAAATTCTGGACGGTGGAGATCAGATTTGAAGTATTCTACAGCTGGTTTTTGGCCCATGAACAGTACCATTTTTGGTGAGATTTTTCCCAAACTTTGTATTTTGATCTTTGGTTGCCAAGGAAGCTTATTTGTAAGTTGTTCTTGATTGCTTGCCTCTAGTTCTATCTAGAGAGAACTCTTGTATACCCATTATTTGTTGATAGTGGAGATATTTGGTGGACTACGGTCCCGTGGTTTTTCCTTTCCACATCGGGAAGGTTTTCCACGTTAAAATTTTGCTGTCGCCTTGTTGTGTGATTGTTGGATCATCGCTTTTAGATTATTTTCAGAATATATTGTGCTCTATTAAATTGCTTCCTAATAGGTTCACACAAAGAGGGAGAATAAACTACTTCTGCTATTTTTGTGCCGGATTCGGATATTTCGAATTGGTTTTTGTTTTGTTTTCTCCCAACATAGTGGTATCAGAGCCAAGTTCATATTGTTGTATGTCTTGTGTTGAATAATGGAAGCAAATTTAAGTAGAATGGTTACTTTGAATGGTTCTAATTATCACACATGGAAAGGAAAAATGGAAGACCTCTTTTATGTGAAACAATTTCATCTACCGGTGTTTGCTACTGAAAAACCAGAAAATAAATCTAATGAAGAATGGACATTACTACATCGACAAGTGTGTGGGTACATTAGGCAATGGGTGGATGATAATGTTTTGAATCATATTAGTGGAGAGACACATGCACGTACACTCTGGAACAAACTTGAACAATTATATGCTCGGAAGACTGGAAACAATAAAATGTTTCTAATAAAGCAATTGATGACCTTGAGATACCAAGATGGAACCCCATTGATAGATCACTTGAACACTTTTCAAGGAGTAATTAATCAGTTGGCTGGAATGGGTATCAAGTTCGACGATGAGGTATAAGGGTTGTGCTCGCTTGGTACATTGCCGGACTCTTGGGAGACATTTAGAATGTCATTATCTAACTCGGTCCCAGATAGTGTAATCAATATGGATCTGGCTAAGAGCAGTATTTTAAATGAAGAGATGATGAGGAAATCACAAGGATCTTCTTCACAGTCAGAGGTTTTGGTTACAGAAAGGAGGGGGAGAAGCAAGAGCAGAGGTCCGAAGAACAGAGATAGAGGTAGAAGCAAGTCCAACAAGTTTGCTTATGCCGAGTGTTATCATTGTGGCATGAAAGGGCACATCAAGAAACAGTGCAGAAAATTGAAGAGAGAGAACAAGGAGAAAGGGATTGAGCATGATAAAAAGGATAATGATCAAGTTACCACTGCTACTTCCGAAGACTTTCTCATTGTTTATGATGAAGATGTTATTAACATAGCATGCCATGAGACCAACTGGGTGATTGATAGTGGTGCCTCTATTCATGCTACATCTCGAAAAGATTTCTTCACATCCTACATACCTGGTGACTTTGGTTCGGTAAAGATGGGTAATGATGGCTTGGCCAAAATTATTGGTATTGGAGATGTGCACTTGGAGACGAATAATGGCATGAGGTTGGTTCTTAGAGATGTAAAGCATATTCCTGATATCCGCATGAATTTGATTTCTGCAGGTAAACTTGATGATGAAGGGTATTGCAACACTTTCAATAATGGTTAGTGGAAGCTCACTAAGGGTGCTATGGTTATGGCTCGAGGCAAGAAGCATTCTACTTTGTACGTAATGCAGGCAAGGCTCCCCAAAGAAGTTATTAATGCAGTGGATAATGAGTCTACAGTGGAATTGTGGCATAAAAGGCTTGCTCACATGAGTGAGAAAGGCCTAGCAACATTGGCTAAAAAGAATCTTCTATCTGGAATGAAGAATGCACTTTTGGAAAGGTGTACTCACTGTTTGGTAGGAAAGCAGAATAGAGTTTCCTTCAAGAGTTCCTCTCCTTCAAGAAAGCCAAATGTACTTGATTTGGTATATTCAGATGTTTGTGGTCCTATGAAGACAAGAACACTTGGTGGCTCCCGTTACTTTGTAACCTTCATAAATGATTATTCAAGGAAGTTGTGGGTCTACACTTTAAAAAGCAAAGATCAAGTGTTGGAGACTTTTAAACAGTTCTAAGCCTTAGTTGAGAGACAGACTAGGAAGAAGCTCAGTGTAGACACCTCATTTTTGACCGACCTTAAGACTCAGACGTCACCGATTGAGCACTTGGTGATGTTGCATATCGTGCTCGTTCAGAGGTTTCAGAGTCTCAGTTGCAAGCCTTGCCTCCAGACTTCCGGACTCTTTCATGCTTTGCCTCAGTTTGCGAACCAGGCTCTGTTTTCTCTTCCCAAAGGGAGGGAGAGGTCTCGTAGATCATCTCTCAGTGGCCGCAGGCTACGTTTCATGGCCGTAGGCCATTTTTCCCGTTTGGAGCCCGATTTCCGGTTTTTCGGAGCCGTTGGCCGTGTGCCTCGATTCAGGACCGCTTAACCACCTCCGTTTGCTCCTGTTTTTGGCACATACCTTATTTCCTCCCTTTTGAGGGACACTGTGGTCTAAGAGACCAACTTCGTGGTCAAACGCCACTTCCAGTGCCTAATAGTCAGTTTTTGGGGCCCCAGGCTGCGCGTTTCGGCCCCCGAGCCTTCATTTTGCATCGGTTTGGGCTCATTTTTGGCAGGGACCTTTGTTTCATTGTTAGGAAGGCCGTAGAAGGGTAGGAGACCAGTAATTGTTCTGAGGACCAGTTTTATTTCCTCATCGCCCTCCGTCGCCCGTTTTTCTCACTAGAAAGCCAATGTTGACCACCCTAAGGCCACTTTTTCTTGCCCTAAACCACATATTTGTGTTGTAGACACCTGGGAGGCCACCAATATCATATGGCTGGCCACTAATTGTCTTTGAACCTTTTGAACCCCTCCAAAAAATGGGCTTTTCTCTCTCCTAGTTCACCTTCTCCAGTTTTTGACCACATGGTTGTGTTGAGCACACATGGAAGGCCACCAATATGAGGTGGCCGGCCAGCAATCATTCATGACCCTTTTGACCCTTGGCCGGCCGGCCATGGGGAGGGCCGGCTGGCCACCTAAATCCTAAATAACCAGCCGGCCTTGCTCCTCTCTCTTGGTACATCACAAATATGCATTTTGTTTCCCCCCAGATTGTGTATCCGGGGGGTTAACTTTTTGGGGGGAAATTTGAATTTCATTTCCCCCCCTTTTCCCCCACTCCTTGGCCTATATAGCCAACCCCTCCCCTTCAGTTTTAAGGGTTAGAAATTTTGGCTTGGAGCTCCTACATTGAATCTCTCTCTCTCTCTACACTTCAACCCTCAAAACCTCCCAAACCCTACACCATTTCTACACCACCACATAGCACCACACCACCACCATCCTTTCCAACACTTGGAGCTGGTTTTTCAGAGCTTAGGAGCACCTTTTCTCAGGCCAAGAGCTGCTGAAGTTTGGTCTACAAGGGTGAGTCTTCATTCTCCCTCTTTTGTGTTTTATTTTGTTCTATATCTAAGCCATACTTTCTTACATTTTTGGGCTCCGACCCTAACTGAAAATAGTCATGTTTTGAGGTATTTTTCATGTTTGATTAAAGGTCCTTCCATGTTTAAGGTCTCCAGCTACCACTTTCTTCTTTACCTCTCTTGTATGCCTCTTTCTTGCATAGTATTCTAGGCCTATTTGTGAACTGTTTTGAGCTTGGTTATAAACTGTAAAGTGAATTTTTTTGAGCCCTTCTTCAACATTGTTGAAGGTCTCTTCACTGTTTGAGGCTTCCTTTTGTCACTTGCCTCTTTATCCCTCTTTTGGCCTTTTTTTTTTTTTTTTGCATGTTTTGTTAGTTCCTTGTTCTTGTATTTTTGGGCTCTGGTCCAAACTGTAAATAGTCATATTTTGACCCACTCTTTATGTTTGATCAAAGGTCTTTCACTATTTGAGGCTTCCTTTTTGCTCTTTGTGTTAAATCTCTCTTTTATGCCTTATTTTGTATAGTATTTTAAGCTTGCTTGTGCACTGTTTTGGGCTTGGTCATAAACTGTAAAATATCAATTTTTGGGTCCCTCTTCAATATTGTTGAAGGGCCCTCCTCTGTTTGAGGCCAGCAGCCATCACTTGCTTATTTGTCCATCTTTTGGCCTTTTTCTTGCATAATGTCTTAGGCCTGCTTGTGTTTATTTTCGTGGCTTGATGTAAACTGTAAAGTGCTTCATTTTGAGCCCCTCTTCAACTTTGTTGAAGGGCTCTTTGCCATTTAGGACCAGAAGCTGTTACTTGCTTCTTTATCTCTCTTTCGAGGCCATTTTTGCATGTTAGCTTAGCCCTACTTGTGTTCACCTTTTGGCCTTGCTTAAAACTGGAAATATGCTTTTTTTGGGATTTTATTGATTCTGTCTTCATACTTCATGTTCAAATAATGCATGCTTTGTATAGCTATAAGTCATTCTATGCGCCTAGTTTCAAGTTTCGAGTCTCATTTCATGCATCGGGTGCCATGTTTCCATGTTTTGGGGCTGCTTTGCATCATATTTTAGCGCTGAAATTTTCATACTAGTATGCCATATTCTATGCCTTGCCATGCTTTGTTAGAGTGGCATTTGGTGCCTTAGGGTCGGTCCTCGGTTTGCGTGCACATGTGCGCGCATCTCGAGTGTCTCATTTTCATCTAATGGCCTCCTATATGAGTGTGGCCGAGGTCCACTTGTGTTGGTGTAAGCCCATTATGCATTGTGTATGCTATTTCATTTCACAGCATTGTGTATGCTAGGTTGTATGTTAGCGCATTGTGTATGCCATGTTACCTCGTGCATCGTGTATGCCATTTCATAACATTATGCATGTTAGGTTGTATCTTAGTTGCATTCATTCATGTCATGCATATTGCGTTGTGTTTGGGATAGGAGTTAGCCCGAGCACGGGAAACGAGGTACGTTTCGTATTCCGAGTGACGGAACGTGTCTCAATTCCCCAGTCACCGACACTCCGGATTGTCCATGATGGAGTTAGGTCTTAGTTGTATTTTCATGTGCATTCATTCCATATTAAGTTGTGCAATTCGACTCCTCGGCCATTATGCATCGAGATGCATGATTGGTGGCACGAGGATCGAGGCATGCATACATGTGTGAAAATACTTTGCCATGCTCCTTTGTTGCTCTCTGTTGTAGCAAATCAAGAATCAGCAGCCTTCCGAAGCTTGGCACGCATTCCAAGAATAATTACAAACAGAGGCTAATTGGGGCATCGCCATGGATTTCTGCGCAAAGGCAGCCCGAGCATGCATCATTTATCATCTGGAGAAGAGTCGAGACAGTCCCTGGCTTGCATGCCAATTTAATGCTTTCTTAGTTAAATTTGTTAATTAATTAGGGTTTTGTACATATTTGGACTGTATTATTTGTTCGGACTATACTATTCATTTGGGATTGTATTTTATTTTATTCGGACCCTCTGCGCGAGGGCATAATTGTAATAAGTATGCGTGTGTGTGATGTATGTCTTCCAACCCCACGTCTTTCTTCCCTTTTATTTACCAGCTTATGATGGTTAGATTAGGACATGTTTCAATTAGCATATAGTATGATAGCATGTTTGCATTCATTCATCTGTCTTGCATGCATCGGGCTCGGCGCATCATACTAACTGCATTTGTAATTCAATTCTAAGTCGAATACATGTTAGCTGTAGCATTCCATACGCCATGTTTAGAATAGCCGAGCCTGCTATAGTTGCATTTTTGCATGTGTTGCATTAGGCATTTCTGAATATTTAGGATCATGCATGGATTTCTAATCGGTTTCTGTTTTGGTTTGGAGTACTCGGTGAGTTTTTATGCTTTAGCATCCTTGCATGTGTGTGAGTGACTGCCATGATAGCATGCTTACCATGAGGCTATATGCTTATGTGATATACATGCTTGAATGCCTGTGGGTGAAGGTTGAGTTACTTGGATTGGAACAATGTATTGACTGCGAGTTTTAAGCCCACCAGATAGTGGCAAAACCATCTTTTCTAAGCCCATCCGAGGGTGGCAAAATTTGCATTTTAAGCCTACCTGCGGGTAGCAAACCATCTTTCAAAAATAAACATGAAATGTTTTGTTCCAATTCAGGCGATCCAGTCTATACTTGTATGCTGTGCGCATCACATAGTAAACCTAGGCTAATAACCGGAATAAGAACGCACAATATTTTCAAAATTAGATATCATGGTTAGTAGAGGCCGATCTTTGATCGGGCGAGCGGGGGTGCTCACGAAGTGACCTTCTCCAATCGTACCTAAGTTCCCGAGCCGAGGCAACTTTGGTGATGACGGACATGTGGCCTTAGGCAAACGAGTCAGGGTTTCCTAAATTTTTCCAAAAATAAAATATTTAGGTGGCGACTCTGTATCTGGCAAAGCAGTCCATGTTTGGCACTTCTTTAAAAAAAATCTGTTTTCTCAAAACGATTTGCCGGATTTGGACTCTTTGGTTCAAGATTAAGAACTATGACACAAATTGAGTCCGAGCTGTAGCGAGGTCCCCCACGGACTTGTCTACACTCAGGTGCATCAGAACAGATAATGGGGGAGAGTATTGCGGTCATTTTGATGATTATTGCAGACAACAGGGTATTCGACATCAAAAGACACCCCCGAAGACTCGTCAGTTGAATGGTTTAGCTGAAAGGATGAATAGGACACTGGTTGAAAGAGTTAGATGCTTACTTTCACAGACACGGTTGCCAAGATCCTTTTGGGGTGAGGCTTTGAGCACAGTTGTACATGTTCTTAATCTCACACCATGTGTTCCTCTTCAGCTCGATGTACCAGACAGAGTTTGGACTGGCAAGGATGTTTCCTATGATCACCTACGTGTTTTTGGATGTAAAGCATTCGTTCATATTCCCAAAGATGAAAGGTCTAAGCTCGATATGAAGACCCGACAGTGCATTTTTCTAGGCTATGGCCTAGATGAGTTTGGCTACAAGTTATATGATCCAGTTGACAAGAAACTAGTGAGAAGCCGAGATGCTGTGTTTATTGAAGATCAAACTATACAAGATATTGAAAAAGCAGAGAACACAATGACCTGGCATAGTGATGGTCTAGTTGACTTGGATCCAGTTCCTCTGATAGATTTTCCTGCACAGGTTGAACATGATGTTCAGGATGACCAACAAGGTTTAGGTGATGTAGATGATCCCTTACAGGCTGAGATAGGTGATGAGACTCTTGAGCAGTTGGCAACACTAGAGATACCACCAGATGTTCCAACCAGGAGGTCAGCTAGAGATCGACATCCTTCCACTTGGTATTCTACAAATGACTATGTGTTAATGACTGATGGGGGAGAGCCCGAGGGTTATGCAGAAGCCATGGAAGATGATCATAAGTTGGAATGGGTTGATGCGATGCAAGATGAGATGCAATCATTGCATGACAATCACACTTTTGAGTTGGTAAAGTTGCCTAAGGGAAAAAGAGCTTTAAAGAACAAGTAGGTGTACAGGGTGAAACATGATGAACTCACTTCACAACCACGATACAAAGCTAGACTAGTTGTTAAAGGGTTCAGTCAGAGAAAAGGCATTGATTTTGATGAGATCTTCTCACCAGTTATAAAAATGTCTTCTATTCGTGTGCTTCTTGGCTTAGCCGCTAGTCTAGATTTAGAGATTGAGCAAATGGATGTGAAAACTGCCTTCCTTCATGGTGACTTGGAGGAAGAGATTTATATGGAACAACCAGAGGGTTTCAGGGTGAAAGGAAAAGAGGATTATGTGTGTCAGCTAAAGAAAAGTCTTTATGGTTTGAAGCAGGCACCCAGACAGTGGTATAAGAAGTTTGAGTCAGTTATGGAGGAGCAAGGCTACATGAAAACTACTTCTGACCATTGTGTATTTGTGCAGAAATTCTCTGATGATTTTATTATTTTACTATTCTATGTTGATGACATGTTGATTGTTGGCAGGAATTCTTCAAGAATTGACAAATTGAAGAAGCAACTAAGCAAGTTCTTTGCCATGAAAGACTTGGGGCCAACAAAGCAAATTCTTGGTATTCGAATCTATCGAGACAGAAAAGAGAAGAAGTTGTACATGTCACAAGAGCAGTACATTAAAAAAGTGCTTGAAAGATTCAATATGAACAATGCTAAAGTGGTTAGCTCACCTCTTGCTACTCATTTTAAGTTAAGCACTAATTAAAGCCCTTTTACAAATAAAGAGAAGGAAGATATGGAAAGTGTTCCATATGCCTCAGCTATGGGAAGCTTAATGTATGCAATGGTCTGCACAAGGCCAGATATAGCTCATTCAGTTGGTGTAGTTAGCCGATTTCTTTCAAATCCAGGGAGAGAGCATTGGAATGCAGTAAAGTGGATAATGAGATATCTTAGAGGCACTTCCAGGTTGACACTTAGTTTTGGAAATGGACAACCAATTTTAGTTGGTTACACTAATGTAGATATGGTAGGAGATGTGGATACCCGTAAGTCTACTTCGGATTATTTGATCACTTTCTCAGGTAGAGCTGTTTCTCGGCAGGCGAGGTTGCAAAAAATGTGTTGCACTCTCTACAACAGAAGCAGAGTTTATTGCGGCAACAGAAGCTTGTAAAGAGTTGCTATGTATGAAAAGTTCTTGACAGAGCTTGGTTTCAAACAACAACAATATGTGTTGTTTTGTGATAACCAAAGTGCTATTCAGTTGGCTAAGAACTCTACATTCTATTCGAGGTCGAAGCACATCGACGTGAGGTACCATTGGATAAGAGAAGTTCTTAATCATAACTTGTTGGAACTTGAAAAAATTCATACTGATGATAATGGTGCTGATATGTTGACAAAATCTCTGGTAAGAGAGAAGCTTAAGACGTGTTGCTCGATTGCCGGGATAGAGAATCCCTCCAACTAGTCGGAAAGGGGGAGGTTTGTTGGGTTGGGTTTCCCTCCTATGTGGAGGAAGGCCCAAAACATTTGGTAAAACCCATGTGAGTTCCAAAGCCTACATGGAGAGATTATGTTTTTGAAAAGATCTGGCCCATGAGTTTAGGATGACAAATCCTTTCTTTGTAACACAGAAAGAGACGTAGTAGCAACCACCAAAACAGAGAGGAGAATAGAAATTCTGTCCAGCAGTGATCAAGCTATTCGATTAACAAGCATCTGTAGTCCGATTGAGTTGAAATTTGGTAGGCGAGTTCACAACTCAAGACTCTAAATTCTAGACGGTAGAGATCAGATTTGGAGCAATCTACTGCTGTTTTTTGGCCCATGAACAGTACCGTTTTTGGTGAGATTTTTCCTAAACTTTGTATTTTGATCTTTGGTTGTTCTTGATTGTTTGCCTCTAGTTCTATCAAGAGAAAACTCTTGTATACCCATTATTTGTTGATAGTGGGGATATTTGGTGGACTACGGTCCCGTGGTTTTTCCTTTCCACATCGGGAAGGTTTTCTACGTTAAAATTTTGCTGTCGCCTTGTTGTGTGATTGTTGGATCATCGCTTTCAGATTATTTTCAGAATATATTGTGCTCTATTAAATTGCTTCCTAATAGGTTCACACAAAGAGGGAGAATAAACTACTTCTGCTATTTTTGTGCCGGATTTGGATATTTCGAATTGGTTTTTGTTTTGTTTTGTTTTCTCCCAACACAACCTTGTCTCTCTAATTGGGTATTGCGTCGATGAAAAAGAGATGATACTAGTGTATGAATTCATGGCTCGAGGTACCTTACGCGATCACCTATATAACACCCAGAATCCCCCACTTCAATAGAAGGAGAGACTCAAGATTTGCATTGGTGCTACACGGGGGTTACACTACCTTAATGCTGATGCAAAGCAGACCATCATTCACCGTGACGTAAAGACGACAAATATTCTCTTAGATGAGAGTTGGGTAGCTAAGGTTTCAGATTTTGGATTGTCCAAATTTGGGCCTAAAATCATGTCTTGCACTCATGTTAGCACTGCAGTGAAGGGTAGTTTGGGGTACATGGATCCAGAATACTACTGTTGTCAAAAGTTGACAGAAAATTCAGATGTGTACTCTTTCGGTGTGGTATTGATGGAAATATTGTGTGCCAGACCAGCAGTCTTACCAATGGTGATGGAAGAAGAGGAAGACAAGCTAGAACAAGCCAACTTGGCTGAGTGGGCTTCACATTGTCATCAATTAGGGACCCTTCATCATATTATAGACCCATTTTTGATGGAAAAGATTGACCCAGAATGTTTTAAGACATTTGTGGAATTAGCAAAGAAGTGTTTGGCAGGTAGAGGATGTGAACGACCCACGATGGGCGATGTGTTGTGGTACTTGGAATTAGCATAGCAACAATAGGAAGCTAATACAGTGGAGGAAAAAACGTGTATTGAGATGAGTACTAGAACTGCAAGTGAGGAGTTTGTGACCATTGATGTTCAATATTGTCACTACAAAAAAAAGCACTTTTGGCGACTAAATTTTTAGTCGCCAAAAGTCTGTTTTTAGTTGCCGAAAGTCGAAATTTGACTTTTCCCGACAAAATTTTTTAGTCGCCACATTTGTCGCGTATTTGTGGTCGGCAGAGGGTATTGGCGACTAAACCTTTTTTAGTCGCCAAAAATAGGTGTTTACCGACTAATAAATTAGTCGCCAATAGTGTTTTTCACTTTTGGAAATAATACATTTACCGACTAAAAATTTAGTTGCCAATAGTCACCGAATCGCCGACTAAATGGTTTAGTCGCCAAAATATAGACTTTTGGCGGCTAAATTTTTAGTCGCCAAAGGTGTTTCCGGCGAAAAAAAAAACCCACTTTTTTTTGCTTTTCCTGAGTTTCGAACCCCAACCGTCCCCCATTCCAAGCCTTTTTGCAACACACGCCCTCCACTATGCCACTACAACTTCACATGAATATATATGCAATATATATTATTTATATAGTATATTAACCAGATTAATACAAAATAATAATATATACAAATATAATTATTTTAATTCAATATAATTATTTAAAAAATAAATTATTTACTAAAAAAAAATTTAGGCCACTTTTGGCGACTAAAGTCAGTTTTAGTCGGCAAAACCCCTACTTTTAGCTACTAATTTTTTTTTAGTAGCCAAAAACAGCCACTTTTGGCGACTAAAGTCGATTTTAGTCAAGAAAACCCCTTTTAGCTACTAATTTTTTAGTAGCCAAAAACAGACTTTTGGCGACTAAAGTCAGGTTTAGTCGGCAAAACCCCTCCTTTTAGCTACTAATTTTTTTTAGTAGCCAAAAATCTGCACTTTTGGCGACTAAACTGAATTTTAGTCGCTAAAACCCCTACTTTTGGCTACGAAATTGATTTTGGTCGCCAATAACTATGCATTTGGCTACTAAACTATTTTAGTCGCCAAAAGTGTTCACTTTTGGCGACTAATTCCATTTTAGTCGCCGATTGTCCTACTTTCAGCGACGAAAATTCATTTTTTAGTCGCCAAAGCTGGATTTTCTTGTAGTGTGTGCTTGTGGCATTGGAAATTCAAATCCAACAATCGGAGCAGAATTTTCGGAGCTCATGGACCCAGTTGGTCGTTGATAGAATTCGACAGACAATTCTTTTAACCTTGTAAGCCCATCTAGTATAATAATTCTATAAACATAGGACTAACCATTGAACAGACCACAAAAAAATAATGTTGGCTGTACGTATCAGATAACCGTTGTACTCGTGTTACTCTATTTGTATATTATGTTTGTCATTTATGTGGTTTGTTTTATGTTTATAATTTATTTTTTTCCAATTATTTCCCCTTTTAATAGTTCTTTTCCACAAGATAAGTTGTAAAAACTAACAATTGATATGTATGTTAATTTTTAGCTAATATTTATGAGTGGTAAAAACTACAAAATTTCATAAATTTAAGTTTGGATTTATATAGGCGGTCACTTATGGTACTCCATAGTAATTATGGACATTTTTTTTTTATCGGTGAAAAAATAATATTTTATTAATGCTAATTAAACATTACATATAGGAATAGTTGGCCAGAGGCCAACTGTCCAGAGAAAATGAAAAAACAGAAGACAACAACAAAAGGGCCAAACCCAAACAATACTAAGCCTCCGTTTGGGAAGTGAGTTGGCTTTTTGACTTTTTGGTTTTTTTAGCTATTTTAGCCCAGGCTAAAAAGTTTGGTTTGGGAAGGACTTTTTGGCTTTTTTGACTTTTTTTGTGAGAGAAGAATGTAATGATTATGGGTTGAATGTGATATTTTGTTTGTTGTGGCTAAAATAGCATATTTTGTTTTTTGTGGCTATTTTAACCCCAAAACCACTTGCCAAACACCACGACTAAACCCAAACAACCAGTAGCTAAGAGCATCTTTAATGGTATCTTGAATAGTAGTAATTTGTCAAATTATAAAAATGATACTCTAATGGTACATATACTATTTTCCAAATCTCAACTAACTCTCTCTCTTAGTTTGTAAGTTTTATTTGAATATAGATTTTTTAGTGATTTTTTTTTTATATATTTTTTTATTTTTTTTTATGTTTTGTTTTTTGTGACCTTTTTAAAACTGTTTTTTAAAAAAAATTTAAAATTTTACATTGTATCCAACTAGACAAATTTAAAAAAATTAATTTTTTTTTATATATATATATAATTCATATGCAATACAAAGGGGCAAAAGAGCACCGTTGGATTATTTAATCCACTGGTTTAGATGAACCATCTAGAAGCATTTTCATGTCTTTGTCTCTCTTTCTATCTATCTCTCTGTCTCTCTGGTATTCAGATGAACCCACTGTTTCTCAGTTTCTTTATTACACACACACACACACACACACACACACACACACAGAGAGAGAGAGAAAATCGATGAGCCTCGATGAACTTCAACTTCGGATCGCAGATCGTAGATCACAAACTTCGGATCGTAGATCACCCCCTCTTCGGATCGCATATCATCTTCTTTTATCCACCCCCTTCTTTCTCTTATTCACACTCACTAATTCTCTTTCTCTTTCCTGGTTTCCACTCCAAATTCGACTCTCTTTCTTTCTCTCTCTCTCTCTCTCTCTCTCTCTCTCTCTCTCTCTCCAGAACCACCACCAAATAATTCATCTATCCCTATCCCTCGAAGCCCTAACCTCTCCAATCCACTTATCCTTTGAAGCCCTAACCTCCATCTTCAACCGTCTTCTCCAACCCTCGACGTCCTAACCACTAGTTGACTGTGTCTTTGGCTTCGAGTTTCAAACCCTAACCCCAAACTCCAATGGTCACATTCCTTCAAATTGGCTTTCTGATGAGAAAAATGAATATTGGAGAAATTTGTATAAATTCGGCTTTCAAATCCAAGTATTTGTCTTCTAAAATTCATTTGAGATTGCTTCAGAAATTTATATAAATTTGTGAAATTTGTGTATAGGAAAGGCACAAATTGGCGAATTTTGTGAGTTTTTTTTAGACATTCCTTGAAGTAACAAATTGGTGAATTTTGTTTTTTAAAAAAATAAAAAACTTCAAACATTTTTGGGAGGTTTTTCTGGAAAAAGGCCCAACTAAAAGGGAGGGAGGGAAGGAAGAAAGCAATTGGTTTTTGAGTGACTTGGCAGATTTGGCAGCTGCTATAGCATGCCATTGGAGAAGTCTTTTTGCCCAAGTTGCCATATTATGTCTTTGATAGATGTTTTAACAATGCATTGGAGATGCTCCAACTTATCAAAAAAAGGCTTTTAGGTGTCATCCATCAGACAATGCAACCAAGAAAGAAAAGCTGAACAAAGGTGTCTCATGCCAACCACTCTCAAAACAGGTCTACATTGTCATCAATTAGGGACCCTTGGCTAAGTGGATATTTTTGGTGCACTTGACTTTGGTTGCAAGTATATGGGGTTGACAAGTCCACTTAAAACTCCAAGATAATTTCCTATATTTTCTTTTTCTTTTTTTTAAAGTATACTACCATGGAGCTGTTGAATAAGTGAACAAGAGAGATTTAGAGCCCTTGAATTGATGTAATACAAAATGATTGAACTAAAATTTTTCCACGTAGTGCTCTATAAGCGAGAATTACCCTCCAAAGCCACTTCGAAAATTTATTGAATACAAAAAAAGTCAAACTTCACTTTATCCCCTTGTGGTTTGGGCCTGATGTGAATTACCCTCTTGACATTCGGAAATCACCACATAACCCCCATGTGGTTTGTGGGCTAAAACACACAGTTAGCTTTTATGTTCAAGATAACACATTATGAGAGTCATGCGCTTGCAAGGAGAGTAACACTATTTTTAAGATGAAAATGCCGCTGGCACATCTTTAAATTTATAAACAATGGCATTCAATTATTTCTCTCTCTACTCCTTTCATTCCTGCCATTAGTAACCTTCCATATTTTTTCTTCTCATCCTTTTCTATTATTCTTTTCTTTTTTGCAGCTCATCAATGTCCACTACTTCCAGCTTCCCCCATAATCAAAGTCCAGGTGTGAGCTTTAGTGACTCTATTTTTGGCGATTGGTGTTGCTGCAGGTTGGAGGTGTATAGCCGGTGGTTTCTATGTTGTTGGTTCGTTACTATGGTTTGGACACTAGTGCATTGTTGACAGTGTGTCTGGTTTCTCAGACACCATCGGTGAGGCCAATGTGCCTGGTTTTGGACTAGATTTCCAAGATGGAGACTTCAAGTTTCATTGTTCCAGGTTGTTGGTATTGCTATGCTGATTGATTGGTGATCTTATTCACTGGTGCTGGGTTTCTACTCCGATGTCTCTGTACCAACATAAGGTTGACGAGCTTTGGTTCTCTGGTGCTAGTGTATGGGACTTGTTCCCTGAGTTTCTTGTTGGCGGTGGGGGAGTCACAGGAGTTAGGGTTTTTTTTTTCTTAGTGTGTTGTGTCTCTCTTCCAACCAATGGTTGATTGGCACTGTTTGTTTCGCTGGTGGATCGTGGTTTGGAGAAGCTGCTCCGACGAGGAGGTTTCAAGCTAATATGGCCATGGTGGATTGCTCTGGTGCCGATGTGCTTCCAATGCATGGTTTTAGTAAGGTTGCTGTGTGTATATATATATATATATATATGTACGTATGTATATTTGCAGGTTTAAAAGAGAGAAAAGGAAGAAGATTGAGGCATAAAGGTAAATTTGCACATTCTATTAACAGAAGTTAGTGTGCGTTTTAGTCCACAAATCACATGGGGGTTATGTGGTGATTTCTAAATGTCAGGAGAGTAATTTGCTATCACGACCCAAACCCACCCCAATAGGTTTAGCGTTGTAACCGGCTAGCAATTTAATATTACCAAAGGCCTTCTTGTATAAATCAAAATAATTGGGGCTAACGGAAGCTTGTAATATAAATACAACAAATAGTCCATTGAGCTGTGAATCTATATGAACAACCTCAAATGCATATAACATTAATTTACCCACTATACAACACATATATAATATCATGTACAAAACCTTTTATCATCATATATACATGTTATCAAAACTTCCACAACAAAAGCATAAAACTCGCCAACGGTCTTCTAGACCTAGCCTCAACTCAAAGGCACCAAAACTCCATAGGCTTCAGGCGATGGCTTGACTAACGGTGTTCATCTAGGCTTGACCTCCAGGACGCTCACCTATACACATATATATATATATATATAAACAGTGAGCTATAGCCCAATGAATAACATTGAGATAAAGAAGTTAGTGAACGAATTTCAAACATTTCTTAAACATAATACAAATCATATCAGAATCATTTTCCTATTAGAACATAATAGTGGTATATCCAATAGAATATATCATATCGTCTTCTGACTAAAGTAATTGGTTCTGGATACCGATTAAATATATCACCACTTTGCCAAGTGGCTAACAAGATCTCGTAATTGCATATTTGTCATGGACCTGCATTAACATGCTATCCCCCATGACTTGGGACCATTCCTTGGATGCTACAGTTGATTCAAAACCAGATATTCTTTCACATTCACAAAATACCATTGCAGAAAAACGTAACGTATCAAATAGCATTTCAAATATAATTCATATAAACATATCTTTACAATAATGTCACTTACAGTGCTTGGTCGGTGATACACCTCAACGACTCAACCTGCAGAAATATAACCAAGCACAACGAAACACATTTCATAACATATTCAGTTTAATCTATTTGGATAATTCATTATATATTTGTTTGGTTATTCCTTTTCTTTCTTTAATCTCTTTCATGCTTATGATATATATATATATATATATATGGATGTGAATTACACATGAAAATGATATAAATAAAGGCCCGGAAGTCAGAAAAATGGAAAGAAAACAAAATTGGAAAAACTGCATAATTGGCTGCACGTGCGGTGGCCTTGGCCGCACGAGCGGTGGTTAAGCAGTATGCATTTTGAGCCAAAATAAGCTTGGTTACTCGTGCGGTGGCCCAGGCAGCTCGAGCGATTTGGGTGAAAACCAGTTCGAAAATTTAGCTCAAATTGGAATTTCCCTTTGCACAAATCCAATGTCAATATGAGGAAAATCAAGACCCAAAACTCATAAAAACATGTTGAACAAACAATTCTAACTTCAAACAAAACCATAATTTCAATTCAAACTAAAGTTCTATGTAGAATAAATCAAATCCGTAAATTGAAATGTAAACCCCCACTTGCACTCAACTCCCATGGAGTTTCCTTTCTATTTGAAACTTATACAAGAAAACAAATGATTGAACAAGAAGGATGCCATGTATGCCAAATCTTGAGCTATGTTTTACAATTTCTCCCTTTAAACTCATGTGAGTTCTAAACAACAATTTACACCACTCAATTCTTTGATTCAACTTAGACATAAGAGGTGAGGGATGGATTCTTACCTTAAATGGTCAATTTGGTGAAGATTTTGGCCTAGTTTTCCTTGTTCTTCTTCTTCCTCTTCCTTTCTTCTTCTTTCTTCCTTGGGTTTTCTAGAACTTTCTCTCTCTCTCTCTCTCTTTTCTCAGATTTTTATTTTGTTGAATATAAGGCTTAACTAAAGTTCTTATATATAAATTAAATCCAATTAATTCATTTTGAATCAGATTTTTGCAAAACTTCATATTATGCTCTAAAAATTATGGTGCTCACAAATATTTAATCGATTTTAGTTTCTGGTGCCTCTAACACCTTCAACTTTCAATTTAAAGTTGTAATTGCAATAGATTTTTTTACATTCAATAGATATAAATGCAAATCCTTCTAATTTACATGCAATTTCTCATCAAACACATAATTAATTAGCACAAAACAATGCAATTAGGTGAATAATTAAGTAAATGCATGTCCGGGTCGTTACGTCCGCACCTGGCCCAAATCACAGGGAGGTAAAGTAAAGTTTGCCCTACAAAAAATATATAAACATATTTTAAAGATTTTTCCACATAGATAAAATCCTTTTAAATATTTATTGAATACAAAAAAAAAAAAAAATAGTATATTTTCGTATTTTGCTGTATTTAACGAATTTTTTAAAATTTTGTATATAAATTTTATTCTTTTTAAATGTATCTAAATTAAATAGATCTAAAAGGTTATAAATAAAAAAATTTTTTGATTAAAGTTTTTAAAAAATTCATTAAAAATATAAATTAAAAAATGGATTAAAATCTCAAAATTTTATTTTTAAAAACTCCCAACCAAACTGAGTGATGATATTATTATTTGGTTAAAATATTTGTGAAAAAATATTTTAAAAATTCAATAAATACACAAGAATATGAAATATATTGAATTTTTATAATTTTTTTGTTTTGTATTTGATGAATTGTTTTTACATTTTTGCCATAAATATTATGCTTTTTAAGTGTATCTAGATTAGGTGCATTTAAAAAATAAAAAATATCTATTAAAACATTTTAAAAAATTTACTAAAAAAAAACACGAAATATAAAAAATTCAATTTTTTAAAAAGTTAACTCAATTTTCTCAAACCAAACAAGATTTTCTAAAAATTTCACTTCTTTCAAATTAAAAATAGGCCTTTTATTTTCTTTTGAAAATAAGTTTTCATTCCTTCATTCGCCACCACTTCTGACTATTGGAACAATCTTCTATGTAAGATAAATAATCAAACAAATCAAACGAATAAAATAAATTACTTACCAAATTTATTTTATGGAACTAAATAAATATTTAAAAGATCAAGTCGAGTGTGTGACACTCTGTCACAGATTTACCCCGCTTCGGTACTTACGGATAAATGGCGTCTATCTTTCAAGATACAATGATCTTCACAAATTATAGTAGCACTCCAAACAAATTGTACGGCGAACAAAAACCTTGTGTTCTATACTCTAAAAAATTTTCCTAAAATAATATGTAGAATATATGCAAAAGAAAAATATCTAGACATCAACCAAATGAATTTTTCGGATGCCAAAAGCTGCTGGAAATGGCTGGTATTTATAGGCAAACTGTGGCTATCTGAACAGGTTCAATTTCAAATGGACAGATCTGTTTTCAAACAGAATAGGTGCAAACAGTTTTTTGAACAGATAACCGCTAGCAGTTTTCTACTTGTCCAAAACTGCTGGCAGATTTGAGTTTGTCTGGGCAATTTAAATATGTTATGTGCAGAAATTGTATTTGTTCGGGTGCAACAGATTTGAAAAACTATTTGTACAATTTTAATCTGTTTGGAAAAATCAGACTGGAGGAGGTAACTTTGGACAGGAAATTAAATTCAAGTTTGAATTAATTTTGGTTCAGAAAAATATATTTTCTTGCAAGAATTTTTGAAAAAATTCAAATAAATTTTGTCCAAAAAATTAATATTAGAACCGACCCCGGTTCAGAAAAATAAATTTTCTTGTAAGAATTTTTGAAAAAATTCAAATAAATTTTGTCAAAAAAATTAATGTTAGAACCGACCCAACCTACAACCCACACCCGCGCCTAGTTGGTCGGATGGCGGCGGCGGGGGCACACGCGCTTGTGTGGTGGTTTGAGTCAAGGTTCACATTATCCATAATTCCTCCCTTCTACAAACTTGGGGACCAACCCAAGTGTTGCTACCTAGAAATTATATACACACATAAGTTCTCTTAAGTTTCCAATGTGGGATAACCATTTCAAGGAAACCTACATTTTACTTCTTCAATTTCCTATTCCATGAACCCGAAAACGATATCAACTTCTCATTCACTCATAAATGATTTTGACGAACCGTCTTTACCGTGTGACTTGCCATACGACAAAGAACACGTCATCTCTTTGGACCCACTCCAAAAGACGTTTGGGATCCACTCAAATTTGTGTTCAAAGTTGGCCCAAAATGAACCTATAAAAACCAAATTTCCAACAATCCTCTATATAAATAGAATTTGACAGAGAAAAAATGCAACAACATGATCTAATTACAGAGAGTACATAAATTGGAAATATTCTGCAAAGGATAAGTAGTTTTGAATCTTCAATTGTGAGACACTATCGAATTTATTAATTAACCAGTGAACATGATGTCTTGAACTGTTCAACCATTTGTGTAAACCAAGACAATAGAACTCACACAGTATATTACCAGACACAGTTTAGTTCTCACTATTGTGTTCATTTTGGCCTTGAACAATCTGGCCTTTCATGAGTGCTCTAGAGAATTGTTGCCCTTCACAAATCTCATAGAACTAGCCCAGTTTACACTCATATAGGTGATTTTTATGAAAAATATCCTGCCATACTCCACTAGGTATACCTAAATATAAGAATCATTAAAAGTATTACTTAACCTAGAATGCTGCAGACATTACTATTTTATCATAGAAATTGGTAGGAGTTTGACTCCCCAGTGATCCTTTTGAGTCATACACAACTCGGTTGTCCCTTTGAACCTAGATCTTAGGACCTCCAGTCAACTAAGTTGGGTTGCCGTTGTGGTAACTCTTATTTAATAGGCTCAAGTCCCATTCCCCTCGATGAATTCTCAACTAACTTTCTTGCTAACCCTTTGGTTAGTGGATCTGCTATGTTGTCTTTAGATTTCATATATTCAATGGAAATAATTCCACTAAAGAGTAGTTGTCTCACGGTATTATGTCGATGACGAATGTGTCGTGACTTATCGTTATACATATGACTCTGTGCTCTGCCAATTGCTGATTGTCTATCACATTGTATGCATATAGCAGACTCCAGTTTTGGCCATATTGGAATATCTTCAAGGAAGTGGCAAAGTCATTTTGCTTCTTCTCTAGCTTTATTTAAAGCTATGAATTCTGATTCCATAGTAGACCTAGCAATGCAAATTTGTTTGGAAGATTTCCAAGATATAGCTGCACCACAAAGAGTAAAAACATATCCACTAGTGGATTTCGGGTCTCTAGTATCCGATATCCAGTTTGCATCACAGTATCCTTCAAGTACTGTTGGATATCTAGTATAACTTAGCCCAATGTTATGAGTAAATTGGAGATATCTTATAACCCTTACAACAGTTTTCCAGTGTTCTACTTTTGGATTACTCGTATATCTACTTAATTTACTTACTGCATAGGCTATATTTGGGCGAGTGCAGTTCATCAAGTACATTAAGCTTCTAATAATTTAGGCATACTCTAATTAAGAAATACTTTCCTATACGTTCTTAGAAAGAAACAAATTAACGTCCACAGGTATTCTAACAACATGATTATCATCTTTGCTAAATTTGTCAAGTATTTTCTCAATATAATGTGATTGTGACAAAGTATAACCTTCTGATGTTTTGGTAATTTTCATACCAAGTATTACATTAGTAATGCCCGTGTTCTTCATGTCAAAATGTTTATTCAACATTTTGTTGGTAGTTTTAATCATGTTATTATTACTACCTATGATGAGCATATTATCCACATAAAGACATACTATAACATAACCCTTGCTTATGTTTTTAATATAAACACATTTGTCACATTCATTAATTTTAAAATTTCTCATGCTATTGTTTTGGCACTTGTTTTAAACCATATAATGATTTAACCAATTTACACACTTTCTTTTCTTTTCCTGGAATAGAAAATCCTTCTGGTTGTTCAATGTAAATTTCTTCATCTAACTCACCATTTAAGAAAGCGGCTTTCACATCCATATAATGAATTTTTAGATTGTACAAAGACGCAATGGCAATTAGCATTCTAATGGATGTTATTCTGGTAATTGGTGAGTATGTGTCAAAGTAATCAAGAACTTCTTTTTGTCTCTATCCTTTGACTACAAGTCTTGCCTTGTATTTGTCAATTGATCCATATGCTTTTATTTTTCTTTTAAAAATCCATTTGTACCCAAGGGGTTTACAACCTAGTGGCAAATCCACCAATTCCCAAGTGTGATTTTGCAGGATGAATTTAACTTCACTATTTACAGCTTCTTTCCATAAAGGAGCCTCAGGACGAGACATAGCTTCTTTAAAAGTTAAAAGCTCATTTTCTAATAAAAATGGTAGGAAATTTGGACCAAAAGATTTTGAGGTTCTAGCACGTTTACTATGCCTAGGTTACTTTTCCTTTTTTTGATCTATCTCTTGCTCTTGTTCTTGATCATGTTCTTGATCCTGACTAGTAATAGTATCATGAGGTCTTTTGTTAGTACTAATCTCTTGTCCAGTTTTATTTGGAAACACATGTTCAAAGAAAGAAGTATTCCGAAATTCAATAATAGTATTTACATGCATTTCGGAATATTCTGATTTATGAATCAAAAACCGATATGCACTACTATTCTTAGCATAACCAATGAATATGTAGTCACCTGTTTTAAGACCTATCTTAGTCTTTTTAAGACTAGGAATAGCCACTTTAGCCAAACACACCCACACTTTTAAGTATTTGTAGGATAGTACTCTCCCATGCCATATTTCATAAGGTGTTTGATTCACTTTCTTTCGAGATACTTTATTAAGTATATAATTAGCAGAAAGTATTGCTTCCCCCCACAAGTTCTGAGATAATCCAGAACTTATTAACATGGCATTCATTATTTCTTTTAAAGTCCTATTTTTTCTTTTAGCAATTCCATTTTGCTGAGGTGAGTAAGGAGCGGTGGTTTGATGAATTATTCCATGTTCTTTACAAAATTCACCAAAGGTGATTCATATTCACCACCTCTATCAGTTCTAAGTTTCTTAATTTTCTTACCAAGTTGATTTTCAACTTCATTCTTATATTGAATGAAAGTTTCCAAAGCTTCATCCTTGGTTCAAATTAAATAAACATAACTATATCTAGTATAGTTATCTATGAAAGTGATAAAATATTTTTTCCCACCTTTAGTTTGAATTGATTTAAAATCACAAATGTCACTATGAATTAATTCAAGTGGCTCCGTATTTCGTTCAATTGAATGAAAATGAGTTTTAGTTAATTTTGCCTTAACACAAATTTCACATTTGTGATTTAAATCAATATCAAATTTAGGTAAACATTCTATATTAATTAATCTACGCGAAGATCCATAATTAACAAATCCTAGTCTACCATGCCATAAATTTGAAGAGTCAAGCAAGTAAGAAGAAGATGTATTTTTATTAATAATAGATGGTACAACAGTTATTACATTTAGTTTAAAAAGGCCATCAAATATATAACCTTTTCCTACATACATCCTGTTTTCGGTAAGTACAAATTTGTCACTTTAAAAAACTAGCCTAAACCCATTTTTACTCAACAGAGATCCAGAGACTAGATTCTTGCGAATGTTTGGTACATGCAGCACATTGTTGAAAGTGAGTTCCTTTCCAGATGTCATCATCAGAATAATATTTCCTTGTCCTTCAACTTTAGAAGTCGAAGAGTTGCTTATTAAGAGTTGTTCGCTATTGTCCACCATAGAATAAGATGTGAACATCTCTTTGTTGGCATAAATATGGCGAGTAGCACCAGTGTCCACCTGCTATTCTTTAGGATTTTCGACAAGGTTTGCCTCAGAAACAACTGTAGAAAGATTTATGTCATCAACACCATTGGAAATTTTGTCCACTTCGGCCATATTGGCTTGAGCAAGCTTCTTGCTTGATCTTCTTTTGTCTTTACGCTTGCTACGACAATCTTTGGCCCGATGTCCCTCTTTGTCACAAATGTAACATTTGCCATTAAACTTGTACTTTTTAGTTTCTCCTTCTTTAGGGCCTTGTAAGGAACTTTCTCTAGAAAACTTCCGTTTCTTGGCTTTTGGAGCATGTTCCACCACATTTGCCTTTGACTCCATTGGATGCTTACTGACCCACTTCTCTGAATTGCAGTTGTCTTCCTCAATCCTCAAACGCACAATTAATTCCTCCAAAGACATTTCTTTGTGCCTGTGTTTGAGGTAGTTCTTAAATTCCTTCAAACCTTGTGGAAATTTCTCAATTAAGGTAGTAACTTGGAAGGATTCACTGAGAAACATGCCTTCTGCATGAATGTCATGCAGAATGAGTTGGAGATATTGAACTTGACTAATGATAGTCTTACAATCAACCATCACAAAATCCATGAATTACCCAACCACAACTTGTTTTGAGCTAGCATCTTGTGCTTTGTACTTTTTCTCCAAAAACTCCCAAAGTTCCTTTGCCGTCTTGATAGGACTGTAGACGTTGTACAATGTGTTGTCAAGTTCGTTTAAGATGTAGTTCCGGCAAAGGAAACCAGCATGTTTCCAGGCATCGACCACAGCACCTACTTGCCGGTCGATTTCATCCCCGTTCAGAGTAGGAGCATCCTTACAGAAAAAAACGAGCCAAGTTCAGAGTTGTAAGATAGAACATCATTTTCTGTTGCCATCTTTTAAAATCAGTTCCTGAGAACTTCTCTAGCTTCTCACCGTGATTGACTGGCACAATCACAACAGAAGAAGGGGTTGGCATAATTGTAGCCACCATACTAGTACTTGTTTGAGCTTTAGTTTGACCAGTTTCAGTGGCCATGAATTCTAAATTATAAAACAAAATTACAATTAGAATTTTATACTACACAGAAAATTAAATCAAAACCACAAAATTAAATTCTATAAAAATAAAAGAAACAAAAATTGTAACTTTTATTTTTAATTAATTTGAAAATAAAATAAAATTTTATTTAAGCAAATTAATTTCACACAGAAAATTAAATTTTTGTAACACTTTAATAATTAAAATACTAAAACAAAATTTTAATTAATGAACACTCAGAAATTATTTCTGAAAACCAAAATTAATTTCTGACAAACTTCACAAATAAATATTCTGAATTGTTAATGACACCAGTATATTACTACTAGTTGTCAAAGAAAATAAATAGTATATTACTACTATTTGTTTTGCCAACCAGAATATTATTTTGTGAAACCACAGAAAATAATTTATGTAAGAAGAAGGAAGAGAAAAGGAAACAAACGAAAAATTCTGTAAATAGAATAATTCGAGTCTGTTTTAAGATTGTTTGAACAATCTTCTTTGTAAAATAAATAATCAAACAATCAAACAAATAAAATAAATTACTTACCGAATTTATTTTACCGAACTGAATAAATATTTAAAAGAACAAGTCGAGTGTGTGACACTTTATCTTTAAGACAAATTCGCCCCGCTTTGGTGCTTACGGATAAATGGCATCTATCTCCCAAGACACAATGATCTTCACAAATTGTAGTAGCACTTCAAACAATTTGTACGGCGAACAAAAATCTTGTGTTCTATACTCTCAGAAATTTTCCTAAAATAATATGTAGAATATATGCAAAAGAGCAATATCTGGACAGCAACCAAATGAATTTTTCGGATGCCAAAGACTGCTGGAAATGACTAGTATTTATAGGCAAACTGTGGCTGTCCGAACAGGTTCAATTTCAAATGGACAAATCTATTTTCAAACAAAACAGGTGCAAATAGTTTTTCGAACAGATAACTATTGGCAGCTTTCTACTTGTTCGAAACTGCTGGCAGATTTGAATCTGTCTAGGAAGTTTAAATATGTTCTGTGCAGAAACTATATCTGTCCAAGTGCAACAGATTTGAAAAATTATTTGGACTGTTTAATCTGTTTGGAAAAATTGGACTAGAAGAGGTAACTTTGGACAGGAAATTAAATTTAAGTTTGAATTAATTTCGGTTCAGAAAAATAAATTTTCTCGCAAGAATTTTTGAAAAAATTCAAATAAATTGTCTAAAAAATTTATGTTAGAACCGACCCGGCCCATAACCCACACTTGCGCCCTGCTTCGCCGGCGGCGATGTGTGCGCATGTGTAGTGGTTTGAGTTAAGGTTCACATTGTCCATAACTTCTCCCTTCTACAAACTTGGGGTACCCCTTGGTGCCCAACCCAAGTGTTGCCACCTAGAACTTATATACACTCATAAGTTCACTTAAGTTTCCAATGTGGGATAACCATTTCAAGGAAACCCACATTTTACTTCTTCAATTTCCTATTCCACGAACTCGAAAACGACGTCAACTTCTCATTCACTCATAAATGGTTTTGACGAACCGTCTTCACCGGGTGACTTGCCATGCGGCAACGAACACACCACCTTTTTGGACACACCCCAAAAGACGTTTGGGACCCACTCAAATTAGTGCCCAAAGTTGGCCAAAAATAAGCCTATAAAAATCAAATTTCCAACACTGACCACCACCACATCCAGCCATCTCCTCATCATCAACTACCTACCACTTTCAGCCAAACTCTGCCACTCTCCATGACCCTCCTATTACTCCCTGGTGATTGCTACCACCTTTTATTGACAGCCACCATCGCCAGTAATTCACAAGCATGTTTTTTTTCTTTTCATATACTTTCAAAATATTTATGTGCACTAAATTAAATTTTTTATTTATATTCTTTTGTAAAATAAAATAAAAACATTTTTTTTTGGACAACGTTACCAAACAAAATACTCAACTTTCCCGACTATATTCAAATAAATATTTGTTAAATACTTGAATCGATCATGTTGAATTGCAACCGAATATATATCTTTAAATTATTATTATTATTATTATTATTATTATTATTATTATTATTATTATTGCAAATTTAAACATGTTAGGTATTTGTAATTGATAATCTCGTTTGACAAAACTCATTTTAGTTGTTATTTT
Organism: Camellia lanceoleosa; assembly: GCA_025200525.1. Classification (NCBI taxonomy): domain Eukaryota; kingdom Viridiplantae; phylum Streptophyta; class Magnoliopsida; order Ericales; family Theaceae; genus Camellia; species Camellia lanceoleosa. The sequence goes on along the minus strand of CM045758.1, from coordinate 56,571,804 downwards.
ATTCACTTTTTTATTTTAGTGAGGATGTGAGTGTTTAGATGCGAATACAACCTGAATTGTGTTTGTATGGAGAAAGTTGTGTTGACATTCTGTATTTTGAACATTACTTGTTTGCCACTTTGCTGACTATGTACGAGAATCAAAGCCAAAGTTATTTGACCGTTTGAGTGGTCATTTGTGCGCCCGAGCAATGGAGTGAATCATCTAGTATCTTTGGTTGCAAACTGAATTTCTGATAAATATGTTATTGCTTGTACTCACATTGCTAGAGCAGAGAAGTGCGCGCTCGAGCAGTATTCACAGCTTTGTTTAGTATAAAGTGTGTCGTTTGTTGTTTTTAGGATTAAACCCATCCAAATTATCAAAGAGGAGTAAAATACTAAGTGTTTTACATTAGGGGGTGGTTTATATGAATTTCCTTGATGTATAGAATGTGATCAACTGATTAACGAACTACATATTGATAAACATCAATGGTTGTGTTGGCTTTTTAGCTTTCGAATGTTATTTTTGTAACTGTGAGCGTGCCAGCAAGGATCAATCAGTCCTTACAGAATGTTGATTGCCAACCAGTTATCAGACAATTGTGTTTCAGTTCTTTCAGCTTCAATGAAGAGGACTTTTATTGGTGGCTTTGTTTAGGAAAATTAAGCAAACAATAATTAAAGGAAGGACAGTTGTAATATTTCATTAAGTAAAATGAGAGACTTACAAAGATCCAAATCAGTCTCGTAGAGGTTTACAGTAACAATCTACTTGCAACTACTTTTATGAACGAAGTGCAGTGCAGGAATTTGAAGTACAGAAAGGTAAAGAACAAGAAATGTAAAAAAACTGGAAAGGAAATAAAGTAGATAAAAACTGGTTTTCTGGATCTGAGTCTAGGGCTCTTTCTGGGGTCTTCTTTGCTATTTATATTTCTCAATGGCAACTGTCAAACTGCATTTCTAACCGTCAACCATGCTTCCATGATTGCTGATCATGTTGCCTTATAGTTAGCTCCACTACGCCATATCTACAGTTAGGTTTCCCTCTCAATTTTGAATTTAAATATGAATAATCGTTGAAGCCACGTCAACTTGCATTTCTTTGTTGATCCAGTGCTATGTAGATCTACAAAAACCAATACTAACTACCACGTGCATCATTCTGATTGAGGACTTGAGTTGGTTCCCCGCATCGCCCTTGTCCGGCCACGTGTCGAACTGTAATTGGCTTACACAAAATATGTAGCAAACATTAACCCCCGCACTAATATACCCAATACTTGGTGATATTAGTGGATCAAGGAATTGTATCCACGTCTTAGAACATGCATGGGATTTGCATTTTCCAGAAATGCAACCGTCATTCGTCATTTGCATTAAATTCTCCTATAATCCTTTGAACACCCCCACTTATTTCCAGTATTCGAAAAGACTGATACATTTTTTATGGCTAAGCCAATCTTCTCTTACATTGATCAAGCATACGAAGAGTTATTCGATGATGCTGTTCATCCTCGAAAGAACCTCCATGCATTTATTGGCTACCTTTACCCACCTTCCTATATTCAAGTCATGGAAGCTTTTGCAAATTATCAACCTTTGGACTACGAACCTGTTATCCACGATTCTTTAACCCACAATTTTGCAAACATGGATATTGGGAGCTCTTCTTCTAACCCAAAACCTTCGGCATGGGATAAGGCTGCAGCTTCTTCTTCCTCTGGAGCTTCTAGTTGAAGAAGCTGGCCAGAACCTGAAGAATCTAAGTTAAGGGAACGAATCAATCATCACTTTGTCGAATTTGTTGATCCCCTAACTTTCCTTCCCTTTGCTCGGAGTTTGGTGGTTTATCCATATGTACCTATTGACTGCCGCTGCAGTTTGGAGGACAATCTGCTTGTAGCATGGTACACATCCTCCATGCTTACGAAGATAGTACAAGCTACCCAACGTCCAGAAGAGGCACAAGGGTATAGCCCTTCGTTCTTAGCCCAGAAGGCGAAGCTTTGCTCTTCTGACTGGCTTGATTGTGTTAACACCCCCCAGTTCTCTCATTCTTTCGAGATGAAAGCTTCTGTACCTCCTCCTCTGCAAAATCCCTACTGGATAGAGAAACTGAGGCTTGCCCTCTTTGAGGACCAGGTTTTTCCTCCCTATAATCCTCTATCTCCCCCTACTCCAACTCAGCGAAAGCAAGCCCAACTTCTGCTTGCAGTCTTTTCTCACTTGCCCTTCAATGTTCTTGAGGACGATGTCCCTCTCAAGAACTTTTGATGGGCTTGTGATGTTATGACCCGGGGTTATGTCCTTAACCCCATCGCCCAAGCAGAGCTCCAGATGTTTTTGGACCAACTGCCACTGCTTCTTCATTGGCATCAAACTTCTATGGCCACCACCCAATCTTTGAACCAACTTTTAGACCTTCGAGTTCATACCCGGTATGAAGTAGAAAACCTAATCGAAGAATATGATGACTTCAAGAATAAAGACTTTGCATACTGGGATGGTTTGGATATGGATGAGATGGAACAAGGGTTAAAAGAAACAGAGTTTGAAATAAAGGCCGAAAAACTCTTTTGTCAAGTACGAGCACATCAACTTCAGCAGCCACGCCTGGATAAGATAGAAGACATAATAAAAAAGAAACAGAAGTTTATTGACCATAACTGGACCAAATTCCATGATCTTGTCATTCACTCTGTTTCTTACTTTTATGAGCTTGAATATGTGCCTAAGCAAAGCCTCTGATGTAATCGTTTCTATCTTAATAAAACTTAAGATATTTTCTTTTATTTGGCATGGTCTGATTTTACCCAATTTGTCAAAGTCAAACAAACTTAGGGCCACAAAACCAACAATTTCATCCTTCGTATCTCAATTCGATCATACCTAATGAAATACTAAGAACCCAATTTGAATTTTTTCCAACTTATGGAGTGTAATTAACAACTTTCGCTGGTTTCCTTTTAGAATCAAAGCTTCAAATTTATCAATTCTGCCATTCGAACCTCGATTTGATCATATCTGGTTCTCCAACATATGGTTAATACAATCAAGTGATTTCAAACCAATTAATTTTGTTTCAATCAAACAGTCTACATTTTCCAAAATATGGAAACCTCTTTTAAGAACCACATTGTTCTACTTCTAAAAAAAAGTGATTTATGCTGTGTATTATCAAACCAACTATTGGTTCTGGCACTTAAAACAACAACTTCTAACCTTAAGGTATTTCAAATTTTGCTTCGAAAGATTTTACTGTCATTGACAAACCCTAAAACGGGCCCTCAATCCTTTTGAAGTAGACAAATACTTGAATATTCTTGCATCCCTAGGCATAGAATGTGCTTTGAAGTCAACTCCTTGCCTTTGAAGCTGTTTATTATCGGATCTTGGCGCCAAAATTTGGCTTCGAAGCTAAATATTTTATTTCGAAGCTGACATCAGTATTTGAGATGTGTTTCCTTCCAAAACTATCAATATTGAGGGAAACCTTTCGCATCCGTACTTTTAGTACTTTTTATGAGTTTCGTCCGTGTAAAACGACCGGGTATATTTTTCAGACACAAAAGTTTAAAAACCCTTCTTATTTCGTGCTTTGAATTCACTCGTTTGTTCAACACACAAACCCTTCACCTCTACTGACCCTTTCTTCCTTACTGCTCGTCACCAATGGATCCTTCTTCTTTGAAAGTACCAACTGGCGAACACATAAGCCCAACAATGGCTTTGAAAAGATATATTAAGGAAGAGATCGCCAAATTTAAAGCTAATGGATCGAGTACCGTAGACGGACGCCTCTTTGTCCCTCGTTATAGCGACAAACAAGAATATGTCTTAGGTCCTATCTTTCGAGAGGCTTTGTACCCTCGTCTGGAGGACCACTTTTTTCTCTATGAAGGGGGGGCTGGACTGGGGAAATTGGAGAATGAACCGACCTCACCGTTGCTAGCCAACATTGAGGGTTGAGTAGGAGGAGTGGTATGACAGGGTTGTGCTTGCAAGAGAATGAGACCTACAAGAACTCTGCATCCTCGATGCCCTTCATCTTCCCAGGTTTATCATTTCTGAAGACCCTTTTTTAATTCCTGCAGCTCTTTGTTTTTGGAACATGGCTTTTAATTTTTTTTAATTTCGTTGTGGTACAATGGCTCTCACCGTTCTTGATATCTGCCATCTCTTAGGGCTTTCGCCCCTTGAAACCCCTTTTACACCTAGTTACCTAGACATTTCGATTAAATTTTCTCTTCCACCTTTGAATTCTTCTTTTAGTGACTTCGTAAAGGCTAAAAACAAGAAGGTGGGTCCTGTAGGCGATTGAGAACTCTTCTCCTTTATTTTATATTGGTTGTGCAAATTTCTTTTTTGTACATTATCTCAACGAATCATGCCTAAATTTTCTCCACTTGCAAAGGCCCTTGTTTTGAAGAAACGCATAGCCTTGGTCCCTTATCTCTTAGGCCATGTTTATAAAGCCTGCTCCCAATTTTGTGAGAAACCTCTTGATATCAACCAAGGAGGTCCCCTCTAGGTGCTTCAACTCTAGCTCTTCGCTTACTTTACTAATTTGCATTCCAAGTGCTTAAAATTCCTAACTCAGAATCGTAGCACTTATGGGGAAAAGTATGCTAGAATCGCCATTTATCCCGTTTCTTTCGCCTACTATCTTACTTTTTTCCACCAGCTCCCTGTTTCCCCAACTGCCACTTTCTTTTCTCCCTTTGATGCCAATAAAGGGCCAATTTGGCTAAAGACATTCTTGGCTGATAGACAGTGTTCCATTCCATCGCACAAAGACACGTGGGCTTCTATTTTGTTGCCAAGGGAACTTTTTATTGGCACTCCCTCGAGCTTATAAGTGCATATCTGAGGTATACTTCCCTTCTCAATTTGCCAGGCAATTTGGGCTTACTCAAGGGACTCCCATTCCACTTTGCAGCCTCTCGAATGTCCATCTTACAGCCAGAGACCTGAGAGTACCCAAATCCAAACTAGAGGAGGCAACATTTAAACTGTTGAAAGATTTGAGTGAGTTCAAATTTGTCCCCTTCCTCCCTTCTGGCTTGGCTTTGAAAAGATTTCAAAATTGGTGAACAGCCAATATGGAAGTGCGTCTAACAATACATCCTCATGATTTACTGATAGGGCTAGGTGTGCCTTCTAAGGCTAAACCAAAAGAAGCCGAGAACATTCCTTCTCTTTCTACAGCTGCCAAAACTGTCCCTGCAACCTCACCCCCTCCTTCCAGAGTTACCAGAGCTGCCTCGAAAAAAGGTATATATCTTGAGGTTTTTTTTCTTTTAGACTTTTCTGCTTGTTTTCTTTACATTCATACTTTTTGGTGTAGGATCTCCACAAAAAGAATCTCCCAAGAGAGCTGAAGCCCTGGTGCAAACGCGCCCCGTGTGAGGGCCTCACCCTACAGTTCGGACTCAAATTGTCACGGTTCTTAATCTGAACCAAAGAGTCCAAATCCAGCAAATCATTTTGAAAAAACAGATTTTTAGAAAAGAAGTGCCAAACATGGACTGCTTTGCCAGATACAAAGTCACTACCTAAATATTTATTATGAGGGAATTTAGGAAACCCTAACTCGTTTGCCTAAGGCCACGTGTCCGTCATCACCAAAGTTGCCTCGGCTTGGGAACTTGGGTACGATTGGAGAAGGTCAGCTATGAGCACCCCCGCTCGCCCAATCAAAGATCGGCCTCTACTAATCATGATATCTTGTTTTGGAAACATTATGCGTTCTTATTCCGGTTATTAGCCTGGATTTACTATGTGATGCGCACAACAAACAAGTATAGACTAAGTCGCCTAAATTGGAACGAAACATGTCATGTTTATTTATTTGAAAACGGTTTGAGGTTTGCTACTCGCAAGTAGGCTAAGACATGAATTTTGCCACCCTCAAGTGGGCTTAGAAAATATAATTTTGCCACTCTCAAGTGGGTTTAAAACTCGTATTTAATGCGTTGTTCCAATTTTAAATAACTCAACCTTCACCCACAAGCTTTCAGGCAGTTATAACACGTAAGCGCATAGCCTAATGGTAAGCATGCTATCATGGCAACACTCACACTCATGCAAGGATGTTAAAACATAAATGCTTACCGAGTACTCCAAGCCAAAACAGAAATTAGTTAGTAATCATATGCATGATCTTAGTTCATGTTAAGATGGCTAATGCAACACATGTAAGATGCAGCTACAATAGGCTTGGCTAATCTATGGATGGCATATGATGATGCTACAACTAACACGTATTCAACTTGGAATTGAAATACAATGCAGTTAGTATGATGCGCCGAGCCCGGTGTATGCAAGACAAATGTATGGATGCACGCATGCATAGCATAAGGTATGCTAAATTAAATATGGCCTAATACTAAACAACAAAAGCAGGTAAGTAAAAGGGAGAAAGAAGTGGGGGTTGGAAGACATGCACACACGCACCCACACTTATTACAAATTCGCCCTCGCTCGGAGGGACCAAAAGAATATACAAATTAATTAACCTACAAGCTAATTAAATATTACAGACCACTTAAAATTAACTAAGCTAAGAAAGCAGTGAAAGGCCTCGGGAAGAGGGTCCAATGCATGCGTGCTCGGGTTTGCTCGGAAATCCATCGCCATGCACAAGCTGCCTCTATTTACCCTTCTCTGCTCCTCTGAGACTTGCACAAATCCCAAGGAACACTCTCTGGACACTGTGGATCACCACCGACCAAGTGGAATCATCACTGGCCATGGCAGGATGGTCATCGACCATCCATTTAGCTCTCGGCTATCCATGTATGGTCAGTCGGCACTGTATGTAGTCGACTGGCCATATCTTCCTGCAGAACCTGTTTTGACAGCAGCAGAGGGCAAAACATGGCATGGCAATGCATTTCAAGCAAATGTGTGCACAACCACACCCCTTATCATGTTTGTGACTCAAAGGGTTATGGTCCTTGATTCTCGGACCACCAATCGCGCATTTCGATGCGTGATGGCCCAAGAAGCCAAATTGTGCATTTTGATTTCAAATGTAATGCAAACCAAACAAAAAAATGGGCTCAACCTCTATCATAATCAATTCAAGAAGCAAAGCATGCATGCCAAATGCAACCTAAGCATATGAACTAAGTATGCAACATGGCAATGCAAACAAGCAAGCAATCAACAAGTATGCAAGCTAGTGGACATGCAAGACATGATGCAATCAAAGCATGCGAAGTGTAAGACATGTAGTAACATGTAAAGAATGGACTTAAACTAATTTGGGCAGCTCTATAGTAAGCCCAAAACAGTGGCCAAGTGCTATGGAAATGAAGGCAAAATGACATACAAACATGCATGTACACATAGTCCAACACTTAGGCATATAGAAGCAACTTTCAAGCACACTTAAAAGAGACCAAACATGGGACTAAAGGCATGCATTGTAAGCTTTGAAAATCATGTAGAAAATGATGCAAAATCAACCTACCAATGCAAACAAGGCATACAACTGAGCCCAAGGAGCTAAACCAAGGGTTCAAAAGGTTCAAGCTTCCTCAAGAAGCTAAACCAAGGGTTCAAAAGGTTCAAGCTTTCTCAAGAAGCTAAAAACCAAGGGGTTCAAAAGGTTCAAGCTTCCTCAAGAAGCTAAATCAAGAGGTTCAAAAGGTTCAAACCCCCTCAAGAAAAGGTCTCAGCCAAAAAAAGTGGCTAATCGGCCAACAAAGTTGGCCGACCGACCACAAAATGTGCCGATCGACCATCAATAGTGCCGACCAGCCATCACCAGTGGCTGGTGGCAAGGAAACAAGGCCGGTGGCCTCAAGCCATGGCCGGTGAGGTATGGGGACGGCCTACAAGCTATTTTCCACCCTCAGAAGCAAAACAACAAGTGTTTGATGCAAAACCAAACACAAAACAAACAAGTCGAGAGGTCTTGAGGCAAGGCGCGTAGCCGAAACCTCCGAGAACTCAAGACGAACACAAACAGGGATGATCATTGAGTGTTCAAACGATGACGTCCAAGTCTTAAGGACGGTCAAAAATGGGGTGTCTACAGTTGCCCCTCTTTGACAGAACTCGAAAGTCATAAAAAATGACGGGAGTGAATGTCAAAGCCCAGAGACGACCCATTTTTGACAAGGCTAAAGAATTAGACAAAGCATACTAGCTACAGATAAAGATATGTGCCCGAAGACAGGGGCAAAATGCAAGACAATGCACAAAGCCGAGCATAACTTATAATCATGCAAGAAACATAGGGACGTATCCCGGTGTTTCGGAAAGGTATAAGCATTGGAACGTATTCCAAATACTCTTAACCAAAGAAGGAGAAGCATAGGGACGTGTCCCGGTGTTTAGGAAAGGTATAAGCATTGGAACGTATTCCAAATGCTCTAAACCAATAGGGGAGAAACATAGGGACGTGTCCCAGTGTTTAAGAAAGGTATAAGCATTGGAACGTATTCCAAATGCTCTAAACCAAAGGGGGAGAAACATGGGGACGCGTCCCGGTGTTTAGGGACGTATCCCAGGGTTTGGGGACGTATCCTGGTGTTTAGAAAGGTATAGAAACATAGGGACGTATCCCGGTGTTTCAGAAAGGGAGAAGAAACATAGGGACGTATCCCAGTGTTTCGGAAAGAGAGAATCATAGGGACGTATCCGGGTGTTTCGGAAAAAAAGAGAAACATAGGGACGTATCCCGGTGTTTCGGAAAGAGAGAGAAACATAGGGACGTATCCCGGTGTTCCAGAATGAGAAAGAGAAACGTAGGGACGTATCCCGGTGTTTCGAAAAGGTATAAGCATTGGAATGTATTCCAAATGCTCTTAACCAAAGAGGGAGAAACATAGGGACATATCCCGGTGTTTCAGAGTGGTTCAAGCATTGGAACGTATTCACAATGCTCTTAACCAAGGAGGGAGAAACATAAGGACATATTCCGGTGTTTCAGAGTGGTTCAAGCATTAGAACGTATTCCAAATGCTCTTAACCAAGGAGGAAGAAACATAGGGACGTATCTCGGTATTTCGGAAAGAAGGAGAAACATAGGGACGTATCCCGATGTTTCGGAAAGAAGGAGAAACATAGGGACATATCCTGGTGTTTCGGAAAGAGAGAGAAACATAGAGACGTATCCCGGTGTTCCAAAATGAGGAAGAGAAACGTAGGGACGTATCCCGGTGTTTCGAAAAGGTATAAGCATTAGAACGTATTCCAAGTGCTCTTAACCAAAGGGGAGAAGCATAGGGACGTATCCCGGTGCTTAGGGACGTATCTCCGTGTTTAGGAAAGGTATAAGCATTGGAACGTATTCCAAATGCTCTAAACTAATGGGGGAGAAACATAGGGACGTGTCCCGGTGTTTAGGGATGTATCCCCATGTTTAGAGACGTATCCCAAGGTTTGGGGACGTATCCCGGTGTTTAGGGACGTATCCCAGGGTTTCTGTAAAAGAAGCAGAAACATAGGGACATATCCCGGTGTTTCGGAGAAAAGAGGAACATAGGGACATATCCCGGTGTTCCAGAAAGAAGGAGAAACATAGGGACGTATCCCGGTGTTTCAGAATAAAGGAGCGTGCAAAACGATGCAATTGAAAGGGCGCATAACAATGCGAGTGGAATGCGCATAACAACGCAAACGAAGTGTGCATAACAATGCAAGTGAAGTGTGCATAACAATGCAAGTGAAAAGGTGCATGACAACGCAACAGAGTGTGCGTGACAACGCAACATAAAGAGTGTGCAAAACAATGCAAGTGAGGTGCTCAAAAAAAGTGCGATAAAATGCATTTTCTATGCAACATGGAAAGCATATTCTATGAAATATTGAAAGCATGTTCTGTGCATGAGACAGGCATATTCTATGCAACATTGACAGCTTATTCTATGCAAGATTGAAAGTAAAGCATATTCTATGCAGAATCGAAAGCAAGCATATTCTATGCATGAATCATAATGATGCGCGACACGCATGAAACAGAAGCGTATATGAAAGTACACATTCTATGCAATAGAGGGGCATCAAACATGTATTCTGGTGCCTCCGATTTATCTCTCAGAGGGCTTTGTAGCACACTCAGCTCAAAAGGGGACACCCTGTCTATTATTGGCGAGAGACAACATCTGGAGCTGCTTTAATTGCGATTCTAACTTGAAGCAGACTTAAGCTTGGGGTTGAGATACACTCATACTCCAGAGAAATGGTAAGGCCTGAGAAGGTGCACCTGGAATGCAGTCTTGGAATTTGCCGAAGTTGAAACACACTAAGATGCTCCAAATTTTCCTTCTTTTCTTTTGCTTTGCAGTTTGGAACCCACATAGCTTCAGATAGGTCCTTGTTTTAATGTTCACACTTATCGGGGGTGGACCTTGCAGTTTTATGAAAGAACAAATACTGTTTTGCACAAATGTGGAGAATGGCACAGCACTCTAAACAAAAGATTTTTTTTTTTTTTGAAATTGAGAAATGAGTTCTTAATCGGGTATTGAGCCGACGACTGGCCACAGCCAAAATGACTCGATAAAGGAAAAACAAAGGTAAACAACCTAAACACATCGAGTAACACTCGAAACGACTCAAAGCAAGAATTGAGACAAAACAAAAGACACGACACACAGATGCGTTACAAAAATGAGAAACCTCTTAGTACACGAGGAGCCAGTTTCTCTGGGTATTGTTTCCCATTCTCTCTCATTTGTGATTCTCACATCACTCTGGCACTCAATCTCTATTTTTCTAAAAAAGCCCTTTTCCTCACTTTTTCTCTCAGTGCACATCTCTCTATTCTTCAATCTCTCATTTTTTTTTAATCCCTTCCCTGAGTGGTTGATGGATAAACAGAAAGTTGCGGGGTCTTGCCCCTAGCATTCTGCTAGATTCTTCTTCTTGTTCACAACAGTGAGTTTCTTCCACAAAGGGGCTGCGCTACAATTGGGTGTGTAGCAAATCTGCAGCTGACATCGGTTAACGATGCTCTGCTGGGGAGTTTGGACGTGATTAGATCTGTCCAGATGAGGAAGCGGAACATCTTGATCCATTCCAGTTCGTGCTTCGCACTTGGCTTGATACCTTGTTGCTTGGAGGATGAGAGAGCTTTCAGCCCTTTACGATTAGCTTCAATGGTGCCCTTTTCTGGCAAATACGGTGCCCTTTCCGGCAAATAGAGTGCCCTTTCTGGCAAGTATGTTGATAATAGGGGAAAGACAGAACACCTGACTCAACTGTGCCCCTAGTTCATCATTTTGACCATTTTTTGTTTTTGGCTTTCTACTAAAACAATTTTGACCAAAATGAGAGTTAAATTAACATGCTTATTCAACTTTCCGATTTTGAAATCATGCAAGTTAGGTTGTGAGCACTGAAAATTTTCCTTTTTTGGGTCCAAGAAATGGTCTAGTTTTGGAAAAGATGGAACAATTTTCGAGAAAATTAGTCAACCTCAGTAAAAACTCTCAAAAACTATTTTTGCAAACGGTCACTGCTCAACGAGCATAGAACCTACTCTTGAGATGCACAACCTCAGATCCATAGGAATGGAAAATTGCCCCTTGTTTTGAAGGACACTGCATGGCAACGGAAAGTTGCCCCTTGTTTGAACGACACCGCAGCGTATTGAATGGCAACGGAAAGTTGCCCTTTGTCTGAATGGCACCGCAGTGCATTGTAATCAATCTTCATGGTAATGTTCACAACCGAATTCTCGGATACAGAGAAGGCGAGGATAACCAGAACCATCACATGGACATAGTCGAATTTGAAGTATTTTACGGCTGGACTTCAGAATGAAGTTGCCTACGTATCCCAAAGATGGAAATCATGCCTTACGTAGTTCGGGGTTAAGGTACACTCGGATATTAACCTCTCCTTTTGCGCTCTAACATTTGCCAAGGCCGCCCTTCCAGGTTTTCAACCTTGTGAGCTATGTTTTTCTTATTTTCTTTTCAATTCTTTTCATCTTTTTTTTTTCTTTTCTTCTTCCCCCTTTTTTTTTTTTTCAATTTTTATTGCTCTTCATTTCTTTTTGTTCTTTGCATTTTTTCTCTTTTTTCTTTTTCTTGCTCTAACTTTTGCCTAGGTGGCCCTCCTGGGTTTTCGGCCCAGCGAGCATCTCAAGGGTAAAAGTGTAGCTTTGTCCATGTTAAATGGTTTTAGGATCCTGAAGTCATCTGAATCCAAGAGAATGGCTGCTGTTCGCTGACGATGTAGGAGTCCATCCAACGGGGGGCTGATTTTGCCCCTAGACTTCACTGCCCCTACTTGGAATACTGCTACCTTGATCTCTTCATCACTGACTAGTTGAATTAAGCTCCTATTCATAACATCAGAGACCATAGGATCCACAACAGATAAGGCCTCCATGAAGTTTTTGTTTCCAACACTTGTGAATAAAGAAGAGAAGAAACCCAAAAGATGGTGATTAATATCCGATTCCGAGTTTAGCCAAGTCCCATCCTCTGTTTGTAAACGAAGAATTTGGTTTTGTTGGCGACGTTGGATCATTGAGGCATGAAAAAAATGAGAATTCCTATCTCCATAATTTAGCCATCGGATACAGGATCTTTGATGAAGGAACATTTCCTCCCTAGAAAGAGCTGTCTCGAGATCAGATTTAATTTGGTCTTGTGCCTGCATATTAGCCTCTGTCTAGGGTTGGGACTGAAGAGACAAAAGCTTAGATTTTATAAGAGCAATGTTTAAGCTATTGTTTTCGAAATGTTCTTTACTCCACCTTCTAAGTCCATCTCTACAGCATTGAAGTTTCTTAACTAATTGGAACATAGGAGATCCACCCTGAGTGACAGCCCATTTGGAGCGGATAACCTCCACACAATCAAGACTCATTGACCACATGGTTTCGAATTTAAAGAGTCAAGGCACCCTCTTGAGAGGTACACAACAATTTAACACCACAGGGCAATGATCTGATCCAACAAGGAGTTCATGGAATACCTAGGCACAAGGAAATAGAGCTCGCCACTCCACAGTTGCAACTGCTCTATCTAACCTTTCACGAATATTAGCATTTCCACGTTAGTTATTTGACCACGTTGGTAGCTCGAACGATTAGACTATTTTTAGCATGTTTTGAAAAAACACATTTTGTTTATATTTTCATCTCGTCTCCTCCCAAACATTTCTAAACAAGAATTATGACTTAATGAAGATTAATAAACTAACAATCAACATAAATTAGTTGGTTAAAGAATAAATCATTGATTTAGTAGTAATTGATTAAGACACCAAGAAATTGGTCTATTTGGAAAAGAGGGATTTAGTAATGAAAGAATATGTGAAATGAGAATCCGGTTTATTGGAGTAAGAAAGAATGAGCATAGTAGAACTTCGGATTACTTAGACAGAAAGGGACAAGAGAAGTTAAGTTTGATCAAAGAAGTGATATTGTGTTTCAATGTGTATCTATCACGTGTTTGTGTAGGTCACGAGCTATCGTCTGCCTGATTTGTCTAATCTATCTAATTTGTCTGATCTGCGTCTGGAACTATCTGTTAGTAACAACTTTGTAAAGCTATGATTGAATTTAAGTATTTTTTTTTAACAATATGATACGATATGTTTTCTGAAATGTTATTTTGTGAATCATGAATGATTGTCCAGTTTTCCGAAATGTATTTGTGGTATCTTTAGTATCATGTGTTCATGTGATATCTATTATTTGGTACTAGGATTTCACGTGGGCTCCATTCATGGAGCTAGTTATGCATAACCGCTTATATGATCTGCACATGGGTCTTTGTGACCAATCTGATCTGTTAGCTAATGGATGTACCACGTATGACTGTTTACAAATATGATTATGTATATGAATCTATTTCTGATATGATCTGAATTCTGATTTCTGAATTTGTTATGGGACATCATTCATTAAAACCTTTACTTTGTTGTTATTCATTGGGTTCCAGCTCATTGTATTATTTATGTATATAGGTGATCAGGCGCGTGACCAGGCCTAGAGCTTCTGCCTGGACTCTGTCTTGTCAGCCAACCTATGTGCCTCCCGTGGAGGTTTCAGATATGTCAAGTCATCATAGCTATGTAATTAAAGTTTAAGTTTTTGTTTATTTTAGAAATAGGGTTAAGTTCCCTTTTTGTCTTATCTGTATAAATGTGATGACGTAAGGGTGATGTACGATATATGTATATAAAGTTTAAATTTTTTTTGTCCCATATATGTTTGCACAACTCAATGGACGTTGTATATTTGTTATTTGCTCTTGCTAGCCCCTAATAATTTGATTTCTATTTAAGAGGCCTTCGATAATTTGTAGATTTCTGGCCGATCACGATACTAAACCTACAGAAACGAGTTTGGGTCTTGACAATATATCCTTTCAAAACTATAACATAATGATTGATAATAAAATCAAAATAGTTAAATAACTTTTTTCTCCGTAACAAGATGTAATATTTTAATATTCATACAATCATAATCATAATAGTCCATTATATAACTATAATAGTTTGTAACTAAAACTTGTGTGGTGCATCCCTTCCTAACATAATTATAAGCGCTAATTACATCAATTATCATGTGTTTGATTGGATGAATTGGATAAAGAGGGATTAGAATCCATCGGATTGGAATCCTGGGATTGTAAATCCCCCGGACTATTTGGTCAGATTTGATGTGTAGCCGGTGTTTGTTTTCTTATGAGATTAGATGTCTGGATTGAACTATTTTTAATAAATTCAATATTTGGTTGGACGGACTAGATAGGATAAATGAACAAAAGACTATTTTATCATTTTTCAATTGTTTACTAAGTAATAGCAATATTAAACATATCTTTAATATTTTAATTATTTTTAGCTAGATTAAATAAAATTTTATTTTATTTTATTTTTTACACAATTAAATAAATTTATTTTTTAAAAATTAAATACATAAAATAAATAAAATATCAGTAAAAATATATGTTATTTTTTTAATTAAAATTTTAAATAAATTTATTTTTAAAAATAATAATAATTTAATAATGAAATTAAATAATATATAAACAAAATTTTAAAATAAAACATCAATAAAATATTTATTAAAAAAATATTTTAAAAAATTAAATAAATAAAACATCAATAAAAAGTTATATAAATTATTTTATTTTTAAATTGAGACATTTAAATTTTATTGAATTTTACTAAATATAATACATAATTTAATAGTAGAAAGGTCAAAATGGTCATTTCATCACCTAATCCCAACAGTGATAGTACCTTGAAAATTGTCTCACCCCCCCCCCTAGGATACAATATTCCCCCATATGAGGGATAAAGAGTCCAGCTAGACTCCATGTCCGGTAGACTAAAAAAAAACAAATGCCAAACTAACATGTAGAATGGACTCCATGTCCGCACAGTGAATAGTCCCCCCTAATCCCTTGAATCCAACACTTCCTTAGTTTCCTCAAATTTCAATTTGGTCCTTATAATTTGAATTTCGTCAATTTAATCCTTATATTTTTTTTTTTGGGTAAATTGCACTGATGGTTCTTATATTTTACCCCTTGTGCCATTTTGGTCTCTACACTTTCAATTGGCTCAATTTTAACTCTTAATTTTAGATTTTGTTTTAATTTTGGTCCAATTAATAATATTGTTAGTATTTTTTAAGAAAAATTATCATTAAATTGGTTGAGGTTAACTAACTGAGTCAAGTAAACTTATAATTTTACCCTTAAAAATATGACATATGACACTTATGTGCATATTTTTCATAAAAAAAAATGCTAAGAATTGTAATTAATTAGACCGAATTGAGACAAAATCATAAATTTATGGTCAAAATGAAACCAATTGAAAATATAGAAACTAAAATGACACAAAGAGTTAAGTATAGGGACTACCGTCATAATTTACCATTTTTTATTTTGTTCGACTTTAGTCTTTTTCGCTTTACAATATTGACTATAATATTTTAGCCATTATATTCTTACCTCTTAAGTTTTGTTACATTATTAAAAATAAAAAAAATAAAAAAAAAAAAAACCTTTTTATTTTTTCACACTTTTTTTTTTGGGTGATATTAATTCAAAATCTTCCTTTAGAGAGTTCCCCTTATAACGATAAAAATAATTATTTTGGTTGTTTTCTTACTTATTTCTACAATAACTAATTGCTTACATTTACCTAATAGTAGATGTTGAATTTCATGTTTTAATAATCTGATTATAGTATTATTTTATTCAATTACTATTTATAGTGAAGTATTATTATTTAAATTATCTTATTCGACTTCTTTAGTATATCTAATGCTCATATATTTATCAACAATGATTCATCCCACTAAAAATACCGCCACTAATAGCATTAATGCATTAAAAAAATAGAAAAAAAAAATACAACTCCAAGACCAAAACATCGCATCATTTCTAACGGGGCCCACTACCACCTAATTAGTGGAACACTAATTAGTGCTCCCAAACACTTTTCTATATTTATATTGGCAAGGTTGAGAAAACAGACTTTGATTCTAAATACAAACAATTTTACAGGGATTTTATAATTATACATTATACTGACCAAATTTGATTAATTGTTAATTTTTTTTTCTTCTATCTGGTTAAAACTTTCTTCTCTCTCCCTATCTGCTGCAATTTCTTTCATCATCAACAAACAAGAACAACAAAAACTCAACAACGACAACCATCACAAAAAATCAAAACCTATATGTTGCAATCTCGTTCATCATCATCAACAAAAATAAAAAAAAATAAATTAATAACAACAACAGCAAACTCTTCAAAATTATTCCTATCTGTTGCAATCTCTTTAAATGAAAATCAGAAGAAGACAAATTGAAAAAAGAGTATTATCAAACACAAACAGATCAACACTTTTTTTTATCAGTTTAAATCAAACATAAACACATCAAACACAAACTTAAGCAAATCAACTCTTTTTTTTTTTCTTTTTTTTTTTTTTAATCTATTTAAATCAAACACAAAAAAATCAAACTCAACGATTTTAGAATAAAAGACAAGGCCATAGCGGAACCGGCAGTTTGAACCAATGGTGGAACAGATCTGAGCTCAAATCTTTTTTTTTTTTTTTTAAAAAAGGAAGAAGAAGAAGAAGAAGAAGAAGAAAGATCCGAGGCAGATGAGGGACCTCATCACCATGAAAATAGCTTCTTCATGCTGTCCAAAATGGAGAGCTCCAAAGAGTGAGACCATCGTTGATTGGAAGAAAAAGGAGAGAGTGTCTTCTATAGCCTTCGAGTTAGAGAGAGAAAATAAGAAGTGAAGCCTGGGTTGCTTCTTCTCTCTCCTCTCTCTAAACTAATGGTCGGCGTCATCTAAGCTGCGACACCATCTGCGACAACGCCGACGCGCTATACATCACCGAAAGCAAAAGTCGGTCAATGACGCCATGCTAGAAGAGGCGGCGGTGGATTCGATTATTGCCCAGAGAAAATGTGAGAGATCAGATAAAGCTCAGAGAGAGAGAGGAATGGGTTTGATCTGTCAACTTATTGGAGAGAGAGAAAGAGAGAGAGAGAGAAAGTGGGTTTGATTTTAATATTGAATTCAAAAAGGGCAACATCATTGTACCCACCATTGAATATTTGAATGTTTACATCTTCGAATACATGTTTTTTGATGTTTTTCATTTGCATTTTTTTTTAATGTTTTTTATTTGTTTTCTGCTTCAAAGATCTCTGACCCATGACCCAAAATTCAAAATCTCTGAAATTGATTTTCGTTGCTGCTTTTATCGTTGTTTGTTTAATTTTGATATGTATTCAAAGGTGAAGGTTATGTGAGGAACAAGAAGAAAATGTTCTACTAGGTGTCTATGATCATGGAGTAGGACATGTATTCAAGCTTCATGAGTGCTTGAATATGATTTGACAAAATAAACACTAATATATATATATATATATATTTAAAAATATTTATCCTCTAAGAAGAACAAATCATCTATCACATTTACCTAAAAATATCCCTCAGCAAATTGATGAATGCTTCTTTCAGTTGATAGGACTTGTGGAAGAATCTTCCATATCCATCTATACATATTGTTCTCCTCTGTGTCTCTTTTGTCTTTCTTCTCTCCTCTTCTCTTTCTGTATTTTCTCTTCTGTTTTCTTCAACTTGGGGTCAAGACCGTTTCTATCAAATTCTCTCTCATCTCCTTCGTTGCACAAGTTCTTAGACCTGGGGCATTTCTCTTTGTTAACCTACAACAATCAGACGTAGCACGTACTCATGATAATTTTTTAACCAATGATATTTGTCTAGCTTTCACTTTTTATTTAAATTCCCACGTTTAGGAGTTCCATTTGGATATGAGTTCGTTTTTGATTTTTTTGTTATTTTAGTTGAGGGTAAAAAGTCTCGTTTAAGATGGATATTTTAACTTTTTTAACTTTTATAAGAGAAAAAATAAAATAATTATAATTTGAATATGACATTTTATCTTATTAATTTTTTAATTTATTTTATCTTTTTATTACTATTTTAGCTCTGTAACCTTATACCAAACGAGTGCTAAGTCTGAGATTGATGAACAAATAGGCCCGTTTGGGAAAATTGTTGGAGCTAATTTAACTTATTAAAATACAAAATAAATTAAAAAGTTAAAAAAATAAAATATCATATTCAAATCATAATTATTTCAGTTTTTCTCTTACAAAATTTTAAAAAACTAAAAATTTATTCCAAATGAAACATTTTTAAACAAACTAAAATAGCTAAAAGAAAAAAAAAAACCAAAAAGTCAAACTAAAAAATTCATTCTAAATGAAGTCATAGTAGTCTAGTGCAAATTCACATTGTGACTCACCTTGTTATTATTGTTGTTGATTGGTCAAAATTGTGAGATTTAACATTTTTTTTGTTAGAATTGTAGGAGACAATTTGACACTTGTCAAGTGATAAATGGTGAGGAGTAATCTTTACGACCACCAAAAAATCACTCCATATCACGTGGCCATATTAATATTCAATGAGCATTATTAATTTACGGTAGAAATCACAATTTTTTTTGGATTAGTGAGAGACAAGGATTGACTACTAAATGTATTTGTGGCTTTTTATTTGTGATAAGTGGTTGATGATTAGAGAATAAATAAGGGAGAGAGTTGACTTAGATATTTTAATAGAGTGTCACATAATTCAATTTAAAAGTGAGTCTAATTTTTTAACCAGAATAGTCAAATGTTTTTTATTTTTATTTTTATAGCGAAAATTGCAATACAAGGTAAGTTTCCAAAAAAAATTAACCAACAAACATACAATTAAAGTGACAAACTTTTTCATGTTTTACAATTTTTTTGGGGGGAACTTACTAATAAGTCCCATGTAACAAGTTCAAAACCCAGCTAATCCCAAAACAAAATACTTGCACCAATTAGTCCAACATATTTTTAATTGTTACCAAAAAATCCTTTTTTTTTTTTAATTTACAGACACTGTTCACATTTTATTACCGTCGGACTTCCGACAAACGGTCGCCGGAGACTCGTCAGAGTGTTCAACATTGCCGGAAAGTCGTCGGAATGTTTAAAACATGTTATGAAACTGTAAAATTTTACAGTTCTAAAGCATGTTATAAAACTGCAAAATTTTACAGTTTTAAACCATGATTCATTCCAAAGACCAAAAAAAATTTCAAAGCGCAAAATTTTCACACTTTGTAACTAAAACTCGAAAATTACTTTTTCAGAATTCAAAAAATTTCTCATTACAAATCTGTGTGATAGCTGTACAAATCTGAGTCATTACAGATCTGTTTCAATGATATTATAGATCTATTTCATCATCAACAACAACAACCATAGATCAACAACTATCCCAAAAAAAATCTGTGTGATAGCTGTACAAATCTGAGGATGAGCGTCTTCTTGTTCTTGTTCTTCATCGTCTTCTTGTTCTTCAGTTCTGTATCGTACCAAATCTGGTCACTCTGATCAGATCTTCGGCGTCAATAATCGATCTGCGTGGTGGAGAAAGTGGCGACGGTGGTGCCGTAGAGGTTCAGATCGGCATAGACATTCAGATCGGCAGGTCGTAAAGAGAGAAGCAACACTTGCACCATCGTCTATGACGAAGAGGATGAAAGAAAAATGTAGAAAAAAAGAGAAAGAAGAAAACGTAACAAGAGAGGCAAAAACCAGAGACATAAAGGAAAGGACTTTTTGGTGCACTCAAAAAGTTTTGGGATTAAATGGACTCCACATGTCCCACATGGGACCTATGGGTAATTTTCCCTTTTTTTTTTATTTTTTATTTTTATCTTATCACTTATAACACTTTTTATTTTCTTCTTTTTTGTGAATGCCTTTGCGGTAGAACAACCAATCAGACCTTTGTGCGAGCCCCATCTCACAGTAATGCTATGTTAATCGTTTGTGAAAGTTGTAGAAATCATTTGTCAACTAAACTTTCAACTTTAGTGAAAGCAACGGTGACTTAAAATATATTTGTTTTTATTTTTCTTAAATAATGATATTTAGATTATTTTAAATTACATATAAAAAGTGAAATAAAATGGGACAAATAATGGCTTTGTTTGAGAAGTTGACTATATTTAATAAGTTATTTTAGTTTTTAACTATTTTAATAAGATATAATATTTGTATTTGGAAAGGGAGTTATATTTTTTTTTATAATTGAATGTGATATTTGTGAAAGAAAAAGTAAAATAATTATAATTTTGATACAACATTTTATCTTATTGATTCTTTTAGCCAATATATTTTTTTTTTGTTGTAAATTTTAGCCCAAAAACAAAAAAAAAAAATCTTTTGCTAAAAATAAATAATATATCTTCCATTAGAAAGTTTTTCGTCCAAATTAAATATAGGTTTGTTTGTAAAAAAAAAATGTAAAACAACTTGATAACTCTTTTTTGTAGTTCTTGTATATTATTCTCCCCCTCAAAACAAAGAAAAAAAGAAAAAGGGTGAGTGGAAAAGGCATGAGAAGAGAAACTAGTAGTTGCTGAAATGGGCGACCGCGACAACCGGTACGATAGTCCTATTCTCATGCTTATTTCTCATAGGAAAACGGCAGAAATGCTGGACAAAACAAACTTGCAACCTGCAGACAAAACAAGAGAGAGAGAGAGAGAAAGAGAGAGAGAGAAAGAAAATTGTGATATGTTTACCGAATAGTCCAAACAAGAGCATCACAATGGAATGCTTAAAAATATGTTAAAATATGTATTATATGACAAAAAGTATAAAAACTGAGGCTTAAAAATCTGTGTTAAGGTGTGTTAAGAGTTTGTTAATTTTAGAGAGTGAATGGTGGTGTAATGAATATGTTAAGGAGTGTGGTAAAGTGTGTATATGTATATATATAATAAATAAAATAAATAAATAATTTAATTTAATCAAAAATTTTGAGCCCAAAAATAAATAAATAAATAAAATTATCCTTGATCGGTCGACCGGTTGGTCAACTTGAGGCTCGACCAGGGGTCAACCCAAGGGTCATCCTGTTGCTTTACCCAAGGCACATCTCCCTATCTCTTGCTCTCTAAAATGCTCTTTGCAGTTAACAATGAGTTTGACAACTGACACTAATACACAACACTAATACATTCCTTAACAATTCCATTGTGAAACAAAACAATATTTTTGGCTCTCCAAAAATTAGGTACTGACACTAACACACACATTAGTGCGTCCATTGCTGATGCTCTAAAGCAAAAACAAAAGTCCTTGCAAAACAAATTCAAGAACATACAAGGGGAAAATGGTCCCAAAAAACAAAAAAAGCCATTGGCCCTGTTTGGTAGGACTCATTTTCAGCTTATTTCAGCTTTTAGCTTAATTTAAGCTATTTTGATGTGTTTGGTTCAGCTTAACAATACAGCTTATAGCTTTTTGTAAGTCAAAAATCAACTTATTCTTTGAGTGGGGGAGGAGAAGCTTAATTTATAAGTCAAAAATCAGCTTATGTTCATAGTTCTAAGTTATAAGCTGTTAAGGTATAAGTTATAATCACTTTTCTACAGCTCTACCAAACGGGGCCATTGTACCCTAGCAGCTGCAACTCCTTGTTATTGTAAAAAATATTACATATATTGATCCTTAGGCCTCGTTTGGCAAGTGGTAATTTTAGTCAAAAAGTCATCAAAAAAATCAAAAAGCCAACTACCTATACCAAAAAGTCAAAGATTTCATTTTCTCTCTACTTTTTGCCCATCTTTTCGTAAAAAATCAAAAAATTATCCTAAATATACTAATTTTTTTTTTACCTTATATTTTAACTAAAAAACTAAAAAATTACTAAAATAATATGTTCCCAAACAGGCCTTAACCACGAGGGAAAGAAGTACTCCTCCACAAGCAAAAACAATAAATGGGACTACAGGTGGAGGGTCCATTATCATGTTTCATATTTATATTTTTTTTAAATGTATAATATATTAGTTTAAGACAATCAAAGATAAAATTATTATTAACTCTCATAAATATTAATTTAACAACTGATAATTAGGGATAGATAAATATCAGATCGGGTCGGATTTGGGCCGGGTTGATACTACATAATATAATATTTTGTGTCTGTTCAAGCATGATCTAGCTCTAACATCAGGCCACTATATTTGCCGAAGTCCAGTCCAAAAAATAATTATAAATTCCAAACCCACTCATGGGGCTATATGTTAAAAAAATTTAAAACATTACATTTCTTAAATAAATATATTGACATCATTATAAATTGAAGTATTTTTTGTATCAATCAAAAATTTCTTAAATAAATTCAATCATACATCACTACAAATGTGAGTTTCAATCAAATTAACAAAGATAAAGTCTAGTTCCAAAAAAAAATATTTTTTAATATATTATAAATAAATAAATAAATAATTTAGTAGTGGGCCGAGCCAGGATGGATTAAAAGTATAAATCCCAAACCGAATCCATTAATATTTCGGACTGAAAATATTGGCTCAGCCTAGCCCTATAGGCTAAAACAACCTTCTCGAGTCCTAAAAAAATTAGGACTGAGCCGGACAGGTTGGGCGGGCCAATATCCACCCTTGCTAACAACTGACTTTCACCGATCTAAAAAAAATAAGATAAATGTTATTGTATTTGAATTTAAACAATCTAATGTTGGTTAAAAAGAAGCAAAAACATTAAATAGTCAATCTTTGCTTCTTGTTAATTCAAAAAAAAAAATTATGATTCTTTTTGTAAATTAATAATGTTATTTGAATATGGTAACACGGCCACGTGATATTGAATGATTATTTGATGGTTTTGAAATATTATTCCACACCATTTATCACTTGATAAATGTTAAATTGTCTCTTATAATCTTAAAAAAAATATATTAAGTTTTATAATTTTAACCAATCAATAACAAAGTGAATCACAATGTAAATATGCTGCTAGACTACTTTTCCTCATCAATCTCAGAGTTAGTTTGTGGGAATTTAAATACATAGTAGATATGTGGACAATTATAATTGGTTAAAAAATTCTCACAGTACGTGCTACGTCATTGGTTGATGCAGGTTAACAAATATCATTCCACAGGTTCAAGAATTGGTACAACAAATGAGAGGTGAGAGACTATTTTTTGTGAATAATTTGATATTTAAAAAAAAAAATTATTGTGACTACTTTTTTTTTTTTGAAAACCAACAAATGTAGTACTTTAAACTATTATATGTTTGTGCAAGGGGAAGAGGGAGACAATAGTGGTTCTCCACCTCTTCGATCTCCCTCTTCTCTCCTTCTCCATCTTCCTCTCTTCGATCATTCTCTTATCCTAAATTTAATGTTTACTTCTCTAGTTCGGTCGTCATTGTCTTACTTTCTCCACCATCGAGTCCAAAACTTTAAGATTTGATTTTAGATCTTACCATTTGAAGACTGACACTAGACAACGCGTTTGTTTTACACTAGACAATCATCTCAACCTCAATGTACTATATTAACCAGCGAAAGTAGGTTTTTAGATTCCAAGTTGAAGGCAGCGAAGCAATGGAGTTTTGGATGAGTTCGGTGGCAATTTGGATCTAGTTTTTTTGTTTAGTTTTCTTAATTTTTAATTTGGTGATGTAATAATTTTTCTTGTGTGAAGGTTTGTTTGCCTCCTTTGTGAGGGGCTTTTCTTTTCCTCTATGGAGGCTTGGATCTTTCATTCTATAGAAATTGTTTGTCTCTTTTTGAAATCTTGTGATACCGTTGTATCAAATTGATTCGATCTTTTATCAATTTTTGCAATAAAGATTTTCTTCCTGGTCTAAAAAATATATGTAACACTTGGTACTTCTTGAACTTATGAGATTGCTTGTGACACTCTTATTATTGTATTTGGAGCATCTTTGGTTCATTTTAGAATATTGATTGAGGTGGTATCATAATGGTAAAGTAAAATTGAACCAAAAATATTGATTCGGATAATTGTTCCTTGAGTAGTCTTCACTCTTTTGCCCTTTTATCTTTCCACACTTTAAATTTCAATTTGAATGTGAGACTAGAACCATTGGAAAGCTATTTCCAGGGCTTCGATTTAGACACAAGTACGACCTAAAACGAAGTCCGAACGAGAGTTATACCTGTTTGAATTTTGAGTATATGGAAGTAGGTTAGCTCAAGCGAACTTTTCATCGCTCGAGCGAACTGTGCGAATTTCAAAGATTCTGGGAGCTTCTTTTCATCGCTTGAGCCAAGCTTTGACCGCTCGAGCGAATTGGTCGGTATCAGACACTTTAAAGTCATTATTTTGCCCAAAATATTTATTCCTACTTCCTCTCTTCTCTTCCTCTCCATCCATATACTCGAAACCGTAGAACTCCAAACACTTGATTTCTCTAATTTCTACCTTAGATCTACCTAAGATCCTTCAAGGAGGTTGAAAGGAAAGCTTGAATCAAAAGTTCTACCGATTATTTCGCAACTTCGTCAATCTTCAACTTTCAATCTTGAGGTAGGGGTGTCTTTAACTTGTTATATCTTTGATTTGAGACCCACATATGGTAATTTTATTAGATATTCATCCTTATATATATGTATGTGTGTGTGTCTGTGTAATTGTGTTTGTTGATTAATGATTTGGAAGGATATGGTTAATGATTCATGATTTTTCGATGGAATTATGTTTTTATTGATGATTTTAATTGTTGATGAGGACAAGTAGTCCTTAATTCATAAAATGGAGGAAACCCCAAATTTTTCATAATCCCTAGTTTTGAGACTTGTTCAACAAAGAGGAGTTTTGCTCAATTGGTTTCAAAAACATAAAATTGAATGTATTTACTTAACTTTAAGGTTGAAATGTGGGAATTGAAACTTTTCTCTACATAAACTTGAGATGATGATGATTGTTTAATGAAAAATCCTTTATTATTGATATGTGAAGTAGTGAATGGTGGTGAATGTAAATCATTTTAGGAAAAATGAAATATTTACAAATTCATGCATCATATGCATTATAAATTTCTCCTATGATACTACACTTGTGTGAATGATGGAAAAGTTGAAAGAGGGTAAATAGTCTATGAGTCCGGGTAGTGAGTCAGATTGGTTTTGAGTTGTGTAATGTAATTGGTACCTGCGCAGGGAGTCAAGGTGCCCAATTGCCCTATTTGCGCATATCGCTGGACGAATGTAGGAAAATATTTTTGGGTGTCCACGATCCTGCCATTTCTAGAGTCAGCAAATGTGGAAAAATATGATTTTGGGTGTTCACGTCCCCACCGTTTATGGAGCCGGCAAATGTGGAAGGTCAAAAGGTTTTTGGGTGCCCATCGCCCCACCGTTTCTGGAGTTGGTAAATGTGGGACTATTTTCTGTATAAAAATCTATATCTATGTATGTTCTTTGAATTGTGGCTCTTACTTGGGATATCATAGTATATTTACCGCTCATGTACAACCTAGAAATGTTAATTCAAGCTTCATGTATTACCTAATTCACACCCATACATAAATACATTTACATACATATGTCTTGTAATTAACCAAATGTTTCTATTGCATGATCATGTGTTTTTTAATTAATTATATAACTTGTTAAATTCATTACCTACTGGGTTTTTGCTCACCCCAAAGCTAACCATTTTCAGGAAATGAAGACGAACGCACCTACTAAGTGATGTTTTTGAAATGAAGAACTCATTTTTGGAGCATGAATGCTTTTCTATTGGGATGGTGTTGTATTTAAGCCTAAGGTTGTCATTGTTGTGATGTGTTGATTTGCTTTTGGTGTAGTAAAGGTCAAGGTTTGATCAAATGTAAGCCGGTGAACTATCTTGTTGTATTATTTCTTACTCCTTGAACGGTTTTATTTTACCAGTGGATGTAAACGAAACAATGTTGTAAGTTTTGGAAATAGTTCAACATGGAAGGAATATTGAGAATGTTGTATTATCACTGTTGTTGTCTCTATCCTTCTTGTGTGTTATATGTCGGGAATGCCCGAGTGAACAGTATCAAGGAGGTTCCTTTTCTAGGGTGTTACAATATATATTTTATGTTCGATACACATTATAACACTTATTATCCGGATTGATCCACATTTAATATTGAAATAATTTTAATACTTTAATTTGTTAACAATTTATTATTACATTGTCATCTTAAATTTTTTTTGTTCTTCTGTGCTACGCAATGATTTTTTATTGTATTTTATGACAATATAAAAAAATGGGCTTTTAGTTTAAGGTCACTAATGTTATGATTTTATAAGATGAAAGATATGTAATATTTTCATAGTAGTTGGGATCCCTCAACATTTTCACAGAGAAATTTCGGCACATATAGAGAAATTTGAAATTTCTTTGTGACAAACTGAAAATGTCTCTAAATATTATTGAGGCACTTTAACTAATAAGAAAAAAAAAATATTGGATCTTTCCTACTACTAAAAGTTGGATAGAGATGTATCATTAATTTTTCCATAAAAAAAATGCTAATTTGTATTAGTTGTGTCTAGGACAGGCATTACACAAGTATAATATAAGCAAATACGCTGTTGGGTCTTTGAGGTTTAAAATTTTACGATCTTAAATTACTTAAGGTTCTAAAATTTTACGAATTTAAATTACTTAAGTTCGGCCAACCCAAGTTGCACCTAGGCTAGTCATTGGATTAAAATAGATAGGGCTCTAAATTTTATGCTCCAAAAATTCATGCAATGTTAATAAATATCTTTATCATATATCTCAAAATTCAAAAATAAACATAAACTTATAATCTAAAAATTTATAAAATATTTATATATATCATTATCATATACATGTAGCCATGCATAGCACAAGTTGAATGTTAGTATAATATAATCAAATATATTGTGGCGTGTTTAGGCTTGAAGTGACAATCAATTTCTCTCAATTTTTCTGAATTTTATAATTTTTAGAATACATGTATCATTTTACAATTAGACTAAAATCTTATTTAGTTAAATTAAAGGGTAAAACACTAGTAAATCTCCAATTATGATATGTTACACCATTTAGTCCTAACCTTTTTTTTATAGCTTGAAAAGTCCTATGTGAATGTTAATTATGTTGGACACCGTGTAGTTTGGAAATAGGCTGTATTTGGAAAGGGGTATTTGTGGTTTTTCCGTGATGTTGGAGTTACCAAAATACCCAAAGCATACTATTGCATTTTTCCATTTTTCCTTCCATCCCGAACAAAATGGACAATGTAGGATAGAACCTTGTGGATTTCCATACAAATGTTAGGGATTGGATCATCGTCAATCTTGATTGGAGTGTAGAAAGGGGCGATGTTGATTGTGTGATATTCATCCCATAAATAACATCGCATATCACCCACCAAAACCCTAAAAAAGCTTAAAGCCCCCTTTTAGCACAATTGTGAAGGCGTTTCAGTATGGACACTGAGGGTTCTTGAACTGTGATCCACCGTCGGCCGTGACATTGGCGTATTAACGTCGCTAATCTGCCGGTACCGTCGACATTCATATCAAATAGCGAAATCGTTACCCCAGATTGCAACCAAGGCATCACTCAACGTTAGAACCGTAGAGTGGTCATGTTAAATTCGGAGAAGTCGAAGCATGATAATGAGAAATGGAGGTATGTGTTGTGGTTTTTATGTTCTAATTTGCAATGTTATTGGGTCAGTGGCTGGTAACATCGTAAGGGTTCTGATGTTTATGATGTAGTTGATGTTCTGATGTTGATGATTTCGCTAATGTTGCTGATGTGGTTGATGTTGCTGATGTTGATGGTGTTGATGATGTAGTTGATGTTGTTGATGTTGATGATGTAAATGTTAATTATGCTGATGATGTTGGGAACCGAGACTTTAATTCCTTTGCGGTTGAAAATCTAAGAAGACTTCTTGGATGACGCAGTAGGGAAAATGGCGTGAATTAGTCTAGGGTTTTGGATAGTGATTGAGTTTGGGGACAATCCATTGCATTTGATTGGGGATTTGAGGGTTATGGTATGGTGATGCATTCAGAGAACAGTGTTAAAAGAGCCAACAAGAGAAAGAGTGTGTGAGTGTGAGAGAGTGAAGAGATAGAAGGGTTTAGATGATATTAAAGAAATGAGAGAGAGGGAGAGAATATATGCACACCATGACAAAATTAAAATGAAATCACAATATGAGTAAAAATATAAACTCCATATATAATATATCAAAAATATATATTATATCAAAAATAAAAAGGACTAAATGGTTTTAAAAAAAATGCTCAGGACTAACTAGAGCAACATTTATCAAAATGAGATTTATGAGTAATTTTTCCTAAATTAAAATAATATTTAAATTGTTTTAATGATTTCTAATAATATAACAATAGTTATAGAATTACAATCACTCCCACAATAGAATCAATAATTATATAAATGACAAAAACTTAATTCAAAAGATTTTCCATTACTATCATTGCCCATACATTTTTCCTCTGTCTTCTATTCTTATAATAATAATTCTATGGGAAGTAAATCAATACTGATGGTTTTTGTCATGGTAATTCTACAATGTAGTCTTTTATTATTCTTTTTCCTTTACACTCTGTTTGGATCATGAGAGGAGGTAAGAAAAAAAATTATTGTGATTTCTCACCTAAGTGAGAAAAGAAAAGAAATGTTATATTTCTCATCATTTGGATAAATAAAAGAGAAGTAAATGCGATTTCTCACCTATCTTATTTGAATAGAGTAAATAAGTAAAAGGAAAAGAAAGTGTTTTAATTCATTTTATCAAAATAACCTTTCATATTAATAAATTATGTTTTTTTCGTAAGGGTAGTTTTGGTATTCTAAACAAGGTTCATTAAACCTAATTCTTTTCTCAGCAAATATCACAACTTTTGATGAGAAACAAAACACAAGTTTGGTGAGAATCCATCTCACCATCTCTCACAATTTCTCAAATTACTTAACCATTCAAACAAGTGAAGGATTTTCAATTCTCACAAATTTTTTTCTTTTCTCATCAAACTCCTTCATCCAAACAGAGTGTTAAACTCTTCTTTAATCTTTGATAGGTAAATCACTACCCATGTTTCAGTCTTCTACTATTCTTTGATCTTGAGAGGCTATGCAAATTCTTTTTTTTTTATGATGTTAGATTTAGAACTCTTTTATTATGTTAGATTTATATCATTTTTTTTATGATGTCAGACTTTTAAGATTTATAACTTATTAGTACATTATTGGTATATCATTATTTTTTATGATTGATTTTTCTTTACATTTTTCTCACAATTATGTCCTCATTATATTTGTTTTAGCTGAATTATTATTTTGAAATTTTTAAGAATGAATCAAATCTGTATTCATGGATGGAATGGAACGAGTTACTTATGTGGCGCATGTTACAACAATAAAACATTCGCTACATGGTAATATTTTTATTAATATTTTGCTTCAATGGAAAACCAAAATGTTTTTATTAATATTTTTATTTAGACATTCCCATGCATTTTCTTTTCAAGCAAAACACAAACTTTAAACCTTAACAGTTCTATGCACGCCTAATAGCTTTATTATTAAAAATACATTTTATTTTAAAGCAAAATTTTCTTAAACCCGTGCTATGCATTAAGTATAAATATTAATAAAAATATTTTGATTGCTATGAATTTAATGTAAATATTAATAAAAATATTTTGATTTTCCATTAAAACAAATATTAACAAAATTTTCTAGAACCTTAACCGTGCTTAACACCAATTTATTATGTTCCCGAAAATATATTTTGATGATATGTAAATAATTAAAAATAATTTTATTAAAATTTTTAGTAATAATTTTATTAATTTTTTATTTAGATTTTGGTAATCAACATTTCATCACACATCAAGATATTTTCGAAACAAATGTAATGCATCTGTATTCTAACCAAATTCAACAGGATACTAACGTGGCAGAAGTTACAAGTTACAACAATAGCACATTGGCTATGATGCCAACTTAGTTGGGATTGATTTGGTTCGTTATAATATTTTTTGCACTCATCATTCGCTTCTTTTTTTATTGATGTCATTATCTTATAATTTATCAATAAAGTTCCTTTTTCTTTGCTGATCAAGAGAGAAAAAAAAAAAAAAAAAAAAAACACACAATAGCGCATGGGCTAAATGGTAATATTTTATTAATATTTTGCTTGGAAAATCAACGTTACTTTTCTATACTTCCATTCCGATTCATTTTCTTTTCAAGCAAAACACAAATATTAAATCTAGCATGGCTAATAATTTTGATTACAATCTATAATTTAAATTATTATTAGAAGAGAATGAAAACAATTATTTTTTGAAATAGATTTAAGATTAATATTATTTTTGAATGGAAATTTTAAAAGAATCTATTAAATTACAGAATTATTTTGCGATGCACACAGACAAAAGTTTAAGGGAAAAATTACTTGTAGGGACTAACTAATTTTAGACAAAAATTCTTTTTTCACATATCACTATAACAAGAGTTTATTTATGGACAAAAATAATTTTTAAGAACCAAACATTTTTATTGCAAAAAATGTTATTGTTGTTATACATTTAGTAATGAATTACTATTTTTTTTGTTTGTTTAAATATTATAAGAACTAAATTATTTTATCCTTAAAAATATATTTTTTAATGACATTTTTAAAATTTTATCACTAAAATATATTTACTTGGTTCTTGATAATTGAGAATAATTTAGTGCTTTTTTTAAAAAAAAACTTCTCGCAACTACTTTTTTTACTTTTGGGAATCGATAAATTTGGCACTTAAAACTATTATATGCTCGATGCACATTATAACATTTTCAAGTCAAAATGAAATAAATCATAATGAACCATTATTACATTATTATCTAGATTGATCCATATTTAATTTTGAAATAATTTAATACTTTAATTTGTCAACAATTTATTATTAGTCAATATTTCACACTATTTTAAATTTCTTTTGTCCTCATGTGCTACACAATAATTTTTTATTTTATTTTATGACAATATAAAAAAAGATAATATAAATGTATTAGCCGTGCATAACATAGACATTACACTATTATATATATATAAGCATTGCTATTCAGGCTGAAAAATTAGACTCACTTCTTAGATCGAATGATATGGCACTCTATTAAAATTTATAAGTAAACTCTCTCCCTCATTTATTTTCTAATCATCAATCACTTGTCGCAATTAAAAAGCCGCAAATACATAGGTAGCCAATCCTTATCTCTCACTAATCCAAAAAAAAAAAAAAATTCTAATTTCTACCACAAATTAATAATGGTCATTGAATGGTGATATGGCCACATGATGTGGAGTGATTATTTGGTAGCCGTAAAGCATTACTCCACACTATTTATCACTTGACAAGTGTCAAGTTGTCTCCTACAATCCTAAGAAAAAAAATAAAATAAAATTTGAGCCTCACAACTTTGACCAATCAATAACAATAATAACAAGGTAAGTCACAATGTGAATTTGCCACTAGACTACTAGAACTTCGTTTGGAATAAACTTTTTTAACTTGACTTTTTAGTTTTTTATTATTATTATTATTTTGTGGCTATTTTAGTTTGTTTAAAAAAGTTTTGTTTGGAATAAATTTTTAGTTTTTTTTAATTTTGTGAGAGAAAAATTGAAATAATTAGGATTTAAATGTGACATTTTATCTTATTAACTTTTTAATTTATTTTATGTTTTAATGGGCTAAATTCGTCTCAACCATCTCCCTACACCGGGCCTATTTGCTCATCAATCTCTGACTTAGGGCTATTTGGGAAGTCAAAAATTATCTTTTTTTGATTAAAATTTACAAAATGACAAAATAAATTAAAATAATTAATAAGACAGAATATCACATTAAATCTATAATCTTTCTTACACTACAACAAAACTGATTATTTACGGCATTATGTTTACGGCATTCATTAAATGCATATCGTAGTTAGTACATTCTACGATATTTTTTTTTGTTCAAGTCGTTAATGTTTTGTCAATAACAATATATATACAATGTAAGTTGTTAATTCATATATTTATAACATACAAAAGTATGCTGTAAAAAATATATGTTTTCACGACTTATAAAAATATGTTGTAAAATATTTGCATTTAAGATGACATACGTTTCATGTTGTAAAATATGATAACTTTACACGACATGTTAATGAATGTCGTGAAGACTTCTTAAAAAAAAAAAAATTCAATCTGATTTTTCTATGACATGTAAAAGTATGTCGTAAAAAATGTATATTTTCACAGTATAAAAAATATATGTTATAAAATATTTGCACTTAAGACAATATATATTTCATGCCGTAAAATATTAAATTTTATATTTTTTTTATTTAGTGATTTTTTTAGAAAATTTAAAAATATTTTCCTTCTAAGTATATGAAAATAATTTGAATTTAAAAAGCAAAAAAGAATTATTTAAAAACTTACGCCACACTCCCTCTCATTTTAGATCCATACCAGTTTTTGTCCCAAACCATCTCATTCTCTAGAGAAATTATATTTTAATTATAAATAATAAAAACAAAATTCTAGATGTTCTTAAATATTTATAAATTTTTAGTAGATATGAGAAATGTTTATTTTTATTTCCAATAAACTAGAAATTCTATTTATAATCTAGATTTTTTTTAATACAAAAATAATTTATAAATTTATACTTAAATTTTTTTGTCGAATGCATCGAATGCATGTCATAGTTAGTACATTCTACGATAATTTTTTTTTTTTTTGCAAGTTATTAATTCATATGTTTATGGCATGCAAAGTATGCCATAAAAAATGTATATTTTCACGGCTTACAAAAATATGTCATAAAATATTTTTACTTAAGATGACATACATTTCGTAGTGAAAGCTATTTTAGCTTTACACGGCATGCTAAAACTTCTACTAAAAAAATTTTAATATGATTTTTTTATGACATACAAAAGTATGCCGTAAAAAAATATATATATTTTCACGTCATACAAATATTTCCATTTAAGACGACATACATTTTATGTTGTAAAAGATTACACATTTACACAACATACTAATGTATGTCATGAAAACTTTTACTAAAAAAAATTTCCATCTGATATTTTTTTAAATTAAAAAAAAAAGCTAACAATTTCTAACAAAGTTTCTCACTTTAAAGTTTCCTAACTGAGGACAACATAAAAAAAATTTATAGAGTAATTTTTTTTTTTACTTAATATTTTACTCTCTATTCACAGAGTGTCACATCTTGTAAGTTCCACACACTATCTGAGTAGGGAGTAAAATATTAAATATTAAATAAAAAATTTGATTAGCTTAACATTAATCTTTAAATGATCACATTTTCTATTATTGAATTTGTAATCCAACCCTTAAATTGAATATAAATTGCATCGGTTAAAATAATGGGAGAAACTTTTTATATACATTTATATTTATTTGGGTTAATTACACTTTTCACCTCTATAATTTGATCTAAATTTTAATTTAATTCCTATAGTTTTAAAGTGAACAATTTGATCCATATAATTTGAGTTTAATTTCAATTTGGTCATTGAGAGGGAGATTTATGATCTAGTTTGGGCCGAACAAGATTGGGCCGAGGTATTTGGCTTCAAGATTGTGCCGTGGTTTTGTTCGGTAATGGCAAAGGGCCTACAGAGCCGAGCTACTTAGGCTCTTTGGTATGAAGGCCGGTCAAGTGAGAGCCCGGCAGAAACGTCCGTGGCCTAGAAGGGCTTCACGGTTCGTGCGTTGCTCGGTCGGAAGGCGCACACCCATAGCTCGGCATGAAGATTCATGCCTGAAGCTCGGTAGGAAGGCCTTTGGTTGACCAGACTGACCAATCCCGTGCTCGACGTCGCCGGAATCTTGATCGAAACCGAAGCTTCGGTTATTGGAAGCACTTGGTCTTGAAGTCTTGATATATTTGTTGGCGGCGAGATCTTTGCTGACCGCCGAGCTCGAGAGTGAAATTTGGGTTGGGTTAGGTGGTGTTCAGCGAGATTTGTGCTGACAGATGGGATAGCAGCACCAAGTGTCGAGAGACTAATAGAAGTAGATTTGGAGTGCAGAAGGTATATAAGTGGGTCTGCGCCCCCCATACTGGAGACGAACATTTTTGTAAAGAAATTCTTACACTCAAACACACACACACACACACACACACACACACACACACACTCTCTCTCTCTCTCTCTCTCTCTATCCCTAGGTGTGTGCTAACTTGATCGTCGAAGGGGCTTTCCGGCCACAGACTGCCGGGTGGCTCACTGCCGTTGTGCTTTCAGGTGATCGGACAGAAACAGAGCTTGGAGGAAAGGAGTATGGACTTGTCGGAATATTTGCTCCCCGTACAATTGGCGCCGTCTATGGGAAACTAACAGATAAAACCTTGTCTTCCAAAGCTCATCTGATCGCCTTTTATGGCGAACAACGAGGAGATTCAAGTGTCTGCCATCAACGGAGTCACTCCGGAGTCGGGCAGACGTAGAGAGGGACCTCCCACCATTTTTCAGATGGGGGACCTGGAGACATTCCTAGGAGGACAGTTAGGAGACGCGCGGGATAAGCGCGGGAGGAGTTATGGTCATTCACGAAGTCCAGAAGGTCATCGGCGGCGGAGAGACTCACACGCCAGACGTCTGGAAAGCAAGTTGAAGGACCAGGACGCCGTCATTCGTCGAATGGCGGCAGAGATGGAGGAGTTGAAACGGCATGTCAAAGGGAAGGGTGTAGTTGGAGTGGGCGACCACAATGAGCGCACCCAACCCCGCCGTTCAGGTAGTCAGAGTCAGCGACACATTTCGTCCATCTCCATTACTAGAAGTTACCAGGTTGGTGATTCCGATGTGCATGCAGAAAAGTCCAGCACGCAAGATAGTACTTACCAGCCCTCGCGTCCGGCGACGACGTCGAGGTACACCTATTCCGCTCGATCAGAAGATTTACGAGCAGTCCTGAAGGAACGGGCTCGCCGGCAGGAGGCTCAGAGGATACCGGCATTCCAGCGGTTATCCTACGGGGTTCACGCCAACGAGGAGGTCGGAATGCCTCCACCCCACCAAGCAGCGCCACTTCTGGTGGATTCCGACTTGGCAAGGTTGAGCGCCACCCCTTTCTCCCTGGAAATAGAAACAACACCTCTGCCGTCGGGCTTCCACCAGCCAAAGTTCACATTGTACGACGGGAAGACCGATCCTTACATGCATGTAAGTCATTTCCGACAGGTCATGGCCGGACATAGACGGAATGATGCTCTTATGTGCCTCATCTTTTCGTCAAGTTTCGGCGAACTGGGCTTGAAGTGGTTTGAGAGGCTCCCGGAGGGGAGTATAGAGAGCTGGCATCAGTTGGCCGAAGCCTTTGTGACGCGCTTCAAAACCAACACCAAGATGCCGAAGGAAGTCGACAACCTTCTCAGTGTCAAGATAGAGCCGAGCGACACACTGAAGGCGTACAACTCCAGGTACTGGGAAACCTTCAATGAGATCCTAGATTGCCCGGTCAACCTGGCAATCACCTAATATAAGTGCGGTCTCCCGGTCGGACATAGGCTGAGGGACTCGCTTACAATGAGCCAGTAGATATCCATGTGGCACCTAATGCAGTGCATTAATGAGCACATCCGAGTAGAGGATGATGCAGCGGCGTCCACCGCGAAGACAACCCCGATGGCAACGGACAAGTGGACGCCTAGGTTTTAAGGAAGGTCATGGGCAACGCACTGGTGCCGGGCGAAGGCAAGCTAGGGGCAAACTGGGAAGGGCCTTACAAGATAACCGGGCAAGGGGGCATACCACTTAGAAGATTTGGATGGCAAAGGCATACCCCGGCCATAGAATGCAGCCTTATGTAATTTTTTGAGGAAGGACTTGTTTCCCCTACACTTCTGAATGCAAATACTCTTTTTGTCAATGTAATAGAAGTGAATTACTTTTGCTGAAGAGCTTTGTTGTGTCCGAAATAATATAATGGATGAGGGGCCTACTCTTCGATTCTAGCCGAGATGTTTGCTCCGGCTGAAGAGTTGATGGTTTTCTCAACTCTGTGGTTCCAGTCGAGATGTTTACTCTGACTGAAGAGTTGATGATTTGCTCAACTAAAAGGCTCTAGCCGAGATGACTTACTTCGGCTGAAAAGTTGATGATTTGCTCAACTAAGAGGCTCCAGCCGAGATGACTTACTCCGGCTGAAGAGTTGATGATTTGCTCAACTAAGAGGCTCCAGCGGAGATGACTTACTCCGGTTGAAGAGTTGATGATTTGTTCAACTCCGCGGTTCCAGCCGAGATGTTTACTCCGGCTGAAGAGTTGATGGTTTGCTCAACTCCGTGGTTCCAGCCGAGATGTTTACTCCGGCTGAAGAGTTGATGGTTTGCTCAACTCCGTGGTTCCAGCCGAGATGTTTACTCTGGCTGAAGAGTTGATGGTTTGCTCAACTGCGAGGTTCCAGCCGAGATGTTTACTCCGGCTGAAGAGTTGATGGTTTGCTCAACTCCGCGGTTCCAGCCGAGATGTTTACTCCGGCTGAAGAGTTGATGATTTGCTCAACTAAGAGGCTCCAGCCGAGATGACTTACTCCGGTTGAAGAGTTGATGATTTGCTCAACTCCGCGGTTCCAGCCGAGATGTTTACTCCGGCTGAAGAGTTGATGGTTTGCTCAACTCCGCGGTTCTAGCCGAGATGTTTACTCCGGCTGAAGAGTTGATGGTTTGCTCAATTGCGAGGTTCCAGCCGAAATGTTTACTCCGGCTGAAGAGTTGATGGTTTGCTCAACTCCGCGGTTCCAGCCGAGATGACTTACTTCGGCTGAAGAGTTGATGGTTTGCTCAACTCCGTGGTTCTAGCCGAGATGTTTACTCCGGCTGAAGAGTTGATGGTTTGCTCAACTCCGCGGTTCCAGCCGAGATGTTTATTCCGGCTGAAGAGTTGATGATTTGCTCAACTGCGAGGCTCCAGCCGAGATGACTTACTCCGGCTGAAGAGTTGATGGTTTGCTCAACTCCGCGGTTCCAGCCGAGATGTTTACTCCGGCTGAAGAGTTGATGGTTTGCTCAACTTCGCGGTTCCAGCCGAGATGATTTACTCCGGCCAGATGAGTTGATGATTTGCTCAACTCTGAAGTTCCAGCCGAGATGACTTCCTCCGGCTGAAGAGTTGATGGTTTGCTCAACTCCGCGGTTCCAGCCGAGATGTTTACTCCGGCTGAAGAGTTGATGGTTTACTCAACTCCGCGGTTCCAGCCGAGATGATTTACTCCGGCCAGATGAGTTGATGATTTGCTGAACTCTGAAATTCCAGCCGAGATGACTTACTCCGGCTGAAGAGTTGATGGTTTGCTCAACTCCGCGGTTCCAGCCGAGATGTTTACTCCGGCTGAAGAGTTGATGGTTTGCTCAACTCCGCGGTTTCAGCCGAGATGATTTACTCCGGCCAGATGAGTTGATGATTTTGCTCAACTCTGAAGTTTCAGCCGAGATGATTTTATTTCGGCCAGATGAGTTGATGATTTGCTCAACTCTGAAGTTTCAGCCGAGATGATTTACTCCGGCTAAAAGGGATGATGTTTTGCTCAACTCAAGGCTCTAACTGAGATGCTTTATCCCGGTAGGAAGCGCGGAGGATGACGGTGCAAACAACTATGGAATAGATCTAGGGAGTTTGGCCTTGGAAGACGTCAATCAGAAGGCCGAGGAAAAGGGGCAATTGGCAGTCATTTTTGATGGAAAGATCAGAGTTCCTTGCCAAGCTGATGTTGCTCACCAAGAAAGAAGTCGCGGAGCAGACCTTGCTCCCCTGCTTGGGAGTTCCTTGACCGAGCTGATCTTGCTTGCCAAGAAGCAAGTCGCGGAGCGGACCTTGCTCGCCTTCTTTGGAGTTCCTTGGCCGAGCTGATCTTGTCCGCCAAGAAGGAAGTCACGGAGCGGACCTTGCTCGCCTTCTTTGGAGTTCCTTGGCTGAGCTGATCTTGTCCGCCAAGAAGCAAGTGGCGGAGCGGACCTTGCTCGCCTTCTTTGCAGTTCCTTGGCCGAGCTGATCTTGTCCGCTAAGAAGCAAGTCGCGGAGCGGACCTTGCTCACCTTCTTTGGAGTTCCTTGGCTGAGCTGATCTTGTCCGCCAAGAAGGAAGTCGCGGAGCGGACCTTGCTCGCCTTCTTTGGAGTTCCTTGGCCGAGCTGATCTTGCTCGCCAAGAAGGAAGTTGCAGAGTGGACCTTGCTCACCTTTCTTGGAGTTCCTTGTCGAAGAAAGTGGATCACCAAGCAAAAAACCTAGCCCGGCCTTGTAATGTAATCCCAGTCACGCTAGCGCGGACGGAATTAAGGGGCAATTGAGAGGGAGATTTATGATCTAGTTTGGGCCGAGGTATTTGGCTTCAAGATTGTGCTGTGGTTTTGCTCGGTAATGGCAAAGGGCCTGCAGAGCCGAGCTACTTGGGCTCTTTGGTATGAAGGCCGGTCAAGTGAGAGCTCGGCAGAGATGTCCGTGGCCTAGAAGGGCTTCACGGTTCGTGCGTTGCTCGGTCGGAAGGCGTGCACCCATAGCTCGGCATGAAGATTCGTGCACAAGCTTCGGTAAGGCGAGCCTTTGGTTGACCGGAATGACCAATCCCGTGCTCGACGTTGCCGGAATCCGGTCGAGCCCGTCTGAAACGAAGCTCGGTTATTGGAAGCACTTGGTCTTGAAGTGCGAGATGTTGACATTGCCGAGCTCCCGATGAGAGTGAAATTTGGCAGTTGGGTTAGGTGGTGTTCAACGAGATTTATGCTGACAGATGGGATAGCATCACCAAGTGTTGAGAGACTAATGGAAGTAGATTTGGAGTGCAGAAGGTATATAAGCGGGTCTACGCTTCCCATACTGGAGACGAACATTTTTGTAAGGAAATTCTTACACTCAAACACACACACTCTCTCTCTCTATCTCTAGGTGTGTGCTAACTTGATCGTCGGAGGGGTTTTTCGGCCACACACCGCCGGGTAGCTCACTGCTGTTGTGCTTTTAGGTGATCGGACAGAAACGGAGCTTGAAGGAAAGGAGTATGGGCTTGCCGGAATATTTGCTCCCCGTACAGTCATTATGTCCAAATTAAAGATTTAACTTGATTATTTTGGAACACTTGTCAATTTTCTAAAATATACACAGACAGAATTAACAAAAATTTAGACAAAAAAAAATAAAATTAAAGTATGGATTGTCCATATAGTTCTAGAAATTACATCTCATCCTTGAAGTTTAAAATTTTATAACAAGTGATCCATTTTATTAATAAATTATAAAGTTAATTAATAATTTTTAATGATATTAAAAATTTGGACAAATTACAAACACCCCCCTCGAGATTTGGTGAAAATACAGATTCTGCCATGAGGTTTGAGAAATTACAAATTGCCCCATGAGGATCAAATTTTCATAACAAATTAAGAAAAATTAAGGGGAATTTGTATGAAAATAAAAATCTCAGGGGATAATTTGTTATGAAAATATAAGTCTCAGGAGACGGGATGTAATTTCTCAAACCTCAAGAGAATCTGTATTTTCACCAAATCTCGAGGGGGTGTTTGTAATTTGCCCTGAAAATTTATTTTAAATAATGATTTAAGTAATTTTATTATTATAGCAGTTAATAATTTTATTTTTTTAATTAATTTTATTAAATAAAAATAAAAAAGTATATAAGGGAATATTATTGAGGATTCTTCGTTACTTGAGCGAGAGAGAGAGGGATCCCTCTCCTCCTCCTCCTCCTCCAAAACCCTAGAAAAAGAACCAAACCTTCAAATCCCCTGATAGATCTTCATACATTCTTTGCATTTGAGATGAAAGTAACATAGATCTTGGATTCACACAAGCACACGAGCACCACCATCGACCACCACCAGCCGCTGCCACTCCGAGCTTGGAGTTCAATTCTGATTCTAAGCCCCTTCCACGGATTCGATTAATTTGGTGTTTGCATATCTATTCGATTAATTCGATTCTAAGCCTTGAATTTATGTGTTCCGATTCTCCTCTCTCATCTCTCTTTGATTTTGATTTCTAGGGTTTTCATGCCCTTATTGAATGTGTTTTCACTTCGGTGATTGCTCGTTTTGGGATTGAACAAAAAGGACCTCTGTGCGATCGCTTCAGTCAAAGTCTACTTCGAAGAACGTTTTCACGGTACCTTCTCTCTCTCTCTCTAGCTCTTGCTTTCTGGTTTTTACATGTTGATTTTCGCTTGCATTTCGAGATTTCTATGATTTTGCGGTGGTTTAGTAGAATGAATTGATGTTGAATTTGATATTCGTTGCTGAAGATTGACATTATGATTATGCTTGTGTTGTCGATCTGATGATCTGAACTTAACTGTTGTGATAGACTTTAATGCTTTAACTGAATTTAACGCTTGTGTTGACAATACAGTGATTGTTGCTCAATCAATCACTGTATTGTATTTGGAGTACTGTAACATCCAACCCAGTTGTTCTATAAACCTACCTTGTTTAAAAAAACTGACTCTGAGTGAATCCAAGATCAGAGACAATGTTTTCAAGAAACTAATTCAAAAGCTGCCCATTGATTGAGTACTTGTGTGTTGAGTTCTGTAAAAACTTGCAACACATTGAGGTTTCGATTCCAAACCTCAAGTCCTTGAGGCCAGGGAGGTCGCATGCCCCCTGAGTTTTTCATATTTACACCATTTCCCTTATATTGTGGATTTTTTCTTTTCTTTTCTTTTCAATGATGTGTAATATGTGCCCCTTCTGCCTCGAATTTCTGACTCCGCTACTGATAGTTCATGTAGACTTTTTTGTCCATTCTATATTTTTTGGTAAGACTATACGAACACAAATTATAGAGAATTAATGATATGGTTTAATTAGGGCCATTCATTTCAAAATAAATCAACTCTTACAATAATTTGGAAGTAAGGTGTACAGAAAATTCTGTGTGGTAGGGATCATATCCAAATAAATATGGAACACAGCATTCCTTAGGTCCTTAATTTCCATAAGAGCAATGATATAAAGAATTCACTTATAGAATTATGTGATTTTTATGTTGTGTTTAGATCATAATTGTATTTGGAACATAGATTTGTGTAAGAATTTACAAAAAGAAGGAAAAAAATGGAGAAAAAAATTTAAACTTATATTTCATTCACATTATGCTTACTTATTTTCTTTTATTTTTTAAATTTTTACCTAAATTTATAATTCAAACACAACCTATAATTATTTTTCTTTAAAACTAAAATACCAATCATTGTGGCTCAAACTTTAAAATAAGCCAGCACAAATTGTGGTTCAAGTTCTAAAATAAGCACAGTAACATCAATCTGGATGGATTTTTTGTTCAAAAATTCTACTTGTGAAATTTTTTTTTATTTAGAAAATGTTACATTGTTCTGTTTAACTTCTCTATAAAAATACTTCCTTTTTTTTTTTTTTTCTTTGGTTCCTTATAACATATACAATTATATTTGGGTCTTCTCGTTTCAAACCAAAAGACCATTCAAGGTGACGAATTGTTTCAAAAATATCATATATAAAATCTGCAAGAATAATCTGTTTTTTGTTTTTTATTTTTATTTTGGGGTCATATTGTATATGTTTTTTTATTAGTTATGATTTTCTTGTTATGTGACATTTTGAAGGCCATAGGGTGTGTTTGGTTTGTTTTTGAGAGTGATTTTCAAAAAAAATTTGGGAGAGAGAGAGATTAGAATTTTTTTTGGTTTGTTTGGTTGTAGATTTTGAAAATAGTTTTGGAGTTTGGGAGTTTGAGATGATTTGATATTTTATTGTAATTGAGTAGATGTGTGTGAGAGAAAAAGTTATTAAAAAGGAGAGAGGAGAGAGAAAAAATGATTGATTGATGTGTAAAAGAGAGAGAGTGATTTTGGAAATTTTTTAAGAAAAATCACAAACCAAACAAAATTTTGGAAATTTTTTTCAAAAATAACTCTCCCAAAAGCAAACCAAACAAGCCCATAATTTTTCCTGGAGAATTGAGTGAAAACCTGCTCCCTCCACTACCTGCTTTGAAGCATTTGAAGTTAGAGATAATAAGTGCATTATCAACCACTTGTTCAACAATTGTGGATGGCTTGGTTTGGATTTTTCCTGGTTTAGAGACCCTAACCATAAAGTCTGCTTCTACCAATAAGCTCATTAAGCTAAGGAAATATAACCTCTTGCTTACATGACAAACTTCATTTGATGGAGTGCTTAGTCATTTGTTTTGTTAATTACAGTTCTTCCAACATTTTTCGGAGAATGTATACAGAGCCTTGTCAGCTAGCACAATTGGGTTTTGTTAATTACAGTTTTTCCAACATTTCTCATGTTCAATACAGAAGACAATCTTGCTTTTTGGCATTGTTCTGTGATATCTTTCAGGTCTTATGCTGTCTTGTATGATGTTTCATTTTAGAGTAGATTTTTTTAGAGATTTGCTTAATTTTTTGTGAAACTTGATGAAGATAAGGGAAGGATTGTGCAACGAAAGACAGAACAGGATTTGAGAAATATACTGCAATGCACAAAACACCACTGTGTTCTCTGTCACTATTAGATGGGAATTAACCACTAGTACATTTATGTATTGAAGATGAGGGTTTCTCCTCTGTTTGGGTACCCACTTATTGGAGAGGCATATCTCTTCCTGTTTGCACAAAATGACTTCAGCAGGTGTCTAGGTGATATTGTCTGGCTTAATGTTCCAAGCCAGTTTGTCAATGACATTTGAAGTGAATTAACCTGGTTCCATAATTCATGGCGGTGATTGAAATTTCTCATTGATGGTTCAATGAAAGTATTAGAGCTAGCTAGAACAGGATAACATTTTCCATTCTACTTTCTTTTCAACCTGTTCCTACATTATCTTTGGAAGCACCATCGATCTTTTACAAGCCGTTTCGTACCCCAATATTTTAAATTAACTACTTGATGTGTCGTGCTCTACCAAACTTCCTTTAAGCCTTCAATCAGTGGCATATCTTATCTCCTTGCAGCTTAATGGATCGTCTATTTAGGAATTGTCTGAATGCAATCTTGCCCTTATTCGTGACAATTGCATAACTCAAAGCCCATATTGCTTGTGTCACAGGGATGTTGAGGTTTTTTCTATTTATAGGCACCAATATTGAAAAGTTAAACTAATCTTTCTTCACTTAACTTCATTTTTTATTTATTTATTTATATTTATTGTATCTCATTCACATTAGCTTAATTGTAAATAGAATTTGCATGGATTAGGATGTAAAGTATAGCTGAAATATTGTCCTTTCTTTTATAATCATTTTTGTGGAATGGTTGGTTGGCTGCTTGTTAGTTTGTTGATGTAAAACACGGGTCAATCTCAAGAAAACGTTATACTATAATGTTGTAAATGTATATATCAAATACTATTTGGTCCTGAATTTCTCCATTATTCATTTCACAAATTGTTTGTCATTGTCTTTAATATTAATTTTCTTTGTTTAGGAAGGACTCTGATGGATCAAAACAAATTCAGATGGGGTTTAAGAGTAGGTCCAATCTGGTTTTGTTTTCTTTATTCTCAGTTGTAACTTTCTACGGCATATAAAATTTTGTCATGAAAAGTGTAATAATTTATGACATGCAAGAAAATGCTGTAAAAGATTATATACGTCATACAAAGTATGTCATAAATATATTAAAAATGACCTTCTACGGCATATAAAATTATGTCGTGAAAAGTGATGATTTATAACATGCAAGAAAATACTGTAAAATATTATATACTGCATACAAAGTATGCAATAAATATATTAAAAATAAATTTTTACTGCATGTAAAATTATGTCATGGAAAGTATGATGATTTATGGCATGACAAAAATGTCATAAAAAATTATATACGACATACAAAGTATGTCATTAATGTCTAATTCATTACTCTTTACAACTTTACTTGCATCTCGTAAATGATGCTCAACTTTCTACGGCATGTCATATAACGTTATTTGTGTGCATGCCGTGAAAGAGTTTTTACGGCATGCATTACAAGCCATAAAAATTCAATTTTGTTGTAGTGTTACAAACATCACATTCGATTATAAAAAAAATACATTCCTCTTCCCAAATATAAATATTTTAATCTAGTAAAATAGTCAAAAATTAAAGTAACATACTAAAATAGATAACTTTTTAGAGTAATGTTAGAAACCTTAAAAGTTCTATCAAAATTTCTATCAAATGTCTTATATAGGTATAGGATTCACACCATGTGGGTCCCGCACTCATGCAAGACATTTAATAAAAATTTCAGTGGAATTTTTAAAATCTCTAACATTTTTGAACTCTTTAAACTAGACCTTAGTTGTGGGAATTTAAATAAAA
Organism: Camellia lanceoleosa; assembly: GCA_025200525.1. NCBI lineage: Eukaryota > Viridiplantae > Streptophyta > Magnoliopsida > Ericales > Theaceae > Camellia > Camellia lanceoleosa. The sequence goes on along the minus strand of CM045758.1, from coordinate 56,527,065 downwards.
AAAATAAATGCGTGGACAAATATAATTAGTTAAAAAATTATCATAGCTATAATAATGAGTACGTGCTGCATCGCTGGTTGTTGCAGTACTTGGAGGTTTTAAAAAGTATATATTTTTAATATGAAAAAGAGATCAACAAATTTATTAAAGGACAAACCAATGAACCCAAGAAATTACTGTCCAAGGTTGACGTCTTACGGTTGTTGATTTCTTGTCCTAGTGGAGATGTTCCGATTATTCTCAACACCATAAAAGAGAGGATAATTATAGAAGACACTTGGGAGTTCACACGGAACAAATCACCACAAAGATTTGTTTCAAGATTCCCTCCAACAAACTATCATAAACTCAATATTGGAGTTATTGAACAAGATGGAGAAATTTTGACTTGTGCTTTAGTACGGGATGAAAACTTAGGGGTAGTTAGCTATCAGTATAGTAACAAGGGCAAAATAGATATCAAGAAAGTCCAATTGAAGGTATTTATCAAGGGCATGTTAATAGTGTTCTCTCACAAGGAGAGTGAGATTAGTTTGTTGATTGTAGAGATGACGGACAAAGAAGTGGTCAAGCAAATAAATTCGGATATGCTGGTTGATTCTTCCTTGTTTGATAAGCTTCGGTAAGTATTTTATATTGAATATTATTTTATTACTATTATTTTCAATAATATCATGTTATTTATTGAGTTTTATTTGTTTTACAGTTTGGCAAACTGTTTAAAATGTTGTTTCAAGGATGTGGAACTGGTATGGGTTCCTCGATAGATGAACAAGGCTGCTGAAAAAGCTTCTACATATATTAAAGCAACTTTTTGGTCTTCTAAGATCTTGGATGCAGAGATCGTAGCCATAAATGAGATTCTTGACAATGACAAAGAAATGTTGGTAGCATATGATGTTGATGAATAGAGCAAGCTGCAGTTATATCTCCATTGGTCTCCTCTGAAATTGGAGCTGGAAGTAGAAGATACCTTTTATATAAAGCTCAAACAACCTTAACTGTTTATTTTGTTAATTTATATGTTTGCATTATATATAGTAAAAAATTTACATCAATTCGATAATCAAAATCATATGATTTCAGCCGTTTCAAAATCGGATATAAAAAAAAAAAAAAAAGAACAGTCAAGGTTGCTTGAAACGGCTAAAAAAATTCGATTTTGAAACGGCTGAAATTATATGATTTTGATTATCGAATCGATATAAATTTTTTACTATAGATAATGCAAACATATAAACTAACAAAATGAAGAGTTAAGGTAGCTTGAGCTTCATTTAGAAGGTAACTTCCACTTCCAGCTCCAATTTCAGAGGAGATCAAGGGAGATATAATTGCAGCTTGCTCTATTAATCAATATCATAAGCTACCAGCATTCCTTTGTTATTGTCAAGAATGTCATTTATGGCTACGATCTCTGCATCCAAGACCTTAGAAGACCAAAAAGTTGCTTTAATATGTGTGGAAGTTTTTTCAGCAGCCTTGTTCATCTGTCGAGAAACCCATACCAGTTCCATATTGTTGAAACAACGTTTTAAACAGTTTGTCAAACTGTAAAATAAATAAAATTTAATAAATAACATGATATTAATGAAAATAATAGTAATAAAATAATATTCAATATAAAATACTTATTGAAACTTATCAAACAAGGGAGAATCGACTAGCATATTCGAATTTATTTGCTTGACCACTTCTTTGTCCATCATCTCTACAATCAACAAACTAATCTCACTCTCATTGTAAGAGAGCACCATTAACATGCCCTCGATGAATACCTCAAATTGGGTTTTTTTGATATTTATCTCGCCTTTATTACTATATTGATAGCTAACTACTCCCGATTTTTTATCCCGTAGTAAAGCACAAGTCAAAAATTCTCCTTCTTGTTCAATAACTCCAATATTGAGTTCATGATAGTTTGTTGGAGGGAATCTCGAAACAAATCTTTGTGATGGTTTGTTCTGCGTGAACTCCCAAGTGTCTTTTATAATTATCCTCTCTTTTTTGATGTTGAGGATAATCGGAACATCTCCACTAGGACAAGAAATCAGCCACCGTGAGACGGCAGCCTTGGACAGTAATTTCTTTGGTTTATTGGTTTGTCCTTCAATAGATTTGTTGATCTCTTTTTTATATTGGAAGTATGTACTTTTTAAAACCTCCAAATATTGCACACAAAAAAAAAAAAAATTAAACAACCCAAGGCTGCATGAAAAAATTATGATGCACAATATCATCTTAATAGCAAGCAACCCAATAAAAAATACTTTGGCACTACAAGCTCCAAGTGCTTCTTGTACTCTATTTACATCAATAAAATTTCTTTTGCCAATAAATAAACAATATATTTGATGTTTCTTTTGCCAATATATCTTCAAATCAAAATTTATATTTGATGACCTCATCAAATTGTTGGGCCGGCCCAGCTGGCAAGAGTATATCTTGCGAGTGATAATGCAACAAATGTTTGCTTTTTTTGCAAAAGATCTAGTAATCATGTTCTGCTTTTGTGTTATGGAGTATGACAGGCATGGTCTGACTTGTTAAATTGGTGGAATCTTTAGTGGGTTCGACCTGGGACAGTTGAAGGCGTGCTCTAGTGGTGGTTTGGAGTTAAGCTTGGCAAAATGGAATTGAAAATTTGGAGAGCTGTACCTGTTATTTTGTTATGGTCAGTTCAGAAACTCAGGAATGATTGTGTGTTTAGTGCTCAATTTACTAGTGAGGAGTTGAGTGAAGTTGTGAAGACTAGAATTGCTTTTTGTACAAAATCCTATTTAAAGGGGCTGCCTTATTCAGCTCAGGATCTGATCTCTAATCTCAATCAGGTTAGGCAGTGCATTAGTGGAGGATTCCGAGGCAGGGGAATTGCTTAGTGGCTATTACTGGTTTGTTGGTTCGCTTGGTGGCTGCTCTTGCTTATTGGTTGCTTTTGTTGTTGTTGTTGTTGTTTGTTTTAGCCTCTATTTTTGGTTGTCTCCTTTGTTTGTTGGTCTCTCACCAACTTTGGTCAGGAGCAAGCAAATGATTGGGTGATATTCCTGGTGTCAACCTAGTTGGGATTTGCAATTCTATTTTGATGCTTTTTGCTCTTGCCTTCCTTTTTATTGATGTATACTCATGTATTGTATGTTTATTTTATTCAATAAATTTTTTTTTTTTTGATAAGAAAAAAAGAAAAGTTGTATGAACATTAACAGAAAAGCAAAAGTCACAGACTAGATCTTGTTCAAATTAATGTCTTGGTACTTTGGCACTATCTTCACTCCCTAGAGCTGCTATGCAATATTTAAGGCCACCTGTTCTTTTGACATTTGTCACAGAGCGTCGAATAAATTGAAAAGAATTGAGCGTGCCACATAGGGAACGAAAAAGGACATATCAAAGAGGGGAGAGATGCAAGAATTAGAAATATGTATCAGTTGAGAATAATCCATCAATGAAAAAAAGAAATGAAAAAGAATCTATGGCCATAAATGAAAACAATATGTTTTTCCTTTTTTTAGATTAGGAAAAAGAAAGTATATAAATGAAAAATCAACACGAGAAAAAGAATTGAGTTTAGGAGGGGGTCTTAAGAATTGAATTAGTCTTGGATTTTCATGAAATGCAACCAACAATGATTAACTAGCATTTGAGACTTCTTTTATGTTTTAAATGAACCGTCCTTAGTATCATTAACTCTTCTGTGATGCTAGAAACGCAACCACCACAAGGAGTACTACATTAGCTCATTCTTGCCGAATATATGCTTTGATAGTGTCACCCTCTATCTCAAAAAATTCAAGCAGCATTAATACGGATGAAAATGCGGCCTTCTTCTCCTTGCCCGCCTAATGTGGGTTTGTACTCATCACAAATTAGTGCTTCCAACTTACTGAAGATATATTGGTGGATAGATATGCGTCCATTTGAAGTAGAACCATCTATGATTTGAGACATGAGTAGAGCCAACTCTTCCCTAGCAGTCATCAGAAGAACAACCAGTTCTACAAGATTTCCTTCCTTTGCACAGTGACAAATTTCTAGCTCAACTTCTTTGGTGTTCAATACAAGCACCCTGATAGAATCATCTGCTTTTTCTGCAGGAATGTTAACGTTCAAGATTAGCAAGCTTCTCAAAATTTCTCATGAATGCCATCACACAATTTTTTGAACTACTAAAAGGGTAAAACATTAATTCTTTGGCAAACAATTTGAGCGAAAATGCAGTCAAATGATTAGAGAGAGAGAGAGAGAGAGAGAGAGAGAGAGAGAGAGGAGGGGGGGGGAACCTCTATGACCATGCTCGGCCTTAAAAGCAAATCAAAGAAAGGTTTTCTAGGATTCTACTCAAAAAATATTGATGACCTGGAAAACAGAGTTCTAGCTAAAAGAAAATATATATATATATATATCTACTGTAAATGTCCTCCTCTCCTTAGAAAAGGTAACAAAAAGTTTTGAATGGAGATAAGTAGATAATAAATATTATCGTAGTTCCATTCGATATTTGATTCAACAGTTGTATTTATTGGCAGCTTCCCTTCTAGGTATGAAAAAAATTGTCCAACACCATAACACCTGTGATCAAATGAAGCTCCACAGCGAATAAATAGCTCAATAAAGTCATAGTTACAAGTATGAGTCGGTGTATGCATCATGGGCCATCCAAATCAGTGCTGTAGAAATCAACCGTCTGACTAGTCTCTCCTTGAAGCAAAGCAGCAGGACATTTAACAGCTCCATATTCAAAAATCCATTCCCAGTGCACTAGCAGGACCACATCAGCTTTATATTATGGGGATTAATTTTGGAAACAAATTTATACTTATCATCATCGATGATTATACCCCTAAGTTTGTAGTCCTCTTTTGGACAGACATCAAGCCCTAAATCAAAATTATCGCTGCATCTCTACTAATGTGGACATAATTGAAAGATTAGATCACATTTCAATTTCAACAATATAAAACAAAACTTCGTAACTGTACAGAGAGATAGACGGAAAATAGGAAAAAAAAAGAAGAGATGATATATGCGGACTATGAATGATAGAGCACTTAGCATACCTCATCATTCAAACCCATCAACACTTGCTAAAATTCAAACTCATCACAAATGCCTATCCTTATGTTTGCACTACATCACTTGCTAAAATTCAAACTCATCACAAATGCCTATCCTTATGTTTGCACTACATTTTATTTTTTTGTCATTTGTGACCTATTAGTTTTGGCCAAGTTCGATTATGGTTTGTCGATTAAAATTATAAATTATTTTTATAGAATAACCTTGGCCACATTTGTTTTTATTATTTCTATTGACATATATGCTGATATGGAGTGACAAGTATGTTAGTTAAGTGGTATAGAAGAGATGATGATGTGGCTCGAAAAGATTAAATAAAGCCAATAAAGATATTTGTTGAAATCAATTAGAAACCATATGCTAAAATTGGGAGAATCAATATCAAGTCAAAATACAAAATCTGCAAGTAGTTCCTATGAAGATATGGGATATGGTTGAGTAGGGCAAAGATCAAGGAAGATCATGCATTGATAACTATAACATGAGGTGGCTAAGCAAGTATAAAATGAGGACTTAAAGAATGAAAAAATGGATCTCTCAATCATCAAACACTCACGAAGAGTTTATCTAGGAGTAGTTTAACTTAGCATTGTTAGGCATAGATTAGTGATAGCTTTTTCCAACCCCCCACTTCTCTTCTTTCTATCAATCACTTTATTTTTCGTTTCTTTGTTCTTGTTTAAGTTCGTGTAACTAATAGCAAGTGACAATTTGATTGAATAAATATATATTCTGTTTTGTTCCATTTCTTCTTAATTTAATTACCTCAAGGGAAGTCCTTAATCTGTTTAACGTATAGAACTCAATCACAAATCCTGATTTTTATTTGTGTGTAACGCCCCCAAAATAATACAATAAAGAGAACTCATATGCGGAATAAATATGAGAAACAACATACATTCATACATCAGAGTTCACTGTTTAACAAACAATTGCCATGAAGGCTTACATCTTTCCAAGTCATTACTTGGTTACACGAATAGAGTCTCGCTCTTTACAACTTAAGCCCTTGGCTTTACAAATAACAAACATACATACATCAAGCATAAATATGAAGCTCTTGCTTCCCATCATGCTATTGCCTTGGAGGTAACACCTCACCTGCACCTGAAAATGATATTCCCGTATAGGGTGAGCCAACAGCCCAGTAGAGATAATTTAACACAATATATGAAGTTTAGCAAATGTATAAATACCACGTACATAAACAATACAGATATGGAAGCATCCACAAGCCTGCATATTCATATGCCACTAAGACCAATATTATTCCATTTTCCTTAAATTCATTTCTAGTTCATATATATACTACTCAATTCATGACTTAAATCCATTATCTTTCAACAACCAAAATGAGATTACAACTCAATGGTTTTCCAACTATGCAAAATACACATAAACACTTCAAACCTTGCCATTTTACAGATATTTCGTTCGCGGGAACCGACACCCATTTATATATATACTTTCGGGTCTTTCACTCAAGACACTCCAGCCAACTTGCTTTAAATAGAGTCTATCCCATTTCTCCTCCCAAATAAATATACATATGCAATGTATTTATCATCATAATCACATATGGAGTACATCTCCTATCTCCTCCCAATAAACATACATATACAATATATTTGTAAACATAATCATATATAGAGTACATCCCCATTCTCCTCCCAATAAACATACATATACAAAGTATTTACAACATGGTCATATTCAATGACACCAACAATAGATTAGCATTAAATTGCTTAGTTCTTATACAATTTCTACAACAATCATGATTATTCTCCACCGATAGCCCAATACATTTATCTCTAGACATATATTAAATATCAAGATAAATAATTATTTAAAACTTCCAAAGGTGTGAGATATTACATATCCAATTTCACTACCTACATCAATAACCATCCAATTTAACATATTCAATGTTAGTTCTAATTATTTATACAAAATAATCATTTTATCAAATTAGGGCAAAAATCTCCATTTTTCCAATATTGACCCAAACACTCAAAATCAACTATTTTGGTACACCAAGATCTTATATTCAAACCTCATACTCATTTATCTCTCATACATCAAAAACCCCTCTTTTCCTTTTACACCAAAATCTTAGATTTGTCCAAACCACAATCAAATCTCATCATCTATCCACAATAGTAAATAACTAAGCTAAAAACCATATTAGAGTGTAGAAAATCTATAGCGACCCGGTCTTTTCCCATTTGATTATTGTATCCGGACTTAGGTTCTGTAGATTCTGTCATTGTATAATTGTTGTTGTCGTCCTTATTTTCTCTTTTTGAGTTATAGGATGTGTTGGGCAGGTATGTTTCAAGTTGGTTGGGTTCGGAAACCAAGTGTTGCTGTCCAGTTTTTGGGTTGGTCGCTCGAGCGAGAGTTTGGTCGCTCGAGCGAGGATTGAGTTTTGTGTCTTGTGGCTCGAGCCAGGCTTTCTTAGCTCGAGCAAGCGATTGCGTCTAGTATAGACCTGAGAGCTGTATTTCTTGGCTCGAGCGAGCTTTCCTTCGCTCGAGCGAGTTTTGAGTCCTTAGCTCGAGCGAGCATTCTGTCGCTCGAGCATGCTTCTAGGTTGCAGACCTGAAGCATCGTATTGTTGGCTCGAGTGAGATTTCCTTTGCTCGAGCGAGTATTTCTTGTGTCTGGTCGCTCGAGCGACCAAGTCTTCGCTCGAGCGAGCCTGTCGGGTTTAAATAGGCAGCAGCGGTTTTTAAAACACTTTTTCACCCTCTTTTTGATTCCAGAACCCTAGGTACGACTTCTCTTTCCCTCCACTCACCTTCTCTCTTAGGTATCATCTCCTTTTAGGGTGTTTCTACCCTAGGTTCTTTATTAAAAAGATAGAGTGAGTTGAGAGCTTCGTTTTAATCTGAGAGTTTGGCAGTTTGGAGCACTTTGGATTTTGGGTCGTCATCTCCATCTTCTCCATTCGGGTTATTTACTTCGAGGTAGGAATTTCCTACTCCATATTATAGGTTTTGTTCTAAGTTCTAGTACTTTGATATGTTGGGAGTTGTTTGGTAATTTTGGGAAAAACCCTAGTGGTTGAAATAAATTAAATTGTATAATTAATTTAGGGAAAAATATGGAATTGAGTTTAATTCATGGAATTGGGGAATTTAGTGATTTAATGGTGTAATTGGTTAGTTTAATTACTCATCTATGAAAATGTTAAATTTACATTTGTTGGTACATTTATTTCCTGTTTAGAAATAACTGTTTTGGGCTATCGGTGGAGGATAGTCGTGATTGTTGTAGACATTGCATGTGGATTAGGGAAAACTGAAACTAATCACATTGGTTAAGTCATTGATTTTGACTATTGAATTAATACAGAAAATACGTGTATTGATTGTGTGTTGCATATGCATTTTGTTTGGGAGGAGATAGGGGATGTACTCCACGGTTTAGGGGAAGATAGGGGATGGACCTCTAAACCGGATATTGTTTGGGAGGAGATAGGAGATGGACTCCATTAGCATCACTATTATGTGTGCATATTGATTTATAGAAGTGTTTTTACATATTGTTGATACAGCACTAAAATGTGTATCAAATGAGAAGTATGGAAATGTTTTGATATGAGCCTTAGTCTCATTTGTTTTGTTGATAAATGGAAGAAATGTTAATGTGATATGTAGTTCATTGTTATAGTCTGGCCAGGTTCTGAACCATGTTGGTAAGTATGGAAAGTTGAATAAATAATGGAAAGTGAAACTGATATTTATGTTAACCATCTATTGAATGCTATTACTTTATTCAATGCTTATATTTGGTTTAGTATCTTTCTACTGGGCTGTGGCTCACCCTATATGGGAACATCATTTTCAGGTTCAGGTGATGTGCTACCTCCAAGGACTTAGCTTGGATGGATTTGGAGTTGAAGACTCTGTTTAGATTAGTTATTTGTTTTGTTTTAATTTGATGTTACATGTAAACTCAAGCCTAGGGCTTAATGTGTAAATGAGTTAGTACTCATATTTTTGTGTCCAAGTGTTGGCTTGGAAAGATGTAAGCCCGTAGGGCATTTACTTTCGTTACTATATGTAATGTCTTTTAATAAGATTACTCTGATGGATGAGATGATACTTAGTTTTCTTTTATCAATGCATGTTAATGTTATATATTATGGGTTTATTTTTGAGGGTGTTACAAAATCCCTACCTCAAGTATTGAAGAAGAATAAAGATGAAACCCCAAAATTTACAGTGTCGAAACTCGATCTCCACCGCACACAACGAAGCCCTCGAGAAGTTATACAACTTTGGTGAAGAACTTAGGTCTAAAACCCAATGGATTTGAAGAAATCAAAGAGAGAAAATGGTTTCTAGAGATAGAGGCTCTAGATCTGGATCTTGGAGACTTTTAGAGAGAGAGATGATTGCAAAAAGTGATCTAAAATGTCACTTTCGTGAGCTAATATAACGCGGTTCGCTCGAGCGTGGAAAGCCCCGCTTGAGCGTAAGACACAGACTCCCGTTCGAGCTTGAAACCTTGCGCTCGAGCATGAAATACGCTCTCCCAGTATTTTTTTGCAGACACAGTCCCCGCTCAAGCGACCAAATTCCCGCTCGAGCGTGAAATACGCTCTCCCAGTATTTTTTGCAGACACAGTCCCCGCTCGAGCGCCCGAATTCCCGCTCGAGCGTGGAACAAAATTTGTGAAGTCCGCTCGAGGGCATAAATGGCCGCTCAAGTAGACAAGCAATTTTGAATGCATTTTTCCTTTAGCCGGTACGCCGCCTCGACCACTCATGGTCTTGCCTCTGGACCCCAAGGTGGTGAGCAACTCGACCCCAATCGAAGTGGCAAAACGTGAAAGAAGGATCGAAACCGGGATCACTATATTGTGTTTATTCAAATCACTGTTGATTGGGCTTGAACTAGATTTTACCAATACCTTCATACCAACAAAAAGATTTCATCATTATGTAAGAAGAAAAGAAGAACATGAATATTTACCTACTTCACTCCACACCAGTTGGAAATATTAATTTGTAAGTAACCATTGTAACATAGTTATTATACTAAAGAGTTAAGGAAGAGAGAAAGGAACCTCAAAATGTGATGTTTAGGAGAGCAATAATTTAAAGCAAGATGACAACATCAACATTTGACACATTCAATCAATTTGCCAAATCCTATCTTTGAACAAACCACAAGGGCTGAACTTCCTACATATATACATATATATTACACAGAGCTAAAGAGAACGCATGAGGTCAAGAAATGCGTCCGACACTTCTTAGGAGTTTGACTAAGAAATTAATACATGATTATCAAAATTTTGGAATTTGACAAATCATTATCTTATACAAGTTGGAAATATATATTTGCTAAGACTAAAGATATTTAAATTTCGCTTAAATTTGTAGAAAAATGCAAAAGGCTTGGAATTCTTTTATTAAAGAAGAGACTTTAGGAGGATGAAGGGCTTATTGTAATTATGTATGCATGCTATACTTTGTCTGTAAGATGAGATAAGATATGGTGATAATAAACTCTTACGGACTATTTAAGCATTCTTGTTACGAGTATGAAATATTTACTTATCATCTCATATTATATAAATATTTATTGTATACATATATAAGAGATAATAACATAATTCCATTTCTATAACAAGATCATGAGTAGCATTTTCTAGTTGTGTCCATGTCATATTATTTAAGGATTCACTATGTTGAATTTGTATCCCTTGACTATGTATATGCTTTATAATTAGCTTATTATATCTCATTTATCATTGGGTGCTTGCTTCATGATTAAGAGAGAGAGAGAGAGAGAGAGAGAGAGAGAGAATTCATTCTAGATAAAGAAAAATAAAAAACCACCTTCTTTGTTTCATAACCTCCCACAAACTACATAAATAAGGAAGATATATGCATATATGTGTCAAATATACATATATCTTACATGAATGTAAGATACCATTGTGACACTTGACCTAGGAAGCATGGATACAACAATGTGATGAAGCCTACAAAAAATAGGATACAGGTACAGAGGCGATATGTTTGTAAAAAATATATATTTTTATAATTTCTAAAAATATATTTTGCATAAAAATAAAACTAAAAGCAAGAGTTCATTCATTTAGTTAATATCAAACATTGATTCGGTACTTGCCAAAACCAAAAGCAAGCTAATAAAAAAAAATGTGCTAAGCTAGGAATCTTCATTCCCAACTCTTACTTGTTCCTTTTCATCTGAGTGTGAGAGAGAGAGAGAGAAGGGGGCTTTGCCTACCTAGTCAGTGATCAACTGATTGCTTGTTGAGATTGTTTGTGTAATTGAGAAAGGTTAAGATTTGAGAGGTGTTTAGATGAGGCTGATTCTTACCTTCTAGCAATTTCAAGTGTTCCATATATTAAGGAAAAGGAAGATGAAGTAAATCCCCCCAAAAAATGTTGTTTCACTTGTTTTATGTGTTTGTTTATTATTGTTATTATTATTTAAGGATTTATGTAACCTATGAGGCATGCAATTTGAGAAAAGGAATTGGTGAAAAAGAAGCTCAAGGATGGAAAAGAGAATGAAAACACAAAGGTAAGAAGGTTACTACATTTTGAATACTCTTTGATCAATATATTAATATAAAATGCTAGCACAAAAGAGTTCAAATAGGATTTTGAGATACCATAACACTTAGCAAATAGATTTCCTAACCGAACTAAGCATAAACAAACACCGACATAGAGCTGAGTATACCTAACCAAACTTAGCATAAACAGATACCAAGATAGAGTTGAGAACAAATTTTCAAGAGGACACCCACCGATTACCTACTAGTCTGATGCACAATCCCTATATATTAATATATAGAATAAAGAGCACTCAACAAGTAGTAATCTTCTTAAGTTCGTGTTATCATTCAGTTCTCCATCCCTCAGCTTCCTCTTCACCAATTCCTTCTCTTGAATTGCATACCTCGTAGGTTGCATAAATCCTTACCAATAAATAAATAAAGAAATAAACAAATACATAAAACAAGTAAAATTGTGTTACTTCTGAGATTTACTTCCTCTTCTATATACAACATTTCAAACTGTTAAAAGACAGGAATCGACGCCTCTCCCGTCTTGACCTTTCCTAATTACATAGACAACATCATGCAAACAAAACATACCAAACATTCAGATAATCATTGACTTGGGTTTGCTCACGTAGGCAGAAGGATATGGAAGGATACAAAACATAACAAATAGCATGTAGAATGATAAATGGTGGTACTGTTCATAACTTGAACAACTAAAATTTGGAATGCACATGCCCTTGTTCGACACTGATCCAAATAACTTTGAGCCATAAATTAGGGTTCAGTGAGACGGTTTAACAACTGAGTTATGCTAGAGACTCCCAATGAATTACCAAATATTCTACCAAATCTCTCACATGGGTGTGGGACCCACACAAATCACATGCGTGTGGGTCCCACACCCATGTGAGAGATTTGGTAGAATAGTTGGTAATTCATTTGAAGTCTATAGCATTTTCCTTAACAAATCTGTGTAGTATAAAAAAACGTAGAAGAAAATATGTAAACTTCAAAAATCTAGCAAGAAGAAAGAACCTTGATAACTCAACAGCTTAAAGCATCAAACTACATAGAACAAAACAAAATCCAAAAAAATAAAGAAACCAAAACTACCACCAAAGTGTCATAATAGGTTTACCTTGATAAAGAATGCACATCTCATACCAGATCTAAAATTTAGCACATACTTTTCCCATTGGAAAAAAAGTTGACAAGTAATCGAAAAGCTAAGAGAAAACTGCAAAAGTTGCGCAAGATCAAACTAGCAAGCTAAGTTGCTAAAAGTGAACCGCAAACTCCAGGACACATTTATACAGTCTAATCTACTGTCCCTTTTCTGGTTTATTTCTCCTAACCATGCATTGAGATTTTTACCTTCAATACTAATACCAATTTTTACACGGTAGCAAGAAACAAGAACTTTATTCCTCATTGTACCACATAACATGATATACATAAATCTTGATTGGATAATCAAGGAAAAGCATAATTACAAAAAACAAGAAAGGAAGGGGAAAAAAAAAGTATAAAAATAACAAAAAAAGTTTAATTTGATCAGAATAGTTTTCAAATCACTTCAAAGTTCAGATTGCCATTTGTTGCACTGTAAAAGAGCAAAAGAATACTTGCTTAGACTACAAAAATTAAGTCTTCCTGAGAAGAAAAAACATTGTAGGTACACCGATTTGTATCTCTTAGTTCATTGTGTTTGCGATGTGTTATTTGTCAAATATATATGCACTAGCAAATTACTCGTGCCTAAAGGCTCTCCCAACACAATTTGTCACAATTAAAACCAATTACATCTTACTCTATTGACTCCCTCTATCCCTAGTTTAGTTTATTCATGAATCATTTAAATTAGTAACAAAATTTCAGACAAGAAAAAAGGTTGTACACAACCAAATAATCAATTTCAATTTATTAAAATATAATTATGGCCTATCATATAATTCATAGTCTTCAATAAAAAAAAAAACCCAATTAAAACTGTAAATCAATTTAATATTTAATTACTAGTAGAGATATGAAGCATTAATAGTCACTGTATCAAGATACAAAGTGATAACAAATTGTATCGATATTAGAAGTAATAATTGATAGATAGTAGAAATTAGATAATTGTGAAATCTTTCAAATCATTGGTACTTCCTAAGCAGACTAACCTAAACCCAACAAAAACAACCCATTCCCAACACAACTTGACCTCAAACAAAACATCCTCTAACAATAATTTTGATCACATATCATAAAAATCAAATTTGTATCCAAAATTAATCTAATCAATAAGTTCCTCAATAATAAAGAAAGATAAATATGGTACGATCAAGCTTCCAAGTTCTAACAACACTTCCTGCTAGAATCATTAATATGTTTGTTATCCAAATCCCACCTGCAATTTGCAGTAGGAAAATAAGCAATTTAGTTTCATGATGAAAAAAGAAAAACTTAACTTTAAAGTTAGGGATAGAACACATGCTGCAAATTCTCAACAATCAAGTTGTATGCTTCGAGAACCAACATGTAATAAATACACACGAAAATTCTATGCTGAGAATGACAGAAAACCTGACATTATAGTCTCCTATAGCAATAGTAAGAACATCCTACTTTGGTAATTTGACTGCATCAGTTCAAAAGTAGACCAAAAATTATAGACTCGTTAACTAACTTCAATTCACTATCATGGTAATTGACTACAACAAACAATAATATCTAATAAATAAGAATTATCTGTGGTTAGGCACTTATATGAATAAATCCAAATGTTTTCTGCAAATTCTATTGGCTGTAATAATTTGAAATAACTTGTAAAAATCAAGAACCTTTATGCCCAACACCTCTACTGGTGCAAATCCAATGCCTCAACTCAACCATAGAATATCCACCAGTAAAATACTAGAAGAATCATAGAATATCCAAGAATTTAAATTCATTGAGACATGAACTGAGGACAAAAGCAAGTGCGGTTAATAAATAATCTAGTGAATTCATGGATTATTCAAGTTGAACTGATGTATCCAGTAAGAATTTAGCTCATAGGTGCAAATCCAGAACCTTTATGCCCAACACCTCAACCAGTGCAAATCCAATGCCTCAACTCAACCATAGAATATCCACCAGTAAACTACCAGAAAAATCACAGAATATCCAAGAATTTAAATTCATTGAGACATGAACTGAGGACAAAAGCAAGTGTGTTTAATAAATAATCTAGTGAATTCGTGGATTATTTAAGTTGAAATGATGTCTCTAATAAGAATTTAGCTCGTAGGTGTGGTTAATAATAGGAATTCATGGATATGCTAAAACAGAAGAAAAAAAAAATATTAATATTCATAAGATAAAGCTTCCCTTTGGAATTTTACCACATGGAAAAAATCATATATATAAGTTTCCTTAATTTTGGCTTACTATCGAATGCATGTCCTTTTATCATGGATGTTAATCTCTGAGTTACATATCAATTTTTTTTTCTTTTAATCATTTTTTGTAAAAGAACTAAAGCAAAAGTTCATTTTCATCCACAAAAATTCATGCCTCTTGCAAAATCAATGTGTTGAATCACGTTGCATTAAAGTTCATGACCTAACAATTATAAAATTTGGTGGAGATCATAACTCATTCATTACATTGAAGCCCCAATTAAATTAACAAAGTAAAAGAATCCAATTCAATTGACAAACATTCAGCACATGAAATTGACTAAGATACAAAAATACATTCAAAAGAACCCATTAAGAAATAAACTTGGTTTGGATTTATTCATGTATATATAAATATTGTCTAGAATTACTTTTATTCTTGTATTTGTCCTTATTTTTGTTTTTTGTGCATGTGTCATTCATGTTATTTTTATGTCTATCGCAATTTAATTTACTTATGCTCCATGTTTGTATCCATTCTTGTTTGTTCATCATCTGAAAACAGGAATATTATCGCGAATTGTCTTGATTCGTGGAGTTCAAACCTAGTCTCAACCCTTTAGTGGAATAAATAGAAGTGATTTTGAGCACCAAATATGCCTTATTTGTAAGTGTCAATTAATTACTTTTTATCTTTTTCAAATAAAATAGAGCTTGCAATAAAAATTTCTCCGATGGAGAAGATCAGTTGCCTTGAATAGGCAATTAATCAATTGAGTGGGGTATGATGTAGTCGATTTTGAAAATCTCTCTATACCCCGAAATCAGGCTCTGTATGATTTTAAGTGGCTATAGATAAGTATACTAGACCAAATGCATAACAAAATAAGATAAAAAGAGGTTTTTGCTTCTGTTTGACATGACATTCTTAGTGTTTAGGGCAACTACACATAGAAACATATATATTTAATTACGAAACTTGTCAAAACTAAACTGCATAATATACCTGTCACCTCTTCAGCATTTGAGAATCCCATATATTTCTCAATCAAAAGCTGTGATCCTTTGTAAGGCTCTGGTCATTTGAGTAAAACATTTATATACATCATCAAACTATTGGAAAACTAGAACCATGAGTTGCTAAAATTACGTTGGAACTTTGTTAATTATAAATACAAAATAAGAAAGAGAAAGTTAGAGCAACATTCATACCTCAAATATAGTAGATAATCAAATCATAAACGTCTTACCCCAAGCTTAATAGCAATCACAACGGGAGTCCATCGTTGGCATGATAAGGTTTTTGGCATATATCGGTTTCTTGGTTTGGTTGTTTTCTTTACCTAAGCTTCCACAAAGGTGGTAGACTGAGAACCCAAGGGTGCTCGCATTGCATGAATGATCGAGTCAGTAACGGCAAAGTCCATGAACCATGTTGAACGCCAGTATGAACAATATTTGACTTTTGCTAGAACAAGAAACAAGGAAAACATCACAAATCAAAAGAAGAAGATATACAGCGCGCACACACAAAAAAAGGAAAAGATAAAGAAGGAAAGGAAATGGAGATATTGGCAAGAGGCAGAATGAGATTGGGGGAGAAGTTTTGGGGTTCAGGGGAGATCAGAAAGGGGTGCTGGAAAATGGAAGCATCTAGTAAAAGTGAACAAATGGCATTAACAGTATGGTTTGAACGCCCAAACCTTAATTTGGCACGTGTTGGATGACATTGGGACGATGTGGGATCTTGACTAAATATAGGCTAGAGCATATATGACTTTATGGGTTTAGAGCAATCTCCATTAAAGATACATTTAACACATGTATTTCATTAATTGTATTCATCCATTGTTAGGTTCATTCCATATCATATTTCTCTAGCGGCATCTATGCTTAGTTTCATGCATCACACAACAGATTCATTCCATCTTGACTGATAGGGAATATCAATAGACTTTGCGTTAAACACATCCTTGTAAAACATACAAATTGATGCAAGTAAAAGTGATGCAAAATATAAGAAGCTCAAGGACATTAGCATGATTTCAAATAAAAATTGATGAAATCTTATATAATTATGTTTCTAGAATTATTAGAGTCTTATTTGATGATTATTTTTATATTTTCTATGATTTCTAGGCTAGGGGTATTTTGGTAATTTTCAAATTTACTAACATGGGCTGTAGGGGTCACCCATGGTTTGTCTTGTGGGCAAGTTATTTAATTGGTCTTTTATTTATGTTTCTTATTTGATCATAGAATAGTTTTGGAATTCGAAAGTATAAAGTTTCCTGTTTTAGAGTTCTAGTTGGTTTAATAATTCTGCTAGTTTTGTGTAAAGCCATGTCATGTTTATAATTTAATAGAGTTGATATTTTATAGAATTTTCAGAACTTTGATGCTTCTTTATGCATTGTGTGATGCAATCAAACCCTAAGTGTGATGCCTAAAGGATTCTAGGAGTGATTCCTAGACCTATCTCCTTTCTTGTTTCTTTCTTTCTTAAATTTCAACCCTTTTACAGCCCAAGAACAGCCTCTAACAGTGCTGTCTTGCGTCAATTTGGTATCAAAGTTTAAGGTTTCACCATTATGTTCTCACCAAGTGGGGGATCCTATGTGCCACAATATGTTATACCCCATAACAAAGAAGTTCCAGATTTTAAAGGAATGGATGATCCTATGGTGATCCCTAATTGGCTTTGTTTCAATTGAGGAATATTTTGATTGCTATAATTGGATAGATGATCAGAAAGCAAGATTTGCTACGATGAAACTTGTAGGTTTGGCACAGCTATGGTGGTATCATGTTGAAGAACATATAAGAAGATTGGAATTGTCACCAACAAATACATGGCAAGAGATGAAAACTAAGTTTCAAGAGAAGTATATGCCTTCAAATAATCTTGTTGAGTCACATGAGCAACTTGTTAATTCAAGACATGGCAACACATTGTTTGAAGAATACATGCAAAGACTTGAGGCACTTGACCCTCGAAATCAAGTTGTGGTTGAATCATGTCAAAGACTTTTATCTGGTCTCAAGTTGACTTAAGAAGTCTCCTAGGTCTATATAAAGCATATAATGCTTCTAATTTAATAGAATCAATATTTTAGAGAATTTGAAAAGCTTTGAAGCTTTCTTATAGATTTTGTGATGCAATTGAACCCTAGGGGTGATGCCTAACGGATTCCAGGAGTGATTTCTAGACCCATCTTTTTTTCTTTTCTTTTCTTTCTTTTCTTTTTTGAATTATTTTCTTCTTTTCTGTTTTAGTTTACTGTTCACAAGCTACTATTCACAGCTCCTAGACAGTCCCAATTTTGATCTTTTTCACCCAGTTTATCAATCCTAAACCTAGTTCATTTCATTTATTAATTGAAGTCATAAATTTCCTATTGATTTTTAGCTTTAAGTAGCCATAAAAACCCACAGAAATTTTTAAAGTCCTTATATCGCTGTCCCTAATTGTCCTGCATTAGTTTGGTATTAAAACCTAAAATTTCACCATGATTTTTCACATTGTGGGAGATCCTATACAAGTGGATTGACTTGGGAAGAGGGTAAAGTGCTTCTTAGAGAAAAAAATTCGTCTAAAGGATCTTCAAGATGATTTTCTTGATCGGTTGTATGTTCCTGAGTAGGGTGATATGCGTTTGATTGATTATGCAAGAAAATTCAAGAAATTATTTGTTAAATGTGGAGTAGTAGAAAGTAAATGGATGACTATTGCTCGTTTCAAAAGTGAATTGAGATATGGAATCATACTATTGCAATGACAATACAATTTGAACTTTTTTGTATAACTTAAAAAGAAATCTACAATTTTGAAGCTTGTGCAGAATGCAAAGGCTGTCTAGCAAGACCAGCCAACAAAAACTCCAAAACAAAGGGTTAAAGTGCAACAAAAAGATGTTGAAAATTCATAGCAAGATGCACCAAGCAGTTGAAGTTTCAAAGCAAGGAATATGTTTAAAATTTGCCTAACAAGAATAATGGACAGATTATGAATGTTGCGAAGCCACCAATTGAAGCCCATGTATTTATAATTATTTTATGTTTTCTAAGATTTTAAGGCCACGAATATTTTGGTAAATTCATAATTTTCTAGACATGGGTTATTGTTTTGGTAATAGAAACGATGCTGGAGAGAGTATTTTCGATTTTGTGTGGGCTTCTGACCTGGTGGTGGCTGTCACGCCCCACTTTTTATTACCCAAAGTCGTTACCAAATTCACTAACTTAATTCATTTTCAGAGATAACATGCGGAAATAAACTCATACATTCAATCCGTAGGAGTGATTAACAATACTCTCATTCGTATGCAAAGTAAATATTACATGAACATACTTAATGAATTGCCCTTAGGCTTACATCACTTAAGGTACAAGAAGAAGGGTGTAACCCTTTCACAACAATGGCATTCCACCAACATAATAGAGGCCCCTGTGGCCAGTAAATAAGTAGATCCAAATCTTGCAGCTCAACCTGCGTAATACCTGAAAAAGATTCAACAACGTGGGATGATCATATAGTCCAGTAGGGAACTCAACATGATCTTCAACAATAACAACTTACAGATATATATGATCATGAACACTCGTTCTTATACTAGAATAGTAATGTGACAGTTTATACAAAATATATATGTATGACTTTTCTCGAAAACAACCGTTTCACTCAACGCTACAAGCAATTTGTCTTTCCTTTTTCCTTTCATTAATCCCCGTTCCCAATCTTTCATAACATTAACAATTACTTAGGAAATAATCTCACTAAGCCCGATACTCGCTTCCATTTTTAATACATACACAGATGTACCTTTTCAAAACATGTTTATCTTTAAAACATTCGTTCTCCTTCACACTTTCCAAAAGACAAAAAAATGACATTTTGGTTTGTTTCCACTACTATCATAACTATACATGCATATCTTTGTAAAAAATATAAATTTACAATCCACCAACATGTATACAATCAACCAATGCAGTAACTCGGTCCTCCGAACTGTAACCAATCAAATCCATGATATTTTCAGTTACAACAAAACAACAAAAATCCCACTTTGCTCTACTAGCTATGTGCTTAGTAAGCCAAAGATATACTGAAATAACTACAACCAACTTCGCTCTACTAGCTATGTGCGTAGTAAGCCAACAATGCACCCCACTCAACAACATTAACAACAAGCCAGTTTACCAGGCGCTAGCTGGAAGGGTATGATGCCTCCGATTATTAGCGCGGTCAGTTCTCCAGGCGCTAGTTGGAAGGTAACGGTACCTTTGATTCTAAGCGCGGGGTATAACACCAACAATCACGGCACATCAAGGCACAACCAACATGTATAATGCATATACATAAACTATCAAGACACCAGCAACGTGTTAAAGTATATGAACACATGACTATCTCCTTCCGAGCAAATATACATATATATAATGTATCTAACACTTCATCACATACGATGTTCAATTAATCAATGGTAAAATGCATACCCGACAATTCTACACAACCGTGTCATCCTCCACCGATGACCAAGGACAAAACCTCTAGATGCATATAGTTAGTACATCTATTAAAAGACTCAAATATCATGAATCACAACCCAACAACAACATTAACCTGGTAGTTAAAGATACAACTTCTACAGGTGTGTTCAACACTCAAGATACAACAATCCAATTCTCAAACTTATTTCGAAAACACTTTCTTCATTTTCTCAAAAACAATTTCATTTCCTTTTTGTTATCACAAAACCAACTCCACATTCCTTGTTTCCATAAAATCAACTCCAAAGCCATGGTTAATCCCTTAGGCATTAACACCCTTACCACACTCATTTTGACAAAAGAGATTTACACACAATGGTCAACAAACCCCCATTTTAATTTACCCAACCAAAATATAATTTAGGGCTTTTCTTCATTTAACTACAACATGCTAATTTATATTCTAATTAGCCAAGACAACAATCAATGAAGCCAAATCCATTCTCAACACAACCAACCCTAGGGATAGGAACTCAGTTGTTCTTCAGCAGAAACTGTCTTCTTTCCTCCCTTTTGGGATTTGGCATTCTTGCCGACCTTCTTTGATTTGTGAAATGATCCATCTTCGGCTCTTCGAGTACATTTGAAATTCTTTGCCCCTAGTTCCAGGGGTGCTTCTGATCTAGCTTTGCAAGCTTCTTTTGATGACATCTGATCTTCTTGATCTGACTTTTTTGCCTCTTGTTCGAGGGCTGCTTTGAATCTGGCCACACAGGCCTTACGTTGCGGTTGACTGTTGATCATTCTGAATTCAAGGTCAAGGCTTTGAGAGTGGGAGGGGGGGAGGTCAAGTCCCGGAGCTGAGAGCGATCCTAGGCTGCACAATCTCAAGAGTGATTCCACACAGGTCTTCGCAAGATCGCGCAAAACAGTTTTTAAAATCTTTTAAGAAAGCGACAAATCGCTCGCATTGAAGACAATGTAGAACCAATCTGGATCAAGTCAGGATCCTTCTCAGTACTCACATTAACAATCATGATCTCGATCATTAAGGGCTTAACATGCCTCTCTTTCTCTCAATTGATCAAATTTTGCAAAACTCGAGGAATTCCTTCCTCTTTGTTTTTTATCACAATGTTTCGAAAAAAGTTTTGGAAAACTTAGGTCGATGCAATGAATTCAAGACACAGAAAAGACACAGTTTCCAGTCAAATACTGCCATCTCATTTAGAATTTCTGGCACAACTAGCACACGACAAAAGCAAACACAAAAGCATGAAAAACCACTGCTGTTCATTCAAATCTGTTGGCATTACTAGTTCCAAGGCAGAAACAGACTCAAAAGAAAACAAAAAGACAAACACAAAACAAGCAAGTGATGTTTGAGGTAACATCCCTGAAATCACCCGACTCTTAACAAAATAGGACTGACTCGATACAATAAGACATACCTGACTAACTCAAAACAAAGAGACAGACTCAAAACAAAACAACAGAATTGACTCAATACCCAAGCCAGAACGTACAAAACCCAGCATTCACAAATACTCAAAACAGTGCGTGCCATACACCACATCTGAAATAAACTGAACGCCGCCCGCAGATGGTTCATTCCCTGATCACATCATATTATCCCCACAAGTTCACTGATCAAGTGCCGATAGACTTTGCAGGACTTGGTGCAACGATAACCTCGTTGTCAATCAAATTTTGTATCTCGTGGCAGAGACGGACGCAACTGTCGGTGTCATGACCGGTTTGTTGATGAAAAGCACAGTACTTAGCCGGGTCATGCTTTGGAAGGAGAGGATTAGGTAGAAGCCGTTGTTCTAACAGTTTCAGATGTCCTTTCCTGAGTAGGACCCCTAGAGCTTTAGACAGAGGCATATAAAGTGGAGTGAAAACCCTCTTGTCTCGGGGTAGATAGTTTGAGGTTCGGGGGTTTGGATTGGATGCACCAACAAAGGGGGTGGCTGTTTTAGGAGTGGTGGTGACCATTCCAACTTCAGAAGATCTTGCAGCTCCATCACCACTGGTGGTTGCATTTGAATTATGGTTGAATGCCCTCTTGAGCTGCTCTCGGTCTTGGTCAATTAGACCTTGTTTCATCGCATCCTCGATCTGTACTCCCATCTCATGCAAATCTGAAAAGGTAGGGAAGGGGAGCACGATCATTTTCTGCATTAGTTTGGGCTGGAGGTTGCGCACAACCATCCAAATTTGATCTTTGTCGGAAGGCCTTGTAGTCATCATTGAGGCCTTTGCTCTTTATCTTGTCACGAACTATGAGAAACCCTCATTTGGCTCTTGGCGGGTGACTTCAAGATCACGAGTTGTGACCTCAATCTATGTGTTGTAGGAGTATTGATCATTGAAGACCTCAGCTATCTCTTCCCAATTCTGTTTCACAGAGTTCTCCAATTTCGCATACTAGATTGCGGCTATCCCAGACAAGGTTCGGCTGAATAGTGACAATTTCTAGGCTATGGTCAAACCCATTGGCCTCAAGATATTAGAAAATAGTTGGAGGTGCACCATTGGGTCTTCAGAGCCATCGAATCGATCGATATGTGGCATCTTGAACCAATCCGGTAATGTCACCACTGAGTCGGTATAACCATCCTCTATATCAGGAATAGAGTGGGCTCCCTGAGACTTTTTGAACAATTTCTCAAGCTTGCTTACTTTCAATGCTATGGGGTCCGTTTTGAACTCAAAGCGGGAGTCTGGTAGGTTAGTGGGTGTTTTAGATAACTGGGGTAGAACCAGGGGTGGAGCTGGCCCGACTGGAATGTCCGCATCATCCTAGACGTAGGTTGCCTCCCCGAGTATGGGAACTCTTGGTAGGAGAGGAGCCTGGTGCGAAGTAGATACTCCAATTTGCTGCTCTAGCCTGGTAATTGTCTCTGCCTATTGGGCTATGACCGTAGCCTGTTGCTTGGCGAATTCTACTTGACAGACAGCGTCTTGTTGCATGGCTTTCATACTATCCTAGAGTTGGCGCACCATCTCTTCCAAACTCGACATATTGTCCTGGTCTAACTGAGCAACCGGTATATCTCCCTGAGGCAAAAAACAGATATCTCAACCCAACTGTGCACAGGTGAGATGGATAATAACTGTTGATCCGAAGACTGCTGAACTGATGATCTGTGCCTGACTGGCGTTTTTACCTTGCCTCTGGCAAAAGAACACTGATTGCCCTTGAACTGAATCTCTGACCTGACAAATTCTATCAGCACAAGTCTAATGTACCTGGGGAATAGTGGAGTCTTCTGAAGCTATAGTTCTAGGACTACCCTAGCAAAAAAGAAAACAGACAGCATCTCAGCTCAATTTCACTGGAACGGATATGAGCATAGCGGAACGACTGTACTCAATACTAATCACTGTTCCCCAAATAACTGTCCCAAAACTGATACCCTCAGGTAAAACTAATTCCCTCGGGATTCCCCAAATCTCGATGCGTGGAGGCTTGATGCAGACACTTGCAAACTGATACATGCATTCCCTGTAGAGATACACTCTAAAAGCACATAGCATGTAAAAGCGAGCCAAAACACCCCTATGTTGGGGTAGGATTTCCCTGTCCTATTTTGTCAGGAGCTAGGGTTTCACTATGCACGCAGCGGTTTCAAACAACCTAACATCGGGTAAGCAACCTGTCCTAGTTTGGAATGGTCACTATGGATTTCGATATACACTAGGTCGAATGGTCAAAAAGGGTGCCCTGGTGAAAACCGGGGTTTGTATTTCCATACTGGCAGAGCCCGCAACCGGTCAGCCTTATGGCATGCTTTGACAAAGTCAAGCCTCCAGCAAACCGCTCAGGAATAGCAGATGGCCAATACGGTGTCCTAGGCGCACCAATGCATATGTAATGCAAAGAAACACATAAGTGTAGTCAAAACAAGATATCACAAGTTTGAGTCAAGTTCTTTAATGTCCCCAGCAGAGTCGCCAGAAACTGTAGACGCGCCCCGTGTGAGGGCCTCACCCTACAGTTCGGACTCAAATTGTCACGATTCTTAATCTGAACCAAAGAGTCCAAATCCGACAAATCGTTTTGATAAAATTTTTTTTTTGAAAATAAGTACCAAACATGGACTGCTTTGCTAGATACAGAGTTGCCACCTAAATATTTATTATGGGGGAATTTAGGAAACCCTGACTCGTTTGCCTAAGGCCACGTGTTCGTCATCACCAAAGTTGCCTCGGCTCGGGAACTTGGGTACGATTGGGGAAGGTCAGCTATGAGCACCCCTGCTCGCCCGATCAAAGATCGGCCTCTACTAATTATGATATCTTGTTTTGGAAACATTATACGTTCTTATTCCGGTTATTAACCTAGATTTACTATGTGATGCGCACAGCAAACAAGTATAGACTAAGTCGCCTAAATTGGAACGAAACATGTCATGTTTGTTTATTTGAAAACGGTTTGAGGTTTGCTACTCGCAAGTAGGCTAAGACATGAATTTTGCTACCCTCAAGTGGGCTTAGAAAATATAATTTTGCCACTCTCAAGTGGGCTTAAAACTCGTATTCAATGCGTTGTTCCAATTTTAAGTAACTCAACCTTTACCCACAGGCATTCAGGCAATTATAACACATAAGCACATAGCCTCATGGTAAGCATGCTATCATGGCAACACTCACACTCATGCAAGGATGCTAAGACATAAATGCTTACCGAGTACTCCAAGCCGAAACAGAAACTAGTTAGTAATCATATGCATGATCCTAGTTCATGTTAAGATGGCTAATGCAACACATGCAAGATGCAGCTACAATAGGCTCGGCTAATCTATGGATGGCATATGATGATGCTATAACTAACACGTATTCAACTTGGAATTGAAATACAATGTAGTTAGTATAATGCGCAGAGCCCGGTGTATGCAAGACAAATGTATGGATGCACGCATGCATAGCATAAGGTATGCTAAATTAAATATGACCTAATACTAACCATCAAAAGTAAGTAAGTAAAAGGGAGAAAGAAGTGGGGGTTGGAAGACATGCACACACGCACCCACACTTATTACAAATTCGCCCTCGCTCGAAGGGACCAAAAGAATATACAAATTAATTAACCTACAAGCTAATTAAATATTATAGACCACTTAAAATTAACTAAGCTAAGAAAGCAGTGAAAGGCCTCGGGAATAGGGTCCAATGCATGCGTGCTCGGGTTTTCTCGGAAATCCGTCGCCACGCACAAGCTGCCTCTGTTTACCCTGCTCTGCTCCTTTGAGACTTGCACAAATCCCAAGGAACACTCTCTAGACACTGTGGAACACCACCGACCAAGTGGAATCATCACCGGCCATGGCAGGATGGTCATCGACCATCTATTTAGCTCTCGACTATCCATGTATGGTCGGTCGGCACTGTATGTAGTCGACCAGCCATATCTTCCTGCAGAACCTGTTTTGACAGCAGCAGAGGGCAAAACATGGCATGGCAATGCATTTCAAGCAAATGTGTGCACAACCACACCCCTTATCATGTTTGTGACTCAAAGGGATATGGTCCTTGATTCTCGGACCACCAATCGCGTATTTCGATGCGTGATGGCCCAAGAAGCCAAGTTGTGCATTTTGATTTCAAATATAATGCAAACCAAACAAACAAATGGGCTCAACCTCTACCATAATCAATTCAAGAGGCAAAGCATGCATGCCAAATGCAACCTAAGCATATGAACTAAGTATGCAACATGGCAATGCAAACAAACAAGCAATCAACAAGTATGCAAGCTAGTGGACATGCAAGACATGATGCAATCAAAGCATGCGAAGTGTAAGACATGTAGCAACATGTAAAGAGTGGACTTAAACTAATTTGGGCAGCTCTATAGTAAACCCAAAACAGTGGCCAAGTGCTATGGAAATAAAGGCAAAATGACATACAAACATGCATGTACACATAGTCCAACACTTAGGCATATAGAAGCAACTTTTAAGCACACTTAAAAGAGACCAAACATGGGACTAAAGGCATGCATTGTAAGCTCTGAAAATCATGTAGAAAATGATGCCAAATCAACAAACCAATGCAAACAAGGCATACAACCGAGCCCAAGGACTTAAACTATGATCATGTGACATATGAAGCAAATGACCAAAGTGGACCAAAACAGTCCCAAATCATGCAAAAGTAAGCCCCAAAAACCACTTAGATGGCATCTAAATGATCTAATCCTAAAGGCATACACAATGGCACAAACATGGAGCATGAAACACCAACCTCTTAAAGCATGAAAGGGGCATCAAATGCAGGCATACAAGCATACTATGAGGACTGAAATGACATGGCCAATGGTTCTAAACCACTGAAATAGTGCAAGTAAAGCATGCTAGAGGGGTCAACACTTAAGGCTCATAAAGGGGATTACATGGTAGCTATACAAAGCAAATCATGGATGACCCAAATAACCAAAAACAGTCCTTAAGTACATTAAAACATGCACAAAAGCTTCTAAAAGCTAAGCCAAAACAAGCAAACATAGTGGTCTAAATGCTAGATATATGTTAAGGCAATTTCATGGCATTACAAGACAAGTATGCTAAGCATGCATGGTGTGTCTAAAACAATTAAAAAATAGTGCTATATAATGGAAAAATAAGCACAAATAACACTTAAGACATGGCCAACATGAACTTAAAAATGGTGCTCACACATGAGGCTAAAATTGCACTTTTTGAAGACAACAAGGAGAAGGGATGGCCCTCTCCTTCTTAGGACCTTAAACCACCATTCTTACCACTGAAATCTCTCAAGATTTCAGTGGTGAGGAGGCCCAAATAAGGTAGTCCCAGAGCTCACCAAAAATAGCACAAAATGGAGCCAAACAAGGCCTATGAGGGGGTAAACAACCCCAAACACAAAAGTGATCTTAAACAAATTTCAAAAGGAGCTCAAAATAATACTTTTTTCAGTTTATGACAAAGCCCAAAACAGCATGCAAGACAGGCTAAAAGTGTGTGCATAAACGGGGAATAAAGATGGTAAGAAGTGTTACCCTTGTAGCCAAGAAGCTCCAGTAGCTTATGGACCAAAAATTTAGGCCTTCAACCTCTGAAAACCAGCTCCAAGAACCTTAGAGTGATGGAGGAAGTGTGTAGTTATGAGGTGGTGTGTAAAGGGGTCAAGAACCAACACTTATGGAGCTTGGATGTAGAGATAGAGAGAGACACAACTCTTGTATGCTTTAGAGCAATTGTTGGAACCCTTGCAATGGAAGAGGAGCTCTTATTTTATAGAGGAACAAGGGGCCAAGCTTCTCTTAGAAGCTTGGAGCAAAAGAGCCAAGCTTCTTGGAGAAGCTAGGCGAAGGGGTCAAGCTTCTTGGAGAAGCTAGGAGCAAAAGGGCCAAGCTTCTTGGAGAAGCTAGGCAAAGGGGTCAAGCTTCTTGGAGAAGCTAGACAAGGGTTCAAGCTTCTTGGAGAAGCTAGAGCAAAGGGGCAAAGGGTTCAAGCTTCTTGGAGAAGCTAAACCAAGTGTTCAAAAGGTTCAAGCTTCCTCAAGAAGCTAAAAACCAAGGGTTCAAAAGGTTCAAGCTTCCTTAAGAAGCTAAAAACCAAGGGGTTCAAAAGGTTCATACTTCCTCAAGAAGCTAAAACAGGGGGTTCAAAAGGTTTAAACTCCCTTAAGAAAAGGTCTCGGCCAGAAAAAGTGGCTAATCGGCCAACAAAGTTGGCCGACCGACCACAAAATGTGCCAACCGACCATCAATAGTGCCGACCAGCCATCACCAGTGGCCGGTGGCAAGGAAACAAGGCCGGTGGCCTCAAGCCATGGTCGGTGAGGTGTGGGGATGGCCTACAAGCTATTTTCCACCCTCAGAAGCAAAACAACAAGTGTTTGATGCAAAACCAAATACAAAACAAACAAGTCGAGAGGTCTTGAGGCAAGGCGCGTAGCCGAAACCTCCGAGAACTCAAGACGAATATGAATAGGGATGATCATCGAGTGTTCAAACGATGACGTCTAAGTCTTAAGGACGGTCAAAAATGGGGTGTCTACACCTGGCTATTCTCAAAGACAAACATCAGCAGAAAAAGAAAAGAAAGCTAATACTCACTTTTGAGGAATCTGAATCTTAGATTGAAGAGAGAGACATTGAAAAAGAGCAGGAAATTCCACTGCAAAGGAAAAAGAGAAAGAAGATAACTGTCTCTCCTTCTGATTTGGTCGAAGACCCTATTCATGAGGCAGCTGCTAGAACAGTGGAGCAAGAACACTTTAAGGAAATAACAATTTTCCAGAGAGCTAAAAAAAGGCAGCAGCAGCAACTATTAAGAGATGAAGCTACCGCTGCTGATACAATCCAAAGGGAAACTGTGAGAAAGCAACACATTGCTGAGCATTATTCCCTTCGTAGCTCTCTCATCATTGCTACCACTTCTGAAACAAGTAACTTATTTCATGCCTCTATTATCTTGTCAAATTCTTGGTATTGAAACTTGACATTACTTTGTATTTCTTTTTTTGCAGGAACGACTACTCTGCCTCCTTCCTCAACAAGGACTCCTTCAATCTCACTTGAAGTTGAAAGTACTCAAATTGTAAAGCCAATTCAAGCAATACTTCCACCTCTTGGTCTCATGTTCTCTGTACCCTTCTTGAGGTCAAGTATTCATGCATCTCTTTCTCTTGGCTTAACTCCATACTTCCCTCATTTATCTTTCAACTCTTCTCAATTCGATTTCCCCTTAAGCCTTGCTTTTTCTTCCCTTCCTAAGGAAGTTTCAGCTGTTACTTCATCTTTAATCATAGTTGATTCCTATAAAGAGGGTACTAGTAACTCTCTAACTCATGGTCCATTATCTTTACTTAGCTCTTGTCCCTCTTCTCTCGACCTACTGGTAGCCAAAACTATAGAAACTGCTAAGGATACTCCACCTTCTTTTCCTATTCCTGCGCATTCATTTCTTCTTTCTACTAGAGCTCTTTCTGTACCTTCCATGTCCATGGATGAGGTGGACATTTTCGAAGCTAGGCTAGCTAGTCTCTTTGACATACCTTCCACCTCTCCAACAGCTAGCAATGAGACTGAGCCATTAGTTCTAGCTGATTCTCTACTAGAAATTTTTGAGAGCTCTTCCACCAGTGGTAAGACTTCCTTGCCTTTGATAGACTTGGATAGCTATCTGGAGTTACTGATGTCTTTTTCGAGAATTCCTTTTGAAGCCTTACAAAGGCCTATAATAAAAAATGGCTTCCTCTAGTGCTGCAAGATTGTTGAGCAATCTGGCATAATTGTCTCAAGTTATTTATCTCAGGCAGCAGCCACCATAGATTTTTACATCAATATATGTCATGCTACTAAGGCTGCAGAGGAGAAGTTGCTGAGAGACTAGAGTTTTATTTCTAAAGTTCATGTTGAAGTGTCAGAACTGAAAGAACAACATTCCTCTGTCTCCCAATTTCAAGCTCAACTGTTGGAAAAGAAGCCTTAACTTGAGGAAGAATTATTAGCAGTTACCCAAGCTTTAGATCGGACTGCTATCAAGCTGCAAATCACTAATCAAGAACTAGCTGATCGAAAGCAAGAGATGACCACAGCCATTCAATTGTTCCCATCCCTCAAGAATAGAGCATCTATTGTAGAAGAACAATTTAAACACTGTACTGACTTTTGGGGCAATCTATGGCTATATGTACTTGACTCTTTATGAAATAAAGATTCTTATTTATCATTTGAGTGTTGTCATGTTCTTTTATTTAGCACTTATTCTATTTCTTATGTTTCCCACATGGTTGGATAATAAGGCTTCAAATATCTGCCATTAAACTTCTTAGGATATACATATCCATTTAAAATTTTCAAATGGTATCCTCCAAAAGGCAGGACTCTATGAACTTGATATGGTCCTTCCCAGTTAGGTGACCATTTACCAAACTTATGGCTTTTAATCCCTATTGAGAGTATTGTCTTCCATACCAAATCACCTTCATCAAAGCCAATGTACTTAACTTTCTTATTATAGTTTTTGGCTACTTTCTTACTTTCTTATTTTGGAAAAGAATGCTATTTAACGCCAGAATTCTATCTTCATCTATACTTTCTAATTCCAAGCACATACTCTGATGGTACTGCTCAAGATCTAACTGATCCTGGCATTTCACTCTCAAGGACTTAACATTAATTTCCACAGGTAACACTACATCATGCCCATATACTAAGACACAATGAGTGATTCCTGTGCTTGATCTTGGTGAAGTCCTATAAGCCCACAATACATCCAACAACAAGTTATGGCAATCCCTAGGATTATCTTCCACAACTTTCTGAATTCCTTTTTTCAAAGACTTATTGGATGATTCAGCTTGACCATTGGCTTATGCATAATATGGGGTAAAATTAACAAGACTAATTCCAAACTCTGCTACAAAAGACTTTACCATTTTCCCATCAAATACAGTCCCATTATCAACAGTTATAGTCTGTAGGATACCAAATCTGTGTATCAAATCTTTAATGAATCCAATGACTTCAGTCTAGTCCAGAGCCTTTTATGGCTTAGCCTCGACCCACTTAGTCTATTTTATATTTTTAAGTCTTTGTAATGATTTTTTCGTATCTTAATGTATGATAATAAATTTTACTGATTATATGTGTAAGGAAACTTTTTGTAGCTACTAAATAATAAAAAAGTTATTGATAACTTATTATTTTATCCGTAATTTTTTTTATAAAAATATATATATATATATATATATAGAAAGGCCCACTTTCAAAGTCCAGCCTAAGGCCCTATAAATTTCAGGGCCAACCCTACTCCTACCAATGCTTCTTCCTCTCTAATCTCACTTCCTTTCGTCATAGCCCCATTCTGTCAGTTCCCCATCGTTGTCTCCTTGCGCCACCACCGCCATCGTTGTAGCTCCTTTCTATTCAGTCATGATCTCTCTTACACTTGCAATTTCTCTATCTCTCTCAATCACAATGACCATCAGCCTTCACCACCATCGTCGCTAGCAACCCCTCCAACATTTCATTCTCAACGACAACGCCACAGTTATAGCGATCTCAGTTTTGACTTGACTATTGTTACATCCCGGACTCGAGTTTCTTGGTTTAATATTCTTATCCATGTCTTTTCTTTATTCCACTCTTTGAGTTTGAGTATTGGGATGTTTTGGGCGTGTTTGGAACGGGTTGGTTGCTAGTTGGTCAAGATTGTTGTTGCCCAGATTTTGGCTCCTTCGTTTTAGTGAAGCTTCTTGCGCTCGAGTGAGCTTTGTTATCTTCCAGTATTTTCTCAGGCCTTCAGAGATTCTGGGAGGGTGTTGTTGTTCACTCGAGTGAGAACTCTTGCGCTCGAGCAACGGTCTTCTGTCTGCAAAACTTCTGGGAATTTATATTCTGCGCTCGAGTGACGCTTCTTGTGCTCGAGCGAGGGCACTTATTGTGTCTGGTCACTCGAGTGACAACTCTTTCGTTCAAGCGAGCCTCGCATATATCAGTTCGCAACAGCTCATTTTTACATCAATTTTTGGTACCTTTTCACTCAAAAACCCTAGATCAGCTCTCTCTCTCTCTAAAATCTAACTTCTCTCTATAAATACACCTACATTTAGAGATCTCTCTACCTTACTCCCTTTGAGAAAAAGATAGAGCATCTCGTAGGCTTCCATTTTAACCGAATAAAGTCGAGTTTGGGTGTCTTTAAGGTTTCTCCACTTCTCCTTTGGGCTTCTACACTTGAGGTAGGGATATTCTACACCTTAATATGATTTTTAACCTAGTTATTTGTTATTATGTATAAATGGTGAAATTTTGAGAGTATTTGAGTAAACCTAGGGTTTGGATTCAAATCGAAAAGAAGGGTTTCTATGTTGTGCTACAAAAATGACTATGGGGTTGTGGATATGGGGTTATCTTGTGTTTGAATAGTGGATTTTAGCCTTTTGGTTAATATTTGAAAAAGGAAAAAATTTTCCCTAATATGTCGTGAATAATTATGTTGTATAAATAATGGGAATAGTATGGGAAATGTGAAATTGGGAGGATGTATGAATGAATGGTGTGGTTGGATTTGTTTAAATCACTTAACTATGGAAATTTGATGAATTATCTATTATAAAGATTGTATATCTGTTCAGAAATATCTGTATTGGACTATCGGTGGAGGATAGTTATGCTTGTTGTAGAAGTTGCTTTAGGGTTAAGTGAATTAAAACTAATTATTTAATTGTGCCATTGAATATGATAGTATGTTAAAGCATTGAATATGTATAGTTGATAGTCATTGAATATGACGGTGCTTTTAAATACATTGTATATGTATAATGTTTTGGGAGGAAAAGAGAGATGTACTCCATGTTTTGGGAGGAGATAGGGGATGGACTCCATTGAAATTAAGTTGGCTGGAGTGTCTAGGGTGAAAATCCCGAAATCATATGTATACATGGGTACCGATCCTACAGACGAAATTTTCGTAAAATGACAAGATTGAAGTGCTTGTATAATAGTTATGTTGATTGAGAACCACTGAGTTGTAGTCTCAGTTTGGTTATTCGGGGAATTATAAACTTGGCCTATGAGTTGAAATGAAATGAATTAACTTGAAATGAATAAATGAGAATGGATTGAGATGTGAAGATCGGTACCGTGTGGTCATGTGAAGAATGTGCGTTTGTCATAAATATCAAATATATCTCTAACACTTATATTTTAGTTAACCTTATATATTGTGATAAATTGTTTCTACTGCGTTTTAGCTTACCCTACTTGGAAAACCATTTTCAAGTACCGGTGATATACTTTCTTTAAGGTCGTAGCTTGGGAGGACCTAGGAATTGGAGCCTCTATTTTGTGTTTTGTATTTAAATGTTTATTCAAGCCAAGGGCTTATATATGTACAGAGCTTATGACTCTCTTTTGTTGTAACCAAGTAATGTCTTGGAAAGATGTGAGCCCGTAGGGCATTTATTTTGTTGTTATTAACTGGTGTTACATACTATAGATTCAGGATGAACATTTATGAATGTATATTGCATGTATTATCTTTTATAATATGAACTCTAATGAATAAAAGTATACCAATTCTATTATGCTCACTTCTTTTATGAGTTGGGTTATTTGTACTATTTCGGGGGCGTTATAGTAGCCCTCTATTGCCAACAACCCATTTTGATAACCCTCCATCGTGAGCTACCCCTCATCCAACTAGGGTTTAGGTTTCTAGATCTAGGGTTTGAGCAAGAAAAAGAATAAGAATAATAGAGAGGGTTGCGGAATGGGTTGCGGGAGATATTGTGGTTGGGAAGGAGGGGGTGGAGAAAGGCAAAACACGACAGAGGGGTAGACGACGGAGCTGGAGAGGCCCGATCGGATTGGGAAGAGCATGCTAGACTGGGAGAGGTGATGGTGGTGGCTACAGCGGTGAGGGTTGGAGAGGGGCGATGAGATGGCATTGGCAAGAGGAAAGGAATGTTATGAAGATGGTGATGATCGGAAAGGAGGGAGGTGGCTGTCGGTGATCGACAATGGCAAAAGTCAGGGTTGAGTTGAGAGAGAGAGAATGAGAGAGAAAGAGAGGGATGTGTTGGTAATTTGATTGAAGGATAGAAATGTAATAAATAAAAAAATTGGAGAAATGATGTGAATTGAGAGAAATGGTGATGTGTAAATAGAATTATCCAATTGTGTTGATTCGGGTCACTACTTTGGCTCCCGTTTCTGTCCTTCCTGCTACGCGTCAAACGGTGCTGGTTTACTTTTTTTTTTTTTTTAAAGAAATGTTTTTAATTTTCCATTTAGAAAAACAAAATTATTATTTTTTAAGGTTATTTTAATTCAAGAATTTTATGATTAGTTTAATTTTGTAAGTTGTGTAATTTCATTCAGTTGAATAAAAAATATGTAAAATAAAATTTCAATCTCAACAAGATATTTTTGATTTTCAATTGAAATAATGTAATCTTTTTACTTATTATTTTAGGGTTAATCTACTGAACCAAAATAAGAAAAGGTATACAAACACATCTTAACATTGGATGAAAGTAAACAGTAGGGCTGCAAATGAACAAAACTATTCGTGAATATGCTTGAACTTGGCTCAGTAAGAGCTTGTTCGAACTCGGTTTGTTAATTTTTTTTTGCGTTCGAGCTCAAGCTCGAATTTGTTAAATTTTTAATAAATAAGTCCAAACATTCTAAATCTCGGTTCGTTAGCTGACTCGTTTAATATTTATTATTTATACATTAAATAATGTAAAAATATGTATAAAAAATAAGATAAATATGTTATTTATATATATATAAAATATAAATGTAAATAATAGTTAACTATAGATCATTTACAAAATTGTGGTAGTAGATATTATTATTTTGGTAAAATATTGAGTTTTTTTAGTATTTTATATATATATATATATATATATTGTATATATAATTGTATAATCAAAGTTTTGCTTGTGACTTTAGTCACATACCCAAGTATGAATTTATAAATTTTTTTGTCTCATTAAGGCTCGTGAACAGGCTTGAGCTCGAGTCAAGCTTAAGCCAAATTGGCTCAAGCTCGATTCAAGCCTAAGCCAACTTGGCTCGAGCTTGATTCATTAAATTTTTATTGAGCTCGAACTCGAACTCGAGTTCGTTAAAATTTTAATAAATAAGTTCAAACATGCTAAAACTCGACTCGGCTCGACTCATTTGCAACCCTAATAAACAGACACCTTCTAACATTTCAATATATTATAGATAGCCTTGACATTTGGAAGTTGTATCCCAAACACTTTTTAATATTCAGTTAAATCAAAGACACTCATGTCATTTAGTAAGAATACACAAGCACTCTTTAACATTTTGTGAAAAGATCATAGGCAGATCCTTAACTTAAATAAATATATGTGTTAATATTAATTAAATTATTTATGTGTATTTCTATATACATACATATTGAATTATGGATAAATTACAAATATAAGATTTATTAAAAATATAAAATTTTCCCTCACGTTTAGGAAATTTAATCCCATGTCTTGAGATTTTCAATCACATAACAAATGATCTCTATTAATCAATCATTAAGTTAAACTAACAGTGTGTATGAAGTAAGTAACAATTTTTTGTTGGGTACTGTTATGGTGTGCAACTTACGCCTTACACTTACGCCCTTTCTGTTTGCAGTTCTGCTTTTGTTTTCACCTCCACTTACACTTTTTGTGTAAGTGGCACATGGTGTGCAACCCTTGATGGTTGCACACTTAAGAAAAGTCCTTTTTTGTTTGGAAACACCTATATTAACATTTATGAAGTCAACCACTTAATTTTCCTTTTCTATCTCACATTCCTTATTCCTTATTTTCTTTCAACTAGTGGCACTACTTTGGTTAACCATTGCACCGCCAATTCCCACTCAACCGACGCCACTGTCATTATTGTTTACAAGCATTTGGTGCATCGCCAAGCAGAGTTGAAAAATATTGTTATGTGGAGAGAGAAATTTGGTAATGGATGGATAAAAATTAGGATACCATGATAATTTTATTTTGGTATTAGAGGGTATTTGGGTATTTTTTTAAAATTTTTTTTAAGGCCAATTGCCAAATATATATATATATATATATATGACAAGAGGGTAATTGTAATTTTCAAAATGTGAGGAAAAATCTATATTTTTGACAAACCGTATGTGGTGTATTTATAACTTGCTCTACACAATTATAATGTGAAATAACAAATTTAGTTATATCATACTATAAAAATATAACTTCAATTAATGAGTTTGAATTTAAATTAATTTATTTATTTGTACACCTATATATAAACATTCTTTTGTATTTATTTTAATAGATTAATAAATAAAAAGTGGGAGTCATAGCAGGGCAACAACAATAAGAGTCACAACAATGACTCCACATCCAACTTATAAGAAGTGAGTCTTACTAACAAATGTCCTTATAAATATATTTTTTAAGAAAATAAAAAAAAAATAATAATAAGGGTAAAAACATAAGATACTATTTATTGAATTCAATGCACATTTTACTAAAATTAATATTTTAAAAATATTTTCACCTATTTTAAAAATTTTCTTTATTTTCTTAATTCCAATATTAAGAAACGTTCTAGGAAAACTATTTTGCATTAGTGATTATCAAATTACTCACTTCATCTATGAACTTATATACTTTGACCCTCTCAACTATAAAAATACGTCACTCTCACAACTTTTAGACAAACTTCAAAACGGTTATATATGAACGATTTTTACAGTTGAGTGAATCAATTTGTATGAATTGATTTATGAAGGTGTAAGTGATACTTAGTAATAGCTAAGGAATTTTGGTATAATTAACTTTTTGCAATACTAAGTTAAGGGTAATTCTATTCGCATATCATAATTATTTCAGTACACATTATTTATATCGTTTGGATATTAATTTTCGAACAAAAATAAAATGTTTGAATATCAACTTCTAAATAAAAATCAATTGTTCAAACAAAAATCTTGTTTAATAATTCATATCTAAACATTTGTATTTTGTTCGGAAGTTGATATCCAAAAGATACAAATGGTGTGTTTTAAGACAAAGTGTGATTCTATTTGCACACACATTTTGTCTCAGTACACACTATTTGTGATTTTCGGATATTAACTTCTGAACAAAATACAAATGTTTGGATATCTACTGCTAAACAAATTAAAATTGTCAAGATATCAACTATTAAACATGATTTTTGTTCGAATAATTTATTTTTGTTCAGAAATTAATATTCGAATATTTTGATTTTATTCAAAAATTGATATCCGAACAATATAAATAATATGTACTAATATAAAATAGGGCAAATTACACTGTTAGTTCCTGTATTTTGACTCGTGTCATTTTGGTCTCTTTAATTTTAATTGGATCAATTTTGACCCCTGGACTTCTGATTTTATTTTCAATTATTTCCAATTGTTTGATTTTTTATGACAAATGTGGACATGAGCCACATGTGTCATATTTTTAAGAGAAAAATTGTAAACTTGATCAATTTGGTGACTTAAACTCAACCAATTCATTAAAAAAAATTGTCAAAAACTCTACCGACATTATCAGGACTAAATTGAAACAAAATTTAAAATTAAAGATTAAAATTGAACCAATTGAAACTGTAATAATTAAAATGATACCAGTAACAAAATATAAAAACTACCGATATAATTTACCTAATAAAATATGATGTGCAATTAAAATTAAAATTACCCATAAGTAAAATTTCGAAATACAATTAACAACCAAATGTGATAACTAAAGAAAAAACCATGCTCTACCTATCATATTGATAATGGCGGGAAAGGACAAAGGGCAGTTTATGCCACCAAGCATTTGCCCAAGTTAGTTAACACCAAAATTGGCATTAGGGGACACTTTGGTTTCTCTCTCTTTCACAGCCTCTTCTTCTTCTTCTCCTCTGTTTCAAATTAATCAACGTTCCAAATAACAGCCTTTTCTTCATCTTCCCAGATCCCTCGGGTACGTTATGGGGATCTCCTCCCCTGGCACGCTCTTCTGTTTGCCAAAATGTTGAATCACCAAGCTTTTCTCTTAATCCTTTCAATCCATAGGTAATTATATCTTTCCTTCTCA
Source organism: Camellia lanceoleosa (assembly GCA_025200525.1). NCBI lineage: Eukaryota > Viridiplantae > Streptophyta > Magnoliopsida > Ericales > Theaceae > Camellia > Camellia lanceoleosa. The sequence goes on along the minus strand of CM045758.1, from coordinate 56,488,974 downwards.
TTCTATTTTTCTGTTTTGTATTTTTTTTTATTTATTTTGTTTTTAAAATATCATGTGTTGAAGGTATGATGTTTCTGGAAAGGAATTATGGGTGATGACCCTCTTTTTTCTTTGTTTGAATCTTTTGTACGTATAACCAAAACGAAACTCTGTATGTTTTTCATATAGAATTTTATTTGAAGAATTTTCCATTAGAAATTTTAGGAGGTTAAAGCCCAATTAATTTTAATGCCTCTTTCATTGGGACCAACATAAAGAAAATATGAACACACAGAAATCTCAAGTGGAGTGGTTTTTAAGAAAATTGGGAGGTCTCTTGAGTCCCTATGTGAAAATGATTAGAGAAGTTTTTGCTTTACTAATTAGCATTACAAATAGAAATTATTATTTTTTAATTAAATTACAATATCCTTGTTAAAAATTAAAATAAAAAATAAAAAAAACTCCCGAAACTCAAACATACAAGGGGAAAAAAGCCCCACACGCAGGTGAGAAGATTCGAACCCTTAACCTCCTGCTGAGATGTAGGGTTTCTGGCCTACAGATTATCCCATTGGTTACATAGAACTATTTAGACAACTCACATGTTTTCCATTGTAAAGTGGTAACCTCCCCCTTCACCCCTACACATATGTTATATTATTACTAAACTATAGGTACTTTAATTGAGATGGGTGAGTCTATGAATAAGTACATGAGAAGCATGCTTTGGAAGCAATTTAATATAATTGTGACTTAGAACAACGAAAAAGGCAAGTGAATAGACCACATAAGCATTTAAAAAAACGAATGGATGTACCATGATGGAAAATTGAAAGACAGCTTTGAATTTACCATTTTCTACCAAGAAATATGTTATCATGACAATGATTTTACTAATTAGTCTGACTGTCTGCTACTGCTGGCTAACGAATAAAGGAGCAACAATATATGGAGGAGTCTATTAAGGTGTTTGTTGTAACTATCATGAACTTTCACGTGCAGGGGGAAAATCAAGGTCCCTACAGCCCCTTCAGTAAAGATGCCCATCAGGGATTGCAGCACAGACAACGGGCGTATGAGATCGCTGGAAAGTTGTTCTGAAGTGCAGAAAGCAAAGGCTGGTTGTTCAAGAAATAAGCTCCGAGCAAGGAAAATTGAGGATGTTGATGTGTCAAACTCTGAAGTTTTCTAGTTGCTCCCGTGTTCACTATGCAAGGAATCGCATAGCTGACGATGCTTTGACAGATGGAGCTACTGTCAACCATCAATCTACTGGACAGCAAATCAGGGATTGCAAAGGCACAGGCAACAAGCGTATGTGGAAACGCTAGGAGGTTGTTCAGAAGTGCAGAGGGTAAAGGCTGATAGTTCAGAGGAAAAGCTCCGAGCAAAGAAGACAGAGGATGTTGATGGGATACACAACGAGTTTTCTATTGCTCCAATGACTGGTCCTACGAGGTAAGGCATGACAGTCAAGGGCATCCCAGTAGGGGGTGTAGGACATCCAATCAGGGGGTGTCAGATATCTTGGTTACGCAAGTTCAAGCATAACGTCTCAGCTGAAGACATCCGAGACAGGAAGCGTGGAAGAGATCTGTAGGAGATAGGAGCAGAGGCTCTCTTCAAATCAGAGAGTGGTGTGAGTTGAGTTGGGGATGTAGGATTCCCTCCTCCTCTTGTATCTCTGGTGTATTATCTCTAGCTTTCAGGGGATGCAGCGTCTCAGTGAGGAGATGCAGACTATGTTGAATTTAGGTATGACAAGATTAGCAGCAGTGTGTGCAGTGGATCACCTTACATGGGTTGAGGAGGTGATTTGTGGAATATCACTCCATGTGAAAGGAGTGATCTCCTTCTTCCATGTGAACACACACTAAGTCCACCATGGCGGCCACCAACCAAGTCATTGAAGATGACCACCGACAGAGAAAATGAGCTGGCCATGGGTTGGCCAACCAACTCCCACCTACTCCCTCACCTATAAATGGAGGTTGAGAGGAGAGATCAAAATGTGAGTGAGTGAGTGAGTGAGTGAGTGAGCAAACCGTGAACCAAAGAGTGCGAGAGATGTGAGGCGGAGAGACCGTCTCTCTCAGTGTGAGAAAGGGAGACGGGAGAGTGGCTGAGTGAGGAGAGTGTAAGCTCCTCTTCTATTGTAATCTTTCTGTAATCTCCTCATTGGTATAGTGATAACCGGTTACTCTCCCGTGGACGTAGGCTTTGAGGCCGAACCACGTTAAATATTGTGTCTCCTTATGTGTGGGTGTGTTTTTTCTACTTGCAATGATTTCTATAAGGTCTTGCGCGGGATCCCAGATCCCAACAGTGTTATGGGAGGCAAACCAATTTGTCTAAAAGAGAACCCTTAATATCTAAATCTTTATGCCAGTCAACTTTTGGCCACAATGTGCTTTGCAGTAGTGTGTAAATCATATTAGTAGTTCTCTTGTTACCGTTGTGAAGCATAAACATACAGTTACATAGGAGATGCACAGTAGATTAATAACCATAAGGTCTTGAAGTGAAAGCGGTGTTTGATTCTCTTTGACCTATTATCTGTGCAAGTTGAGGAGGTGTCGCACAATAAGCATCTGTTCACAACAACTATGAGGTTGTTTTGTGATGAATTTTGATCAGAGAAGTCGATAAATGTGGGAGCTTGTATGAAGTAGAAAAGTTGAATGCATGGTCAATGTTGGGACAAAGTTTGGTGACATACAAATGAGCACACTTACATTGGTCCAATTTTTTTTTAGGTTGACATATTTTTTAACCATGAGTCAACATTTGAATTGGTGTGACTAGAATGGATCACAATTTATAATATCTTGCCGCATTGTAGAAGAGCCATGTTGTGTTTTATTTACTTACAATCTTACACATGCTTGGAAGATTGTAAGCATGGATTTGATCAAGTGAGACATTACTCATGACATGAAGAGTAAGATGTACACAACCTCAATTTAAATAAAATTATTAGTAAAACTTTTTTTAACTTAACACTGGAATTTTAGAATACAATATCACCCAACAATTATCACCATTTCTAAAAACACAGAGGTGCTATTACAAAAGAATTAGATTATGGCCATGTTTTGAAATTTTGGGGGCCCCTTTTCAATATGGGCCTTATAAAAATAGAGTTATTAAAAAAGTCTGTATTATATTCATGCTTAGGGATTTGGGTTTTTTTAGAAGATGGGTCCTAAAGCCACTAATTTGGTGGCTTTATACAAGAGCCGGCCTTGTACGGGAATAACATATATATATATATATATGAAGGTTTGGGTATGTTGTTTGTCTCCTAACTAGGACTAGAACTGCATGTGAAAGGGAAAACATATCACACATAAAGCGGCTAATTCGGAAGTCCATTTGCTGCAACTGTCTAGGCAATTGTATCCTAATACTAAGGCATAGACTTAGACCAAGAGAAAGCCCTGAGATGGAAACACAGAGCAAGACCAGGCTGGAGATTATCCAAATAATGTTTCTTATGAATAATGATTACTAAGACTAGTTCTGGATGTTTGTTGTTTTAATGGAGTATTGGAAAGATGCTCTGGACCATAATCTTAGGCATAGCAAGAATAATATAACCAGCCATAAGCCCTTTTTTGGAAGGTGTGGATGCTTTGGCTCAAAAATAACATAATCTGTCATGCAAGGAACAAAGAAACTTGAAAATGATCCCATTTTCACAACAAAAAAAAAATTCAAAGCATGAAATATAGCTTGTCATATATTCTATTTAGACCAGTTTCCTAAATCTATATAGCTTGTAGGTATTCACTTTGTAAGGACATTGAAGCAAAAGGATTTTTTTTTTTAGACATTTCTTTGTTGTGTGTTTTCTTTTTTCCCCATTTTTTTCTCTTTGGTAAGGAAATGGATTTTAGTTCCAGTGACTTGCATTCATCCATTTCATAAAGCTAGGTGTGTTTTCAGATGGAAAGAAATTGTATCTATATTTATATGTATAATGAACTTTATAAGTCTAGTCCTAAGAAGCACAGACAAGGATACACAAGGATACAGATGTAGACACGAATATGGATGCGGACACAAGATACGGTGATTTCAAAAAAATAGAGACAAGGACACGGACACAGCGGGGACACGGAAATAAAATATGTTTTTATATATTTTTATTTGCTATTTAGATTAATATTACATCCACAAACAATCAATATTGACAAAAAAACTAACTCTAATTCTATTTTTTTTTATTAAAAACGGTACTTTTAAATTAACACTTATAATTTATATATATATTTTTTATGGATGATCTATTAAGTATTTAAATCTAAGAAAAGAATAATAAGCATTCAACATTTATCATTCATCAAAAGCACTAAATAAAATGGGAGAAATGTTCCCGAAGTGTCCCCAACGTATCACCTGAAAATAAATTAAAATTAATTAATTAAATAAGGGACGCGCCATATGGTGTCCCATACGTGTACCTAAAGTATCCGTGTATCCGACATGGATACAACACTTATTTTAAAGTGTCGGTGATTCATTGGTCTAGCCTTTCCAAAATAGAGGAATCAGAAATTTGCTAATATTTAGAAAATTTTTCTCAAAAAAAAAAAAAACCTAGCACAATTCAGTTATTGTACAATCTAAGCCTTGTACACAAAACAATTTACTTTTGGCATTTTCTTTCGAATTTTCAGTTGAATGTAAGATAGTGCTTGAGTTTAAATTCTTGCCCCCAAATGTAAATTGCCTTATCATTCATGTAATTGATCTGATGGATGTTTACTTTTAGGGTACTGCTTTGACTTATCATCAGGGTTTTGTCGTCCACACTCAATGGGACAGTGCTGGACCAAGGTGAGTCTTTCTAATCAAGTTGTATTGCAAAGCAATGATAGTTCTCTTTCTTTTTTATCAGGTTCTAATACAAGAGGTCTTCGCTTGACTTCACTAACTCGCTATTATTACTGCAAGAGTAGTGCTACCAACCCCCCGTGAGCCGATATCCACTGACAATTCTCAGTGAGGTGTCAACTCTCCATTGGCTAAAAATAAAAATAAAAAAATTTCCTCCAATCAGAGAGAACCCCGGTACCCCACTGGGAGTCCAACGCATTTTCCTTACTGCAATTTCTTTCATACTGTTTCTTGATCTTATAGTTGATCTTTTTGAGGTGCACTAACACAATGAATTTGCATCTTGCAAAAAAACTCCGTTTGATTGTATTTTGAAAACATAATTCTACGTCTATATTTGAATATGATGTTTGGAAGGTGTTTTGGAATCAGTTTTTCAAAACTCTGCAGAGAACTCTGTCTCAGGCGCTGTACGGGAAAGAAATACACCTTCTCGTATGATCCTGTTGATCAAGTCTGCGTTCCTCTATACGTCATCGTTCCACCACCTGAAAACACAAACGTGAGCTGGCCGGCGGGTGTGTGCCGGAAACCTCTCCGATGCCTAAGTCAATAAGCAAGACAAGAAGGCAAAAGCTCAATGCATTCAGGGAGCAAAATTGTGTTACCTCTCCAAATGTGATATTGGTGAGCTTATATAGGTTTCGCGTGGCACAATCCTGGTGGGACTCTTACTCCTCCAAGTGTAGAGTCCTTCTAAGATTACACCTCCTTGCGTAGAGTCCTCCTAGGATTCATACTCCTGGAAGACAATGCTTATCCTCCAACACCCTCCCTCACTGCTTAAACCAAGTGAGATGGTTCTTCCACGGCCGAACTACCACACGACCGGAGTAACATTGCCATATTGAATAGGCAAGTCTGGCCGAACTAACTCCTAGTTCAGCTCTCCCATTCCTCGCTTCTACTCCGGTTTCACGTGCCAAAACCGGACTATCCATATAAGGGTCCGACCGAACTAACATGGCCGAAGTAACCTCTAGTCTGGCTCCTACCTTCCTTTCTCTTATCTCGGTGTTCCCATGCTAAGACCGAGCTGTCCATAAGAGTGGAGCCGAACTCACTACTGAGGACCGAATTCTTCACAACACATCTTCTAACCGAAGTAGAAACAAACCTTACGCGACCGAACTAACCACCATGGTCGCGACCGGTCCAACTCAGAGGCTATTTCTCCAGACCGAACTAAACTTATTTGCCCTTTTCTACTCGGCCTTTTGTACTGCGGCCCACAACGGCCCAATACCCAGCTCGGCCCAATTTGCGTATAAATTGTCCTCTCAATTGCCCCTTAATTCCAACTGCAAAGCATGATTGGGATTACCTGTCTACGAACCGAACTAAAGTTTTAACTTATCCAGCCGAGCTACAATCCTTTAACTGCTCCGGCCGAGCTGAAAGCCTTTTCAACTCCTCTAGCCGAGCTAATTTTAAACCGAGCTAATCATGTCCGGTCAAACGTCCCTTCAGTCACAGCAACTGAAGCGTTCCACATTCCAATGACACGTGGCAAGCCCCTACTGGCCATCCCCAGCTGTAACGCCGCCCCTCGTACTTCGCAACTTTCGAACAGTCCCGCCTTTTTGCCTTTTACAGAAAACAAACTTCTCAAATTCAAAATCACTCCTCACTGTTTATCTCCCCTCTCTCTGGTTTTTGCCTTTCCTTTTTGAAACTCAAGAGCTCGTGCCCACCATTATTGTTGCTGTTCTTCTTCTTCATCCTCTGCTTCTCTACCAGGTAAACACACGAATCTGCTCTTGCCTTCCTTTGTTTTTTGTTTCCACTTTTAATCCATGGTAGTCCATATTGTGTGTTTTTGCAAAACACTTTGTTTTTCTTCCACCATACCTGTACTTCCTGAAGAACTTCACAAGAACACATCGAACATACTGTTTTAGCTAGTAGAACGCCTTTCTGATCTTTATACATGCCTCAACCGAAGTAGAACACTGTTCGTGATGCATGTAAAGATATAGGCGAACTGGAACCGAACTAGCACTTGCACATATCAAAGTAGTTTCAATAGGTTTCCATCTGATATACTTTAGCCGAAATAAAAACACACTTAAAATTGAAATTTCGACCCTTGACCAAGCTAAGCCCTGGGGGGCTAAGCCAGCTTTCTGAGTCCCAAACCGAACTCACATAAGCTGCCCCTTGAGGCCTAACTGAAGTAAGAAAACTCTCCCTTAAAATCGAGACAACAAAATAATCTACGAACCGAGATAACGAGCACTTGTCAGAAACCGATGTAGATACCATAGCACCCTGTAGAGCCGACATAAGACATGTCTTTTCTTTCTTTGTTTTCGTAGCACGGTCGATGATCTGTGCTTGACCGCTTTGTTCTTCCACTTTGCAGACTTTAGGTTGTCCAGGCCATTCTCTTTGAAGGCTCAACCGAGCTACTGAGCACAACTTCTCCGGCCGAAGTAATTTATTTATAACTTATACAATAAAATGGGGAAGTATAGGTGTCTAGTAGAAACCCCAGGAGGCTTAGCCGAATTCAGAAAGGATTACAACATTCCAACCGATGTAAATCTCACACTAGCCGAACCAGATATAGAGCCATGGGACCATGAAGGCTTTGTCCCCTTTACCATTCAATCCATAGTAGAGACCGGACTCAGATTCCCAGTCCAGCCCCTGATATGTGAATTTTTAAGACAAACCAGACTATGCCCCACCCAACTGTCCACCAATACATACCGAATAATAATGGGTATAGCCGCTTTAAACCAACAAACCGGTCTCAACCTCGGTTTAGCCGAAATACTACACCAATACTCAATAGGCTCAAAGAATGAAGGCTGGTGTTATTACTTGAGAATACGCCGTGGCCGAGAAAAAATAATAAAACATACACCGGATAAGGACTTAAACGACGACGACTTCTTTTGGGTTTCTGGAAATTTTGAAGACTTTCAGGCCCAGATCCCCGGCCGAAGAATAAACGGGAAGAAAGGAGAGCCCGGTATCCATACTTCGGTTGCATTCCTTAATTTTGTTTATCTCGGTTTTCCTCTCTATAACCGAACTAACGCCTTCTGTTTTTTTGCAGATTCAGCTTTCCTCCATTCCCAGTACGGCCACCCCAACTTAGGTGTTCTCCGCGCCGCACTGCGAGTTCGAGAGAGAAGTTGGGCTAAACTCCTCGACTTCGAACCGACTTATCGCTACTCCGGTCGCCGCAAAGCAAGGGTGACTGACTTCCTCCTTGAAGACCCACCAGAACCGGACCCAACCTTGCCAGAGATTGTCCTTGTTCCCCTAACAGCCGAACAAGAGATGGCGAAGAAGAACAGGATGAAGGCCATGCTTACCGCCACCACAAGGGCCGAAGTGCCACCAACTCACCAAACCACAGAAGCCGTGGTAGCTCTTCCCTCACAACAGCCATCCTCCTCACGCCGAGCTAAACGCGCCCGGACTACTGAGACCGAGCAGCGTTTGGTTGATGAGGTTGACCCCATCCTTCCACCGAGCCCCGAACTCAACCTTCAACCGGAATCATCTGACCGAGCTGCGCCGAACAACAAATGGGCTCCACCCTTCGTCTTCAACAACCGAGATATCGACGAAGGTGACTCCGTTGTTGCTGACAAGGATCACCTACTGGCCTTCAACCTGGCCAGGGGTGTTTGTCTTCCCAAAGACATGGAGCACCACAGTAAGCAGCTAAATACCGAGCTGAAGGCCATCCGGTCATCCACCAAGTCCATGATTTTGGTAAGCAGGACTGTTTTTTTTCTTTGATCAGTCTAATTTTTTCCAACTCTTAGCTCGGCTAACAAGGAACTCTCCTTTTGCAGGCCATTCAAAAGAACACCATTGCCCATAAGCAAATAATGGAACTTCGCAAAACAACAAGGCACGCAATAAGGGACGCCGAAGCCAGGACGGCCGAGCTGGCACTGTCGAAGCAAAGGTCGGCCGAACTAGAGGCCGAGGTAGCGCGTCTGACCGGACTGGTTGCCTCGGCTGATAGTGACAAACAGCGGGCCGTGACCGAGACGAAAGATAAATATTTGTGGGAGATGGCGGCTCTTGAAACCAAGAAGAACGCCGAAATAACGGAGTTGGAGAAAAAGATCGAAGATGCATCCAAGGAAGGCTTCAAAGAAGCCGAAGCCGGCTACACTTTGCAATGCGAAGCTGCGAAGGATTTATTCTTCAAGTGTGGCTGGCGAAGTGCCGTGGAGAAGCTCGGTTGTGGACCCGAAACCGATGTCTACAATGCTCCCGAGTACTTTATTCCGGCTTCGCTGAAGGAATATGCTAACGAAATTCAGAACTAGTTTCTTGGTTCATCTGATGAGGAAGATGATGATGAAGAAGAAGCAACTGAGACTCCGGCCATCCAAGAGCAAGCCGGCGATCAATCAGCTCGGTTGGATTCAATAGTTGAAAATGCGGCGCCCGAACTTCCAACCGAGACTAGTCTAACAGCAAATGCCGGAGTAAGTGCTGACCTTGGGGCCGATCTGGATGCCGAGATAGATAATCTGTTTGATTGAACTTGTACTTTTTTCTTTCTTTTGTCTTGAACTCTCTTGTAACCGGGCTACAGCCCCACAATTGTACTTGGTTTGATCTTTAATGGAAAAATCATCGACTCTCGTTTCGGTTGTGAATGTCTGCCTGTACTTGTAATGAATTTTCCATACCTTTATATGCCCAAACTGTGATCTTGGTTAACTATCTAACTCACTAGCCAACCACTCTTCAGCCGATATAACATACTTCGGCTGAAGAGTATAAAGAGTTGGTTTAATCCAGCCAACCACTCTTCAGCCGATATAACTTACTTCGGCTGAAGAGTACCAAGAGTTGGTTTAATCCAGCCAACCAGTCTTCAGCCATGCCCATACTTCGGCTGAAGAGTACAGAGAGTTGGTTTAATCCAGCCAACCACTCTTCAGCCGATATAACATACTTCGGCTGAAGAGTACAGAGTGTTGGTTTAATCCAGCCAACCACTCTTCAGCCATGCCCATACTTCGGCTGAAGAGTACAGAGTGTTGGTTTAATCCAGCCAACCACTCTTCAGCCATGCCCATACTTCGGCTGAAGAGTACAGAGTGTTGGTTTAATCCAGCCAACCACTCTTCAGCCATGCCCATACTTCGGCTGAAGAGTACAGAGTGTTGGTTTAATCCAGCCAACCACTCTTCAGCCGATATAACATACTTCGGCTGAAGAGTACAGAGTGTTGGTTTAATCCAGCCAACCACTCTTCAGCCGATATAACTTACTTCGGCTGAAGAGTACAAAGAGTTGGTTTAATCCAGCCAACCACTCTTCAGCCATGCCCATACTTCGGCTGAAGAGTACAGAGTGTTGGTTTAATCCAGCCAACCTCTAAGTTGGTTTTTCCAGCCAACCTAGAATATAGTGTTTGGTTATTCCGACCAAACGTCCTATAGCCTGGATCCTTATCCTGGGCTTAGGAGGGGTCATAGTTGGTTTAATCCGGCCAACTATGGTTACAATGCTATTAGCTTACAAAAAGTTACTTTCTACTAGAAACAAATATGCTAAAAAAGAATCGATTTGTTTTTATTGAAAGTAAAAAATTACACATACTTTAAAGAAAAAAGCTAAAAATAAAATAACTTAAGATTGGCAGTGTTCCATGGCCTAGGAATTGTTGTGCCGTCCTCATCTTCCAAGTGGTATGCCCCTTTGCCCGCTAATCCGACCACTTTGTAAGGACCTTCCCAGTTAGGCCCTAACTTGCCATCTCCTGGGACCAATGTGTTGCCCATAACTTTGCGTAGTACCCAATCGCCGATCTTGAACTGCCTTGGATGTACTGTTTTGTTGTATTTCCTGGACAATTCTTGCTGGTAGGAGGCGATGTGAACTAATGCCTTTTCTCTTCTTTCTTCTGCCAAGTCAAGTTCTAACGTGATGGCTTCCCCATTCAGGTCTGGATCAAAATTTTCGCTCCGAATTGTAGGAAGGCCAACTTCTAATGGGATGACCGCTTCCATGCCATATGCTAAGGAGAATGGTGTTTCTCCTGTTGATCATCGAGGTGTGGTACGGTAAGCCCATAAAACATGAGGGAGCTCTTCTGCCCACTTGCCTTTGGCTTTTTCTAACCTTTTCTTCAATCCGTCCAAGACTACCTTGTTTGACACCTCTGCCTGACCATTTGCTTGGGGATATGCCGGTGTGGAGTTGTAGAACTCTATCTTGTACTCTTCACAAAAGCTTCTGAAAATTCTGCCATCAAACTGAGTGCCGTTATGCGAAATCGCTTTTGGTATGCCAAAGCGAGTAATGATGTTCGCTGCACAAACTTCTTCACATCTTTTTCCTTGATTGACGCCAAGGCTTCGCTTCCACCCACTTTGTGAAGTAGTCTGCTGTCGCAAGAAAGAACTTCTGTTGCTGGTCTTTGTTGGGAGTGGTCCCACTATGTCTAAGCCCCACATTGCGAAAGGCCATGGACTAGTGAGAGGTAGGAGTTCTCTGGCAGGTTGATGTATTTGATGTGCAAACTTTTGACACTTTTCGCATTTTTTGACATACTTCTTCGAATCCGCTTGCATGTATGGCCACCAATACCCTTGTGAAATAGCTCGGTATGCCAATGATCTTCCTCCTTGATGGCTGCCACAAACCCCTTCGTGTATTTCAAACAAGAATGCTTCTACCTTGCTGGGGTGGACACATTTTAAGTAAGGTCCTGAGAACGACTTCTTGTATAATGCCAAGGATGGAGAGAGCCAAAATCGTTGCGACTTGGCTCTTAATCTGGCTTCTTTCTTATCTTCGGTAGAGTGCCGTCTTTCAGAACAAGATGATGGGATCCATCCAAGAAGGACCTAACTCCGCACAACATACCTCTTGACACGGGTCTTCAATACTTGGTGCAGGCGGATAGTCGATCAACAGAGGATGTGGGATGGAGGTATCTGCTATTGAGGCGGCTTCGCTAGTTCGCTGCTCTACTATTCTCCTCCTCCAATCTGTTCTATCCTCACCACTTCGAACTTCTTGATCTCGGTTCTGACTAGCTCTTGGTACTTAGCCATTCTGTCGTCCTTTGCTTCGTAGTCGCCAGAAATTTGATTCACCACCAACTGTGAGTCACTGTAGACCATGAGTTCGGTGGCCTTCATGTAGGCCGCTGACTTGAGTCCTGCAAGAAGCGCTTCGTACTCCGCTTCATTGTTTGATGCTGGGAAGCCAAGGTTGATCGCCTGTTCCACTACTAGGCCGTCTGGAGAGATGAGGACTATGCCAAGTCCTGCTCCATGTCGGTTGGATGCCCCATCCACAAAGAGCTTCCACATCTCCCCAACGAACAACTTCCAACAAGTGGAGGGGTCGGACGATGCCTTGGGGTCTTCCATGCTAGTGTCTTCTTCAGAGTCCATAATTGCAGTCTGCCCCTTGTCTTCTGATGGGCCCAAGTCATTAGTCGCTAGTGAATTTTGACTTGGTGTAGTAAGGTTGGCTTCCTCCTCGCCCTCTCTACTCTGGTCTGCCTTGGGTTCTGACTGAGTAGCCTGTACTAGGGGTTGCGCTATTCCGGCGTCAATCTCCATCCCTAGTTTGGTTATGTCAGTCAGGTCGATTGGGCAGACTTGGTGGCTTCCAGGAGTGAACTCTGCGACGAAGTCTGCCAAAGATTGGGCCTTTACTGCGGTTTTGGGTTGGAACTTCACATCATATTGTCCTAACTCCACTGCCCACTTCAAAATTCGCCCGGAAAAGTTGGCCCTCTCAAACAGAGCTTTTAGTGGAAAAGCTGTGAGGACGACAATGGTGTGGGCGTGAAAGTAGTGCGCCAATTTCCTGGATGCCATCATTAAGGCCAGTGCTAGCTTCTCTAGAGGCAAGTACCTCGTTTCGGCTCCCAGTAATGTCTTGCTGACATAGAAGATGGGTAGATGTTGGAGTCCTTCTGCTCGAACCAACACTGCACTTACTGCGTGCTGAGATACTGCCAAGTAGAGGAAGAGTTCTTCTCCGGGTACGGGGGTGACAAGTAGTGGTGGAGAAGACATGTATTCCTTCAAACTTTCCAGAGCTTGGTCGCATTCTTCGTCCCACTCAAACTTAGCTTTTAATGACTGAAAGAATGGACGCAATCTGTCTGAAGACCGGCTGATGAATCGGTTAAGTGCTGCTGCCATGCCGGTGAGGTGCTGCACTTCTTTCACTGAGTTAGGCCTCTCTAACTCCTGAATTGCTTTGATCTGAGAAGGATCTGCTTCTATACCTCGGTTGGTCACCAAGAAGCCTAAGAATTTGCCTGATCCTACTCCGAAAGCACACTTCGACGCGTTGAGTCGTAACTTATGCTTTTTCAGGATCTCGAACATCTCACTCAGGTCCTTGAGATGGTCACTCTCATCCTTGCTCTTGACCACCATATCATCAATGTAAGCCTCCATTGTTTTGCCTAACAATGGCTCGAACATCTTGGTGACCATACTCTGGAATGTCGCCCCTGCGTTCTTTAGGCCAAAGGGCATGACCTTGTAACAGTATAGTCCTCTTGGAGTGGTGAAGGATGTAACCTCTGATGCGGTTCATGCATTGCGATCCGTGGTAGCCTCTGTATGCGTCAAGGAAGCTAAGCCTGCTGTGACCAGCTGTTAGGTCCACCAATTGATCTATCCTTGGTAGGGGGAAGCTATCCTTGGGGCATGCTTTGTTGACAGTTTTATAGTCGACGCAGACGCGCCACTTCCCATTCTTCTTTGGCACTACGACTGTGTTGGAGATCCACCTGGGGTAGTGCACCTCTCTGATTGCCCCTGCTTCCAACAAGTTTCCAACTTCTTCTGCCACTATCTTGGCGTGGTGGAGTGCCGATCTGCAAGTGCGCTGAATGACTGGCCTAGCAGATGGGTGGACGTTGAGTTGGTGGCAGATGAAGTTGGGATCAATGCCTGGCATGTCGTATGGGGTCCAGGCAAACACTTCGATGTTAGAGGTCAAAAATTCCAAGACCTCTAGCCTCTCAGCGCTGGACAACGATGAACCAAGCAGAAAGAACTTGTTCGGGTTCTTTTCATCTATCCTGACTTCCACCAAGTCTTCCACCGCTTTCTGGCTTGCTGCTTTGCCGACGTCTGCGAATAGTTCGTTACTCTCCGGTTCTTCCACCGAATGAACATACCCCTTCGCAGCGCGGCTTCCGTTTACTGTCACAAAGCATTGTTTCGACATGATCTGATCCCCATAAACCTCCTCTATTACTCCGGTGTCGTTGGGGAACCTCATCACTTGGTGGTAGGAGGATGCCACCGAGCGCATGGCGTGCAGCCATGTTCTGCCTAAGATGATGTTGTAGGTGGAGGGGACCTTCAGCACCCAGAACTCCACTTGCTTCGTCACACTTCCCGCCCTGACTGGAAGGATGATTTTGCCGACTGGCCACTCCGGCATAGAATTGAATCCAATCAAAGGGGATACGGCAGGGGCTAAGTCCTTGTCTTGCAGCTTGAGTTGCTTGAAAGTTTCATAGTACATGATTTCACACGAACTACCTTGGTCAATCAGAATCCGCTTGACGTCAAAATCCTTGACTCGGAGAGTGACGACCAAGGCATCATTGTGTGGGCAATATATTCTGTCCAAGTCTTTATCCGAAAAAGTCATGACGTTTGTAGCTTCTGTCCTCCCCTTTTTGACGACTGGTTGGGCACTTAGTACTTCTCTTAAGTGCTCTGCTTTTTTGATTGAACCTCTGGGTTCGCATACGCGCTCTGGTTCAAAGACTCCATGAATTACGTTGATGACGCCTTGTGGCGGGGCGTCCATCGGCATCCCGTTAGGTTTGTTGTGATCCTGAGGGGCTGGCTGCGCCCCTCCCTCTATGTATTTATCCAGGTGGCCCGCCGCCACCAACTCTTCCAGATGCTGCCTCAATGGCGTGCAGTTCTCAGTTCGGTGCCCCTTTTCCTTGTGGTAGGTGCATCTGGATCTGTCATCATAGTCCTTCTGGGCCTCGCCTAACTTGGCAGGCCACTTGACAAAAGGCTCGTCTCGAATCTCGCTAAGTATACGGTAGATCGGCTTCTTGAATACCGTGGTTATGGCGGTGCGGACTCTTAGCCATCTCTTATCCTGGTCCTCGCCATTGTCTCGCCTGCCTCGTCCGTTTCGGTTTTGGCGATCTACAGTATTGACCTTTGCTGAGGTCTTCTTCTCTGGTGTCGAGGTTGTGCCCATTTTTGCCTTGGCACGAGCGCCATCCTCTTCTACTCGATGTCTTTGATGCACTCTCTCCATCGTGGCCTCCATGGTGAGGGTGGCGCCATGGTGATAGAGTCCTCACCGTACCCGACTGGAAGACCTCTTTTGTATTGCGCAATGGCGAGGTTGGTTGGGCAGTCCCCAATCTGGTTGAATGTCTCCCAGTAGCGACTGTTGTATGACCTCAGAGTCTCCTTATCGCCCATGTCGATGGAGAGTAGCTGGTCGATCTCCACCGGGGTCTTTGTGTTCGTTCTGAACCGCGTTACAAACGCCTCTGCCAATTGCGCCCAGGAGGCTATGCTGCCCTCTGGAAGCTTCTCAAACCAAGTCAAGCCTAGGTCGCCGAGGCTTGAAGGGAATAGGATACACATCAACGCCTCATTCCGCCGGTATACAGCCATAACCTGGCGAAAGTGGCTCAAGTGGGTGTAAGGGTCCGTCTTTCCTTCATACGTCGTGAATTTGGGTTGTAGGAAGCCTGACGGAAGGGGCGCGTTCTCAATCTCTGGGACGAATGGTGAGGTCTGCAGCCTCGCCAATGCCTTATCCGCTGGTTCGTATGCCAAGTGCGGCCTTGGCATTCCAACCTCGACGCTTCCATGCGTCCGAGGAGCCAATCGCTGCAAGGCAGGAACCCTGTGGGGATCGCGCGCCCTGGCGTCCTCCTTCCATCGTGCCTTTTCTTCCAACATGGACCTTAGGTCGGACGACCTAGGTAATTCCGTCTGTCTGGACCTCGTATGATGCGTATGTGAGGGCCAATAGGTACTCCCCTCAGTGTATGACCTCTCAGGCCTCGTCCTCTCAGACCTGGAGTGACGAGTCCTGGAAGATACGGATCGCGTGTCGCCTGTCCTGAGGCTTCTGTCCTCTGGTTGAGAGGGTGTAGAATTCCTACCACGACCCTCTGAGTGGCGAGGGGGCGTCTTCTTGTTGCGCCCCTCTCCTGTCGCCACTTCTTTTCCTTTCATCTGGCGCTTCAGAGACTCCATGTCCGCCGCCATCTTACGGATCAGTTCGTCTTGCTCTCTGACGCGATCCTCCAGAATTTGAGGATCAACTCTGCGCCTTTGTCTTTCTGGGCTTTGCGAACGAGAGAGATGAGGGCTGCTATTCCTCCTTCGTCCCCTCGCATCCCTCCTGGAATTCTGCCTTTGTGGTTCCAGGTTCGCCATGGGAGGGACCAAAGGTAGGCCTTCGCACCTTGCACCTCCTTCTGGAATTTGTCCGTCAATGGCGAACTGAGGCAGTTCTTCGTTGTTCGCCATTGATGTTCGAGAAAAACTTGATCAAGAGGTTGTTCTTGTCTGCTTTTCCCACAGACGGCGCCAATTGTACGGGAAAGAAATACACCTTCTCGTATGATCCTGTTGATCAAGTCTGCGTTCCTCTATACGTCATCGTTCCACCACCTGAAAACACAAACGTGAGCTGGCCGGCGGGTGTGTGCCGGAAACCTCTCCGATGCCTAAGTCAACAAGCAAGACAAGAAGGCAAAAGCTCAATGCATTCAGGGAGCAAAATTGTGTTACCTCTCCAAAGGTGATATTGGTGAGCTTATATAGGTTTCGCGTGGCACAATCCTGGTGGGACTCTTACTCCTCCAAGTGTAGAGTCCTTCTAGGATTACACCTCCTTGCGTAGAGTCCTCCTAGGATTCATACTCCTGGAAGACAATGCTTATCCTCCAACACCCTCCCTCACTGCTTAAACCAAGTGAGATGGTTCTTCCACGGCCGAACTACCACACGACCGGAGTAACATTGCCGTATTGAATAGGCAAGTCTGGCCGAACTAACTCCTAGTTCAGCTCTCCCATTCCTCGCTTCTACTCCGGTTTCACGTGCCAAAACCGGACTATCCATATAAGGGTCCGACCGAACTAACATGGCCGAAGTAACCTCTAGTCTGGCTCCTACCTTCCTTTCTCTTATCTCGGTGTTCCCATGCTAAGACCGAGCTGTCCATAAGAGTGGAGCCGAACTCACTACTGAGGACCGAATTCTTCACAACACATCTTCTAACCGAAGTAGAAACAAACCTTACGCGACCGAACTAACCACCATGGTCGCGACCGGTCCAACTCAGAGGCTATTTCTCCAGACCGAACTAAACTTATTTGCCCTTTCTACTCGGCCTTTTGTACTGCGGCCCACAACGGCCCAATACCCAGTCAGGCGCGATTTTCGGAATTTTTTTTTTTACAAATTTTGCCTAACCGGTCGTCCGGCCGGTTGACCGAAATAGAGATTTTTTTTTTTTTTTTTCAATTGATATGTTAATTTTTATATAATCGAAAAAAACATTTTTTAAATTTTTTAAAATTTTTTATGTGCTTTAAAATAATTTTGAATTGTATGTTTGGTTATGCATTGTAAATTTTTGTATCAAATGTCACATCAACAATTCCCTTCTCAAATCAAAACTATTTTCAAAACTATTTTCAAAACTCTTTGCTAAACAAATTTTTCATACTCAAATCATAATTTCAAACCTCACAAACTCAAAATACAACTCATACTCTCAAATTATAATTACAAAACTCTATCAAACGCAACCTTTAATTTTCTTTCTCATTTTTCAAGCCCTAGCGAGAATTCTGTGCATCAACTGTTAGGCAAGTAAAAAGCTCTGGTGAGCTGGACTTTTTAAAGATATGACAAATTGTAGAAACATTTCCTCCAATTCAGCCTCAACATTGAGATTGTTCGCTTGTTTTGTCCCTAGACTCCATTGCTTTGGATTAAAAGAAACTCCCCTAATAACATCCTGAAGAGGTTTTCTGATTTTAACAACTGCAACTTTTTGTGCTTCCAGTTTTTTCTTCACATGTCGCTAAGGTTGTGTTTGGATCTTAAATTTCTAGAAGGAAAAAAAAAAAATTATGTAGAGGAACTACCAAAATATGAATGACAATCAACATTAATAGGGGAACACAATGACAAAAATACATTTCAAATTAATATGAATATATGACAGCCAATATCTTGATGCATGGGAACTACCAAAATATAATGACAATTAATATTAATAGGGACAGGAGAGATCGAGGGTATTTTGGTCTTCTTATCTCCAATCTATACTATATATTAAGCAAAATGGGTTTTTAACCCCCAAGGCCTGTGGAAGCTTCAATATCTCAATCTGAATTTTTTAAATTTTTTATTTAAAAAAAAAAAAAAAACTCAGCATTTATTGATTTGGTCAAAATTCCTTAATCAGCATTTATTAATTTTTTTCAATCCACTTGTCTTTTCACATGCCTACATTTATTGATGTGGCCAAAATTCCCTGATCAGCATTTAAAATCCCCTCATACAAATAATTATACATACAATCCGTCCTTTTCAACTTCTCCTATACACTATGGTTAGTGATAAGATCGTTAACTTATTTTTATAAAAAATCTTAAAAAACATAATTTATATATTAAAAAAAATATAAAACAAATATAAATATCTATAATTATTTCGTGTATAGCACGGGTGATAGGCTAGTAAGATATAATAAAATAGTCAAAAAAAAAAAATTTGGATAGAATAAAACTCATAAAAAGAGGATTTATCAAAAAAAAAAAAAAAAAAGCTCTCGAAAATAATTGTGCTATAAATAAAAAAATAATTATGCAATTCTGTAGGAATATACTTGCACTATATATATACAGAAAATTTGCACCATCATACAAATGAAAGTATTTTCCACTGAAATGTAATTTTTGCAAAATAAAAAATAAAAAATAAAATTATGATAGATCTTTAAAAATGGAACCAATTTCTTGAACCAATTGATATATCTCAACATAAACGAGTCACTGGTCCTTAATTGGTTGTGCTTGGCCCATCTAAATGATTGTTTTATCATGTGTGGGTATTCATGGTTGGTTTGGTTTAATTTGGTATCAATTTCTTATTTTTGACCTTTCAATTCCCCTAATTAATGGATTATTTGTAGTTCATTTTACCAACCTATAATTTTCAATTCTCCTAAATTAATGGACCTTTGAATATAGTTATTGAATAATGCTATATGCATCAATTGGTATGCTAATTAATATATTAATAGATGATGTAACATATTTTTAGAGATTTTAGATATTTGTAATTTGTATAATGGGTGGGATCATAATTTTGAAGTAATAATGTCATAACTTATGTTGATATACTAATTTGTGCATGTAGCACCATCGATATTTATTTAGAGTCCATTTTTTCAAGCTATAATTTTCCAGTAGTACTATATGTACGAATTAGTACACCAATTAATGTACCAACATATATTATAACATTATTACTGACCCCACCTAATATACAAATCACAAATATTCAAACCTTCTAAAATTATACCACAGCATATATTAATACACTAATTGATATACTAATTAGTACATATAGTATTATTCTTAATTTTTGATTCCCCCTAATTAATGGACCGCTCAAGGGATTTATTTGGAGTCCATTTTTCCAAGCTATAACTTTCAATTCTCCTAATTAATGGACCTCTCAAGCCATTTATTTGGAGTCCATTTTTTAAAGCTATAGTTTTTCAGCACTGATCTTGTATTTTTTATCATAACAAAATAAGTCAATAAATTATATAATATAAGAATTTTAACTTAAATTGAAATAAATTGACGTTGAAACTGCATCTCATCAAATAACATAATTTTAATTTCACTTTAAAAATAGACTTTTTAATTATTACAACAAAATCTTTTCTTTTCTTTTTTATAAGGTTTTTCTCCAATCCATCAGGTAGGAATTCCTACAACCTAACAGATGGGGCAACTTATGATTCTGCCACTTTTTACGTAAATCAAACTGAACTAATTAATGTTCAATTGGTCAGCAACTTTGGCGTAAATTATGCCGTCAATGTTAACACAAATATTAGAAAAGGAATCTATATGTTCTAGGTAACTTTTATATCTTTTAAAATTAAATTCCATCTAAAACTAAATATATATTTTTTAATTTTTCAAATGAACTCAATCATTCTGGGTCTCTAAAACAAATCCTAAAATATTGCTGTGATTGAATTGAATATGTTCATTGTTTTGTTCATGAATAACCAGTGAAATGGCAACAATATTTGCCTGTTGCTTGGTCTTTGTAAGATACAAATAATGCAACAAGTAAAAAGATTCAAACCATACCTTAGGTGATAGAATTCAAAACTAAAAATCTTGTGGGTAAATTACGTGCTTCACAAACTACGAACTAAAACCATCTAGCAATAGAGTGATACTACAGTATAAGTATCACCCACACTAGTCATAGTGCAAAGGCTTGATCGTTATTCTAAATGGGAGAGAGTTAGAGAGAGAGTAGATTCATCCCTCATCCCATATACCGTATCAGATATATAGGCTGACTATCTAACCATCTATCCATATCTCTTGATAAGATATAGTAGATATAGATATTGATTGTGGGTTATCCAAATAGGATACATAATAATTCAAATTCAAATTCAAATTCAAATTCAAATTACATGAAAAATTTGAATGGGTCGTGAGTTATGCCACATGGGCGCCCAAATCTGAGTCCAATACCTGGCCTAATTTTTAACATCTCCCATTCGTACATGAGTTGGCATGACATTACCACATCTCTATTTCAATCTCCCCAAATATTGAACAATCTCATACTAGCCAATGAATCGTATGACCGCTAAGAATACCTGCATGTAAGAGCTCTATACTAGAAACTCAATATGAGCTAGCATAAAGACATCAACCTAACACTACAAAAAAATTCCTTTTTTGCGATGGCAAAATGCCGTCGCAAATACCCAAAATGCCGTCTCAAAAGCTTTTTTGCGACGACAACTCGCTTTTAGTGACGGCAAGAGGGGGGTCGCAACAAAGGGGGTTGCTAAAGGGCTTTAGCGACGGTATAACGCCGTCGCCTATTTTTTGCGACGGCAAAATACTATTGCCATTAATGCGTGGAAATCTGAATTTTTTGAGACGGCACTGTGGTGCCGTTGCTAAAAGGGTTATTTGCGACGGCAAAAATACCGTCGCAAAATGGTTATTTGAGACCGCAAACATGTCGTCTCTAAAAATATTATATGCGACGATAAAGAATACTGTCGCTGAAGGTCTTTTGTTTCAACTAATTAATAATGCCAATATCTTTTGCGACAGCTATACTATCGTCGCAAAAACCTTAGTTCTAATTTTTTTTGAGACAGTGTGGTGCCGTCTCAAAAAAAAAAAAAAAACTGCAATAAAATTATTAAAAATATGAAAATTACTTGTATTAAATAAAAAATAACTATAAAAAATCGATAATTATATAATAATATAAAAATTTCAGTATATAAATAAAAATTCATCCATAATTAAAATATTCTTCCATTCATAACAACACATCAGCAAAATTATCCCACCACATAATGTTGCATAATACATACATAATGTTGTTCACAAATCTAAATAACGTAAATCAAAAATAAAAGTTTTCGTCATGATTCTTCCGTGGGTTACAAAAACAAAAGTTAGTCGCAATCTTCACACGCCTGCATTCCATAAGAAGTAAACTGCTACTCAGGAAATATCTAAAAATAAAAAATAAAAATAATTAATGACAATATAATTATGTGTTAATATTTTAATTACAAAAAAACATAAAAAAAAATTAACTACTATATAATTACAAAGATAGTTAAGTAAATAATTTTGGCTAGACAGAAATCCGGTCCTAACTCCCAAACCGGGAACCTGATTCGAGCCCCGTCTTCTCCCACAAGTCTCTCGTGCTTAGGCGGTCGTGTGTGCCAAGTTTCGTGCTAAACTGACGTCATTTGGTGATTTTGGGGTGTCAACACCTCGAATTCAAGTTTCTTAAGGAACTAGTTTGCCTAGACCGAAATACGGCTCTAACTCCCAAACCGGGAACCCGATTAGAGCCCCGTCTTCTCCTACAAGTCTCTCATGCCTAGGCGGTCGTGTGTGCCAAGTTTCGTGCCAATCTGACCCTGTTTGATGATTTTGAGGCGTCAACACCTCAAATTCAAGTTTATAAAGGAACTAGTTTGCCTAAACCGAAATACGGCTCTAACTCCCAAACTGGAAACCCGATTGGAGTCTCGTTTTCTCCCACAAATCTCTTGTACCTAGGCGGTCGTGTGTGCCAAGTTTCGTGCTAAACCAACGCCGTTTGGTGATTTTGGGGCTTCAACACCTCAAATTCAAGTTTCTTAAGGAACTAGTTTGCCGGGAGTGATATCCGACTCTAACTCCCAAATCAGGAACCCGATTCGAGCCCCGTCTTCTTCCACAAGTCTCTCGTGCCTAGACGTTCGTGTGTGCCAATTTTCGTTCCAATCCGACCCCGTTTGGTGATTTTGGGGCGTTAAAACCTCGAATTCAAGTTTCTTAAGGAACTAGTTTGCCTAGACCGAAATACAGCTCTAACTCCCAAACCGGGAACCCGATTAGAGCCTCGTCTTCTCCCACAAGTCTCTCGTGCCTAGGCGGTCATGTGTGCCAAGTTTCGTGCTAATCTGACCCCGTTTGGTGATTTTGGGGCGTCAACACCTCGAATTCAAGTTTCCAAAGGAACTAGTTTGCTTAGACCGAAATACGGCTCTAACTCCCAAACTGGGAACCCGATTGGAGTCCCGTCTTCTCCCACAAATCTCTCGTGCCTTGGCGGTCGTGTGTGCCAAGTTTCGTGCTAAACCAACGCCGTTTGGTGATTTTGGTGCGTCAACACCTCGAATTCAAGTTTCTTAAAGAACTAGTTTGCCTAGAGTGATATCCGACTCTAACTCCCAAACCGGGAACCTGATTCGAGCCCCGTCTTCTCCCATAAGTCTCTAGTGCCTAGGCGGCCGTGTGTGCCAATATTCGTGCCAATCCGACATCGTTTGGTGATTTTGGGGCGTCAACACCTCGAATTCAAGTTTCTTAAGAAACTAGTTTGCCTAAAGTGAAATCCGGCTTTAACTCCCAATTCGAGAACCCGATTTGAGTCCCTTCTTCTCCCACAAGTCTCTCGTGCCTGGGCGGTCGTGTGTGCCAAGTTTCGTGCCAATCCGACGCCGTTTGGTGATTTTGGGGTGTCAACACCTCGAATTCAAGTTTCTTAAGGAACTAATATGCCTAGAGTGATATCCGACTCTAACTCCCAAACCGGAAACCCGATTCGAGCCCCGTCTTCTCCCATAAGTCTCTCGTGCCTAGGCGGTCGTGTGTGCCTAGTTTCGTGCCAATCCGACCCCGTTTGGTGATTTTGGGGCGTCAACACCTCGAATTCAAGTTTCTTAAGGAACTAGTTTGCCTAAAGTGAAATCCGGCTCTAACTCCCAATCTGAGAACCCGATTTGAGTCCCGTCTTCTCCTACAAGTCTCTCATGCCTAGGCGGTCGTGTGTGCCTAGTTTCGTGCCAATCCGACCCCGTTTGGTGATTTTGAGGCGTCAACACCTCGAGTTCAAGTTTCTTAAGGAACTAGTTTGCCTAGAGTGATATCCAACTCTAATTTCCAAACCGGGAACCCAATTCGAGCCCCATCTTCTCCCTCAAGTATCTTGTGCCTAGGCGATCGTGTGTGCCATGTTTCGTGCCAATCCGACCTCGTTTGGTGATTTTGGAGCGTCAACACCTCGAATTCAAGTTTCTTAAGAAATTAGTTTGCCTAAAGTGAAATCCGGCTCTAACTCTCACTCCGGAAACCCGATTTGAGTCCCGTCTTCTCCCACAAGTTTCTTAGCTTAGAATGCAAAGAATGCAAAGATACATTTTAGGTTAGAATATAAAGATACATTTTATACTTGATCTTCTGGTGGTGGTGTATATGGATTCTCGTCTTCTGCAGATTCCCTAAATGCCTGGTGGCCACCCGATACATCAGGAACCTATGATAGTCAATGCATAATGTGTTAATCACATTCGAATTTTATACATAATGTTGTGTGAAAATTTAACTATCAAACAATCTAATTTATATCGAACCTGTATGTTGGGATCCACACTTGCCCCTTGTGACACAAAGGCCATCATCTTAGCTCTCATCTGCTATAAATGTATAGAGAACTCTGCTCGTATCTCCTCTCTCAGCTCCTCCTTCAACTCATCCCTTAGCTCCGCACGACCCTACTGGGTGATCTGAACAATAGTCGATGGTTGGGGTGTTGACTGTGATGGCCCAGCAACATGTTTATAAACTACTCTCCGAGGCACAGTTCTCCCGTATGTGCGACAATATCCATGTTTGTCATGACCTATCAACTCATGGAAAATGGCATTCCTAGCCTCTAAAGTCCGACAATCCTCAGGTAGCATAGAAAGTTAACCATTAAACTCATCATGTATTGAATAAGACATATAAGTATATGCCAAATTAAAATGGTTGACACACAAAAAATAAAAAATAAACTTTAAATACAATCAAAGGTGTTTGGAAACTACCAAGGTCTGGATAACCTCTGAGCCATCTGCTCTACGTGTCATAAGCCAAACATTCATCTTATCAGTAGACTCCCCCTTATTGGTCATTTACATTTTTTTAGAAATATGAAAATTAGAATCCAAATAATTTGCAAATATACAATGTTTATTTATATACAAAAATAAACAATAAAATATAAACCTCATGCTGTATTTGAGCAAAAGTAGTATGCCCTGTGATATGAGCTATGTCGAGAGCTCGCCGATTTTTAGCGTTTCTAGTTGCAATTTTCTATAACAGGTTCAACAAATGTAAGTATATAAATATGATTTGTATGTTAACATATCATACATATAACTTATTTGTATACCTCAGCATCGAAAGTATGCCAATACTCCACAAGTTCTTCCCACTGGCTTGGCACAATGTGCAAAGGAACATCATCCTTCAGATTAGGATCAGAACTTCTAGGCTTAAAATACTCAGACTTAATCTTATTCTTGTGATCCTTTCATATGCTGTTATAGTTTTTCATGCAGATTGGCTTGTACTCCTCTGGACATATATTCAAAGTGTCCTATAAAACACAATTTCAAAGTTTAAATAATAATAACACAATTTTGGAATTTAAATTTTTGGACAAAAATATACTTTTACCTTCATATCCTTCTAGATAGCATCAAGAATATCATCAGTCACAGTGTTCCAGTCAAGAAAAGTAAGAGGAACAATGTTACCATTTTGCACAATAATACCAAGTTGAGTAGTTAACTTAGACACGTTATCCCCTATTGGACATCAATTTTCATCAAATTGTATGTCCAACTTTGTACTAGTACCCCACTCCATAATGCCCTTGGCACATCCTCTACCACGCCTACTCGAGGTTGATGAAGAACTAACATGACCTGCGAGATACAATAAGAATAAACAATATGCAATGATAATAAAAAAATGCAAATTTCAATAATGTCAATACAAATCAATTTCTTATACCTGAGGTCGGCTGTGAAGACGTTGAAGAGTCTGAAAAATACAATGAGAATAAACAAGTTATATGTAATGAGAACAAATAAATATATATTTAAATAATTTTCATACAAATCAAAGAAAATTTATATACCTGCAGATGGCTCATAAGCCGATGACTCTAGTCGGGATGATAGCTGTTGCGGTGCCACTGATGGTGGACGCACCGATGGTAGGCCTGAAGGCTGAGTAGATGATAGCTGTTGTGGTGCCATTGATGGTGGTCGATGCGGTGGTGCTAATGGCCCCTCTGATAGTGCTCGCAGTGATACCTCCTCTAATGGTGGTGCCACTGATAGTGGATGCACCAATGGTAGGCGTGGAGGCTGAGTAGATGATAGCTGCTGTGGTGCCACTGATGGTGGCCGATGCGGTGGCACTAATGGTGCTCACTGTGACGCCTCCTATAATGGTGGTGCCACTAATAGTGGTGCTGTGGTGGCTGGTCAGATAATGGTAGCACTAATGGCCCCTCCGATGGTGGTCGATGTGATGCCTTCTCTGATGGTGGTGCCGCTGATGTCCTCTTACGTACCACATCGAACATCATGCGTAGGGGATGATCAGGTTTCCTCTTCCTTGCCATAATAATCTACAAGTGCCGTGACATTAATTGACATTAGAAACGTAGAGAATGGTTTTGAATCAACTATAATATGACATTAATTGAACTAATACAATTATAAAGACAAAGTAAATTAAGAAACTGAACATTAACTACAACCTTGGCCTGAATTCAATTACTGATGTTTATTAAAGATCAGTCTATTTCCACATCAAGTGTTTCTCCTTCTGTGGCTTCCCTCACTCAACCAACTTCTTCATCACAGAGCATTATGTTTTCTTCTAATTGTTGGCTCATATATGGCTTGATTTCTAGATTAGTCGAATTCATATCAAATAAACCTTTTTGAGACATCTTCACCACTACTTGCCAGTCTGGTTCTAACGAGTCTGCAACATACCAAACTTGTTCTGCTTGGGATGCCAAGATGAAAGGTTCATTGGTAATTCGATCATCTCGGTACAACAAATGATTGAAGTTGACCAACGTGAAATTGAAGACATCTTGTATCTTCCCGTGAATGTTGTCAATCCAATCACACTTAAACAACACATGCTTCTTCTCATTGGAATATCAATTCTCAACAATATCTGTCAATTGTCCATAATAGTACACAGATCCCATACGAGGATTCTTGTCTTTCCGACTAGCATAACTTATGGTATCTGCCTTCAAAGCTACACCACAATTTTGTGTGGTTTGACGGTCATCCATGGCCTTTACTCAATACCGAAACCCATTCATTATATACCCGTTGAACCTCCTTGCTAGGTTATGAGGACCATTTGCCAATACAATAATCTCTTCAAAAAATGTGACATCACTAGTTCTTCACAAAGTTTGAACTTATTTAAAAAAAAAAATTGTAAAATTTAAAATGTAGTTCGACTTAGGTAAATAGAATCTGTAGATTTAAATACATACATGTTCCTTGAACCAAATGTGAAAAGTTTCAAAATGTTCACGCCGAAGCTGATGATCATCAACACGAGGCATTTTGACCTTAAGTTCTTCATGGTGTTTGCTGTGTAGATTGAAATTTTATATATATAAAAAAAAAAAAAATTGGTTCAAAATTCAATGAAACGTAATAAAATATTGAGTGAGTGACATGACTTACTTTAACAATGGTTGAACCGTGCTTGTATTGAATAAGACATACCGATGAGTTTGTACCCAAGAAGTATTATCAAGATAAAAGCTTGTGCTTTCACCAGCAGCACGACCCAGATTATCATCACCACTGTAGTTCCTCATGGGTCAATTAGATTTGGTTTCCACATCATTGAGATATTGTGCACAAAAATTCATGCATTCATCCATAAGATATCCTTTAGCAATTGAACCTTCTGGATGAGCTCTATTATGCACATATTGCTTCAAAGTAAGAAGATACCTCTCAATTGGATACATCCATCGAAACTGAATCGCTCCACCCAATAATGCTTTATCAGCTAGATGTATAGGCAAGTGCTCCGTTATATCAAAAAAAGTAGGAGGAATATTTTCTCTAAATGACAAAGTGTTACGGCGATACGATCTTGAATATATTGCAAATCCGTCGCACGATTCACTTTAGAACACAATTGTCTAAAGAAATTGCTTAATTTAATCAAAGGTTCAATTACATTCTTCAGTAACGATCTTCGAATAGCCAATGAAATTAGTTGTTGCATCAGAATATGACTATCGTGGCTCTTAAGACCCCCAATACTTCTATCATGTAAGCACACGCGACGCGATATATTGGATGAATACCCGTCGGGAACTCTAACTTCCTTCAATACTTTGAAGAACAAATCTTTTTCATCCTTGGTCATCGTGAATTGTGCCGGTGGTAAATAAGCTTTATTCGACCCTCTTAACTGTAAATGTAGGGGTTTTCTAATATTCATTTCTTGTAAATCACGCCGAGCATTAACACCATCCTTCGATTTTCCTGCAACCCCTAATATTGTCCACAGCACATTGTCACAAACATTCTTCTCTATATGCATCACATCGAGGTTGTGTCTTATTAGATTGTGCTCCCAATATGGCATTTCATAGAAGATACTCTTTTTCTTCCAGCTATGGGTGCGATGTCCAACTTTCTTCTTCTCTACTTGTCTCCTATGCCTCTCCTTAAGGTTATCCCTCTTGTAGTGGGTTAAAATACCCTCAGATTCTAATTGTAGCAGCATCTCACTTCCAGACAACAATTTTGGTTTGAATCTGACTTCTCAACTACCATCAAATGATACTTTATCATTTCGGAATTTATGGCCACTAGGTAAAAATCTGCGATAACCCAAGTATGATTGTTTCCTACTATGTTTTAACCAACACGATGTAGTTTCCCTATTGCAACAAGGACAGGCATATTCGCCTTTAGTGCTCCATCCTGACAAATTTGCATATGCAGGAAAATCACTAATTGTCTACAGTAAAGCTGCATGCATTTGAAACATTTGATTTGTTGATGCATCAAATGTGGAGACACCGTCATTCCATAGTTCTTTCAACTCCTCAATCAACGGTTGCATATACACATCAATCTTGTCACCAGGTCCTTTTGGACCATCAATAAGCACAGATAAAATTAGAAATGGTTGTTTCATGCACATCCATGGCGGCAAGTTGTATGGAATGAGTACAACAGGCCAAGTGCTATGAACTATGTTCATCGTTCTGAATGGGTTAAAACCATCAGATGCTAAGCCAAACCTTACACTTCGGCAATCATTACTAAAGTCAATATTCCGACGGTCAAAATCTTTCCATGAAAGGGAGTCTGCAGAATGCCTAAAGACACCGTTATCAGTTCGTTCCTCTGCATGCCATCTCATTAACTTAGCCGTCTTAGATGACATAAACAACCTTTGCAACCTTGGCTTTAAAGGAAAATACCTCATTTGTTTTGCAGCTATTCGTTTGCCACCGTTGTTAGGACCATTTGAACCACCATCACCATTTGATTGCATATGACACATTTATCAAGATTGGCGTCCTCGTTTCGAAACAACATGCAACTGTTGGGACATGCATCCCACGTCTCATACGTGAAGCCCAAATCTGTTGTGACCTTTTGAGCTTTATAATATGAGTCTGGGAGTTTCACATCCAACGGGAACGCCTCATTTAATAACTCAAGCAACATGTCAACAGACTTGTTTGTCCACTGATTAAGCACCTTCAAATGTAGAAGTCGAACAATGAATGACAAAGATGTGAACTTCTGACAACCCGAATACAATTCACTTTGTGCATCTTGAAGAAGTTTGAAATACTTTACAGTCTCTGCATTTGGACCGAGCTGGGGTTCAAATGCATGGGAATTAGGCCCAGGTGGTTCATTACCCTCAACACTTGTACCGGCATGTAGATTTCCCATAGCCCCTTGTATCATTCCAACCATATCGTCCCCAATGTCTAAATTAGCCAATGTTTCATTCTCTCGATTACCATGCAGAGATATGTAAGATTCCCCATGATTAATCCAATGTTTGTACTTTTTTAAAAACCCATTCAAAATCAAATGCTCTCGTACACCTTCTCGTATAAGATGGTATCGATTCTCACATTTTCTACACGGACAACTAATCATCGAACCTTCAACCTTATTGGTGTAGGCAAACACAAGGAATTGATCAATCCTATTAATGTATTCCCTCGACATTCTATTTGGCAAATCAATCCAACTCTTATCCATCATATGTACTTCTTTCAAATGCACACTTCACTTCTTTTGTAATCTTCTCAACAATATATATAAATATATTTAAATGCCAGTCATTTTCCACATGCATATGTGTTTCCCACTATTAATTTGCTTCAGGCAAACTTACTAGGAGATATACATCTCACATGCAAAACAAATATGCCATAGAAAAAAATATAATTACAACAAATGTGAGGGTCATAATGAGATGTAAGGGTCAAAATATAACTACAAGACATAATATGACATATTAATTATCCTAAGGGAAGAGGGGATTGGTGGGCTTCGAATCCCGATTAGTGAGGAAACAACCAAGGGCCTGAGCTATTGGGCCAAATGCTATCCTCAGATAGTTCGTAGTTGGTTTACAATATGTTCATCAATTTGAAACTAACCAATGTTGGACAGGTCATAGTAATAAGTTAAGGGTGCATTAGTCTATCAAAATCTTTGAAGTAAGTCCTCACTTATTTTGAGCTAATATGCTCTTATATATATTGCACATGATAATATACTTCTCCATTCGACACTCTTGCTTGACTCAAAGATGAATTTTCAAGTATGCTAATTCAACTGTTTGTTACTTAATAGCAACAAGCAGGCAATGTGCACATCATTTCTTTCTTCACTACCATGTGACACACACATATTTCAAGACTTGCTAGTTCTATTATCCCTTTCATTTTATTTACAAAAATCATTCGTTTGCAAGAGTTTCAGAAATTAACATTCAAGAAAAAAAAGCTTCAAATGGATTTACTAGAACTATTGTAAATTTTGATAGCATCTCAATGTCAATGAAAATAATTAAGGAAAGTTACCTATTTGCACCAATCCAAGTAGCTAAGTCGTTGTCCATCCATTCATCCCTCACCCTTCCAAAAAGTTCTATTAAAGCATCCCTATTTTCAGCCCATGCTTCCAGAATAATAGGTTTTATCTTTGACCGATTCTCCAATATTCCCTCAACTATGAGTCCCTCTACAGCCTTACATATCAAACCACAACAGTCAGGTCCAGAACAATTTGAAAGAAGTGAATATAAATATCCCAAATTGATCTTTATTCTTTATTTACATTTTTTTTTTTTGTTTTAATCTGTGCTAATCAATTCAACTAAGAAAATACAAGTTACAAGTGACTGAGTACACACAGATGATTTGCGAATAGAAGGAACTCTTATCTCCAACAACACCCTTACAAGCAATAGGTTTTCATATCTAGTTTCTACCACAGTTCGCACCTACCACAATATGGGAAGATGGTTATTCTAAAAATAACCGATATGTTAGAGTTTTATTTTCTCTGTCTCAACTTTCAGCATAAATTATCTATAAATATAAGTCCACTGTTTTTTGTCATTGATCTTTCAACTAAGAAGTAATTGAGACATCCATTAGAAACATCAAATGGTATGTAAATAAGATTTTATCAAGCTAAATCATATGTCAGAAATAACTTAACAAATGTAAGCAAATTTGATCACAAGTTGGAGATTCAACTAATGCATATCTGTTTTTATCAGTAATTAAACATCTTTTTGTTTAATTAGGAATTTGGGAAGAGAAATTGGAAGGAAAAAACGCAATGTTATAGAGTGATTGGAATAATTTTGTTCTTTCCTACCTTTAGTCCCGTGGAAAAAATGCAATGTAAGTATAGAATCTCAGATAAATGGCATGAATAGAACCAAAAAAACTAACTTTCAAAGACAAGTTTTCAAGAACCCATAAACCCAGAAATATTTCAATTCAGAAGTCTCATAAATTCAATTCTATTAACCAAACATTTGAAAGAAAAAAAAAATCTACTAAATAAACACAAACAAAATCATAATACTTGCCATTGACACATTTTATCGAATTCTTCAGGGACAACAAAAATTGATGACTTTTCACTAGTAAAATGAATAATCGATGGATAAAGTTCAGTAACTAAGATTAACAAGTCAGAGATTTAATTAAATAAATCCCAAAGAAACCAAGATCCAATTTCGGGTTTAGGGTATATGTGATGAATTGAAAGGAAGAGAAACAATTACGTGGAATTGTTTGCTTGAAGTAGAGAATTGAACAACAGTTTTTCCCTTATAATTCTTCAAACTGTGACAATTCACATTTAAAAAAAAAAAAAAAAAAAAAAAAAACAGAAACCTTGATTAGGAATTAATCATGCAAATTACTGGATTTTAACAAAATTACTGGATTTTAACAAAAATTACTAATGTAATCATGTAAATTACTGATGCATTTACAAAATTACTAGATTTTAACAAAAATTAATCATGTAGATTAGGAATTTGGGAAGAGAAATTGGAGGGAAAAAACGCAATGTAAGTATAGAGTGTTTGGAACAATTTTGTTCTTTCTTACCTTTAGTCCCGTGGAGAGGTGTCCCTTCGAGCTTCCAACTTGGGCATTTTCTATCGAGATTCAAGTCAAGGGAGTTGAGAGTGGAGTGAGATCTAGAGCATGAAACTTGCTGCTGCTCGTTACTCCAGTGAAGGCCGTTGTTCACCCTCGTCGCTCGTCGTTCACAGTCGCTGCTGCTCGTCACTCCGACGAAGGCCGTCATTCACCCTCATCACTCTGCGAAGGCCGTCGTTCACCCTCCTTCACTCCGGCAATGCTGAATGAGAGTAGGGATTTTGAGGATTTTGGTTTGGTGATTTTAGGGATTTTGGTTTCAAATGGATTTTGATTTTGAGGATTTTGGGGATTTTAGGGACTTTGGGACACATGACTGCAAATGGGATAGAAATGAGCGGGATGTCAAATATTTATTTTTTTGCGACGGCATATTTCAACCGTTGCAAATGGTACATAATTAACAAATAAAAATGACGTCGTTTTACCCATATTTGTTTGCGATGGGCTTTTGCCATCACAAATGGTCCACCATTTGCGACAGTAACTTTTTAACGTCGCTAAATAATATTTTTTGCGATGGTATACTGTGCGTCACAAATGTTCCTGCATTTTTCTTTTATAATCATTAGCGATGGAGGTCAGCCCCATCGCAAAAGGCCATTTTTCTCGACGGCAGATACATGCCGTCGCAAAAGACTTTTTTTGGCGACGGTAACTATACTGCATCGCAAAAAAACCATTTTTTGCAACGGCAGTTACCCCATCGCAAAAACCTTCGTGTTATTTGCCCTGTTTTCTTGTAGTGCAAAAAGAATAGAAATAGTGTCTCATATACCCAGATCTATCTAGCTACATCGGTCCAAAACATCTTTAATCCCTCAAAGAGCATGTTTGACCCTCCTAGGTCCCGTATCATATTCACACTCACTTAGCATCCCATACAAAGTGGTGTGAGTTGTAGACAGTAACTACAGATCAAAAATGTAGAACTAGATAATATTCCCTTCACCTCTATATCATTTAACTCGGAATTGACCGTTTTCCTAGTAATGTCCCTTCAAGCCGAATCATACATGATTGTAGGCAACATACCAAAGTAGTCTGACATCAACTCCTCATCTTATGACATAGCCAAAGGTCACAAAAGGCACAAAGTGAAGTCATTGGAAAAATGACTTTTAGGACTCACACAATGAGGAAGTAGGGATCCATTCTCTCACCTCGCTAATGGGTCGATAAGCACATGAAGTATGAATGCATGCTATAGTAGAGTAACTCTTCCAAAGAGTGATGTCAAACTCGTACACATACAGATCTTAGTCTAGTTGCTTCCTAGCATCTAACTTGAATTCTCTATTTGCTCGCCTCTTAGGCATCAAATGAGATCTCGCATCTGGCTATCCATAGCAGGCATATCATGGAAAAGTAAGTACTCTTATATCCATGGTTGGTCTTTAACAAGACCTCATCTTAGCTCCAACCAAGGCGACATAGCTAGTGGATAATTTTGGCCTCTCTATTGGCTCCAAATACAATAAGCCATTAGTCTCATCCTTGCTCGCTACCTAGTGCAATTGCTCGTGTGAGTAAGCCAATCTTGCTTGCTAACATCAAATTTATTTATTTTGTGTGTGCTAATTCACAAACCATTGCAAAAAGTAATTAACATAAATGTGTAATAGAAACAAATATAAATACTAATGGCATAAATATCACCCCAAAAAATAAGAGTTCAATTGAATACACATATATCACCACCTACGTAGTCCTAAAGCCCTAACATGAGTAAGATAAACATCTCTAGCAATGGGCTTAGTCAAAGGGTTCGCAGCCATGCGACTCGTAGGGATGTGCTCTAGGATCACTTCTTTCTGCGCCACAATGTCTCTGATAAAGTTGAACCTCACATCAATGTGTTTGGTTCTCCCGTGGTACTTAGGATCCTTAGCATAAACGAGTGCAGCCATGTTGTCACAATGGATTGTCACAGGGTCTGAAGTGTGTATGACAACATCCAAATGCTGAAGGAATCTCCTCAACCAAACGGCTTCCTGAACGGTAGATGAACAAGCCACAAACTCAGCCTCCATTGTCGATAAGGCGATGCAGGATTACTTTTTACTGCTCCAAGAAATAGCACCATCGCTAAGCACGAAAGCATATCCTGAAGTGGACTTATGCTTATCTAAGTCTCCTCTCCAATCAACATCACAGTAGCCAACTAGATGTAGATATGAACTTTGGTAGCGAAGTGTGTAGTCTGCAGTCCCTCTAAGATATCATAATATCCTCTTAACTGCTTTCCAATGAGCTAGTCTTGGGTTGGATTGGCAACGACTCACCAATCCAACTGTATAACAAATGTCAGGGTGTGTACACATCATAACATACATCAAGCTACCAACAGCATTCGCGTATGGCAAGCGGGCCATCTTTTCTTTCTCTTATGGAGTCTTATGACCCATATCAAGACTTAGGTTCTTACCTCTCGCAACAGAAGTGTCAATAGGTTTGCAGCTCTGCATCTGGAATTGCTCTAGGATAGTCTTAATGTATATCTCTTGAGACAAACGGAGAAATATCCTAGAGCGATCCCTAAGGATCTTAACACCGAGCACATAGCTCGATTCACCCATGTCTTTTATCTCAAATGTAGTGTCACGACCCAAACATGCCCCTAAAAGTTTGGACATGACCGACCTGAACTTAGGCTTCAAACCAAGTTTCCTTACGTTTTACTCAACATTGGGGCTTGAATGGAAGCAAATATAATATTAAGATAAAAAATCCATTGAGATGTGTCTAAATGCCAAGATCTTGATACATCATAACATACATGGGTACACAACATGTTCATATATCATTTATATCCATTGAAATTACATGTTTAAGTCTATACAAAGGAGTAGTAACTCGAAAGTTAAATATAAAACAAGTCATTCAAAAGATTTAACAAAATATGCCACCACACAGATCTCCTCAAAATAAAGTAGAAGGGCCACTTCGGGTGACTCGGCAAAAATGACCTAGCAAAAGGCTCCTGGGTTGACCTAGGGTTGTCCTTCGGATTGATTACCTACATAACACACATAAATACAGAATGAGCAAGGCTTAATGAATAATAGTAATGTAGTAAGGTTAATGTGATTGAGCATAATACATGCAGATTATGACTTCACAAGTCATGTGCTTGTCTTAGTCATGAATTCCTTCCAAAATGACCTCGGGCCCAATATCATACGGAACGGCCTTAGGCCCAATATATACAGAACGACCTTAGGTCTAATATAATACAGAACGGCCTTAGGTCCAATATAATACGGAAACAAAATGACCTCGGGTCCATCCCGTATGCCATTGTTCATTCATGTCAAGTAGTCTATCCAACATAACTTATGTATCATATGTTATTCATTAACAAAGTAGATAAGGTATGAGCACAATTTGTGAATTAAACATATCAATACACTACTACTACTCACTGTGATATGGATGAACAATGGTCCCCTCCTGCACATGCCCTACACATAGCACACAACTCGTAAGTACATCACTTTTCTTTAGTTTTCTCTATTTATCAAATGTTCGATTCGCTAAGTCCCATTCAATGAAATGCATTACAGAAACATCAAATGGACATATTAACACATTTAGAGGGTCAAAAAGAGCAAAAGAAGTTAATAGAATTTTCCATTTTTAGTCGCACGTGCGAGCCGTACGTACTTTTATTGCAGTATACCTCAGTTTGCCTCCCCTATTTTCTGCACGTACAGCTGTGAGCCCCGCACGTGCAGTTGTGGCTCTGTTCTGGGTAGTTCGAAATTTATCAAAAATCTAACTTTTCAAAGGCATCTCAAGGCTCAGATACAATCAAAATTCCTTTCAACAACACAACATAGGATCATATTAAACATGATTTTCAACCCTAAATAGATTATAACTCCATTTTAGTAAAACATGTACAATTCAAATAATTATATTCCATCAAATTCCTCATCTTCTCATGGTAAGCAAAATAGATGCACACACACACACACACACACACACACACATATATAAGCAGTTCACAATATGCCCAAGAATTAAAGAGTAGAAGATGAGTCCTCTAAAGTTAACTCAAAATACTCTTAAAACACAAGAATCAACTTTCAATTTACATAAATTTAATGACTCTTGATGATTCCATGGACATTTTCTTAAACAAAGCTTTTATATCAAAACCCTAACTTATATGAGTGTAAAACTTCAATCTAATGCTTGATGTTAATAATTGGAGAGAGATTTAGAGTATTTTCACTAACCTAAGATGGTATTTTCTCAAATCCCCTTTTAATCTCTGGAATCTCTAAGTCCTTGATGATCCTCTTCTTCTTCTCTCTCTTTTCTCTTCTTTTTCTTCACTCTTCTCCTGGAGATATTTTTTTAATGTTGAGAATGAAGTCCTCTAGACTCATATAAGACCCTCAATATATCTCTCCCTCTTGAGTTATGGGTCCAATAGGCTAATTAAGGCTTAAATCCAAATTAAATTAATTTAATTCATTACGAATCAAATTTTTACAAAAAATTATATTATGTCCTAAAAATCACGCCAATCATAATGGTAAAGTCAATTTCGGGTTATCGCGCTCCCAAGGCTTTCAATTTCTAGTCCAGATGTCTTAATTCCAACAGATTTTTCTATAGCCGACAAATATAATTTCATATTCATATAATTCACTTATTTAGACACAATTTCCCATGAAATTCCACATCATGTATATAATTCCACATATAATTAAAGACATAAAACATGTAAGAGGGTCAGGTTATTACATGTAGAGAACAACCACTTTTTAGTAGCGACAATTATCTCCTTGTCATTTTCAGCCAATAATATGTCATCCATATATAATGACAATATCAGAAAAATGTCCTTGAACCGCTTAACGTACACATAGTGATGTTTATCGATCATCCTAAACCCATTAGAAACAATGGCTCAATGAAATCTCAGATTCCACTATCTGGATGATTACTTTAAGCCATAAATAGATCGTTGACGCTTGCAAACTTTGCACTCTTGACCTACTGCCACAAAGCCTTCTAGTTGATCCATATAGATTTCTTCATCCAATTCGCCATTGAGAAATGCAATATTAACGTCCATTTGATATAGCTCTAAGTCCAACTGAGCTACTATGGCCAAAATTAGGCGAATAGAGGCAAACATCACAACTGGTGAAAAGGTTTCCTCATAGTTCACACCTTCTAATTGGGTGTAGCCTTTTACCACTAGGCGAGCCTTATACCTTTCAATGGAACCATCCGCCTTGCGCTTGATTTTGAAAACCCATTGGTTTCTAATGACGGCAAATCAACCAAGTCCCAAACATGATTTTTCTTCATAAACTCTATTTCTTCATCCATTGCAGCACTCCATTCTTTATTAGCAGGGGATAAGAGAGCCTCTTTGAGATTCTTAGGCTTCATCTCATCACTCGGAGCAATCATGAATACTTCCCCATCAATCTCTAAACGACGATGGGATATAGCTCCACGTTTGCTTCTACACAATTGAGAGTCTTAAGAATCCTCATCTATTGGATCTAATCCATGGGCAAGTAAATCGCTCCTATTGTCCCTAGGAGCTTGAGGGATTATTTCCTCATTCTCTACTAGGCTACTAGGTATGCCTTCAAGTTGATCCTCTATCTCATGGAGTTTTACATCTTTAGTTACCTCACCTTTGCTAGGGAAATCCTCCTTTAGGAAATCCACATCTCGTGACTTAATTTTAGTTACACATTCATCCAGATACTCCCCAATAAACACATAACCCTTAGAATGCTCACTATAGCGAATGAAGATACACTTCTTTCCTCTAGGGCCTAACTTCCCAAACTTATGAGAAGCGCTGTGTATGTAAGCTACAGAACCCCAAGGTCGCAAATTGCCCATATTAGGCTTTTTGCCAGTCCACATCTCATATAGGGTAGAAGGAACTGATTTAGAGGGCACACGGTTAAGGATATAGGCAGCAGTCAACAAAGTATCCCCCTAATAAGAAATGTGAAGATTAGCTTGCGCCATCATAGATCTAACCATATCAAGCAATGTGCGATTCATTCTCTCCGCTACACCATTTTGCTGCGAAGTCCTAGGAATTGTTAATTGCCTGATAACCCCTTTTTCCTCACAGAGTACTTTAAATTGCCACTACAACAAATTTGGGATTTAAAGACGAAACAAATTTGTCCCAAAATGTATATATTTCGTCACCCAAACTAATTACGACGAAAATTTTTCGTCACCCGTTTTGTCTCCAAAGGGTCGTCGCTAAAGGGTCTTAGAGACGAAAAAAAAAATTCGTCATTGAAAATGATAAATTTGTGACGAATTTTTTTGTCTCCAATACACTTTGTTGGGAACATACTTGTAAGTAATTAGTGACAAAATATTTTGTCATTAAGGAAGAAATTAGAGACAAAAGTATTTCGTCATAAATATAAGAAATAGAGACGAAATAATTTTGTCACGTTTAATATAAACGAAGACGAAAATTTTTTGTCAAAGAAGCTACCAATGGAGACAAAAACAAATTCATCATTAAAAATGATAAATTTGTGACGAATTTTTTTGTCTTCAATATACTCTGTTGGGAACATACTTGCATGTAATTAGCGACAAAATATTTTGTCATTAAAGAAGAAATTAGAGACAAAAGTATTTTGTCATAAATATAAGAAATAGAGACGAAATAATTTTGTCACGTTTAATATAAACGAAGACAAAAAAAAATTTGTCAAAGAAGCTACCAATAGAGACAAAAACAAATTCATCATTAAAAATGATAAATTTGTGACGAATTTTTTTGTCTTCAATACACTCTGTTGGGAATATCTTATAAGTAATTAGCGACAAAATATTTTGTCATTAAAGGAGAAATTAGAGACAAAAGTATTTTGTCATAAATATAAGAAATGGAGACAAAATAATTTTGTCACGTTTAATATAAACGAAGACAAAAAAATTTTGTCAAAGAAGCTACCAATAGAGATAAAAACAAATTCATCATTAAAAATGATGAAATAATGTCAAAAAAAATTCGTCACACATTGAGGGTAATAGTGACAAAATATGACAATATTTTTTGTCATGACAAATTTATTTAGCGACGAAATAAAGAATTTATGACAAAATTAATCATCCACCTAAGCCAAATAAGAGACAAAAAAACCTTCTTTAGGGATGGAAATTTTTTTCAATAATTTCATAATATTTTTTTCCACATTATATACCTATTTTTATCAAAATCTAAATTTTAGTTTAACAAATATGACCCTGTTCATGTTGAAACCTATTGAATATAACAATTCCATCACAACTTAACTTAACCTGTTATCAACACATTTACGAATTAACAAAATGAAAATATCCATTCATCATTACAAATAATTCCATCCTGATATAATAAAATAGTGAAATATCCACAAAATATCCAAAAGTTATAACTTGTTTAATTCCACCAAAAATCCAACAATAACTAGTGTAACTCCAAAAAGTATGTGTATCCTTATCAAACAAAAATGAACATTCAAACAAATTATATCATTGTTGCACGTCAAAAATGCCACCCCAATCCAATCTGCAAAAAAATAAATTAAAATTTTTAGTAATTAATCAATTATACAAAAGATTAAAAACATTAGTAACTCATCAATTTACAATTAGACCAATTATACAATTTATCCCTGTAACAGACTTTTTTTTAGATTATGAGAACAAAAAATTAATTTTAAGGCTAATTCACAAATGGTGCATCCCATTAATGTGCCGTAAGTTCATACAACTTATATTGGTCCCTCCTAAGGTGTTTCTATTGGTTCTTGTACAAATCTGTAATTGTGTGATAATTTAGCATTTCGACGGCCTTTTTTCAAGCTTTAAGTATAGAGAAAAAAAAATATTTTTTAGACTAATTCACAATTTATACATCATGTGCACCTGTGCAAATTGGATGTCATATGCATGTTTCCATTACTTCCTAATTCTTCAAACATGTATTCTTTTATAAAATTTGTTATATTAAAGTTAATATACTTTACCAAGAAGTATGTCCACTTGTGGATGCGTCCCCTCCACTTCCAAAGTGTCCAGTGAATCCTTTGGTCCTCAAAAAGTTGACAACATCAGCCATTATCTCCCCTTGCTTCTTCTTACCCTCTTCAAGATCTTCTATTTTATTGTTCTGCATTTGTATTTGTTCCTTTTGTGTCTCTATTTGCATCTCAAGGCGCTTCACATAATCATTTGTTTCAGCATATATGGTAGTGGCTCTCCTAATAGAGGATGAAGGTCTCATGCCAAGTCCCTTCACATAGCCAGACTTTGGCTTTAGGACTTTGATTGATAGCTCTTCTGCAGTCAAAGGGGTTGATCCCGGCTGTGAGAGGTGATCAGCCTGTGTCTGTATCATATTTTCCTATCAAATATAAAAAATAAAATAAATAATTATTAGAAAAATAAGATTATAAGAAATTGTATTCTAAAATTTTGTTAATAATAATTACAATATATACTCACATAATTACACTGAGCTTGGGATGAGATCCACTCATGTGTTTTCTCATTATAGTGAGTTTCCTTGTACAACTCTGCTAGATCAGGTAGCATCTTCTTTTCTCTTGCCTAATTCGATAGACCAAATATTCAATAAATAAAGCTAAGA
Source organism: Camellia lanceoleosa (assembly GCA_025200525.1). Classification (NCBI taxonomy): domain Eukaryota; kingdom Viridiplantae; phylum Streptophyta; class Magnoliopsida; order Ericales; family Theaceae; genus Camellia; species Camellia lanceoleosa. Next base: position 56,448,087 of record CM045758.1, on the reverse strand, counting down.
ATCTAATATAATTCTGAAAGTGCAAGGATACGTACCAGTTTTTCTACTCTAACAGGGATTGATCTAGAACCACACCTATGTTTTGTATACATCCTTTCTCTGTTCGCGATGTTGGCCTTTGATTGTTCCTATAAGGAAGAATGACCAATATAACAATGAAATGTATCATTAGTAAGACAAATATGTTGGTTTTTGATTGTTCCTGTAAGGAATAATGAACCAATATAACAATGAAATGTATCACTAGTAAAACAAATTTAATGGTTGATAATAAAGAAATTGCATTGTTCCTCTCTATCATTTTCCTATATATCATTTCAACTTAAAAGATATTTCAAATTATTCACTAGTTTCATTCAATTCTGTGAAAAATAGATTAGAGGACTTGTTGAGATTTCATCATAAGATGGTTTTTCTGGGTGAAAAAAGAAAAATGAGTAATTTACACCGTTCACAAATAGGGGGCATATAAGCATGGGCAAGATAGATTGTGAAAAAATCCATTTACATTTCACAAGATATGGAACAATTACTGATACCAAACTCATAACCCTTTCTTTCCTTTGCAACTCTATCAAATCTAAAGTTCTGCCTCAATACCCTATATTAGTTACTTAGCTAGTTGCTTACCATTATCATGAAACTTCAGACCAAACCGAAGAACAAACAGAAAATTAATACAATCATAGAAACTGAAATCTTAGTTCTTATTCTATGACGTGAAAGATGCACTTTAAGGAACCATAAATTAATCTCCTATTATGCGAGCCTTCCAATCCATGTTTAATAGTTTCCCTTTCTCATTTTTCCACTTATTTGGTTTTTATTATGTTCCACTTACATGCCTAGAAGATAAAGGGAAAAGAATACATATGGAATTTCACAGCAAATTGATTGTGTTCTTTCTAGTTGTTTTAGAATCTCTCCCTATTCTAATCAAATTCTTTTTTCGCTAATATAATAAAAAAGATGAAAATGTTACCAGAAATTCTTTAGTGTTCCACTTTTTATCAATAAGATCTATCCACTTGGTAGGATCGACATTCTTCGGTGGGTGGTTTCTTGCATACTCCTTCCCTTTAGCCTCCTTCAGCTCCATGAATTGTTTGTGCAGCCTATAGGTATGGTTACTCAATCTCCGACCAAATTTTGTGTTCATTGCTTTCTCTATATCAACAGGGTCTCCTTGTAAATCAAATTGATCCTGCAAAAAATAGATAAGTCATAGATAATTCTTATAAAAAATAAAATAATTACAATAAATAATTAAGATTTCTAACCTATTATAAAAATGAGTAAAATCTCCTATAAGTAGACAACGAACTTACATTCAAGCGTTGAAACATCCCCTCCTTAACGGAGGCATCAACATACTTCCACCTACGAACACTTGGATCTAGTAAACGAGTTCGGACTTCTATACCAATCTTTGAGTCTAGTTTTGAGGCATAGTCCCCTACCGGTGCACGAAATTCTGGAGGGATAGGCACGCTAAGCTTTCCATCTCTATCAACAAGGCCTTGAACCTCTTTGCCTCGAGTCGGGCCACGAGCACGCTTAGCAGCTGATATTGTGAAGCCATAATATTGAAATAGTATGTGAACAAATTTAATTAAGATCTCAAATCAATGTAAATAAAGAGTGTGTCTTACCAATAGTATTACCAGCAGTCACCTCAAGTTGAGGCTCCACATTGAGAGGTGGTGGCGGATTGCTAGTCACCTCAGGACGTGAAGAGGTATCCCCCTCTTCTAATGCGTGGGTCAATGCCTCATGATGAGATTGTGAACGGGCTCTCGATGGTATCTCTAACAGCTGAATAACATAATAAAATATGAATATATATACAAAGATATACATGTCTATGTGTGTATGAATTGAAAGTAACAAGAAAGAATATATTTCACAATGCATAAATGTATAGTACCTCATGCTCAAACGAATCATAGGATTCAGTGTCACTGCCATCTTCAGCCTCTGACGGTCGATAATCATCGTCATTTTCCTCAATTGGTATTTGTTTTTCCTTCCTCAATTTCTTATGTTGAACCGTAGCCTTCAAACAAGTTGTTATATTCTTCACTCCTAGAGCATTCATTCTCTCACGGTTTTTATTAATATTCTTCATTCTTTGTTTCTCATAGTTCGTTACCTTCTGAGTTGCTGTACTTGTTTTGGTCAATTGCTTTTTTGTAGCGTCCATTTTGCCCAACTATAAAGCATAATTGAACATTAGATGTAAAGAAAAGATAATTATATATTTCTATACATAAAGCATAAAGCAACAACAATCTCAACAAGTGGATATGTCATATAGGCTCTAAATCATTGAAATATGGCTAGAGTGATATGGATGATTTTTGTTTTTACCATTTACTTATCATAGAACAAATTAATTACAAAGCCATCAGACACACAATATGACCAATCAATGATAAACCTACATAACAGTGGATGAACCCCACAACTGAAATTCAACTACATTAATTAAGAACAATGTTCATATAGAAAGTGAAAAATAACTACAAATCCTAGTCTACATCAAGATCCATATCATAATCCACATCAGGTTCGTGGGTTAAAGCAAGGACTATTGATCGTCTATTTTATTGGTGGATAGGTTGGGATTATAAGAAATTGGTTAGGAGATTGTGGAGAGCCTTACCATCTATTGCTCTTTGGTCCATTTGGAAGTTAAGAAATGATTGTATGCTTAATGGTGCACAGCCATGTGGGTCTGAGTTATGTGAGACAATTAAGATCAGATTTGCTATGTAGGTTAAAGCTTCATCTAAGGGATTCATGTACTCTACCATGGAATTAATTAACAATCTGGATCAGATTAAGCAATGCAGCTGAGGTGGATCCAGTTTTGAATTTTGCTGTGTGGATTCAGTTTGGATGCAGGTTTTTGGGCTGTGTTCTGCTGATGTCTAGTATCCAGTTTTGGATGCAGGTTTTGGATCCTGTTTTGGATTCAGTTTTGGTGTTGGGCCCAGAGTCTTGGTTGTTTCTGCTAATGTCTGAGATTGCTATGGTCTGGGCAGTTAATTCAAGGTGCTCTTAGTCTTCAGTGGTTGGGTAGTGGGGCAAGCAATGCGATATGTTGCTGGAATCTGGTCTGCTATTGTGGTGCTCTATTTGCTAAGGTTTATTCTGCAGATGGAGGAGTGGTTTGGCCTACAACTGGTATGTTGCTTTGGTGAGTTGGTGAGTTGGCTATGGTCCTTAGTATGGTTTGTTATGTTGTTGGTGTGTTGGTCCCTGCTCAGATAGGATCAATCTCAGATATGATGTGGCTCTAGGTTCAATCTCAGATTTGGTGTGTTGCATTGTGGCTCTAGGAGTGGGTCTTGAGTTGGTGTCTGCAGCTGCTGGTCTTCAGATTGTTTTTGCTTCTGCTGGTTCTGGTCTTCAGACATTGCTGAAGTGATTGGGATGGCTGAGTGCTATTCTGCATGCTTTTCTGAGTGCTAGCAGCTGACATCCCAGATTATCTGAGTGCTATTCTGCTGTTTGCTTATATTTTGCAATGGCTGCTATTCTGTTGTTTCAAAGGCAGCATTTCTATGGTGGGTGAAATTTGGGTGTGGTTGGGTGAAATTTGGCAGCATACTGTTCTGCTAGTTTATGGGCTCAGACTTATTCAACCCATTCTATTTTTATAACCGTTATTCTCAGAGTGGGCTTCATGTGTTTGATGATTTTCAAGAGGCTTATGCATGGTTGAGCCACAACACTGAGGTGGATGATATAGTTGCATCTTGGTGGGACTATGGTTATCAAACATTCTTGGAATAACACGCACTGCTGTGGAATAATGCTCCAGCAGTGGGGTTTTGTCGGATGTATGGTCTCCAAAGGGTGCTTTTTGAAGAGTGCGACAGTTTTGGGCTACAAAGCAACATAAATGTCTTGGTTCTGTTCTGCTGGTGTCTGTATGCTGGCTATCATGGGTGTTTATTTCTTTACTGTTGCTAGAGGGTGCAACAGTTTTGGGCTTCAAATTGATGCGGTTTTAGCTTGTTTTCTCTATTTAAATTGGGTGGGTTTCGTTAAGTTTCACCAACTTCATAATGCTCTTCTAATGCTCCTTTTATAACCATGTTTTGATCCTAATAATATATAAGTACTGTATTGTTCAATAACTATATACCAATTTTCTGTTAGATCAAAAATTATAATATTCTGGGTAAGGATTTAGCAAGATGAATAAAACAAGCTAATAGTGATGGACCCATTTGAACAGAACATTAAGGCTATGTATTTCATAGAAAAATCTTACCATAGATTTAACATGAGATGAACCAGTTGATACTAATTAACTTTGCTCTTTGATGTTTTAGCTGGGTATTGCCATTGTAAATGACTTTAAAGGTGTTGAAGGAGATAGAGCACTTGGACTTCAGGTTTGTTCTATTCTTTTCAAATGTTTCTGTGAATCTTTTGCTATATTTAAATAAATTATTATGTCCCTAGAATTTGTTGTAAATTATTATCTGAGCAGTCACTTCCTGTGGCTTTTGGTTCGGAGACTGCTAAATGGATTTGCGTTGGAGCTATTGACGTTACTCAGCTATCTGTGGCTGGTATGTTAAAGAAGTATTATTCTTGTTATGTTAAAGAAGTACTATTTTTGTTATTGCTAGGACCTTTATCAATATCAAGTTACTGATATTGTACGCTTGTCACACACAAAAATTTGCTGATATTGTATCAAACTCAAAGCCTTAACAGCCTTAATATTAGTGCCACCAACATCTTATTAGTATCTAAAGAGGAGTTCTCTACTATAATACTTATTAGTAGAAGTCAGGAAGCAAGGTGGTAGTTAGATTGTATTTGGATTGATGGATCTAAAAAGACATTCAGAGGTTCAAATCCTTGACAAGTTAAATAGCATTAAAAGCCATCATTAAGGAATGCCAGTCATATATGGAAGATCCTCCTAGCCCTATACACCTCCGTGTGTATAAAAAAAATCTATGAAGTCAAGGTTATTATATATAGCCTACACACATCATCTGAAGAAGACAAGAAATATTTTGTCAATTATTTTATTTTTCTTTCTTTCTAACAACAACATGTATTGAGAAATTACATTCAACTAAAGGGACACAAACAAATAATCTTGAAACAATATAAAGGAAGCCTGGGAACATTGTTCACCATAATTTCTGAGAAATTGGGCAGATGTTTACAAGAGGATAAACACACAGACAGAGAAGAAAACTCTGCAAAATTTGTGATTCTACTATACCAACAGAAATACACACAAAAAGGGGCATAAAAAACAGAGGACTCACCAGGAATTTCAAGAAATTTTTTATTTGAAAAGACAAACTTCAATGGTGGTTCAGAGCTATGATGAAGAAAATGAACGGCTTCGTTTCAGCAAGGAGAAGAGATTCAATCTTGTTGGGAAAGGCAATGGTGGTTCGAAGCTGAGATGAAGAAAATGAACAGCTTCATTTCAGCAAGGAGAAGAGATTCTGATGTTGGGAAAGTCAAGCGTCATTTGCTCTCAATAATGGTACAGACTAGGCGCCAACTATTGGAATCAGATTTTATATAAAAATGAAATAGAAATATTTTATTCAATCACACTTATGATTAAAGTACATATATAATTACACTTATTTAAAAAGTGTGATTAAAATAAAATAAAATTAATATGATCACACCTATTTAGGGAGTGTGATTAAAATACATATATAATTACACTGATTTAAAAAGTGTGATTAAAAAATATATAATCACACTTATTTAAAATGTATTATTAAAAATAAATATTATATATAATGACATTTAATTAAAAAGTGATATAAAAATAAATATAATCACATGTTAATTAAATGGTGTGATTAAAAAAATATATATATAATCACACTTAATTGAAAAGTGACATAAAAACAAATATTATCACACTCAATCCGTGAAAACCCAGTTTTGTTGTAGTGAGGAGAAGAGACCTGTGTGTTTGTGAAATTCAACCTTGTTGGGGATGGAAAGAGTCGTCCTTTGTCATCCATGGGTGTAGAATAGAGGCGCAAATTTGGGAATTGTATATATTTTATATAAAAATTAAATTTGAATATTTTATACAATCACACTCATTTAGGGAGTGTGATTAAAAAATATATATATAATCACACTCATTAAAAAAGTATGATTAAAAAGTAGTAATGTATATATAATCACACTTTAATTAGAACGTGAGAATAAAAAATATATTTATAATCACACTTATTTAAAAAGTGTGATTAAAAAGTAATAGTGTATATATAATCACACTTTAATTAGAATGTGTGATTAAAAAATATATTTATAATCACACTTATTTAAAAAGTGTGATTAAAAAATAGTAGTGTATATATAATCACACTTTAATTAGAAAGTGTGATTAAAAAATATATAAATAATCACACTTTAATTAGAATGTGTGATTAAAAAATATATTTATAATCACACTTATTTAAAAAGTGTGATTAAAAAGTAGTAGTGTATATATAATCACACTTTAATTAGAAGGTGTGATTAAAAACAATATATATAATCACACTTAATTAAAAAGTGACATAAAAAATAAATATTATCACACTCAATCAAATTAAGTGTGATAAAAATATCAATCTAATTTTTTTTTATCACACTTCCAATAAAAGTGAGATATTTTTTTTTCTCAAAGTGTGATCTTTAACTATTTTTGTAGTAGTGAATGTTTTCTATTAATTTTGAAAATTAAAAAATTATTATTAATTTTTCCTCTGGTTTTTTTTTTTTTTTTTTTTTTTGTGGAGAGGGGTTTTGACCTGCGATTTTTCTAAAATGAGTGTTCTAGACGGAAAGGGTAGAATTGGTTCAGACAATGAGAAAAAGTGCTTATGCAAGGGGCGCCTTCACTATGAGAAAGAATAGTCGGTTTTGCATAGGGTGCCTTCTTGGATAATAGCTTCAATACTGGCATGCATGAAGGGCTTAAGTGTGAGACATATGAGAGGGGCTTTAGTGCGAAAATAAAAGAAATGGTTTACAGAGTGTCTTCTTGCTTCATGACTTCAATACTTGTGAGAGAGGAGTAGGCTCAAGTGTGAGAGAGAAATGAGGGTTTCTAGGAAGTGTCTTCTTCGGTCACGACTTGAGTGTCCGTGCACATGAAAATGAGTGATAAGGGTCAGAGTGTGTCTCTTGGGGTGACGGTTTCAGTGCTCTGAAACACAAAACCATAGCATTTTAATAAAGAGAAATAATTAGTGATAAAATATTTTTGTCTCCTTAAATACAAGAACAGAGAATTTATTATTGGTGACGAAATATTTTTATCTTCCACAACATAACCTTATGAGACGAAAAATATTTTCATCGCGCAATCAATCAGAATTTATTAGTGACGAAATATTTTCATCTCCCACAACTTATTATTCCAAGACAAAAATATATTTGTCGCCAATTTAATAGAAAGATGAAACGGCATCGTTCGTCGCAAAAAATAAATATATTTTGTGACAAAAATGTTCGTCTCCAATGAGCTAAAATAATTCGCGCCAATGCAAATGAAATTGGCGCCTGAATTTTGTAGACGAAATTTTTTTTCGCCTCCTATACGTTTGAGAAAAATTAAAACAAACGACAAAATTAATATTTTGTCATCTTTGGATTAAATTTTAAGTCACCAAATTTTGTCACAATAGCCTAGATTTCTTGTATTTTGTTTCCTTGTTTAATTATTATTATTATTTTTTCCTTTTTGTGGAGAGGGGTTTACTATGAGAAAGAATAGTAGCTTTGCACAAAATGTCTTCTTGGATAACAATGTTTGCATGCACAAACGGCTTAAATGTGAGAGAGAATAGAGAAACTTCAGTGCGAAATAGAAGAGATGGTTTATAGAGATTGTTTTCTCGAGTCACAGCTTCAATACTTGTGAGAGAGGAGACTCAAGTGCGAGAGAGAAATGAGGATTTGTAGAGGGTGTCTTTTCGGGTCACGACTTTAGTATTTGTGTGTGTGTGAAAGAAAGTGATTAAGATAAGAGCGTCTCGTAGTTTCATTTACATTTTAATAAAGAGAAATAATTAGTGAGAAAATATTTTCGTCTCAAACTCATATGTTTGTTGCCTAATCAACAATAATACAAAAACAATGTTGTGTGGAGATGGAGAATTTATTGGTGATGAAATATTTTCGTCTCCTTCAACTTAACCTTATGAGACGAAAATATATTCGTCGCACAATCAACCAAAATGCAACACGACACATGGAGAATTTATTAGTAACGAAATATTTTCGTCTCCCAAAACAAATCCTTCCGAGACAAAAATATATTTGTCGCCTAATTAACAGAAAGACAAAACGAGCATGAAGGGTTTATTGGTGATGAAATATTTTCGTCTTCCATAACTTATCCTTCCCAAACAAAAAATATATTTGTCACCAAATAAATAAAAAAATGAAACGACATCATCTAATAAGCTTAGAATTTATTGGTGACGAATCTATACTATATATTAAGAAAAAAGGGGTTTTTAACCCCAAAGCTTGTGGGAGCTTCAATATGCCAATCCTAATTTTCTAATTTTTTATTTTTAAAAAAAAAAAAATTAACCTCAGCATTTATTGACTTCTCCCAATCCAACCTAAGCATTTATTGACTTATCAAAACCCACAAATCCTTTTTACCTCTCTCATAATTACTGCAACATTCTTTTCAATTTCTCTAATACACTATGGTTACACACAAAAATAAAGAAGATAAGAATTTAATTATGGATATCAAAAATATAAAACATTGAAATTTGAATTATAATTTAGTAATATAATTATGTATTTTTTTTTATGTGTCAAATTTTCTAATTTTTTGTTTTTTTAAAAAAAAATTAACCTCAGCATTTATTGACTTCTCCCAATCCAACCTAAGCATTTATTAACTTCTCCCAACCCACAAATCCTTTTGACTTCTTTCATAATTACTGCAGCACTCTTTTTCATTTTTCCCATACACTATGGTTACATACAAAAATAAAGAAGATAAGAATTTAACTATGGAACTCAAAAATATAAAACATCGAAATTTGAATTATAATTTAGTAATATAATTATGTATTTGTTTTATGTATATCTATCAAAATTTTAAATCACTTAATGGGACAAATTAATAAAATTTCTAAAATTATTGATTTATTAACTGATTTAAAATTTTGATATATATACATCAGAAAAATAGATAATTATATTACTAAATTATAATTTAAATGTAGATATTGTCATATTTTTTTTTTATCCATATTTAAATTCTTAGATTTTTTATTTTTGTGTGGTTTCTATTCGGGGTCTTTTTTTTTTCTTTTCAATTTATTTAAGATGGAGTTGTGGGTATCTATTTTTTTTAATTTAATTTATCTGTGGTTTCTATTTGTTTTTAATTATTATTATTTAGATAAGTTATGATATAAGTTAGATATGTGATACACATGTGAGTTTTATTGATTAAAAGTATAATGGTGGGAGATATTTTCAAATTAGATTTGTTTAGATAAAATTTAAAGAATTTTAAAATTAAAAATTGGATATTGAGATGCAAAAGAAAGATTTTAACTAAATAAATAAAAATCAAATTTATCAATTTTATTTGTTTGTATATCTGATTTTCAGTTTTTTTTTTTTTTTTTTTTGGTTATGTTATAATATAATATATAAAATATAGATAGATATCTACAACTTTCATAAAAAATATTATTTGATTTTTTGGAGGAGAGAGAAGGAATACAAATATTTTTTTTAGATCTATATCTAAATTTTTATCTTTTTTATTTTTTTATTTTTGTGGTTTCTATTCGGGTATTTTTTTTCCAATTTATTTAAGATGGAGTTGTGGGTATCTATTTTTTAAAAAATTTAATTTATTTGTGGATTCTATTTGTTTTTAGTTATTATTATTTAGGTAAGTTATGATGTGAGTTAGATATGTGATAGACATATGAGTTTTATTGATTTAAAGATTTTTTTTAGTTTTTTTTTTTTTTTTTTTGGTTATGTTATAATATAATATATAAGATATAGATAGATATCTAAAACTTTAATATTATCTGATTTTTTGGGAAAGAGAAAATGAATGCAAGTTTTAATATTTTTTTTTGAAATTGGTGAGAGAGATTAGGAGGGAGAGATTATGAGAAATTTTTGTTATTAAATCAGTCAATAGTTTTTTTAATCTATTTTGTAAATTAAAAAATCAATAATTTTAGAAAATTGATTAATTTGACCCATTAAGTGATTTAAAATTTTGATAGATATACATAAAAAAAAATACATAATTATAATCGAAATTTGAATTATAATTTAGTAATATAATTATGTATTTTTTTTATGTGTCAATCCTAATTTTCTAATTTTTTGTTTTTTTAAAAAAAAATTAACCTCATCATTTATTGACTTCTCCCAATCCAACCTAAGCATTTATTAACTTCTCTCAACCCACAAATCCTTTTGACCTCTTTCATAATTACTGCAGCACTCTTTTTAATTTCTCCCATACACTATGGTTACACACAAAAATAAAGAAGATAAGAATTTAATTATGGAACTCAAAAATATAAAACATCGAAATTTGAATTATAATTTAGTAATATAATTATGTATTTTTTTATGTATATCTATCAAAATTTTAAATCACTTAATCGGACAAATTAATAAATTTTCTAAAATTATTGATTTATTAACTGATTTAAAATTTTGATATATATACATCAGAAAAATAGATAATTGTATTACTAAATTATAATTTAAATGTAGATATTGTCATATTTTTTTAGATCCATATTTAAATTCTTAGATTTTTTATTTTTGTATGGTTTCTATTCGGGGTCTTTTTTTTTCCTTTTCAATTTATTTAAGATGGAGTTGTGGGTATCTATTTTTTTTAATTTAATTTATCTGTGGTTTCTATTTGTTTTTAATTATTATTATTTAGGTAAGTTATGATATAAGTTAGATATGTGATACACATGTGAGTTTTATTGATTAAAAGTATAATGGTGGGAGATATTTTCAAATTAGATTTGTTTAGATAAACTTTAAAGAATTTTAAAATTAAAAATTGGATATTGAGATGCAAAAGAAAGATTTTAACTAAATAAATAAAAATCAAATTTATCAATTTTATTTGTTTGTATATCTGATTTTTAGTTTTTTTTTTTTTTTGGTTATGTTATAATATAATATATAAAATATAGATAGATATCTACAACTTTCATAAAAAATATTATTTGATTTTTTGGAGGAGAGAGAAGGAATACAAGTTTTAATATTTTTTTTAGATCCATATCTAAATTCTTGTCTTTTTTATTTTTTTATTTTTGTGGTTTCTATTCGGGTATTTTTTTCCAATTTATTTAAGATGGAGTTGTGGGTATCTATTTTTTAAAAAATTTAATTTATTTGTGGATTCTATTTGTTTTTAGTTATTATTATTTTAGGTAAGTTACGATGTGAGTTAGATATGCGATAGACATTTGAGTTTTATTGATTTAAAGATTTTTTTTAGTTTTTTTTTTTTGGTTATGTTATAATATAATATATAAGATATAGATAGATATCTAAAACTTTAATATTATCTGATTTTTTGAGAAAGAGAAAATGAATACAAGTTTTAATATATATATTTTTTTTGAAATCGGTGAGAGAGATTAGGAGGGAGAGATTATGAGATATTTTTGTTATTAAATCAGTCAATAGTTTTTTTAATCTATTTTGTAAATTAAAAAATCAATAATTTTAGAAAATTGATTAATTTGACCCATTAAGTGATTTAAAATTTTGATAGATATACATAAAAAAAATACATAATTATATTACTAAATCATAATCACTTTAATGCATTAAGAACAAGTATTAAAAAAATTATTAAAAAGTCCAACATATATAAATTCCTTAAAAAATCCAATACATATGATTATTATTAAAATATTAAACTTTAATATAATATAAAAATAAAAATAAAAATAACAAAAGAACACATTTTAAAAAAAAGAAGACAAAGTAGTGAAACATAACTCGTGCATAGCACGGGTGATATGCTAGTTCCTTTTGTCGCAAAAAACTTTAAATTTTGTGACAAAAATGTTCGTCTCCAATGAGCTAAAATAATTGGCGCCAACAAGAAAAAAAATTGGTGCCTCTTTTTTTTTCTGACAAATTTATTTTTTCGTCTCCTATAGTTTTGAAAACAATTAAAAGAAACAACAAAAGTAATATTTGGTCATGTTTGGGTTACATTCTAAAACGAAAATAAATTTTATCACCAAATTTTAAAAATTAATTATTGAAAACTCCATACTAAACCAATGTTTTCAAAACCGGACTGGTGAGCGAACCGGAAAAGGAACTGGGTGGACAGGTCACCGGTTCGACCGCTTTCAACCGCCGGGTCAAAGCGGTCGAATCGTGACGTCATAATTAATATTATATAATTAAAAAATATAATTATAAATTATAAAAAAATAAATAAATAAATAAATAATCAAATAAAAATAAAAATTGTTGCATAATATTTATTAATAATGTTTTATAAAGTCTTAATTGATAAAAAAAAATCACTTATTTTAAAGAAATTAAATTTTTTAAACATTCCCTCCAAATAAATTGATTGAATGCTAGATTTAATTTTGGAGGGAAATGAAATTTTCAACTCTCCCTCCAATCAATATGTTTCAAATTATTTGATTGAATCCCACATAGAATTTTGTAGGTTCTCTTTGAAAAATCTTTTCCTATAAATAGGAATAGACTTTCATATTGTTCTCAAGCTTTCAATGAGACTCTTCCTTATGAGAAGAGACTCTTGAAATAAGAATTTTTAGTCAAAATTTTGAAATATATATTTATATATATATATATATAAATATAAGAAAGAAAGAAAGGAAAGAAAGAAAATTAAGAAAGAAAACTTGAAAAAAAAAAAAACTGACCGGTTTTGGCCGGTTAGACCACTGGGTCACCGGTTTTACCGGTTCGACCAGTGGGTCGCTGGGTTTTCCCGGTTTTGGCCCCAATCCGGTTTCAGGGGGTTGACCGGACCGGAACTAGGCCCGGTCCAACCGGTTCAACCGGCCGGTCCGGTCCGGGTTTGAAAACAATGTACTAAACAAGGTAATGTTTTCTATTAATTTTGAAAATTACAAATTTTTTATTATTTGTTTCTTTGTATTTTTTCTCACAAAAAAATAGCTACATTAATTATCTTTTTTTTTTTTTCTGGAGAGAGGTTTTGACCTTCAATTTTTCTGAAATGGGTGTTCTAGATGGAAATGGTAGAGTTGGTTCAGACAATGAGAAAAAGTGCTTGCGTGCAAGAGGGCCCTTCACTGTGAGAAAGAATAGTGGCTTTGCATAGGGTGCCTTCTTGGATAATAGCTTCAATGTTGGCATGTACGAAGGGCTTAAGTGTGAGACAGAAGAGATAGGCTTTAGTGCGAAATAGAAGAAATAGTTTACAAAGTGTCTTCTTGAGTCACGACTTCAATACTTGTGAGAGAGGAGTAGACTCAAGTACGAGAGAGAAATGAGGGTTTGTAGAAAGTGTTTTCTTGGGTCACGACTTCAAGGTTCATGTACATGAAAATGAGTGATAAGCATCAGAGTGTATCTCTTGGGGTCACAGTTCCAATGCTTTGAAACACAAAACCACGGCATTTTAATAAAGAGAAATGATTAGTGATAAAATATTTTTGTATCCTTCAATACCAGAACAAAGAATTTATTATTGGTGATGAAATATTTTTGTCTTCCACAACTTAACCTTATGAGACGAAAAATATATTCGTCACGCAATCAATTAGAATTTATTAGTGACGAAATATTTTCGTCTCCCACAACTTATTCTTCTGAAACAAAAATATACTTGTCGCCTATTTAATAGAAAGATGAAATGACATTGTCTGCATGATGGAGTGTTTATTGGTGACGAAATATTTTCATCTTCCATAACTTATCCTTCGCAGACAAAAATATATTTGTCGCCTAATAAATGCAAATATGCAACGATATCGTTTAATAGGTATGGAATTTATTGGCAACGAATTACGTTCGTCACAAAAAAAATTATATTTTGTGACAAAAATGTTTGTCTCCAATGAGCTAAAATAATTCGCGCCAATACAAATGAAATTGGCGCCTCATTTTTGCACACGAAATTTTGTTTTCGTCTCCTATACTTTTGAGAAAAATTAAAACAAACGACAAAATTAATATTTCATCATCTTTGGATTAAATTTTAAAACAAAATTTTTTTTGTCACAATAGCCCAGATTTCTTGTATTTTTTATTGATTTTAAGCATTTGGTGACGAAATTTGGTTTTCCTCTCTAAAAATAATACATTTGGAGACGAAATTATTTCCTCTCTAAAATTTTTTACAATGGTGACAACAAATTTCGTCTCCAAAATGACGCCAAATCTTCCACCAAATTTTCCAAGGGCGGGAAATTGTTTTGTGACAAAAAATAAAATTTAGAGACGAAAATTTTTTTCGTCACCTATTGTTTTATTTGATTTTAAGCATTTGGTGACGAAATTTGGTTTTCCTCTCTAAAAATAATACATTTGGAGACGAAATTATTTCCTCTCTAAAATTTTTTACAATGGTGACGACAAATTTCGTCTCCAAAATGGCGCCAAATATTCCACCAAATTTTTCAAGGGCGGAAAATTGTTTTGTGATTTAAAAAATTTAGAGATTTAATAAAATTTTAAATCACCTATTGTTTTATTTGATTTTAAGCATTTGGTGACGAAATTTGGTTTTCCTCTCCGAAAATAATACATTTGGAGACGAAATTATTTCCTCTCTAAAATTTTTTACAATGGTGACGACAAATTTCGTCTCTAAAATGGCGCCAAATCTTCCACCAAATTTTCCAAGGGTGGGAAGTTGTTTTGTGACGAAAAATAAATTTAGAGACGAATAAAATTTTCGTCACCTATTGTTTTATTTGATTTTAAGCATTTGGTGACGAAATTTGGTTTTCCTCTCTGAAAATAATACATTTGGAGACGAAATTATTTCCTCTCTAAAATTTTTTACAATGGTGACGATAAATTTCGTCTCCAAAATGGCGCCAAATCTTCTACTAAATTTTCCAAGGGCGGGAAATTATTTTGTGACGAAAAATAAAATTTAGAGACGAATAAAATTTTCGTCACCTATTGTTTTATTTGATTTTAAGCATTTCGTGATGAAATTTGATTTTCGTCTCTGAAAATAATATAATTGGAGGCGAAATCTTATTTTCATCACTAAAATATGCATATTTGGAGACTAAATATTTTTTCGTCACGCGTTTTCGTCACCATAGACCTTTTTTGTTGTAGTGTGCTCAGATAGATACTTGTATCCCCAATCAGTCCTTAGAGCCTTAATGCCCTTGTCTAATTGATTCTCAACCTCATTAACATACGGTCTAAAGCATGCTAATGCTTCTAATTTGTGAGAAATCAAATAAACATGGCCAAAATGTGTGCAGTCATATATAAATGTGATAAAATAAGGGGCTCCATGTCTTGCCCTGTAGCTTGACTATTCGTGCCTCCTTTCGGAAGACGAATAAGCCCTATAGTATTGGACTCCCGCGGTTCTGAATCTGATCTCACAAGTGCAATGTGAAATAGATAAACATCAAAAAGTCCAAATCTGACAAATCTTTTGGAAAATCGATTTTGAATTAAATTTCCAAAAATGGACTGTTTTGCAAGATACAGAGTCGCTACCTAAATATTTTTGAAAAATTTAAGAAACCTATGACTCGTGCCAAAGGCCACGTATTCGTCATCACAAAGATTGTCTCGGCTCAAGAACTTAGGTACGAGACGGAAAGGTCATGAATTGAGTATCCTCGCTCACCTGATCAAAGATCGGCCTCTACTAATCATTATATGAATCTTATTTATACTATATGTTCTTGTTCCGATTATTAGGCTAGTATTACTATGTGATGCGCACACACACACAAGTATAGACTAATTGGCAAGAATTAGAACACTTGATCTCATGTTTTGTTTTGAAAATTGTTTCGAATATGTACTACTTGAAAAAGTGATCGTATATGTACATTATTTAAATTATTCCAATTCAAGCAACTAGCCTTCATCCACAGGCATTCAAGCAGTTTATCAATTAAGCACTTAGCTTCATGGCAAGCATGCTAGACATGGAAACAATCACATACAAATGCAATATGCTAAAGCAAGTAAAAGCTTACTTAGTACTCCCAGCCAAAAAGATGAAAGAGTTAGGAAAAAAATGCATGATCCAAACTATGTAATATGATTGCAACGCCTGCGATATGCAATTACTAGGCTCGGCTACTTAACATAACATGTGAAACAATTTTATAGCATGCGGTCTAAGCACGTATTCAAAGAATGTCTAACTAACAATGTGAGTTAGAATGATGCGCCGAGCCTCGATGCATGCAAGACAATAGATGCAAATCATGAAGTATGCTAAACAAAACATGATGCCCTAAACTAACCATCATAAGCTAGTAAATAAAAGGGAGAAAGACGTGGGGTTGAAAGACATATACATTATTACAAGTTTGCACCCTCATGTAGGAGGGTTTGAATAAACTAACTAGCTATTACAAACCCAAATGAATAAATTAGCTAAGTTACTTAACTAATTATTACAAGACACAATTAAATAACTACTATAGCTAACTAATTATTTACAACACTTTACAAAATTAACTAGGTACAACTAATTAATTACAACAAATATCTAAGCTAAGTAATTAGACTAAACAGTCCCAAGTAGCGAGGAGTGCTCATGCATGTGCGCGTATTTTTACCCAAAAAGGCCTCTGTTCTACTGTCAGAAAGCCTCTGTTACACAGTAGAACACTTGCACTGTTTTTCACCTCAAAACCAACGTTGTTTCATTTCAAAAAGCCACTGCTGGATTTTGCATAGGTGGTCGGCAGGCTAGAAATGGTGGCCTGCTGGCCACAAATGATGGCTTGTTGGCCATAAAAAGTGGCTTGCCGACTACTGATGCCTGGTTCTTCCTGTTGCAACAGAGAGTAAACAGAGCAAGCACAGGGTATTCTCAAGGGTTGTTTGCACAACTTACCCCTCCTTATCATCAAACAACTCAAAGGAATAGTAAATTTGATTCACAAACCATCAATAGATTCAATTTCATTACATGTTGGCCTATGAACCAAATGGTGCAAGCTCAATAAATGCAATAAATAAAACTCTTAAACCCCCTTCTTATTATAGATTGATCAAGGGAAGTGGTTGATAATAACTCTTGAACCATTTATATCACTAACAAGTATGAAACGATTCAAGACTCAAGGGTTCAATTAACGTCCGATTGAACCATAACCAAGTTATTATCTTGCAATATTTTTAGTCCCCAATTTTATTACTTCATTTTAATTACCAACCATTCCTTAGCAAATTAAGTCCAAAGGTGAGCTTTAAGTCCTCTAATGGAAAGAAGTATCAAACCCAGAGTTGTTTTAAGTGTGAGAGAAGTGTCATGCCGTTGGTAATGAACTCCCAAAAGGATTAAACCATTAAGTACAAGACCTCAAACTCAAGCTTTAAACAAGCAACTAGTTTGAACCAACTTTCAAAGCAAAGCAAAGCAAAAGCCAAGAAATGACAGAGGTTGCAGAAGTGATTAGGGGTGAAAACAAGTATGGAAAGCCATAAACAAATGCTATCAACTCAAATAAGATGGTGGCTAAGGCCTAAACCACCAAGCCTATGAGGACAATTACACTACAAGTATACAATACAAGGCTCAAATGCAATGAACCACTAAAAAAAGTCCTAAAACAGTGTTAAATAAGTCCTAAAATATGCTGGAATGAAGACAAAAATAGCTAGAACAATAAGCTAAAACATGGAGCTATGTAAGCTAGCAAACAAGACACAAGGAGGGAAGGCTACCCCCTCCATTTTTAGACTTCAAAACAATATTTTAGCCACTGAAAAAGTTTTGAAAATCAGTGTTTAAAAGCTCAAAAAAAGATAGTGTAATGGTGAGAAACACAAGGGCAAAGACTAGAAAAGCAAAGTGGAAAGAAAAATGGACCATCCCTTCACCCTTTAAAGGCCTTGAACCACAAGTTTTAGCCCAAAATTACAAAGTTTATGCAGCCCAAAAACAATGAAAAAATAGTAGGAAACAAAGCAAAA
Source organism: Camellia lanceoleosa (assembly GCA_025200525.1). Classification (NCBI taxonomy): domain Eukaryota; kingdom Viridiplantae; phylum Streptophyta; class Magnoliopsida; order Ericales; family Theaceae; genus Camellia; species Camellia lanceoleosa. The sequence continues at coordinate 56,429,880 of CM045758.1, read as the reverse complement.
AAAGCAAGGAGACAAGTCAAGCCTTATATCTCTTGAACAGAAGAACATTTCTAAGAAAAAATTCAACACAAACACACCCTCAAGAGCTCAAAGTAGGCTCAAAAGTATCTCAGATCAAAGATGGTAAGGTTTGGTTTAGAGTGTATAGGCAAAGGTTCAATAACTAGAGAGAGAGAGAGAGAATTGTAAAGAGAGAGAAAATAACTTGCTCCAAAATTTTCTAACCTTGAAAGCAAAAGGGGAGGTCCTTTATAGATAGACAAACATCAAACTCCCTCAGAAATATCAATACATACACGTATAAGCAAGTGTATGCATTAGTGACAACAATTGGCACAGTTGGTAGAAAATATCTGCAAAACACACTTGTGGCTGACAGGCCACTAATTCTGACCAATAGGCCACACAAGTGGCCAGCAGCAAAAATTAGTGGCCGACAGCTAAAGGTGGTGGCTTGCAGGCTCCAAGGGTTTTCAAACTTGAAGATCTATGGTTGTGGTCCAAAACAAGGCAAGAGGTGTATAGGGTTTGAAGGCTCAAAGCTGTGGCATTCCGCTGAGGACTTCTGAGCACTTAAAAAGCATATACACATTCATCATTGGGTGTGCAAGTGATGGTGTCCAAGTCGTAAGGGCGGTCAAAAATGGGGTGTCTACATGCCTTCACATTCATTGGTCCACATATATCAAAATGAATAAGCTGTAATGAGACAGATGCCCTTTTGGTTTTCCCAAATGTTTTCCTTGTTGCCTTTCCAACAAGACAGTGCTCACAAGTAGGCAAAGTGACTCTAGTGAGTGGGCCTAAAAGGCCTTCTCTAGCCAATCTAGCCATCCTCTCTTACCCTATGTGGCCTAATCTAGCATGTCATTCATAGAATCATTATCATATATAGACGCAATATAAGAAATAGAACCATTGGCATTTTTATTAAAACTAGAATCATCCACATCCAAAACTAAGAAACCATCTAAAAGATAACCAAAACTATAAAAAATTGTTTCCAAATAAATGCTAACACCATTATTCTCGAAACAAAAGCTAAAACCAAGGGTCATCATGCTAATAATTGAAACTAAGTTTCGCCGAATATTTGGAGCACAAAGAACATCATGAAGATATAAGGTGTGCCCTCGTTGCATTTCCAGCTTTTATGTGCCAATGCCAAGCACCTCCACACTGGACTTGTTCCCCATGTAAACTTTTATGCTCCTAGCAGGTACTCGGCGATACTTAACGAACCCTACTCTGTTCCTCGCGATGTGGTATGCTGTTCCAGAGTCTACAATCCAAAGCATTGAATACGAGAAATTAAGTAAGGGAGTACCTTCTTCTGCTGAAGGCAATCCCGAGCGAAGTGTTCTTCTTCGTTACAGTTAAAGCATGTCAATTTAGCTTTTACTTTTTTGCCAGCTCTCTTGCCCCTACGCTTAAAATTTCTAGCGCCATTGGGCTTTAGCGCAGCTGTTGCTTACTTCTTAGGAGCACCTTTGCTTTTCCACGCTTGAACTGAGAAGTCCTACATGAGCTTGACTCAACTACCATAGCAGAACCATCAGACTTAGTCGTCTCTAGGCACTCAGCCTCTAGCTCTAAATGACGCTATATGTCTTCGAATGTTTTCACACTCTCATTATGCATCATGGTCTGCTTCATCTGCTCCCAAGAATTTGGCAGAGAACGAATCACAACTTGTACTTGTTGCTCTCGAGTGAAATTGTGTCCAGCAGCTGCAAGCTCACGTATCATGGCTGACATGATCATCAAATGATGCTTCATCGAGTGATACACCTTTTTCTGATAAGAGCCAAACTTCATAGTCAGCCCATGTAGCTTTGCCAAAGAGGTGACACCAAACTTTTGCTTGAGAGCTTTCCACATCTCAAATGCAATCGGACAATGCTCAAACTCACTAATCAAGTCGTTGTGCATGCTGCTCAACATGGTAAAGCGCGAACACCGATCTTTGTTACTCCAAGTCTAATAGACTTCAAGATCACGACGATGTTGAGCTGTATTGCCTTGCTCAGGCTCAACTATCACTTGTTCAAGTGTATTCAAAACTTCTTGCTCATTGAGAAGGAATTGGATCTTACGGCGCCATATGTCATAATTATTGCCATTCAATTTCTCTTTCTTAGTTAAGTTTGCCACCATTGTCTCAGCTGCCATTTATACATATAGAGTAAAGGAAGAACCAATGCGCAGGGGATATTAATGATAGCAACACAAAATTATTTTGCAGCAAAAGAATCTAAGTTAAATAATGATAACATTACACACGTTTCAAGATCGAAAATTTGATATGTTCGTAATCATCTTTTACGCTTCTAGTGACAATTATCAAAACTTAATTTAATTTCATGAGCAAAAAATAACAACCTCTCACTACTTATGGCATGTACAAAACATGATAATTAGTCTAATTCCATACAATAACGTCTAATTGTAAGTTTACAATTAACTCATGCTGTATTCATTTAATAATTGAATTAAATAATAATAAATAAAAAAGCTAATCATACTTCCCTAATCACAACATATTACAAACTTTAGGCAAAAAATAACAATATGCTGTGTTTAATGTTTAGATTATGCCATAACTGAAAGTAGATCAGTTCTGAATTTTTTTTGGAATTTTCTAGTATTTTTTGAAATTTTAAATGATTAATAAAAAAATAAAATCAAAAATAAATATTCTAGAATTTGGAAAAATGCAACAATCATACCAGTAAATAGTAAACCATTACAGTAGTTTACAAAAAAATTTATCCCCATAAACTTAGTCATGCAATACTAGAAGCATTTTAAAATAGAAATAATGAATTATTATTTTAGGAAAAAAATTTATTTTCATAAAATCTTGAAAATTTTACAGTAGATAAAAAAAAATTAATTCTGACTCTAACAGTACTTACCACGCTTAAAATAAAGCTATATCGAATTACTTATGATCATTTAAATTTTTTTAAAAAACAAACAGAGCCTTATCATCCAGCAGCCAAGCTGGCTTGGAAAACGGAGCGGCTTGGGTTGACGCAATGCACAAAGCACACGTGGGAAGCGCGGTTGGTGTGTGATGATGCGTGGGAAGCACGACTGCCGCGTGATGACGCGTGGCGCGCGCGTGGGCAGCACTGACGGCATGATCTGGCACGTATAGATCATGCGTCACCTTCCGGGGTGTTTTCTGGTACAATTTTGGTATTGCTATACTCCATTTTCCAATATAAAAACAAAGGTAGACTAAAAAATGACATTTAACAAATGCAAATAATGAGGTGTATTACACACACACACACACACACACACACACACACACACACACACACTCTCTCTCTCTCTCTCTAATGAGAGTGGAAGTGCAGAAACTCTATATTTCATCTTCTTCCTCAAGCCACCAAAAAATCAAAACGAACCCAATTTAGGGTTTGATTTTTCTCATCAACCGTAAGTCCAAATCTAACAAATAATATATGATTTCGAAAGTCTCAAAACAAAGATTCTAAATATGTAAGATTTGTAGACTGAAATTAAAGCATGTAAAACCATCATGCAAACAAAGTTTCGAGAATATAAAATGGGCTCCATTTTTCTTGCAATCTAACTGTTGGATTTTCATGAAACTTTGCAAATATGTTGTACATAAATTTCAGGCTATTCAGAGAAAGTTTGAAAAAAATATTAATTTTCATGTATATATCATGTATATATATAATTATATACATATTTTAATGCATAAACATAAGCACGAAAATACTCATTTATGGCTCTGATACCAATGTAAGATACAGTTAACGCAACGGGTAAAAAGATTCAAACCATATCTTAGGTGATAGAATCCGAAACGAAGAACCTTGTGGGTAAATCACTTGCTTCACAAACCATGAACTAAGAACACCCAGCAATGGAGTGATACCACAGTATGAGTATCAGCCACACTAGTTACAGTGCAAAGGCTTAATCGTTATTCTAAATGGGAGAGAGTTAGAGAGGGAGTATGGGAAAAATCATTCGTTATTGGATTCATCCCTCATCCCATATACCGTATCAGATATATAGGTTGACTATCTAACCATCTATCCATATCTCTTGATAAGATATGGTAGATATAGATATTTTATTGTGGGTTATCCAAATAGAATAGATAATAATTCAAATTCAAATTCAAATTACATGGATAATTTGAATGGGTCATGGGTTATGCCACATGGGCGCCCAAATCCAAATCCAATACCCAGCCCAATTTCCAACAGTCTTGATCTTGAAAAACTAGCGTGGTTAATTCTTTGCCAAGAAACAATAACTATAGGTTATACTAGCAATTTGTCTATGTTTGAATAACATTTATTGTAACAACCCCAACCCATGATTAGTGCTAATTCATGCTTAAGTATGCTTAACAAGTAATTAAAAAGAAAATCCTAAGTTAATTACATGTATATTGCATTATTTTGTATTTATATCTATTTAACGTAGAAAGATATGTTCATGTTTTTATTCGGTTTGCGAATTAAATGCCTTATCGGCATCTGATTCAGAAATTGACTTGATTTATGTATTATTTGGAATTTTTAGAACATTTGGTAAGTTTAATTAAAATTCAATTCGGAACAAAATAATTAGACTGATTAATGCTCAATTAAGCCCAAAATTAATGAATTTATTAGTCAAGCCTATATAAGGCCATTCCATTGACTCCTACACATTTTTACACTTCCATTTCCTCTTATTTGAACATCAAAACGTGAGAGAGGAAGAAAAGAGAGAAGTTGAGCTCAATTATAAGGATTGCTAGAGAACTTGTGAATTTGGACTTAGGAACTCAAGAATCAAACTTCTAGCTCTCATCTTGACAAGTTTAGGTAAGAATTCAATCCTTTGTTTGAGTAACTATGAAGTGTAAGACATGAACTCTAGAGAATTGAGTTTATTAATGTAAGAATTGAGTTAGAAATGAAGAGTATTGACCCATACCATGCATGCATGCATATTTTCTCATATTTTGAGTTTAATTTCCAAGAATTCCCTCATGCATGTCTTGAATTCACCTTAATTTTGGGAAATCATCAAGTTTCATATTATTTTGTAGCATTTGATCATGTTTTGAGAAGATGAAGTTCAAAGAAATTCATGCATGTCATGTTCATGGAACATTCATAAATTTTAAGTTGAATTTTTGCACAATTGGCAAGCTATTGGACCATGATTTCTTGAAATGATCCTTAATTCATGGTGTTTTATGAGTTTCTCAATGTTTCCTCAAGTTTTGGCCCAGAAAAATCGAGTTTTGATGCTTCAAGATTGAGTTTTGAAGCTTGGAAGTAATTCTGGAAATTTCAGAATTCTGCTTCCATGCTCGAGCGACGGATTCCACACTCGAGTGACCACTTTGTGTCTCACACTTCTACTCGAGCGTGAAATGCATGCTCCCAAAAGTTCTTATGTTTTGCAGCACACTCAAGTAACAAAAGTTGTGCTCGAGCGAGTATCGAGCAAGCGTCGAGCGGAAAAATCAAACAACCAGTACTTTTTCAAAGTTTGCAGACCGCTCGAGCGAAGGAAATTGCGCTCGAACGAACCCTTACATTTTGCATGTCCGCTTGAGCAAGGAAAGCCACGCTCGAGCGTGGACCCTGTTTTCAGCAAGCTTTGAAAAATCTTTTCAAGTACATTTTTACATCCTGATTCCATCATAGAGGCCAAGATTAAAACACTATGATGAGAATAAAGGCTAGAAATATATTAAGAACAAATGAAATAAGTTATGTACAATCCGAGCGTGCATTTTAATGTATGTATTTGTCATGTTATGTAGGTCACGTGCCTCAAGTTAAGTGAATTGCCTACTCTACTCGTCTATTTGGAGCCACCGGTTACCTGTGAGTAATAACTTAATAAAGTTATGTTCAAATTAAATTATTTTCTGTATATGGACTAAGATCTGTACCATGTATGCTATGTGTTTACACTATGAATGATTGTCCGCCTTTGGCAAATATTTATGACATTAATGCTATGATTCAAGTATGCTATCTGTACCTAGACCGAAGGTTTCTTAATGGAACGGGCAAGTTATCTGCACCCGGCTGGAGGATCCTCTATAGAACTGACAAGTTATCTGTACCCAGTCCGGAGGTTCCTTTATGGAACTGGCAAGTTATCTGTATTCGACTGGAGGTTCCTCTATGGAACTGACAAGTATAATCTATGAAGTACTATATATGATCTGTTAGCGCTAACGGATGAACTATTATGAATGATCAAACATGATTCCTGAATTTTGTATATGCATTGGATGAGAACACAAATATGAAATGGTTCTATGTACGGACTTAATTATGGGACATCATTCATTTAACCCTTTGCTCTGTTGTTATTCACTGGGCTTTCACTCACTATCTAAATTATGTATATAGGTGATCAAGCACGTGACCAAACTCAGAGTTAAAGAATTGATGCCTCAGTTGTTTTGTTAGCTAGCCCTTGTGCCTCCCGAGGAGGTTCCGGTTTAAGTCAAACCTCGTGGCTGTGTTTCGTGGATGTATAAGTTTTTGTTCCTTCTGAATTACGAAGAAGTTTTCTGATGAATTTATATGAATTGACAGCATTGATGTATTTTGTTTTGATTACCTGTTTGTTTAAGATTATCTGTCCTATGTATGTCTTCACAGCTCGTTGAACTATGTATGTTTTATGTATTTGCTTCCGCAGCCTCCATTTGCATGTTGTTATGTTAAGAGGCCTTGGGTAATCCAAGAATTACTGGCCGATTATAACACTAAACTTATAGGGGCGGGTTTGGGTCGTGAAATTTATACTCTTCTTAGTGTGTTTCTTTTCTTTAAAACTTCTCACTATTTTTAGATTATAAAACCCAGTTGGGTTTTCCAATAAAAGAGTGCTATTGCACCTCCGTGGACCCACCCCAGAGTCCGTATTGATAATATGAACTGTTCACTATATATTAAGGCTGAGCATAGGGTTATCCGAACTGCAAAATCGGCCTAATCCAAACCAATCTGCATACAAATTGGCGGTTTCGCAGACGCAATGCAAGTGGATGCGGTTCAGAATATGACATAATTGCAGGTAGGTTGCGGGTTTAACCCACACCCGCAAGAACTTGCCTGTACTTAGATTTTTTATTTTTTATAAAAAAAACTGAACCGTTGATTTCATTCATCCTATCCTAGATATTTTTGGCCAACACACCAAATCCTAATTTCATGATATAGAAAGAAATGTTTTAGAGAACATTGTTTGAGAACATTATTTTTGAATGTTTTTGTTTTTGTTTGCTCTGTGAACATTGTAGGAAATTGAATCTACTTCTTCATAGAGGGGAAATTGAATCTGTTAGTTACTTTTGAAATTGAAATCAGTCGTATATTATATTGAATCTAGAAATTGAAATTGAATCTGGAAGTTGGAAAAAAGTCCAATCCTCAAACTGCCTGCACATCTGCGAACCTTATCCGTACAAACCGCAACCCACATTACGGGCGGTTGTAGGTTGAATTTTTCCCAAGTTGCATACATGCAGGCAAGTCCAAACCGATTCGCAAACCGTCCAAACCGATTCGCAAACCATCCAAAATCGATTCGCAAACCGTTCAAAACCGAACCGCAAACACTCCTATTATGTATGGTTCATTAAGTATTTTATCCTTACAAAAAATCACTTTTATTGGATATTAATATATACTTTATCGGATCACATTTTTGTCATCAGTTTATTTTAAAAATCATATTTACCGTTAACACAAATGTGATCTGATCAAGTGGATATTTATATCCGATCAATGTGATTTTTTACAAGGATGAAGTACTCAACGAGTTCTACATATTAGACGGTTCAGATCATCAATATAGGATCCGTGATAGGTCCATGAAGGTCCAACAATACTCTCAAATCTGATTTGAACTAAAAACGAATCTGCTCCATTATAAAAACCAAGTATAATGAATTTAATTATAAAAGAAACACAAATTGTATCAGATTTGTTTTAGAGTTCATTTGGAAAGTAGGTTGGCTTTTTGAATTTTTGGCTATTTAGCATAGAACTAAAAAGCCTTGTCTGGGATAGACTTTTTAGTTGTTTTGACTTTTGTAAGAGAAAGAATGTAATAATTATAGATTTGATGTGACATTTTATCTTATTAGATTAAAAAGCCTATTTTATTTTTTGGTAACTAAAATAGCTCTAAATCCAACCCAACCTAAGTTACTAACGAAGGCTTAATAGAGCGGCAATTACAATGGAGTGGGTTTGAAAACTTGAAAAAATATATATTTAGATAGAGATAATTGTTAAAAAAAAAAAAAAGAATAAAGATTGGTAGTTCGAGGATTTCGCCCCCGAATCCCCCTAAAGCCCAAAACGACGTCGTTTTGGGCTTTAGGTTTTTTTTTTTTCTTCCATTTTTGATCTGAAACCGACTGAGAAGAAGAGTGGAAGAGGGAGAGGGAGAGAGAGAGAGAAGAAGAAGAGGGAAAGAAAAGCAGCTGGTGGTGTCGCAGCTCCCCGCCGTCCCGCCATCGTCGCAGCTCTAGCCCGCCGTCGTCGCCTCGCCGCCAGCTCGTCGCAGCTGCAGCTCTAGCTCCAGCTCCGGCTGCCGTCCCGTCTCCTCCTCCCCTGTTATTAGGGCCCCCTCCAGTCCTCCTTCTGCTCCTCCTCTCCTCTCCCCTCCATCTTCCTCCTGATTTCTGCGTCTGAAAAAAAAAAAAAATACAAAAACGGCAACGTTTTCTATTCGGGGGATTCGAGTTACGTAGCTTTCGAGCTACGTAGCATGACTAAAAAAAAAAATTAGTTAAAATAAATAGGATCCCTTTCTTGAAATTTGAGTATAGTTTTTATCCAATTTAAGTGGTTGTTTTGGATGATCTAAATAAGTGCACTTTTTGATTTTTTATGAAATATGAGTTAAGTATGGGTTGGGTTTGAAGTGATGTGGTAGATAAATGATGTGACTTAAATAAGATGATGTGATTTAAATAGGATAGTGACTTTTTAACTTTTTTAAATTATGACAAACAAGGTCTAAATATGAATTAGGTCTCGTTTGGAAACAGACTATTTTAGTAATTTTTTTATTTTTTACAAAAAGATATGCAGAAAAATAAAGAGAATAATATGATAATTTATTGTAATTTTTTGACTTTTTGACTAAAACATACCGTCCCCAAACAAGGCCTAAGTAAATTTTGAATTATACAAAAGTAGCGTAAGTTGCTACATGGGTTATGTTGTAGGAGTTCTGATATAATAGATTGTAGGAAACTCTGGCTAAGTTTGGCATAACTTAAATAATATAAAAAGTTAAAAAGTCACTATCTTATTTAAGTTACATCATTTTATTTAAATCACATCACATCTCTAACACACCATATCAAACCCAACCTATATAAGTCAATAAGTCAAAAAGTATACTTTTTTAGAATATCTCAAACCAACTCAGATTCTTTTGATTTTATTACAGTATTTTATTTTTTAGATAGGTACAATAAAATCATTATTATAATTGTCTTAGAAACTTTAATGATTGGCTGTATGGGTTTTGAGTTCGAATCATCTTTGACTGAAATTTATTCAATCATTAATTTTAAAATTTTAAAATTAATTGTGATACACGTAAATTAAGATATATCCAATTATTAAGTCTCGTTTTGAAAATCAAAATAAAAAGTAACGTTTTTTTATCTTTGGTCCAAAAATTTAAGTGGCAAAAACGTAACAAAATTAGTTTGGAAAGTTATAAAAACGCAAGTTTGAAATTACAAATTAGGTCTTATGACAAAAAAATAAAAAAATAAAAATTTCTTATGTTGGGTTAAGGTATTTTGGTCATTTTAATTTGATTTGACACCATAAACAAATATTATACTAAAAAGTCAAAAATCAACTTTTTACCAACTTCTCAAAATATTCCTAAAAGAGTAAAACTTTTTTCATGTTGAGATATCAACATCTCAATAAGAGAGAATTTGATAGGCTTATAGGGCTCTCTACGGATCCCGTTTCGATAATTCAAGCCATTCATTTTGTCGAACTCTCAAAATATATTAGAGTAATCCTAGGAATATCAATTTTTTTCACCAATTAAATAATCAAATGTCTCATATGGGTGTGAGGTACCTCACACTCACGCGAGACATTTGGTTATTCATTTGATAGAAAATTTGAAACTTATACCATTTTCTTATATATTAACTAGGAAAAAAATTAATGCGATCAAATAATCATAGTTTTTCATTTTATCACATTTGTTTTTGAAAAAATAAATGATAAATATATTTTTAAAATGGACCATCTATTTTTTTAAACAAATACGATAAAATAAAAAAAATTACGATTATCAAATTAATTAAAAAAAATTTTATAAATAATATATATAAAAAAAATTACAGAATAAATTTTACGAGCCCCTCAAATTCTCTGCCCATAAAGTAAGTTTAACCCTATTAAAAACTGTCTAATGATGAACATTTCAAAGCTTGAGAGGACGGCAGTGTGGAAAAGGAAATGAAACCGTGTAGATGGGTGGTGGTGGAAAAAGTGGTGAAATCGTGTGATAGGGTGAGTTTGAGTTTTTTTGCCATGCTTTGATTGATGTGATGATTATTTGTCAGCTTTGACTGATGCCATGAAAAAAGAATTTTATTTACTTTTTTTTTTTTTTGATACAATTAAAATTATAAATAAACAGAATTGTTTGCAATTTCATCTCAAATTAATTTGTTGAGTAAATGAACGCGTTTGAGCTAAATTTGTAGGCTCGTTCACACGAGCTGAGTTCAAGTTTAAATATGTTAGAATTTGAAAGTTTAGCTTATTAAATTCGGTTTATTTATTTTTGTTTAAATTATATATTAAATAGGGATATTTTGGAAAGGGACTACAAAAGCTAAAAGCTAGCTATTTATCAATTTTAAGTTATATCACTTCTCACATTAAACAGTCAAAAAAAATCAAAAAATTAATTTTTTTACCATCTTTCCAAAACACCATGTAATATAAAATATATATAAATAAAAACATAATTATATCATTTATATGTTCAAATAATATAAACAATATTTTATTTAAATTTGTTTTATTAAATAACAATAATAATAATTCATTATCGAGTTTTGAGTCGAACTTGAATTCAACGAGTCAAGCCAAACTCAAGCAAAAGAATTGAGCTCCATAAACAAATGAGTCAAGCTCAAGCTTGAATTCTGTAAAGTTCGGCCTGACTCAAGTTGTTTTTGTGCCTTTTAGTATTTCTTTTAAAAAATCATTACTGGTTAATTTTTAGACACGTCTAGGTGCATTTAATTTTAATCAAGAAAATACAAAAGGATAATTGTCATGTAATAATAATTGATGGAAAATGTTATAGAGCCAAATAAATTATCAAATTTTTTATTAAATCTCTCACATGGGTGTGAAACTTACGCAAGTCACATGTGTGTAGGTCCCACACCCATATAAGAGATTTGGAAAAAAATTTGATAATTTATTTAGAGTCTCTAACATACCTCATAATTGATTTCTATGAGATAATAATTAGTTATTTGATTATTATGTTAACATATTTCAATTTTCTTATTTTTGACCTTTCAACTCCCCAAATTAATGGATTAATGGACCTCTGAGACCATCTCTAATGGTTTACCAAAAGTGATATTAAATTTAAATTCTGATGAAAAGGCTACTGTTCACAGCTCCAACGGTTCACCAAAAGTGATATCAGATTGAGATTTCATCAGATTGAGGACGAAATACTGAATTCACCAAAACACTGTTGCGGACCGTTAGAGGGGGACCCGATCGACCAACCGGTTGCTCGGCCGGTTGACCAACCGGTCGACTGGTGTACCATTTCAGCCACTGACTCGTTTGAACCCTGAGCTGGTTGGTTTGAACTGTTGGTTTGAACCGCTGCCCGTTGGAGAACGTTCGAGAGCAACCGGTCAACCACCTGGTTGACCGGCCGGTTGACCACCCGGTCGACCGGGTTGGCCAACTCCACTACAGTGCACAGCTTGGACGAACAGGTTTGCAAGAACACTTGTTAAAGCTGATTTTTTTTTGGACATATGTTCATTTGTGATTACCAATAATTTGAAGGGTCATAAATTTACATTTTCAGTATATTTGACATGCATATTTCATAACTAGCCGTTATAATAATTTACCGTTAGATCGACAGAGTATTTTGAAAAGAGTATTTTGAAAATTTACCGTTGATAATGTACTCTATAAAATCAAGTCTGATTTCTATATCAAGCTAACATAGTGTTTCATTTTCAGAATAGCATTTATATGTTGTGAATTTTTTTTCTTTTCTGTGATTAGATATTTGTTTTCCTTCAAATTTTAGTTTATACTATCTGCTTCTGAGTTTGAGCTGCTGAGTTTGAGCTTCTGAGTTTGAGCTTCATATAATTACAATCTTTTTCAGTAAGTGTATTGTATTTTTTTAAACTATGGAAGATTTCGAAATGTTTGAGGAATCACAAATGTTTGAGCACAACACTCATATTAATTTTATGTCGGAATCTTCACGAGAACAGAACACGCAGAACAGTAATAATAATTTTATTTCAGAACCTTATCGTGTTTCTCGTGGTAAAGCCTTCACAATTATAGAAGATGAAACTTTATGTAGATCTTGGTTAGTAGTCTCTCAAGATCCTATTACTGGTAATAGTCAGAGTATGGCTATATTTTCGGAACGAGTACTTGTTAATTTTAATTCACAATTGTGCGGTGAATCCAATCGAAATCGTATTTCTTTGAATCACCGTTGGTCAGCCATACAGAAGGCAATTAATAAATTTTGTGGTTTTCTTGAACAAATTCAACTGAGGCAACAAAGTGGAACAACAGAGGCAGATATGGTAAATTTTATTTGTGTCATTAAATATCAAATTTATTTTTTAAATCTATACTTGTTATTGAAATCTTTATAACTTTTTTTTTTGTAGGTCACTGAAGCGAAGCGGATGTATCATGCAATACAGAAAAAACACTTTACATTTGATACATGTTGGGAAATTTTGCGCCAAAGTTGTAAGTGAGATGAATTTCAATCAAAAAGAAGTACGCAACATACTAATCCATGTTTGAATCCACCAAGTGAATATGAGGCTTCTCAATCCAACCACAATAATGCGGTGCACGAATAACCATCTAATACATCAACACGACCAATTAGTACTAAAGCCGCGAAAGAGAAGTTGAAGAATAAAACAACGCATGATAGTAGATTTGATGAAATGGCTGCTAACCAATCCAAAATTGTTGAAGTGTTATCAACTATCTCTGCTAGAACTATTCAGTGAGATGAACAAAAGGCGATAGACCGTGCGCAGAAGGCTGCAGAGCGTCGAAAAAGGGCCGAAGATAGGGAAGAACAACTAAAACTCCTATCTATGATGAATGAAAGAGAACAACGAAATGAAGATCATAAAATTATGTCAATGGACATGACAAATTTAAATCCTATGCAAAAGGCGTACTACGAAGATCTTCAACGACAGATTTTATTTCGAACAACTAATAGATTGCCTTGAAAGGTTCCGTATTTGTGGGTTTTATGTATTGGTTTTATTATTTAAAAATGTTACGTTTAACGTGTATTGGTTAGTTTTTTTGGTTTTATGAATTAACCCTGATACGTATATTTGCCATATTTCAAATTGAATACGTATTGTTGCCATATTTCAAGTTGAATACCTAATTCTTGCCATGGTTTTTGTATAGGCAGATGTTTGGCCTGTAATTCAATGTGTTTTTTTATTTTTTATTAACCTCCTCTTCTATAAAATGATATTTAAAGTGAAGTCGTTGACTACTATAACATGATTTGTAGAAGAGGAATCATAACTGGATAATGACCTTGTTGTCGCATTTTCAGGATGTACATAATCATGTCCTTTGTCAACTAGGCATTAAAATGAAAAATTACAATATAAACCAAAATAACAACTGCATAGGCCAATGTCATAACAAGTTGACCCAACAAAAGGTTTTGAAAATAACAAAATACAAACCAATACCCATACATAATGTCAATCACATCAACAGTCATTATCTGGTGGTGGTGGTGGTGGAGAAGGGTAGTAGTGCTGGTATATATCATTTACGCGATGTTCAATCGTATCTACGCGATGCTCAATGTCCACACGAAAATCACCAAATTGTTGAATTAATGAGTTCTGTGCAGTGGCAAATGTATCAAACTGAGTACCCAACGAATTGACCTGATTAGCCATTTGCTGTTCCCATTGAACGCGTTGATTATAACGTTGCTCTTCCATGGCCAAAAAGTCAGTCCAATATTGAGGTTGTTCAGTTGATGGCATCACATTGACATGAGGAGGATCTTGTGGAGCATCATCTTCTGGGACTTCATTTTTCTGAATCTTCTGAAGCATTATCACTTCCCATTAAATTGGAGGCTGCACCAGCACGGGTCACTGTATATTGATTAATTGGTGAACGGATCTTGATATCCATTTCATCTGCAAAGTTAACCTTAAAATGTTTGAAAATTTTTGTTAAGAGTGCCCCAAACAGTAATGACCGACCTGTGAATTGACCTTGATTTGTTAGTACCATTTCTTTCATAATTATGTAACACAAATCTAACTTCTGCCCAACTTCAAAACAATATAACAAATATGCATTAAAATATGGGACAGCATCATGGTGTCCTTTTTTTGGAGTGACATTTTCTACAATCCACCGGTGGAGAATCCGAAGATAAGATTTTAAATGTCTTGCTTGTAAACTTGTCCTAGTAAATCTGTTTCGACAAATAGTAGTAAACACATCAGTAGCATTAGCAACGATATTAGCTAACTCATCCTCAGTCTAAAAATGAATATTTTCATCACCTAACTCAACTCCAACAATGCCTGCCAAAGTAGGAATATCAAACTGTATACATTTTCCTTTCACATATGACAAAAGAGTAAAATTTCCATCTTCTTCCTGAGTAGCTCTTAGGTGAACATAAAATAGAGCTACCAGCCGTGGATATACCTTTTGGGGCAAATTAGTTAAGTTTTTCCAGCCCATTGCTTCAAGTTTTCTAATTAATAGTGCATCATATTGAGATGGAAGATTTACCCTTCTCCCTGTTACAATCGGTCAGGCAAAGAAGTTTGGAAAAGCTAGTGCATGACTTTCAGTGAGAAAATCATCAGTAGGATATGACCATATTTGAGCCTGTTGTTCTTGGAGTCGTGAAGGGTTGGAACTTTCACCAACTTGTGGTCTCGCTCTTTTAGTTCTAGGCATGATATCAAAATCTGTTGAATTTCAAATGAATATATCTGTAATATTGCAATGTATATTAAAATGGAAAAATGTTACCATATTTCAGTATGCATACTAATCCAAAAAACATCAGTAATCCTAAAAACATCATATGCCAATATGCATATAATCAGAAATGTAACATCATGGGAAAAAGCTGAATAAAATGAATGTAACTTGGAGTAGTGAAAAAGTGCGACTCAAATTCAGAAATCAGTCCTGGTTGAGAGAAATCAGTAGGAGTTAATGAAATTAAAAAAAAAAAATAGCAGAAGGGATACTGAAATTCAGAACTTGGGCCAATATCAATCCCACATACACCAAAATTGATTTTAAACGTAACTTAGAGCAGTGTAAAACTGCACCTAGTTGACAGACATTTTCCTCAATACAATTTTATCCATGTTTCCCTTTTACAACTTCAGTTACAATATTAAACATGAAGATTTACCTAGTTGAACAGGTTTATGTTTTACAATATTAAACATGAAGTTTGATTCAAACATGAAGTTCATGCTCTTGAGCAAGTAAAACTTGAACAAATTCAACATAAAATGAAACAAATACAACTTACACAGTTGAAATATAGTTCAAATATAGAGCATACACAGAATGAAAGAATGAGAAAAAATAAAATAAAATAAACCGGGCCGGTTGACCAACCGTTGGTCAACCGGTCGCCCCGTGCCTATACCTCTATGATGCTGCCCTTTGGATGCTGCCCTGCCTTCTTGTTCTGGTCCTGCCTTTCCTGATTCAGGTGTTTCCCTTGGTCAGTCTGTGGAATCACACTTATAGTACACTCAATATGCAGAGTTTGGGATTATATTTTGGATTGCAGTCGAATTTGAAGATAGTGGATGGAGGAATACAGTGACTATGGTGTTAGAGGCAATCTGTGGACAGAGAAGCAATAGTAGTCATTGAAGGTTGTTCATATTTTGATGGTAGGTTTGGCCAAGTTTTTTTGAGCTGATATAGAGCCTCCATTCTTGAGGTAGGTGGTGAGGATATTACAACTCAACTACCATAAGCCGTATGAAAAATGAGGCATGGTAGATAGCATGCATTCAATGAATGGTAGGTGGTATCTATAAATTGAATGGTAGGTGTCATTGATAGGTGGTGTTTGTAAATTGAATGGTGGATCCACATGGTCGATATAAAAATCATACTTTGGCAATTACATTCCCATCACCTAAAAATTTTGGTGGGTCAATAATGTAACCTATAATGAATAGATGAAGTTGGCTAGGAAGAATCATGATTGAGATCAAGAGGTTGAGACCCCTTTCCATGATAATAGTGTTGATAATAATAATAATACAGAAAGGCCCTTCATTGAAAAGGTGATGTTGAGAGGAGATATAGTGATAACCTTGTTTCTAGGGAAAATGGCCTACAAAGATATATATCACATTAAGAAAATCCATAAAGTGAAAATGGTTTTGAGAGGTATGGTTTTTTAGGTGGAATTTCGTAGGTGGAATTAAGAACACAACACAAACCATACAGGATTCAAACAAAATCCATAAAGTGAAAAAGCACTGTCCAATTAAGAAAATCCACAAAGCGAAAATGGTTTTTTAGGTGGAATTTCTTTGTCATAATGGTGTATGTGTTGGCTTTAGAACACAACACAAACCATACAGGATTCTTTTTGTGTGAAGGCAACACACCAATCCATCTGAACTAATGTGACTTTGATTCAAAGTTAAATAATATGCAAGTGACCTGTTTGGTTTGGTTGTTATCTATGCCAATTTTTGCACTCCACATGGCTTGTAACTCTTGGGATTCAATTCGAGGAGAGAATATGATTTCAGTGTAAATTATGTAGTAATTTAAGATCAATATATTATTATGAAGATACATAATTGATCAATATCTTCTTTTACTGATGAAGATCAATAAATTTGTATACAACAATGCAGTAATTTAAGAATTGACATTGAATGAAGAATACATATATGAGACATTATTAATAAACTATGATTATGCAGATCAACATCAGTAAACGAAGACATTATGATTATGCAAGTCAATATGAATAATTGAAGACATTATGATTATGCACATTTCCATCAGTAATTTAATATGTTATTATTAACGTACCAGTTAAGTCATGATTATGAAATGTGTATAAATGGACGTGGTATTATCATTTGTGTGACATCAACACAGAATTTAGGAAAATCATTTTTATTTTACTTAGTTCATACATTGCACAATGCTGAATATTAAATATTGAATATGAGAACAGGACATCATCACATAACTTGTGAATTACTTAGTTCATATACTGCATCAAAATAAAAATTACAAACAACAGAACCTTCCATTCCAAAAGTATAAACCAAAATTACATGTATTGATGTGGTTAATTTAGTGCTCACCACGAAGATACCACATATGTTCTACTAAATTATTACGGAGGGCATGATACGCATCCTTATCTCTAATACCTAAATGACGAGACATAAATGATTGGAAGTCATTGGTAGGAGTAGAGGAAAGTTGCACTGGTGTGTTGGTTGATGCAATATCATAATTGAAATCAATGTGCTCCTCCCTCTCATCTTCGACAATCATATTATGTAATATGATGCAAGTCTTCATTATGTTGCCAAGCATTTTCGAATCCCAATAACATACAACACTACATATAATTGCGAAACGAGATTGAAGGACTCCGAATGCCCGCTCTACATCTTTCCTGGCAGCCTCTTGCATCATTGCAAAATGTTGTCTCTTTGCTCCTTGGGGAGAAGAAATTGTTTGAACCAATGTTGCCCATTGAGGGTATATACCATCAGCAAGGTAATAACCCATATCGTAACTATGTCCATTAATTGTAAAATGGACAGGGAGAGCTTTATCTTGCGCCAGATCAGAAAATAAAGGCGATCGGTCCAACACATTCAAGTCATTGTGCGAGCCAGGCATTCCAAAAAATGCATGCCAAATCCATAAGTCATAAGATGCTACTGCTTCAAGAATAATGGTTGGCTTTTTTTGATGACCTGCATATTAACCTTGCCATGCCTTTGGACAACTTTTCCACTCCCAATGCATGCAATCTAAACTTCCCAACATGCTAGGAAACCCCCGAACCTCCACAATAGCAAGTAATCTGTCAATGTCAGTTGGCGTAGGGGATCTCAGATATTCTTCTCTGAATATTTCAATCACAGAATTACAAAATTGTTGCAAACTTTGAAATACAGTGCTTTCCCCAATACGAATGTAATCATCAACTGCATCTGCTGCGACACCATATGATAATATTCTCATCGCTGCAGTCATTTTTTGTAGGGGAGATAATCCAAGTACATAAGCTGCATCTTGTTTTTGAACAAAATATGAATTGTGTGCTTGAATTGCATTCAAAATGCGTAGATACAAAGGACGACACATTCGAAAACGTCTCCGAAATATTGTAGGTGAATACACTGGATTTGTAGCAAAATAATCTGTAAATAATCTGTCATGACCCTGCCTTCTATCTCTGTATATATATCTATGACCTACAACAGAACCACCTATCTTCTTTGACCTATCACTTGACTTAAGAATCTGAAGCATACTACTATTATTCTGCTCATAAGCTCCTAAAAGTGTGACGATATATTCATCATCAGAGGAAGAGGAAGAAGATGAGGATGAAAATGAAGTAACTATCATGGATTTCAAGGTATTCATGGTGCTCTGTTTTGTTTAAGTTATGATCGTATTTGTCTGGTGTATGGATAATAGGTTAATATGAGAGCACAATCCATTTGGCAGATATATATGTAATGGAGGGGAAAAAAATGGGAAAAACAATTGGGGAATGAAATGGAGGGAAACAAAAAAAGGAAAAAAAAAAACCGGTCGACCAATCGGTCGCCCCCTTCCCCGGTTCAGACAGTTGGGATGCAAATAGTTCAAAAGGGTCAAATAAAAAATATAGCATTTTGCACATACAGGTCGACCAACCAGTCGACCCACCGGTCGCCCCACTAAATTTGATGCAAATTTGATGCACCGTTGGAGTGGGTGATTTGAGATTTGGTGAAATGGGTCATTTTTTACTCAGATTTGATGAAAAATCAGGTACACCGTTGGAGATGCTCTGATAGCATTTATTTGTAGTCCATTTTTCCAAGCTATAATTTTCAATTCTCCAAAATTAATGGACCTCAGAATATATTTATTGAATAATGTTATATGTATCAATTGGTATATTAATTAATGTGCTAACAAATGATGTAATATAATTTTAGAAATTTTAAATATTTGTAATTTGTATAATGGGTGGAGTCATAATTTTGAAGTAATAATGCCATAATATATGTTGGTATACTAATTGATATCAATTGGTGCATGTAACACCACTGATATTTATTTGGAGTTCATTTTTTCAAGCTATAATTTTTTGGTAATGCTACATGCACGAATTAATATATCAATTAGTATACCAACATATATTATAACATTATTATTGACCCCACCAATTATACAAATTATAAATATTCAAAACTTTTAAAATTATACCACATCATCTATTAGTACACTGATTAGTATACCAATTGATACATATATTATTATTCTTAATTTTCAAAAATAATATTATATACACTAATTAGTGTATATACTAGTGTACCAATAGATGATGTGATATAATTTTAGAGATTTTGAATATTTGTAATTTATATAATAAATAAGGTCATTAATGATATCATAACACTACTAGTACGCTAGTGTATACACTATATGTACACTAATTTTTGCATGTGACACTACAGAATTTTCAATTCCCCTAATTAATAGACCTCTCAAGGCAATTATTTGGAGTCCATTTTTCCAAGCTATGATTTTCAATTCTCCTAATTAATGGACCTCTCAAGCCATTTATTTGGAGTCAATTTTTCAAGCTATAATTTTCCAGCACTGGTGTTGTAAAATAATGTTATATGTATTTATTAGTATACTAATTAATATATCAAGTGATGATGTGACATAATTTAAGAAGTTTTTGATATTTGTAATATGATTAATGAGTGAGATCAATAATAGTGTCATAACTAGCGTTGATACACTAGTTAGTATACTAAATTAGAGCATATAGGACCATCGGTTATCATAACAAAATACATCAATAAATTATATAATCTAAGAATTTCAATTTAAATTGAAATAAATTGACGTTGGAACTACATATCATCAAATAACATAATTTTAATTTCACTTTAAAAATAGACCTTTTAATTATTACAACAAAATCTTTTCTTTTTTTTCTTTTTTTTTTTATAAGGTTTTTCACCAATCCATCAGGTAAGAATTCCTACAACCTAACAGATGTGGCAACTTATGATTCTGCCACATTTTGCACAAATCAAACTCAACTAATTAATGTTGAATTGGGCAGCAACTTTAGTGTAAATTATGCTGTCAATGTTAACACAAATATTAGGAAAGGAATCTATATATTTCAGGTAACTTTTATATCTTTTAAAATTACATTCCAACTAAAACTGAAAAATCTAGAAATTTTCTAGATGTTGATTTGTGATTATGTATCAATTTTAAGCAGTATATAACAATCCTAATCAAACAATCAAGACAAATCGACACAATAATTTTACGTGGAAAAATCACAATTGGACACCTCCAACTGTGATTAAAAAACCACGGGCAACAGCCACAAAACAATCTACTAAGAAGATTTAAAGGAATTATACAGGTATACTCTCAATTACCTAGTGAATCCACGCCTAATTGAACCAACCTCTATGTGTCTCTTCTAACCCCGTCTTCACTTCGGAATTGTCTTTATAATGAGCCACTCCAGAATCCACCGAAGCTTCAAGCTTGAATTCTTCAGAATCCACCGAAGAACAACTCTTTCTCTCTCTCTCTCTCTCTCTCTCTCTTGTGTATAACAAACAAAAGCTTTGATGTACTATCTTTAAAGTATGAGTTGAATACTCAATAAAACATCAAAGAAAATTAATAAAATATTCCCAGATATAAACCTTAATATCCAACAAGAAGATCTGGAGGAAAATTACTCTAGTTTTAGGAGAAAACCAACTACTTATAGAAAATCAAAGTAATCCTAGTTTTGGAAGAAATCCAATTATTTATAGAAATCCAAAAGTAATCGTAATTTTAGAAGAAAACCAACTTCTTATAGAAATTCTTGTCAAACGAGATTGCCAAGAATAAAACCTAACAAAAACTAAATATATATTTTAACCCAGGGGTGGGTGGCATTGTGGTTAAGGCTTGGGGTTTAAGCTCAAAGGTCACAGGTTCAATTCCCTCCCCTCTGGGCCAATCTCCTGGGCGAAGCACAGTTGGTTAGGAGATTGGATCTCAAGTTGTCTAATCAGCACTTGGTGTGGTTTCAATACTCCGCTGCTGTGCGAGTCTTGACTTAAGTGGAGCTTGTCTTGGGAGGTCGGGGACAAGTTCCCAGGTTATAGTCTCCTCATTCGGAACGGCTAACAGGACACCCTGGTGATCTCTGCAAGGGGCGCTGCCTTGAACCTGCGGGAGGGTAGGGAGGATTTTCCTGTAACAAATATATATATATATATATATATTTAATTTTTCAATTGAACTCAATCATTCTTGGTCTCTAAAACAAATCCTAACATATTGCTGTGATTGAATTGAATTGTTCATTGTTTTGCTCACGCATAACCAGTGGAATGGCAACAATATTTGCCTGTTGCTTGGTCTTGATCTTGAAATTTCTTTGCCAAGAAACTATAACTATAGGTTATACTAGCAATTTGTCTATGTTTTGAATAACATTTATACTCTTCTTAGTGTGTTTCTTTTCTTTCAAACTTCTCACTATTTTTATATTATAAAATCTAGTTGAGTTTTCTAATTGGAGGGTGCTATTGCGCTTCAATAGACCCACCACAGAATCCGTATCGATAATCTGAACTGTTTACCATATAAGGCTTGTTGAGTATTGCATCTTTACAAAAAAACACATTGATTAGATATTAATAGATAATTTATCGGATCACATTCGTGTCATTAGTTTATTTTAAAAATCATATTTCTTGTTGATACAAATGTGATCTGATCAAGTAGATATTGATATCTGATTAATGTAATATTTTACAATAATGAAGTACTTGACGAGTTGTACATATTGAACGGTTCAGATCATCAATATGATATCTGTGATAGGTCTATGAAAGTCTAATAATACCTTCCAATCTGATTTGTACTGAAAAAGAACTTGCTCTATTATAAAATTTAATCATAAAAGAAACACGAATTGAATCAGATTTGTTTTAATAAAGCAACAATTGCAATGGAGTTGGTTTGAAAATTTGACAAAATATATTTTTTAGATAGAGGTAATTGTAAAAAAAAACAAAAATTACTTAAAATAACTTTCCTAAAATTTTGAGTAGAGTTTTTATCCAATTTAAATATGAATTAGTAAATTTTGAATTATATAAAAGTAGTCTAAGCTGCAACATGGGTTAGGTTGTAGGAAACTTTTTCTTTTTATTTTATTATTTTATTTTTTGGATAGGTACAATAAAATATTATTATACTAATTATTTTAGAAACTTTAATGGTTGGCCGTAAGAGTCTGATTTCAAATCATCTCAAGCGTGACAAAAATTTATTCAATCATTAATTTTAGAATCTCAAAATTAATTAATTGTGATGCACCTAAACTAAGTTATATCTAATAATAATAAAAAATTAGACTTCTCTCATGTTAAAATCTCAATATCTCAACAAGAAATAATTTGAGGGGCCTATAGAACTCTTTACGGGTTTCGTTTCGATAATTCAAATCATTTATTTTATTGTCATCAATATATATTAATCATGAAAAAAATTAATTCGATCTAATAATCATAAATTTTCATTTTATTGTATTTGTTTTTAAAAAAATAAACGACAAATATATTTTTAAAATAGATTTTTTTTTTAAACAAATATGATAAAATAAAAAAATTATGATTATCAAATTGATCTAAATTTTCTTTATAAATACTATACATCAAAAAACTTACAAAATAAATTATTTAAATTATTAAAATAAAATCCTTAATAAATTTTAGGAACCCCTCAAGCTCTCAATCCATAGATTAAGCTTAACCTTATTAAAAGGGTAATGCTATACACCACTAATTTGTCATTACTAATCCCATCACTAGTGAGGTGGTAATTAAAAAAAAAAAATAAAGGTATAAATACACTGTGACAGTAAATGGGATCAATTGTTATATTATTGGAGCCATTACTAATTAGTGATCTAACACGCCTAAGGCTGCGTTTGGGAAGTGGTTTGGGCTATTTTAGCCCACTAAAGACAAAACAGGTTAATTTAGCCCCCAAAAAATAAAACATCACATCCAACCCATAATCATTACACTCTTCTCTCACAAAAAAACTCAAAAAAGTCAAAAAGTCAAAAAGTCCTTCCCAAACAAGCTTTTAAGCCCAGACTAAAATAACCAAAAAAAATCAAAAAATCAAAAAGCCAACCCACTTTTCAAACCCATCCTAAAAATTGTCTAGATGGTGAAAGGATGGACGTCTCCAGCTTATTGTGTTGATGGCGAAATGATGATCATTTCAAAGCTTGAGAGGAGCGCAGTGTGGTAGAGGACCGCGGAAAAGGAAATGAAACCGTGTAGTGTGGGTGGTGGTGGAAAAGATATTTTGGAGTTTTAGACCTGGTTTGGGATAATCTATATAATTTATTTTTTTATTTTTTTTATCACGTCACTTTTTTATTTTTTTTGTATATTTTTTCGTAAAAAGATAAAAAATACATATTTTTAGGACATTTCAAACCAACCCTTTTAATATTTTAGGAATTATTTGAGAGGTTCTAAATAAGTGTATTTTTTTATTTTTTATAAAATATGAATTAGATTTGAAATAATGTAATTTAAATAAAATGATATGACTTAAATAAGATAGTGACTTTTTAATTTTTTTAAAAATTGTCAAACCTAATGTGAGATTTATTTGAAGTGATATTTTAACTTTAAATTTTATTTATTTATTTATTTTTACTTTTTCCCACTAAAATTCAATTAGAATTTTAATTTTAAAGGGATGGTCATTATTGGACGGCGGACAAGGTGGTGAAATCGTGTGATAGACCGTGAGTTAAACTTTTTGACTTTTTATGAAATAAGTTTGGGAAGATTAAGGGTGAGTTTGGGAAGTGGGTTGGCTTTTTGATTTTTTAGCTTTTTTAGTTATTTTAGTTTGGGCTTAAAAGCTTGGTTTGGGAAGAGCTTTTTGGTTTTTTGGCTTTTTTGAATTTTTTTGTGAGAGAAGAGTGTAATGATTATGGGTTGGATGTGATGTTTTGTTTTTTTGGGCTAAAATAGCCTGTTTTGTCTTTAGTGGGTTAAAATAGCCCAAACCACTTCCCAAACGCAGCCTAAATAAGTGTATTTTTTGACTTTTTATGAAATATAGATTGGATTTGGATTGGGTTTGAAGTGATGTGTTAGAGAGGTAATATGACTTAAATTAGATAATGTGACTTAAATAGGATAGTGACTTTTTGACTTTTTAAATTTTTTTGAGGATGCCAAACTTGACCTTATTTTGTCAAGCTTTGATTGATGTGAAGATTATTTTGTCAGCTTTGACTGATGTTATGAGAAAAGAATTTTATTTACTAATTAAACCTATAAATGAATAGAGTTATTTGTAAGTTTGACTCAATTTAATTTGTTAAGTAAATGAATGAATTTGAACTAAATTTTTAGCAATAATGTTAGGGATCATAAAAAATATATCATAAATATTATTATGAAAGATTCTCAACCTTTAGATTATCCATACAATAAAATATCACACACTAATCAAGACTAATCAAGGAATAAAAAATTTTCATGATAATATTCATGATATATTTTTCATGATCCCTAACATTACTCAATTTTTAGACTCATTTAGTAAACAAGCCAAGTCCAAGGTTAAATAAGCTCGAGTTTAAATAAGTTTAACTCATTAAATTCGACTTGTTTATCTTTATTTAAGTTATAAAATAAATATATTATTTATATATTAAATAATTCAAAATATATATAAATAAGAGCGTAATTATATTATTTATATGTTTAAATAATATAAACAATATTTTTATTTAAATTGTTTTATTAAATAATAATAATAATAATAATTCATTATCGAGTTGTGAGTCGAGGTCGAACTCGACGAGTCAAGTCAAACTAAAGCAGGTTAATCGAGCTCGATAAACAAATGAGCCAAGCTTGAGCTTGAGTTCTGTAAAGTTCGGACCGACTCAATTCATTTACAACCTTAGATATGGCTGAGCAATTCTCATGTAGAGAATGTTTGGGTAGTGGTGTCATTATAAAAAAGTCAATTATTCTCTCTACTTTTTTTTTACATTTTTTTTTTTGTAAAAAATCAAAAAATCAATTTAAATAAGCAATTTCTAAACAATCTCTTCTTATTTTTGTCTAAAAGTAAAAGAACAAAATAAAAAATAAAATTATGCACAGTATTGGTTAAGAAGTTAAGGATGAGTTTCTTTTCAATTTGTTATAGCAGTAGTGATTGGCACTCCCTCAAATCACCACCCCCACCACCCCCCCCTTTGACACGTGGCGGGTGGTGATTGGAGGGAAAAAAAAAAAAAGAAAAGAAGAAAAAGGTGACCAATCAAATCAAGAGAGGGTCCAAAGGGGGTCCTGTACATTATTTTTTGTCATAGTGGATTGGAACTTCGGATCTGTAGAATTTACTATACGTTTTATTTTGATAATCTAAGATATTTATTAGACCTTAATAATTATAATTACATAACTTAAATTTGAAAATCCAATTTTAACGTAAAGAAAAATTATTAAACACTCTCAAAATGTCATATGATATTAGTTATATAATACTTTAGACAAATGATAAATCACAGTACACACTTATGATGTGTTTGATTTATGAATTTGATTAGAGATTTAGAAAGTAAAAGAAAAAAATATAAGTAAAATATAAATAAAATATAATTCCATTTTATACAACTTTTCAATTTCTTTTTTAAAACTTATTCTCAAATTTATCAACCAAATACAATGATAAATTATCATTAATAAGTAACATGTCCAATGTGTAAAAAACACTACGTGCTAAAATTTCCACTACATTCTGTACTATAAATACTCAATAATCACACCCATGACTTCATCACCTAATTCTCTTTAAATTTGGAAACCCAACTTTCATTCTATTTGCATAAATATTTCGCCAAGCCCAAATAACATATTCCCAACCCCAACCTCACATATATTAGTAGCAATACAGACACCATGAAGGTGAAGAATGGTCTAAACAGATATCCATTTCTTTCAATGATCATGTTTCTGGCTCTCATGCACATTGGCCATCTAACAGTACCCATTTGGGCTAACCCATCGCCTTACACGCCAACCGATTACTTCCTATTCGAATGCCATCCCCCCACAGCTGCAACTTTGTTATCCAATGGCCAGAAATGGAGTCCCAATAATAATTCTAATTTTGAATACTACCCATATCATGGTGTGTCCAAAGCATCCCAAATTTCAGGTGATCCCAAATCCCCTCAGTCGTTATGTGCTTGCATTGTTCGAAAGCAATCTAGTTTCACATTTACAGTATCTAGTATTGGTATGCATTTCGTACGACTTTACTTCTATCCCACTAGTTATGAAGGTTTGAACATGTCTAAAGCTTTGTTCTCTGTCAGTGTAGCCAATTACACTCTTCTACGTACTTCAGAGTCCTCTTATTCTAGCAATCCATCCGATGCTAAATATATCATTAAAGAATTTTGCATTAACGTGGATGATTCGGTGATTAACGTAACTTTCACTCCATCAAGAAACTCCTCCGGTGCCTATGGCTTTGTGAACAAGATTGAGATAGTTTCAATGCCCCAAGACATCTATTATGTCCGCAGAGGTGATGACCAACTGCCCTTCATCGGGCATCATTCCAAGTTCTTCACTGGGAATTCCATAGCCCTGGAAACGATGTATAGGTTAAATGTTGGCGGGCATTCAATCTATGCTGAAGATGATACAGGCATGTTACGAGCTTGGTCAGAGGACCGTTCATTCCTAATCAATCAAATCACTGATCATAGTTATACCATTCAACCAAAAGTTGATATCAAGTATAGTTTGTCAGTGCCTGCATACATTGCGCCACAGCAAATCTATGCTACAGCTAGAACCATGGAGGACAATGAGCATCGTAATATGACATGGCTATTCCCTCTTGATGGCAGTTTTTATTACCTTGTTAGGCTTCATTTCTGCGAGGTCATGAAGGATATTTGGCAAGACAATCAAAGGGTTTTTCAAGTTTATTTAAATGATCAAATTGTTGAGAATTATGCAGACGTGATACACTGGAGTGGTGGAGTCGGCGTTCCAGTGTACAGAGATTACATTGTTAATGTCACAAGAAATAGCCAAGAGATGTTTCTGTCTTTGGCATTAAAGAGCACAGAAAGTCTGAATGGGGCAATCTTAAATGGCTTGGAAATCTTCAAGCTATCAGACCACGCCTACAATCTTGCAGGGCCATTTCCATTTGGACAGAGAACACACCCATTTGGAATGTCAAATAGATTATTACAGAATCATCCAAAGATAGTATTTATTCCATTTTATACTTTGGTTGCGTTAACATTTCTATGTTACATTTTTTTGCAATTTTTGATCAGGTGGTTCCCATTTCACTCGAATTTGCAAAGGAGAACTTTCAAATTGGCATCATGAGATCACTGTCGTTACTTCACACTTGTTGAGATTAAATCAGCTACAAATAACTTCTCTGACGCTAATCTAATTGGTGCTGGTGGATTTGGAAAGGTCTATAAGGGGTACATCGATGGTAGTGCCACCTCTATTGCGATAAAGCGTGGGAGTCCAACCTCACATCAAGGTCTACACGAGTTCCACACTGAAATCACCATACTAACCAAACTCAAGCACAACAACCTTGTCTCTCTAATTGGGTATTGCGTCGATGAAAAAGAGATGATATTAGTGTATGAATTCATGGCTCGAGGTACCTTTCGCGATCACCTATATAACACCCAGAATCCCCCACTTCAATGGAAGGAGAGACTCAAGATTTGCATTGGTGCTGCACGGGGGTTACACTACCTTCATGCTGATGCAAAGCAGACCATCATTCACCGTGACGTGAAGACGACAAATATTCTCTTAGATGAGAGTTGGGTAGCCAAGGTTTCAGATTTTGGGTTGTCCAAATTTGGGCCTAAAATCATGTCTTGCACTCATGTTAGCACTGCAGTGAAGGGTAGTTTCGGGTACATAGATCCAGAATACTACCGTTGTCAAAAGTTGACAGAAAAGTCAGATGTGTACTCTTTCGGTGTGGCATTGATGGAAGTATTGTGTGCCAGACCGGCAGTCTTACCAATGGTGGTGGAAGAAGAGGAAGACAAGCTAGAACAAGCCAACTTGGCTGAGTGGGCTTTACATTGTCATCAATTAGGGACCCTTCATCATATTATAGACCCGTTTTTGAAGGAAAAGATTGACCCAGAATGTTTTAAGACATTTGTGGAATTAGCAAAGAAGTGTTTGGCAGGTAGAGGAAGTGAACGACCCACGATGGGCGATGTGTTGTGGTACTTGGAATTAGCACAGCAACAACAGGAAGCTAATACAGTAGAGGAAAAAACGTGTATTGCAAGTGAGGAGTTTGTGACCATTGATGTTCAATATTGTGCTTGTGGCATTGGAAATTCAAATGCAACACTCGGAGCAGAATTTTCGGAGCTCATGGACCCAGTTGGTCGTTGATGGAATTCAACAGACAATTCTTTTAACCTTGTAAGCTCATCTAGTATAATAATTCAATAAACATGGGACCAACCATTGAACAGACCACAAAAAAAGAATGTTGACCATACATATCAGATAACCGTTTACTCAAGTTACTCTATTTGTATATTATGTTATCATTTATGTGGTTTGTTTTATGTTTATAATTTATTTTTTTCCAGTTATTTCCCCTTTTAATAGTTCTTTTCCATTAGATAAGTTTCCATTCAGTGGGTTATAAGCTTTGTTAGCCAATTTATGGGTGGTGGCATCTAGTGTTAGTCGTCTTGTGAGCTAGTGTTGGTTTCTCACTAATACTATGTTTGGTTTTCTTTTTTTTTCTTTTTTCTTTCTCATCTTTATTAATGTAATCTCATATGTATTGTTTTTTTTTTTTTTTTGATCAGCAAAACAAAACTTTATTGATGAAAAAAGCATAATACATGCAAAAAATACATCAACAAAGCAGGAGAGAGCAGAAAGCTTCATAACTGACTTAACGATCCCAACTAGGTTGGCACCGCAAAGAAAGCGCAATCATCTGCTAGCTCTCGACCCAGATTGGCGAGGAACCAATCAAAAACACCCAAAGGGAATGACAACCAAGCTACCACACCGGCTAACAGCAAACAGATCAACAGATCAACCTAATTCAACCTAACTTGCCAACAGCAAACAGATCAACCTACCAACCAGATCAACCAGCACACAGCCCAACTATCAAAAACTTCAATCAGTCACAGCAGAAGACCAGTGATTCATGAGACCAGAGCAGACAATAGCAATGCATTCACAAATATCAGCAGCAAACAAGTCAATCAGAGACCAAACGATAAGTCAATCAGCAAACTATAAGAGACCTGACCATACCACTGCAGCTATGGACACCATACATACCAATAACCAACCAATAACCAACCATTCAAAACAACACTACAAATATAGGATCCAGAAAAGACTCACACTATTGATGGACTAAAGAACCATAGAGCTCATATGGAGCTCGAATGGATAGAATTGTTGCAGCAAAGTACTATCAGCAAAACACCAGATCAATCATCCTTTATCCAAATACAAAACACTAGATCAGTCATCCTCCATTCCTAATACAGAACACCACTTCTTCACCACCAGAAGCAACCTCATAACAGCAGCCTCAGAACATCATCACACATTAGAGAACCTGCCACTACGCTGCTACATCTCCATACCCAGTCGACCACCTTTTAAGCATAATCTAACCTGAGCCAAATTTTCCACAATATCATGCACTGAATAGGAAACACCATGCAGATTAGATTTCACCCACATCCCAACTCTAATCTTTACTATTTCACAGAGCTCATCCTTTCTGAATTGACAACCATTAAAAACACAATCATTTCTTATTTTCCAAATTAACCACAACATTGCAACTGGTACAAGTCTCCACACCTTCAATACTGTTTTTTTTAAAACTTGTTCCCAACCACCATTGCAACACACCTTCAACTGAAGCAGGAGTAACCCAACTAAATCCCCACCATTGTAGTAAATCTGACCAAACCTGCCACAGCTCAAGACACAGCAAAAATGCATGCTCCACTGATTCTGCTTGAGTCTTGCAAAAGGGGCACAAGTTCTTCATTGTGTCACTTAGCACCCCAATACTCTACAAAAGATCTGTAGTTTTCACCATTCCTTTCCATGCCAGCCAATATAAAAATTGAGCTTTTGGTGGTGCCACATTATTCCACAGCATCTTGGGAATTTTCATTCTGGGGCCCTGGGTAACTTCATGCCAAGCTCTGACTGAAGCCACAATGAACAGCCCCAAAGATGATGCAGACCAACTTGCAAAATCCATCTTTTCTACATTTAGGCTAGGTAAACCTCTTGTTAGCTCCTATAACCTGCTAACCTCCTCTTCCTCCCAAGCCAGTAGTGATCTTCGAAACAAGAGTTTCCAATCCCCTGTTATGTCCCTCCTCTGCATAAAGGTGCTCAAAGTGCCTTCCTTTTCCACAGATAATCTAAACAACCTAGGAAATTACTCTTTTAATAGTAGGTTCATGAACCATTTATCATTCCAAAACTCAATCCTATTCCCATTTCCAACTTCAATCTTGAAATTTGAAATAAAAAATTGAAACAATTCAATATTAGTTCTTGCCACATTCAAAATGTCACTCTAGACATAAGACTTATTACCAACCAATACCTTCATTGGTAACCATCTTCCTCCTTCTGCTCCATACTTGCTAATAATAACTTTCTTCCATAAAGATTTATCTTTCATCCCATATCTCCACCACCACTTAGCTAACAAGAAATCATTCATATCACTAACCTTTCTTATGCCTAGCTTACCTTGATCTTTGCTCCTTGTGACTTCCTTCCAGCTTACCAAGTGGATTTTCCTCTTTAGCTCTGAGCTACCCCATAGGAATGCTGTTTTTATCTTCTCGATTTCTCTTGCAACCCCTTTAGGTAATTTGAAAATAGAAATATAATAGCCAGGTAAGCTATCCAGAACAGATTTTATCAAGGTTAATCTCCCAACGAATGACAGCAGCTTCCTATTCCATAATGCTAATTTAGACCTGATCTTATCCACTATTGGCTGCCAAGTCTTTTTTCTTCTTGGGTTTGCACCAAGTGGTAGACCCAAATACTTAAGAGTTAATTTCCTGCATAGGCAACATAACTTGGACGCAAAGACTTGTGTCACTTCATCACTAATCCCTACCCCACACACCACACTCCACACTTTTGTGAAAATTTATCTTCAAATCTGATATTAACTTAAAGCATCTAAGAATCCTTTTCACATTCACAATCTCAGCCCACTCTGCATCACAGAAAAGTATCGTATCATCGACAAATTGAAGATGTGATACTCTCAGACCTGCTGGCCCAACACAGGCACCCTTAAAAATTCCCAACTCTTTTGCTCTGTCTAATAGCAAGTTGAGCCCCTCAGCTGCAATATTGAACAGGAAAGGGAACAACGGATCTCCTTGCCTTAACCCTTTTTGTGGACTAAACTCCTCCATTGGAGATCCATTAACTAAAATAGAAACCCTCACTGATGTAACACATGTTTTCATCCATCCCAGCCACTTCTCTCCTAACCTAAGATTGACCATCATATCAAACAAATATTCCCAATTGATTGAGTCATAAGCCTTCTCAAAATCAAGTTTGAGGATAACTCCCTTCGATTTAGACTTCTTCCACCAGTCCACTACCTCATTAGCAATCATTATACCATCGAAAATATTCCTACCAACCAAGAAAGCAGTTTGTACTTCACTGATAACATCAGGTAGCACCTTTTTCAACCTTCTTAATAAAATCTTGGCCAAAATTTTGTACACCACACCTATCAAACAAATTGGCCAATAGTCCGCCAATCCTTCGAGATTAACCTTCTTCGGTATAAGAGTAATAAATGAACTATTTATTCCTTTAGCCAACTTACTATTTTTGTAGAACTCCTGCATAAATTGAAACACATCACCTTTCATTATCTTCTAACACTTTTGAATACAGATCATATTGAATACATCCGGTTCAGGCGCTCTATTACCATAACACTCTTTCACTGCTTCCCAAACCTCATCCATTGTAAACTCATGTTCCAGCACTTCCACTACCTTTGATCTACTGATTGAAATAAAATTCCCTATTAGTTTTGGTCTATACTTCCCTTCTTCAATAAAAGCCTTTGAAAAATACCTCAAGACTGCTTCTCTCACCAGCACAGGTTCTTCAACTCTAATCCCATCTACTACTACTGAGTTAACTAAATTCCTTCGCTGTCTTTTGCTGGCCATGATATGGAAGAACCTAGTGTTTCTATCACCATTTTGAGCCTAGTTTAATCTAGATTTCTGAAACCAAATCAAATCCATCTTTTTCCTTAACTCCCTTACCAAGTTCCTTACCTCTCTTCTGACAGCTGATTCTTGAGTTTCCAGCACTCTTGACTTTGCCATCAGATCAAGTGCATGCAATTCCTCTTCTGTTTTTTTTAATTGAGAGTCAACAATTCCAAACTCTTCAAGATTCCATCTCTTTAGCTCAGTTTTAAGACCACACAATTTCACCTTGATTTTGAACCCAGCCCATCCCTGTACCTGTGATTCAGACCAAGCTTTTTGTACTACAGATCTGAAAGTGGGGTGAATAGACCAGGCATTAATAAATCTAAAAGGCCTAGGGCCCTAGTTTCTTTCATCTTCCATTAGCAATAATGGACAATGATCAAACACAACCCTAGGCAAACCCCATAACTTAAATCTGAATTTTTCCAACCAAGTAGGATCCAACAAAAATTTGTCTATTCTACTCCACCTTTCTCCATCCATTGAATTACACCAAGTATGGCTTCTACCCATCATTGGTATATCTATCATTCCTAATTGATCAACTAAATTATTAAAATCTTGCATTCCTCTATCTCTTCTGCTGCAACCCCTCATTTCTGCTATGAATCTGATTTCCTTATAATCACCACCCATGCACCAAGGTTGTTGGAAAGACACTTTAAGATTGACAATAATTTCCCATAACCTAGCTCTTTTCACAACATTATTCGGAGCATAGATATTTAAGAACACACAACTAAAAGAGCCAAGACAAATACCTGAGATAGCCAATACATTCCTGTTTCCACAACTCTCTGTCATTGTAAAGGTATTTAGGTTCCAAATGCTTAACAGACCTCCTGTACTTCCATCAGCATCTACAACTGCAAATTCCATCAACTCCCATAGCCAAATGGACCTAACAAAGCACTTATCTACTTGACTCCTTTTGGTTTCTTGAATAAGCATAACATCAACTTTCATTTTCTTAATAACATTCCTAACTCTCCTCCTTTTCTCCGACTTCCCCAAGCCTCTAACATTCCAGGGCATGATCTTCATAATAACTTGTTTAATCATCTATACCACCCGTGATTCAACGACCAGCTAGGTCTGACCCACCTCACCCCCTCTTTCACTCCTAGCAAATCTCTCTGCATCGTGATTTTCCAATTTAACTAATTTATTTATTACCTCTTGCTCCTTACCTTCACAATTCATTCCCAAACTTTTTTCAAGTTGTAAAGTGGCTTGTGCTTCTTCAAGTACCATCTTCTTCCTCTTACGAGCTTGGCTGCT
Organism: Camellia lanceoleosa; assembly: GCA_025200525.1. Classification (NCBI taxonomy): domain Eukaryota; kingdom Viridiplantae; phylum Streptophyta; class Magnoliopsida; order Ericales; family Theaceae; genus Camellia; species Camellia lanceoleosa. The sequence goes on along the minus strand of CM045758.1, from coordinate 56,395,548 downwards.
TTGAGACAAAGAAAGAGATACAACTGCGACTGCAACTCTGAAAATGACACCCCTATGAAATCCTCCAGAAAGTACTTGACTTGTCTGTAGCCTTCTCTTTCTCCTTTCTCTGACTCCAACACTCATTCCCTCTATTTTTTGATGCGAGTTACTAATATTCACTAATCGCCTACCATCAACTGGAACCTGGGCTTCCTCTTGTACTGAAGTTTGTGATAAATTAACTAGACTAATCTTGGGCTTAAACATTCTTTTCTGAACTTGGGCTAAGCTAAATTACTTAATTCGTACCCAGACCCAATCTCCTCATCCTCTTGTTGGGCCCCTCGTAAAACTACCTTCAGATTAATACCATGCCTTCCCTCCTCAAACCCATTAAGACTTCTAGCAAACCCTTGAGTCAAAATCTGGACATTAACGGCTATCTCTCAGCCAACTGCATTACTCCTTGATTCCATCAAACACATGCTATCCCCCAACCTATCACTCTCTTCACCGTTTGGTTTTCCAATGCCCCCATCTATAGTTGCCACCGTGGTTTCAGATACCCAACTAGCATTGCCAGAGTCATCAATACTCTTACCTTGTGACATGGCAACCCTCTGTTCGGCCACCTCATCCCTAGTATCCACCTCATCATTTCCCACGTTCTCCTTTTCTACCACCTCCTCACTCCCTTTCCGGCCGCCACCCACCTCGGAGCACCGATCATCCTTCTCAATGCCCTCATATACTTCTTTATCTGGTGACCTTTTCATACATACGCAAGGATTCCAATCCATTAGCATAGTAAAATCCAGATTTTCGCAAACCCTCACTGGATAGATAACACCTTTACAGTTCAACTTCACCACCATGTTGATGAACTCCATCGTCTTTGTGATAATTCTAACCTTACCGTATCGAAAGGAAACATTGTTTGTTATATTATCATCGATTTGCACCACTTCACCCCAAACAGAGCCTATACTTCGAAACCTCTTCACACTCCACAGATTAAAAGGTACACAGTAATAACTTACCCATACACATCTTTCTTCTTCAATGCTCTCACACTCTTTCCATTCCACCATTGAGCTACACTAGTCAAAAATCCATTCTCTTAACCTCTCAGTACTATTTTTCATTTCTTGAACAGATTTGAAAGTTAATATTGCAAGCCTCCCATCCCCTTCTCTGACTTTTACCTCTTTTAAACCTCTCTTCACACATTCCTCCTTAAAGTCTGAAAATGAGAAGAAATCATAGAGCTTAACCATCAAACTTTCAAAGAGCCACCCATTACCCTCCTCTCTTACCTAAATAGTTACATTCTCCTTTACATGAGTGCTTCCTTTCCCTACAACCTCTGCATATGTCATCCTTCCTCCATGAACTGGCCTTATTGCAGTCCTTCCTTTCTGGATGTTTTGCATAACATTTGAGCAAACCTTTTGATGCCCCTGGTAATTTCCTCCTGGTTGATTACTACATATGTTCCCTTTTATATTGCTATTGGATCCTTTAGCATACTCTGCTCCTTTGACCTTCAACTCCTTATCATCACACCATATTCCATTAGCTTTGTTGATAGCCATCTTAGCCGTAACCGGACAATCATACCTCACGAACCCAAATCTTGACCATGTAGCTTTTCTCCTCTTCATTGGTATGAATACATCCTTTACTACGCCAAATTTTGAAAACAAACCAAATAAGCTTCTAGGATCCATCACCTCTGGAATTGTAACAACCCTCGTATTGATTATCGGTTAACCACTGAATTACGTATTGATTACTGATAAACCGAACTGATAATGACTGATAATTGAATCAACTGAAGTACTGAATAAACTGAGTGAAATCGAAACTGAAACTGAATGAGTTTATCTATTGAATTGCATATTTCATCTGTTTGATTGATTGATTATCTGTTGGAATTCATGTGTTTAAACTGTTAATTGAAGGCCTTATCGGCGGCCGAATTAGGAACCGTTTAGTGTTTTGTGATCAGTAGAATATTTGTGATTTTATGGTATAATTATCTAAAAACTGATTAGGAATGATTAAATTAGATTTAAACGAATTAATTGTCAAGTTTGACTTAATTACCATAGTGCCACTAAGTGGGCCACTATCCTACACAATTAAGGACTTGTTTTATACTTGAGCAACTTCATTTCATCAGCCATTCCTTCACTCTAGCCGACCAAGAGAGGAGAATTAGAGAGAGAGAGTAGGAGATTGGAGAAATTCATCTTGCATGCTTGGAATTTGAGAAGAATTGAAGTGTAATTGGCAAAATTTAGCTCCCACACCTTGAACTACAAGACTTAGACAAGGTAAATGAGCCCTTTATTGTTGCATTCTAGGTTGTTCTTGCATGTGCTAGGCTCCATTGTAGAATCAAGTAATGAATTTGCTCACATATGTTGAATTAGAGCTCCATTGTTGCATGCATGAGTAAATTAGTGATTTTTGAAGTTAAATTCTTGGAGAATTATACATGCATGTCCATGTTTTTATCATAGTCCATGTTTTCATTTTGTTTTCCAACTATTGAGCTCATTTGAGCAAGAATTGAAGCTTGATTTTGGTTTAAAGATCATGCATGTCATGTTTTGAAATTGTTCATGAAATTGATTTCGAATTGGGTTTAATTGAAACACCCTTGGGCCTTGATTTCTTAAATTGAGCTTTAAAACGTGTTATTCTATGTGTTTGAAAGAGTTTTCCAGAAAATGGGCCCAAGATGATCGAGTTGGGAGCATCAAAACTTGGTTTGGAACTTGGAGGTTGAATCTGGATTTTCCAGATTTTTTACGTCCGCTCGAGCGGGGGAAGTGCCGCTCGAGCGGGGAATTCATTCTCTCAGCATTTTCTTCGACTTGTTTTACAGTCCGCTCGGGCGGAGTGTTTCACGCTCGAGCGGAGAAATCGAGCATCCAAAGATCTTTGTTCATCGATCGCTCGGCGAAGGAATGTGCGCTCGAGCGGAGGATTGAGTGTCACGCCGAAGGGAAGTTGACGCTCGAGCGGGGACCTTTGTTTTGCTTGTCCGCTCGAGCGGGGAAACCTGCGCTCGAGCGGAGGCCTTGTTTCACTGAAAATTCTGGAATTGCTTTCTAAGTGTATTTTCGCATCCTCATCCCATCCTAGGCATTCCTAGGCCTAGTTTAAAGCATCTTAATGAGGATTTAGACATAGAACCACACCAAGGAAATTTAGGGATTTAATTATTATCCTTCCCAACTGTGAAACTTAGTGTGTGTTCTATTTGTTAACTGTTTAGGGTTGGCTCTCGGGGACGCGCTCTAGCCGCTATTAGCCCAACCTCTGTGAGTAACAATTGTGTAAAGATATGTTCAAAATAGTTACCTTTTGAATACCGAACTGAATTGTTTATTGAACTGCTATTGTTTACTGAATGAATGTATGTCCTGTATCGAATCGCATGTGGCATCTTTAGCATCGATCGCCATCGTTATTCTGAGCTCTGTCGGTTCCTTTGTGGAACCATATCGTTATTGATCGATGGCCATAATTATTGTTGGAGTTCAGCATGGTCCTTTTGGACCTCTTGTTTATAGGCTAATGGATGTACCACATATGGTGATTGATTAAAAATCTTGAAAAGATCAAATCTTGTTTAATGAATTGATTTCATTATGTAAGGACATTCATTCATAACCTCTTTACTGTTGTATGTTATTCATCGGGCTTTAGCTCACTGTTTATATATATATGTAGGTTCTCGTGACAGACCGGAGCTAGGAGCGTGGGTTGGTCCCCAGTTTTGGTCAAGCCAGCCTATGTGCCTCACTGCGAGGTTCCGAGTTGCCATGCTATGGCTTGGGGTGTTTTTGTGTCCCCCATCGGTCTCCTTACTGTTTTGTACTTTTGTATAGACTGTCTACTGTTTACTGTACTGTTATCGAGGGATTCGATCCCCGTACTGACTGACTGTAAATGATTGTATAGATTTTACTGTTTTGGTCTGTATGAATGCATAAAAATGTTTTTGGCATACAGATTTTCACAGCTCAATGGACACTAGTTATTTACTGTTTTGGCTTCCGCCAGGCCCTGTACTCTGTTTAACTGTATTCTTGTAATCAGCCTTGATAATCTCGGATTCTTGGCGATTCTGATGCTAAACCCATAGGGTCGGGTTTGGGTCGTGACAGAGTGGTATCAGAGCGATACTTACCACGAGTTATACCGCACACACGTGTCCAAATGAGCTATAGGGTGTCCTAGAAAAGCAATTAGGGCATCTCAGGAACTTGAAAAGTGTGTGCTTATGACTGACCGATTATATGCTAAAATGTTAAACTGTTTAATGATACAACTGCTTATAATGATAACTGTTATAACTGCTTATAGTGGAATGGATAATGTAAATGAACCTGAATCATCATCCTCCGAGGCCAGAATGGCCAGACTTGAACAAATGATGGAACTGATAATTGGAAGACTAGATCAACAACCGAACCAACAGCCCCCACATCCTCCTCCTCCTCCGGTGCAACCGGAACAGAATGTACAGAATGTGAATGTTAATGAGGTGGACATTATTGCACTGACTCAGAAATTCAGCAATATGAAACCGCCGTCCTTTCAGGGAGGCTTAGAACCGTTAAAGGCTAAAACTTGGGTTCTTGAGACTGAAAAGTTGTTTGAAATGTTTCCGTGCTCCGAAGCCAACAAAGTATTGTTACCTACCTTCACCCCTCAGAAAGAAGCAAGAAGGTGGTGGATGTTGACCCGCGATGCAAATACTATTGTGACTTGGGCTCAGTTCAAGGAGTCCTTCTTTGAAAAGTATTTTCCCCAGTGCATCAGGGACCGAAAAGTGACTGAGTTTGAACAGCTGAGACAAGGCAAAGTGTCAGTTGCGGAGTATGAGAAGCAATTCACCGAACTTGCTAGGTATTCACCACATATGGTGAATACCGATTATAAGAAGGCCAGGAGGTTTGAAGGCGGCCTTAGTGTTGCTATACAGGACCGAATAAATGTTTTGAAAATGCCAACTTTTGTGGGTGTTCTCGACCGGGCATTGATGGCCGAGACGAATATTGCAGCAGTAAAACAATCTGAAACGCCAACAACTGAGTGGCAAGGAAAAAGACAGGGTTTCAAATTTAAGAAAGGCAAGCATAACCCAGCAAACAAGAAACAGAATACGAGGTCGACGACTAGCCCCAGCCAAGGGAGTGGGTTTACTCCACCCTGCTCCGTATGTGGCAACAAGCACAAAGGGGTGCTACCAGATTTCTGGAGCTTGTTTCAGGTGTGGCAAAGTGGGCCACAGGATTAAAGATCGCCTCGCCTTGCAAGCTGACATCGAAGTAAAGATCATTGCAACACCAAAACTGAACCCCAAAGCTACCGGGAAAGAGCCTATGAGGCAGGGCCGAGTGTTTGCCCTAGTATCGGGAGACGTACAAAACACTGAGACTGTTGTGTCAGGTATCCTCTCTATCTGTGCTCAAAATGCATATGTATTGATTGATTCGGGGTCTACACACTCATATGTATCGCATGCTTTTTCGCGTAAATTGAATAGACCCTTAGACCTATGAACTATCTGCTAGCTGTATCATCACCTGTTGGGGGATCTATGACATGTGCATATATGTATCCTGCTTGTGAAATCATTGTTGGGGATATGCATCTGTTTATTGATTTACTACCGTTGAACATAGATCATTTCGATGTAATATTGGGGATGGACTGGTTACAAAAATATCATGCTACTATCGATTGTGTGACCAAGCAAGTTGTTTTCCGTCCACCGGGTTTGCCTGAATTTGTGTTTAATGGGAGTGGAGTAGTACCTCCTCCATATCTGATTTCTTCTGTAAAAGCCGTCAAACTGATTAGAAAGGGGTGTAAAGGATATCTGTGTTCTGTATTGACTGTACCTGCTAATAATAATATTAAAACTGATGTGAATTGCATTCCTATAGTCAGAGAATTCCCAGATGTATTTCCAGATGATTTGCCTGGGGATTTGATTGACAGGGAAATTGAATTTACTGTGGATGTGATTCCGGGTACACAGCCGACATCTAAAGCTCTTTATAGAATGGCTCCAACTGAACTGAAAGAATTGAAAGTGCAATTGCAAGAATTGTTAGATAAGAAATTCATCAGACCCAGTACTTCACCGTGGGGCGCACCTGTTTTGTTTGTAAAGAAGAAAGATGGTTCATCGAGATCGCATTGATTACCGTGAACTGAACAAGGTAACTGTAAAGAATAAATATCCATTACCGCGTATTGATGATTTATTTGACCAGTTACAGGGTGCACAAGTGTTTTCTAAGATTGACCTTAGATCGGGGTATCATCAACTGAAAGTCAAACCGGAAGACATTGATAAAACTGCTTTTAGAACGAGGTATGGCCATTATGAATTTTTAGTTATGCCGTTCGGAGTTACGAATGCCCCTGCTGCATTTATGGACCTCATGAACAGAATTTTTAAACCATACCTTGATGATTTTATTGTGGTATTTATTAACGACATATTGATCTACTCTAAGACTGTAGAAGAACATGAACACCATCTGAGACTTGCCCTGCAAACCTTAAGAGAACAGAAACTGTATGCTAAACTGTCTAAATGTGAATTTTGGCTTGATCATGTGATGTTTTTGGGGCATGTTATTAGCAAAGATGGAATCTCTGTTGATCCGCAGAAAATTGAAGCTGTAGTGAACTGGCCTAGACCAACGAATGTAACCGAAGTCCGAAGCTTTTTGGGACTGGCTGGATATTACAGAAGGTTCGTCAAAGACTTCTCCAAAATTGCCTTACCACTGACTCAGTTGACGCAAAAAGGGGTATCGTTTGACTGGACTGACCAAAGAGAATCGGCATTCCAAGAATTGAAAACCTGACTTGTAACTGCACCGGTCCTTACTCTACCTTCAGGTACGGATGGTTACACTGTTTTTAGTGATGCTTCTCATAAGGGTTTGGGATGTGTTTTAATGCAGAACGGGAGAGTTATTGCTTATGCTTCCCGACAGTTGAGACCACATGAAAAGAACTACCCGACCCATGACTTAGAACTTGCTGCAGTAGTGTTTGAGCTGAAGATTTGGCGTCATTATTTGTATGGAGCAACATGTGAAGTGTATACTGACCACAAGAGCCTGAAGTACTTTTTCACTCAGAAAGAACTGAATATGAGACAGCGGAGATGGCTAGAACTGATCAAAGATTATGACCTACAGATATTGTACCATCCGGGAAAAGCCAACAACACCGTTCTTAGATGCTTTGAGCGAAAATCGATTGGAAACTTAGCTTGTTTATCGACCGACAGAAAGAGTTGCTTCTTGATCTGGAAAAGTCTAAAATTGAAATTGTTTTGAAAGAACAAGGTGGAACCTTAGCTGCTATTTCTGCTCAACCAGCATTGATTGAAGAGATTAAAGAAAAACAACAACTGGATGATTTCTTGAAGAAAATTATTGAAGAAAGAGATTCAAAACCGAGACCGGGGTTCAAATTTGAGAACAATGTACTGAAATTCCAAGAAAGACTGTGTGTACCAAATGACACTGAATTGAAAAGAAGAGTTCTGCAGGAAGGCCACAGTTCGAAGTTTTCGATTCACCCAGGGAATACGAAAATGTACCAAGATCTAAAACAGAATTTCTGGTGGCCAGGAATGAAGAAAGAGATCGCTGATTTTGTATCCAAGTGTCTCCATTGCCAACAAGTCAAAGCGGAACATCAGCGACCCGCAGGATTACTGCAACCCTTACCCATACCAGAGTGGAAATAGGAGCTTATCACGATGGATTTCATTGTTGGATTACCTCGCTCCAGGAAAGGTATGGACTCTATTTGGGTTATTGTTGATAGATTGACTAAATCTGCACACTTCCTACCTGTCAAGACAATTTATAATGCAGATAAATTGGCTGTTATCTATATTAACGAAATTGTGAGATTGCATGGAGTGCCTGTATCTATTGTTTCTGACAGGGATTCAAAGTTTACATCGAGGTTCTGGCAGAGCCTACAGACTGCATTGGGTACTCAATTGAGGCTGAGTAGCGCCTATCATCCTCAGACAGATGGCCAGTCAGAAAGGACCATCCAGACTCTAGAGGATCTACTGAGAATGTGTGTCCTTGATTTTCAGGGAAATTGGGAAAGTCATTTGCCGTTGGCTGAATTCGCCTACAACAACAGCTACCATTCGAGTATCGATATGGCGCCTTTCGAGGCATTGTATGGCAGAAAGTGTAGATCTCCAATCTGCTGGGCAGAAGTTGGAGATGGGCCGTTGCTTGGGCCCGAAATTGTTTATGAAACGACTGAAAAGATAAGACTGATACAACAGAGACTGAAAACCGCACAGAGTAGACAAAAGAGTTATGCGGATATTCGAAGACGAGACCGAGAGTATGAAGTAGGTGATCACGTGTTTGTGAAAGTGACACCAATGAAAGGCCAGACTCGTTTTGGAGTCAAAGGCAAGTTAGCGCCGAGGTATGTCGGACCGTATCAAATTATTGAGAAAATCAATCCGGTGGCGTATCAAGTTGCGCTTCCTCCTGAAATGGAGCATATGCACAACGTCTTCCACATTTCGATGTTGAGAGACTATCTTCGAGATCCATTTCACGTGATTGAGCCTACTCGGATAGTGCTTAGTGATGACTACACTTACGAGGAACGGCCTATACAGATTGTAAACCGACGGATCAAGAAACTGAGAAACAAAGAGATCCCGCTAGTGAAAGTGGATTGGCAGAACCATGGTGGTGTGTATGCCACTTGGGAAAGGGAGGATGACATGGCTAAAAGATATCCTGATTTGTTTCCACTGGATCCTGTTTTCTTCCAGACTGAAGGTAACTTGAGTTTAGAGGACTAAACTCCTTATAAGGAGGGGAGACTGTAACAACCCTCGTATTGATTATCGGTTAACCACTGAATTACGTACTGATTACTGATAAACCGAACTGATAATGACTGATAATTGAATCAACTGAAGTACTGAATGAACTGAGTGAAATCGAAACTGAAACTGAATGAGTTTATCTATTGAATTGCATATTGCATCTGTTTGATTGATTGATTATCTGTTGGAATTCATGTGTTTAAACTGTTAATTGAAGGCCTTATCGGCAGCCGAATTAGGAACCGTTTAGTGTTTTGTGATCAGTAGAATATTTGTGATTTTATGGTATAATTATTTGAAAACTGATTAGGAATGATTAAATTAGATTTAAACGAATTAATTGTCAAGTTTGACTTAATTACCATAGTGCCACTAAGTGGGCCACTATCCTACACAATTAAGGACTTGTTTTATACTTGAGCAACTTCATTTCATCAGCCATTCCTTCACTCTAGCCGACCAAGAGAGGAGAATTAGAGAGAGAGAGTAGGAGATTGGAGAAATTCATCTTGCATGCTTGGAATTTGAGAAGAATTGAAGTGTAATTGGCAAAATTTAGCTCCCACACCTTGAACTACAAGACTTAGACAAGGTAAATGAGCCCTTTATTGTTGCATTCTAGGTTGTTCTTGCATGTGCTAGGCTCCATTGTAGAATCAAGTAATGAATTTGCTCACATATGTTGAATTAGAGCTCCATTGTTGCATGCATGAGTAAATTAGTGATTTTTGAAGTTAAATTCTTGGAGAATTATACATGCATGTCCATGTTTTTATCATAGTCCATGTTTTCATTTTGTTTTCCAACTATTGAGCTCATTTGAGCAAGAATTGAAGCTTGATTTTGGTTTAAAGATCATGCATGTCATGTTTTGAAATTGTTCATGAAATTGATTTCGAATTGGGTTTAATTGAAACACCCTTGGGCCTTGATTTCTTAAATTGAGCTTTAAAACGTGTTATTCTATGTGTTTGAAAGAGTTTTCCAGAAAATGGGCCCAAGATGATCGAGTTGGGAGCATCAAAACTTGGTTTGGAACTTGGAGGTTGAATCTGGATTTTCCAGATTTTTGACGTCCTTCGGCGGGAAGTGCCACTCGGCGGAATTCATGCTCCCAAAGATTTTCTTGTTTCGATTGATCCGCTCGGCGGAGTGTTTCACGCCGAGCGAGAAATCGAGCATCCAAAGATCTTATCTTGTTCATCAGTCGCCGGCGAAGGAATGTGCGCTCGAGCGGAGGATTATGTCACGCCGGGAAGTTGACGCTCGAGCGGGGACCTTTGTTTTGCTTGTCCGCTCGAGCGGGGAAACCTACGCTCGAGCGGAGGCCTTATTTCACTGAAAATTCTGGAATTGCTTTCTAAGTGTATTTTCGCATCCTCATCCCATCCTAGGCATTCCTAGGCCTAGTTTAAAGCATCTTAATGAGGATTTAGACATAGAACCACACCAAGAAAATTTAGGGATTTAATTATTATCCTTCCCAACTGTGAAACTTAGTGTGTGTTCTATTTGTTAACTGTTTAGGGTTGGCTCTCGGGGACGCGCTCTAGCCGCTATTAGCCCAACCTCTGTGAGTAACAATTATGTAAAGATATGTTCAAAATAGTTACCTTTTGAATACCGAACTGAATTGTTTATTGAACTGCTATTGTTTACTGAATGAATGTATGTCTCAGATTCAACTGTCTTGTGGCATCTTTAGCATCGATTTCTTTATTCTGAGCTCTGTCGGTTCCCTTGTGGAACCATATCTTGTATTGACCGATGGCCATCATTATTGTTGGGTTCATAAGGCCGGTCCTTTTGGACCTCTTTTATAGGCTAATGGATGTACCACATATGGTGATTGATTAAAATCTTGAAGATGAAATCTTGTTTAATGAATTGATTTCATTCTTGTAAGGACATTCATTCATAACCTCTTTACTGTTGTATGTTATTCATTGGGCTTTAGCTCCTTTGTTATATATATATGTAGGTTCTCGCCTGCATCGGAGCTAGGAGCGTGGGTTGGTCCCAGTTTTGGTCAAGCCACCTATGTGCCTCATCATGAGGTTCCGAGTTGCCATGCTATGGCTTGGGGTGTTTTTGTGTCCCCCATCGGTCTCCTTACTGTTTTGTACTTTTGTATAGATCTCTCATGCTTATCGCATCATATCGAGGATTCGATCCCCGACCGATTGATCAGAATGATTGTATAGATTTTACTGTTTTGGTCTGTATGAATGCATAAAAATGTTTTTGGCATACAGATTTTCACAGCTCAATGGACACTAGTTATTTACTGTTTTGGCTTCCGCCAGTTCTCAGACTGCTTAATCAGATTCTTGTTCAAAGAGCCTTGATAATCTCTTGACATCGCCGCGATTCTGATGCTAAACCCATAGGGCCGGGTTTGGGTCGTGATAGGAATGTTGTCCACAAAGATCGTAACCCTTCCTCTGGAGTACTGGTTGCCAGCCACCACGCCTTCTTTCACCCATTGGGATATCACTTGTGTTATCAGGCTAAAGGTATTGATGTACAAGAATATAATCTCATATGTATTGTATGGCTTCTTCATTAATAAAAAATTTATTTGCTGATCAAAAAAAAAAAAAAAAAAAAGAAAGAAGATGAGTTGTAAAAACTAACAATTGATATGTACGTTAATTTTTAGCTAATATTTAAGATAAGTGGTAAAAACTACATAATTTTATAAATTTAATTTTGGGTATTATAATAGGTAATATAGGTTTATATAGGCGGTTACTTAAGGTATGATGGAAATTTTTTTTATTGGTAAAAAAATAATATTTCATGAATACAAGACACTAACACCAACAACAAAAGGTGCAAACCCAAACAACACTGACATCTCGTTTGACATTAGGTTATTTTAGTAGTTTTTTAATATTTTATAAAAAGATATATAAAAAAGTAAGAGGACTAATATGATAATTTATAATAATTTTTTAATTAAAATATATAATTGACAAACGAGACATACACTAACTTATTCAAAAAAAAAAAAAAAAAAAAAAAAAAAAAAAAAAAAAAAAAAAAAAAAAGGGACTTCTAGGTGCCATCCACTCTCAAAACAGGTTTACATTGTCATCAATTAGGGACCCTTGGCTGAATTTTAGTGTGACTTGACTTTGGTTGCAAGTATATGGGGTTGACAAGTCCACTTAAAACTGCAAGATAATTTTCTCTATTTTTTTTTTTCTTTTTTTAAAGTATACTACCACGCAGCTGTTGAATAAGTGAACAAGAGAGATTTTTACAGTTCTTGAATTGATGTAATACAAAATGATTGAATTAAAATTTTCCACGTAGTGCTCCATAAGCGAGAATTACCCCCCAAAGCTACTTCGAAAATTTATTGAAACAAAAAATATATAAAAATATTTTAAAGATTTTTTCACATAGATAAAATTCTTTTAAAAATTTGTTGAATACAAAAAAAAAAAAAAAGTATGTTCATATTTTGCTGTATTTAACAAATTTTTAAAAATTTTGTGTATAAATTTTATTCTTTGAATACAAAAAATATATATAAATATTTTCAAGATATTTCCACATAGATAATTTTAGTATATTTTGGTATTTTGATGCTCACCTATATAATAATAAACTATCTGAATTATTAATTGAAATAAAATTTTAACATTATTAGAAACTATTAATTAACTTGATAATTTATTAATAAGATGACCTATTTGTTATGAAATTAGAAATTTTAGAGGACATAATGTAATTTATAGAACTAGAGAGGGTAATTTGTAATTTAAGTAAATCTCAAGGGGTGTGTTTGTAATTTATGAAAAAAATATGAAATTTTAGTATATTTTCGTATTTTTCTTTATTTAACATTTTTTTTAAAATTTTATGTATAAATTTTATTCTTTTTTAAGTGTATCTAGATTAAATCGACCTAAAAGGTTATTAAAAAAAAATTGATTAAAATGTTTAAAAAATTCACTAAAAATATATTTTAAAAAATGGATTAAAATCTCAAAAAATAATTTTTAAAAACTCCCAATCAAACAGAGTGATTATAATATTATTTGGTTAATACTTTCGTGTCGTGTCACTTGTTTTGTTTTATAAAAGAAAATTGAAAATTTGAAGCAAAAAGACATTTGGTTATATATTGTTTTTTTAAAGTGTTGTTTGGTTTTGATTGATTTTCTAAATATTGAAACTTTTTTTTTCGATTTTTTTTAGTGAATTTTTTTTAAATATTTTAAATAAAATTTTTACTGTATAGATACACATAACTTAGATGTACCCAAAAAATAAAATATTTATGAAAAAATATTTTAAAAATTCAATAAATACACAAAAATAAAAATATATATATTGAATTTTTAATTTTTTTTTTCTGTATTTGATGATTTTTTTTTATAAAAAATTCATAAATATTATACTTTTTAAGTGTATTTAGATTAGATGTATCTAAAAAATAAAAAAAAATTAAAATATTAAATTTTTTGACAAAAAACGAAAAAGACCCAAAAAATAAAAAATTCAATATTTTGAAAAGTTCACTCAATTTTCTGAAACCAAACCAGATTTCCTAAAAATTTCACTTATTTTCAAATTAAAATAGACCTTTTATTTTCTTTTCAAAATAAGTTTTCATTCCCTCATTCGGCACCACTTCTGACCACCACCAGATCCAGCCATCTCCTCATCATCAACTGCCCACCACCTTCAACCAAACTCAGCCACTCTCCGTGACCCTCCTATTACTCCCTGGTGATCGTTGCCACCTTCTATTGACAGCCACCACCGGCCGTAATTCAGAAGCATGTATTTTTTCTTTTCATATACTTTCAAAATATTTATGCGCACTAAATTAAACTTTTTTGTTTATATTCTTTTGTAAAATAAAATAAGTACATTTTTTTGGACAATGTTACCAAGCAAAATACTCAACTTTCCCGACTATGTTCAAATAAGACTAAATATTTGTTAAAAACTTGAATCGATCATGTTAAATTGCTACATAATATATATCTTTAAATTATTATTATTAAAAATTTGAACATGTTAGGTTTTTGTAATCGACAATCTCGTTTGACAAAACTACTTTTAATTGTTATTTTATTTACTCTTTTGTTTTAGTGAGTATATGAGTGTCTAGATACGAATCCAACCCAAATTGTGTTTGTGTAGATGAATTTGTATTACATTATGTATTTCGAGCATTACTTGTTTGTCACTTCACTGACTTTGTATGGGAATCAAAGCCAAAGTTATGTGACGACTCGAGCGATCATTTGTGCGCCTAAGCGATGAAGTGAATCATATAGTATCTCTGCCTGCAAACTGAATTTCTGATAAATATGTTTCATCGCTTGAGTGGTGGATGTTGTGATTAAGCAGTTAGCCTATATTTTTTGCACCGCTTGCACTCACTCCGCTTGAGCAACGAAGTGTGCGCTCAAGCAGCATTCATGGCTCTGTTTAGTATAAAATGCGTCGTTTGTTATTTTTAGGGTTGGATCCGTTCAAATTATCAGAGAGAAGTAAACTACAAAGTGTTTTACATTGGAGAGTGGTTTATATGAGTTTTCTTGATATATAGAAAGTGATCAATTGATCAAGGAACTACATATTGATAAACATCAAGGGATGATTTTGTTCGTTTATTCACAAAAAGAGAGAGGTGTTCATCAAGGGATTCCAGAGAACTTGGGCCTGAAGCTTTGGTGGATTTCGGAGTGACTCGTCGTTGTGGATTCAACATTGGCATTATGAATTCAATGTTGGGTAAAACAATTTCGATGTGAAGACGGCGGTGGAAGAGGCATATTGGGTTTGGTTCAATTTAGGCGTGGATTCACTAGGTAATTAAGAATACTCATGTATAATTCATTTTTGTCTTCTTAGTAGATTATTTTTTGGCTTTGACCCGTGTTCGTTTATTTACAAAAAGAGAGAGGTGTTCATCAAGGGATTCCGGAGAACTCGGGTCTGAAGCTTTGGTGGATTTCGAAGTGGCTCATCGTTGTAGATTCAAATTGGCATTATGAATTCAACGTTGGGCAAAACAATTTCGATGTGAAGACAGCGGTGAAAAAGGCATATTGGGTTTGGTTCAATTCAGGCGTGGATTCGCTAGGTAATTAAGAATACTCATGTATAATTCATTTTTGTCTTCTTAGTGGATTGTTTTGTGACTTTGACCTGTGATTTTTTTTTTTATCATAACTGGAGGTGCTTCAATTATAATTTTTTCCACGTTAAATCATTATTCCGATTTGTCGTTGATTGTTTGATTGAAATTGATATTCACTGTTTTAAATTGAAATATAATCATGAATCAATGTCTCATGGGTATTTAGATTTTTCAAAACAGGGTTCAAATTCTTAATTTTGAGGAAATTAGTCCACCAAATAAAATAGGTAGTTCATTAACAATAAAATAAAATCAAAAAATAAATAAAATTTTAATACACATTTTATATATTTTTATTTATTTATTTTTACATATTTTAATATACTTTTACGCATACGAATATTAACCACAACACATTGTACAATTATTAGTATTTTTCAATAAAATAAATGGACAAAACCACATTCAAGAGCACTTTAAGACAACACTATTCCAAGTATAGTTAACATCACTTTTGAAAGTATAAGCAAACAGAATTTTAGGTCATGAACAAAGTTAGTTTAAATCATGAGTTTTTGTTAGTGAGTGTCCTTAATACATTTGGTAAGAAATTTCAAATGATTGGACATAACGCATGACAGCACATGTAAAAACGAATATGCAATCAATTTAGATTTTGTTAACGTATACTTTTAAAATATATGTTAAGAAATTTAAAAAAATTATAAATTTTACATGAAAGTATGTACAACAAAAATGTAATTTTTTTAAAATTTTCTTAACATGTACTCTAATACTGTGTTTGGATTATGAATTCACATTTTCCTTGCATTTTCCTTTTTCTTTTTAAATCTTCACCTAAATTTATAATCCAAACACAACCTATAGACATATTGTCACACCCTAAACTCGCCCCTAAAAGTTTGGGCATAACCTATTCAGAAACGGACTCCTAACCTGATATGCATAACATAGGGGGCCTAAACGGAAGCATTAATATCATACGATAAGATAAAATAACATCCATTGAGCTACCACTACTATGCCAGGATCACAACATTGCATAAGTCAAATGAACATACGGTGATATACGCTTGAGAGCTAGTTATATACATACGCATATACAACCCAGCCCAAGGTTGGGCAAATAACAAAACATTATATACATTTCAACCTTAGGTAACCAATTAGAGTGCAACGCCAAAAGTTTAACAAGACTTCACAAAATGCACGGGCTTCGGCTAAGTACCGGGTCACAATGAGGTTGACAAAAAAGGGACGCGCGTTGAGGGTTAAGGCTGACCTCCAGATTGATTACCTACAGAATCAGACAAAATACAGAATGAGCCAAGCTCAGTGAATAATAGTACCTAAATAATGTAATGCTCAACTTGAATTATAATGCATATCAATGCGTATATAAATGCAAAAGACATGTAGTTAATCTGATCCTGTAATTATTCCCAGAATGGCCTTGGGCCCAGTCTTTAAACAGAGTGGCTTTAAGCCCAGATTAAACAGAGTGGCTTTAAGCCCAGATTAAACAGAACGGCTTTGAGCCCAGATATACAGAACGACCTTAGGCTTGTCAGATTTTGCAGATTGGCCATAGGCCTACAGATTTCACATATTGGCCATAGGCCTAACAGAGTTTACAGATTAGCCAAAGGCCCAAATATCATTAGAGCATATTAGTTTCAGGATCATACAGGGTTTCAGAGTTATATGAAAGTTCACACACCCTTTCAGTCATTCACAAGTTAACATAGTTGATATGAAAATAACAGAATGCCAATAGGAACTATTAGCGATAAGTAACGCGTACTATTACAGTACTACTACTCATTGTGTTGTGGCGAAGCGATAATCCCTCTCAGAGTGTGTCCTGCACACATACATAACTCACAAGTTAGTTCCTTTCCTTGTTGAATCATTTTCGGTCTCACTTCGCTTTGAATGAATTTAATGCCATCAAAAGGTATTAAATACAGATTTTAAAAATATCCGAGGGTCGAGCACGCGAAACGAAGCAAACCATCTTTTCCAGCATGGGCCGCACGTGCGGCTGTAAGCCCCGAACGTGCAGCAGTGAAGCCCGCACATGCCTTTTTAGCAATAGCCAAACTCAAATTTTCACCATTTCCGGCACGTGCGGCCATGACTCCCGCACGTGTGGTAGTGCTCCCACACATGCGGCCATGACCCTCGCACGTGCGGCGATTTCCTGTGTGAGAGCAGTTCGAAATTCAAGCAAGGTTCAATTTTTGGTGAGAATTTACAAGTCCGAAAATAGACTCATTAATTGCCAAAACATGGTTCAAAAATCATGTAAATTGGAGATACAAACATATAACATTTTAGGTGTGGATTAGATCTTCACTACTTTCACCCACCATCACAATTCATTTCCTTCAAAATCCCAAATATATACACACATTTATCTCATACATAATTAGATGTAAACATGTAGAATCAAAAATAGATGCAATTCCCTTTGTGTGGCTCAAATTAAGACAACAACTAAATAATGAAAACACTATGACTTCTACAAGTGGCATACACACACACACACACACAACCCTATTTTGCATGAATACCCATGAAATCCCTATCCTTATGCAAGAGAGGAGTTTACTAAGGTAAAATCCACATACCTTGAGCTTCAAAATGTCTATAGCCCTCTTAATTTTCTTTCCAATTCCTTCCTTGAAGGTCTTCCTCCCTAATTCTCCTTTCCTAACCCTTTCAGAAAATATTTGAGTTCAAAATCCTAAGTCAAATGTCTAGGGAGCCATATATATATATATATAAAGTGAATAAAACAAAAATCAATTAGTTTAATCATTCCAAATCAAATTTTTACAAAAATGCTTATTATTACATAAAAATTATACTGAGTTCAAATGTAAAATCAATTCCGGGTTATCAAGCCTCTAAGACCCTTAATTTCTGATTCAAGCGTTCTAATTGTAACTGATACTTTTCTTATCAAACAGATATGTGTCCATAATCATAGGATTCACTTAATTAAACTTCATGATACATAAAATTTCACAATAAGCATTTAACTGCATAGAATAGGGGACCGAAAGTATACTAGAAACACATACGAGGGTCGGGTTATTACATATACGTTAACAAGACCTTTAAACAATTCCAAAGAGTTGGTCAAATAGTAAAAACTTAAGAATGAGATTGAAGATATTAAGTTCGAGTCATCTCAAAAGGTTAGTGGAAGTTTATCCGATTATTAATTTCAAGACCTTGAGATTAGTAATGCACGAAACTAGTTTAGACACTCAAGTTAAAAAAAATTTAAAAAAAAACCTTTAAACTTTATTAATCAATATATTCTTAAGACACTCGTTCACTAAACCTTTAAATCATAACCAAAAATATCTCACTTTATTTCATATAGTCGAACTCAACCTCTAAAATTATAAGACCACTTTGTAGCATAATTATCGCTTTATATAGATTTGGTATATAACCCCGTAATCTTTCATCTGTTAATTAAAAATAATTTTTTTTCTTATTTCATTTTTTAATTTATTTTAATCAAACATAAATAAAAATTCACAAAATTTATAGGCCATGTTTGTGTCGCGACTTGAGTAGCTAGACTAGATTATCATAGTTGTGGGTCCCACCTGTAGCATGTTTGGTAGTGAAATGGGAGGGCGGATTGATAGTCTAAGGGGTTTAGTAATTCCCCTCAAAAAAGGAATTAGCTTGGTTAGATTTTGGATGAGATTAGAAAAATAGTGAAAGGAATTGAGTCTATTTTATATAAAAAAAAATTTATTTATTATCAAGTGCACCTATTTGTGTTAGGGAAAATATATGATTCCTCACAAGTAAATCAATCAATGGGAATAAAAACTAATGCAGAAAAATTAAATCAAAAGTAACACAAGAATTTTATGTGGTTCTCTCAATGTGAGGTACGTCCACGGGATCGAAATCCGATTCCACTATCAACTAAACAGTTTCCAAACGATTACAAACGAGACATAAATGGTCTCACAAACTATCCCTGGGTGAATTCCAAATAATCATAAATAAATAAGAGGAAAGACCTCACCAAATAGATGAACAAAAATCTTTGAAACCGATTGTAGAAAATCCAAAATAATGCATCCAAAACAGAACCGAAAAATAAACCAAACGAAATAGAGGAGCACTATTGCTTGTATGTGAAAGTAATACACACACAGCCACACCTTGACAAACTGATCCACTGAATAATGATTAGCTTTTGTTCACCCACTGAATTGATCCCTTTTTCAATCTATACAGCCGCTCGCTCTCGGAAATATATAAACAATATATATATATATATTGTTAAATTCTGGATGTTATATCAAAGCCCTAATTGTTACCAAATTGAATTAGGTTTCTAAAAATTAGATATAATATATTAAAATATATTATATTTAAACCAAACCAAATTAAAATTCTTTAACAAACCAATTGGGTCTCAAACTCCAATAAGGAGATATACCCTAACAATTCTCCCCCTATCGACTTAGGTGGAGACATCAACCATACCCGCCAAAGTTCGACACTTTAAATGTTTGTCCCTCGACAAAGTCTTAGTCAACATATCCGAAATATTATCATCCGTGTAAACTTTTTCGAGTTACAACAATTTCGAATATAACACATCACGAATCCAATGGTATCTCACATCAATGTGTTTCAATCTCGAATGAAAGTAGAATTTTTACTCAAGTGAATAGCACTTTAACTATCACAATAAAACATGTACCTTTCTTGCTTCAAACCCAATTCTTGCAAAAATTTCTTCAACCATAACTCTTCTTTGCAAGTTTCCGTAATGGCAATAAATTCAGCTTCGATAGTTGAGAGAGCAACACATTTTTGTAATTTAGATTACCATGTCACAGCTCTTCCTGCAAATGTCATCAAATACCCCGAAGTAAATTTCCTAGAATCAACATCACCGACCATGTCAGAATCCGTGAACCCATCAAGCATCGGCTTACCATCCCCAAAACACAAACACACCTTCGAAGTCCCTCGAAAATATCTTAGAATCCACTTTACCACTGCCCAATGTTCTTTACCCAGATTAGAGAGAAAACGACTCACCACAGCAACGGCGTGAACAATATCCAGCCTTGTACAAACCATGGCGTACATCAAAGAACCAACTGCTGAAGCATAAGGAACTTTCAACATCTCTTCTTTGTCTTTGTCACTTGTAGGACATTGATTTCAACTAAGCTTGAAGTGACCCGCAAGTAGACAACCAACCGACTTTGCTTTATCCATGTTGAACCTCTCAAGAACCTTCTCAATATAGCTTTCTTGAGACAACCAAATCAGCCCCTCTTTGCGATCACGAACAATTTTCATACCAAGAATTTGCTTTGCCGGCCCCAAATCTTTCATAGCAAAAGACTTGCTCAACTCCAATTTCAACCTGTTTATCATGGTGTAATCTTGACCCACAATTAACATGTCATCAACATAAAACAAAAGAATAATAAATTTACCATCCGAGAAATTTTTCACAAACACACAATGATCGGAAGTGGTTTTAGAAAAACCATTATTCATCATGAAAGAGTCAAATTTTTTGTACCATTGCCGCGGGGCTTGCTTAAGGCCATACAAACTTTGCTTCAATTTGCAAGCAAATTTCTCATTCCCTTTTTTCATAAAACCTTTTGGTTGCTCTATGTAAATTTCTTCTTCAAGATCATCGTGAAGAAATGCAGTCTTCACAGCAAGTTGCTCAACTTCAAGGTTCATACTTGCAACCATGCCAAGTACAACCCGAATAAAAGACATCTTCACAACCAGCGAGAAAATCTCATCAAAGTCAATACCTTTCTTTTGCTCAAAGCCTTTCACAACAAGACACGCCTTGTAACTCAAATTCTTGCCATCATTCTTCAATTTGAAAACCCACTTATTTTTCAGAATTTTCCTCCCTTTAGGCAACTTCACTAAATCATAAATCTGGTTTTCAAGCAAGGAATTCATCTTCTCGTCCATGGCCTTTTTCCAATCACCTTTCTTTGCATGCTCAATTGCTTCTTGGTAGTTTTCGGGCTCCCCTTAATCGGAAATCAACACAAATTCATTAGGAGGATACTTTCTTGAAGGTTGTCGGTCCCTTGTAGATTTTCTCAACTCAAGTTGTGGTGGTGATTCTTGAGTTGGATGTTCTTCCTCAATTTTTTACTCAACTTCATTAGATTTAGCATCATCCTCCACTTTTTCAATAGGTGGCTGCACATCTCCCCCATTTTCATCATCAACTGAAGATGAAGGAGATAGATCCATGTTAATGAGATCACTAGATTTTGGCTCCGGTTAATCACTTTTGCCAAAGTCTTCAATTGTTTGGTCTTCAAGAAACACAACATCACGACTTCGAATGACTTTCTTGTCGACTGGATCCCACAATCTATACCCAAACTCATCACGCCCATAGCCAAGAAAAATACATTGTCTTAACTTACTATCAAGCTTGGACCTCCCATCTTTTGGAATGTGAACAAAAACTTGGCAACCAAACACTATCAAGTGCTCATAAGACACATGTTTGCCGGTCCAAACTCTTTCTGGAACATCACCATTCAAAGAATAGGAAGGAGACAAATTGATCACATCAACTGCTGTCCTCAATGCCTCACCCCAAAAAGATCTTGGCAATTTAGCTTGTGAAAGAAAACACCTTGTTCTTTTCACAATGGTGCGGTTCATCTTCTCGGCAACGCCATTTTGTTGAGGAGTCTTCTTAACTGTCTTTTGGTGCCGAATACCTTGGTTGCGACAATACTCATCAAATGGACTAATATATTTACCACCATTATCTAATCGAATGCACTTCAATTTCTACCATGTTTTTCTTTCAACCATGGCCTGAAAATGCTTAAATACTTATAGAACTTAATCTTTAGTTTTTAGTATAAAAGCCCAAACTTTCCTTGAATAATCATCAATGAAAGTAACAAAATAAAGTGCACCACTATGTGTTCTAACTTTCAAAGGACCACAAACATCCGAATGAATCAACTCCAAAACATTTTCTTTTCTAGAAGCAACATTTTTATGAAAAGAAAATCTATGTTGTTTACCCGCCAAACAATGAACACAAGTTTTGAGATGTGTACCTTTCAAACCGGGTAGAAGCTCTTTCTTGAACAAAACTTGTAGCCCATTTTCACTCATATGGCCAAGCCGCTTGTGCCACAATTTAGTAGAAGTATCAGCTTCAAGTGCATTGACAACACCTTTACAAATTTTTCCTTGCATCAAATAAAGTGTATGAGTCTTCTTGCACTTAGCCACCACTAAAGAACCCTTTGTGAGCTTCCATATTCCATCACCAAATTTGTTGTTGAAGCCTTCATCATCTAGCTTCTCAATAGAGATCAAATTGAGGCGAATGTCAGGAACATGCTGTAACAACGCCCGCGGGGGACCTCGCTACAGCTCGGACTCGATTTTTGTTGCGGTTCCAAATCTTGAACCAAAGAGTCCAAATCCGGCAAATCGTTTTGAAGGAAAACAGATTTT
This sequence comes from Camellia lanceoleosa, assembly GCA_025200525.1. Lineage (NCBI taxonomy): Eukaryota > Viridiplantae > Streptophyta > Magnoliopsida > Ericales > Theaceae > Camellia > Camellia lanceoleosa. The sequence goes on along the minus strand of CM045758.1, from coordinate 56,372,965 downwards.
TTTGAAAGAAGTGCCAAACATGGACTGCTTTGCCAGATAACAGAGTCGCCACCTAAATATTTTTAAAATGGGAAATTTAGGAAACCCTGACTCGGTGCCAAAAGGCCACGTGTCCGTCATCACCAAAGTTGGCTCGGGAACTTGGGTACGATTAGGGAAGGTCACATCGTGAGCACCCCCTCTCGCCCGGTCAAAGACCGGCCTCTACTAATCATGATATCTGATCTTGAAAAACATTGTATGCTCTTATTCCGATTATTAGCCTAGGATTACTATGTGATGCTCGCAGCAAACAAGTATAGATCGGGTCAATGCGAATTGGAACAAAACATTTCATGTTTGTTTGTGAAAGATGGTTTGCTACCCGCAGGTAGGCTTAAAATACAGATTTTGCCACAATCTAGTGGGCTTAACAAACAATCGATGAATTGCTCCAATTCAAATAACCCAACCTCCACCCACAGACATTCAAGGCAGTTATATCACATAAGCATTTAGCCTCATGGCAAGCATGCTATCATGGCAACACTCACACGCATGCAAGGATGCTAAAGCATAACTACTTACCGAGTACTCCAAGCCAAAACAGAAAGCTTATTAGAAATCATGCATGATCCTAAAATATACAGAATGCCTAATGCAACACATGCAAAAATGCAACTATAGCAGGCTCGGCTATTCTAGAGATGGCATATGAAATGCAACGGCTAACATGTATTCAACTTAGAATTGAAATACAAATGCAGTTTGTATGATGCGCCGAGCCCGATGCATGCAATACAGATGAATGATGAAAACATGCTGTCATGCTGTATGCTAATTGAAATATGCCCTATATCTAGCCATTCAAAGCGGGTAAATAAAAGGGAGAAAGAAATGGGGGTTGGAAGACATACATCACACTCACACACCCTTATTACATTTATGCCCTCGCGCAGAGGGTCCGAATAAATAATAATCTGAGACTGAATAAAAGAATATACAATCGAAATATCTGATTCTAATTAATTAACAAATTAATTACAAAAGAATTGAGATCGGGCGTGCAAGCGTGGACCGCCGCTTCGTGGATAGTATATCTTTGGTCGCTCGGCCAGAAATCCAGGGATGCCCCCTGATTAGCCTCGCTTGCGCTTTCCCTCGAATTGCGTGCCAGATTCCGGAAAGCTGATAATTCTTCATTTTTTGCTGCAACGGAGAGCAGGAAAAGGGCATAGCAGTGTATTTCACAAATATATGCATGTCTCGATCCTCGCGCCACCAATCACGCATATCGATGCATGATGGCCGAGGAGCAGATTTGCACAACTCAATATTGGGATGAATACACATGAATGCTACGAAAAATGGGATGCCTCGAAATGCGTGCCCACGGGCACGCAAACCGAGGCGATGCTGAAAGATGAAAATCGGATAAAACCGAAGTGCCTCGAAGTGCGTGCCCACAGGCGCGCAAACCGAGACGAAACCAAAATGGAGATCAGATAAAACTGGAGTGCCTCGAAATGCGTGCACACGGGCACGCGAACCGAGGCGATGATGTACGATGCAAAATCGGATAAAACCGAAGTGCCTCGAAATGCGTGCACACGGACACGCAAACCGAGGCGATGATGTAATGAGAAAAACGGATAAAACCAAAGTGCCTCGAAACGCGTGCCCACAGGCGCGCAAATCGAGGCGATGATGAAAGGAGAAAATCGGATAAGACCGAAGTGCCTCGAAACGCTGCGCCTGGTAGCGCAAATCGAGGCGATGATGAAAGAATGAAAATCGGATAAGACCGGCAGTGCCAAACGCTGCGCCCACAGCGCCGCAAATCGAGGCGATGAAAGAATGAAAATCGGATAAGACAAAGTGCCTCAAACGCGTGCCTGGTAGCGCGCAAATCGAGGCGATGATGAAAGGAGAAAATCGGATAAGACCGAAGTGCCTCGAAACGCGTGCCCACCGGCGCGCAAATCGAGGCGATGATGAAAGAATGAAAATCGGATAAGACCGAAGTGCCTCGAAACGCGTGCCCACAGGCGCGCAAATCGAGGCGATGATGAAAGAATGAAAATCGGATAAGATCGAAGTGCCTCGAAACGCGTGCCCACAGGCGCGCAAATCGAGGCGATGATGAAATGCAATGAAATGGCATACGGAATGCCGGGATGGACTTACACCAACATGGGAGAGCCTCAGCTCACTCACATAGGAGGCCGTCGGGTAAAAATAAAGCTGCCTCGAAACGCGCGCCCGCGGACACGCAAATCGAGGCAATGGCATACAAGCATGAAAATGCAAATTGGGCTTACGCCAACATGAGAGGGCCTCAACCACACTCACATAGGCTGCCGGCGGATAAAATGAGCTGCCTCGAAATGCGTGCACTCAGGCACGCAAACCGAGGCGATGATATACACAATGCCATGACATGGAAAATGTAGATTGGGCTTATACCAACATGAGAGGGCCTCAGCCACACTCACATGGGATGCCGGAATGATAAGAATGAGGTGCCTCGAAGTGCGTGCCCATTGGCACGCAAACCGAGGCAATGCAAAAATGATACGAATGGCACGGGAAATGATATGCAAGCATGGTAATGGAATTTCAGCACCTAAATAAAGGGGAAAACAGCCCCGAAACAATTCGAAATGACACTCGAAGCATGCATTCATCCCGAAATGTGATAATATGCACCCAAAATGGCCTATAGCCCTACTAATCATGCAAAAACAGCACATGGAAGCAAAACCAGTAGCAAGGCAGTCCCAAAAATAGCTTATTTCAGTAACAAAGATGGCCAAAATGTAGACATAGATAGATCAACAATAGCATGCAAAGTTAGTGGCCAAAAGAGGAGTATTGAGACAAGTGACATATGCAAACCCCAAATGGACAAACTTCCTTCTACAACATTGAATATGAGATAAAAATAGGCACAATTGCAGAAGATGACATCCTCAAAATCAGAATAAAATCATGCTAACAATTCCATGCAAAAATGGAGCTCAAAAGAGGCTATAACAAGAGTCATGCAAAGAAAACACCAAATGACAAAATTTTCTTCATGAGACATGTAAAGGGGGTCAAAATAAGGCCCCTTTCAGTTCTGACCAAAGGCCAAAACCAAAATCACAAGAGGCTACAAAACATGCAAGAATACGGTAAATTTGATGGATTTCAAAGGAAGTACCAAAAATATACACCAACTGGCTTAAGGCCCTCAACATAACATGGAAAGGAGACAAAAAAAAGACTATTTCTAAGCCTGATGAAGGCTGAAATCCGGGGCCAAGTAAGCCTAACAAAGCATGCAAGAATTAGGGCCTAAAGTGAATTTCCAAGAGAGGTGGTATATGGAATGGCCAAATGAGGTTGAGCCCTTCTACAATGTTGTAGAGGGGCTCAAAATAAGCACGAAACCAGTAGGGGTCGGAGCCCCAAAAACCAACACAAATGGGTCAATTTTAGCATGCAAAAATGTTACCAACTTGAAGAATATTGAAGGAACTAGTGTATACAAACACCAAATGAGGTTGAGCCCTTCTACAAAGTTGTAGAGGGGCTCATTTTAAGCACAAAAGAAGTAGGGGTCGGAGCCCCAATTCTCAACCAATTAAAGTATAGAAAAGGATCAAGAAAATGCCCTAAAAGTTGGTTTTGAATACTTACCCTTGAAGACTTGTCTTTCTTTTGCTTGGCTTGGATTTGTGGCTTCTCAACCTCTGAAATTCACTTCCTTGCTGCTGGAATCGAAGTTGGAATGGTGAGGCTTAGGGTTGATGAAGGAATCAAGCAAGAACTTGAAGCTTTTGGAGCTTTTGGCTATGGAGATTAGGGTTTTTGCCTTGGTGTTCTTGAAGAGATTTTTTCCAACCTTGAAGAAGGAGGAGGGCCTTCAAATAGGCAAGAAGTGGTGTAAAAGGAGGAAAGCACCCAATCTTTCCCTCCCGAATATCCTGATGCCCCGGATATGTTGGAAGATATCCGGACAAAGACAGTCAGAAGCAAGAATCTGGCCGGCAGTAATTTTGCTCAAGGTGGCCGACCACCCACCATGGCCGGCCACCACCTCCTATGGCCGCCACCACCTCAAAAACCAACTTCAAAATTTCTCGCCGACCACCATACAAGAGTGTCCTCCCATGTGTGTAGAATAAGGCCCAGTGGTCGGAATTTGGCAACACCGAACCAGAGTCACAACATAGAGCTTGAAGGAGAGGCCCAAAATGAAAGGCACAATTTCGGCCGACCACCATACCAAAGTGTCCTCCCATATGTGTAGAACAAGGTTCCAAGGTCGGAATTTGGCAACACTGAACCAGGAGCCACAACATAGAGCTTGAAGGAGAGGCCCAAAAATGAAACTCACAGTTTCTGGCCGACCAGTAGTTGGTAGGGTCCTCCCAGGTGTCCTGATCACAGATATGTAACTTTGGTTGGAAGAAAATACCCCCAAGGTGTTCAACATTGGCCCGGAAGTGAGCAAAACGGGCTCCGGAGGAGCGAAACTGGTTATCTGGGATAATTGCTGGCCTCCCACCCCCCAGTGATCTTCCTGATGTTGAAACAGAGGTACCTGCCAAGTTTGAACAAAAACTAATGAGAAATGAACGTTCGGGACCAAAACCGAGCAAATCGGGATCCCGAAAATGGGCTGCGGGTGCCGGAAGTGGTGTTCGGCAGCGAAGTGGGTATCTGCGACCCCAGTGTCCTCTGGAATGACAAAACAGAGGTACCTGCCAAAAACCGGAGAAGATGGATGCGAAATGAATGCTCGGGACCAAAACCGCTCGGTTTGGGGTCCCAAAAACCGGCTATGAGCACCGAAAGTGGCATACGGCCACGAAGTGGGCATCGGGGGCCCCAGGGTTCCTCAAAATATTAAAACAGAGGTCTCCGCCAAAGCCCAGAGAAGGCTGATGGAAAATGAATGCTCGGGACCAAAACCGCTCGGTATGGGGTCCAAAATGGGTCGCCGCACCTAAGTGGTGTTCGGCCGAAGTGGGCATCGGGGCCCAGGTTCCTCGAACACTAAAACAGAGGCACATGCCAAAATCGGAGAACTCGGAGATGGTTGGGCGGTCCCGAGCCGAGGCACGCTGGCGACGGCCCAAAACCGAACCGGCCCGAATGGGCAAAATGGCCTCTGACCACGAAACGTAGCTCACGGCCACCGGAGATAGTCTACGGACCACTCCCTTCCTCGGAGAGAAAACAGAGAAAACCGAGCTGGTTCGCAAACCGAGACAAGGTAGAAGATGGTTCGAAGTCCGGAGGCACGCGCCGTGACCACGACTTCAACAAGCACAAGATGCAATATCACCGAAGCGCTCAACCGGTGACGCTCGAGTCTTAAGGTCGGTCAAAATGGGGTGTCTCTGATTGCCTCTTTGACAGAACTCGGAAGTCAAGAAGTGACGGGAGTGAATGTCAAAGCCCAGAGACGACCCATTTTTGACAAGGCCGAAGACTTAGACAAACATACGAGATAAACAGAGATATGTGCCCGCAGGCAGGGGCCAAATGCAAAGTGATGGGCGCGAAGCCAGATGATCATGCAAATGCAGCAAGCTGTAATGAAGCAGGTATTGACAAATAGATGCAACAGTTTTAAGCAAGAATGCAAAGCAAACAACTACATTTCATGCAGTTAGGAATGCGGAGAATCCTTCAATTCCCGTCGCGTCTCACACGGAGAAGATACGATACCTGCGCGATTCGTCTGGTCGCACCAGCCTCAAATGAACCGTACATACAATATCGTGCCTGCAAAATAGAGAAATGAAACAAGAACAATATGCCGACAACATATATTCTATGTGATTCCTATGATTCCAAAAGTTCGACACACACAGCGTCGGTGAACGAATGCAACATAACGCGAGAAAAGATAATGCGCGACAACGCACGCTCAAGCATAGAAAGTTCGGTATATCAAGAAATCATGCATGATAATGCAAAACAATCACGAGAATGCGAATTAGGAGCCAATAATGACAAATGAGCACAAATCAGGATGCCCGGTTGTTGCACAATAACGAGCTGGAAAATGCGCATTCCGGTGACGGTAACCCGATCGCGGCCTCTGATTTACATTCCGGGGAGGTCACGACATGATTAAAATGGATACACTCCGATTTCGATGAATAACGATGAGACACATGTCAATAATTGCAATTAAAGTTTCAGCGGAGCAATTCGCGCCAGAAAGTGTACTTTTCTTCAACTTTTTCGGGTCCCGGGAGCTCCGATTTTCCTCAAAATTTGCAGAGAGGTAGGGGAGGGAGGGGGGAAGGTGGTCGGCCAGCCCTTTGCCCTAGGAGAGGCCATCGGCCAGGGCCAAAAAGTACAGGGGCCGGCCAGCCAGGTTAGGGGCCGGCCAGCCAGGTTAGGTGGCCGGCCGGCCACCTCCCCAAAAGCGGGGGCATTTTGGTCATTTTTGCATTTTCTATATATATGCACCTCCATTGCCTCCGAAATCACACCCAAAGTTGCAAAACTTCTTCCTCTTGCTCTCTAGGCCACTTTCTCTCTCAGATCTGCATTTTATACGCGTCCCTCGGCCTCCCACGCAAGTTGTTTTTGCGAAATCTTTCAGATTTAAGCACTTTGAAGCGACTAAATTTCGACTTTGGGGCTTCTCTTCTCATTTTCACCACTCGAGGTAATTTTGTTTCAATATTTGGAAAATTTTCCCGGGGGTTGACTTTTGTTGACTTTTTCATTTCCCGAGAGTTGACTTTTGTTGACTTTTTTCCAATTTTGGCCCATTTTGCTCATTTTGCTCATCTTTGCAGATTTCGCAATGGCAGGTCATTTTCCTCACGACGGAGGTTTTCCCGGTGCCGGAGATGATTTTGACTTTATGGTATTCCCGCCGGGGGTTCGCCCTTTCTTTCCCGATCGATATGCTCCGGCGGTTCATAGGCTTCCGCAAGCCACTTTCCGTTATTTTACCGATTTTAACGATCGAGCACCCGGGGATCTTCTCTTACGAGAGCCGGCAAGACCTCTCCTATGATGCAGAGGTATTTTATTATCCGCATCTTTCGTGCATTCTGCACCTTTGCCATGCTTAGACACAGCTTAGCTTATGACACAAGATTTGTATTTTGAGCATGTGACTTAGCCACTTGAATTTCATGAACACTTGGCGCATTGAATAATTGTGAACGCAAGGCACCTTAGTTAGAAATTGAACACACCCTAAACTTGAAGCACCGAACACACAAATTCAGATTTGAAGCGAACACACATTAATCGATGTTGAGTAGAACACACGGTCCCAATTTGAAGCGAACACACACTTAATCGACGTTGAGTAGAACACACATCCCAATTTGAAGTGAACACACATCCATCGATGTTGAGTAGAACACACATCCCAAACTTGAAGCAAACGACAAATCGATCGATGTTGAGTAGAACACGCAGTCCCAAACTTGGAGCGAACACACAGTTCACTGATGTTGAGTAGAACACGCAGTCCCAAACTTGAAGCGAACACACAGCCCACTGATGTTGAGTAGAACACACAGTCCCAATTTGAAGCGAACACACCTAATCGATGTTGAGTAGAACACACAGTCCCAATTTGAAGCGAACACACAGCCCACTGATGTTGAGTAGAACACACGGTCCCAATTTGAAGCGAACACACAGCCCACTGATGTTGAGTAGAACACACAGTCCCAAACTCAGATGTACTGAAACTTTGAACACGCAGCCCAAATACCAAATTTACTGAACACGCAGCTCGTTTTCACTTCATTTGCACACAGCTCATTTTCGCTTTATTTGCACACAGCTCATTTTCACTTCATTTGCTGATCCATGCATTGATTCTAAATGCAGGTTCGTTCTCGGACAGTGCGAGGATATGGCTCCGGCGCCGCAAGGGAATGGTATTTTGAGCTTCCGGAAGCTGTCCGGGGATTGGTCGATCTTGCAGGATTTGGGCCATTCTGCAGAGGGTTATCTCGTTGCCTCATTAGTAGGACCCTATTTGCAGCTTTAGCAGAGAGGTGGTGGGACACTACCAATTCCTTCCATTTTTCTGCGACGGGGGACATGACCATGACCCCACTGGATTTCGCTATGCTCACCGGCCTAGACTTAGGCGGTAGGCCCATTCCCTATGACGAGGATATGGGTGAGTGGCAGGCTGCCTGGATGCATTTGTTGGGGACACACCCGCCTGTAGACAGAGGTTCGGGGAGAGTCCGATACTCCTGGTTTGCTTCCTATTTTCGGCGGCCACAGATGGAGCCTGAGACTCCTGAGGAGGAGCAGGCCCGTGGCTTCCTTATGTACCTCCTCGGTACCACCTTGTTCGCCGATAGAGGGAACATGGTAGGGTTGTACTTACTGAGCGCTCTAGTGGACCTATCACAGGTGAGCCAGTATGATTGGGGCGGCGCTGGCCTGGCTACCCTTTACTGCTACATGAGCGCAGTCTCTCGCACACGAGGGGACTTACTTGGCGGCTACTGGAGAGCCTGGGAGGTACATTCCGTCCTCTTGATTTTCATTTTGCTCCTCATTACTTGTTCACTGCACACACGGCAAGACTTTGCATTCTCAGATTCTGCCTTTAGCACTTTGTACTCACACTCTGCATTGCCTTTCTCAGCTGTGGGTGTATGTGTACTTCCCCACATTGGCCCCGGAGATGGAGGTGGTGGGACCTCCTATGACTCCATTTTCTTTGATGTTTGAGGGCGAGCATGTGGCGAGGCCTCGAGAGACTCTCTCCTCTCTGCGACGATACTTTGATACTGTTCGTGCGACAGAGGTATTGCTTGAACTCTCAGTTCCTTTCATTTTTATCTTTGATCTGCTCTGTATATCTGATTTCTGACTGATTTGTATACTGGTTATCCACAGATCACCTGGGCGCCTTTCGGCGATCTTAGCTCGAGACTCAGACTCGAGCGTCGAGTTGTTGTCAGTATAGATTCCTGCTCGAGGGACCAGTCGGCAGGGTTTGTTCTCGGGAACGCTTTTCGTCGAGATATGGGGCGATTCTCGACACTCGCCAGGCCTCCAGACACCATGCGGACTGCTGATAGATTATCCCCTAAGGAGGTCGAGCAGTATATGCAGGGCAGTGACGCTTTGTTGCATCATCTCGATGGGAACTACGCCACCTACCGCCGCATATATTTGATGCCCCGCTTGACGGGAGTGCGGACCTCATCGGTGCACCGTCTTCGAGTCGCGCCCATGCTACTGATATCCCTTCTTCTAGCAGGGCTGGCAGATCCAGAGGTGGGGGCAGTTCGATCCCTCCGATCCCTCCGTCTCTTGATCATCCAGGGTGGCCAGACATGCCGACCGAAGGAGTTAACCGGGCGATTTGGGACGCCTTACCAGATTCCGCTAGAGCCTCCTCGCTCGATCACAGATATGTTAGAGACCCCGACTCGCCCCGTATATTTTTTCAACTTTGATTTATCGACGATATTTGAACATTGATTCCACATCGATAGTTTTGCATTTGTATTTGCGACCTCGTTGAATATGCGGACGAGCCGCCGATGCTGGCCACATTCGAGGGCATGATCCTTCGGAGGGAGACGCAGATGAGCATCGTGGGTGTAGAGGTACTCTTTATTTTCCCTGTACTAGCATGTTTCTGATGCTGCTCTAGCTTTAGACCTTCTGCTATATTGATAGACTGTGTAGAGCACATCTGACACACACCCTTTTCACATTCTGCATTTACACCTGCTTTTTATGCTTGAACTGATGTGTTGCACTTTGCATCTTCAGATGCCTCCCGTATATGCTTCATCACGGGCCAGGCCACCGGGGCCCTCTCAGAGAGGTCGAGGTGCTAGACCTACCCGAGGTACAGGGACTGGAGGAGCTGGGCCATCCAGGTCTCATCGAGGAGCTGGCGAAGGAGGGTCGTCTCGCAGACGCAGGGCACCCATCGTCGAGGATGACGAGGAGGAGATCGCAGATCATGTGTCAGCGGCGTCTCCTGGAGAGGGAGGCCCTGGTCTTGGTTCCGAGAGCGGAGACGAGCCTGAGGGGGATCCGGAGGATGACAGCTCCGATCCAGATGGTGATGATGATGTAGAGATTATCCCGCAGAAAAGGATGAGGGGGCCTCCCCCTTCTGGCCACCGAGGGCACTGATGTTATTTCCTGCTTTATTCTACCTTTTAGCTAGCAGTTTGTAGCACTTTGCACATTTGTTAGGCGCTTTATTTTCTCAGAAACTTGTACCTTTATTTTTGTAAGACATGATGAAATGAAATTTTTTGAAAAGATGTTGTATTTGAAATTCTCAGCATCGCATCGCATTATTTTGCACAAAATGGAATTGAATGGAAATGCGCCTCATGTATTTACCGGGTTAGGTGGGGAACCGACGCAACAAAGCAAAACAAAACGACTCACTAAGAAATAAAACAGAATCTTAGCGAGTTTACAACTCGATAAACAAAGTACAATAATGTTAACGACTCAATAGACAAGACTTAACAAAATTGTGTAATCAAAAAGTAACAACTCAAAGCGCAAAACGCGACAGCTCGACAAAACTTACAACTCAATAAGCAAAAACAACAACTCGATAAGCAAAAATATAACACGATGCACTGCGGATGGACTATCTGGATAGTGGAGTGTATCCAAAATTGATAGGCCTGGATGCCTTCTCACGGAGACAATCGACGGCAGGAGTCCACTATCGCTATAGGTAATGTTTCCCACCCAATCATACTTGTATTTGCATACAACACTCGACGCTCGCGCACGAGTTTTCGCGCAAAAAACCTTAACTTACTTTTTCTCGTCAGACATCTCTCTATTCTTTATTCTCTCCTTTTTCATCCCTCCCCGTATATAGTTGATGGAGAAGTTGCAAGTTGTGGACTCTTGCCTTATTCAAATTGCGGCTACTTTTTCGAACGCTTAGTTAATGCTCCCGATGAGAGCCGGTGGTTCAATGGATGCGAACTTGTCGCCAGATCGCATTGCATGGCGCCGCCCCTCGCTTAATCTTTTCAAATGATGAGTTACAAGAAGTTCCGTGATACCGATCCGTCGACGGCTTGACTCATCAGATATTTTATCTCCCATTCCTTACTCCGCGCTTGTTCGGTCATACAAGCTGGGCCTAAGTTGGCATCTGAAGCTTTGACTAGCTCTGGGAGGGGGCGCAGGGACACCTGACTAGACTATGCCCCAGATTTATTGCTTTATTAGTACTTTCAAAGTTTTCTAGCGTGAGTGTAATGAAAAACAACTTCAATTGTATGCAAGAGCAAAAGAACTCTGTTTTGAAATTAATGAAATTAAAGGTTGTGGTACTGAAAATCCTCCGCTTTTGGTCCAAAAATGGTCTTAGTTGTGAAAAGATTAATTTGAACAAAGTCAACTTTTATGAAAACTTTTCAAAACTATTTTCGACATGGATTGGAACTGGACACGCCTGAAATCTGTCACTGAGATACACAACCCCGAATCCTAGCAACTGGAAAGTTGCCCCTAGTCTGAAAAAGGGCCTCAGCCATTCAATAGCAACGGAAAGTTGCCCCTAGTCTGGATGACATCGGAACACTCCATTGCAACGGAAAGTTGCCCCTAGTTTGCATAGCATCGCATCGAGATCACAATAGATGCCGATGAATAAAGATGACCGAGATGGTCAAAATGGACAAAGTTGATCGGGAAAAGATTGTGATGAACTTCAAGATGAAGTCGCCACGTATCCCAAAGACGGGAATCAAGTCTTACGTAGTTCAGGTTAGGTTCGCCGAGTGTTTTTGCTCTCCTTTGCGCTCTAACTTTTGCCAAGGCCGCCTTTGTGGGTTTTCAACCTTGCGAGCTCGGTTTTATAATTTTCAAATTTTCTATGCTCGAAGTTTTGCCTAGGTCGCCTTTTCGGTTTTCGCCCAGCGAGCCTCTCAAGGGTAGTATTTCTTCAACTTGTCCATATTGATCGGTTGGGAAAACTCCAAGCCATCTAGATCCATCGTAACCACAGCTCCACCCGACAGATTGACTTAATGATGTAGGGACCAAATCAATTGGGTCCGAACTTGCCCTTGGGTCGTGGATGGGAGCTCGGTTGTCTTTGAGTACCAAATCTCCTTCTTTCAAGTTCTCGACTTAACCTTCTTGTTGAAAGTCGGCGATTCTGCGTTGATAACCCGAACGTGGTACGTTGCTTTCAATCTCCTTTCATCAAAAAGCATGAGTTCTTCAAACCTGCTTTGCTACCAATCCGCTTCGGCTATCTGGCACTCGGCCAATACTCGCAATGATGGGACCTCGATCTCAATTGGTAGAACGGCCTCCATCCCATAGACTAATGAGTACGGAGTCGCCCAAGAGAAGTTCTCGATCGAAGTCCAGAGCCCCATAGAGCAAACGGCAACTTATCCGCCGCCCCTCGTAGGTTTCCACCATCTTCGTAATATGCGCTTGATATTCTTGTTGGCGGCCTCAATCGCCCGTTGGTTTGCGGCCGTAAGTAGACGACTTATGAAAAGCCACGTTGTATTTCTCCAACAAGTCAATCACCTCCTTCTTGAAGTGGGAACCATTATCCGAGACTATTTCATTCGGACTCGTGGCGCAGATGATGTTGTTCGATGAATTTTGCAACGTGAAGCTTTCAACACCGCATAAGATTGGGCCTCAACCCACTTTGTGAAGTAATCTATCGCTACGAGGATGAACTCATGCCCATTTGACCCTTTCGGCGTGACGGCCCGATCACATCAATTCCCTGCATGTAAAAGGCCATGGCGAAGTCATGTTGTACGCCTTTTGACGGCGGAATGTTCATGCGATTTGCATGAATCGACATTTATGGCATCGCCGATTTAAACCGATACAATCCTCCTCCATGGTGGACCAATAATAACCTTGCCTAAGGATCTTCCTAGCCAACATCACCCCATTCATATGTGCACCGCATTCACCCCGTGGATGGCTTCCATCGACGCTTGGACTCTTCAAAGATCAACACACGCTTTATGCATTCCCAGATGACCTCTTCTATACGCTTTACCCCGCAGATGATGAATCGGATCGACATTCTTCTCGATTGCCCTCTTGTCTTTGGCATTTACCCTGGCGGTATGTTTCGCTTCCAAAAGTTCCAGATGTCGTAATACCAGGTGTTCGCCCGAACTTCATCTATGGTCGCAATCGACTCATAGGCAAAAGTGCAATTTCGTCGATAATGACCGGACGATTCGGACTCCACGGGATGTCTATCATGGATGATAGAGTTGCTAAAGCGTCTGCGAACTTGTTGTTCTCTCTTAGTAGATGAGTAAAACTTAACTTTTCAAACCGAGGAATCAGCAAATCCAAGGTTTGGTGATACATCATCATATTTTCTTCTTTTACTTTCCATCTCCTTTAGCTTGAGACACAACAAGATTCGAATCTCCGATGACGCCCAAATTGCCTTGCCCCTAATTCCGTGGTCGCTTCCATACCAAAGAATGCACGCCAGATTCTCGCTTCGTTATTTGTGACTTTGAAACGGAGTTTGAAGGCTAGAGGGATACGGGAATTGTCGGGTGCTATCAGCAACACTCCTATCCCATACCCATGTTGATGTGACGCTCCGTCAAAGTACATTGTCCAACTTTTCTCGTCGATATGCGTAATTGCTTCATCCGAATAGGTACTCAATCGCTTCATCCCTCAACCGGATGGTCGGCAAGGAACTCGCCATCGCTTCTCGCTTTACTGACTTGCGCGTCACATATGTAAGATCAAATTCGGAGAGCAACAGCAACCAACGAGCTAGCCTACCCGTAAGCGCTGGTTTCTCGAAAAGATATTTGATGGGATCAAGTCGCGAAACCAGCATTACAGAGTGAGCTAACAGGTAGTGCCGCAGCTTCCTGGTAGCCCATACCAGAGCTAAGCAAGCCTTTTCCAGCGGCGTATACCGGGTTTCATACTCTAGCATTTTCTTGCTCAAATAATAGATGGCTTTCTCCGCCCTATCTTCTGATTCTTGTGCAAGCATGCAGCCCATTGTGGTCTCAGTCACTGACAGGTACAAAATCAACGGTTTCCCTGATTCTGGTGGTGATAAAACGGGTGGGTTCTGTAGATATTCTTTAATCTGTTCAAACGCAGCTTGGCACCGGCCGTCCCATTGGAATTTCTTGCCTTTCTTCAGAAGACCAAAAAGTGGTTCACAAGTCAAGGTTAGTTTTGAAATAAACCGTCTTATGAATTGCACTTTACCCAGAAAGCCTCGCACCTCTTTTCCAGTCTTTGGTGGTGGCATTTCTAAGATGGCCTTGATTTTGGAAGGGTCGACCTCGATGCCCCTTTGTGTAATCGAAACCCCAAAGATTTTTCCCCCAGAACACCAAACGACATTTCGAGGGTTTAACCGCAACTCAATTCCCGATCCTTTGGAAAAACTTGCGCAAGGCGGTGTAGTGGCCCTCTTTCTTTGGACTTGACAATCATGTCGCCCACGTACACCTCTACCTCTTTGTGGATCATATCATGTAGTATTGTGGTCGCGTCCGTTGATAAGTAGCCCCAAAGATTCTTCAACCCAAACGGCATGACCCGATAGCAAGATGTTCTACGGGTGGTGAATGCGATCTTCTCCGTCTCCGTGCCATCACGATCCGGTTATAGCCCGAGAAGCCATCCATGAACGAGCAAAGGCATGCCCTGTCAGAAAGTCCACTAGCTCATCAATGTGTGGCAGGGAAAGTCGCCCTTCTGACCGGCTCATAAATCCTCAAGTCTACGCACACCGGATCTTGCCATCTTTCTTCTAAGACCGCACTATGTTGCCCAACCAAGTGGGATATTCTGATACTAGCAGGAAGCCTGCGTCAATTTGCTTGGTGACCTCTTCTTTGATCTTGAGAGCCCAATCCGGGCGGATCCTTCTGAGCTTCTGCTTAATAGGTCGGGCCTCGGGGTCAAGGGGGATCCGATGCTGTACAATCTCAGGATCGATTCCAGGCATGTCTTCGTAGGACCACGCGAAAAGATTATTGAAATCTTTTAATAAAGCGACTAAGCGCCGCGTTCTCCGAAGACAACGTGGACCCGATCCGACCACCATGGTCCTCCTCAAGACTAATATTCACAGAAATGATTTCATCCGTTAAAGGCTTAACAAATCTCTCCTGCTCTTGCTCAATTAAACGTTGTAAAACCGGAGGCACTTCGTCCTCGTCGTTTTGATCAAAATTTTGAAAGTCTGAGTTAATGCAATAAATTAGGGGCACAGAAAAGTACTCGGAAACCACATTCACCTCATTCTCATTAAGTTCATCCAGATCATCCAATTCATCGGTTACAACAGACTCAAAAGAAAAGGAAAAAGACGACCTGGACAAGACTCTGGCATCCGGGTTAACATCCCCAGGAGTACCAGACTCAGACTCAGTCGAGCTGGAACCTGATTCCGACTCAGAAGACTCGGTGGAATCAGATTCCGGCTCACTACCTGACCCGGAACTGCTGGATAAGAATCCCTCCTCGTACTGCCAAATGAGAGAGGGTGCGATCGATGCGTCCAAGATAGCTGCTGGTTGGCCCGCAGCCGTTTCATCTCCAACCATGGAAACCGCGACGTTATTCCCCAAGCAATCCTGGTCGATCGGAGGATCAGAGAGGAGACATGCCAGTGCTACCCCCATTTCCAATTCAAAGGCCCTCAGACTCACCGCCTTTATTCTCGCTTCGGGCTCGGTTGTTGGTCTGCTCGCTTCTGCAAAGAACGCTATCCCCAGATAGTTGCAGTCAAGAAGATTTCAAACCTGCACGCGCTTCCTCCGCTGCTCAACCATGGTTCTGGGAAGCCGCAAATGGAAAATCTCCCTCCCCGGACGGCGTCTGCTCAGGTACCCCAGATGAGCCTATGCAGTAGATCAAAAGGCTTCCCACTGCGCTTCGCCCGCCCCGCTGCCATTTCTTTCCTTTCTCGTCCAAATTTCTTTGGTAGGCAGATAACCTAATCCAAAGGTATGTGGATTATGTGGCACTTCGCCAATGCCGCGACACCTTCCGCCGCTTCTTCCCAATCCCATCCCCGGATATGTCAGAGCTTGTTCATGAGGTAGACGGCTTGAGCGCCGACATACAAACCCTCATTCACACCATTATGTTTTGCACCACCCTGCCTCACCAAAGTAAATCCCGATATAAACATATCCTCCATGCCGTGTTCAATCTCCAGATCGGCGAGATACCCGAGGGGGATGGATTGATGAGTTCCCAAAACAATGGCTACTCCTTTCCAAAGGGTATTTCACCATTTGATGTAGAGTAGATGAGACGGCCTTCACCGATGCAACCTGTGGTCGCCCAAAAGCATGTTGAAAGATGCAGGACCTCCAAGACATGAAAATCTATTTCGTGTTGTCCAGCCCAATCTTGGTTTGATTTTCACCGCCCCAAGACATCCCGCTTGTATTATCATATGCTCGATTACTTGAGTAGTCGGTGTGAAGTCCGCAGTTTTAACCCGATTGCATAGGCCGCTCGCCGACAAACATTGATAGCGGACCCGGTCAACAAGAACCACCGAATCCATTTGTCCCTGCATTCTACTGAGAGATGTAGAGAGGTCTGTTATGGTCCACGCCTCAGCGGCAATTCTTTGTCCAGAAGGTCAATGCCGGGAACCTCCTCCCGGAAGACCAAACCAACTAGTTGTTCCCAGAGTTTCGATGGAAAGTTTCGCTCATCCATGGCAGATAAGACAGCCGGTGCACCTCGGCCATAAGCATTCCCCAAATGGAGATGTTCTGCTTGTATTTTCTTTTAGCCGCTCAAGATGACCTCTTCTTCCGCTTGCTTTCTTCGCTTTCTCTGCTCCTTATCTTTCCCTGATGCCTCGGGTTGATCAAGGTGTGGAGGCTTGAAATACCGCCCACTCCTAGTCATGTGGTCTACCTCCTCGAGGTACTAGGTACTGTCCGGTTGGCCACCTGCCCAGTCTTCGTCTGTGTGGGCAAGATACAAGTCGTCATCTTCCCACCACATTCCATTAGCGTCTAGCAGGCATCTGTCTGGTTCTGGCTTGTTTGTGCTTTCAGCAGTTTCATTCCTCATGCTCACAGCATGTTCAGTCTTCGTGCCCGCAGCACTCTCAGCTCCCTCATGGTTCTTTGCTTTTCTGCTCTCTCGAGGCCCATCTCTTTTCTTGTTCCTCCAAAGAACAACATGCGGTTCTCAAAATGTTTCGTTCTTGAGCGAAATTCTTCGTACCGGCGCTCTCCGGCAATGTAATCTGATCCTCGGCCCTTCCGGCCACAAATGGTACAATATCAGGCTGATCATCCAACCACCCGACGACTTCTGCTGACTCCTCATCTTTGAACCAGTTAATCGATGCATCCCCTGATTCCTGCTCGTAGAATTGAAGGTTAGCGAAGTCCTCTTCCACCACAGTCAAACCATCCCCCGCTGATTCAAGCTTGTCCCCCCGGAGCATACACAACTCAGCCTCTTCCGGCAACCCCATACTCAGCTTAGACTGGCTCATCGACAAGATATATCCACTCGGATCATAAGCTCTGCCAGCAGAATTCTCAGATAGCTCCACCCCAGACTCAACAGTTCTGCCCTCCTCAGAAGCTTGCCCCGTTCCATTCCCGGTGGTCACCACCTTTGGCTCAGGTTGGGTTGGGGAGGTGTCCAACACACACAAGTCAGTGCTGTCGGGAAGGACCACCTCTGGCTTGGGTAAGTGGGAGGGAGTTATGTAGATACTGGGATCGTAAGATGCGCCCCCAGTGCGGATAAGGTTGACTCTTTTTGGTGGATCTTGGTTGTGTTTGGGGAGTGGGTTGTTTGTGACGTTGGGTCCTTGAGGAGGTAGAATGATGTTCTTGTCAATGAGGTCCTGAATCTCATGACGCAGCCTGTAACATTGGTCGGTGTCATGACCATCTTCTTTGGTGGTATTGGCAATATTTGGTGGGTTATGGGAAGGGAGTGGATTCGGTGAGGCCTCGGTTCCAAGGGTTTGGTGCCCTTCGACTAGAACCCGAGGACTTTAGACAAAGGCATATGGAGTGGGGAGAAGGTTCGTTGACCCACAGGTTGGTATCTTGGGGCTTGATTATCGCTCCCAGAGGCATCGTAAAAGGTGTGGCGCCATGGCCTTGGTTGGGAAGGGGATTGGTGGTGACCATTCCGACCTCTGAAGTTCTTGTATTGGCGAGCCACTCGGGCTGCATTGGTATTTCGATTAAATGTTCTTCGGGTGATCCGATCTTGGTCAACAGACCTGTTTCATTGCATCCTCTATCTGCATCCCCATATCATGCAGATCTACGAAGGTGGGAAAAGGGATCAAAATCATCTTCTTCATTAATGACGGTTGGAGATTGCGCACAATCATGCGTATTTGATCTCTATCAGTTGGCCTCAAGGTCATCATCGGTGCCTTGGCTCACCACCGGTGACGAAATCGAAAAAAGACTCTTTAGGCTCTGCTGGTCGTCTCGAGATCACGAGTCGTGACCTCGATTTGCGTGTTGTATGAATATTGTGCAAGGAAGGCCTCAGCCATCTCATCCCAGTTTGTTTTCACATCATCATCGAGTTTTGAGTACCAAGTGGATGCCACACCCGACAGGGTTCGACCGAACAAAGAAAGCTTTTGCGGTCGGGTTAGGCCCATTGGTCTTAAGACGTCCGAGAACAGCCGGAGGTGGACCATAGGATCCTCAGACCCATCAAAGCGATCGATCTGGGGCATTTTAAATCTGTCGGGCAGAGTCACGGCCACATCAGTATAGCCGTCTTCAATATTTGGGATGGCCTTCGCCCCTTGAGACTTCTTAAAGAGCTTCTCCAACTTGCTCAATTTCAGAGCTGTCTGGTCTACCTCGAACTCAAATGGAGAGTCCGGGTGCTTAGGGGTAATGTTTTTGGACAGTTGTGGTAGAAGCGGGGGCGGAGCCAGCCCCGTTGGATGACCTGTGTCCTCTTGAACGTTTGGGGGGTTTGGCAGAATGTTCTGTTGATTCGGGAGGGTATTCTGGGCAGTCTGGACATTTTGAGGGTTTGGAGGGGCATTCTGGCCAGCAGGTAGTTGTTCAGGTAATGGGTCCACGCCTTGTAACTCAAATTCTTGCCATCATTCTTCAATTTGAAAACTGTCACGCCCCGAACCCGCCCCTAGAAGTTCGGTGACGAGACCGGCCAGTAATCTTAGATTACCAAAGGCCTTCCTATGCTAAACATAAATAAAAGGGGCTCGCGGAAGCACATGCAAATAAATAAGAAAGCTAATAGTCCATGAGCTGTGCATAAATATGATCATATAATATACATGCCAAAATAATGTTAATTACCCACAACCATTTACAAAACATATTCACAGGGTAAAACCAAGAAGGACAAACAAAACAAGACCCGCAAAACAAAATGGCCTTCCAGGCCTGGCCCGGCTCGGGCATCAAAACTCGGGTGGCTTCAAAACGGCGGCTCAGCTTGTAATCCGCCTGGGCTTAACTCCCAGAATGCTCACCTATAAATAGATAAATACAAACAATGAGCTAAAGCTCAGCAAGTAACAATACAGTAAAGAGGTTAGTGAACGAAGTCCAACATTTCATAAAACCATAAAATCAATCATAATCATCTATTCATCATCATATAAACATACGTAATGGCATACTCCACAGGGACTTAACATAACATTGTCTTCCGACTAGAGTAATCGGTCCGTACACCGATTAATCGACTGACGAGATCTCGTAAACTGGTCCGTTGGGACTACCTATGGATGCCATACTAGATTCGCAAACTAGGACCTTCGTTCACAGAAAACATTTATCATGCAAAATCATATCATAACATTTATCATTTTTAAACATAATGCATATCAACATATCTTTCCAGTAACGTCACTTACAGTGATTTCCTGGTGCCGAGGGCACGGTCTTCTCAATTTGTCCTGCAAACAGTCACATTATACCACATTCTTAATACACATTATCAATTCACATAATTCATGCCATACATTCTTCCTTTATTTCTTAGTATTACGTCTCAATAGCTCATTACCATGACATAATTAAGGCTTACTAATGCTATAAATGCCATGAGGATGCCCAAAACATGCCTTAGAACACTTCATAAAATTTCTGGAAAAAGAGTCCCCGCTCGAGCGGCCAAACCCGCCGAGCGGATCAGAACGGAGGTCGAGATACTGGATGCATGCAATCCCGCCGGCGGCAAATCCCTTTCGGCGGTGACTGTAGAAATCCGAAATTCTTCTTCTTCCAAGTTTCAATCTTCCTTCTTTATAACCTCAACATCCACTACATGATTCCCACAACCGAAAATACTTGGAATCAATCTCAAAAACTTGAATTCTAAACCCACAAAGATCATAAACAAGATCAAACCCATAAACATACACATTGAAGCTTCATTCCTTCCATTAATGGAGGTTCTTTTTCAAACATGCAAAATATGTAAAAACCATGATCCAAAACATGAATTTCATACTCTTATGCCATAATCTTGAGTTCTACAAGTCAAATACTAAGAATCAACAACTAATTTTATAAGAATCTTACCTTGATCACTTAAGTGAAGGTGTTTGAGCTTAACCCCTTTTTCCTCTTCTTCCTTCCCTTCTTCTCTTTCTCTCGAACTCTCTCTTCTCTCCCTCTTTCCCAGATTTTCTTTCCTTTTCTTTTTGAGTTAAAATGGTCAAGCCTTTCCATATATATCACACATCTCAAATAAATCAACATTTTTTTGCCATATCTATGAGCCAAACAATACTTAGCAATTCAGATAAATTTTCGTCCTCGATTTATTGATTCAGATAGTTCTAAATATTCTCGGTGTCGCATAGGTATTTTCAATTCCATTTTCTGATCCCGTTAAGGTCATCAATTTCAGTCCCGAAGTTATCAGTTCAACAGATATTTTCCCATTTCAAGCAGATATTCTCCGATTAAATCTTATTTAAGCATAATTAATCACCGATAATGACGACATAATCCCGGGTCGTTACACTCTCCCCAACTTAAGAAGTTTGGTCCTCCAAACTTAACTGGTTCGGATAAAGTCTAGTTAGCAATCTCGATTATATTTCAGTCCTCTAGCATAGGTGATCAATTCACAATAATAGCAGCAAAAGTACATTCGTTCTAGTATCATCATGTTCAACATTTCTCCTTCGCATAGGTAACATTGTTAATATCAAAATAAATAATGAAGTCATACCTGCTGGTGCTTTTCCAGTATTCTGTGTCTTTTCTGGAATTAAGCTGTAAACTCTGGCTTGTCTCAAAGTCCCCTCAGGAGCAGATGTTGCGATTGTCAGCGGTGTCTTCGTTGAGTTAACTCCACTAGTCACAGGTCGTTCATTCCTTGGTTGAGTTTGTGGACAAGTCCTGGCTATATGTCCTCTCTGTCCGCATTTGAAACAAACTCCCTGACGACAAATGCCCCAGTGCTGCTTTCCACATTCAGGGCAGGTAGGTTTACTCACACTGTCGCTACTTTCCCTCTTGGTGAGGTCACTAAAACTTGAATTCAAAGTTTCATTCCTGGAGGTTATTGACTCACTAACGGTGTCCACTTTTTGTTTCTTGAATCTTTTATTTTCTGTTTCAGCCATTGCTGTTGATTTGGACAATTTCAAACTAGCAACATTCGATTCAGATATCAGAGCCCGATCAAGTACATCAACATATTTTTCGAGTTTCAGAACATTTACCCTATCTAACACCTCAACCTGGAGACCACCCTCAAATTTCCGTGCTTTCTTGTATTCCGTGTCAACCATGTGAGGAGCATACCGAGCTAGCTCTGTAAATTTACTCTCATATTCTGCGACCGACATAGCACCCTGCTTCAGCTGTTCAAATTCTGAAATTTTTCTGTCTCGCATACATTGAGGGAAATATTTTTCATAAAATAATTCTTTAAATCGCTCCCAAGTCAAATCCCTATTTATATCTCGGACTAACATCCACCATCGTCTCGCTTCTTCCTTCAAAGTAAATGTGGCTAACAGAACTTTATAAGTGTCATTACAGGGAAATACTTCAAAAATTTTCTCCGTCTCAAGCACCCATGTCTCTGCTGCTAATGGCTCTATTCCTCCTGCAAATTCTGGTGGCTTGAGTTTCTTGTATTTCTGTGTAAGTGCGATGATGTCATCATTGTTCATCTGTTCCATTTGTACAGGTGGTGGAGGAGGTGGCGGAAAAGGCTGTCTCGGTGGCTGTTGATTTTGTTCCAACTGTTGCCTCACTAACCCCATCAACGCTTCAACCATTTGTTCCAGTCGATTTATTCGAGCATCCGAAGATTCCGTTTCATTTGCATTCCTCGTTTCAGTGTTCTCCATCAGTCTATAGAATCCAGAACAGATAGGACATTCATTCTCAACTTCATACTTCTTCCGTGTTCTTATCAATCATAGTTCTCATTTCTCTTTTCTCATGTTCAGAAACACACACACACACACACACACACACACATGTATGTATGCCATGCCTTATTTCTTTTCTAATGCACCTAACAGCTCATATGGACACGTGTGTGGGTAAATGACTCGTGCGCTCTGATACCACTCTGTCACGCCCCGAACCCGCCCCTAGAAGTTCGGTGACGAGACCGGCCAGTAATCTTAGATTACCAAAGGCCTTCCTATGCTAAACATAAATAAAAGGGGCTCGCGGAAGCACATGCAAATAAATAAGAAAGCTAATAGTCCATGAGCTGTGCATAAATATGATCATATAATATACATGCCAAAATAATGTTAATTACCCACAACCATTTACAAAACATATTCACAGGGTAAAACCAAGAAGGACAAACAAAACAAGACCCGCAAAACAAAATGGCCTTCGAAGCTGGCTTTCGGGCATCAAAACTCGGTGGCTTCAAAAGCGGCGCTCGACTTGTAATCCGCTGGGCTTAACTCCTGAATGCTCACCTATAAATAGATAAATACAAACAATGAGCTAAAGCTCGACAAGTAACAATCTGATAAAGAGGTTAGTGAGCGAAGTCCAACATTTCATAAAACCATAAAATCAATCATAATCATCTATTCATCATCATATAAACATACGTAATGGCATACTCCACAGGGACTTAACATAACATTGTCTTCCGACTAGAGTAATCGGTCCGTACACCGATTAATCGACTGACGAGATCTCGTAAACTGGTCCGTTGGGACTACCTATGGATGCCATACTAGATTCGCAAACTAGGACCTTCGTTCACAGAAAACATTTATCATGCAAAATCATATCATAACATTTATCATTTTTAAACATAATGCATATCAACATATCTTTACAGTAACGTCACTTACAGTGATTTCCTGGTGCCGAGGGCACGGTCTTCTCAATTTGTCCTGCAAACAGTCACATTATACCACATTCTTAATACACATTATCAATTCACATAATTCATGCCATACATTCTTCCTTTATTTCTTAGTATTACGTCTCAATAGCTCATTACCATGACATAATTAAGGCTTACTAATGCTATAAATGCCATGAGGATGCCCAAAACATGCCTTAGAACACTTCATAAAATTTCTGGAAAAAGAGTCCTCGGCGAGCCAAACCCCTTCGAGCGGATCAGAACGGAGGTCGAGATACTGGATGCATGCAATCCGCTCGGCGGCAAATCCTTCGGCGGACTGTGTAGAAATCCGAAATTCTTCTTCTTCCAAGTTTCAATCTTCCTTCTTTATAACCTCAACATCCACTACATGATTCCCACAACCGAAAATACTTGGAATCAATCTCAAAAACTTGAATTCTAAACCCACAAAGATCATAAACAAGATCAAACCCATAAACATACACATTGAAGCTTCATTCCTTCCATTAATGGAGGTTCTTTTTCAAACATGCAAAATATGTAAAAACCATGATCCAAAACATGAATTTCATACTCTTATGCCATAATCTTGAGTTCTACAAGTCAAATACTAAGAATCAACAACTAATTTTATAAGAATCTTACCTTGATCACTTAAGTGAAGGTGTTTGAGCTTAACCCCTTTTTCCTCTTCTTCCTTCCCTTCTTCTCTTTCTCTCGAACTCTCTCTTCTCTCCCTCTTTCCCAGATTTTCTTTCCTTTTCTTTTTGAGTTAAAATGGTCAAGCCTTTCCATATATATCACACATCTCAAATAAATCAACATTTTTTGCCATATCTATGAGCCAAACAATACTTAGCAATTCAGATAAATTTTCGTCCTCGATTTATTGATTCAGATAGTTCTAAATATTCTCGGTGTCGCATAGGTATTTTCAATTCCATTTTACGATCCGTTAAGGTCATCAATTTCATCCGGTTATCGGTTCAAGATATTTTCCCATTTCAAGCAGATATTCTCCGATTAAATCTTATTTAAGCATAATTAATCACCGATAATGACGACATAATCCCGGGTCGTTACAAAAACCCACTTATTTTTCAGAATTTTCCTCCCTTTAGGCAACTTCACTAAATCATAAATCTGGTTTTCAAGCAAGGAATTCATCTTCTCGTCCATGGCCTTTTTCCAATCACCTTTCTTTGCATGCTCAATTGCTTCTTGGTAGTTTTCGGGCTCCCCTTAATCGGAAATCAACACAAATTCATTAGGAGGATACTTTCTTGAAGGTTGTCGGTCCCTTGTAGATTTTCTCAACTCAAGTTGTGGTGGTGATTCTTGAGTTGGATGTTCTTCCTCAATTTTTTACTCAACTTCATTAGATTTAGCATCATCCTCCACTTTTTCAATAGGTGGCTGCACATCTCCCCCATTTTCATCATCAACTGAAGATGAAGGAGATAGATCCATGTTAATGAGATCACTAGATTTTGGCTCCGGTTAATCACTTTTGCCAAAGTCTTCAATTGTTTGGTCTTCAAGAAACACAACATCACGACTTCGAATGACTTTCTTGTCGACTGGATCCCACAATCTATACCCAAACTCATCACGCCCATAGCCAAGAAAAATACATTGTCTTAACTTACTATCAAGCTTGGACCTCCCATCTTTTGGAATGTGAACAAAAACTTGGCAACCAAACACTATCAAGTGCTCATAAGACACATGTTTGCCGGTCCAAACTCTTTTACGGAACATCACCATTCAAAGAATAGGAAGGAGACAAATTGATCACATCAAGCTCATCCTCAATGCCTCACCCCAAAAGATCTTGGCAATTTAGCTTGTGAAAGAAAACACCTTGTTCTTTTCACAATGGTGCGGTTCATCTTCTCGGCAACGCCATTTTGTTGAGGAGTCTTCTTAACTGTCTTTTGGTGCCGAATACCTTGGTTGCGACAATACTCATCAAATGGACTAATATATTTACCACCATTATCTAATCGAATGCACTTCAATTTCTACCATGTTTTTCTTTCAACCATGGCCTGAAAATGCTTAAATACTTATAGAACTTAATCTTTAGTTTTTAGTATAAAAGCCCAAACTTTCCTTGAATAATCATCAATGAAAGTAACAAAATAAAGTGCACCACTATGTGTTCTAACTTTCAAAGGACCACAAACATCCGAATGAATCAACTCCAAAACATTTTCTTTTCTAGAAGCAACATTTTTATGAAAAGAAAATCTATGTTGTTTACCCGCCAAACAATGAACACAAGTTTTGAGATGTGTACCTTTCAAACCGGGTAGAAGCTCTTTCTTGAACAAAACTTGTAGCCCATTTTCACTCATATGGCCAAGCCGCTTGTGCCACAATTTAGTAGAAATGTCGACTTCAAGTGCATTGACAACACCTTTACAAATTTTTCCTTGCATCAAATAAAGTGTATGAGTCTTCTTGCACTTAGCCACCACTAAAGAACCCTTTGTGAGCTTCCATATTCCATCACCAAATTTGTTGTTGAAGCCTTCATCATCTAGCTTCTCAATAGAGATCAAATTGAGGCGAATGTCAGGAACATGCTGTAACAACGCCCGCGGGGGACCTCGCTACAGCTCGGACTCGATTTTTGTTGCGGTTCCAAATCTTGAACCAAAGAGTCCAAATCCGGCAAATCGTTTTGAAGGAAAACAGATTTTTTTGAAAGAAGTGCCAAACATGGACTGCTTTGCCAGATAACAGAGTCGCCACCTAAATATTTTTAAAATGGGAAATTTAGGAAACCCTGACTCGGTGCCAAAAGGCCACGTGTCCGTCATCACCAAAGTTGGCTCGGGAACTTGGGTACGATTAGGGAAGGTCACATCGTGAGCACCCCCTCTCGCCCGGTCAAAAACCGGGCTCTACTAATCATCATATCGATCTTGAAAAACATTGTATGCTCTTATTAGATTATTAGCCTAGGATTACTATGTGATGCTCATGACAAACAAGTATAAATGGCTGCGTCTGAATTGGAACAAAACATTTCATGTTTGTTTGTGAAAGATGGTTTGCTACCCGCAGGTAGGCTTAAAATACAGATTTTGCCACAATCTAGTGGGCTTAACAAACAATCGATGAATTGCTCCAATTCAAATAACCCAACCTCCACCCACAGGCATTCAAGGCAGTTATATCACATAAGCATTTAGCCTCATGGCAAGCATGCTATCATGGCAACACTCACACGCATGCAAGGATGCTAAAGCATAACCACTTACCGAAAGTACTCCAAGCCAAAAGCGAAGCTTATTAGAAATCATGCATGATCCTAAAATATCTGAATGCCTAATGCAACACATGCAAAATGCAACTATAGCGAGCTCGGCTATTCTAGAGATGGCATATGAAATGCAACGGCTAACATGTATTCAACTTAGAATTGAAATACAAATGCGGTTTGTATGATCTGCCGAAACGATGCATGCAATCTGAGATGAATGATGAAAACATCTTTGTCATCTTTGTATGCTAATTGAAATATGCCCTATATCTAACCATTCAAAGCGGGTAAATAAAAGGGAGAAAGAAATGGGGTTGGAAGACATACATCACACTCACACACCCTTATTACATTTATGCCCTCATGAGAGGGTCCGAATAAATAATATCTGAGACGAATAAAAGAATATACTGATCCGAAATATCTGATTCTAATTAATTAACAAATTAATTACAAAAGAATTGAGATCGGGCGTGCAAGCCGAGGCGCCTCGCTTCGTGGATAGTATATCTTTGAGGTCGCTCGTGGCAGAAATCCTTTGGGATGCCCGATTAGCCTCATTTGCGCTTTTCCTCGAATTGCGTGCGGATTCCGGAAGTCGATAATTCTTCATTTTTCTTTAGCGGAGAGCGGGGAAAAGGGCATAGCGATGTATTTCACAAATATATGCATGTCTCGATCCTCGCGCCACCAATCACGCATATCGCTGCATGATGGCCGAGGAGCAGATTTGCACAACTCAATATTGGGATGAATACACATGAATGCTACGTAAAATGGGATGCCTCGAAATGCGTGCCCCCGGCCACGCAAACGAGGGCGATGCTGAAAGATGAAAATCGGATAAAACCGAAGTGCCTCGAAGTGCGTGCCCACAGGCGCGCAAACCGAGACGAAACCAAAATGGAGATCAGATAAAATTGGAGTGCCTCGAAATGCGTGCACACGCACGCGGCGGCGATGATGTCGATGCAAAATCGGATAAAACCGAAGTGCCTCGAAATCGTGCACTGCGGACACGCAAACCGAGGCGATGATGTAATGAGAAAATGGATAAAACCAAAGTGCCTCAAAGCAGCGTGCCTGAGCGCGCCGTCGGCGATGATGAAAGGAGAAAATCGGATAAGACCGAAGTGCCTCAAAGCGCGTGCCTGGTAGCGCCAAATCGAGGCGATGATGAAAGAATGAAAATCGGATAAGGCCAAAGTGCCTCGGCAGCGTGCCCGCAGCGCGCCGTCGGCGATGATGAAAGAATGAAAATCGGATAAGACCGAAGTGCCTCGAAAGCAGCGTGCCTGGTAGCGCCGTCGGCGATGATGAGAAAATTGGATAAGACCGAAGTGCCTCAAAAGCAGCGTGCCGGCGCGCAAATCGAGGCGATGATGAAAGAATGAAAATCGGATAAGACCGAAGTGCCTCGAAAGCAGCGTGCCTGGTAGCGCCGCATCGAGGCGATGATGAAAGAATGAAAATCGGATAAGACGAAGTGCCTCAAAGCAGCGTGCCTGGTAGCGCCGTCGGCGATGATGAAAGGCAATGAAATGGCATACGGAATGCCGGGATGGACTTACACCAACATGGGAGAGCCTCAGCTCACTCACATAGGAGGCCGTCGGGTAAAAATAAAGCTGCCTCGAAACGCGCGCCCGCGGACACGCAAATGGAGGCAATGGCATACAAGCATGAAAATGCAAATTGGGTTTACGCCAACATGAGAGGGCCTCAACCACACTCACATAGGCTGCCGGCGGATAAAATGAGCTGCCTCGAAATGCGTGCACTCAGGCACGCAAACCGAGGCGATGATATACACAATGCCATGACATGGAAAATGTAGATTGGGCTTATACCAACATGAGAGGGCCTCAGCCACACTCACATGGGATGCCGGAATGATAAGAATGAGGTGCCTCGAAGTGCGTGCCCATTGGCACGCAAACCGAGGCAATGCAAAAATGATACGAATGGCACGGGAAATGATATGCAAGCATGGTAATGGAATTTCAGCACCTAAATAAAGGGGAAAACAGCCCCGAAACAATTCGAAATGACACTCGAAGCATGCATTCATCCCGAAATGTGATAATATGCACCCAAAATGGCCTATAGCCCTACTAATCATGCAAAAACAGCACATGGAAGCAAAACCAGTAGCAAGGCAGTCCCAAAAATAGCTTATTTCAGTAACAAAGATGGCCAAAATGTAGACATAGATAGATCAACAATAGCATGCAAAGTTAGTGGCCAAAAGAGGAGTATTGAGACAAGTGACATATGCAAACCCCAAATGGACAAACTTCCTTCTACAACATTGAATATGAGCTAAAAATAGGCACAATTGCAGAAGATGACATCCTCAAAATCAGAATAAAATCATGCTAACAATTCCATGCAAAAATGGAGCTCAAAAGAGGCTATAACAAGAGTCATGCAAAGCAAACACCAAATGACAAAATTTTATTCATGAGACATGTAAAGGGGGTCAAAATAAGGCCCCTTTCAGTTCTGACCAAAGGCCAAAACCAAAATCACAAGAGGCTACAAAACATGCAAGAATACGGTAAATTTGATGGATTTCAAAGGAAGTACCAAAAATATACACCAACTGGCTTAAGGCCCTCAACATAACATGGAAAGGAGACAAAAACAAGACTATTTCTAAGCCTGATGAAGGCTGAAATCCGGGGCCAAGTAAGCCTAACAAAGCATGCAAGAATTAGGGCCTAAAGTGAATTTCCAAGAGAGGTGGTATATGGAATGGCCAAATGAGGTTGAGCCCTTCTACAATGTTGTAGAGGGGCTCAAAATAAGCACGAAACCAGTAGGGGTCGGAGCCCCAAAAACCAACACAAATGGGTCAATTTTAGCATGCAAAAATGTTACCAACTTGAAGAATATTGAAGGAACTAGTGTATACAAACACCAAATGAGGTTGAGCCCTTCTACAAAGTTGTAGAGGGGCTCATTTTAAGCACAAAAGAAGTAGGGGTCGGAGCCCCAATTCTCAACCAATTAAAGTATAGAAAAGGATCAAGAAAATGCCCTAAAAGTTGGTTTTGAATACTTACCCTTGAAGACTTGTCTTTCTTTGCTTCTTGGCTTGGATTTGTGGCTTCTCAACCTCTGAAATTCACTTCCTTGCTGCTGGAATCGAAGTTGGAATGGTGAGGCTTAGGGTTGATGAAGGAATCAAGCAAGAACTTGAAGCTTTTGGAGCTTTTGGCTATGGACATGAGGGTTTTTACCTTGGTTTTCTTGAAGAGATTGTTACCAACCTTGAAGAAGGAGGGAGGGGCCTTCAAATAGGCAAGAAGTGGGGTGTAAAAGGGAGGAAAGCACCCAATCTTTCCTCGAAATATCCGGATGCCCCGGATATGTTGGAAGATATCCGGACGGTGAGACAGTAAGCAAGAATCTGGGCCAGTATTTTGCTCAAGGTGGCGGCGGCCACCCACCATGGCCGCCACCACCTCCTATGGCCGGCCACCACCTCAAAAACCAACTTCAAAATTTCGGCCGACCACCATACAAGAGTGTCCTCCCATGTGTGTAGAATAAGGCCCAGGGGTCGAATTTGGCAACACCGAACCAGAGTCACAACATAGAGCTTGAAGGAGGCCCAAAATGAAAGGCACAATTTCGGCCGACCACCATACCAAAGTGTCCTCCCATATGTGTAGAACAAGGTTCCAAGGTCGAATTTGGCAACACCGAACCAGAGCCACAACATAGAGCTTGAAGGAGAGGCCCAAAATGAAACTCACGGTTTGGCCGACCAAGGTTGGTAGGGTCCTCCAGTGTCCCGATCACGGATATGTAACTTTGGTTGGAAGAAAATACCCCCAAGGTGTTCAACATTGGCCCGGAAGTGAGCAAAACGGGCTCCGGAGGAGCGAAACTGGTTATCTGGGATAATTGCTGGCCTCCCACCCCCCAGTGATCTTCCTGATGTTGAAACAGAGGTACCTGCCAAGTTTGAACAAAAACTAATGAGAAATGAACGTTCGGGACCAAAACCGAGCAAATCGGGATCCCGAAAATGGGCTGCGGGTGCCGGAAGTGGTGTTCGGCAGCGAAGTGGGTATCTGCGACCCCAGTGTCCTCTGGAATGACAAAAGCAGGTACCGGCCAAAAACCGGAGAAGAGGGATGCGAAATGAATGCTCGGGACCAAAACCGCTCGGTTTGGGGTCCCGAAAACCGGCTATGAGCACCGAAAGTGGCATACGGCCACGAAGTGGGCATCGGGGGCCCCAGGGTTCCTCGAAATATTAAAACAGAGGTCTCCGCCAAAAACCGGAGAAGGCTGATGCAAAATGAATGCTCGGGACCAAAACCGCTCGGTTTGGGGTCCCGAAAATGGGTCGTCGGGCACCGGAAGTGGTGTTCGGCTGCGAAGTGGGCATCGGGGGCCCCAGTGTCCCTCGGAACACTAAAACAGAGGCACATGCCAAAAACCGGAGAACGCGGAGATGGTTGGGCGGTCCGAGCCGAGGCACGCTGGCCGACTCAAAACCGAGGAACCGGGCTCGAAATGGGCAAAATGGCTCTGACCCACGAACGTAGCTCACGGCCACCGGAGATAGTCTCTGAGACCACTCCCTTCCTCGAGAGAAAACAGAGAAAGCCGAACCTGGTTCGCAAACCGAGACAAGGTAGAAGATGGTTCGGAAACCGGAGGCGAGGCACGCCAGTGACAGGACTTCTGAACAAGCACAGTATGCAATATCACCGAGCGCTCAACTGGTGACGTCTGAGTCTTAAGGTCGGTCAAAAATGGGGTGTCTACACATGCCTCACATCTTTAAGCAATAACTTGCAGCCCAAATTTGTTTCCAACCAAACATCACCCATGCCAATAATCTTGGACAAACCTTCATTATCCATTCGAACAGAACCATAATCTCTTTTGGTATAGATAGTGAAGAAATCAACTCGAGAAGTCACATGAAAAGAAGCACCCGAATCAATCACCCAATTGCTCTTTTGGCCCACAAAAATGATACAATCATCTTCACAAATGACCATGAGATCACCATTGGTAGTAACTGCCGTTGTGTCTTCTTGCTTCTTATCCACACTTTTGTCACGCATTTTCTCCTTGTTCTTGAGCTTTCGGTATTCCCGCTTCATGTGTCATTTCTCATGGCAATAGTAACACTCAATGTCTTTCTTTGAAAAAGAACCATCTCTTGATTTGTCACGGCTTTGATCACGACCATGAGGAGTCTTACTCCTCTCCCTTGTTTTGCTTCGGCCTCTCACAACAAATGCTTCTGAATGAGAGGAACCTGCTGATTTTCTTCTAGTTTCTTCATTCAACAAGTTACTAGTGACTTGGCCCATTGTGACAACTCCATCCGGTGCCGAATTACTAACTATCATAACTAAAGTCTCCCAACTTTCGGGCAAAGAACTAAGTAGCATCAAAGCCTGCAACTCATCATCAAAAACAATTTTCATAGAAGTAAGTTGGTTAACAATACTCTTGATTTCATTCAGATGTTCTGGAATAGAGCTGCCTTCTTTATATTTTAAATTAACCAACTTACAAAACAAAAAAGCTTTATTTGTGGCTAATTTCCTATCATAAAGGCCTTCTAATTTTTTTCCATAAATCATGTGCTGAAGTTTTAGTAGCAATATGATGAAACACACTGTCATCAATTCATTAACGGATAACACCAATAGCTTTTCGATTAAGCCTCTTCCATTCATCATCTTGCATACCCTCGGGTTTGCCACAATCACCCTCAATGGATCCATACAAATCTTTACAAAATAATAGGTCCTCCATTTTAGTTTTCTAAGTTACCCAATTGCTTCCATTGAAGCTAAACATACGACCCACATTCCCCTCCATTGATTTATACAAATAAATAAACTCAAATAAACCGTAAATTCTGATACCAGTTGTTAGGGAAAATATATGATTCCCCACAAGTAAATCAATCAATGGAAATAAAAACTAATGCAAAAAAATTAAATCAAAAGCAACACAAGAATTTTACCTGGTTTCCTCAATGCGAGGTATGTCCACAGAATCGAAATCCGATTTCACTATCAACCAAACAATTTCCAAACGATTACAAATGAGACACAAATGGTCCCACAAATCACCCCTGGGTGAATTCCAACTAATCATAAATAAACAAGAGGAAAGACCTCACCAAATAGATGAACAAAAATCTTCGAAATAAAATTGTAAAAAATCTAAAATAATACACCCAAAACAAAACCGAAAACTGAACCAAACAAAATAGAGGAGCACTATTGCTTGTATGTGAAAGGAATACACACACAACCACACCTTGACAAACTAATCCATTGAATAATGATTAGCTTTTGTTCACCCACCGAATTAAGTCCTTTTTCAATCTATACAGCCGCTTGCTCTCCGTAATATATAAACAATATATATATTGTTTGTTAAATTTTGGGTATTATATCAAAGTCTTAATTGTTATCAAACTAAATTAGGTCTCTAAAAATTAGATATAATATATTAAAATATATTACACCTAAACCAAACCAAATTAAAATTCTTTAACAAATCAATTGGGTCTCAAACTCCAATAAGGAGATATACCCTAACAGTTTGTTTTAATAATTGTTTTAATTTTTTTAATATAAAAATAATTTATATATTTATTTTATATAAAAAATAATTTAATAATTTTTTCACTAACCATCTCTCATACTATCATCAAATCAAATACACTTTTACCTAATTCTTTCACTAACAATCCTCATATTAATAAACTTTTTATTAATAATCTTATCTAAACTAATCCGTTAAACAAACGTGACCATAGTGCATATCCATCAAGGAATCCTTTTTGCTACGCCGCCAATTCACCTTCTTTTTTTTTTCTCTTTTTCTTTAAAAGAAATCTTTTTAATTTTCCATTTAGAAAAACAAAATTATTATTTTTTGAGGTTATTTTAATTCAAGAATGTTATGATCGATTTAATTTTTTAATTTATTTAATTTCATTCAATTGAATAAAAAAAATGTAAAATAAAATTTCAATCTCAACATGATATTTGTGATTTTCAATTGAAATAATGTAATCTTTTTATTTATTATTTTAGAATTAATCTACTAAACCAAAATAAGAAAAAGGTACACACATGTTTTAACATTGGATGAAAGTGAACAGACACCTTCTAACATTTCAATATATTATAGATAATCTTGACATTTGTGAAAAATCTAAAATCTTGGAGATATTAATTTATGATTATGTATTAATTTTAACCAGTAAATAACAATCTCAATCAAACAATCAAAGCCAAAACAACACAATGATTTAATGTAGAAAAATCACAATTGGAGCATCTCCAATTGTGATAAAAAAATCACAGGTAAAAGTCACAAAACAATTCACTAAGAAGACCAAAAGGAATAACACAAGTATACTCCTAATTGCCTAGCGAATCCACGCTCGAATTGAACCGACCCCTATATGCCTCTTCTACTACCCTCTTTATCTCAGAATTGTCTTACCCCACACTGAATCCACAACGCCGATGTCAAATTTACGACGATGAGCCACTCCGAAATTTGCCAAAGCTTTAGGCTTAATTTCTACGAACTCTACCAAATAACAACTCTCCCTTTTGTGAATAAAACAAAATAAACAAACCCTTTGATATAATCCACTCAATTCATGATATAAACTCTCATAGATATCAAAAGAAACAAGCAAAGAAGTTTCAGATGAAATGTAAGGCTCGGGAATTTTGTAACAAATTTATTAAATAAAAATTATCTTTTTTCTCGAAGAGTTATTCTAAATTAATGCATAAGATATAGAAGTTTGGCACACTTTAAATTAATAATTGCTTAGAGGCCTTGATTAAACTAAATCCTAATTAACACTAATCCTCACAATTAGATTAAAAAAGCTTCTAAAGGCAATTTAGAATTTTATCCTCACTTGATTGTCTCATTCATGAGTGTGTGTATATATATATATATACAAGGGCGGACCTAGAGTTGGGCATAAGTGGCTACAGCCCAGTCTAAAATTTTAAAAATTTGTAAATTTTTTTTTTCCAGCCCACCCCAACCCAGCCTTCCAGTCTAGCCTAGCCTCCCAACCTCTCCCAGCCCAGCCAATAAGAGCCAATAGTCTTTTTGTTTGTTTTTTAGATAGGTAACCCAACAGTTGCCTAATACTTACCCAAAAAAATAAATAAGTAGTCCAATAGGTTTGTATTTGTTTAAAGAGGTAGCCCCAAAAATAGACAACCCAAAAATATAAATAGGAAGCCCCATCAGCAGCTTCTCTTAGACTCTTCTTCACTTCCTCTTCTTCTTCTTCCCATCAGTGGTACAAGTACTACTCTTTCACAACTTTGACCTTCTTTTTTTTCCTTTTTTTTTTGTTCTTTTTAATCTTATTTTGATTGAGAATGAATTTGATTAATCTTATTGCTCTTAATCTTATCTGACATTTCATGACTTCACGGCCTGAATGGATTTTTTTTCTTAATCTTTTTTTCTTCTTAATCTCTTTTGCTCTTAATCAAAAGAATCTTTTTTGCTCTTAACCTTTTTGTTCTATATTGCTCTTAGTTTTTGAACTTTGAACAGTTTTTTTTTTTTTTGGACATATATCAAAATAATGAAAGCCTAAATAAAAATTATTGAGAATATATATAAAAACCGTAATATTTAAAATTATTGTGAGTATACTCTAGTTTAATATTAAATAGGGCTATTTTTTTTTATTAATTTTTTTAGGTTATAAATAATGGAACCTCCACCACTCAAAAAAGGAAAAACCCTTTTCTCATTCTATTAATCAAAACAGAAGTCTAGTAATACAACATCCAATGTTGTTGAAACCTCATTTTCTGATGTGTAACTGCCTTTCATGCCTCAAGCAAATAAACCAAACGAATTTGATTCAACTGTTATTGAGCGGGATCCTGGTTTACGCTTGCAAATTTGTGAATATCCAGTTAATCAACGGGATAAGGTTAGACGAGCTTACGTATCAATCTAAACTTGAGTATCCTAGGTCCTCATTTGGAAAGCAGAATCATCGATTCCAACATATTTGGTTTAAACAATTTTCTTGGCTAGAGTATTCTCCCTTAAAGGATAAAGCATAATATTTTTCATGCTTTTTGTTTGATCAGCCAAATAAGTCGATCAGTCATTCGGCACTTGTTGATGAGGGGCTTAACAATTGGAAGAGAGTAAATGATGGATCCAAATGCGTTTTTTTGCTTCATGTCGGACTTGTATCTTCATCGCATAGTTATTATGTTATTAGTCATGACAATTTAAAGAAATCTTCCCAACACATTGAAAAAGTGTTGAATGCGCAATCAAAAGAAGAAATTTTGAAGAATCGAATGTGGGTAAAGGCAACAATTGAAACTATTCAAGTACTTTCTCTTCATGGACTTGGTTTTAGAGGTCATGATGAAAGCTTGACTTCATTGAATCAAGGTAATCTAATTGAATTATTAAAGTTCAAGGCGAGAGAGAATGATGCACTTGAGAGCATTATATTAAAGAATGCTCTACAAAATGCCAAATACACTTCTCCGAAGATCCAAAAGAAGATTTTGCATATACTTGCTAACAGAGTTAGGAATATGATTTTTGATGAAGTTGCAGGAGGTTATTTTTGTATTCTTGTTGACGAATCCCAAGACGAGTCTAAAAAAGAACAAATGGCCCTTATTTTGAGATACATCAAGAATGATGGTTTTCTAGGGAAATGGTTCTTTGATATCGTGGGTGTCGAAAATATATTTGCATTGACTCTTAAAAAAGAGATATCGAATATCCTTTCTCGATTTAATCTCTCCATTCAAAACATGCGTGGTCAAGGGTATGATGGTGCTAGCAATATGCGTGGCGAATGGAATAGACTTCAAGCTTTATTTCTTGAACATTGCCCATATACATATTATGTACATTGCTTTGCACATCGTCTACAATTGGCCTTAATTGTCGCAGCAAAAGATGAGCCTAATGTTTGGCAATTTTTTTCTCACTTGAGTTGTATTGTCAATCTTGTTACTTATTCTCCAAAACTCCTTGGTGAGTTAAAATCTTTTCATAGGAGTGAGGTTTGGCTAGTGGTGAGCGTCAATCTGGTAAAGGGGCCAATCAAATTGGTACCTTGCATCAAGCTGGAGCTATTCGTTGGAGCTCGCATTATGATTATGTTAGAAACTTGATTGCGTAGATGTTGAAAGTCTCAAGAAGAGTACAAATCAACAAATTCACGGGCAAGCTAATGGTGTTTGCAAAGTAATAAAGAGCTTTGAATTCATATTCGTCTTGCACTTGAACATTTTGGGAATTGTGAATACACTTTGTCAAGCCTTGCAACAGAAAACTTAAGACATATTAAATGCGATGAAATTAGTCTCCACAACAAAAGCTCTCCTTCAAAAACTTAGGCAAGATGATTGGGATATTTTTCTTGCAAATATGGTGTCATTTTGCAATCGACATAACATTGTGGTATGATATGAGTTCTCCTTATGAAGAGGGTACAAGTCATTGTCATCAACAAGGTGACATTACAATTAAGCATCATTATCACTTTGACATATTCAACTCTACAATTGATTTTCAATTGATGGAGTTAGAACATAGATTTAATGATGGGGTAGTGGAACTTCTTTCTTTTAGCTTGGCTTGGGATTCTAGTGGCAATTTTAGATCTTTTAATGTGGATAATATTTGCAATCTTGTCGAGAAATTTTATCCCCAAGATTTTACTTCTCAAGACATCCATGCTTTGAGATATCAATTAATGCATTATAAGCTTGATGTTGTTTGTGATCTCGAGTTTCATAAGATATCTACCCTTACCGAATTATGCTGAGAACTATTTGTGACAAGAAAGTTCAAGCATTACACCATGTTCTACAAATTGATTCGTCTTCTGTCAATCCTTCAAGTTTCTATGGCAACTACAGAAAAAGCATTTTAGGATATGAAGCATGTTAAAACTGCCATTCACAATTCAATGGAGGATAAGTTTCTTGCCAATTGCTTGTCTCTCTACCTTGAACGAGGCCTTACTTTGAAAATTGGTCTAGATTTTGTAATCGATGAATTTGAATTCGAGCACAACTTTGTTAGATTGTTTTTAATCAATAAATTTAGATATTAATCTAAATTATATTATTAAATTTTCTTTTTTCTTATGTGGTTATACTAAAAATGTATTGTATAATTTTACCTTAATATTAGCCCACCCCATTGACAAATTCTGGGTTCGCCCTTGTATATATATAAAATAAATATAAAAAAAATAGGGAAGGGTACGCTGGCCAAGTCAACTATTATGGGGAAGGGTTGATTATATGAAGATTCATCTCAAATGTGTAGCCCTCTTAGCATGCTTAACCAGCCTTTTCTTACCTTTGAGTGAAGAAATGGTTTGTCATAAGTGTGCTTGTTGGATAGACAACCCCCCAATGGCCATGCATGCAAAGACTCTTTTACCAAGCATTTTCTCCAAGCTCTCCCTCTCATTTTGGTCTATAAATGTAACACAAGCTTTCCCAACTCCCCACTTGAAATTTTCTACTAGAGCTAGAGAGTAGAGAGAGAGAGAGAGAAGAAAAAAATGAGAGAAAGAGAGGAAGAATGAGGAAGGAAGGAGAAGAAGGACTCATCACTTGAAAGGACTTCAAAGCTTAACTAAGGTAGGATACTTAGAAATACTCCATTTCTTTAAGTTTTGGAAAATAAATGCAAAACAATCTGATATGTCTTATAATATATGAAGGAAGCAAGAACAAAAACTACACTATGTAGAATCTATTTTCATTTCAAAACTATGAAATAAATCACTTATTTACTCTCATGAAAATCAGAAGCCACTGGAGTTGGTTTAACATGTTTTCATGGTGCTTGAATATCGGAAAAATTATTTGACAACATTTCGTGGCCAAAACACATTTTTTTAACTTCAAATTGGAAACGTTATGTTTTTAAGTTACCTTTCTAATGTCGCTGGTTTCATAATTTTTTATTAAGCGTTGAGAAAGATACGTCTGTTTTTAAAAAATACAACAAATCTAGAGCTACCTACTGTTTTTAATTTATTTTGACATCTTCCAGAGGCTAAATGACTTTGAGCCCTACTTCAAAAATGTTCCCAACTTGATAATCTATAACTCCACCAAAAATCAAAATTTTTAAATATTATTTACTATCATTTCTATATTTTATTTGAGAGGACAGTTTGCTGGAAACTGTTCAACATTTGGAATCAAGTTAGTGAATCTGGAGCTATCTACTGTTTTTAATTTATTTGGACATCTTCCAGTGGCCAAATGACTTTGAGCCCTCTTCAAAAGTGTTCCCAAATTGATAATCTATAACTCCACCAAAAATCAAAATTTTTAAATATTATTTACTATCATTTCTATATTTTTATTTGAGGGGACAGTTTGTTGGAAACTATTCAGAATCTGGAATCAAGTTAGTGATGGCTTAAAATCTTTTTGTATTGCCTCGTTTTTACATATTTTGTCTTGCGTGCACTTAAAGATGCTTGATCAGTTGGAATGAATCATGGCATGTGTATTTTCATCAAGAGTTGTTATAATCGTAATATAGGGAAAATGAAATGGGTGGTTTTGGACCATATGTACGCAGATGAATACAAGGAAAAGGTATGCCGATGTTTTGTTGGTACAAGTGCGCCCTGGTTCTAAGGAAATGTGATTATTTAGCTTGCGAGGCCTTGATATGGCCTGGATCGTATTTTGACCTCACGGATTTGGTTTTCGGATAAGGGTGGCAGTGAGGGTCTCACACAGAGGGAGTACCTTTGGAAGGCCGGTTCTCTTGAGATGAACTACTGATGATATGCCCTGAGTATCTAACTCAGCATGTAACATCCTTAGGTCCAGTGCCTCGCGATCAACAAGAGGTGCAAGATAGTCCTTGGCTAGGATCAATGGTTGGGTAGTACAACACTCCATGGGGAGTCACCGTCGGCTCACCAAATTTACAATTAATTGAGATTATGTTATGAACTCTATGATAACCTATCATTTGCATCGTGAATATATTCGTGATGAATCATGCTTATATATATAAGTTGTTCTCACTGCACTGTTATCTTTTTCGTGATGATTGTATATTTTTAAATGTTGTTAAATAACTCCACTGTGTTATTATTGCATAAGTTTTCAAACTGTAAGAAGTGGTTAGGTTTTTTTTTTTTTTCTTCTTCTTCTTCTTCTTCTTCTTGTATCTTATTGAGCTTGTCGCTCATTGGCATTCCCGTTGCCCTGGCATTTTATGCCAAGTACTGAAGAAACCGAAGTAAACACTGAGGCCTTGGAAGGCAACGTTCAGCCTTGGTTAGCTTGAAGTATGCCCAAGTCCCATGAATCCCTTTCCTGAGTTATCTAGTTTTCTCTAGCTTTTTTTTAATTGTGTTTTTCTATCATAAATGTACTAAGACCAAGATTTAAGTTTTCTTTGGAGTTGTAATTTAAGAACTTTTAATTTCTGTGTTGTTAATTAATGGATGGTGGTAAACTTGGTGGCAACATTGATGAGGAGTTCGTAATTAAGAAAATTGATTTTAAGTTCTAAACCTTATTATGATGTCCTTAAATTTTGGGACGTCATAACATGGTATCAGACCTCTAGGTTAGAATACCTAGGGACTGTATGAAGATGTTTAACCTCAATTGAGGAGTAATGTCATGTATTAGAAGTAATAGAGTTATGTGACTCATGATTTATGTGAGCTTTATGCTAGTCATAGTAACTATCCTTGTTTGATCCTAACTGTACCTCTAGCTTGATGCCATATTTGTCAAATGTAAAATCATCCCTTCTCTATCTTGATTGAACCTTTCCAATTTGGCAAAGTATTGCCTTAAGAAGATCAATTGGCAAATTTCGACCCTTGATTATTGTACCATGTATGTTGTTCTCTTGAAAACTAGTTGTACTCTTTTAATCCTTACAATGTGAAGAATCTTAGGTATTTGGTTTGAAATGTGTATGGCCAAACGCAATTTCAATTCAAATATCTAGTTTGGTCACTATCTCCACAATCTTAACCCTATTAAAAGTCCAAAATCATCATTTCATCCGATTGTACTATCTGTTCAAATTCCATTTGAATTCTTGTGTTACTTATGCTATTGTCGTAGCAACGTCATACTATTTCTTCTCTATTACAACTATGTGAATCTTAGAATTGAAGTCAGGTCAATTAGAAATGGTCATGAGTATAGAACCACATTTAGGTAGTTCAATCTGAGTAGATCCCATGTGTAAGTCATACAACTTAGAACTCTCTAAACCACGATGTAAACCAAAAAAGACACTGGAAATCCTTCAGTGATTCAAGGTATACTCATCCTTATGAACTCCTGTGTACAAGTTTTGTTTAATTCTGGAGCATCACACTTTTTCATATCTACTTCATGTATTACAACTTTGGGATTAAAGCCTGAACGATTAGAAATACTTGTGAGTGTAGCTTCACCGTTAGGAGGTCAAACTCGAGTAGATCTCATATGCAAATCATGCGAACTAGGAGTCTCCAGTTTGCGTTTAACTTGCGACCTACGAGTCATGGAAATGTCAGACTTTGACATTATCCTACGAATGAACTGGTTATCAGCCAATAGAGCCACCATTGATTGTTATCAAAAGACAGTGACTACTTACTCTCATGATGAAACACAATTCCAATTTAAGGGGGATAGACGAGATTCTCCATCACTGACACTTTGAAAGTCAAAGTGGCACAATCACCTGGCAGGGTGGCTAGCCAGCTTACCTTATGTGGTCTGTGAATATGCTGATGTATTTCCAGAGGAACTACTAAGACTACCCCCAAAGCGAGAAGTAGACTTTACCATTGAATTACAACCTGGTATATCACTGATCTCAATAGCACCACATCGTATGGCACTAGCTGAACTGAGAGAGCTGAAAACACAGTTACAAGAATTATTAGACAAGGAATTTATAAGGCCAAGAACAACCTCGTTGGAAACACCACCTTTATTTGCTAAGAAGAAAGACGGCAC
Source organism: Camellia lanceoleosa (assembly GCA_025200525.1). Taxonomy (NCBI): domain Eukaryota; kingdom Viridiplantae; phylum Streptophyta; class Magnoliopsida; order Ericales; family Theaceae; genus Camellia; species Camellia lanceoleosa. The sequence goes on along the minus strand of CM045758.1, from coordinate 56,331,283 downwards.
CCTTAGATTGTGTATTGACTACCGTCAACTCAATAGAGTTACAATCAAGAATAGATGCACGTTGCCCAGGATCGATGACCTTTTTGACCAACTTCGAGGGTCCAAGTGTTTTTCTAGGATCGATCTTTGGTCCGGATACCACAAACTTAGAATCTGAGATGAGGACTTTTCCAAGACCACATTTCGAACCCGGTATGGTCATTACGAGTTTGTGGTCATGCCCTTCGGGTTAACTAACGTGCCTAGCGTGTTCATGTGCCTAATGAATAAAATATTCACACTATACCTGGAATAGTTTATGGTAGTATTTATTGATGAGATATTAATTTACTCGCATACCAAAGAGGAGCATGAGAAACACTTAAGGATTGTATTACAAGTTTTAAGAGAGAGTCAATTGTATGGCAAGGCCAGTAAGTGTGAGTTTTGGCTAAAAAAGGTGAAATTCCTAGGTCATATCGTCTCCATGAATGGAATCTCAGTGGACCCGGCAAAGGTTGAAGCGGTAATTGAATGGAAACAACCCAAGATGGTTTTTGAAATTAGAAGTTTCCTAGGACTGGCTGACTATTATATTAGATTCATTTAGGATTTTTTGAAACTAGCCAAACCGATGACTTGACTGACCCAAAAAGAGGTAAAGTTCAAATGAAGTGACGCTTATGAAAGGTTTTTCTGAAGAAAAGGTTAACAAGTGCCCCAATTTGATCATCCCCAAGCGTGATATTGGGTATAGTGTCTACTGTAATGCCTCTAAGGAAGGATTATGAAGTGTATTACTGCAAGAAGGGAAGGTCATAGCCTATAGGTCCAGACAATTGAAAAACCATGAAAAGAATTACCTTACTCATGACCTAGAGTTGGCAACCGTAGTGCACGCACTTAAGTCTTGGAGGCACTATCTGTACGGTGAAAATTTTAAAGTTTTTACGGACCACAAAAGCCTAAAATACCTACTCACCCAAAGGGGTTTAAACATGAGGTAGAGGCGATGGATAGAGTACCTCGAAGATTATCATTTCACATTGTCTTATCACCCAGGGAAAGCTAATGTGGTAGCTGATGCATTAAGTCGCAAGTCAAGGGAAGTCATGGCTAGTATTGCAGTAAAAGAGTGGGAAATGGTGGAGACTCTCAATAAGTTTGGAGTCCGATTGGAACTACAAGGCGAGAGGACCTGTTAGTATGCCTTAGCCTCTACTCTCAAGTTACTCTATAAGGTCCTAGAAGCCTAAAAGTATGACCAGGAGGCAATTTTTCTCAAGGCATAACTTACATCAGGTGAGATGTTACCTAGTTGGGACATCTCTAAGGATGATGGTTTAAGATTTCAAGGTCGGATGTTCATGCCTAAGATCGGGCCCTTGAGAGAAGAGGTGCTAAATGAATTTCATCAGTCAGCCTTTACAGTACACCTAGGGGAAACAAAGATGTACCGAGATCTGAAGCGCCAGTATTGGTAGAATGGCATGAAAAATGACGTGGCAACACATGTGGCAAGATGCCTCACCTGCTATAGCTTGCTTTTCGTGCTCCTTTCGGATATGACTAGCCCTACAGTTCGGACTCCCGTGGTTTTGAATCTGATTTCACAAGTGCAATGTGAAATAGATAAACACAAATGAGTCCAAATCCGACAATTCTTTTGAAAAATCAATTTTTAATCAAAATGTCAAAAATGGACTTCTTTGCCAGATACAGAGTCACCACCTAAATATTTTTAAAAAATTTAAGAAACTCGAGACTCGTGCCAAAGGCCACTTATCTATCATCACCAAAGTATCTTGGCTCGGGAACTTAGGTACAAGAAGAGAAGGTCATGAATTGAGCATCTCACTTGCCCGATTAAAGATCAACCTCTACTAATCATGATGTGATTTTTATTTACATTGCACGCTCTTGTTTCGATTATTTAGGCTACCATTACTATGTGGCGCAAACAAGTATAGACTAAGTTTGTAAAAATTAGAACACTTTGATTTCATCTTTGTTTGAAAATTGTTTGAATACGTACCACTTTAAAAAGTGGGTTCGCTTGTACATAAATCAAATTATTCCAATTCAAGAAATTAGCCTTTATCCACCGGCATTCAGACAAGTATATCACTTAAGCACTTAGCTTCATGGTAATCATGCTTGATATGGTAACAATCACACGCAATGCAATATGCTAAAGCAATTAGTGCTCACCTAGTACTCCAAGGCAAGCCAAACAAAGCAAAAGAATTAGAAAACATGCATGCTCCAAACTTGTGCAAAGTGACTAATGTGACACATACAATCATGCAAGAAAATAGGCTTGGCTACTAGCATGGTATATGATTCCATTCAAGACATGTGATAAATCACATGTTCATTTAAGAGAGTTGAATGCGACATCAGTTAGTATGATAAGTCGAACCATAAATGCATACGAGACGAGTGTATGCAAACATGGGAAATGCTAAAGAAACATGATGCTCAATGTTACCATTATAAGCGGGTAAATAAAAGGGAGAAAGAAATGAAGTTGAAAGACATACACACTTATTACATTGTTTGCCCTCATGCAAGAGGGTCTGAATGAATATCCGAGGGTCCAAATGAATGTGCGAGTGTAGTACATCATACAACAGTGAGTAATTTCTAAGGATAGTAAGCCTTTAACTATTTCGCATTAATGGGGCTTAGGAGGGTTTGTGAGTCAAGCTCAAAAATTCTGTAATGGCCATTTTCATTGACTTCCCTTACTACGTAAGGTCCCTGCTACTTGGGTGTGAACTTGTAGGTTAATGCTCCACACATGACATGAGGTGCAACCCATAACACTAAATTACCTTCTTGGAACTGTCTCAGGCGTTATACGGCTCTGGTAAACTTTAAGATTAGCCTGGGCTTTGTCTCTTCTTTCATCAAGGACTTTCAGCTCTAATAGTCTGGAGTTCGGAGTAGTTCTACTTCGGAGGGCCATGCGAGCTGAAGGTATGATAATTTCCACCGGGAGGACTATTTCTTTGCCGTATACCAGCGAGACGGGGGTCATTTGAGTTGTCCTTCTTTTGGATGTTCTGTATGCCCAGAGCGCCATTGGGAGCACATGCGCCCAATCCCTTTGATATTCCTTGAGAATCCTTGAAAGGATTCTAAGGAGTGTTTTGTTGGTTGCTTCAGCTGGTCCATTCCCCTGGGGATAGTAAGGCGTTAATTTATGGTGTGTGATGTCATAGGAGACCAAGAGTTGTCCAACTTGGAGGCTGACGAAAGGGGTCTCATTATCTGAAAGGATTACTCTGGATATACCAAAACGACATATAATGAATTCTCGAATGAAATTGGAGACAGCGGCTCATGTGGCCTTCTTCAAGGGGATGGCTTCTACCCACTTAGTATAAGTCTTTGTCGCCGCCACAATCCATATGTATCCATTTGATGGTAGAGAGATGAGGCCAATAAGATCCATAGCCCACGTGTGGAAAGGTCATGGTGAGCTTGAACTATGTAGATTGGTGGCTGGTGCATGAATGAGGTTTCCATGGAGTTGGCAAGTTTGCAGCGATCTGCATACATTTTGACATCTGCTTCCATAGTAGGCTAATAATAACCTATTTGCAAAAGATGTTGGAATAGCTTGGCTCTACTTTGGTGCTCCGATTCGTGAGCAAGTTTTAAAACTTTATGAATTTCTGCTTCTGATAAGCAACGTAATGGCTTCTTGTCAAAGTCATGCCTAAAAAGTTGTCCTTCTTGCAAAAAGAATTTTGGAGCTCATTTCTTAATTATTGCAGCTGCAAAGTGGTCTAGTGCAATGAATCTTCTTTGAGGTAATTTGTATACACCTGGTGCCAGTCGGAGGTGATTTCTATGAAACTGCATTAAGCTTTTGGAGGGAATGCCTGACATTTGGTGCACTTTCTTTGAAGGTCATTTGCTTCCTTGGCTATGGTAGGCCAATAATATCCTTGTCATTATAGCGTCTTGTAGAGGCTCACGTCTCATGTCCCGCAAGAACGATTGTGAACCCCTTCTAGCTTGGACTTGGCTTTGGTAAGGTCGATACATTGTACTAATAAACCACTAGGCCCTCTGTAGTAAAGGACTCCTTGGTAAATCGTGAAGTGTTTGATTTCACTCAAATGTAGTTTACCTGAGTGGGCATGGAGCTCGTCGATGATTGGGGCTCTTCAATCGGCAGGTTCTTTTTTAGGAATCATAGTTGTTACCAAACACGGCATGGAGCACTTCAGGACTTCTATCTTGGTTGATTTTTCTGCGAATTCTACCTTAGAGGCCAAGGTAATAAAGATAGCAATCGGAACCCGACCCGACGGGGACCCAATCCCCCGACCACGAATTGAGCGGTTATTCCTCAAAAAATACCCTCGACGGGCTGAGGATGGTACTAAAAATTGAATCCTTGATGATATTCAGGCTGAAGATGGAGATATATGTTTCAATCCCGGACTCGGCCCAACTTCGGCCCCGATTCCCGTCCTGTTTGCCCCTCGACGTGAAATCACTATTTTGCCCCTGTTTATATATATAATATATATGTATATGTAGGGTTTGGCTGAACACTTACTCACATACAAACACAGAGTTGTTTTGCATCTCTCTCTCTCTCTCTCTCTCTCTCTCTCTCTCTTTCTACAGGTGCTCCTCACGGCGTCGGCAGCGGCTCCTCTGCTATTCTCTCCCTCTTCCCATCTCGCCAATCTCCAATCTCACTGATGGCAGTGGCGGCAGCTCCTCCGATGTCCTCTCCCTCCTCCGATCTCGCTGATCTCTGATCTCGCCGATGACGGTGGCGGCAGTTCCTCCGCTGTCCTCTCCCTCCTCCCAGATCTCGCCGATCTCGCTGATCTTTTTGATTTTGTCATCACCGATCTCCCTGCTCAAGAACATCATGGCGACGCCCTTTCCCTTCACTGCCGGACTCTGATGCCTTTCCTATCTCTCTGATTTTTCTTTTTTTGATCTGTTGTGTATGATGTTTTTCATGATTTTGTTGATCTGTTGTGTAAGTATACATGATCTATTGTTGATGTATGATGTTGTTGATCTGTTGATGATTTTGTTGATCTGCTATTTTTTTTTTTTTTTGAATGGGAAATTTTCGGGGTCAGTGAAACCCGATCCTCATTAGGGCACGGGGGCAGGGGTGGTGATAGGTTCCCCGTCGGGGATCAGGGCCAGGGACGGGAAAATTTTTGCCGTCAAGGATCGGGGATAGGGAGTGTGATCCCCGACCCCACCTTGTCCCGTTTCCATTCCTACAAGGTAGCGAGGGTGTCCGGGTGCCGACTATTGGAGCAAGGAGCGTGTTCTATCCTTACCGTGTCAAATTTGTCCGTCAATCTTTGGACAATGGTTCTGTATGAAGCCAAAGGAGCCTCTTTGATAGCATAGTCTCCATTGGTCTGCTTAACCACCAGATTAGAGTCGCCTTAATACATAGGAGACTTACTCTTAGATGGAGTGTTGCCATAAGCCTTAGTATTAGGGCTTTATACTATGCCTCATTGTTAAATCATTTAAAATCTAGTTTATATGACAAATTGACTTCAGTTTGATTTGGGAAAGTAAGGACAATTCCAACTCCTTTCTCTTTAGAGGTGGATGACCCGTCGAAGCTCAAACTCCATTCTCCTTCAACGTTTACTTCAGCGGCTTGGAATTCATCTCCTGGCAGTTTATCCGAGGGCGGCTCATGTTCCCCACTAGGGGAGTGAGCCAGGAGGTCGGCTAGCGCTTGGCTCTTAATGGCCTTGGGGGCTTTTCAAGTGATATCATATTCTGCTAATGAGAGGAGCCATCGAGCTAATCTGCCGGAGAGAGCTGGCCCAGTAAGGAGGAATTGGATAGGATCACTCCTAGTCATAAGATGGATGGAGTAAGAAATGAGGTAATAATGGAGCTTTTTGGTGGCAAAGACTAGGGCGAAGCAGTGCCACTCAATGGGAAAATATCGGACCTCAGCCCCTTGGATGACTCTGCTTATGTAATACACGAGTCTTTTGAGTCCGTCGATTTTCTAGGCAAGCAGAGCTCTGACTGACTTTGGCATAAAAGTGATATAGATGAGTAAGGGCCTCGCCGGATGAGGAGGATTCATGGAGAGAGGGGAAGTTAAAGCTGACTTCACCCCTTCAAATGCTTGTTGGTGCTCCACATTCCAAATGAACCTGACATCCTTTTTTAGTAATGAATTGAAGGGTTGTGTTATTTTAGCCATAGCGGGGATAAACTATCTCAAGTAAGATGCCCGACTAAGGAAGGTTCTCAACTCATTTAGATTTGTTGGTTGTGGCATATTTTTTATGGCGGCGACCTTTGCTGGGTCAGGGTCTATCCTATGGCGATGAACAATGCAGCCAAGGAACTTACTGACAGTGACTCCAGATACGCATTTAAGAGAGTTCATTCAAAGTTTGTATTTCTTGCAGGATTCAAAGACTCTTTGGAGGTCTTTAAGGTGACTAATCTTTTCTTTGGATTTTACTACCAAATCATCAATGTAACACTCCAAGGTTTTGTGTAACATATCGTGAAAGATGGCTGTCATAGCTCTCTAGTATGTTGCTTCCACATTTTTTAATCCAAAAGGCATTACGGTATAGAAAAAGTTACCTATAGGAGTGCGAAATACCGTCTTGGGAGCATCCTCTAAAGCCATCTTGATCTGGTTGTAGTCGCTGTCCATGAATGAAAACATATGGTGCCCTGCCGCTAAATCAATCAAGGTGTCTATGTTTGGGAATAGGAACATATCTTCGGGGCAAGATTTGTTTAGGTCTCTGAAGTTGACGCACACTCGAATTTGTCTGTTCTTTTTTATATCTAGGATGATGCTAAAGAGCCAGGTGGGGTGCTAGATAGGTTTGATAAATCTTGCTCCAAGCAGCTTCACCACTCCGTCCTTGATATTGAACTCCACCTTAAGCTTATAGAACCTTACACCTTGCTTGACTGGGCGAGCCAAGGGGATGACGTTCAAACAGTTCATGGTAACATTTTTGTCTAGTCCTGGCATTTCTTCATATGTCTATGCAAAAACATTTGAATACTTCTTGATCAACTTGATGAGGGGCCCCCTTTATTCTGCTGGCAAATCTTTGCAAATGAAGATATGACGCCTAGGTTCTCCTTCAGGGGCTATGTTAATTTCTTCCAGTTCTTGCTTTTGGGGCCGAGGGCCGTCTTGTAAACACTTTGAAGCAGTCTGACCTCTTGCAATCCATCTTGCTTTAGGATTGCAGCCGAGTTGGCGGGGACTTGGTTAGGAGATGAAATGGCTGTCTTGGTGAGGGATTTAACTTTTGAGCCTTTGGCACCATCCAAATGAGTTATTGAAGGACAGTTAGATTTGTCAAAGTGTTTTTCTATTTCTGAAAAAGCCATAGCTTTTTTTTTTCTTCTACTCATCTTGTCCTTATTTTTTTTATTCTTTGCCGTTGGTGGGCGTTGGGCCAATGTAGACAAAGCGCAACAACAGTGATCTTCTTTACTTGGTTCACAATGGGCGAATGTTACTTCCTTTACCTGGGGATTTGCATTGGTGACATTTTCCAACCCCACGCACCGTCATAAACGGTATACCACTCTGTCATTCTTTATTTGAAACCTGGTCACTTTAAGGAGCTTTCTTGAGGGCTCTGATTTAGTGAATGTCTTTCTGCGAGGTGGTGATGAATCTTCTTCAGAGAGGTCATCCCAATTAGGTATAGGAGTTCCTTGAAGTGGTAGGAGAGGTTCATCTTTATCGACATGATTGTAAAACATTGCATCTACCATGTGAGCTTCATTTACTTGAAAGGGTTTTTGCGAGCCAACTATGGCTATTACCTCATTATTATAAATTGCTTTGACAAATTGATGGTAGGTGGAGGGGATCACAACATAACTATGGAGCCAAGTTCTCCCTAGGAGAGCCTGATAGGTCGTCTATGCTTCTATAACATGGAACTTAGTGGTGGAGCGGATTGGTCTCACCGTTAAGTCTAATTGGACATGACCTATGGTTTCGATTTTTGACTTCCAAAATAGGTGACAGAGATGGGTTGTCCGACTAAGCGTCTTTATAAGATCCTAGCTGTCTAGAAAGTAGAATAAGACATTACATTAAGTGAAGCCCCTCCATCCATAAATCCTCTTTGAAACTCCATCTCATTGATGAATACTGGGACGTAGAGGGGACGATTATGTAGGAACAATACTTGTTTGTCTGCCTCGATAAAGGTTATCGCCAAAGAGTTATCCCGAAATACTTTCCTTAATGATCCGCTTACACTCATGCATGTTTTACTAGTTTGCTCCGCAAGTCTTAAAAAGGCCTTGGTGATTTCGAAATGTGTTGCTTTAGACAGGCTGAATTGGTCGAAGAACCATTTGAACTTTATCGATTTCTTAAGCACTATCTTAAGCCTGGTCTCAAAGTCTGGATAAGTGGGAGCTGTGAGCTCAAAGAGCTCATACAGCATTAGTTCTTCCATCTCGTCATAATGCGAAAGCATCATGACCATCTTGTCGTTATCCTTGTGGCGTGGGAAAGGATCTTTCAAGACATCTTTTGTTTGGCGAGGTAGCTCTAAAGCATCATCAGACATCATTTTTTGAACTAGTGATCTGAGTGCCCAACATTCCGTAGTAGGATGTTTGATGGAACGGTGGTATATGCAATAGTCTACTCGCTCTTGATCCTTTTTGGTGACAGGTCGCCTTGGCTCAAGGAGGTGAACCTTTCCATCTTCTACCCAAGCGTTGAGGAGTGCTTGTGTCTCGTCCACCAAGACAGGTATTTTTTTTTGCCTACAAATCTCCTCTTCCTCTGGAGGAGCCTTTGACTACATATACAACATTGTTGCGTCGGTTAGGTCTACATAAGGAAGGTTGAGGTGCCATCGGCCGCCATGAATGGGGTTGTGATACTGTCATTCGTGCCCCTAATCTTACTATTTCACTATGTTTTGGGCAGCGGTACATGGAGCGAAAAAATCAGGGAAATGATGGTTGACTAATTTGAGTTTATAAGTTGTGAGCATCCCTTTGATGCACATTGACACCAGTTAATGTTCTTCCATCGGGTCTTGAATGTTTATTGCTTTTTCCCTGAAATGGCGGACATAAGCAAGGATGTCCTCTCCAAGTTTTTGTGTTTCCCTCATAAGATAAAGGGTGGTTAGCCTTTCTTCAATGTAGAAAAACTTGATATAAATTTTTTTTACCAAGTCCTCCCACGAAGAGATAGAGCCAGCGGCGAGGTTGGCATACCACGAGAACGCTCGATCTGTGAGGGATTTGGAGAATTCTTTCATACGGAGGTTTCAATCTTCTTAATGAGCTCCAAGAGTGTCAAGAAAGCATAAAACATGCTCCTTGGCATTCCTTTTTCATCCGTCAAAACGGACAAATTTTGGTACGATGTATCCTACTAGATATGGGAGACTTGCAATGTGAATAGGGTAAAGAGGACGAAGGTCTAATTCTAGAGAGGTGGGACTGTGACCTTTGTTCGTCCAAAGTAGACTGTGTATGTGCTCTTTCACTGCATCCAATATTAATGGCTGGGAAAGAGTCTGATTCGACGGAAGAGTCAGAGAGCCAGTTGAAGCCACTACGGTGGGAGCTCCGCTAATCAACTCGACTTGTGGTGGAGGTACTTGGCTGGGAGCTAACAGAGGAAGTGGGGTGACTGTTTGTCCTCTCGCTTGGGTTTGCAAGTTGTTTTGTGGAGCGAGGTTGGCTTCTGAGCTATTTTAAGCTAATGGTGGATCGCCATTTTGTGATAACGAAAAGAGGTTAGATGATGATGGAAGTATAGGTGCCTTTTGTAAGGCTAGTAAGGTATCCATTAAAAGTTGTTAGTTATGTTGAAGAGATGTGACACTATTAGTCAATACACATAGTTACTCTGATATGGCCAGTTGAGAGGATTATTCCTCCAGCAAGCCGTCAGGGTTGTGTTCTGAGGTCTCCACCATAATCTTCCAACCGCCACCCTGGGATGTCGTTGTCCCAGTTCTAATGTTTTTTTTTTGGGTGCCATGTGAAGTAAGCACCACTTTTTCCCAACAGAGTATAATGTGGGTGAGAGGTGTAGTTAGAGGTGGTCTGGGAAGATGGAGGGCACTCTAATGGCCTGAGATCACTGGAGGTAGAGAGGAGGAAGTCAAGGTAAGCTTAGAGAGGGAGAGGTTGGCAGTGATGGACCTTGAACACTAATGTAGAATGTGAGAGATAATGTTTAAGTGTGAGATTTAGTGTATTAGAATTATGGAGTTGTGTTGTGGTGAAATGTCTTGCTGCATATACGATACACTATATAGGCCACGGGAGTATTAGAGCCCAAGCAAACTATTAAACATGTGGCTCATTCTTCTCAACTCTGCCAGAAGTGATATAAGCCCTTTTGCCGTTTGTGGCTCGATAGCAGGCGGAGAACAACGTTTCATGGCAGGCGGAAAGTAACGTTTCGTATATGCAGCGAATGACATGAATGTAAGGTTGTTGTTGCCTCTTTTCCAAGCTTGGTCGAGATGGAGTTATCTTAGCAAGAAGACAACCATCTCAACGATCCCATGACCTCAGCCGCCAGTCCAATATCTCTAATGATCCCGAGCAGTAGTGCCTGGGTTCTACTCCCAATCCAAGAAACCAAATGGGCGAATGGGCTAGAGCCTATCTCAGTGTTTGGAAGAGCCAGGGGCTCGCTTCCAGGTGACCAAGTAAGAAAATGGGTCGCGGGCCTATCTCAATGTTTAGGAGAGCCAGGGCTTATCAATCCAAGTCCAAGTGAATCAGGGGCTGATTATATTGTTGTTTGATCTTGGTGCAAGATATGAAGTGCTTCCTGTTGTAGGGTTCTTCATATTTAGACATATTTGGGCTTGTATGTATGCTCCCACTTAGGCTAAGCATATAGCCTTGGTTTTGTGTAGTACCTTGGCACATGGCGCCCGTAAGGCTCGCCATGTATCAAACATGTGATATGCCCACGTGGTGCCTTATTGATCTGCCACACAGATGGGGTTTTGGTGATGTGGTACTCGTAGGGTTTGTCACTTATTAGACTTGATACAAGTACCCACAATCTTGAAAAACTAGTGTGGTGAATTCTTTGCCAAGAAACAATAACTATAGGTTATACTAGCAATTTGTCTATGTTTTGAATAACATTTAGTGTATTTGGTTTTAATTTTCTTAAAACTGAATTTTTTATTTTTCGTGTTTTTTTATTTTTACTGAATATTTTTAAAATTTTAAACATTTTTTTTTTTACTTTTTTATATGCACCTTAGTTAGATGTATCTAAAAAGTAAAATATTTGTGAAAAAATATTTTAAAAAATTAATAAATACACAAAAATATGAAAAATATACTGAATTTTTATTTTTTTATTTTTTATTTTTAGTGTTTATTGAATTTTTTAAAAAAAATAAAAAATTCACGAAAATTATACTTTTTAGGTGTATTTATATTAGGTCCAAGGTTTTAAAAGCGTTATACCGCCACCTGCTATTACCGCTTTTGCAGTGTGATTGAAATTCACAAGTGTGTCGGCCGTAGCGGCTGTCGTAGCGGTCGTAACGGTGCCGTAACAGCCGTAATGGCCTGTTGCGCACCGTTACGTAACGGTTCCAAACTATTTCTTTCGAAAAAATACACAAAAAAAAGCTGAAAACGGGGGAAGAGGGATAGAGAGAAGAGGGAAGATAAAAAGAGAAAATGAAGGAGCAAGACATAGAGAGAGAACACGGAAGATGAAGAACATGTTATTGATTTGTTGAAACTGTAAGACCCATGCTATTTTATTCAGGTGCTATTACTAAACCATTTTGTTTGTGTGTATATCTATATATTGTTTGAAAATAATAATAGTAATAATAATAAGTGTGGTCATTATCTATTTGGCTTGGTTAAAATTTGTATATATATATATATTTAGGCTCTTATTTATTCTCTTACTTTTGTCATTGTTTATCTTATATATAATAGTTAGTGATTGATTTTTTGTATAATATAAAGTCATTAATTATTAAAATAAAATGTAAAAAACTCAGTTTATAGTGATTTAAAAATATGAAATATATTGGATTATACTTAAAAATTTGCAAAAATTGATCAATATTTATTTTTAACCCAATAAATATGATCATGAAAAAAAAATATGTGTATCGGTAAATTTTTTTTTAAATTGTGCGAAAAATAAAAAAATTCACGGTTAAGTTACATAACTGTTACACTCTGACCTTTACACCTCAAGAATCAAGCAACGCGTCACGCCACCGTTCTGGCGACATCAACGCTTTTCAGAACCTTGGGTGTATCTAAAAATTAAAAAAATTGATGAAAACATTAAAAAAATTCAGTAAAAATACAAAAAAAATACAAAAAACAAGAAAATAAAATTTTCTAAAAAGTATTTTTAAAAAATTAGAAACAAACATAGTGATTTATACTCTTCTTAGCGTGTTTCTTTTCTCTCAAGCTTCTCACTATTTTTAGATTATAAAATCAAGCTAGGTTTTGCAATTAAAGGGTGCTGTTGCACTTTCGTGGATTCACTACAGAATCTGTATCGATAATCTGAATTGTTCACCATGTAGGGCTCACTGAGTATTTTATCTTTACAAAAAATCACATTGATTGGATATTAATAGATACTTTATCGGATTACATTTGTGTTATTAGTTTATTTTAAAGATTATATTTGCCGTTAACATAAATGTGATCTGATCAAGTAAATATTGATATTTGATCAATGTGATTTTTTATAAGAATGAAATACTCGATGAATTCTACATATTGAACGGTTCAAATCATTAATATGGAATCCATGATAGGTCTATGAAAGTCTAACAATACCCTCTAATCTCATGTGAACTGGAGAAGAACATGCTCCATTATAAAATCAAGTACAATAAATTTAATTATAAAAGATACACGAATTGAATATTTGTTTTAATAGAGTGGCAAGTACAATGGAGTTGGTTTGGGAAGTGAATTGTCTTTTTGATTTTTTTGATTATTTTATTCTGGAGTTAAAAAGTCTGGTTTAAAAAGAGTTTTTGACTTTTTTGATTTTTTTATGAGAGAAAGAATATAATGATTATGGGTTAAATGTAATATTTTGTCTCATTGAGTTAAAAAATCTATTTTATTTTTTGTAACTAAAATAATTAAAAAAGCATGACTTTTGACTTTTCAAACGAAGCCTAAATATATTTTTAGATAGAGATAATTGCAAAAAAGACTAAAATTATTTAAAATTTCAGTACAATTTTTATCCAATTTAAATATGAATTAGTAAATTTTGGATTATGTGAAAGTAGCCTAAGTTGCTACGTGGGCTAGGTTGTAGGAATTCCTATATCATAGGTTGTAGGACACTTTTTCTTTTAATTTTATTATTTTATTTTTTAGATAGGTACAATAAAATCATTATTCTACTAAGACTAAGTTTGAGAAGTGAAAAAAAAGTTAAAAAGTTATTTAAAAATTTAAAAAGTTATCATTATTTATCAAAAGTAAAAAATTACGGCTGCATAATTTTTAATCTTAATTTTTTCTTACACACTAATTTTTTTAATTTTTTAATACACATTTTTTTTAAAAAAGTCAAAAAATTAACCCAAACAATCATATTTTCTTCCTTAACTTTTTAGTCTAAAAAAATAAAAAATACACTTATTTAGAACACCCTAAACAACCCATACTTATTTAAAAACTTTAATGATTGGCTGGAAGAGTTTGAGTTCAAATCTGGCCACTAAAATTTATTCAATCATTAATTTAAAGGTCTTAAAATTAATTGTGATACACATAAATTTAACCATATCCAATTATTAAAAAGTGTTATGCTTCTCTCATGTTGAGATCTTAATATCTTATTAATAGAGAACTTGAGGGATTTATAGGACTCTCTACAAACTTCATTTCAATAATTCAAACTATTTATTTTATAAAGTCTTCAATGTATATTAATTATAAAAAAAAATTAATTCGATATAATAATCATAACTTTTCATTTTATTACATTTATTTTTAAAAAATAAATAACAAATATATTTTTAAATAAATCATTCATTTTTTTGAAACAAATACAATAGAATGAAAAAATTACAATTATCAAATTAATCTAAATTTTCTCATAAATAATCTATAACATATATAAAAGAATGAAAGCTGCTTAATTTAACACAAAACGCCAAAGTCGTCTCTTACTATCACCGTGCATTTTTTTATCGCCTTTTATTATTATTATTATTATTTATTTATAAGGAAATTGTATTTTATATATCTATCTATCTATCTATCTATCTATCTATAACACATATAAGAGAAGGAAACCAGCTTAAATCTAAGACAACATGTCAAACGTGTCTAAAGCCCAATTGCCCTTCATATTGTGGTTTATTACCTTTTTGGGCCATTTTGTTGGTTGCTCATTAGTTATTACAGTTGTGATTGGGGCCTCAAAAACGAGCGCCCGGAATATCTCTAATTTTTTTGTTTTTTTTCTTTTTAGTAGAAGAAAGGAGGAAGACGAAGGGGGGAAGGAGGGGGAGGGAATGAGGAGGAAGGACTGGAGGGGACCTAAAAAATAGAGGAGGAGGACGCGATCGGCGGAGACCGACGCAATCGGCGGCGATCGGCGCAGGCGACGCGACCTCTCTCTCTTTCTCTCCCTCTCCCTCTCCCTCTTTTTCTCTCCCTCTTCCTTTGCAACTCAAAGTTGCAGAAGTCAACAAAAAAAAAAAAAAAAAAGAAAAGAAATGCCCAAAACGACGTCGTTTTGGGCATTCGGGGAAAGAAATTTCGAGTCACAAATCTTTATTCTAATTATTATTTATTCATAGATAAATTATACTAATAGTATTTATAGTTTGATTCTTATATCACTTTGATCCTTAACTTTTTAATTGTAACATATTTAATATTAAATTTTGAATCTTGCTTCCAATAAGGATAATTGAAGATACCATTGCTCAATTTCAAGACTAAAATGGTCAATGTAATAAAATATAAACTAATTTGATAAAAATAAATGTCAAAAAGTATTTTAAAATTTTTAAAAACTATTTCTACCCACTAAAGATAAAATTATGTAAAATTAATAAATTTTTTAGACATTTATTTTACCAAATTAATGTTTATTATGTGTTTGGATGATAATCATGTAATGGGTAATTATTTTTATTTTCATTAAATTAGTTTTTATTTTTTCAAAAGTCAAATATGGCGACAACTTTGATATCATTTTTAAATCAATCCATTAAATTAAAAAATCTAAAACTAAAAACATTTTCCAAATAAGGACAATTGAAGATATCATTGCTCAATTTCAAGGGCAAAGTCGTCAATGTAATAAAATATAAACTAATTTGATAAAAGTAAATGTCAAAAAAATATTTTTGAATTTTTTAAAATTATTTCTACCCATTAAAGATTAAATTATGTAAAATTGATAAAGTTTTTAGACATTTATTTATTTATTTATTTATTTTACCAAATTAATGTTTATTATGTATTTGGATGATGATAATGTAATAGGTAGTTATTTTCATTTTCATTAAATTAGTTTCTATTTTCCCAAAAGTTAAATATGGTGACAACTTTGATATCATTATTAAACCAATCTATTAAATTAAAAAATTCAAAACTAAAAACATTTCATATATTAAATATATTGATTAAAAGTCTAACAATCACTCATTACATGATTATCATTTAAACACATAATGGCCCTGTTTGGTAGAACTGTGGGAAGCTGCTTATAGCTTATGCCCAAACAGCTTATAGCTTATAACTTTCAGCTTAAGCTGATTTCCAGCTTATTCTCAAAGCATATCCAGCCCAGCTCACAGAATAAGCTGGTTTTCAGCTTCCACAAAGCTATAAGCTATAAACATAAGCTAACCCAAACATATCAAAACAGCTTAAATTAAGCTGAAAGCTGAAATTAAGTCCTGACAAACAGGGCCAATAAAGACTAATTTGGTAAAAATAAAATAAAATAAATGTCTAAAAGATTTATCAATTTTACATAATTTTATGTTTGGTGGATAAAAATTATTTTTAAAAATTCAAAAATATTTTTTTAATTTGTCAAATTAGTTTATATTTTATCAAATTGACGACTTTATCCTTGAAATTGAGCAATAGTATCTTCAGTTGTCCTTATTTGGAACAACATTCAAAATTTATGGTCAAATGTGTCACAATTGTAAAGTCAGGACGAGTCTCAAACTATAGGGACTGTTAGTATAATTTGTCCTTTATTTATTTTTAATTGGTTGATTGATCATTATGACTTTTGAATAATTTGTCTTTGCTGGTGGAAGAAGGCTGACGAAACTCACAACGAGAGCTTAATATGGTCTGGTTGGGATCGATTTAGGATGAAATTAAGATTAATTTATTGGTTACAATTCTAAAAAAATTAAAATAAAATTAACTCATTAAAATTATGAAATTGATCTAAACCAAACTATTTAAATACAGTTTGGTTTAATTTGAAACCACGGTTTCACATAATCTATTCATTAAAAAAAAAAAAAAAATCATTTAACATTTGCAAAAAAATTTAACTTATTATAAATTTTAAAAATAATAATAACATGCCCATTAAACAAACTACTCTCAATATATCAATTTTATTGAGTATTTTATTAATACAAGAAGTATATGTCATTTTTTTAAAAAAATTTAAAATTTAAATGTTATATATATTTTGAAATAAAAAATATACTTACTAGATTAATTTATTTTTCTTGTAAAATAATTTTTTCACAATGTTCATAGAAGAAATTATGTTTAATTATTAATGTACTCAAATTAACTCAATATTTTTATACACATACTTTCATTCCACCAATAAAATTTTAAATTTTGCCTTTAGTGACAAGACCCCCCGCGTTTCCAACAAACATGTATAAAAAGTGGCAAAATATTAAGTTGAGTCTCAAGCTCCAATTAGAAAAAAAAAAAAAAAATGTCATTTCTACAAATAATATTACAGCTTACCATTGTGATGGGCCATTTGGTATAAAAAGGATGTTGTATAGCTTTGCTACATATCAAGCCACGTAGCCTCGGCATAGAGGTGGTCACTTCAATTTTTCTACAAAATATTTCATATAACAAGATACTTATAAACCAATAATTTACTCATAAAAAAAATTGATAGACAAATTATAGATTCATAAGTTTGGATTTATAGTATTTTTGTTCCTATAATATATAATAAATTTTTCAAAAATGTTAGAGATCTATAGTTTGGTATAATGAGAAAGTAAGAGTTGGACTTTTTATCATTGGATATGTAATAAATTAAAAGTTGACACCTATTATACCACATCATTGTCAATCAGAGTTTGGACGACAATGTTGGTTTTTAATTTTCTCTTTCAAACAGTATTCGCTATCAAAATGGTCTTGTTTGGGTGCGTAAAAAACTATATATTGTGATTAGCTCCATTTCTAATGCCCATGAAGTTGAAGAAGAGCCTTAGATAATATTAATTAACAATTAAACAATAATTATATAGCTTTTTTGTGTCTTGCATGTCTTTCATTTGTTTGTTTTATAGTGTTTTTGTTGTGATTTATATATGGGTTATAGATTTATAGAAATTGAATATGCTTGTGTTTGTAAATATATTTATATGAGAAATGTTAGGGAAAATCGATGAGATTCCCCACAGGTAAATCAATCAATGGGAATAAAAACTAATGCGAAAAAATTAAATCAAAGGCAACAAAAGAATTTTTACGTGGTTCCCTCAATGTGAGGTATGTCCACGGGATCGAAATCCGATTCCACTATCAACCAAATAAGTTCCAAACGATTACAAACGAGACACTAATGGTCTCACAAAACCACCCTTAGGTGAATTCCAAATAATCACAAATAAATAAGAGGAAAGACCTCACCAAATAGATGAACCAAAATCTTCAAAACCAGAGTTGTAGAAGACCCAAAATAACAAACCAAATCAGTGTCACCAAACATAAATCACACCACCACCGAATTAAAACCGCAGAACCATCCTTATCACCATGATCATAATGCTGGGTGCTCACCTTTGAGAAAACAATACCAAGACTAGCAGCCGTACAACACTACTTTATTGGGAAAAACAATACACCAAAAAATTATATTGTGAATCTAGGGTTTTTTTATCAAAACCTTAGTTATTTCCAAATTGGATTGGGTCTCCACAAATTAAATATAATATATAAAAATATATTATAATTAATACCAAACCAAATTAAACTCTTTTTCCAAAACCAATTGGGTCTCACACTTCAATAAGGAGGTATACCCAACAATTCTCCCACTACCGACTTAGGTGGAGACATCAACCTGTTAGGGAAAATCGATGTGATTTCCCACAAGTAAATCAATCAATGGGAATAAAAACTAATGCGAAAAAATTAAATCAAGGGCAACACAAGAATTTTTACGTGGTTCCCTCAATGTGAGGTACGTCCACGGGATCGAAATCCGATTCCACTATCAACTAAATAAGTTCCAAATGATTACAAATGAGACACTAATGGTCTCACAAAATCACCCTTAGGTGAATTCTAAATAATCACAAATAAACAAGAGGAAAGACCTCACCAAATAGATGAACCAAAATCTTCAGAATCAGAGTTGAAGAAGATCCAAAATAGCGAACCAAATCAACTTCACCAAAATACCAAAATCTTCATCAACTTGAGTCCATACAAGATCAATGCACCAACTTGAATATACACCAAGAATCAATGCACCCAAGTATATCAAAGTTGCTGCCGCTACACTCAACTTCGGGAAAAAACCCACTTATAATTAGGCCACTGCCGTTTTTCACCTACGGCACACATAAACAATATATATATATATATATATATTATTGATTCTAGGGTTTGTTTTTATCAAAACCCTATCTGTAACCAAATTAAATTGGGCCTCCACAAATTAAATATAATATATAAAAAATATATTATAATTAATACTAAACCAAATTAAACTCTTTTTCCAAAACCAATTGGGTCCCATACTCCAATAAGGAGGTATACCCAACAATTCTCCCCCTACCGACTTAGGTGGAGAGATCAACCATACCCGCCAAAGTTCGACACTTTAAATGTTTGTCCCTTGACAAAGTCTTTGTCAACATATCCGAGATATTATCATCTGTGTGAGCCTTTTCGAGTTGTAACAATTTCGAGTCTAACACATCACGAATCCAATGATATCTCACATCAATGTATTTCGATCTCGAATGAAAAGTAGAATTTTTACTCAAATGAATAGCACTTTGACTATCACAATAAAACACATACTTTTCTTACTTCAAACCCAACTCTTGCAAAAATTTCTTCAACCATAAATCTTCTTTGCAAGCTTCTGTAATGGCAATAAATTCAGCTTCGGTAGTTAAGAGAGCAACACATTTTTGTAATTTAGATTGCCATGCCACAGCTCCCTCTGCAAAAGTCATCAAATACCCCGAAGTAGATTTCCTAGAATCAACATCACCGGCCATGTCAGAATCCGTGAACCCATCAAGCATCGGCTTACCATCTCCAAAACACAAACGCACCTTCGAAGTCCCTCGAAGATACCTGAGAATCCATTTTACCGCTGCCCAATGTTCTTTACCCGGATTAGAGAGAAAACGACTCACCACACCAACGGCGTGAGCAATATCCGGCCTTGTACAAACCATGGCGTACATCAAAGAACCAACTGCTGAAGCATAAGGAACTTTCAACATCTCTTCTTTATCTTTCTCACTTGTAGGACATTGATTCGAACTAAGTTTGAAGTGACCTGCAAGTGGACAACCAGCTGGCTTTGCTTCATCCATGTTGAATCTCTCAAGAACTTTCTCAATGTAGCTTTCTTGAGACAACCAAATCAGTCCCTCTTTGCAATCACGAACAATTTTCATACCAAGTATTTGCTTTGCCGGTCCCAAATCTTTCATAGCAAAAGATTTGCTCAACTCTACCTTCAACTTGTTAATCATGGTAGAATCTTGACTCACAATTAACATGTCATCAACATAAAGCAAAAGAATAATAAATTTACCATCCGAAAAATTTTTCACAAACACACAATGGTCCGAAGTGATTTTAGAAAAACCATTATTCATCATGAAAGAGTCAAATTTTTGGTACCATTGCCGCGAAACTTGCTTGAGACCATATAAACTTTTCTTCAATTTGCAAACAAATTTCTCTTTCCTTTTCTCCACAAAACCTTCCGGTTGCTCCATGTAAATTTCTTCTTCAAGATCACCACGAAGAAATGCGGTCTTCACATCAAGTTGTTCAACTTCAAGGTTCATACTTGCAGCCATGCCAAGTACAACCCGAATAGAATACATCTTTACAACCGGTGAGAAAATCTCGTCAAAGTCAATACCTTTCTTTTGCCCAAAGCCTTTCACAACAAGACATTCTTTGTACCTCAGATTCTTCCTATCATTCTTCAATTTGAAAACCCACTTATTTTTCAGAATTTTCCTCCCCTTAGGCAACTTCACTAAATCATAAGTGTGATTTTCAAGTAAGGAATTCATCTCCTCTGCCATTGCCTTTTTCCAATCATCTTTCTTTGCATGCTCAATTGCTTCTTGGTAGCTCTCCAGCTTCCCTTGATCAGAAATCAACACAAACTCATTGGGAGAATACTTTCTTGAAGGTTGTCGGTACCTTGTAGATTTTCTCAACTCAAGTTGTGGTGGTGGTTCTTGAGTTGGATGCTCTTCCTCAATTTCTGGCTCAACTTCATTAGGATTAGTATCATCCTCTATATCTTCAATAGGTGGCTGCACATCTCCCCCATTTTCATTATCAATTGAAGATGAAGGAGATGGATCCACGTCAATGAGATCACTAGTTTTTGGCTCCGGTTGATCACCTTTACCAAAGTCTTCAATTATTTGGTCTTCAAGAAACACAACATCACGACTTCGAATGATTTTCTTGTCGACCGGATCCCACAATCTATACCCGAACTCATCACGCCGATAGCTAAGAAAAATACATTGTCTTGACTTACTATCAAGTTTGGACCTCTCATCCTTTGGAATGTGAACAAAAACTCGGCAACCAAACACTCTCAAGTGCTCATAAGACACATTTTTGCCAGTCCAAACTCTTTCAGGAACATCACCATTCAAAGGATAGCAAGGAGACAAATTGATCACGTCAACCGCTGTACTCAGTGCCTCACCCTAAAAGGATTTTGGCAATTTCACTTGTGAAAGCAAACACCTTGTTCTTTCTACAATGGTGAGGTTCATCCTCTCGGCAACGCCATTTTGTTGAGGAGTCTTCTTAACTGTCTTTTGGTGCCGAATACCTTGGCTGCGACAATACTCATCAAATGGCCCAATGTATTCACCACCATTGTCTGATCGGATGCACTTCAATTTCTGCCCTGTTTCTCTTTCAACCATGGCCTGAAAATGCTTAAATACTTCTAGAACTTGATCTTTGGTTTTTAGTAGATAAGCCCAAACTTTCCTTAAATAATCATCAATGAAAGTAACAAAATAAAGTGCACCACTATGTGTTCTAACTTTTAAAGGACCACAAACATCCGAATGAATCAACTCTAAAACATTTTCTTTTCTAGAAGCAACATTTTTATGAAAAGAAACTCTATGTTGTTTACGCGCCAAACAATGAATACAAGTTTTAAGATGTGTACCTTTCAAACCGGGTAAAAGTTCTTTCTCGAACAAAACTTGTAGCCCCTTTTCACTCATATGGCCAAGCCGCTTGTGCCACAAGTCGGTAGAAGTATCATCTTCAAGTGCATTGACAACACCTTTACAAATTTTTCCTTACATCGAATAAAATGTATGAGTCTTCTTGCACTTAGCCACCACCAAAGAACCTTTTGTGAGCTTCCATATTCCATCACCAAATTTGTTGTTGAAGCCTTCATCATCTAGCTTCCCAGTAGAGATCAAATTGAGGGGAATGTCGAGAACATGCCTCACATCTTTAAGCAATAATTTGCAGCCCAAATTTGTTTCCAAGCAAACATCACTCATGCCAATAATTTTGGACAAACCTTCATTACCCATTCGAACAGAACCATAATCTCCTACAGTGTAGATAGTGAAGAAATCAACTCGAGAAGTCACATGAAAAGAAGCACTGGAATCAATCACCCAATTGCTCTCTTGGCCCACAAAATTGATACAATTATCTTCACAAACGACCATGAGATCATCGGTAGTAACTACCGTTGTGTCTTCTTGCTTCTTATCCACACTTTTGTCACATCTTTTCTCCTTGTTCTTGAGCTTTTGGCATTCCCGCTTCATGTGCGCTTTCTCATGGCAATAATAACACTCAATGTCTTTCTTTGAAAAAGAACCATCTTTTGATTTGTTACTATCACCCTCAATGGGTCCATACAAATCTTTACAAAATAATAGGTCCTCTATTTTAGTTTTCCAAGTTATCCAATTGCTTCTATTGAAGCTAGACATACGACCCACATTCCCCTCCATTGATTTACACAAATAAATAAACCCCAATAAACCGTAAGCTCTGATACCAGTTGTTAGGGGAAATCGATGTGATTTCCCACAAGTAAATCAATCAATGGGAATAAAAACTAATGCGGAAAAATTAAATCAAAGGCAACACAAGAATTTTTACGTAGTTCCCTCAATGTGAAGTACGTCCACGGGATCGAAATCTGATTCCACTATCAACCAAATAAGTTCCAAACGATTACAAACGAGACACTAATGGTCTCACAAAACCACCCTTAGGTGAATTCCAAATAATCACAAATAAATAAGAGGAAAGACCTCACCAAATAAATGAACCAAAATCTTCAGAATCAGAGTTGAAGAAGATCCAAAATAGCGAACCAAATCAACTTCACCAAAATACCAAAATCTTCACCGACTTGATTCCATACAAGATCAATGCACCAACTTGAATATACACCAAGAATCAATGCACCCAAGTATATCAAAGTTGTTGCCGTTGCACTAAACTTTGGAAAAAAAACCCACTTATAATTAGGCCACTGCCGTTTTTCACCTACGGCACACATAAACAATATATATATATTACTGATTCTAGGGTTTGTTTTTATCAAAACCCTATCTGTAACCAAATTAGATTGGGCCTCCACAAATTAAATATAATATATAAAAAATATATTATAATTAATACTAAACCAAATTAAACTATTTTTCCAAAACCAATTGGGTCTCTCACTCCAATAAGGAGGTATACCCAACAATTACCCGCCAAAGTTTGACACTTCAAATGTTTATCCCTCGACAAAGTCTTAGTCAACATATCCGAAATATTATCATCCGTGTGAACCTTTTCGAGTTGCAACAATTTCGAATCTAACACATCACGAATCCAATGGTATCTCACATCAATGTGTTTCGATCTCGAATGAAAAGTAGAATTTTTACTCAAGCGAATAGCACTTTGATATCACAATAAAGCACATACTTTTCTTACTTCAAACCCAACTCTTGCAAAAATTTCTTCAACCATAACTCTTCTTTGCAAGCTTCTGTAATGGCAATAAATTCAGCTTCGGTAATTGAGAGAGCAACACATTTTTGTAATTTAGATTGCCATGCCACAGCTCCCCCTGCAAAAGTCATCAAATACCCCGAAGTAGATTTCCTAGAATCAATATCACTGGCCATGTCAGAATCTGTGAACCCATCAAGCATCAGCTTACCATCCCCAAAACACAAACACACCTTCGAAGTTCCTCGAAGATACCTTAGAATCCATTTTACCGCTGCCCAATGTTCTTTACTCGGATTAGAGAGAAAACGACTCACCACACCAACGGCGTGAGCAATATCCGGCCTTGTACAAACCATAGCGTACATCAAAGAACCAACTGCTGAAGCATAAGGAATTTTCAACATCTTTTCTTTGTCTTTCTCACTTGTAGGACATTGATTCGAACTAAGTTTGAAGTGACCCGCAAGTAGACAACCAACCCGCTTTGCTTTATCCATGTTGAATCTCTCAAGAACTTTTTCAATATAGCTCTCTTGAGACAACCAAATTAACCCCTTTTTGCGATCACGAACAATTTTCATACCAAGAATTTGTTTTGCCGGCCCCAAATCTTTCATAGCAAAAGACTTGCTCAACTCCAATTTCAACCTGTTTATCATGATAAAATCTTGACCCACAATTAACATGTCATCAACATAGAGCAAAAGAATAATAAATTTGCCATCCGGGAAATTTTTCAAAAACACACAATGGTCCGAAGTGGTTTTAGAAAAACCGTTATTCATTATGAAAGAGTCAAATTTTTTGTACCATTGTCGTGGAGCTTGCTTGAGATCATACAAACTTTTCTTCAATTTGTAAGCAAATTTCTCTTTCCCTTTTTCCACAAAACCTTCTGGTTGCTCCATGTAAATTTCTTCTTCAAGATCATCGTGAAAAAATGCGGTCTTCATATCAAGTTGTTCAACTTCAAGGTTCATACTTGCAGTCATGCCAAGTACAACCCGAATAGAAGACATCTTCACAACCGGCGAGAAAATCTCGTCAAAGTCAATGCCTTTCTTTTGCCCAAAGCCTTTCACAACAAGACGTGCCTTGTACATTAGATTCTTGCCATCATTCTTCAATTTGAAAACCCACTTATTTTTCAGAATTTTCCTTCCCTTAGGCAACTTCACTAAGTCATAGGTGTGATTTTGAAGTAAGGAGTTCATCTCCTCTTTCATGGCCTTTTTCCAATCACCTTTCTTTGCATGCTCAATTGCTTCTTGGTAGCTCTCTAGCTCCCCTTGATCGGAAATCAACACAAATTCATTGGGAGGATACTTTCTTGAAGGTTGTCGGTCTCTTGTAGATTTCTTCAACTCAAGTTGTTGTGGCGGCTCTTGAGTTGGATGCTCTTCCTCAATTTCTGGCTCAACTTCATTAGGATTAGCATCATTCTCTACATCTTCAATAGGTGGCTGCACATCTCCCCCATTTTCATCATCAACTGAAGATGAAGGAGATGAATCTATGTCAATAAGATCACTAGTTTTTGGCTCCGGTTGATCACCTTTGCCAAAGTCTTCAATTGTTTGGTCTTCAAGAAACACAACATCATGGCTTCGAATGACTTTCTTGTCGACCGGATCCCACAATCTATACCCAAATTCATCACGCCCATAGCCAAGAAAAATACATTGTCTTAACTTATTATCAAGCTTGGACCTCTCATCCTTTGGAATGTGAACAAACACTCAGCAACCAAACACTCTCAAGTGCTCATAAGACACATCTTTGCTAGTCCAAATTCTTTCAGGAACATCACCATTCAAAGGATAGCAAGGAGACAAATTGATCACGTCAACCGCTGTACTCATTGCCTCACCCGAAAAGGATCTTGGTAATTTAGCTTGTGAAAGCAAACAACTTGTTCTTTCCACAATGGTGCGGTTCATCCTCTCGGCAACGCCATTTTGTTGAGGAGTCTTCTTAACTGTCTTTTGGTGCCGAATACCTTGGCTGCGACAATACTCATCAAATGGCCCAATGTATTCACCACCATTGTGCTCGATGCACTTCAATTTACGCCTGTTTCTCTTTCAACCATGGCCTGAAAATGCTTAAATACTTCTAGAACTTGATCTTTGGTTTTTAGTAGATAAGCCCAAACTTTCCTTGAATAATCATCAATGAAAGTAACAAAATAAAGTGCACCACTATGTGTTCTAACTTTTAAAGGACCACAAACATCCGAATGAATCAACTCTAAAACATTTTCTTTTCTAGAAGCAACATTTTTATGAAAAGAAACTCTATGTTGTTTACGCGCCAAACAATGAATACAAGTTTTAAGATGTGTACCTTTCAAATCGGGTAAAAGCTCTTTCTCGAACAAAACTTGTAGCCCCTTTTCACTCATATAGCCAAGCCGCTTGTGCCACAAGTCGGTAGAAGTATCATCTTCAAGTGCATTGACAACACCTTTACAAATTTTTTCTTGCATCGATTAAAGTACATGAGTCTTCTTGCACTTAGCCACCACCAAAGAACCCTTTGTGAGCTTCTATATTTCATCACCAAATTTGTTGTTGAAACCTTCATCATCTAGCTTCCCAGTAGAGATCAAATTAAGGCGAATGTCAGGAACATGCCTCACATCTTTAAGCAATAACTTGCAGCCCAAATTTGTTTCCAAGCAAACATCACCCATACCAATAATCTTAGACAAACCTTCATTACCCATTCGAATAGAACCATAATCTCCTTCAGTATAGGTAGTGAAAAAATCAACTTGAGAAGTCACATGAAAAGAAACACCAGAATCAATCACCCAATTGCTCTCTTGGCCCACAAAATTGATACAATTATCTTCACAAACGACCATGAGATCATCGGTAGTAACTGCCGTTGTGTCTTCTTGCTTTTTATCCACACTTTTGTCACGTCTTTTCTCCTTATTCTTGAGCTTTCGACATTCCCGCTTCATGTGCCCTTTCTCATGGCAATAATAACACTCAATGTCTTTCTTTGAAAAAGAACCATCTTTTGATTTGTCACTATCACCCTCAATGGGTCCATACAAATCTTTATAAAATAATAGGTCCTCTATTTTAGTTTTCCAAGTTACCCAATTGCTTCCATTGAAGCTAGACATACGACCCACATTCCCCTCCATTGATTTACACAAATAAATAGACCCAAATAAACCGTAAGCTCTGATACCAATTGTTAGGGAAAATCGATGAGATTCCCCACAAGTAAATCAATCAATGGAAATAAAAACTAATGCGAAAAAATTAAATCAAAGGCAACACAAGAATTTTTACATGGTTCCCTCAATGTAAGGTACGTCCACGGGATCGAAATCCGATTCCACTATCAACCAAATAAGTTTCAAACGATTACAAACAAGACACTAATGGTCTCACAAAACCACCCTTAGGTGAATTCCAAATAATCACAAATAAATAAGAAGAAAGACCTCACCAAATAGATGAACCAAAATCTTCAGAACCAGAGTTGTAGAAGACCCAAAATAACAAACCAAATCAGTGTCACCAAACATCAACCGAAATCACCCCACCACCGAATCAAAACCGCAGAACCATCCTTATCACCATGATCATAATGCTGGGTGCTCACCTTTGAGAAAACAATACCAAGACTAGCAATACACCAAAAAAAATTATATTGTGAATCTAGGGTTTTTTTTATTATCAAAACTTTGGTTGTTTCCAAATTGGATTGGGTCTCCACAAATTAAATATAATATATAAAAATATATTATAATTAATACTAAACCAAATTAAACTCTTTTTTCCAAAACCAATTGGGTCTCACACTCCAATATGGAGGCATACCCAACAAGAAATTATAAGCATGTTTGGTTTATCTCTCAAAATATGTTTTTGGAGAAAAAAAATTCAACATGTTTAGCTGAAAATTATAGAGAAAAAAATTTTAAAGTCACTTTTCTCTCTACTACACATCAATCAATTACTTTTTCTCTCTTCTCTCTCATTCTCAATCACTTATTATCTCATACCCATCTATTCAACTATAAAAAAAAATATCAAATCATCCAAAATTCTAAAACTATTTTCAAAATATAAAACCAAACAAATTTTCAAATTTTCCAAACTCTTTCCAAAAAATTATTTTTGAAATAATATCTCATTTGAAACTTAGCCACCTATGTTGAGTATAAATGTTGGCTCAGCCAACCAAAAGCCACCACGTTAAAGTTACCATTGTTCGGTCTAGATATTTGGTTTTTAAATGATATATTTTGTTAAAAAACAAGGGGTGATTTGGCTTGTTTTCAGGGAAAAAAAAAATTATTGAAAATTTTGAAATTAATTTGATA
This sequence comes from Camellia lanceoleosa, assembly GCA_025200525.1. NCBI lineage: Eukaryota > Viridiplantae > Streptophyta > Magnoliopsida > Ericales > Theaceae > Camellia > Camellia lanceoleosa. Next base: position 56,303,424 of record CM045758.1, on the reverse strand, counting down.
AAAATAAATATAAAAAAAAAAATATTTTTGAAAAATGAATTTTGACCTTCCAAAAGATTAAATTATATAAAAGTGATAAGTATTTTTAATTTTTTATTTATTTCACCAAATTAATTTTTAGTTTAAAAAAATTGAAACAAGCTTTTAAAAATCAAATCAAATATGGACAAAGTGAATATGCATGGGCTAGATTTATTTGGTTCTAATATTTTTTTGAGTGGTTAACACAATGAAGAAATTAGTAATTGCTTTGGTTATACCCATTCAACCTAATCACTCAAGCAAGCAACCAATGAACAACAACACTCAAACAAGATTATATATTTTTATGCTTAAACCATCTGTCAAATAAGACAATCTAATATGGGATTTTCTGATTTGCAATTTTTTTTAGGATAAATTACCAATAAGTCCTATTTTTGGGATTTATTATTCATTAAGTCATATTGATAAATTTATCAGTCTTTTTATTTTTATGAATAAATTTATTATGATAAATTTGTCAATAGGACCTGTAGGTAAATAAGTCCAGTTAATAAGTTTGATTGGTAAGTGTTTCTTTTATATATATATATATATAGAGATGATACTTTAATTTGAATTTAATGCTCCCAAATTCTGTTTTTTTTTTTTTTTTTTTGAATCTAATCAAGTCTATTTGTATATTGATATTACGATTTTAAAATTATCTAAAAACACCTTAATAATACTATATATTGTGGTGCATCTTATTCTTAGTTAACAATAACGCGACTCCCAAGCACAGAACGCGTGAGAGTCCAACAGGTATATATAAAAAATTATAAAATAAATAATTTAAATTATTAAAATAAGACCCTTAATAACTTTTAGGGTAAATTACAAATACACCCCTTGAAGTTTACTTAAATTACAAATTACCCCCTGTGATTTTAAAAATTACAGTATGCTCTCTAAAGTTTCTAATTTTATAACAAATAGATCATTTTATTGATAAATCATCAAGTTAATTAACAATTTTTAATAATGTTAAAATTTTATTTCAATTAATAATTCAAATTTCACTTTTTCAAATAATTTAGTTAAATAAAAAATTGACAGGGAAGAATTTGTAATTTTTCAAACCACACACTACAAAAAATTAAAGTTTTAGAGTCCAAAATTTAGAGACAAAATTATTTTTTAGGAATCAAATATTTTTGTTGCGAAATATATCATTATTATATTTTTAACAACAAAAATTGGATATTAGTGATGAATTATTATCCTTTTGGGACTAAAATTTTTATCTCTAAAAATCTATTTATTAGTGACATTTTTAAAATTTTGTTACTAAAAGTCTTGTTTTTACTTTTCGAGACGATCTTTTAGCGACTATTCTCATGAAAATAGAAATGAATTCCTAAATGTCTTTTACAACAAAATTTTTCCTTAAAGAGACCAAAATATTTAATTTCTAAAAACTCTTATATGTTGTAGTGACAGGAGATAATTCATATTTTAAGCAAATATTAATGGGTGTATTTATAATTTATCCTAAATTTTACGAACCACTCAAATTCTCTGCCCATAAAATAAGTCTAACCCTATTAAAAGCTCGTTTGGGATGTGAGTTAACTTTTTGATTTTTTGATTATTTTAACGTGGGATTAAAAAGTCTCGTGTAGAATAGACTTTTTAACTTTTTAATTTTTATAAAAATAAAAATAAAATAATTATAAATTAAATGTAATATTTTATTTTATTTAATTAAAATAATTTATTTTATCTTATTTAACTATTTTAACATTAATAAAACATCCCATACGACAACTAAAAATTGTCTAACCCTATTAAAAATTGTCTTAGATAGTGAAACGGTGAACATTTCAAAGCTTGAGAGGACGGCAGTGTGGAAAAGGACATGAAACCGTGTAGTGTGGGTGGTGGTGGAAAGAGGGGTGAAATCGTGTGATAGACGGTGAGCTAGACTTATTTTGCCAAGCTTTGATTGATGTGATGATTATTTTGTCAGTTTTGACTGATGTTATGAAAAAGGAATTTTATTTACTTTTTTTTTTTATTTATAAATATAACTAAAATTGCAAATGATCAGAGTGTTCCTGAGTTCGGCTCAACTCAATTTGTTAAGACTTAGGGCTAGTTTGGCATAACCTAAATAAGTCAAAAAGTCAAAAAGTCACTATTTTATTTAAGTCACATCATCTTATTTAAATCACATCACCTCTCTAACACATCACATCAAACCCAACCCAAATCCAACCCAAACCCACCAATAAGTCAAAAAGTGCACTTTTTTAGGACATCCCAAACCAATCCTTAGTTTCGAAAAATTAAATAAGTATATATATATTTTTTTATTGTATTATGTATAAAAAAAATAGAGAGAAGATATTGATTGATATGATCTAAAAAAAATAAAAAGATGAAATAAGTATACTTATTTTGTTTAGCTAAACTTGACCTAAGTAAGTGAATGAGTTTGAATTAAATTTTTAAGCTCGTTTAGTGAAAGAGTCAAGTTCAAATTTCAATAAACTCAAATTTGAATAAGTTTAAGTAATCAAATTCGGCTCGTTTATCTTTATTTAAGTTATAAAATAAATATATTATTTATATATTAAATAATATAAAATATATATAAATAAGAACATAATTAAAATAATATAAAAAAATATTTTTATTAAATAATAATAATAATAATAATTTATTATCGAGTTTCGAGTGGAGATCAAACTCGACAAGTTGAGCCAAACTCAAGAAGGATGATTAAGTTCGATAAATAAATGAGCCAAGCTCGAGCTCGAGTTTAGTAAAATTTGGCCCGACTCAGCTCGTTTACAACCTTAGATACAACCGAGCGATTTTCATGTAGATATTGTTTAGAAAGTAAAGTCATTATAAAAAAGTTAATTATTCTCTCCACTTTTTTCTTCTTCCTCTTTTTTTTTTTTTTAACATTTTTTTGGTAAAAATATCAAAAAATCAATTTAAATAAGCAATTTCTAAACAATATCTTATTATTTTGTCTAAAAGTAACCAAATCAAACCAAGCCTTGAGCCTTAAAAAGTTTAGGATAAGTTTCATTCAATTTGTTATAGTAGATTAGAACTTCGGATTTGTAGAATTCACTATACGTTTTATTTTGATAATTTAAGATATTTATTAGACAAATACTTATAATCACATAACTTAAATTTGAAAATCCAACTGTAATGTAAAGAAAAATTATTGACCGTCATATGATATTAGTTATGTAATACTCTAGACAAATGATAAATCATAGTACACATTTACGCTGTGTTTGATTTATGAATTTGATTAGAGATTTAGAAGAGAAAAGAAAAAAAAAATATAAGTAAAATGTAAATAGAAATATAAATACATTTTATATACTTTTTCTATTTCTTTTTTAAAATTTATTCTCAAATTTATAAACCAAACACAATCTTGATAAATTATCATCAATAAGTAACATGTCCAATGGGTAAAACACTACGTGCTAAAATTTCCGCTACATGCTATACTATAAATACTCAATAATCACACCCACGACTTAGGCCTCGTTTGGGAACAGGCTAATTTAGTAACTTTTTGACTAATTGGCTAAAAAGGTTGGTAAGAAAAACCTATATGTTTGGGCCAACTTTTTGGCTAATTACGAAACGACGTGCAAAAAGTAGAGAGAAAAGGGAATCTTTGACTTTTTGGTATGGGTTGTTGGCTTTTTGGCTAAAAAGGTAACTTTTTGGCTAATTGACTATTTTAGCCTCTTGCCAAACGAGGCCTTAATACTTAAATTCTCTTTAAATTTGGAATCCCAACTTTCCTTCTATTTGCATAAATATTTGGCCAAGCCCAAATAACATATTCCCAACCCCAACCTCACATACATTAGTAGCCATACAGACACCATGAAGGTGAAGAATGGTCTAAACAGATATCCATTTCTTTCAATGATCATGTTTCTGGCTCTCATGCACATTGGCCATCTAACAGTACCCATTTGGGCCAACCGATCGCCTTACACGCCGACCGATTACTTCCTATTTGAATGCCTTGCCTCCACAGCTGCAACTTTGTTATCTAATGGCCAGAAATGGAGTCCCAATAATAATTCTAATTTTGAATACTACCCATATCATGAGGTGTCCAAAGCATCCCAAATTTCAGGTGATCCCAAATCCCCTCAGTCGTTATATGCTTGCATTGTTCGAAAGCAATCTAGTTTCACATTTACGGTATCTAGTATTGGTATGCATTTCATACGACTTCACTTCTATCCAACTAGTTATGAAGGTTTGAACATGTCTAAAGCTTTGTTCTCTGTCAGTGTAGCCAATTACACTCTTCTACGTACTTCAGAGTCCTCTTATTCTAGCAATCCATCCGATGCCAAATATATCATTAAAGAATTTTGCATTAACGTGGATGATTCGGTGATTAACGTAACTTTCACTCCATCAAGAAATTCCTCCGGTGCCTATGGCTTTGTGAACAAGATTGAGATAGTTTCAATGCCCCAAGACATCTATTATGTCCGCAGAGGTGATGACCAACTGCCCTTCATCGGGCATCATTCCAAGTTCTTCACTGGGAATTCCATAGCCCTGGAAATGATGTATAGGTTAAATGTTGGAGGGCACTCAATCTATGCTGAAGATGATACAGGCATGTTACGAGCTTGGTCAGAGGACTTCTCGTTCCTTATTAATCAAATCACTGATACCATTCATCCAAAAGTTAATATCAAGTATAGTTTGTCAGTGCCTGGATACATTGCGCCACAGCAAATCTATGCTACAGCTAGAACCATGGAGGACAACGGGCATTGTAATATGACATGGCTATTCCCTCTTGATGGCAGTTTTTATTACCTTGTTAGGCTTCATTTCTGCGAGGTCATGAAGGATATTTGGCAAGACAATCAAAGGGTTTTTCAAGTTTATTTAAATGATCAAATTGTTGAGAATTATGCAGATGTGATACACTGGAGTGGTGGAGTCGGCGTTCCAGTGTACAGAGATTACATTGTTAATGTCACAAGAAATAGCCAAGAGATGTTTCTGTCTTTGGCATTAAAGAGCACAGAAAGTCTGAATGGGGCAATCTTAAATGGCTTGGAAATCTTCAAGCTATCAGACCACGCCTACAATCTTGCAGGGCCATTTCCATTTGGACAGAGAACACACCCATTTGGAATGTCAAATAGATTATTACAGAATCATCCAAAGATAGTATTCATTCCATTTTATACTTTGGTTGCGTTAACATTTCTATGTTACATTTTTTTGCAATTTTTGATCAGGTGGTTCCCATTTCACTCGAATTTGCAAAGGAGAACTTTCAAATTGGCATCATCAGATCACTGTCGTTACTTCACACTTGTTGAGATTAAATCAGCTACAAATAACTTCTCTGACGCTAATCTAATTGGTGTTGGTGGATTTGGAAAGGTCTATAAGGGGTACATCGATGGTAGTGCCACCTCTATTGCGATAAAGCGTGGGAGTCCAACCTCACATCAAGGTCTACACGAGTTCCACACTGAAATCACCATACTAACCAAACTCAAGCACAACAACCTTGTCTCTCTAATTGGGTATTGCGTCGATGAAAAAGAGATGATATTAGTGTATGAATTCATGGCTCGAGGTACCTTACGCGATCACCTATATAACACCCAGAATCCCCCACTTCAATGGAAGGAGAGACTCAAGATTTGCATTGGTGTCTTTGCACGGGGGTTACACTACCTTCATGCTGATGCAAAGCAGACCATCATTCACCGTGACGTGAAGACGACAAATATTCTCTTAGATGAGAGTTGGGTAGCCAAGGTTTCAGATTTTGGGTTGTCCAAATTTGGGCCTAAAATCATGTCTTGCACTCATGTTAGCACTGCAGTGAATGGTAGTTTCGGGTACATAGATCCAGAATACTACCGTTGTCAAAAGTTGACAGAAAAGTCAGATGTGTACTCTTTCGGTGTGGTATTGATGGAAGTATTGTGTGCCAGACCAGCAGTCTTACCAATGGTGATGGAAGAAGAGGAAGACAAGCTAGAACAAGCCAACTTGGCTGAGTGGGCTTTACATTGTCATCAATTAGGGACCCTTCATCAAATTATAGACCCGTTTTTGAAGGAAAAGATTGACCCAGAATGTTTTAAGACATTTGTGGAATTAGCAAAGAAGTGTTTGGCAGGTAGAGGAAGTGAACGACCCACGATGGGCGATGTGTTGTGGTACTTGGAATTAGCACAGCAACAATAGGAAGCTAATACAGTAGAGGAAAAAACGTGTATTGAGATGAGCACTAGAACTGCAAGTGAGGAGTTTGTGACTGTTGGCTTTTTGGCTTTTCGAAGGGTATTTTTGTAAATGTGAGCGTGCCAGTAAGGATCAATCAGTCCTTACAGAAATTATAATTGCCAACCAATTATCAGACGATTGTGTTTTAGTTCTTTCAGTCTCAATGAAGAGGACTGTTACTGGTGGCTTGACTTAGGAGAAATTAAGAGAAATAACAGTTAATATGAAGAACAATCGAAGTATTTCATTAAAATGAACACTTACAATAGTCCAAACTCAGCCTCGAAGAGGTTTACAGCGACAGTCTACTTGAATCTACTTGAAACTACTCCTATGAATCGAAGTGCAGTGCGGGTATTTAAAGTGCAGGTATTTAAAGAATAGGTATTTAAAGTGCAGGAATTTAAAGTACAGGAAATGTAAAACTGGAAAGGAAAATATGAAGTAAAAACTGGTTTGTATGATCTGAGTCTGGGGGCCTTTTCTGAGGGCTTCTCTGCTATTTATACTTGTCAAAGATGACCTTCGAACTGCACTTCAAACCGTCGAACTACTCCTCCATGATCGCTGATCATGCTGCCTTAGAAGTAGTCCCACTACGCCATCTCTTGCAGTTGAGCTTCCCTCCTGTATTTGAATTTGAATATGAGTAACCGTTGAAGCCACGTCACCTTGTATCTCTTTACTAATCTAGTGCTACTCAGATCACGTGAGAACTAATGTTCATTGCCACGTGTTCGATCAGAATCGAAGACTTGAATTATCTTCCCATAATACCCTTATTCTGCCACATGTCAAACTGTGATTTGGCTTTTACAAAATATATAGCCAACATTACCCCCCGCACTAATATACCCAATACTTGGAGATATTAGTGGATCAAAAGCTTTTCCCGCGCTTTTGGAACGTGCATGGAATCCATCTTCAGGAAACACAACCGTCACCTATTTGGTGATCATTTGCATTAACTCTCAACTTGTTGAACATTCCAATATCTTTAGCATTCGAACGGACTATGGCTCAATCAACTTCTCACTCTATTGATCAAGCATACGAAGAGCCATTGAGTAATGTTGTTTCCCCTCGAAAGAATCTCCACGCATTCATTAGCCACCTTTACCCGCCCTTCTATATTCAGGTCATGGAGGCTTTTGCAAATTATCAACCTTTAGACTACGAACACATTGCCCTTAATCCTTTGGTTTACAAATTTACAGATACAAGAAGTTCTTCCTCTAAACTCCCCTTGTACTTTGAACGAACTATTCTCAAGCCTTTGCTTCAACAAGTTGCAAATATGGACTTAGGAAGTTCTTCTTCACAAACCTCTGCTTGGGATGAAGCTACAACTTCTTCATCTTCTAGGGTTTCCGGATGGACAAACTGGTCAACACCTGGGTCCTGGGACTTGAGGGAACGAATCAATCACCATTTTGTTGAGTTCACTGACCCTTTAGATTTTCCTTCTTACGCTCGAAGCTCGGTGGTCTATCCTTATGTGCCCATTGACCTTCGACGTAGTTTGGAGGAGAATCTGCTTGTGGCCTGGTACACATCCTCTATGCCCACAAAGATAATGCATACTGCCTGGCATCTGGAAGAATCACAAGGGTACAGCCTTTCATTTTTAGCCAAGAAGGCGAAGATTTGCTCTTCTAACTGGCTTGACTACATTAATGCCTTTGTTCCTTCCACTCCCGTGCCATCTTCCATAATAGAAGCATCCACTTCTTCTTCTTCATATTCTGAAATTGAAGCATCCACACCTTCTTCTCCATCTTCTGGAATAGAAGCATCCACACCTTCTCCATCTTCTGAAGCAGAACCATCTACTCCTTCTCCTCCTCCCACTCTTTCCTGGACAGAGAAATTAAGGCTTGCCCTTCCCATGGACAAAATCTTTCCAGCTTACAAACCTCCATCATCCCCAACTCCAGCTGAGCGGAAACAAGCTCAACTTCTGCTTGCGGCTTTCTCTCACTTGCCCTTTAATGTTCTTGAGGATGACATCCCTCTCAAGAACTTTCGATGGGCTTGTGATATTCTGACTAGGGGCCATGTCCTTAATCCCATTGCCTAAGCAGAACTTCACATGTTCCTGGACCAACTTCTGGTACTCCTCCACTGGCATCGGAATTCCAAGGTCACTATCCAATCTTTGGATCAACTTTCATCTCTCCGAATTCATGCCCAGTACGAAGCAGATAACTTCATCGAAGATTTCGATGACTTCAAAAATAAAGATTCTGCGTATTGGGATGATTTGGTTATAGATGACTTGGAACAAAAATTGAGGGAAGAGGCTTTCGAAATAAAGGCTGAGGAGCTCTACTATGAAGTGAGAGCACATTAACTTATGCAGCCAACATTAGAGGAGATAGAAGATATAATAAAGAAAGAACAAACATTCATTGATCATTGTTGGACAAAGTTTCGTGATCTTGTTATTTATTCTATTCCTTATTTTTATGAGTTTGAATTTGTACCCAAATAGGGTTACTTAATGTAATTGTCTTGGCTTCAATACAAACAAAGTCCTTCTGTATTTGACATTGTTTGACTCTGCTTCCTTTTGCTTTTAAAAGCCAACTCATAGCTTCGAATTGAACAATCTCATCCTTCGAATCTGGACTCAATTGTTTAATGAAACGCTAAAAGAACCAACATGTCTTTTTCCAATTTATGGAGTATAGTTGACAATTTTGGCTGATATCATCTGGAATTAATGCTTTGAATTTTAACAACGTTACCCCTCAAAACTAATTATAACCAATATATGGTCATGGTTAATATAGCCAATCAATTCCAAATTGACTATTTTGCTTCGAAGAGTAATCCACACTGTTTTTGGTTCAAAAAACAATTCTTTCTTATATATATAAAAACCAACGATTGGTTTTAATGCTTCGAACAGTGCTCATCCTTAAAGGATCCAAGGAGTTACTCCAAAGGTCGTTACTTTGATTAATAACTCTCAAACAGGTCTTTAAACCCTTTGAAGTGGACCAATATTCGAGCATTCTAGCATTTTTAAGCATGTAATACGCTTCGAAGCCGACTTATGTATTTCGAAGCCGTTGTTATTTGATTTTTTGGCACCAAAATCTCATTTCGAAGCCAAATATCTTGCTTCGAAGCTGGCGTCAACATCCGGAATGTGCTTTTCCCTCCAAAACTATCAATATTGGAAGAGACTCCTCGTATTCATACTTTTAGTACTTAACAACTTATGCAATATATTTCCAGACACAAAAAGCTTTTCTTTAAAACCCTCTTGCTTCGTGTTTCTGAAATCACTTGCTCTTTTAACGTTCAAACCCTCATATCTTTCACTTCTCTTTACTTCCCCCTTTCCTTTTCGAAAATCGTACCATCAATGGCTTCTTCTTCACCAGAAGTGCCAATCATAGAACGTGTGAGCTCATCCGTAGCCTTGAAAAGGCTCATTGACGTGGAGTGTGAGAAGTACAAGGCTGGGGGGAAAAGCGCCATTGACGGGCGTATCTTTGTCCCTCGTCGTCATGAGCGACAAGACTACATGCTTGGGCCAATCTTCAAGGAGATCCCTATTGAGCTCCCAGCTCTATATCCTCGTCTAGAAAACCAATGTCTCCTTTATGAAGGTGGTCTCGATTGGAGGAACTGGAGAGTCAATCGCCTCCACCGATGTTGGCCCACAATGAGACCGGAATGGCAAGAGTGGTATGATCGGGTCATCCCTGCGAGGACACTGGACCTTCAAGAGCTCTGCCTTCTCGATGCTCTCCGACTATCTCGGAAGACCCTTTCTTAGTCCCTGCTGCTTTATGTTTTTGGAACCCTATCTTCAATTTCTTTCAATTTAGATGTGGGATGATGGCTCCTACTGTTCTTGATATTTTCCATCTACTAGGAGTATCCCTTATTGGTACCCTTATTACACCAGATTTCCCTGATTTAACAGTCTCTTTCTCCCTCCCCTCTCTTAACTTATCTTACAGCGATTTTGTTAAAGCTGAAAATAAAAAAGAGGGCCCAGTAACTGATAGGGAATTCTTTTCCTTCTTGTTATACTGACTTTGCAAATTCCTCTTCTGCACCTCCTCTCAAAGAATTATGCCTGAATTTGCTCCTCTTGTCAAAGCCTTTGTTTTGCAAAAAAGGGTAGCCTTAGCCCCATATATTCTAGGTCATGTATACAGAGTTTGTTCCCTTTTTTGTGAGAAGCCCTTAGATGCTAATCAAGGGGGGCCATTCTGGATCCTTCAGCTTTGGCTTTTCGCCTATTTTACTGAATTGCAATCCAAATGCCTTAAATTTTCTAGGTTACACTCTCTTACCCATGGCATAAGACTAGCTAATGCTTCCCTCTATCCTTATACCTTTGCCTTTTATTTCTCTTTCTTCCATCAACTACCAGCCGCCCTTCCTATTCACCGCTTCCGTCCCTTCGAGACCAACATTGGTCCAGCTTGGTTGAGTCACTTCTTAAGTGATGTGCCTCAGGCTTCGCCTATTCACAAAGATATATGGGCCTCCCTTCTGCTTCCTAAGGAACTGTTTATTGGGACCACGAACCCCAGAGCTTATAAATGTATAGCTGAACCTTATTGTCCTGCTCAATTTGCTAGACAATTTGATTTCACACAAGGGGTCCCAATACCTCTCTGCAGCAACACCAATCTGAGCTTTACCAGGAGAGATCTGAAGGTTAGGAAATCAAGGCTGGAGGAAGCAACCTTCAAATTCATAGATGACTTGGCTAGTTTTGAGTACACTCCTTTCATTCCTGAAAGTACTGCATTGAAGAGATACCAAAACTGGTGGGAAAATAATATGGAACTCTATTTAGCCATTTCACCTCAAAACCTACTGGAGGTATTAGATGTGTCCAAGCCCAAAGGAGCTGAAACTATCCCTTCCTCTACTGTGCCTCCTACAACTCAGTCCATTCCTGCTACCTCAACTCCTTCGAAAGCCACTCGGGCTGCTTCAAAGAAAGGTATATGCCTTTGTTTTCTCTCCTTCGACTTCCTATACAATGCTGATTATGTTATTCTTATTTTGTTTCTATATTTTTTGTGAAGGTGATCAGCAGCAAAAGAAAAAAAGACTGCTTGATTCTGAAAAGAAAACAACCGAGGTGCCAGAAGGAAAAGAATAAGAAGAAAGAGAAACAGACCCAGAACACGAGTCACCCATGACCAAAAGGAAAAAAGTGACTGACTTGTTTCAAGAGGAGACAACCATTAGGGAGGTACAGAAGGAATTTATTTCCGAATCTCAGTTTGAGGAAGTTGAGAAAAAATCTGAGGAACAGACAATGTCAGCTCAAAGAAAGAGGAGAAGAAAGATTATTGTCTCTCCTTCTGACTTTACTGAGGACTCTGATTCCGAGACAATCGCCCAAGCAATAGAAAAGAGAAGGAAAGTGACTGTTTCAACTACTGTCTTGGTTGAAGATCCCATTCACGAAGCAGCTACCAAGGCAATAGAGCAGGAACATCCCAAGGCAATAATTGTCTTTGAGAGGGCCGAGAAGAGATGGCAGCAACAAATTTTGAGAGATAAATCTGCTACTGCTGATGCACTTCAAAGGGAAACTGCAAGAAGGCAACAAACTACCGAACATTACTCCATTCGCAGCTCTCCCATCAGTACTAATACCACTGGATCAAGTAATTTCTTTCACACTTCCGTTGTCTTTCCTTTGTCAACTTTTAATACTGAATTTTGACAGTCCTTTGTATTTCTTCCTCTTGCAGCAACAGCTACTGCATTCATCTTTCCAGCGAGGCCTCCATCGATTTCAGTTGAAGTTGACCAGATGCAATATGTGAAAACCATCCAAATCATGCTCCCACTCTCCAAGCCTATATTCGATGTATCTTCTTTGAGTCCAAACATCCCTGCATCTCTTTTCCTTGGCTTAGAGCCATATCTCCCTTTTTTGACTTTTGATCTGCCTCAGTTTACTTCTTCTTCGAGCCTTGCTCTTCCTCCTTCCTTCTTAGAAATTCCAACTGCTACTCCATTCCCAATGGCAGTTGATTGTTCCACAGAGGGTGCTGGTAGTTCTCCAATTCATGGTTCATCACCTGTGCCTATTTCCAGTCCCTCTTCACTTGATTCGTTGGTGGCTAAGACCATAGAGGCTGCCAAAGATGCTCCATCCATTTCTCCCATCCCCATGCTGTCCTCTGTGTCCTCCACCACAACACTCTCTATGCCCTTCATGTCCAGGGATGAGGTAGACATCTTCGAAGGAAGACTAGCTAGTCTCTTCGACATACCTTCTACCTCTCTAACATTTAGTGTTGAAGCTGAGCCATTAGTTTTGGCTGTCTCCTTACTGGAAATCTTTGAGAGTCTTCCTTCCTCCAGCAGCAAGCCTTCTACACCTTCAATAGATCTGGACGTATGCCTGGAACTGCTGACTTCTTTTTCGAGGATCCCCTTCGAGGCTCTACAAAGGCCTATCATCAGGAATGGGTTCCTTCAATGCTGTAACATTGCTGAGCAGTCTGGCATGAATGTCTCAAGTCATCTATCCCAGGCTGCAACTACTATTGATTTCTATCTCAACATTTGTCATGCTGCTAAGACTGCGGATGAGAGACTAGCTAGGGACCAGAGTTTTGTTTCCCAAGTGCACACCGAGGTATCAACGCTTAAGGAACAACACTCTTCTGCCTCTCACTTTCGAGTCCAACTGCTGGAGAAGAAAGCTCAGCTTGAAGAGGAGCTGGCCGCAGTAAACCAAGCCTTGGTTAGAACTGATACCAAATTGCACATCACCAACCAAGAGCTGGCTGATCGAAAAGAAGACATGGCTGCAGCTATTCAATTGTTTCCATCACTTAGTAATAGGAAATCCACTATACAAAAACAATTAAGACATTGTAATGATTTCTGGGCCAATCTGTGGCATAATGTATTTAATTCTTTATAAAAGAACAAATTTTGTCTATCATTTGAGTAGTCTTATGTTTTGTGCTTAATGTTTATTTTACTCCTTGTGTTTCCCAAATGGTTGGAAAATAAGGCTTTAAATATCTGCCATTAATCTTTTTGGGATGTACATACCCATTCAAATTTCTCAAATGGTATGCTCCAAAAGGCAGAACTCTATGAATTTGATATAGTCCTTCCCAGTTAGGTGACCATTTGCCAAACTTATGGCTTTTAATTCCTATTGGGAGTATAGTCTTCCATACCAAATCACCTTCATCAAAGCCAATGTATTTGACCTTCTTGTTGTAATTCTTAGCTGCTTTCTTCTTTTTGGAAAAGAATGCTATTTAATGCCAATATCCTGGCTTCATCTATGCCTTCTAACTCCAAGCACATACTTTGATGGTATTGCTCAGGATCTAACTGATCTTGGCATCTTACCCTCAAAGATTTAACATTAATTTCCACAGGTAGAACTGCATCATGCCCATATACTAAGGCATAAGGAGTAACTCCTGTGCTTGACCTTGGGGAGGTTCTGTAAGCCCACAAAACATCCAACAAAAGGTTATGCCAATCCCTAGGATTATCCTCCACAACCTTTTGTATACCTTTTTTAAAGGATTTATTGGATGATTCAGCTTGACCATTGGCTTGTGCATAATAGGGTGTGGAATTAACAAGGCTAATTCCAAATTCTGCCACAAAGGACTTCACCATTCTCTCATCGAACACAGTCCCATTATCTACAGTAATGGTTTGTGGGATGCCAAATCTATGGATCAAGTCTTTAATGAACCCAATGACCTCTGTTTGGTCTACAGCCTTATATGGTTTGGCTTCGACCCACTTAGTGAAGTAGTCAGTGGCCACTAGAATGAAACAATGATGCTTCGAAGAAGGTGGGTGTATTTTTCCCATCATATCCATGGCCCACCCTCTGAATGGCCAAGGTTTTACTACTGCATGTAGGTCAGTTATGGGCACATGCCTTATTGTACCATGCTTTTGACATGCCTGGCAACCCTTTGCATATTCTATGCAGTCTTTAAAGATAGTTGGCCAATAGTAGGAATGCCTTCGAAGCAACCATCTCATCTTCACACTAGGTTGATGAGCACCACAAATTCCTTCATGAACCTCAGCCATAGTTGTTAATGCTTCTTTTGGGCCTAAACATTCCAACAATAAGCCATCTCCCCCCCTTTTATAGAGAGCATTACCATATACCATATATTGCATGGATTGCAATTTGACCCTTCTGCTGGCCTTTGAAGATGGACCAGCCAAATACTGCATTATTGGATGTCTCCAATCTTGTTCTTGTAAGTCATTATGATTGACTTCCAAGATCACATTCCTTTTATTCAAAGGTTGTATTAATCTCTGATATGTTGTTTGGCTTATGTCCCTTTGGGTATTATCCCTTCTCTTGAAGTTCGAAGCTTTTTGAGCCACATCATTAGCTCTATTATTCAAGAATCTTGGAACATGGGTTACATTTGCTATTTGAAACTGAGAAAGCAGATGTAATGCAACAACATAATATGGTAGGATGCTTATGCTTTGACACTTGAAAATCTCTTTCACTTGGTTAACCACCAATTGAGAGTCCCCAAATATGTCAACTGCATGTACTTGTAATCCAATGAGGATTTCTAGTCCTACTATTAAGGCTTCATATTCGGCCTGGTTATTGGAACAAGTGGCTTCATCCACTCTGAAACCATGTGTGGTTTCTACCCCTTGTGGAGATTTAATCACAACACCAATTCCAATTAAGCCATTGGCTTTCGATCCATCAAACCACATCTGCCATGGCTCAACATTAGCCATACCAAGCTCCATTATCTCTTGGCTTTCTGTTTGAGATGGATGATCTCCCAGAAAATTGGCTAAAACTTGCCCTTTTACTGCTCTTTGAGGGACATATTCTAAATGAAATTCCGATAAGGCTAGTATCCATTTGCCAATTCTTCCCCTCAACATAGGTCTAGATAACATGTATTTAACCAAATCTGTGGTTGCAATTACCAAGACAGTTATAGGTAAAAGATAATATCTTAATTTCATTGCAGCAAAATACAAAGCAAGACACAGCTTTTCAACAGCTGAATATTCACATTCACAAGGATTTAAAAACCTACTAAGGTAATAAATAGCTTGCTCTTTGCCTTCTTCGTTGTCTTGGGCTAAGAAAGCTCCCAATGAATCTTCTGCTGCAGCTATGTACAACTTCAAAGGCTTGTTCCCCTTTGGTGGCATCAAGATCGAGGGTTAGCCAAGTAGGCTTTGATACCTTCGAAAGCACTTTGATGCTCTGCTATCCACACAAATTCCTCTTCATCTTTCAAATTTTAACAAGGAAGAAAATACTTTAGTTTTCCTGCGTTGTTAGAAATGAACCTTCGAAGAAAGTTAACCTGCCCCAGGAACCTTTGTAATTTTTTCTTACTTGATGGAGGCCTAGCTTCAATGATGGCTTTAGCTTTATTCTAATCAATCTGTATTCCTTTCTTGTGGACTACATAACCCAAGAAGTTTCCAGATGATACACCAAAAGCACACTTAAGAGGATTAAGTTTCAACTTGAACTTCCTCATTCTTTCGAAAGCTGCTTCTAAATGAAACAAATGCTCCTCCATGGACTGGGATTTCACCACAATGTCATCAATATAACATTCTAGATACCCTCCAATGAGATCATGAAAGATAGTGTTCATAGCCCTCTGATATGTAGCCCCAGCATTCTTCAGACCAAATGGCATTTTAACCCATTCGAAGGTGCCAATATTCCCAAGACATTTGAATGCTGTCTTGTGGATATCTTCCTCTGCAATGCATATTTGGTTATAACCAGAGTGGCCATCCATCATCGATAAAACTTGATGCCCTCAAACTGCTTCACCAGCAGATCCACTATAGGCATAGGGTACTCATCTTTAGGAGTTGCTAGATTTAAGTTTCTGAAATCGATGCATACCCTCATTTTGCCATTTTTCTTAACTACAGGCACAATATTAGATAGCCATTCAACATACCTGGCTGTCCTAATAAAGTCTGCCTTGAGTAGTCTAAGAATTTCTTCCTTGACCTTTTGAATTACTTCTAGACTCATCCTTCTTGGTTTCTGCTTGTATGGCTTGAAATTAGGCTTCATAGGGAGCCTATGTTCTACCAATGATCTATCCAATCCTGGTAGTTCATTATAAGACCATGCAAAGCAATCTTTGTATTTCTTTAGAACAACCAATAACTAGTCTCTGTCCAAAACATTCAAGCAAGTACTTATATAGGTGGGCTGCTGCACAGAACCTTCCCCTAAATTCACTTCTTCTAAGGGGTCTTGTGTCTGAGAACTCATTGAAGCTTCTTCTTTGGTTTCTTTAACCTTCGAAGCAACCTTTTCGCCTTGTTCTGCTCCTAGGTTCTTTAATTCGACATCTCTGCCCTCTTCCTCATAGACAAAATCTGTCCATAAGGCGTCTTCTTCCTGTATCTCCTGGACTTTTGTTTCAATGTCCAATGCACAGTATTTCCCAAGGGTCAAACTTCTGACTTGTTGCTGCTCTTGTTTACAGCCAATTATCATGGCCTCTCTCTCTTACTTCTGTACTTTCTGGACTATTGCTTTTACGTCCAATGATGAGAATTTAATCACAGCCAAGGACTTGGCTTCTCGTTCTTCACTTCTTTGCCTATAACCAGGCATCATTGTCATCTTTTACGATAACCTCTTCATCAGCACTTTCTTGGACTAAGTGCTTCAGGTGTGTTACTTCCTCATCAGCCGTCATTTCGGCTGAGCCATCAGCTTTCCTCAGTATACTGAGTGGTGTCACTCCCTTAATATACAACTTGGCCTCTGCAAAGTCTGCATAGGCTATGAAGGGTTGAGGATCTGCATCAATCTCCTCTGTCTCTCCATTGCCCAGAGCCATCATGATTTTCTGATGCAAAGAGGAAGGCACACATTTGTTAGTGTGGATCTAATCTCTCCCAAGTAAAGCATTATATTTAGCATTGCTGTCAATTATGAAGAATGCTGTCATGCAGTCCCTAATTCCCACACTCAAGTTAATAGGCAGAATCCCTTGAGCCATCTGTTTATCTCCAGCAAAACCAGCGATGGTTGTGCTGGTTGGGATCAACCTGGGATTCTTTTTCCCTAGTTTCTTCAAAGAAGATTTCGGTAATAAGTTTACCGCTGCCCCATTGTCTAGTAGGACTCGGTTTAGCTGTATCCCATCGAAGAAAGCCTTGATGTACAAAGGCTTGACATGTTGGGTCATGGAATTCGAGGGATATTCAAAAGGATATGAGAGGTTTATGCTCACCTCTTCCTCGTTTTCACACTCAGTTTTCATTGGAGTAGCCATTTCAGGAGCATCCTGTACCATACTCACTTGTGACTCTTCACTAGAGACAGGAATTGGATCCATGTCTTGGCCACCCTGGTCCTCATTTCCAGCCTGGAATTCATGAGGCAGTATGTGTACCATATTGACTGATACAGGGGGAAATGAGCCAAACTGGATGGCTGGCTATACTTTCTTCCCCTCTTGGCTACCTTGCTCAGTGTTTTCAGCAGCATCCTCAATGCTGCATTCTGGTACTTCATTGATAACTGATCCCTTCGAAGGATCCTTCTCAATTGGTTCTTCAGTCAGAAATGTTTGTTCAGCCATGAAGGCTTCAAACATTTCTTCTTCTGCCATTTTCTTCTTTTGGCTCATGCCAATCTCTTCTTCCGTTTCGCTATCACTTTCCATCAGAGCCTTCTCCAGCCCTGCCAAACTAGACTTCTCTATGGCCTTTAGTTCAGAATGAACCTGGGCCAACTGTTCTTTGCTACAAACCACTTTACTTTGTAGAGTCGGTTTTGGAGTATGGTCTGACTTCGAAGTTTTCTTTCCTTCTGTCTTGACCTGTGAAGAACTCTCTCCACTTTCTTTCAGATCTTGCCTTTGGGTGTACCAGACCGAATCTTCCTCCTTTGTGATCTGGAAATAACTGGAACCATATTTGGTTCCTTTGTCTTTGGGTGTTTCAGCAATACCCAGTTGTTCAGAGCCACCAAAGAAGGCTTGACCATCCTGCCTGGGATTCCAACATCTCTCCTGGCAGACACTTCCCTAGGTTTGTTTTGCATTACAAACCAATCTGGAACTCCAGGTACCCAAGAGGTTACTGATTCAGATGTTGAATCACCTTTTTCCACCTTCGAAGCCATCTTCGAAACTGACCGTGGAGGTAAGTGTTTGGTTCTGGTCTCATACTTCGAGCTTGATTCTGGCCTTTGATGGAGGGGGCCAATCTCTGGCTTTAGTCCCATAACCTGAACTCCTCTCCAATTTTCTTTCAGAATGTTTGCTCTCCATTCTGTAGTAGTTAAGTGGCCTAGACTCATACAAGGGCCTCTTGCCTTTAGCATGTATTCTGTCAACTGCAGGCTCAACCACTAATGGTCGTTGCCTATCACTAGCCGGGTACGGCCTTTTGTTGTAAGCGTTAGTTGATTTAGGACGTCTCTGAACATCCCTATAGTATTGCTTCCCATCAATCGGAAGCCCCTTCAACCATTTGTAGCTTAGTCTGCATCTGGGACACATCCTCTGCATTACAGCTGCTTCCAAGGAATCGTCATCCAGTGCTTCTTCATCAGAGTGTTCCTTCTGATGTGAGAAACCTTGTCCAATAACTGGTGGGTTTCTAGTCTCCTTCTTGGCAGTTGTCTGGTTGGCAATATGCATTTGCACATTGACCTCTTCCAATTCCTGCAGAGATAGATTCTGAAAGTTTGGTACAACCACATCAGCCGCGCTTTCTCCAACTTCTGAAAATGGGTTACTGTCAATTCCCATGGCTTTTTCTGTCTTGGCTGGGAACTTCAAACTTCCTTTCCGAATTTGCTCTTGGATCCTGTCTCGAAAAACAATGCAGTTTTTAGTCGAGTGAGACCAAGAATTATGCCATTTACAATATACTTTTCCTTTAAGTTCATCTGGAGATGGCAGTTTTACTCATTTTGGTAACTTAAGGAAATTGACTGCAAGCAAATGATCAAAAATGTCATCTGTTTTTGTTAAATCGAAAGAGTACTTTCTGTGAAAGTCTTTCTTTTTAAACTGCTGGTTGATGGTTGTATCCTTATGAATTAATGCTTCACAGATTACAGGTTCTTTGCCCACAATTTCTACTGCATCGATCTCATAATTGGGATCTCTATAATATGTCTTATACGAAGCATTATTTCGATCTTGTTCCTCCTCTAGTAATGCTTCATATCGAGACACCTTATAGGTTAATTCGACCAAATCCCTGAATTCAGTTGAGTCAAACTTCTTCAAGCTCGAACTCTAAACCGTTTTGAGCCAATCTTGCAAATTCTGGCTCTGGAAGGATGACTCTACATTTATTTCGAGCCCTTTTAAATCTGGCAATAAACTGAGTAGCCTTTTCTTCAAGCCTTTGACTCAATCTTGCCAAGTCTGCCATGGACACCTCTGGCTCTGATTGGAAAAATTGGGCATGAAATGCCTCTTCTATTTGTTGCCAAGTTTGAATGGAGCCAGGTGTAAGGTTGATATACCTACAAATGCTCCCCCAGTTAAAGAATTTGGAAATAATCTCAGTTTTATGTAGTCATGATTAGTGAATTCACCACATTGAGCAGCGAATCTAGCAATGTGCTCTACTGTTGATTGATTTCCAGTTCCATAGAATAGGGTAAAATCTGGTATTCTGAATCCTCTTGGGTATTCATGTACCCTATCTACCCATTCTGGGTATGGTTTTCTATATACAGGAGTCTGGACCCCCCGAGCCATCGGTCCACACATCTCCCTAACAATATCAGCAATTTGGTTCCTAGGGACCATATTTTGTGCTTGCTGAACCACTACTGGAGGGACAAACACAGGGTTTGGTGGACAAACCTGCGCCTGTGGTCCTCTTGGTCCATAAGGTGGTACATTTGGGACTGGTTGCCCCTGTGGTGTAGGCTGCTGTTAGGGGTATGGGTAACCCCTTTGAGCCTGTCCATGAAAGGACACATGAAAGGTGCCGAGCAGTATTGTGTCCCTTCCATTTGTGGAAAAACCTTCCAACCCCCCGGGTAAAAATTCGAATAAGGGATTATTATGCCCCCTAGTGCCAGGTATGCCTTCGAACATGGGTGTAGACACCCCATTTTTGACCGTCCTCAAGACTTGGACGTCACCGTTGGAACACTCGGTGATTATCCCTGTTTGTGTTCGTTTGGAGTTCCCGGAGTTCTCGGCTGCGCGCGCCTTGCCTCAGGACCTCCGAACTCGACCGTTTGTGTTTGGCTTTGCACCAAACGCTTGTGTTTTGCCTTGGGAGGGCAGGGAATGCCTTTTGAGACATCCCTACACACCACCGGCTGGGGCTGGAGGCCACCGACTGGCTGGTTTGTCCATCGGCACTTTATTGTGCCGACCGGCACTATTTTGTGCCGACCGGCACTAAATTTTCCCATTTGGTACTCTTTGCCGGCCGAGCACTGTACACTTGTTTTTTGAGATATTTTCTCACAGCTGTAAAGTGTTTTGCTCCCCTCCATACACGTGTATGGAGGGATGAGCCCTTGGCTTGCTTAGTGGCTAAGCATTCCTTGCCTATAAGAGGAGAGCTCTTCCTCTTGGCTCAAGGGTTAGCCTTTTGAGAGCCAAAACCAGAGCATTATACATATATCTCTGATATACATCCATATATATCTATACCTCCCTCTCTCTCCTCTTGTGTGTGTGATTTTAGGCCAAAAAGTGTGATTTTACCTTACTTTTGCACCATTACACACACCTTTACACCTTAGCTCGAGATTGAGAGACTTGGGAGGTTGATTGCTATGGTTTTGAGCTGGTTTTGATCACTAGAGAGTGGCTGGAACCTTTGTTCTTCAAGGGATCTTCAAGGGTAAACACTTCACTTTAGATTCCCCCTTCTTGCAACTAGTTTCTACCCATCTTGGTTTGTGTTTTGAGCTTTGTATATAACTGAAAAAAATCTTGTTTTTACTTGCTCTAGAACATTGATTAAGGTCACCTTTTGATTTGAGTGAAAACTCACCTTCTTAGGCTTTGTTTTGGCCATTTTAGCCCTCTTTTCTTAAGGCTTTGTTTACTTGGTGATTTGGTCTTCTCACCACTGAAAACCAGTGGGTTTTCAGTGGTGAGGAAGGTGGTTCCAAGTCTCATATAGGGGAGAGACACCCCTCTCCCCTTTGTCCCTTGTTTGTCTTCTTTTTTGACCTAAAAAGTAGCATGTGTGCATGGTCGGTTTTGGCTTCATTTTAGAGTTGTTTTGAGTGTTTTGGAACATGTTTGATCTCTGTTTTAGGTTAGATTTATAGCCTTTAACATGTATCTCATGCTTGCTTTGTAATGTCCCCTTATGCTTAAAAGAATGCCATGCATTCGAGCCATGTTCTTTGCATATTGTAGCTTGGTTCCATGAGGGTATTAGCATCATATTACCATGAATGAGGGTTGTGAGGCATTGATTTAGTCATGTATAGCATGCTTGGTTTGGTTGTCTTGTATTTTGGCTTGTAGGCCTTGCTTGTATGAAGCTCTAGCATGCATACTTGCTTATTCTTGGTCTCATTTCAGAGCTTTACTGTGTGTTTTAGGCCATGTTTGATCTCTGTTTTAGGTTGGATTTGTAGCCTTTAACATGCCTTTCATGCTAGCCTAGTAATGCTTTACTTTGCTTACAAATGTGCCATGTGTTTAACCCCATATGCCTCCATGTTTTAGCCTAATATCTTGAGGATGTTGGTCTTGTTTTGTCACGTATAAGGGCTGTGAGCCACTGATTTTGCCATGAATAGTGTGCTTGACATGGTTGTTTTGTACTTTAGGCTTGTAAGCCTTGTATGTTTTGGCTCCTAGCATGCTTAACTCGTCTTGATCCTATGATTTGGCATCATCTAGGGTCATTTTTCAATCCATAAATCATGCTTGTATATATGCATGTGTAGCCTATTTCATGCCATAAAGGTATGCTCTTGTATGTCTAGGAATGAGCATTGTGCATGCTTCCATGTTTGACGCATTTTCGGGGCTGCCCTATACGGGGCGTGGGTGTCATTTCACATGCTAAAAGTCTGTTTTTGGTTGTTAGACGCATGCCATGAGTGGTTGTGTAAATGGTGTCAAGTTACTCTCTTTGGTGCCTTAGACTTAGGTCCATTGACTAGCATGCTTGTGTAGCATTTTAATCATGTTTTGAGGCATATTTTGCCACTGTTTTAGAGGAGTTTGAGGGCTGCCTCATTGCGTTTGGTCCACCATTGTATGCTCATTTCATGGTTGTTGCATGTTTGGTCAATGAAGCCTTGAGTACATGCTAGTTCTATGCTTAATTGGTCCCTCTTTGCGTGACTTTTCTTTTATGCCATGCATATTCTAGCATTTTGCATGCCTATTGCGATAGCATCTTAAATTGCCATGTTGCATTGTTGATGCATGTTTGCATAAGTTGCATTTCATCACTTGGTTTGGGGTGTCAAACCAAGTATGGGAAATGAGGGATGTTTGTACTTCAAGTGACAAAGCACACCTCAATTTCCATGTCACTAAGGCCCTTGATATTGGCATGATAGGGACTTAGTTAGCATTTTTGTGTTGCATGCATTTTCATATCAAAATGCAATCTTGGTTCTTAGGGTTATCATGCATCAAGATGCACTAGTGGTGGCTCAAGAACCAAGAGTCTTGCCTCCTTGAGTCCCCAAGCATGATAGGAGGCAATGACCATGCTTACATGTCCCCCAAAACCCATGCCATGCATTGCTGTCTTGCTGCTGCTGTCAAACTGTCTGCTGCAGGGAATTTCTGCCGGTCGGCAGTATATTGTGCCGACCGGCACTGTTTTTGTGCCGATAACCCCCACATTCAGCCGGTGGTCAATTTCAGCAATCGGTGATCACTCCCCCCAGCCGGTGGGTTATTTCAGATCATTTAGAAGGTGTCCTGAAGCTTTGGGAATTTTTGGAGAGGCAGGGCAGTAAAAAAACAGAAGCAGCAATGCCATGACACGGGTTTTCCGGGCAAGTCGGATCGAGCATGCATCATTCGCGCGCCCCAAGGCGGGGCTGAGGCCCCTTTTCTTTCATTTATTTGCTTTAATTTTAGTAATTAGAATTTGTAATATTTATTCATTTATTTATTCGGTCTCAGATATTATTTTGGTCCCTCCGAGTGAGGGCGAATCTGTAATAAGTGTGTGTGAGTGGATGTATGTCTTCCAACCCCATTTCTTTCTTCCCTTTTATTTACCCGCTTATGATAGATTAGGGCATATTTATTTTAGCATACCTTATGCAATGCATGCGTGCATTCATGCATTTGTTTACATACATCGGGCTCGGCACATCATGCAAATCGCATCGTACTTTCAATTCCAAATTGAATACGTGATAGTTGTTGCATCTCATGTGCCATGTTTAGGGTTAGCCGAGCTTGTTTAGATTACACTCCTGTATGTGTCGCATTAGCCACTTAACATGAACTAGGTCATGCATGTTTGCTAACTAGTTTACTGTTTTGGCACGGAGTACGATGTAAGTTTTTATGGCTTTAGCATATCGCATGCGTGTGAATGTTTACCATGACAGTATGCTTGCCATGCGGCTAAGTGCTTACATGATAAACTGTTTGAATGCCTGTGGGTGGAGGTTGGATTGCCTGAGTTGGAACAACTCATTGAAATCCGTATTTTAGCCTACTTGCGAGTAGCAAAATCTAACACATTTTTCGAGATAAAATGGATATGCAATGTTTATTTCCAAGTTAGGCAACCTAGTCTATACTTTTGTGTTGTGCGCATCACATAGTAAATCTAGGTTAATAACCGGAATAAGAACGCATAAAGTTTTCAAGAACGGATATCACGGTTAGTAAGAGGCCGGTCTTCGGACCGGGCGAAAGGGGATGCTCATAGCTGACCTTCCCCGATCGTACCCAAGCTCCCGAGCCAAGACCACTTTGGTGATGACGGACATGTGGCCTTCGGCACCGAGTCAGGGTTTCCTAAATTTCCCATTTTAAAAATATTTAGGTGGCGACTCTGTAATCTGGCAAAGCAGTCCATGTTTGGCACTACTTTTCAAAAATCTGTTTTCTCAAAACGATTTGCCAGAGTTGGACTCTTTGGTTCAGATTTAGAACCGACACAAAAAAAAAAAACGAGTCCTCGAACTGTAGCGCGAGGTGGTCCCCTGCGGACGTGTTACAGTTTCTGGCGACTCTGCTGGGGAGATTAGAGAGCTTGACTCGAACTCGTGATATCCTGTTTTGACTTCATTTATGTGTCTCTTTGCATTGCATGTGCATTGGTACGCCTAGGAACACCGTGTTGGCCATCTGCTATTCCTGAGCGATTTGCCGGAGGCTTGTCTTGTCAAGGCATGTCCATAAGGCTGACCGGTTGCGGGCTCTGCCAGTATGGGAACACAAACCCCGGTTTTACCGGGGCACCCTTTTTGACCATTCGACCTAGTGCATATTCGGAATCCATAGTGACCATTCCAAACTAGGACAGGTTGCTTACCCGATGCTAAGTTGTTTGAAACCGCTGCATGCATAGTGAAACCCTAGTTCCTGACAAAATAGGACAGGGAAACCCTACCCCAATATAGGGGTGTTTTGGTTCTCATTTATCTGCTATGTGCTTTAGAGTGTAACTCTGCAGGGAACGTACAGATCAGTTTGCAAGTTTAAGTATCAGGCCTGAGGGCATCAGTATCAGTGTTTTGAGAATCAGTTGTCTGTGGATATCAGATTCAGGCCTAGGGGCAATGGTTCATGATCAGTGATCAGTGATTGAGAAACAGTGTATCCAGCATTCGACCGTTTATTTTTACCCGACCGTGTGTTGTGTGTTTATTTACTTTGCGCCGTTATGCTGTCCGATTGTCTGTTTATTTATACGCTTTATTTATCTTTTTATTAGGGTAGTTGAGCACGATTGCTACCGACCCGATAGATATCCCCCAAGCACCCTGGGTCAGAGGCCGTCGACTCCTTCGATCTGAGGATCTGATAGACGGACAACCAGTGTACTACTCACTATCCCCGGTTACTAAACGGAGGTCAGTAAGGCAGAGGACATCAGTACAACAATACCAGAGGGCTTTGTCTACCCCAATTGCTCAAGAGAGATCGAGATTCTCGTGTCACCAGCAGAGAGGGAATATATACCAGTAATTCAATCAGAGCAGGATAATATGGCCAGTTTGGAGGAGATGGTGCGCCACCTTCAAGAGAGTATGAAAGCAATGCAGCAGGATGCCGTCCGTCAGGCAGATTTCGCCAGGCAACAGGCCACAGTTGTGAGAGAACAGGCAGAGACAATTGCCAGGCTAGAACAAAGAACCGAGCATCTGCCAGATCAAGTTCCTCCCCACCGGAGCTTCTAATGTCGGGAGACACCAATGCTCGGGATCGACACAGAGTTGCCCACAGGACCACCCCCACCTCCGACCCTACCTCAAATTCAACCTCAGCTATCAAAAACACCCACCAACCTACCGGACTCTCCCTTTGAGTTCGAGACTGATCCCACTGCATTAAAGTTGAGCAAGCTCGAAAAGTTGTTCAAAAGGTCCCAAGGGGTCAAGACTATCCCCGACATTGAAGATGGTTACACTGACGCAGCTGTGACGCTGCCCGACAGATTCAAAATGCCTCATATTGATCGGTTTGATGGATCCAGCGACCCCATGGTACATTTGAGACTATTTTCGGACGTCCTAAGGCCAATGGGCCTCAGCAGGCTTCAGAAGTTGTCTTTATTCGGCCGGACCCTGTCAGGTGTGGCATCCGCATGGTACGCCAAGCTAGAAGATGACGTCAAGAGAAATTGGGACGAAATGGCTGAGGCCTTCATCGCGCAGTACTCATATAACACACAGATTGAGATCACTACCCGTGATCTCGAGACAACTAGGCAAGAGCCTAAGGAGAGTTTCTCAGAGTTTGTAACCAGATGGAGGGCCAAGGCTTCAATGATGACCTTAAGGCCTACGGACAAAGACCAGATTCGGATGATTGTGCGCAATCTACAGCCGAAGTTGATGCAAAAGATGATAGTGGTCCCCTTTCCTACTTTTTCTGACCTACATGAAATTGGGGTGCAGATTGAAGATGCCTTGAAACAAGGCTGGATTGATAATGATCGGGAGCAACCCCGAAGGACCTTCAACCGCAACACTAATGCAGGCTCGAGTGGTACATCTGCTACAAGAGCCTCCGAAGTAAGTATGGTCACCACTAACCCCCCACAAAGAAATACGGCAGCCTCGCCCTTTTCCGGTGCGTCCGGAAGCAACCCGCAAACAACCAAATACCCACCCAGGAACACCAGAACTTTCGCTCCACTCTATATGCCCCTATCCAAAGCTCTGGGGGTGTTGATCAAGAAAGGGCACCTGAAGCCCCTGGAGCCGCGGCCCCTACCAGAAAAACTCCCTCCTACCCATAACCCGGCCAAATATTGTGCATTTCACCAACAGCACGGTCACGACACCGATCAGTGCTTCCGGTTACGTCATGAGATTCAAGATCTCATTGATAACGGGGTGATTTTGCCTCCCGAGAAGCCCAATGTCACTACAAATCCCCTCCCTGCACATAATCAAGCTCCACCACCTAAAAGACTTAATTTCATCCATACTGGGGCCGTGTCTTATGACCCTAGTATCTATATCACATCCACCCACTTGCCTAAACCAGAGGTGTTCCTCCCCGATTGCACCGACTTGTGCATGATGGACATCTCCGTAACCCAACCTAAGCTAGCGGTGGTGACCGCCGAGAACAGGAGAGAGGAGACCCCGAAGAAAGAAAAGGTTGTTGAATCAGAGTCTGCGGAATCTGGGAGTTACAGTGGGAAGACATACAGTCCGAGTGACTACATTTCGTTGATAGGCCAAGATAGGCCCAGGATAGAATTGCCAACAGGGGGAGACTTGTGTATGATCCAAGGGGACAGTCCGGGACAGGGAACAAATGATGTAACAGCTGTGGAGGAGGACCTGGCCAATCTCCAATTTTACAGCGACCAATACCCAGAGGACGCGGCAGTTGCGTGGTTCAATTATGAGGATTCAGCAGAAGCTACCGGGTGGTTGGACGAGCAGCCCGATGTGGTAGGAGAATTTCAGGCAGAACAGAGCTCAGCAGGAATGAAAATATCAGCGACGGCCGGAAGGGTCGGAGAGCAGAGCATATTGCCGGGGGGCGTCGGTGTTAAGAATTTTGCCCAAGATTGGAACATTTTGAGTACAGAAATGAATGAACAGTCAACCATGTCAGAACAAGCAAGTTTTGAGGATTCCGAGAGAATCAGGAAGGCGAAGGCCCATGTGGGAGCGAAAATTGCTGTGTGCACACGAACCGAGAATGCTGCGGACATGTGGATGGAAGGTGTCATGAAAGCACGAGAATAAATATACCAGACCGGACAGTGTCTCGTCACGACGGAATGTGGTGGGAAGATGAGGACCTATGTCTTGCCCATACGGATGAAGATTGGGGGAATAACCAACCCGATAATACCTGGTACCTTGGAGAGGTTGACCACATGACACGGAGTGGGCGGTATTTCAAACCCCCACACTTGGATCAACCAGAGGCCTCAGGGAAGGACAGAGAGGCTGAGAAGCAAAAGGAGAAGCAGCTCGAAGAGGAAGCCGTACTCAAACAGCTGAAAAAGATACAAGCAGATATTTCCATTTGGGGACTGCTCATGGCCTCACGAATACACAAGCAGTCAAGCTTTGGATGACCATGGATAAAGCCAAACTCTCCATAGAGACTACGCCAGAGCAGCTAGTTGGACTGGTCTTCCCGGGAGGAGGTTCCCCGACGTTGACCTTTTCGGATAAAGAACTTCCGCCTGAGGGCACAAATCACAATAAACCCCTCTACATCTCCGTGGAATGTAGAGATAAATGGATACCGGTAGTACTTGCCGACAATGGGTTCGCCATCAACGTCGCTTCAAAGAAGGACGGCGTATGCAATTGGCTTGAAAACTGCAGATTTCATACCAACAACCCAAGTTATCCGGGCATACGACAATACAAGTAGAGAAGTAATGGGAACAGTTAAAGTGCAGACAAAGGTTGGGCCGGGACGGCACGAGATAGATTTCCACGTCCTAGAAGTTCCCGCGACTTTTAATTTGCTTTTGGGGCGGCCGTGGTACGATCAGTGAAGGCAGTGTCATCCACTTTGCATCAAATGGTGAAATACCCCTACGGGAAGGGAGTAGCCATTGTTTTCGGGAATTCATCAATCCACCCACCCCCCGAGGTATCCACGCCTGTTCTGGAGATCGAGCATGGCATAGAGGACGTATTCATATCAGGGTTTACCTTGGCTGAGGCTCAGGTCGTACAGAATGTCATGGCCGCTAATGAAGGGATATATGTTAGTGCCCAAGCAGTGTACCTCATGAACAAACTCCAATACATCCCCGGGATGGGATTAGGGAAGAGCGGCCGTAAGGGCATTGCAGCGTTGGCCGAAGTGCCGCACAATCCTCATACCTTCGGCTTGGGTTATCTGCCCACTAAGGAAGATTGGGTAACAAAAGGAAGAGAGATGGCAGGAAGGGCCAAAGCAAAACAGATGGGGAAACCTTTTGAGTTGATACATCGGCCCATCCAGGGTACCCTGAACGGACGCTTCGTCCGGGAGGGGAAAGATTTTCCATTCTGTGGTTTTCCGGAGCCATGGTTGAATAAAGAGAAGAAGCGCATGCCGGGGTTCGAAATTTTCTTCGACCTACAGATATCTGGGGATGATGTTGCTAAAGAGCAGACAGACCCGACAGTTGAGGCAGAACATAGCAAAGAATCAGAGTCTGTGGACACAGAGTTCGAAATGGGGGTAGCACTGGCATGTCTACTTTCAGATCCTTTGATCGACTGGGTTGTACTTGGGGATGACTCCTCGGTGTCCATGATTAGAGATGAAACGGTGTACGGGCCAACCAATGCTATTTTGGATGCATCCATCGCACCCTCCTCATCCGGCAAGACGAGGAGGATTTTTATCAAGCAAAGACCGGGTCGTAGTGAGCGAATCTGATTCCATCGAGTCTTGTGAGTCTAATCAGTTCCACTCGTCTGAAGTCTGAGTCCCAGATTCTCGGAGTGATAACCCGGATGCCACAGTCCTGTCCAGGTCGTCTTTTTCTTTCTCTTTTGAGTCTGTTGTAACAGAAGAATCGGACGGTTTGGAAGTATCTAATGAGAATGAGGTAACTGTGGTTTCCGAGTACTTTTCTGTGCCTTTGGTTTATTGTTTAAATCAGGACTTTCAAAATTTTGATGAAAACGACGAGGACGAAATTCCTCCGGTTTTGCAACGACTAATTGAACAAGAGCAAGAGAGGTTTGTTAAACCCTTAATGGATGAAATCACTACCGTGAACATTGGTACTGAGAAGGACCCGCGGCTGGTCCAGATCGGGTCCACGTTGTCTTCGGAGGAACGCGAGCGCTTAGTCGCTTTATTAAAAGATTTCAAAGATGTTTTCGCATGGTCCTACGAAGACATGCCTGGAATCGATCCTGAGATTGTACAGCACCGGATCCCTCTCGACCCCGAGGCCCGACCTGTCAAACAGAAACTCAAAAGGATTCGCCCTGACTGGGCCATTAAGATCAAGGAAGAGGTCACCAAACAGATTGACGCAGGCTTCCTGTTGGTATCTGAATACCCGACTTGGTTGGCCAACATCGTTCTAGTGCCGAAGAAGGATGGCAGAATCCGGGTATGTGTGGATTTCAGGGACTTAAACAGAGCCAGTCCGAAGGATGACTTTCCCTTGCCGCATATCGACGAGTTGGTAGATTTCACAGCGGGGCATGCTTTGCTCTCGTTCATGGATGGCTTTTCAGGCTATAATCAGATAGTAATGGCACCCGAAGACCGGGAGAAGACTGCTTTTACCACCCCGTGGGGCACATATTGCTATAGAGTAATGCCGTTTGGGCTGAAGAACGCTGGGGCTACATATCAACGAGCTGCAACCACAATATTACATGACATGATCCATAAAGAGGTCGAGGTGTATGTGGACGACATGATTGTCAAGTCCAAAGAAAGAGAGGGCCACTACACCGCCTTACAAAAGTTTTTCCAAAGAATCAGGGAATTTCGGCTGCGGTTGAATCCTCAGAAGTGTACATTTGGTGTTACAGCGGGGAAAATGCTGGGATTTCTGATTACACAAAGGGGCATCGAGGTCGACCCTTCTAAAATCAAGGCCATCCTAGAAATGCCCCCACCAATGACTGAAAAGGAGGTGCGCGACTTTCTAGGTAAAGTGCAATTCATAAGGCGGTTTATTTCAAAACTAACCTTAACTTGTGAACCACTTTTTGGTCTTCTAAAGAAAGGAAAGAAGTTCCAATGGGACGGCCGATGCCAAGCTGCATTTGAACAGATTAAAGAATATCTGCAGAATCCGTCCGTGTTGTCACTACCAAAGCTAGGAAAACCGTTGATGCTGTACCTATCAGTAACTGAAACTACAATGGGCTGCATGCTCGCACAAGAGTCGGAAGACAAAGTAGAAAGGGCCATCTACTACCTGAGCAAGAAGATGCTGGATTACGAGACCCGCTACACTCCGCTGGAGAAGGCTTGTTTGGCCTTGGTGTGGGCTACCAGGAAGCTGCAGCACTACCTGTTAGCTCACTCTGTAATGTTGGTTTCACGACTTGATCCCATCAAATATCTTTTCGAGAAACCAGCGCTTACGGGTAGGCTAGCTCGTTGGTTGCTGTTGCTCTCAGAATTTGACCTCAAGTATGTGACACGCAAGTCCGTAAAAGGGAGAGCAGTGGCAGAGTTCCTTGCCGACCACCCGGTTGAAGGGGATGAAGCGGTTGAGTACCTGTTCCCAGATGAAGCCATTCTGCACATCGAAAACGAAACTTGGACGATGTACTTTGACGGAGCGTCAAATCAATACGGGTATGGGGTAGGGGTGTTGCTGATAGCGCCTGATGATTCCCGTATCCCTTTAGCATTCAAGCTTCGATTCAAAGTCTCGAACAATGAGGCAGAGTATGAGGCATGTATTGCCGATCTAGAGGCTGCCCTAGAACTAGGGGCAAGGCGGTTGGACGTCATTGGGGATTCGAACTTAGTTGTATCTCAAGCTAAAGGAGATTGGAAAGTGAAAGAGGAAAAGATGATAATTTACTACCAGACCTTGGATTTGTTGATTCCTCGGTTTGAGAAGTTAAAATTCACTCACCTGGTAAGAGAGAACAACAGGTTCGCGGATTCGCTAGCAACTCTATCTTCTATGATAGACATCCCATCTGGGGTCCGGATGATCGTCCCATATTATTGACCAGAAATTTGCACCTGCCTACGAGTCAATCTCTGCCATAGATGAAGTGCAAGATAACAACCCTTGGTATCACGACATATGGAACTTCTTGGAGAAGGAGGCCTATCCACCAGGAACAAATGCCAAGGACAAAAGGGCAATTAGGAGAATGGCTGTTCAATTTATCATCTGTGGGGGTAAGTTGTACAAAAGAGGTCATCTGGGAATGCACAAGCTGTGTGTGAAAGCCGAAGAGTCGAAGCGCCTGATGGAGGCCATCCATGGAGGAGAATGTGGGGCACATATGAATGGGGTGATGCTGGCACGTAAGATCCTCAGACAAGGCTACTACTGGTCTACCATGGAGGAAGATTGTATCGGCTTTGTTCGGCGATGCCACAAGTGCCAGATTCACGCGAACCGGATGAACATCCCGCCGTCAAAACTGTACAACATGACGTCGCCATGGCCATTTTCAGTTTGGGGAATTGACGTGATTGGAGCTGTTACTCCGAAGGGGTCGAATGGGCATGAGTTTATCTTGGTAGCAATAGATTACTTTACAAAATGGGTTGAGGCCCAATCTTATGCTGTATTGAAGGCTTCGCATGTCGCAAAGTTCATCAGAAACAACATTATTTGCCGTTATGGAGTCCCGAATGAGATCATTTCAGACAACGGTGCTCACTTCAAGAAGGAGGTGATTGATTTGTTAGAGAAGTACAATGTGGCTTTCCATAAGTCATCCACGTATCGGCCGCAGACCAACGGAGCAGTTGAGGCCGCCAACAAAAACATCAAACACATACTGCAAAAGATGGTAGAGACCTATCGGGATTGGCCAGATAAGTTGCCGTTCGCTCTGTGGGGTTACCGAACTTCAATTAGGACTTCTACTGGGGCGACTCCGTATTCCTTGGTTTATGGGATGGAGACCGTTCTACCTATAGAGATTGAGGTCCCGTCTCTACGAGTGTTGGCTGAGTGTCAGATAGCTGAGGCAGATTGGCAGCAGAGCAGATTTGAGGAACTCATGCTCTTCGACGAAAGAAGGCTGAAAGCACTGTACCACGTTCAAGGATATCAACGCAGAATCGCCCGGGCTTTCAACAAAAAGGTTAAGTCCAAAAATTTAAATGAGGGAGATTTGGTGCTCAAAGACAACCGAGCTCCCATCCACGACCCAAGGGGCAAGTTCAGACCCAATTGGACTGGTCCCTACATCATCAAGTCAATATGGTCAAGTGGAGCTGTGGTTCTGATGGATCTAGATGGCCTAGAGTTCTCCCAACCGATCAACATGGACAAGTTGAAGAAATATTATCCCTGAGAGGCTCGCTAGGCCGAAAACCCGGAAGGGCGACCTGGGCAAAATTCAGAGCACAAAAAAATAGAAAATATAAAAACTGAGCTCGCAAGGTTGAAAACCCGCAAAGGGCAGCCTTGGCAAAAGTTAGAGCGCAAAAGGAAAGTGAAAATACTCGAGTGAACCCAAGCCTGAACTACGTAAGGCTTGATTCCCATCTCTGGGATACGTAGGCAGCTTCATCCTGAAGTTCAGCCATAAACTTTTCCCCGATCAGCTTTGTCCATTCGATCATCTTGGTCATCTTTGTCCATTAGCATTTATCGCAATCTTCGGTACAGTGCTATTCAGACTAGGGGCAACTTTCCGTTGCTATGCAAGTGCCGCGGTACCATTCAAACAAGGGGCAACTTTCCAGTTGCTAGGATCCGGGGTTGTGCATCTCAGTGACAGATCTCAGGCATGTCCAGTTCTGATCCATATCGAAAATAGTTTTGAAAAATTTTAATAAAGATGACTTTGTTCAAATAAATCATTTTTTTTTACAACTAAGACCATTTCTGGACCAAAACGGAGAATTTTCAGTACCACGACCTTCAATTTCATTGATTTCAAATAGAGTTCTCTTGCTCTTGCATACAATTGAAGTTGCTTTTTATTACATTCATAAAGAAAACTTGAAAGTACTAATAAAGCAATAAACTCAGGGCATGGTCAAGTCAAAAGTCCCTGCACCCCCTCCCAGAGCTAGTAGAAGTCTCTGATGCCAAAGTGGGCCCTTCCTGTGCCTCTTCGTTAAGCCAATCCCAGCACTCATCGGACAAAGTGCAACTGAAAGTAGGAGCGGGGGCCAGGAGTTCTCTCGTCCTCCATGCTGTGGCATATCGGGCCAAATGTGAGCCCCGGATTGGGAATGCAGCCGGGTACTCTATCCCTTCCGGCGGGCAAGTCTGATCATGACCAAACTGGCGCAGGATACGGAACGGGAAGTAGAAAACACAGTGAGTCAAGCCAATCAATTGGATCCCCGGCTGACGGGTCATGTTGTAACTCATCATTGGGAGATTGAGCCAAGGGCACCGCCAAGCAATGCGATCTGCGGACAAACTGCACATCCATTCAAACCACCAACCCTCATCAAGGGCGTCAACTAGGCGTTGCCTGAAGAAATAGCCGCACGCTGAATATGCTGGGCAAGAGTCCACGACTTTCAGTTTATCCATCAACCACACCTGGGGAGGGACGAAAAATGAGAGAATAAAGAATAGAGAGATGTACGATGAGAAGAAAAGCGAGAAAAGGGTTTTGTGAGAAAAACTGAGCCTGAGGGCTGAGTGATATGAGCAAACATAAATGTGAGATTGGGTGGGAAACATTACCTGAAGTAATAGTGGACTCCCTGCTAGTCTGATCGTCTCTCGACGATGAAAGGCGTCTAAGCCCAGCAATGTCTCAGCCAGAATCATGGCGATGCAGCTTTTGCCCTCTTTCAAGCCTAGGGCAACCTCAATCAACCGGATACTAGATTTTCCGGAACTTGAGACAAACAGGAAATGAGATAGCGTGCATAAACAGAGTGCATGTCGTCGGAAGCCTTGCCAGTAGCGGTCACCGCGGTCGCCAGTCTCAGAAAAGCGGCAAACCACGCTCGGAACATCCAACGTCCCATCACAAATCAGAGAACGAGCATCGGGTATTGAGAGCCCACACATTCGCCCTAAGGCTTGGGCGTGGCCAAAGCGGTTAGCAAAATCTCTTCATTACGCTCAGATTCCATTAGAGCTTGGAAATCTTCAAAGGTAGGACACACCTCTTGCCCACTGAAGCTAAAGACGTGCGTTACCGGGTTCCAAAACCTTGCCGCGGCATGGAGGAATGGAAAATGCAATGGGTACGCAAAAGTGAATAGTGCGTTTATCTTAAAAGCCGAAATTCAAATTTTTCCGAGCCATCCAAGTTGTTAATCCAAGTTGCAAGATTTTGGGCAAGAAATTCTTCCATTTGGAGCAAATCAGTGTGGAAATGAAGAGAACCACGAAGTTGAAACCCTTTTGAAGAAGATAAGGTTGAGTGGAGGACAGCTGTCAACATTCTGCTGGCATTGACAATTTAGTGCCGACCGGCCAACTATAGTGCCGACTGGCCATCTTTTTTGGCCGATGGAGCACCATTTCGGCCGATGGCCATTCCTCACGGCCGGTGGACTTTTGGCTTGGCCAGTGGATCTCCCCCTTGTACTCTGAGCTGTTTACGCCAAGAATGTGGGAAATCCCACCACTCCCAATACCTTTCAGTAGTCAATTCTTATGAGGGCGCGTCCGTTTGTTTATCGAGTTGTTGTATATTTGCCTACCGAGTTGTATGTCGCTCTCTTTAAGTCTTTCAAATGTTTATCAAGGTGTACTCGCATTTGGCTAGTTTGCTGAGTCCCTCTGTTTTGTTCATCGAGTTGTAACTGGTTTACTACCTGATTATTACGATGCAATGCTTTGTTTTCAAGAACGCAGTTTCAATTCCAGTCACATTGTCGTGTGATACCTTGCGATGCGATGCATAAGACGTACAAATGTAACACCTTTTGAACAAATAGCTGTTTCATTTCCATCATACATTTCGCCAAATAAAAGACGCTTTTGAGAAATAAAACCTGCTTGAGGCAGTGCAATGTGCTTAAACTCCTAGTAAAAAGGAAAAGTAAAGCAAGAATAGCAGGGTAGTAGAGTATTGGGTTTGACACCGATACCCCCCCATTTTCGATCATCGTACCTTTTGCGCCCTTGTTCGGGTCAATCGTGTGATTCGGCCCCTTCATCATTCAAGGCAGTCCAAGAAATTGCGTCTTCAGAACGTAAGTGGAGCTTCGGGTTGACCTCGTACCACGACTTTTGTGAGCGATGCTCGGGACATGCGAAGGATGTCCCTTCCCGTATCCTTTTATATCTTGTGAATTCTCTAAATTATTTCAATCATACTGAGTTGCAGTACGTTGCATTCCAACATCATGTTTGCCATGATCAATTTCAAGTTCTTTTATATACACATTGCATTGTATGTGTGCATTGCTTTACTGATATGTGTTCAAGTTTCTCTATATACACATTGCATTGTATGCGTGCATTGCTTTACTTACATGTGTTCAAGTTCCTTTTTCTATACACATTGCATTGTATGCGTGCATTGCTTTACTGATATGTGTTCAAGTTTCTCTTTATACACATTGCATTGTATGCGTGCATTGCTTTACTGATATGTGTTCAAGTTTCTCTTTATACACATTGCATTGTATGCGTGCATTGCTTTACTGATATGTGTTCAAGTTTCTCTTTATACACATTGCATTGTATGCGTGCTTTGCTTTACTTATATGTGTTCAAGTTCCTTTTTCTATACACATTGCATTGTATGCGTACTTTGCTTTACTTACATGTGTTCAAGTTCCTTTTTCTATACACATTGCATTGTATGCGTACTTTGCTTTACTTACATGTGTTCAAGTATACACATTGCATTGTATGCGTGCTTTGCTTTACTTACATGTGTTCAAGTTCCTTTTTCTATACACATTGCATTGTATGCGTGCTTTGCTTTACTTACATGTGTTAAAGTTCCTTTTTCTATACACATTGCATTGTATGCGTACTTTGCTTTACTTACATGTGTTCAAGTTCCTTTTTCTATACACATTGCATTGTATGCGTGCTTTGCTTTACTTACATGTGTTCAAGTTCCTTTTTCTATACACATTGCATTGTATGCGTGCTTTGCTTTACTTACATGTGTTCAAGTTCCTTTTTCTATACACATTGCATTGTATGCGTGCTTTGCTTTACTTATATGTGTTCAAGTTCCTACTATACACATTGCATTGTATGCGTGCTCTGCTTTACTCACATGTGTTCAATTACAACTGCCTATACACATTGCATCTGCCACACACCTCCAATCGTGTAATTTGCATGTTGCTAACAACACCATACCTGTTAAGTTTGTTTTCTTTTCAGGCACGATATTGTATGTACGGTTCATTTGAAGCTGGCGCAACTAGACGAACCGGACAGGTATTATATCCTCCGAGCAAGATGTATCGAGAATTACATAATTCTCTTACACCCTTTCTGCATTGTAGGGTAGTTTGGAGTTTTCTGGCTTAGAACTGTTGCATGCGTGCTCTGTTACAGCTTTCTTTGCATGATCATAAGTTATGCCCGGCTTCCTGCATTTTCAGTTGCATTTTGCCCCTGCCTTGAGATACCTTATTTGCCTTGCATGTTTGTCTAAGACTTCGACCTTGACAAAAATGGGACGTCACTGGGCTTTGACATCCACTCCCGACATGCTTATGACTTCCGAGTTCAGACAAAGAGGGGCAACTGTAGACACCCCATTTTTGACCGTCCTCAAGACTTGACGTCACCGTTGGAACACTCGGTGATTATCCTGTTGTGTTCGTTTGGAGTTCCGGAGTTCTCGGCTGCGCACGCCTTGCCTCAGGACCTCCGAACTCGACCGTTTGTGTTTGGCTTTGCACCAAACGCTTGTGTTTTGCCTTGGGAGGGCAGGGAATGCCTTTTGGGACATCCCTACACACCACCGGTGAATGGAGGCCATCGATTGGCCGGGTTTGTCCATCGGCACTTTATTGTGCCGACCGGCACTATTTTGTGCCGACCGGCACTAAATTTTGCCATTTGGTACTCTTTGCCGGCCGAGCACGGTACACTTGCTTTTTGAGATATTTTCTCACAATCAGAAGTGTTTTGCTCCCCTCCATACACGTGTATGGAGGGATGAGCCCTTGGCTTGCTTAGTGGCTAAGCATTCCTTGCCTATAAGAGGAGAGCTCTTCCTCTTGGCTCAAGGGTTAGCCTTTTGAGAGCCAAAACCAGAGCATTATACATATATCTCTGATATACATCCATATATATCTATACCTCCCTCTCTCTCCTCTTGTGTGTGTGATTTTAGGCCAAAAAGTGTGATTTTACCTTACTTTTGCACCATTACACACACCTTTACACCTTAGCTCGAGATTAAGAGACTTGGGAGGTTGATTGCTGTGGTTTTGAGCTGGTTTTGATCACTAGAGAGTGGCTGGAACCTTTGTTCTTCAAGGGATCTTCAAGGGTAAACACTTCACTTTAGATTCCCCCTTCTTGCAACTAGTTTCTACCCATCTTGGTTTGTGTTTTGAGCTTTGTATATAACTGAAAAAAATCTTGTTTTTACTTGCTCTAGAACATTGATTAAGGTCACCTTTTGATTTGAGTGAAAACTCACCTTCTTAGGCTTTGTTTTGGCCATTTTAGCCCTCTTTTCTTAAGGCTTTGTTTACTTGGTGATTTGGTCTTCACCACCGAAAACCAGTGGGTTTTCAATGGTGAGGAAGGTGGTTCCAAGTCTCATATAAGGGAGAGACACCCCACTCCCCTTTGTCCCTTGTTTGCCTTCTTTTTTGACCTAAAAAGTAGCATGTGTGCATGGTCGGTTTTGGCTTCATTTCAGAGTTGTTTTGAGTGTTTTGGAACATGTTTGATCTCTGTTTTAGGTTAGATTTATAGCCTTTAACATGTATCTCATGCTTGCTTTGTAATGTCCCCTTATGCTTAAAAGAATGCCATGCATTCGAGCCATGTTCTTTGCATCTTGTAGCTTGGTTCCATGAGGGTATTAGCATCATATTACCATGAATGAGGGTTGTGAGGCATTGATTTAGTCATGTATAGCATGCTTGGTTTAGTTGTCTTGTATTTTGGCTTGTAGGCCTTGCTTGTATGAAGCTCTAGCATGCATACTTGCTTATTCTTGGTCTCATTTCAGAGCTTTACTGTGTGTTTTAGGCCATGTTTGATCTCTGTTTTAGGTTGGATTTGTAGCCTTTAACATGCCTTTCATGCTAGCTTAGTAATGCTTTACTTTGCTTACAAATGTGCCATGTGTTTAACCCCATATGCCTCCATGTTTTAGCCTAATATCTTGAGGATGTTGGTCTTGTTTTGTCACGTATAAGGGCTGTGAGCCACTGATTTTGCCATGAATAGTGTGCTTGACATGGTTGTTTTGTACTTTAGGCTTGTAAGCCTTGTATGTTTTGGCTCCTAGCATGCTTAACTCGTCTTGATCCTATGATTTGGCATCATCTAGGGTCATTTTTCAATCCATAAATCATGCTTGTATATATGCATGTGTAGCCTATTTCATGCCATAAAGGTATGCTCTTGTATGTCTAGGAATGAGCATTGTGCATGCTTCCATGTTTGACGCATTTTCGGGGCTGCCCTATACGGGGCGTGGGTGTCATTTCACATGCTAAAAGTCTGTTTTTGGTTGTTAGACGCATGCCATGAGTGGTTGTGTAAGTGGTGTCAAGTTACTCTTTTTGGTGCCTTAGACTTAGGTCCATTGACTAGCATGCTTGTGTAGCATTTTAATCATGTTTTGAGGCATATTTTGCCACTGTTTTAGAGGAGTTTGAGGGCTGCCTCATTGCGTTTGGTCCACCATTGTATGCTCATTTCATGGTTGTTGCATGTTTGGTCAATGAAGCCTTGAGTACATGCTAGTTCTATGCTTAATTGGTCCCTCTTTGCGTGACTTTTCTTTTATGCCATGCATATTCTAGCATTTTGCATGCCTATTGCGATAGCATCTTAAATTGCCATGTTGCATTGTTGATGCATGTTTGCATAAGTTGCATTTCATCACTTGGTTTGGGGTGTCAAACCAAGTATGGGAAATGAGGGATGTTTGTACTTCAAGTGACAAAGCACACCTCAATTTCCATGTCACTAAGGCCCTTGATATTGGCATGATAGGGACTTAGTTAGCATTTTTGTGTTGCATGCATTTTCATATCAAAATGCAATCTTGGTTCTTAGGGTTATCATGCATCAAGATGCACTAGTGGTGGCTTAAGAACCAAGAGTCTTGCCTCCTTGAGTCCCCAAGCATGATAGAAGGCAATGACCATGCTTACATGTCCCCCAAAACCCATGCCATGCATTCTTTGTCTTTGTCAAACCTGTCTGCAGGAATTTCACGGTCGGCAGTATATTGTGCCGACCGGCACTGTTTTTGTGCCGATAACCCCCACATTCAGCCAGTGGTCAATTTCAGCAATCGGTGATCACTCCCCCCAGCCGGTGGGTTATTTCAGATCATTTAGCAGGTGTCCTGAAGCTTTGGGAATTTTTGGAAAGGCAGGGCAGTAAAAAAACCGAAGCAGCAATGCCATGACACGGGTTTTCCGGGCAAGTCGGATCGAGCATGCATCATTCGCGCGCCCCAAGGCGGGGCTGAGGCCCCTTTTCTTTCATTTATTTGCTTTAATTTTAGTAATTAGAATTTGTAATATTTATTCATTTATTTATTCGGTCTGTATTATTATTTTGGTCCCTCCGAGTGAGGGCGAATCTGTAATAAGTGTGTGTGAGTGGATGTATGTCTTCCAACCCCCATTTCTTTCTTCCCTTTTATTTACCCGCTTACAGTATTAGATTAGGGCATATTTATTTTAGCATACCTTATGCAATGCATGCGTGCATTCATGCATTTGTTTACATACATCGGGCTCGGCACATCATGCAAATCGCATCGTACTTTCAATTCCAAATTGAATACGTGATAGTTGTTGCATCTCATGTGCCATGTTTAGGGTTAGCCGAGCTTGTTTAGATTACACTCAGATGTGTCGTCGCATTAGCCACTTAACATGAACTAGGTCATGCATGTTTGCTAACTAGTTTACTGTTTTGGCACGGAGTACGATGTAAGTTTTTATGGCTTTAGCATATCGCATGCGTGTGAATGTTTACCATGACAGTATGCTTGCCATGCGGCTAAGTGCTTACATGAT
This sequence comes from Camellia lanceoleosa, assembly GCA_025200525.1. Lineage (NCBI taxonomy): Eukaryota > Viridiplantae > Streptophyta > Magnoliopsida > Ericales > Theaceae > Camellia > Camellia lanceoleosa. The sequence continues at coordinate 56,262,655 of CM045758.1, read as the reverse complement.
AAACTGTTTGAATGCCTATGGGTGGAGGTTGGATTACCTGAGTTGGAATAACTCATTGAAATCCGTATTTTAGCCTACTTGCGAGTAGCAAAATCTAACACATTTTTTGAGATAAAACGGATATGCAATGTTTATTTCCAAGTTAGGCAACCTAGTCTATACTTTTGTGTTGTGCGCATCACATAGTAAATCTAGGTTAATAACCGGAATAAGAACGCATAAAGTTTTCAAGAACGGATATCACGGTTAGTAAGAGGCCGGTCTTCGGACCGGGCGAAAGGGGGTGCTCATAGCTGACCTTCCCCGATCGTACCCAAGCTCCCGAGCCAAGACCACTTTGGTGATGACGGACATGTGGCCTTCGGCACCGAGTCAGGGTTTCCTAAATTTCCCATTTTAAAAATATTTAGGTGGCGACTCTGTAATCTGGCAAAGCAGTCCATGTTTGGCACTACTTTTCAAAAATCTGTTTTCTCAAAACGATTTGCTAGAGTTGGACTCTTTGGTTCAGATTTAGAACCGACACAAAAAAAAAAACGAGTCCTCGAACTGTAGCGCGAGGTGGTCCCCCGTGGACGTGTTACAATGGGATTTGCCACCATTCTTATACCAGTTTCTTGTACTTGGCCAAATCCACCAACTTTTGTGGCTTCATTGTTGAGTACTGAGGCATTTTGGCCTACTGCAGGCCTCGAAATGGGTTCGTACCAAGACTGAGGCGATGGTCTTTCGTAGTTCTGAGTACTAGTCTGACCATTAGATTGTCCATTAACTTGCATAGGCTGTTTTTCTCTAGCCAATCTTTGCTGAGGGACATTTAAAATTTCCTCTGTGTGTCTTGTATTTGTTGGTTGGTGGTTATTCATTCGATCCAAAAAGGATGTTACCCACCTTTCCATTGTGTTCATTAATTGTTGTCCCATAGCATCTACCAAGCCATCCCATGGATTTGTTGGCTGAGTAGATGGAACGATGGATGGTCCAATTCCTTGGTTTCGTCCAATATTATGAACATATGGTTCTTGACTGAAATCTTGATGCATTCGACCAAAGGTTCTGATAGCATAGGAGTCTCCACAGGATGTGTTACCACATTCTCCTCTGGATTAGGTATCTCTACCTCTCATTCTACGCCTTCTTCCAAGCGTTCATTTTCTCCTTGTCGTCTTCGTCTAGCCATTTTAACAAATCCCACTGGGCGTGCCAAAAATATATGTTGGCTTTTTGGCTTTTGAAGGGTATTTTTGTAAATACGAGCGTGCCAGCAAGGATCAATCAGTCCTTACAGAAATTATAATTGCCAACCAATTATCAGACGATTGTGTTTTAGTTCTTTCAGTCTCAATGAAGATGACTTTTACTGGTGGCTTGACTTAGAAGAAATTAAGAGAAATAACAGTTAATATGAAGAACAATCAAAGTATTTCATTAAAATGAACACTTACAATAGTCCAAACTCAACCTCGAAGAGGTTTACAGCGACAGTCTACTTGAATCTACTTGAAACTACTCCTATGAATCGAAGTGCAGTGCGGGTATTTAAAGTGCAGGTATTTAAAGAACAGGTATTTAAAGTGCAGGAATTTAAAGTACAGGAAATGTAAAACTGGAAAGGAAAATATGAAGTAAAGACTGGTTTGTATGATCTGAGTCTGGGGGCCTTTTCTGAGGGCTTCCCTGCTATTTATACTTGTCAAAGATGACATTCGAACTGCACTTCAAACCGTCGAACTACTCTTCCATGATCGCTGATCATGCTGCCTTAGAAGTAGTCCCACTACGCCATCTCTTGCAGTTGAGCTTCCCTCCTGTATTTGAATTTGAATATGAGTAACTGTTGAAGTCACGTCACCTTGTATCTCTTTACTGATCTAGTGCTACTCAAATCACGTGAGAACCAATGTTCATTGCCACGTGTTCGATCAGGATCGAAGACTTGAATTATCTTCCCATAATACCCTTATTCTGCCACGTGTCAAACTGTGATTTGGCTTTTACAAAATATGTAGCCAACAGTGACCATTGATATTCAATATTGTGCTCGTGGCATTGGAAATTCAAATCCAACACTCGGAGCAGAATTTTCGGAGCTCATGGACCCAGTTGGTTGTTGATAGAATTCAACAGACAATTCTTTCAACCTTGTAAGCCCATCCAGTATAATAATTCTATAAACATAGGACCAACCATTAATGTTGGCCATACATATCAGATAACCGTTGTACTCAAGTTACTCTATTTGTATATTATGTTATCATTTATGTGGTTTGTTTTATGTTTATAATTTATTTTTTTTCCAATTATTTCCCCTTTTAATAGTTCTTTTCCATAAGATAAGTTGTAAAAACTAACAATTGATATGTATGTTAATTTTTAGCTAATATTTAAGATAAGTGGTAAAATTACATAATTTCATAAATTTAATTTCGGGTATTATATAGGTGATATGGGTTTACATAGGCGGTCACTTAAAGTACTCCATAGTAATTATGGACATTTTTTTATCGGTAAAAAAATAATATTTTATTAATACTAATTAAACATTACATATAGGAATAGTTGGCCAGAAGCCAACTGTCAAGAGAAAATGAAAAGGCACAAGACACTGACATCAACAACAAAATGGCCAAACCCAAACAACAACCAAAAAAGGCTTCTAGGTGCCATCCATTAGACAAAGCAACCAAGAAAGAAAAGCAGAACAGAGGTGGCTCCTGCCAACCACTCTCAAAACAGGTCTACATTGTCATCAATTAGGGACCCTTGTGGGTATTTTTAGTGTGACTTGACTTTGGTTGCAAGTATATGGGGTTGACAAGTCCACTTAAAACTCCAAGATAATTTCCTCTATTTCCTTTTTCTTTTTTTTAAAGTATACTACCATGCAGCTGTTGAATAAGTGACCAAGAGAGATTTTTTTTTTTTTTTTTTTTTTGATCAGCAAAAAGAAGACTTTATTGATGGAAAAGGAAAATTACATCAATAAAGAGGAGCTTGGAGCTAAAACAAGCTCCAACCTCCTAGTTGGTGAGAAACCAACGACCAAACAAAACAGAGAAAAAAACCAGAAAAACCAGATAGCTTAGGCACTGAAGCACCAAAACCAGAACAGACACCAATCAGATCAGGCCCTGCACCAACCCATTTGAAGCACCACAATAGAACAGATGAAACATATTTGCCTTGAGCTACATTGCCATGAGTTACAATAGCCCAAACAAACCTACCAAACACCTTGTCTTGAACAGCTGCAGCCCTTCAACCAAACCACACACCAAAAAATTGAAGCCAAACACAGCAGCAGATCGAGATAAGAGCAGCTTGATCACAAGCAGCAGCTGGTGATGTAATACGATAACCGTTATCCCACCTAGAGTCACTTATTTAATAAGACTGTTGAGTATATTGCATGCCTAAAAATTCAAATAGACCAGAGCTGAAAACTCCCTCTTTTGCACAGACCAAAAACAACTTCCTCTGCAGATTCTGAATCTACCTCCACTAAGCCAGCCCTCTCTGCAATGCAAATTCTGAATCAACCTCCTCTAAACCAGCCACCTCTGCAAATTCTGAGTGTATACCAAAGATGCAGATGGACACTCCTCTGCCTGACAACTGAGTCAAAACAACGCTGTCAACTGAATCAAACAACATTGAGCCTTGAAGGTACAATCCAGACCAAAGTCCCAGCCATAGCCAACTGAACCATTTTATCACCAGCTCAAAACAGACTTCAGAACAGACCCAGATTCAGGACAAACCAGTAGAAGCCCACACAGACCAGCTGACCAGCCACAAAAACCAGATCATCATTTCATCCCCATAGTCTATCAATTCAGCACTGAATTACACACAGAAACATACTTGATTCAGGTTATAGATAACATCTTGCACCGAATAGTTAAACCCCTTCAAAGATGAAGAAACCCACAACGCGACTCTAGCCTTTATCAGGTCTACCAATGCATTCCAATCCGGTTGTACCTTATTAAATAGACAATCATTTCTGCTTTTCCACACAAACCACATGACTGTTAGAGGTATTATCTTCCAAACTGCTTGCAACTTCTTCTTCATTTTTATACCTGACCACGACAGAAGTAGTCCCTCCACTGATCCAGGGATAACCCACTTATAGTTCCACCAGTTCACTAACTTGGCCCACAATTTCCAAATAATAGGACAGTGCAGAAAAACATGATTTACAGACTCCACCCCAGATCTGCAGAACACACAAACAGCAGAGGCATTAGGGTTCAACACTCCAATTCTTTGCAAAAATTCAGAACATTTTATCCTTCCTCTCCACGCTAGCCAACTCAAGAATTGAACTTTGGGAGGGGCTAAATTGTTCCAAATGCACCTAGTGACTATACAGTCTACCCCTTGACTTGCTTCCATCCACTTCCAAATTGATGCCACAGTGAACTCTTCAGACGGGTGGGCTAACCAAGCACACGAATCTACCACTCCTTCATTGAGCCTAGGCGCACTCTGCAGAAGATCATTAAGTTTTTGCACTTCTTCCTCTTCCCATGCTAGAAGGGGTCTTCTGAAAATTAGATTCCAGTCTAAATTTGTCACTCTTCGGTGAAAAAAATCAAACAACTTTCCATTTTTATCATCTGAAAGTGTGAATAATTTGGGAAAAGACACACTTAGATTTAGGTTGTGGCACCACCTATCAGTCCAAAAATGCATCTTTCTACCATTTCCAACAACTAACCTGAAATTTTGCAAGAAGAAATCACGCAGAGCAGTGTTAACTACAGCCACCGACAATATATCTTTCCACGTATGCGACAGCCACACTAGACTAGAAAAAAATGGACACCATCCACCACCTAGACCTCCATACTTACTACATATCACTTGTTTCCACAACGCTGCCTTCTCCTTGCCATACCTCCACCACCATTTAACTAGTAGGCATTCATTAACCTGGCTTAGATTTCTCACACCTAGCCTACCTTTAGTTTTACTTAGGCATATCTCCTTCCAGTTAATTAGGTGCCCTTTCTTCCTGATTTCAGATCCTCTCCAAAGAAAATTGGCTTGAATTCTGTGTAGTGCTTTTGCAATGCCCACTGGAAGCTTGAAAATTGATAGAAAATATACTGGCAAACTTGACAGGACGGACTTGATCAATGTTACTCTGCCCGCAAAGGATAAATACCGTCTCTTCCAAGAAGCTAGCTTGCTCTTAAACTTGTCTAGCACAGGTTTCCAAGAAGCCTTTCTCCTTGGATTTGCACCTAATGGTAACCCCAGATATCTCATTGGCAACTTTTGACTGAGACAGTTTAGTTTGTTTGCAAAAACCTGGACAATATCCTCCTGCACACCTACTCCACATTACTTTTGTGAAAATTTATTCTGAGACCAGACATCAACTCAAAGCACCTTAAAATTCTTTTCACGGCTACAACTTCCTCCCACTCCGCTTCACAAAAAATAATGGTATCATCGGCAAACTGTAAGTGTGTAATTTTCAACTCAGCTGGTCCTACGGATACTCCTCTGATCAGTCCCACTTCCTTAGCTCTTTCCAATAGAATGTTCAGACCCTCCGCTACAATATTAAAGAGAAAAGAAGAGAGCGGATCTCCTTGCCTAAGCCCTTTCATGGGAGAAAACTCAGAAGTTGGTGAGCCATTTACAAGTACTGAAATTCGAGCTGTGGATATGCAAGTCTTCATCCACCCCACCCATTTCTCTCCAAAACCGAAGTTTTTCATCATTGAGTACAAGAACTCCCAATTTACGGAATCATACGCCTTTTCAAAATCCAGTTTAAAGATGAGACCTTTCTTCTTTGACCTTTTCCACCAGTCCACCACTTCATTGGCAATTAAAACCCCATCTATAATGTGCCTTCCACTAAAAAATGCAATTTGAACTTCACTAATGATCTTAGGCAACACTTTCCTCAACCTTCTTGATAAGACTTTAGCTATGATTTTGTATACGGAGGTAATCAAGCTGATTGGCCTGTAGTCCCCCAACCCCACGGGATTTTCCTTCTTGGGAATTTAGGTAATAAATGAACTATTTATTCCTTGGGCTAACTTTCCATTAGAATGAAACTCACTCATCAACTGCACAAACTCACCTTTCATGATGGCCCAGCATTTTTTAATACATTTCAAATTAAAACCATCCAGCCCCGGGGCTTTATTTCCCTCGCAATCTTTAATTGCTTCCCAAATTTCCTCCTCTAGAAATTCTGCCTCTAACACCTCAGATGAGTCAATTGGACTGATTGAGTCAAAAAAACCTGACAACTTTGGTCTATTCTTCCAATCTTCAGTGAAAAGGAAATTTGAAATGACTTGCCACTGCCTGTTTAATCATCCTAGGCTCATCATGAGTCACACCATTCACTTTAACTGAGTTTAACAAGTTTATCCTCTGCCTTTTGGTTGCCATTAAGTGAAAAAATCTGGTATTTTTATCCCCATTTTCAGCCCATACCCTTCTAAATTTTTGGAGCCACAACCATTCCTTCTTCTTACTCAGCTCCCAAACTAATTTTCTTATTTCTACCCTTTTGATCTCATCATCCTATAGATTCCTACCTTCAGCTATTAAATCCCATTCATACAGTTCATCCTCTGCTTTTTTCAACTTCTCATCAATGTTAGAGAGATTTTTAGAGTCCTTGAATTGATGTAATACAAAATGATTGAACTAAAAATTTTCCACGTACTGCTCCATAGGCGAGAATTACCCTCCAAAGCCACTTCGAAAATTTATTGAATACAAAAAATATATAAAAATATTTTAAAGATTTTTCCACATAGATAAAACTCTTTTAAAAATTTATTGAATACAAAACTTTAGTATATTTTCATATTTTGCTATATTTAACGAATTTTTTAAATTTTTGTTTATAAATTTTATTCTTTATAAGTGCATGTAGATTAAATGGATCTAAAAGGTTATTAAAAAAATTGATTAAAATGTTTAAAAAATTCACTAAAAATATACACACAAAAAAAAAAGGCTGAAAATCTCAAAATTTTATTTAAAAAACTCCTAACCAAACAGAGTGATGATATTATTATTGGTTAATACTTTCGCATCCTGTCTCTTGTTTTGTTTTATAAAAGAAAATTAAAAATTTTGAAGCAAAAAGACATTTGGTTATATATTGTTTTTTTAAAGTGTAGTTTGGTTTTGATTGATTTTCTAAAAATTGAAACTTTTGTTTTTTTGAGTGTGCGCTCGAGTAGTATTTACGGCTCTGTTAGTATAAAGTGCGCTGTTTGTTGTTTTTAGAGTTGAATCTATCTAGATTATCAAAGAGGAGTAAAATATAAAGTGTTTGGAGGGTGGTTTATATGAGTTTCCTTGATGCATAGAAGGTGATCAATTGATCAACGAACTACATATTGATAAACATCAAGGGTTGATTTTGTTTGTTTATTCACAAAAAGAGAGAGATGTTCATGCAAAAAAGAGTATACAATCAATTTAGATTTTGTTAACGCATATTTTTTAAAACACATGTAAGAAATTTAAAAAGATTATACATTCTCCATAAAATTATGTACAACAAAAATGTAATATTTTTTTAAATCTTCTTAAGATGTACCCTAATACTGTGTTTGGACTATGGATTCACATCTCTCTTGCATTTTTCTTTTTCTTTTAAAATCTCTACTCAAATTTATAATTCAAACACAACTTAAAGACACACGTTAACATGACCTTTAAATAATCCCAAAGAGTTGGTCAAACAGTAAAAACTTAAGAATAAAATTGAAGATATTGAGTTCGGATCTCCTCAAAGAGTCACTAAAAATTTATCCATTTATTAATTTCATGACCTTGAGATTAGTAATGCACGAAGCTAGCCTGGACACTCACTTTGAAAAAATTTGAAAAACAAAACCTTTAAACCTTATTAATCAATATATTCTTAAGCCACTCCTTCACTAAACCTCTAGATCATAACCAAAACTATCCCACTTCTATTTGATATAGTCGAACTCAACCTCTAAAATCATAAGACCACTTTGTAGCATAATTGTCACTTTATATAGATTTGGTATATAACTCCATAATCTCTCACCTGTTAATTAAAAATATTTTTTGTTTCTAATATCATTTTTTAACTTATTTTAATCAAACATAAATAAAAATCCACAAAATCTGTAGTGCCTATCCATCAAGCAAGTTGTGCTGTGAGAGTCCAGATCATCTGCCGCCCTTTCCTGTAGCTCTCCAAAACGACGTCGTTTGTTTGTTTGTTTTTTTCCAGCCCCTTTTCGGTTTTGAACCCTAGCCCCTCTTAGAGAGATGAGCAAAGAGGCGAAAAACGGAGAGAGAGGCGACAAACGGAGAGGGCTGCGTGGGCGACGTGGTTTCCCAGTGAGGCGACGGAGGCAAGGCAAGGCGAGAGATGAACAGAGAGGGCGACAAACGCGAGGTGGCGTTGAGGTCCGTTTCTCTTCCTTTGGTCTTCATTATAATTTTGTTACTAATATACTCTCTCCATTTGGTCTTCATTATAATTTGGCTCATATTTGGGGCTCAAATATAATGAAGACCAACAGACATTTTTAAACATTTCTAAACAAAAACAAACAGACATTTTATAGACTAACAAACATTTTCTGGACAAACAAACATCTTCTTATAATAAATGTTTGAGTTGGTCTTCCTGTAATAACCCGAAAATTTAAATTGTCCTTTAAATTTTATATTAGTATTATGGTTATATGTGATAATATATTATTAAAAAAAAAATAAATATAACCGTGGTAATAATAATAATAATAACAAATAAATAAATATAATAATAACAAATCTAAACAAAAATCCAGGTGTGTATTTGCTGGACCACTGAACCTTAGCCATCTGGGATGTCTAGGATCAAGGAGGATGAATCAACCAATTTAGATCATTAATGCACCCTAGGCTGTGTGTGTGTATATATATATATATATAAGGGGATGAGTGAGGCTGTAAGTGTACATGGAGAAAGGAAAAGGAAATAGAAAGGAAAAGGAGAGCGAAGGAATATCCGTGAGAAGGTAGTAGAAATAAGAAGGAAATAGTAAGGGTCAATATTAAATTGAGTTATATGATATCTTGAGTTACCATTATATGTTTTACGTATGTTTTGAGTTACCATAGTTTATTTTATATAAATTATGTTTTATATATTATATTAACATTTTTAATTATGTTATTTATTTGTGAACCTTATTTGATATATTAAGGAAAACCCATGAATATAACTGTTTATTAAAATGTATTTTGAGTAATTATTTTATAAGTATCACCACGAAGGTCCCATGTCTTGGGGGACTAAATAACCATTGGCCCTCTGATTAGTCACTTTGTGCTCTCTGTTGTCATTAATCTATTGACCTCTATTCTGTGCGGAGCAAAGTGCTGTGCAGAGATAAGTCCTACACTATTGTGGGAGCCACCTCTATAATCCATACGAGCCACCTCTTGAATCCATACCTCTGTATTGTTATGAATCCATTGACCTCTATTCTGACTGTCACTCTTGCGACCTTTGTTCTGTTCTGTTCTGTTCGTTATCGTGGTTATGGTTATTTATTTACATAATCTCAATTTTGCTACGTAAATGATTATTCGTTCAGACTAAGTTATTTTAAATATTTTAGTTACATAACTATCCATGGTTATTTTGTGTCTATTATACTCTTGGCATAATATTTCTCACCCTGCCATGTGCTTATAGCTGTTTACCAATTTTCAAGAAACAATGCAATTCAGAAATAGCTTTTGGAAAGTCTTAAATGCGGGGCTGTGGAATAGACACACGCAACACTTTTATGATATTTATATATAAATATCACCCTTTTTGGTCAATAAATTTTGTAATAAAAATAGAAGCTCCGATGATTATTTTGGTACCCTCACTTAAATATTATTTTCGCTCGCGTTTATTAATTTGTTCAAGAATTGGCCGGAGGTAATTTCAGTTACTGGCCATCACGATGCTTAACCCTTGAGTACGGAGAGCGAGTCGTGACACTTCCAATAACAAAAACAAACATTACGATTAGTCCAGAAATGTTTGAATTGTTATTGATTTTCTGTTCATTACAACTCAAGCACACATATAATTTCTCTCCATTTGGTCTTCATTGTGATATATAATTTTATTCTCCCCCTTTGGTCTTCATTATTCTGTTTTTGTTGGTGTTTGTGGTTTCGCTTTCTGGACTAACCGTAATCGGGTTAAAGACTTCAACTACAAATTTAGAATAAAATTATAGATCACAATGAAATATCAAAATATGAGCTTTTCCAAAAGCTAGACTGATTTGATTTCTGCTTTTCTATCGATTTTATCATAGAATATAATTCTACTTTTCTATACATTTGCTGAGTTTGATGATCCTAGAGCTTGAAAATCATAATTTTCACTATAATTAATTTAGAAATATTAGTCAAATGGCTGAAGAACAGTAAATTGGCTATGGTAGACGGAATCTTCTTTTAGCATTAGATTTTTTGAATAACCTATTGGATTTGTATGTTTGGTAAGAATGAAAAATGAAGGATTGAAGAGGGTGGAGGGATAGAAGGATCCCTTGTGTGATAAGAGGAATAACGGGATGAAAATGAAGATGGAGGGAAGACCAATCTCTCCAGACCCATCAATTATGATTTTTTAAAGTGGGTGGTTATGATGTGGGGAAAAGGCCTCATCTCTTTTAAAACATGTGATATTACTTTCCCATCATTCAATCCTTGTGTTACTTCTTCAATAATTAGGGTAAAATTATAAAACAATATACTACTTATTGTCTTATTCCCTATTTTCCTTCCTTCCTCCTTCCCTTTTTAAACACGTTGGAAGGATCCCACAATCTATTCTTTAGGTTCTCCTTTTACTAAACTATGGGGATATATTTTCTCAGTACAAACACGTGGCTGAGGTGACGCTGACGTGTCAGCCGAGGTGCCACGTGTCCTGATCATCACGCTGAGGTTATCTCGGCGTGGCCGAGGTTATCTCTGAAGATATTAGAATCCGAGATAAGCAGATAAGGCACAAGAGTCTTAGAATGAGGAAGGACTTCAGCATGGATAAGGATAACACTCTTAAAGAGTTTATCTTTATCCCTTGGAGAGTATAGGATAAGCACTAAGCAGAAGTCCATTGAAGCTAGGCTTCTATGGGGACTAGGATTGAATTAGCTATAAAAGAGAGGCACCCCAATGGGTCTAAGGTACGCAATTTATATTCTGAACAGTGAGTTTGGCATTATTGATTATCTTTGAGAGATATACTGACTTGATGGTCGGAGTGCCCCCGGGTGGATGAACTACCGTCGGAGTCTTCTCTTTCTGTTGCAGGTCAGCCAGGTGTCATTTATTCTGTCAGTACTCTCCAGCTGATTACTGAGTTGGCAGTGTGGTCAGAAAATCACTCACACAATTTGGCGCCGTCTGTGGGAAAGAAAGGAGAATAGAAGGCCAATGATGGACAGAAGAAGAAGGTTGGGGATATCACTCCTACTAGGAGTGGAATACCTGTTGATGTTGACATTAAAGAGGATAATTGCAACGAAGACCAGAATCACGGAATGAAAGACGTTGGCCAGGAAGACGATGTACCAAAGAAAGCAAGCAGATCAAAGCGGATAATACAACGAAAGTAACCTCCAGGTATGGAAAGATAAATGCTTATGGAGGGACGAAGACGTGAAAGAGATGGCAAACAAGTTGGCAGACCTGCAATCGGTCGTCAACTTCATGATGCAAAACAACGTTATACAGCCACCATTCCCGCTGCAGGACACGCCGATTCCGGCGGCCAACGCCCAGAATGGAGGACAGAAATCTATCCCTGCAATCCCCCAGCATGCCAGGAGTGAAAGACATTCTCATCGGCCTTCAAGAGAGGTCGGGCAAGGAGAGCCAAGAAGGGAAAAATCCCGAAGAACACACCGCACCAAGGAGGCAGACCCCAAAGAACATCGTCATGTTCAAAGGTAGAAATTGTGCTTCAATGCGACCAATGGAGAAAAGTCAAAAAGGACTCACAACGAAGCTGAAAGTAGTGCACCTAAAAGACTAAAATCAGGAGACAGCCGAGCCCCTGGCCGGACCAAAGAGGACTTGAGAGATTACCTCAAGAGGAAGCAAGATCATGCCGAGGTAACCTCAACTATTAAACCGAGAACACCATTCTCGGTAGAGCTAGACAAAGTTGAGGTCCCAAAGAGATTTAGCATGCCGAGGTTCTAGATATACGATGGGAAGTCGAACCCCAACTTTCACGTTGGATTATACTTGAACGCAATGGCGTTGTACACTGGGAACGAGCCGTTGCTCTACAAAGTGTTCCCCTCATCATTCGGGAAGATTGCATCGGATTGGTTTCACAAACTGCCGAAAGGAAGTGTGAAGACCTGGGAAGGCCTGGCCGAGATTTTCATGGCCAGGTTCGTGACAAACAAGCTACAGCCCTTGAAGGTAGACGCCCTAATGGCTCTGAAGATTGGCGAGGACGAAAGCCTGAGGGCCTATGCCAAAAGGTATTATGAGATGTTCAACCGAATACTTGAATGCAACCAAGAAGTGACCGTTGTGTCATTTAAAAACGGCCTGAAAGATGGCTATCTACTCCAAAAATCACTGGCAAAGACATTGCCAAAAAGTATGGAAAAGCTCATGGCCAGAATCGAGAAATATGCCAGAGCTGAGGAAGACACGCCAGGGACAACGGCGATAAAGCAAGAAAAAGGAAACGGTTCGCCGAAGCGAGGCCGAGGTAACAACGGATCCAACAAGTAGGAGGTAGGACTAAAAGCTGCATAGGCAATCACAACTGTGTTCTGGATCCCCATTCACAAAGTCCTGGATAAAATCCAAACCCAAACCTATTTCAGAACACCAACAAGGGTACCAGGAGAGTTTATGGGAGGAAGCCTTGGTAAGCATTGTGCTTACCATAATGAAAATGGACATATGACCCAGGGTTGCAGAGCCCTTAAGGCACACCTGGAAGACCTAGTAAGGCAAGGCCATTTGAGGGACCTTGTAGATGAGGCCAGGACAAGGGAAGAGTAGGCAAAACTGCCTCAGGCACCAGCAGCTCCACCTCTCCCAGCACAGCAGCCGCAGGCAGACGGACCTCGGGTGATTAATGTAATTCACTCGAAGGTCAACGAAAACGAAATACGGGGGAAGACCCAGAAGGTGAGGCACTTGCAGCATGTGTACCAAGTCGGGAAGAAGAGACATCGGGCAGATAAGTACCAGGGCCTAGTAGTGTCCTTTACTGAAGCCGACCTGGAGATAGTCCAACATCCGCACAACGATGCCTTGGTAGTATCCCTCTAGGTTAGGGAGTGCCAAGTGAAGCGCATCCTTATCGACCAAGGCAGCCCTTGTGACATCATGTATGTCCGATGTTACAAAGAACTGGGCCTTCACCCTGATGATATGAAGCAATCTAACGGCCTGATGGTCGGGTTCAATGGAACGCCAACATGGCCACTGGGAGCAGTAAGCTTAGATGTGCAGGCAGGCACGAAGAAGATAACAACAGAGTTCACCGTAATCGACACACCCTCCCCTTACAACATTATCTTAGGAAGGCTATGGTTGCATGCAATGGGGGCTGTTTTCTCAACATTGCATCAACTATTGCGGTTCCCAACAGAGCATGGGATAGAGGAGGTTAGAGAAGATCAGCTGCAAGCAAAGAATTGCTCCATGGCAGCCATGAAATCCACCTGCAGTATTCGAGAACCAGAAAAGGCAGAGATTGAAGACGAGGACATGGAGGTCCTAGAGGATGTCGGCAAAAAGCCAGCCGAGAAGAGTGAAAAAGCACTGAAGAAAATCCTCGTCCAGGAAGGAGATGAGGAACGATTCTTTCTTCTTGGCTTGGGCTTAGCCGAAGAAAAGGAAAAAGAATTGGAAGCTTTCTTGAGAGCAAATATTGAGGTGTTTGCTTGGACGCCTTACGAAATGCCTGGCATTGACCCCAAGGTCACTTGCCATGAACTGAACATTGATAGGTCGGCAAAACCCGTAATCCAACAAGCAAGAAGATCGACGTTGATGCACGTCAAAGCAGTAGAAGAGGAAGTAGACAGACTTCTGGAGGCCAGGGCCATTCGAGAGGTAAATTACCCGACATGGCTATCAAACACAGTGGTGGTGAAGAAAAAGAATGGTAAATGGAGGGTCTGCGTAGACTTTACCAGCCTGAACAAAGCTTGTCCCAAAGACAACTTTCCTCTACCCAAGATTGACCAACTGGTAGACGCCACTTCAGGGCATGGAAAGATGAGTTTCCTAGATGCTTACAAGGGGTACCATCAGATAGCCATGTACCCCTCAGATTAAGAGAAGACTGCGTTTATCACTCCCAAAGGGCTGTACTGCTACAGAGTGATGCTTTTCAGGTTGAAAAATGCAAGAGCAACTACCAAAGACTGGTAACCAAGATGTTCAAACACCTTATTGGCGGAACGGTGGAAGTTTACATCGATGACATGGTCGTGAAGACCAAGGAACCTGAAGGTCATCTGACCGACCTGAAAGCAGTCTTTGACATCCTTAAAACATATCGGCTCGACTCAATGCATCGAAGTGTGCATTTGGAGTGGGATCTGGTAAGTTTTTGGGATACCTGGTGACTAGAAGGGGCATTAAGGCCAGCCCAGATCAGATTAAGGCCATCCTGGAATTGAAGAGCTTGACGTTGGCAAAACAGGTACAAATATTGACTGGAAGGGCTGCAGCCCTAAATAGGTTCATAAGCAGAAGCTCAGACAAATGCAAACCTTTCTTTAACTTAGTGAAGAAAGCCACACACTTCTTATGAACCGAGGAGTGCGAAGTCGCCTTGGCTGACTTGAAGAAGTATTTAACCACGGCTCTAGTTCTCTCAAATCCAAAACCTGGAGAGGAGTTGTTTTTGTACTTAGCAGTTTCAGAACACGCAGTAAGCGCGGTGGTAATTCGAGAAGAAAAATAGGAGCAAAGGGCTGTTTACTATGTAAGCAAAACCCTGGCCGATGCAGAAACGAGGTATCTACCCTTAGAGAAATTGACACTGGCTTTAGTAATGGCTTCAAAGAAACTGAACCATTACTTCCAGGCCCATAAAATTGTGGTGCTAACTGAACACCTCTTGAAGTCCTTGCTACAACAAGGAGACCTAACAGGAAAAATAACCAGATGGGCAGTCGCCTTGGGCTAATATGACCTGGAGTACAGACCCAAAACAGCAATCAAAGGCCAAGTTTTGGCCGACTTTGTGGCGGAGTTCACACCAGAATCCATCAAACATCGGGTTCCGTTGAGCCAAGGTGAACGATGTCCAAACAAGCAAGGAAGAGCCCAACCAAAGGCGAAAGAACAAAGGAAAGAAGAAAAACTCAGACCCTGCAGCATTTACATCGGCGACTCCTTTCGACTATTTGTTGATGGGAGTTCAAACCGACAAAGAGCAGGGGTAGGAGTAGTACTGATATCCCCAGATGGGCAAGTACTAGAACAATCGATTCGCTTGGGGTTCAAGGCCTCAAACAATGAAGCAGAGTATGAAGCACTCATTGCAGGACTAAAACTAGCAGCAACAGTACAAGCAGATGAGGTAATAGTCTTTTGTGACTCACAACTTATAGTTAACTAGACAACGGGCGAGTTTACAGCCCGAGATGAAAGGATGTCGGCCTACGCAAAGGAGGTCATCAGGTTAGCGGCCTTATTTCAGAACTGCCGACTACTTCAGGTTAGCCGAGATGATAACAGTCACGCCAATGCATTGGCCAACCTAGCTAGTGCAGTACAACCTGGAAAAGCAAGGACAATAATGGTTGACTATTTGTCGAGGCCGAGCATCGAACCACTGACCACAGAGCATGAAGCAATGTGTGTGGACATGGGACCAAGCTGGATGGATGCAATAGCAGCATTCCTAAAAGAAGGAAAATTGCCAGATGATCACAAAGAAGCACACAAGATCAGATTGAAGTCGGCAAGGTTCAGTCTGACAGCAGAGGGACATCTCTACAGAAGATCCTTTACTGGACCCCTTTTGAGGTGTGTACATCCTTTACAAGTTGAAAATTTTTTATATGAAATTCATGAAGGAATATGTGAAAGCCATTTTTGGGGCAGATCACTTGTCCATAGGGCCATTACCCAGGGGTATTGGTGGCCCTACATGCAAAAGGATGCAGAGCCTATGTGAAGAAGTGTGAAAAGTGCCAAAGGTTTGCACCTTTGATACACCAACCAGCAGCAGACTTGAATCCAGTATCCAGTCCTTGGTCATTTGCCCAATGGGGCATGGATCTTGTTGGACAACTTCCCCAAGCAACTAGACAAAGAAAGTACCTGCTGGTGGCAACAGATTACTTCACCAAATGGATAAAAGCTGAACCCCTTACCAGGATTCGAGATGTGGATGTTAAGAGCTTCATATGGAAGAACATCATCACCCGGTTTGGGATTCCAAGAGTAATAGTTGCAGACAATGGAACATAATTTGACAGTAAGCTAATCAAGAGCTTCTGTGCAAAGTTCAAAATCAAGAACTACTTTTCAACCCCAAGCTTTTCCCAAAGCAATGGACAAGCAGAAGCATCCAACAAAGTGATCTTGAATGGGATAAAGGAGAGGCTCCAAGCAGCAAAAAGAAAGTGGGTGGATGAATTGCCCAATGTACTCTAGGCATATCGGACTACGCCGAGAAGATCAACAAGGGAATCCCCCTTTGCCATGGCTTATGGCACAGAAGCCGTCATTCCACTGGAGGTCGGCATCCGAGGGATCAGAACCTAGGGAGTAGAAAACAAGACTAACGATATACTCTTAGCCCGAGATCTAGATCTTCTAGAAGAAAGAAGAGAGAGAGCTACAATTCAGCTCGCAACATACTAGCAGCAGCTCGCCAGAGCTTATAACAAGAAGGTCAACCTAAAAGAGTTTCAAATCGGTGACCTCGTCTTGAGAAAAGTCGTCGGCAACAAAAAGAATCCCAGAGAGGAAAAGCTTGGCCCAAATTGGGAAGGACCCTACAGAATCATCTCGGTACTGGGCAATGGGGCATATCGGCTTGAAGATAATGAGGGCAAAGAGTTGCCAAGGCCTTGGAACACTTGCAATTTGAAATTTTTCTATCATTAGAATTTTTTGTTCTTTTGTCATTTGCTGAAGTAAATAAATAAAGTTTTTGCTTGATTTATTTGTTTATACACTTGTGACTGATAAAAATACATAATGTTGTTTCTGGAAAACATATATAATGAGAACCCAAGTGGAACATAGGTTCACATTAGGGGGCAGAGAGAAGAAAAATGGTTTTAACACTTGTTGAAACTTGAGAAAAGTTTACAAGTTGAAGTTAAATCGAGATCATGTTTAACACTTGTTGAAACTTGAGAAAAGTTTATAAGTTGAAGTTAAGCTGAGATTATGTCTAAACACTGAGATTAAACTGAGGCGTGTCACCCCAAGGAGGTTACACAAGACTGAAGTGTATATTAAAGATATGTAAAATACTCTAACTATGGAATCAAACAAGAGCAGTAAAGAGAAGACAAAGATACAAGCAGGAAAGTTGTATTACCGTTCAAAAGAAGGCATGTCGGCTAAAACTTACAAATTGTTCCAAAAAGGAGAAAAAGAAAATTACAAAATACAAAGGAAAAAAGACATCAAAATTAAGACTCCTCAGCAACAGCAGATGGTTGGATTTGAAGTTCAGACGACTGCTGGTAAGACATCTCGGCAACCTTCTCGGCCACAAGCTCGGCATCGATTTCTTGAAGGGTTTGATCGAGGCTTTTGTCGGCGAGAGGCACGTCCAAAGATGCCTTCTCGGGTGTAACATCCTTGGGAACCTCCTCACCCTCTTCATCCTGAGTCAAGTCCAAGACTTGCTCATTTGGAGTAGGGGACATGGCCCCAGCAGCCTCCTTTGACTTCCTCACCGGAACCTCCTTCTCAGACTTAGAATCGTCATCGGATTGGCTTGGAGTTGGGGGGAATGGCAGAGGAAGGACGTCGGTGTTCCTAAGGGGGGAGTCATCGGGGATTTCGAGCTTTTTAAGTAAAGACATCCAACCAAGGGTGAAACCCTTGTTGCATGCTTGCTTTACTTGTTTTTCGTAATCTGCCGTGACATCGGCCACCCCTTCATTATATCCCTTCTCGTCGGCAGCCTTGACTTCGGCCTCTTTCGTAGCTAAGGCATCTTGAAGCTCTTTCTGGGCCTGGGTCATCTTTTCCTTGGCCTCCCTCTTTTCGGTCTCAAGGACCTTCTTGATGGCCTCAGCGGATTCCGCCTTTTCTTCGGCTACATCCTTGGCTTTGATAGTAGCCTCGGCTTGATTCTCTAAGGTCTTCATCTTCAATTGCAAGTCTTTATTAGTTTTCTGTAGACTGGCAGCCTCCCTCTTCTTGTCGGCCAGCTCCTTCCGATTGTCAAAGGCTTGCACTAAAAAAGAATGAGCATGCTGGATGGCTTGAAAAATGAACAGAAGTTATTAAAAAATATTATAAGCATGAAAAGAAGAGAAAGAAAGAAAAATTAATGAATAAAAAGACTTACTTGAACAAAGCGTTGGAGCATCAGAGCATAGTTTTCATATTCGCTCAACTTGGCGTTCCGGTCGAGATCGTCGGGAAGAAGCAGAGCAGTACTAAGGGCAACGCCGACGTTGATATCGTCGGTACTATCGCTAGCCCTAACTGGCTTATCTTCCAGTGTGATTTGGGAGGCCCAGGGGGCATCGTGCTTTAGAGACCCCGAGGTGGTTGTAGCGGATGACCTCGGCCTCTTTGATCAGGTAGACTTGGATGGTTAGGCCTCAACAGGCCTCTTCTCGGTGGCAGAATGGGATTTATCGCTCTCAGCCAATTTAGAGATTGGCAAGGTGTCCTCAGTGTCAACCTGAGTCACCTTTGCCTTTGGTGGGCCTTCTTGATTCTTTTTTGCTTCTGCTTTGGTTGAGGCTGGGTTTATGCTAACTAAGCGCCAACGTTGGTAGGAATGCTGGCTAAGAGGTCTTTGGCAACTACTTTTTGGTGGCCCATCTTGGCAGAAAAAATAGTTCGTCGCCAACGTCGGTGTTAGGATATTGGGATCAGATATGGAGCCGAGGTAGACGGCTGCTCAACTGGATCAGAGGTCGATCCTTGATCTGGCCGAGATGAGGAGGCAGCTTGAAGAGTTATGGCAAAAGGAGGTGACTAGTTTTTCTTCTTCTTCTTTGGGACATCGGGCAGCGTCGATTTGTAGGTTGAGATGAAATTGAGCACTAGAAGGGCTCTCTGTTTGTGGACTGGCAGATCCAAAAGTTTCCTCAAGTCTTTGCTAGGAAAGAAAGACTGACGGAAGCCTTTTGGTGGCTGAGGAAGAGCTACAAGAGAAAACAGACATTAGAACAAATAAAGTATTGAAGACTTTAAAAAACAAGTTAATATGAATACAGGGTTCTTACCATTGCCCTCTACAAAAACTGATTGAGGAAGAGGGTAGAGATAGAGGTCCTCATCTGGAGCGAACTCCCAGTTCCCCGAGGTAATGAAATAGTCATCCCCAGCTCCCTTGTTGGAGTCAGGGAGGTCGGCGACAATTTTGTACTCTGTGGATCTCGGCTTGAGATAATAAATGTAGCCCGTATCTTTTTTGAGGCCACACATGGTGTAGCAGTATTGGATATCAGCTAAGATAACCCTAGCGCTTTCTTGTTTGGCTAAGGTAATTATGCCATTAATGACTCGGTAGGAGTTGATGGCAAGCTGCATCAGGTTCAACTTATAATAATGAAGTATCTCACGGAAAAGGGTATTGAGTGGGAGCCAAAGTCCGCACTCGATAAAGGCTACAACGGGAAAGGGCATAGAATCAGTTGTGGGCATGATAAAGTCATCCTCCCCAGCCAATCTCAGATGAACGTCGGCCGGGATGTTGAACTCTCTCCTAAAGTGCTCTAACTTTGTTGGGGTGTCAACCCTATACTTCCACATACCCATGATATCGGCTTAACTAGGAAGAGTTAAAATTCAGAAAGGAATGTTTTGGAGGGTTTTAGGGACCTCGGCTAAAACCTAAAAATATACAAAATCAGTGGGAAATCGTTTCAGTTTTTTCTACGAATTATGGGTTCTACAAACAAATCCCAAAGCCTAGATCTATGGAAACGAGGATTGAAGGCACGAATCTGGAAAAATCATAGAGAAACAGAAAAGCAAAAATGTGCTTTAGAATCAAGAACATGGTGGCAGAATGAGTGCAAAAGTGTAAAGCCAAGAACAGTTGCAAAAGTGCAGGAAAATCATGGGCAGTGTATGTATTCAAAACATGGGCAAAGCAAAGTCATGAAATAGACATACTCAGATACATGATTCATAAATCGAATGTTTGAGCAAAGCAGTAATGGCAACGAGTAATGGAGAGCATCAAAAACTGAAACTAGGAGAAACAATAAACTCACCGAAAAAAAGAAGCCGGTGTAGAGTTCGCCGAAGTCAGACGAACGGCAGCAGCAAAAAAGATTAGCAAGAACCTCGCCGAAGAGGTGGACGGAGCAAGTTGCAAAGCTTTAGAAGCTTGAGCAATGGAAGATTTGGAAGAAAAAGCTAGAGAGAGAGAGAAAGCCTCAGAAACAATAAAAAAAGTGAAAGGATGGAAGAGGGGGAAAAGTTTTGTTAAAACTTGAAACGGCAGCAAAATAAAATTACGGAGCCTAGAAAGACGGATTTGTCAGACGGCGCATGCAGGCGCGAGACGACTTACAAAACGCGTACGGAGTACGCTCCAATAAGGAGAAAACACGTGCTTAAAACGGTTGAGTTATTATGCTTGACAGCACATACGCGTGAAGGAGCTCTTGGAATTCTTGTTCTTTAAAAAACAGACATGTCGGCCTGTATAATGATCTCGGCTGAGAAATTGTAAGCCGACGTACTGGAGTCAAGCAATAATATAGGTTCCATCACCTCAGGATGCCGAGGTAATAGAACCTAGAGGGCAGTTGTGGGGATATATTTTCTGAGTACAAACACGTGGCCAAGGTGACGCCGACGTGTCAACCGAGGTGCCACGTGTCCTGATCATAACGCCGAGGTTATCTCGGCGTGGCCGAGGTTATCTCCGAAGATATCGGAATCTGGGATAAGCAAATAAGGCACAAGAGTCCTAGAATGAGGAAAGACTTCAGCATGGATAAGGATAACACTCTTAAAGAGTTTATCTTTATCTCTTGGAGAGTCCAGGATAAGCACTGAGCAGAAGTCCATTGAAGCTAGGCTTCTATGGGGACTAGGATTGAATTAGCTATAAAAGAGAGGCACCCCCGATGGGTCTAGGGTATGCAATTTATATTCTGAACAGTGAGTTTAGCACTATTGATTATCTTTGAGAGACATACTGACTTGATCGTCGAAGTGCCCCCGGGTGAACGAACCACCGTCGGAGTTTTCTCTTTCTGTTGCAGGTCAGCCAGGTGTCATCTATTCTGCCAGTACTCTCTAGCTGATTATTGAGTTGGCAGTGTGGTCAGAAAATCACTCACATATAAACATAGCATTAGTTGTAAAATTCATATCCTCTCTATTGAAAACTATCCCTATTTGTTATTTAGAGGCATGATGTGAACCTTAAGTTATTTATATTAGCTTTCCACATGTTTAGTGAATATGATTGCATATGAAAATAGGTGGTTCTAAAGTTTTATGATAGAAATAGTGGTTGCCTTATACACAATTTTTAAAATTCCTATACAACAAGAAACTCATAAGTTGCATATGAAACTGATAAGTTGAATCAACAAAAAGTTTATTGATAACTTGAACACAGATAAAGCAAGAGCTTTACTCTTTTTCTAAGTTCTAATACATAATTTTTTTTTTTTTTTGGCTCGTGGTTTTTTTTTTTTTTTTTTACATGCTTAATTAGCTGCCTAGATTAAGGTTCCATGGTTACATCTGAATTTGAATTTTGTGTTTACTTGTAATTAGGATTAACGTGTCAATGGGTTCAAACAATGATGCTGGATTTTTGCAAAATAAACGATGCAATTGTGGAAAAAAAGCAGCAGTGTACATATCAAAATCAAAGAAAAATCCAGGGAGGTTGTATTTCAAGTGTGCAGATAAGATTTGTGACTATTATGCATAGGGAGCGGCTCCTACTAGGAATGCATCAAATATCTAAAGGAGAAGTAAAGTTATTCATATGAAGAATGAAGATGAGAGAGGATATGATTATGATTTTGAGAGAAACAATAAAGTTATGAATAGATTGGAGCAACTTGAGGCAAACCAAGGAGCTGTAAAATTCATTATGTTTACAACCATAGTGATGATTGGTTTTACCATGCTAATGGTGTTGCTCAAGTGAATGTAACCACTAATTGTAGAACTTGTATTTGGATTATGAAACTTAAACTATGGGTTTTGATATGTGCATGTAAATTCCAAACAATGCTTAATTAATGAAGTTACATATGCTGTGTCAATTGTGTTGATTCTAAATCTTAGTTATTTGAGAATTGTAGATTCCTAACAAAATCTGGATCAAATTGGGTGTTATTTATAATTAGCAGAATTAATGAAAATTAGAATTATTGAATGGAGACTAGCATATTGTGACATTATGATAGCATATTGGGTAAGTTCCAGATGTGTTGCAAACTTGCACTATCATTAGGCAACAAAATCAAAATGCCATAGGCAAAAAAACAGGAGTATGAACTATTATACAATTATTTGCAAGACATCATAATGCATATTTTGCCCAGGAATAAAGATCAAGATCAACCCCAAAGAACGTAGATTTCGATGCCTGCATGTATGGTCATTCATTCATTATGGTTTTTTTCAAAGAAATCAATTGAAGTATTGTAACATGCTCCACAAATCCAATACTGTTAAATCCTCTACAACATACTCCATCAATTGAAGTAGTGTTTCTCTTCTCCAGTTCCCTTGACCTGTTATTATAGATATATAATGTCTCATAGCCTAATACATTGTGCATTGTAAAAACTCAAACCACAATTCTATCAGAAATGATAACCCCCAATATTGCATGACTTTGAAAATAGTAGAACTAATCCACCAAAATACAACCTGATAATAATATCAACCATATGTAATGTCAACCTGTAAAGACCCCATTTTTTACCGCCTTTATGACTTGGGCGCCACTGATTGCACACTTAATGATGAATTCGTATATGCTTGTCTCAAAGTCCTCAGCAGAATGTCACAGCTTTGAGCCTTCAAAACCTACACACCTTGTGACTTGTTTTTGGACCAAAAAAAAAAAGCAGTTTTTCAAACCTAAAAACCTTGGGACCTACCGGTCACCAATGTAGGCTGCCGACCATATGTGTGGCCTGCCAGCCAACATTAGTGGCTTGCTGGCCACTTGTGTGTTTTTGCAGATATTTTGGCCAGCTGTGCCAGCTGTTTCCACAAATGCATGCATCTGCCTACACGTGTATGTACAGATATTTCTAAGAGAGTTTCATGTTTTTCTATATATAGAAGACCTCTTCTTCCATTTTTGAGGGTTGGAAATTTTGGAGCGCAAATATATCTCTCTCTCTCTCTACAATTCCCTCTCTCTCTTGCAAATTCTTAAGCCTTTGCCTATATACTCTAAACGAAACCTTATGGTATTTGAACGTAGGCACTTTTGAGCTTACTTTGAGCTATTGAGGGTGTGTAAATGTTGGTTTGTCACCTAAAAAGGGTTCTTCGCTTCAAGAGGTATGAGTCTTGGCTTATTTCTTTGCTTTATTTGCTATTTTTCCTTACTATTTTTGGACTTTTTATACTCTGTATTTTTGGGCTGAAACTTGTGGTTTAAGGCCATTAGGGGTAGAGGGGTAGATCACCCTTCTTTACACCTCACTTCTCAAGCCTTTGCCCTTCTATTTCCTACCTTTTTGTCAACTTTTTTTGAGTTTTTTAATATTGAATCTTAGGGCTTTTTCAGTGGGTAAAACCATGTTTTGAAGTCCCAAAAATAGAGGGTGTAGCCTCCCCTCTTTGTGCTTGTTTACTAGCTTAACTTGCTCCACGTTTTAGTTTAATGTTCTAGCTATTTTTGTCTTAATTCTAGCATGTTTTATAACTGTTTTTAGTTATTCATTACATTTGAGCTTTGTATAGCATGCTTGTAGTACAATAGTCCTCATGGGTTTAGTGGTTTAAGCCTTAACCACCAACCTATTTGAGTTGATAGCATTTATTTCTTACTTTCCATACTTGTGATCACCTCTAATCACCTCAGGAACTTCCATCCTTTCTTGGCCTTTTCTTTGCTTTGAAAGTTGTTTCAAGCTACTTGTTTGTTTAAGCATGAGATTGAGGTATTGTGCTTAATAGTTTAATCCCTTTGGGGGTTCATTACCAACAGCATGACACTTTTCTCATGCCTAAAACAACACCTGGTTTGGTGCTCCTTTCCATTAAAAGACTTAAAGCTCACTTTTGGACTCGATTGACTAAGGAATGGATGGTAATTAAAATGAATTAATAAAATTAGGACTAAAAGTGATGCAAGATAATAAAATCAACTTGGGTTCAATCGGACATTAATTGAACCTATTGAGTCTTGAGTCGTTTCATACTTGTTAGTGATGTAAATGGTTCAAGAGTTAATGTCAACCAATTCCCTTGATCAAGCCATAATAGGGAGGAGGTTTGAAAGTCTTTTATGCTGCATTTATTGAAATTGTACCCCTTGATTCATAGGCCATTATACAATGAAATCGCATCAATTGATGGCTTACGAATTGAGCTTGCCACTCATTTGAGCTGTTTGATGATAAGGAAGGGTAAGGTGTACAAACATACCTTGAGAATACACTGTTTGTGCTCTGTATTCTTTTTTGTTGCAGCAGGAGGAACCAGGCTTTAGTGGTCGGCAAACCACTTTTCTGGATGGCAGGCTACCATTTATGGCCTGCCGGCCACTTTTTTCAAATTGAGTAGCAACTTTTGGAACAGAACAGAGCAGAGATTGAGGTGAAAAGATGTTCTAACTGTGCAACAGAGGCATCTGGTAGCAGAACAGTGGGCTTTTCAGGTGGAAATTTGCTTGTACGCATAAACATTCCTCACTTCCGTTAGCCTACTTTTGGTTGTATTCATGTTGTAATAGTTAGCCAATTAGAATTTGTAATTAATTAATTAGTGTACTTACTTCGTTAGTTCTAATTAGTGTACTAATTAGCTAGAGTAGTTCATTAATTGTGATGTTATAATAACTAACTAACGTAGTTAGTTTATTTGGTTTGTTATAATTAGTTAATTCGTTTTTGTAATAGGTAGTTAATTAGCTTAGCT
The DNA here is from genome assembly GCA_025200525.1 of Camellia lanceoleosa. Lineage (NCBI taxonomy): Eukaryota > Viridiplantae > Streptophyta > Magnoliopsida > Ericales > Theaceae > Camellia > Camellia lanceoleosa. Next base: position 56,237,323 of record CM045758.1, on the reverse strand, counting down.
AGTTAGTTTATTCGGACCTTCCTGCGCAAAGGCAAGCAAATGTAATAATGCGTATGTCTTCAAATTCCACCTCTTTCTCCCTTTTATTTACCTGCCTATGATGGTTAATTTAGGGCATCATGTTTCATTTTGCATCTCTCATGCCATGTATCCATTGTTTTGCATGCATTGAGCTCGGCGCATTATTCTAACTTGCATTGTTAGTTAATACTTCTTTGAATACGTGCTTATTCATATGCCATATTAGTAGCCGAGCCTAGTAATTGCATATCACATGTGTTGCATTAGTCATATTGCATAGTTAGGATCATGTATTATTCTAACTCTGTCATCTTTTTTGGCTTGAAGTACTAGGTGAGCTTTTATTTGCTTTAGCATATCGCATGAGTGTGGTTGTTATCATGTCAAAGCATGTTCACCATGAGGCTAAGTGCTTAAGTGATAAACTATTTAAATGCATGTGGATGAAGGCTAGTTGCTTGAATTGAGATAGTTTGATCAATGTACATTTGAGCCCACTTTTTCAAGTGGCACATTCACAAACTCTTTTCAAAAATAAACATGAAATCAAATGTTCCAATTTTGGTAAATTAGTCTATACTTGTGTGCACATCACATAGTAATGTTAGCCTAATTAACGGAACAAGAGTATATAATGTAAATAAGAATCACATCATGATTAGTAAAGGCCGATCTTTGATCGATTGAGCGGGGGTACTCAATTCATGACCTTCCCCTCTCATATCTAAGTTTTTGAGCTGAGACAATCTTGGTTATGACGGACACATGACCTTTGGCACGGGTCATGGGTTTCTTAAATTTTTCAAAAATATTTAGGTGGCAACTCTGTATCTGGCAAAGCAGTCTATTTTTGGCATTTTGATTCAAAATCGATTTTTCAAAAGATTTGTCGAATTTGGACTCTTTTGTGTTTTCTATTTCACATTACACTTGCGAGATCAGATTCAGAACCACGAGAGTCCGAACTATAGGGCTTATCGTCTTCCAAAAGAAGTATGAAAAGTCGAGCTACACAACCATACATACAACCTGTTCCCATTATCAATCAATCCATGATAATAATGTCAGCCATAACAAACTTAACATAGTATATACCCATTTTCCTTTCTAAACATTGTTCCCACTGCAAAAAATAACATCAAAAAAGACCGAAAAACAAAATTTAAAAAAAAAAAAAAAAGAGACCAAAATTTGAAAAGATAACAACATCATCGTTCAATGCAAGGCTTTCAAAGATAACACAATATGCCCTTCACTTCAAACTTCTTACAACTACAACTCAAAGAACCATCTATATCCATTGTCGCATTTTATATTTTTTTCCATCTACCACCATTCTAATTGTGAATATGGTACTCTCATTATCATTAATAGTGCCTACAATGGACCTTTCAATGGACTACACGTACTCATTTTGGAATTTCTCAAAATTTATTTTGGTGTAAATCTCTGCCACTTGCTTTAACATCAAAGTTGGAATTGAAACCCTCGGCAATTTTTGGGACAAATTATACTCGGCTTCCAATTCTTTATACCTCTTCTCATAGAGCACCCTCTCAAAATACATGAAAAATTCCATCAAGTTATGATCACAATTGAGATACTCCTTCAAAAATGCATTGAAGGATTCACTAAGTTTAGTAGTACTCATTCTAGTTGTCCAAGAATTCATAATATATGACCATCTCTATTTGTCCTTCATACCAAAAGTCTATTTCAACCATCAACCAATGATTGTTTTGTGCATTATACATATCAAGCATTTGGACCCATTGTAATATGAATTCTTCTTCGTCATCAATGTCATGCATAAATTTTGAAAACACACCCTTCACCCCTACATCTTCGAAAAGAGAACTTACATGCTTGACAGCATTTTGCATCAAATGCCATGTGTAAAATCGGTGGTTTGTATCAAGCATGACAGTTGGAATAGCCTTAGCTATCGCAGCATCTTGATCTGTGAAAATAGTTTTTGGAGCTTTTTTTGACATTGCCTCTTGAAAAATGTAAAACAACTATGTAAATGATTTGGCAGTCTCATCATAGATCAACACTACACCGAATATAACTGTTTCTCGATGATGATTAAATCCAACAAATGTTTCAAAAGGTCTATACTCGTTATTTAATTTGTAAGTAGTGTCAAAGGTCACTACATCACCAAATTGACCATAATCCATTATCATTTGAGTATCGGCCCAAAATATAGTACTTATATGCTCTTCACAATCTGATTGGACTGCATAATAAAAGGATGGATTTTCCACAGTTTTCTTACGAAAGTAATGCAATACACTACCTGCTTCTCCATATTCCAAATCTTTTTGTCTCTCCGATCTCGAGTTATCTTTTTGGTCCAATTTTGTGAAGCCAAATGATGCTCTTCCATTAGATTCCCTACCAAATAACTCATAAGCAAACCTAAGAGGAATTCCAAATTCTGAAGCCAATTCTATTTCAATTGCTTGGGTGGTAAATATTTTTCTTTGGGATGGCAACATATGAATGCACTCTTGAGGCACAAGGTCATGATTATGATGGTCAACAAAATCACAAGCAAAATATTTTCCTAAATTTCTATCTAACTTGATACTAAATCGGGCACCACAACCACAACTCACCTCTTGTCTCAGAAATCTTACTAGTGGATCTCGCTTGTCAATACCACGACATCCCCTTTTTTTAACATACAAAAGTCCGTGAAGTTATTTCCTTAGTATGTTTTTTGTTGTGTGCATACGCCTTCCTAATACTAAAGCCCACCTTTTTGCTATAGGTATTGTAAAAGTCATACACAGCTTGCTCAGAGTCAATTTATATGCTCAATTTTGGCTTGCAACCACAATTGGCCAACTCATCAACAGCATTATTTTCTTCCATTACCTGCAATTCAATTTATAAGTGCAATGAGGAAGAATATGTCACTATGACAACTTCATGGTATTTATACCAAATAAATATAACAAGGTTAGTTTGTTTGATATCCAATCCCAACCATGGGCAACAGTGGTCAATTAGGACTTTGCTATCTATGCACAATGTTTCTATTATGTGAATTTGTCGTAGAAAATTCAAGCCACATGACATAGTAGTAGGGTGTATGTGCCGAAAGGTTCTAAATACTTTAGACATGTCCCAGTTCCCAGGCCTAGGAGGTGACCAAGTTCAAGCACCAAAATCATAAACACAGTACATGGACCATTAGAATTTCAACCAATGAAGTAATAAATTTAGCTTGTAACAATCAAAAATCAAGAGCTCCTCCTCAATCTTCAAAAAAAATCCAATTGCCACAGTTCACCCAATAATCCAATTGGCACATTTTCTAACAGGACATTTATATTTTCTAATAACACATTTGCCTTAGTTTACCCAATAATCATATATATATATATATATACACAAAATAGCTCATACCAGATCTAACAGAAAAATCATATATAACAACAAGAACTCAACAACAGAACTGTAACAACAAAAAATCATATATATCATCAAACCCGTTTAAAAAATACTCATTTCATCAAAAATCAACAACAGAACTATGTAGAAACAATTATATATATGTATATATGTATATAACAGTAAGAAATGAAAATGATCATGAAATAGACCTCGTTATGGTTGCAATCTTGCCTTGCCACCGTCATGTTGCCATCGGACTTAGCATCACCCACCATCCTTTGTCCTTCGCCATCACATCCCTCTGCCATCTCTCTCAATACGTTCTCTCTCCGCCGTGTTCCTCTGTTGTGTTCGCCTCTCCGTCTCTCTCAGTTCGTGTCTCTCCGCCACTCTCTCTCTCTCTCTCTCTCTCTCTTTGCTCTCTCTCTCTCTCCTCCAGATCATCTATTAGGGCTAAACACAGATGATATAGAAAGAGATGAAAGTGAAAAAGGGAGGGGGTGAAAAACTCAAATTTTGAAATTTAAATAATAATAAAAAAACACTAAGTAAAACGACATCATTTTCGCGAGGGTTGCAGGAAAGGGCAGCAGATGATCTGGACTCGTGCTGTAAGGATGTGGGTCACTACTTTGACTCCCGCTTCTGTCCTTCCTACTGTGCCTCAAACAATGCTGATTTACTCTTCTTCTTTTTTTCCTCTTTTTCTTTAAAAGAAATCTTTTTAATTTTTCATTTAGAAAAACAAAATTATTATTTTTTAAGGTTATTTTAATTCAAGAATGTGATGATCGGTTTATTTTTTAAAATTTATGTAATTTCATTCAATTGAATAAAAAATATGTAAAATAAAATTTCAATCTCAACATGACATTTTTGGTTTTTCAATTGAAATAATGTAATCTTTTTATTTATTAGTTTAGAGTTAATCTACTAAACCAAAATTAAAAAAAAAAGGTATACAAACATCTTAACATTGGATGAAAGTAAACGGACACCTTCTAGCATTTCAATATATTATCGAAAGCCTTGACTTTTGAAAGTTGTATCCCAAACACCTTTTAATATTCAGTTAAATCAAAGACACTCATGTTAATACACAAACACTCTTAACATTTTTGCGAAAAGATCATAGGCACATCCTTAAATAAATATATGTATTAATATTAATTAAATTAGTTATGTGTATTTCTATATACATACATATTGAATTATGGATAAATTACAAATATAAAAAAATATAAACTTTTCCCTCACATTTAGGAAATTTCATCCCACGCAATCACATGACAAATGATTTTCTCTACCAATCAATCATTAAGTTAAACTAACAATGTTTATGAAGTAAGTAATAATTTTTTTGTTTAGAAACACCCATATTAAGATTTATGAAGTCAACCACTTAATTTTCCTTTTCTATCTCACATTCCTTGTTCCTTATTTTCTTTTAACTAGTGACACTACTCTGGTCAACCATTGCACCGCCAACCCCAACTCAACCAACACCACTATCATCATTGTTTACGAGCATTTGGTGCATCGCCAAGCAGGGTTAAAAGATATTGTGATGTGGAGAGAAAAATTTGTGGGTGGATAAAAATTAGGATAGTATGATAATTTTATTTTGGTATTAGCGGTTATTTTGGATTTTTTTTTTTTTTGTAGGCTAATTGCCAAAATATATATATACTCCCTCTGTCTTGAAATATTAATTCCTTATTTTATTTTTATTATCCCAAAATTTTAGTTCCTTTTTAAAAATCTAGTACAAAAACAATATAAATTTCATATTTTGCCCTTCTTTTAAATTCATTAACAATATAAAAAGTACAATTATGATATTAATATTTCCCCAAAAATGTACTATTAAAGGGTAATTTTAGAAAATTAATTTTTTTAAAAGTGCAATAATTATACTACCAAAAAAAAGTTAGATTTCCTAAAATGGACCATGAATTTGGGACGGAGAAAGTATGACAAGAGGATAATTATAACTTTCAAAACGTGAGGAAAAATCTATGTCTTTGACCTTAAGAGGTGTATTTATAACTCAACCTACAAATTGTTGTTTAAATTGTGAAATTAAATAAATAGATTTATGAAGAAAACAAATGATGTACCAAGAACATATGCTAATAATTACAATTAAATTGCAACAGAAATACACAAAGCAATAAAAGGGTAAAGAGACGAAAACTTTGCCGAAGCAGCTTTAAAACAGATTTCGCCGCCTCACGGGTCGAGTGCTTGAGGAAACCCGGCGTCTGTCTCCCAGGATACGACGGTCAAAACCAGCTACGGCAGAAGCACTATCTGTCTAGCTTAGCGAACAAAACAATGGTAGCACTCTCTCACAATAGGAACTATCTAGCAAACTGACTTGTAAAATGGAAGCAAAAATTTCTATATTGAAACTTGACAGGAGGGTCTCAATTTATACATGTATAGGGGAGAAAGGAAGAGCCTCCAGCCTTTAAGGCTAGTCATTAAAACACCAAACATCCATAGCCCCTTTCCACAAAAATGAAAAGTATGGATGCCCAAAGGATTCACACCCTTTAGCCAAGAAAAAAGATTTAAATACTCTTTAAACTCCTATTCATAAATCTAACATCATGAAGCAATTTCTTGGCAATTTCTTATTCAAAACCCAATGGTTTTTGGCTCACTTGGACCCAACACAAAAAGTGGTAAGGACCCACTTTAATATTTAATTAAAGTCACCATAATTTAATATTAAATTAAAGTCCCCAAAAAACATTTTTTCCAACACAAATTTATAATGTAAAATAGCAAAAGAGCACTACTAGGGACCCCCAACACCCCCACCTCCACGTGGGGGTTGTGCTAGCAAGTTAAAAAAAAAAAACAGTTTCAGCTAATCAAAAATCAGTGGGGGTGGTGGGGTCCAAAGTATTTTTCTTGTAAGAAGTGAGTTGCCTCGTTTGGGAACAGGTTATTTTAGTAATTTTTTGAGTTTTTAACTAAAATATGAGGTAAAAAAAACTAGTATGTTTAGGGTAATTTTTTGACTTTTTACAAAAAGATGTGCAAAAAGTAGAGAAAAAAGAGAATTTTTTACTTTTTGGTATAAGTTATAGGTTTTTTTACCTTTTTAGTAACTTTTTGACTTTTTGGCTAAAATGTTAACTTGCCAAACGAGGCCTCACAACTGTCCTTAAATGTATATATATATGTATATATAAGTTAAAAATATATGATACTATTTATTAAATTCAATGCACATTTTATTAAAATTAACAGTTTTTAATATATTTACATATTTTTAATTTTTTTTAATCTTAATTCCAATATTAAAAAAAGTTCTAGAAAAACTATTTTGCATTTGCGATTAAGGTTAATTATATCGAGACCTCCTCAACTATTAGTGATTATAAAATTACCCTCTTTATCTATGAACTTATATATTTTGACTCCCTCAACTATGAAAATATATCACTCTCACCTCTTTTAGACTAACTTCAAAAGGGGTATATATGAACGATTTTTACAATTGAGTGAATCAATTTGTATGAATTGATTTATGAAGGTGTAAGTGATACTTTAGTAATAAATATGGAATTTTGGTATAATTAACCTTTTGCAATAATAAGTAAAGGATAATTCTATTACCATATCATAATTTATTTTAGTACACACCATTTGTATTATTCGGATATTAATTTTTGAACAAAAATAAAATGTTCAAATATTAACTTTTAAATAAAAATCAATTGTTCAAACAAAAATCTCGTTTAATAGTTTTTTTTCAACTCAATCTTGTTTAATAGTTGATATCTAAACATTTGTATTTTGTTTAAAAGTTGATATCCAAACAATACAAATGGTGTATTCTAAGACAAAGTGTGATTCTATTTGCACACCACATTTTGTCTCAATACACACCATTTGTGATTTTCGGATATCAACTTCTAAACAAAATACAAGTGTTTGGATATCTACTGCTAAACAAAATACAATTGTCAGGATATCAACTATTAAACATGATTTTTGTTCGAATAATTTAGTTTTGTTCCGAAGTTATATATTCAGATATTTTGATTTTATTCAAAAATTGATATCTGAGCAATACAAATAATCCGTACTAATATAAAATAGGGTAAATTACACTGTTAGTTTTTGTATTTTGACTCATGTCTTTTTGGTCTCTATAATTTTAATTGGATAAATTTTGACCCCTGAACTTCTGATTTTGTTTTCAATTACTTCCAATTGTTATATTTGTTATGACAAATGTGGACATGAGCCATATGTGTCATATTTTTATAAGGAAAATTGTAAACTTGATTAATTTGGTGATTTAATTTCAACCAATTCATTAAAAAAATTTGTCAAAAACTCTAACAACATTATTAATTTGACTAAATTGAAACAAAATTTAAAATTAAAGATTAAAATTGAACGGATAAAATTGTAATAACTAAAATGATACCAGTAACAAAATATAAGAACTACCCATATAATTACCCAATAAAATATGATGTGCAATTAAAATTAAAATTACCCATAAGTAAAATTTCGAAATACAAGTAACAACCAAATGTGAAAACTAAAGAAAAAACCATGCTCTACCTATCATATTGATAATGGCGGGGAAGGACAAAGGGCAGTTTATGCCACCCAGCATTTGCCCAAGTTAGTTAACACCAAAATTGGCATTAGGGGACACTTTGGTTTCTCTCTCTTTCACAGCCTCTTCTTCTTCTTCTCCTCTGTTTCAAATTAATCAACGTTCCAAATAACAGCCTTGTCTTCATCTTCCCAGATCCCTCGGGGTACGTTATGGTGATCTCCTCCTCTGGCACGCTCTTCTGTTTGCCAAAATGTTGAATCACCATGCTTTTCTCTTAATCCTTTCAATCCATAGGTAATTATATCTTTCCTTCTCATTTTATTTTTCTGTTTTGTATTTTTTATTTTATTTTAAAAGATCATGTGTTGAAGGTATGATGTTTCTGGGAAGGAAACATGGGTGATGACCCTCTTTTTTCTTTGTTTGAATCTTTTGTATGTATAACCAAAACGAAAAACTGTATGTTTTTCATATAGAATTTTATTTGAAGAATTTTCCATCAGAAATTATAGGTGGTTAAAGCCCAATTGATTTTAATGCCTCTTTCATTAGGACCAACATAAAGAAAACAAGAACACCAAGAAATCTCAAGTGGAGTGGTTTTTAAGAAAATTGGGAGGTCTCTTGAGTCCCTATGTGAAAATGATTAGAGAAGTTTTTGCTTTACTAATTAGAATTACAAATAGAACTTTTTTCTTTATTTTATATTATTTATTTGATTACAATATATGCTTGTTAAAAAAACAAACTCCTGACATGGAATTGAGAAACCCAAACATACAAGGGGAAAAAAGACTCACACGTAGGTGAGAAGATTCGAACCCTTGACCTGTTACTGAGATGTAGGGTTTCTAGCCTACGGACTATCCCATTGGTTAAATAGAACTATTTAAACAACGCATTTGTTTTCCATTGCAAAGTGGTAACCTCCCCTTCACCCCAACACATAAGTTATATTATTACTAAACTATAGGTACTTTAATTGAGATTAATTGAGATGGGTGAGTCTATGAATAGGTTCATGAGAAGCATGCTTTGGAAGCAATTTAATATAATTGCGGCTTAGAACAACAAAAAAGGCAAGTGAATAGACCACATAAGCATTGAAAAAAACGAATTGATGTACCATGATGGAAAATTGAAAGACAGCTTTGAATGTACCATTTTCTACCAAGAAAGATGTTATCATGACAATGATTTTACTAATTAGTCTGACTGTCTGCTACTGCTGGCTAACGAATTAAGGAGCAACAATATATGAAGGAGTCTATTAGGGTGTCTGTTGTAACTCTCATGAGCTTTGCACGTGCAGCGGGAAAATCAAGGTCCCTACAGCCCCTTCAGTAAAGATGCCCACAAGTTGTTTTATGGGAGCCAAACCAATTTGTCTAAAAGAGAACCCTTAATATCTGAATCTTTATGCCAGTCAACTTTTGGCCACAATGTGCTTTGCCGTAGTGTGTAAATCATATTAGTAGTTCTCTTGTTACCATTGTAAAGCATAAACATACAGTTACATGGAAGATGCACAGTAGATTAATAACCATTAGGTCTTGAAGTGAAAGCGGTGTTTGATTCTCTTTGACCTATTATCTGTGCAAGTTGAGGAGGTGTCGCACAATAAGCATCTGTTCACAACAACTACGAGATTGTTTTGTGATGAATTTTGATCAGAGAAGTCGATAAATGTGGGAGTTTGTATGAGGTAGAAAAGTTGACTGCATGATCAATGTTGGGACAAAGTTTGGTAACATACTAATGAGCACACTTACATTGGTCCAATTCTTTTTTAGGTTGACCTCTTTTTTAACCATGAGTCAATATTTGAATTGGTGTGACTATGGATCACAATTTATAATATCTTGCCGCATTGTAGAAGAGCCATGTTGTGTTTTATTTACTTACAATCTTCCACATGCGTGGAAGATTGTAGCCATGGAGTTTGATCAAATTATGAGAAGCATTGTAGTGCTAGAGTTCAAGTGAGACATTAATCATGACATGAAGAGTAAGATGTACACAACCTCAATTTAAATAAAATTTATTAGTAAACTTTTTTTTACTTAACACTGGAAGTTTAGAATACAATATCACCCAACAATTATCACCATCTTCTTAAAAAACAGAGGTGCTATTACAAAAGAATTAGATTATGCCCATGTTTTGAAATTTTGGGGGGCCCTTTTCAATATGGGCCTTATAAAAATAGAGTTATTAAAAAAATCTGTATTATATTCATGCTTAGGGATTTGGGTTTTTTAAAAAATGGGTCCTAAAGCATTTGGTGGCTTTATACATGAGCAGGCCTTGTACGGCATAACATATGTATATATATATGTATGAAGGTTCGGGTCACGTTGTTCGTCTGCTAACTTGGAGTAGAACTGCATGTGAAAGGGAAAACATATCACACATAAAGCGGCTAATTCAGAAGTCCATTTGCTGCAACTGTCTAGGCAATTGTATCCTAATACTAGGGCATAGACTTAGACCAAGAGAAAGCCTTGAGATGGAAACACAGAGCAAGAACAGGCTGGAGATTATCCAAATAATGTTTCTTATGAATAATGATTACTAAGACTAGTTCTGGATGTTTGTTGTTCTAATGGAGTATTGGAAAGATGCTCTGGACCATAATCTTAGGCATAGCAAGAATAATATAACCAACCATGAGCCCTTTTTTGGAAGGTGTGGATGCTTTGGCTCAAAAATAACATAATCTGTAATGCAAGGAAAAAAGAAACTTGAAAATGATCCCATTTTCACAGCAAAAAGAAAATTCAAAGCATGTAACATAGCTTGTCATATATTCTATTTAGACCAGTTTCCTAAATTTGTTTAGCTTGTAGGTATTCACTTTGTAAGGACATTGAAGCAAGTGGATTTTTTTTTTTTTTTTGACATTTCTTTGTTGTGTGTTTTCCTTTTTCCCCATTTTTTTTCTCTTTGGTAAGGAAATGGATTTCAGTTCCAGTGACTTGCATTCATCCATTTCATAAAGCTAGGTGTATCTTCAGACGGAAAGAAAGTGTATCTATATTTATATATATAATGAACTTTTTAAGTCTAGCCCTAAGAAGCATAGACAAGGATATAGATGTGGACACAGACTTGAATGCGGATACGGGACACGGTGATTTCAAAAAAATGCAGACACGGATACGAACACGGACACGGACACGGACACGGACACGGCGGGGACACAGAAATAAAATATGTTTTCATATATTTTTATTTGTTACCTAGATTAATATTACATCCACAAACAATCAATATTAAAAAAAACTAACTCTAATTCTATTTTTTTTATTAAAAAAAGTACTTTTAAATGAACACTTATAGTTTATATCATTTTTTATGGATGATCTATTAAGTATTTAAATCTAAGAAAAAAATAATAAACATTCAACATTTATCATTCATCAAAAGCACTAAATAAAATGGGAGAAAAGACAACTTAGCATTTCCTTAGTGTGTCGTCGAAGTGTCTCCAGCGTATCCCTTCAAAATAAATTAATTAAATAAGGGACACACCATATGGTGTCCCATACGTGTCCCTGAGGTATCCATGTGTCCGACATGGATACGGCACTTGTTTTGGAGTGTTGGTGGTTCATAGGTCTTCCAAAATGAGGAATCAGAAATCTTGCTAATATTTAGGAAATTTTTCTCAAAAAAATCTAGCTCAATTCAGTTGTTGTACAATCTAAGCCTTGTACACAAAACAATTTACTTTTGGCATTTTCTTTCAAATTTTCAGTTGAATAAAAGATAGTGCTTGGGTTTAAATTCTTGCCCCCAAATGTAAATTGTCCTTTTGAACATATCTATAACTCAGATGCATTTGCATTCATGTAATTGATCTGATGGATATTTACTTTTAGGGTACTGCTTTGACTTATCATCAGGGTTTTGTTGTCCACACTCAATGGGACAGTGCTGGACTAAGGTGAGTCTTTCTAATCAAGTTGTATTGCAAAGCAATGATAGTTCTCTTTCTTTTTTATCAGGTTCTAATATAAGAGGTCTTTGCTTTACTTCACTAACTCGCTATTATTACTGTAATTTCTTTCATACTGTTTCTTGATCTTATAGTCGATCTTTTTGAGGTGCACTAACACAATGAATTTGCATCTTGCAAAAATTTTAATTTTCTCTCATTTTTCAAGCCCTAGTGAGAGTTCTGTGCATCAACTATTAGGCAAGTAAAAAGCTCTGGCAAGCTGGATTTTTTAAGATATGACAAATTGTAGAAACATTTCCTCCAATGCAGCCTCAACATTGAGATTGTTCGCTTGTTTTGTCCCTAGACTCCATTGCTATGGATTAAAAGAAACTCCCCTAATAACATCCTGAAGAGGTTTTCTGATTTTAACAGCTGCAACTTTTTGTGCTTCCAGTTTTTTCTTCACATGTCCCTAAGGTTGTATTTGGATCTTGGATTTCTGGAGGGAAAAAAAAATTATGCGGAGGCTTGGTTTTTTCTTTCTTTTCGCTTAATCTTTTCCCACCAAAACCCCAAGATCCAAGTGCAAGTGTCCCATGGAAAATACTCACAGAAATAAGCCAAAAACCCATTTTATTATCTCCAAGATATTGCAATAGGCATGAATGCTCCATTAACAATATTTAACGGAGTAGGAATGCCACTATTTTTGTTAGTTAGCCTTACTACTTTATTTCTACAGTGCTGAGTCTGCCGACTATTTGATTTTATTGACCAGTAGTTATGCTTAGTGTAGAAACTATACTTCTTTTCAGTTTCACTATTCAATGAAAAATTACATGAATTTTACAGTTATGCAGAAGTGAAACTGATAATAAAGAGCAGAGTAGTACAACAGAGCCTGCCAGTGGAAATGTTCACCACATTACTACCATTCAGAGTTGGGAAGAGAAGCTGTCAGAAGCAAGCAGGAATGGCAAGATAGTAAGTTATTTACTGTTTTTTTCTTGTAAAAATGGAAAAAATAAAATTCCACAAGGAATGAATGACCCTTTAAGGTGAGCTCCAATACTTTGATTTTTATTCATCATGTAGCATCATGAATTGTACACAACCAAGTAGCGATACATTTGTGTCTGCAATTGTCAAAACTGAATTATGGATATGTGGGGACACCTTCAGATCGGTGTCACTACTTTATTTATGTTAGGAAATATGCCATTTTTTTTCTTAAAAATGATCAACAACTCAATATTTGATTACCTTTTCATGCAGCTAATCAGTTTAAAATGATAGACTATCTATTTAATAGAAGGTAGTCGCCTGAGTTACTCTTACTTCTTTGAAATTTAAAATAGTAAAAATGGTAATAAAGAACATGGAAAAGCAATTTAAAATAACATGAAGAAATTTTGACAGGGACTAGTTCGGTGAATGATTGGTAAAGTCGAATAGAAACATACATAGAAACCATGTAAAACCAAAATAAGGAATGTTTGGCATGTCCAAAAGTGCCACCAATATTGATGGAACATAAATTTTATTGAAGGTCTCGGAAGCAATATTTTTAGGGAAATATTACATTCCTAAGCATTTTGGGATATAGCAGTTGGAAACCAAGCCCTTATTTTTCTTAATTTTTTGAACAAACTACACCCCACAACCAATTTGACGGGTGTTTGGTTGTATTGTTAAATTGTTCAAATTTTGAAATGACTTTTTTGTCCATCAAATCGTACTTCATTAGTTACTGATTTTTTATTTCTCAATTTTGCTTTATCTATAAAGTGGGACACAGAGGTGATAATGAATACAGAAGTATTGATATGCTATTCCAACCTACCCTATCCTAATCTCTTACAATTTTTTTCCTTACTCTCCAACAGATTGTGGCAAATTTCAGTGCGTCGTGGTGTAGTCCTTGTAAGGCAATAGCACCAGCATATTGCGAGCTTGCTGATAAACATTCCTCCATCCTATTCTTAACTGTGGACGTTGATGAGCTACCTGTAAGAATGATACTATGATACTTCTAATTTACTCTTAAAAAAATAACTACATTTGCTGGAGTTTGGCTAAAACTTGTAGCTGCTTCATTCTAGTTCAAGGGAGATGTTCCTAATAGTTGAACTGTGTAAACATGACAAGCACTTCTGATTAGCACTTCTGATTATTGTCAATAATGCTAGAAACACTAACTAATATACCAACAAACATATCAACTAAGACACAAGACATGCATGTGACTTCCACCATTTGACGTGGGGCCCACCTATCATTGTGTCTAGTTGGTATGTTTGTTAGTGCTCCTAACATTATTGGATTATTGTGCAGATTTTCTAATTTGTTCAACAACAAGAGTTAGAGGCTTAGAGCATTTGTGTCCCCTCGCATGGAAATTAAGCTGTCCCATAGTTTCTTTTGTTTAGTCATTTATTAAATTATAATTAGTTTTCATGTAAAGAATTTACGTAGATCTCTCATTATTAGTGAGCCCATTACGAAAATAGGAGCTACATCCTGAATGATTTAGGAAACTTGAACCATCACCTTTTCATGACATTTGTGGTCCTCCAGCATTCATACTTCAAACTACCTTTCCTTTTTTTTTTTCTTTTTTTTCTTTTTTTTTTGTAAATGGTGGTGCTAGGTAAGTTGATGAATTTGTACATTCAAATTCTGACATATAATGCATCCATTTTGGTGGACATTTAGTATGTCCTTAATGTCTTTAATATTATTGATAAATGAGTTTGTTCTGTGGCATGGTGTAGGAGTTTAGTACCTCATGGGATATTAAAGCTACTCCAACCTTCTTCTTGGTTAAAGATGGGCGACAAATAGATAAGCTTGTAGGTGCCAACAAGCAAGAGCTCCAGAAGAAGATTACAGCCATTGTTGATTCTTTAATCAAGACCAAGTAATTCTATGTTGTTGTGTCGAATCATACAAAGCAGCTGAAATTGTACTGATGCCTGCAATGTAATTATTTTGTAATTTTTGAAAATTTTGATATGTAAGACATCAAGATCAAGGGCATTGGCCATTCAAAACAAAGAAGTTTTAAAAGCTTCCTGTTTTGTTTGTTCTTTCTTCAGTAGAAGGTTAATGAATGGAAGATTGTAAGGAAATTTTATGTTTCTTGGCTTTAAATGTATGACTAGTTTATGGTAGATTTGTCTCTCTATAATATATCAAATTGTAACATGAGTATGTTCTTGTGTAGTCTGAGACTTAGATGATCACTCCATCAAAAGAAATATTTTCAACAAATAACATAAACAATCAGTCTTCTCACACAATTCAACTCCTCTCTCTTCTATTGTGGCAAACATTTCGTATTGCAGATGCAAGTTCATTCTGCAAGGTTGGATGGCATAATTGAGTTAAATCTAAAACTGTCTAACTACCACATCAATAGCCAACAAAAATTATGAAAATTAACAGGGTAGGTGATGCTGTGTATTTTTGCGTCCCAAGAGCTTTGGAGTATCTATCCATCCTTGCAAGATTAGGTTTCTTCATAAAAAATAGGACAAAATAATTGCCGCATGCACAATCAAATACAACTTAGGCTTTGTTTGTAGGTCACAATAAAAAGAGAAGTGATGCTTAAAGACAGTTTATGATTTGTTATTTGAAAACACACAAAGATTAGTAAACTGAATAGCTGCAAAAAAAAAATAAAAATAAAAAATAAAAAACACTTCATTTATGACTAGAACAAGAATTCCAATACACAACCAACACGGTTAAATGCATCCTTTGTAGCCTCAATGTCCAACATACATCGGTACAGTCCTATTGGCCGATGAGATAGTCTAACTCTAGGAATGTGATACGGTTCTCTCAGAACTTCACAAATTCACTTAAAAAAAGAGACAACTATTAAAACAATAAAATTTTGCAAATTAAAATTGGCACATTAAATTAGCAAGCTATTAAATTAATCTATTATTCGATAATGAAATTTTTTTTTTTTTTTTCGCAAAGGCTGAATCTTTATGGTGGATCTGATGGAAGATATCACAATCAATAGACATTCCAAGATTAGGGTCTTATAGTATATGCTATCAATCAAAAGCATGTGCAATAAACACATAAACACAACCACCACATGAGAGTTATAACATCACGTACATACATCAGATACTAGAGTAGAGTTGGGTTGGTGATTTTCTTATCACAACCCCACAAAATACCACACCTCTTTATTTTTTTTACATACACACTATATCCTCTACAAATGAACATCTCCATTTTATAGTTATCATCTACCTCAATAGATGACTATGATCTATTAGATCCAAGCGCTACAATTAGTCTTTCTAGTCCATAGTATTTTAGAATGCTCTATACTATATAGAACTTTTCAAATTTCTCTAGAAATTTTCAAACTCTTTTATGTTCTCCCAACATAACATATAGTGGAAGATTCTAAAGAGTTTGGGTTAACTCTCAGCATTACTTACAATTAATCTCGTTGCTTTCTCCATCTCTGTTAGAGACAAAATGATCATGCTCCATTTTGTTGATTTCTTCTGTGGGTTTCATCCGCGAAAACTCCATCCTCACGTCCTCTGTCTCCAGCAAACATTCCGCCAATTAAATTATTTATTTAAAATTGACAGCTAAATTGTAATTATTTTATTTATAACAAAAATGTTATACATAAATTATACTAGAAGATATATTATTATAATTATAAAATTTTAAAAAAATATCATTAAATTGGCAAATAAATTTCTCAGTGAATATTAAATGGATCTACATGCGTTAAAAAAAATAAATAAAATAAAATAAAATTTATCACATGAAAAATGCTATGGTGTCCATCGTTTTAGGAGTTCATACCATATGAACCCTACCATAAAATATGTAATTTTATTACAAAATTTTGTAATATCAATCACAAAATGTGTAACATCACCACAAGTTGGCATAATATAAAATATCATAACTAAGTCACAATTTTTGCAACATTAATCACAAAATTTTAGACATTTTGTTACGTCAATTTGTGAAGAGATTATGATTTTGTGATCAATGTTACAATATTTTATGGTAAAATTACACATTCTCTGGTAAGAGTGCATATGGTATGCAACCCTAAAGGGGTGCACACATAGGAAAACCTTATATGGATACTTTTCTCATATTATACAAGTAGTGCAATAGAAAAATAAAAATTATACAGGAGTAGTGCTATACAAATAGAACTAGTGTTATAAGATGTTGGTTAATTGGCTCGTTGCAGTTGGACATTTTGGCAAAGTGAAGATTTATTAGATTGTTGACTCAATATCTATTCTCAAATTAATTTGGTTTGGTATTATATTTTCCTATTGGAATAGGATTTGTAGATTGTCTTAATTAGTCAAACTTAGAGTTGTTTTTTCTCCCATATTGGTTTGGATTTGTGAGAGACCTATTTAACTTGGTTTAAACTTTCTAAAGTTTTGGATTTAGTATTTCCTAATTGATTTTGGATTGGACGGGAAGGAAACCTATTTTGTTTTAGAATTTTTTTTTTTTATTATTTTTTTTTGGAGAAATTCTTCTTGAATTCTTCACTTGCTGGTCATCAGGTCTTTGAAAATTGGCAATCAAAATGTCTATGTCAACAGAAAATTGGTTGCTTCAAGTCGCGTTACTTAATCACTTTCTTAAATACAATATTTGTACTCACCAAAAGTTGTGCAAGAAGGGATTTACAGCAAATTAGCCTCTATATAGAATGAAACCTGATCTAAAGATCAAGTCTACTAGTATCTGTACTGACGACAGTTGATCAGAATACTCTTGATATAATAACGAGAACCAAGACGTTGATAATCAAATTTGCAAAAAATTATTATCAGTAATAGAAAGCAGAAACTTTGCTTAAGAAACTCTTGATTGAAAACTCAAAATCAACACACACACACACACACACACACACACACATACAGAGTGGCGGAGCTAAAAAATTAAATTAGAGGGAGCACTTATTAAGTACAATATTGAAAATTTTTACAAAAATATTTCACGCAAGTTTTTACAATTGATTTCAAGAAATATCAAAAAAATAATGTTATTTATAATTAGTGTATCATGGATAATATAAAAAAAATATGGATATAAGTCTTAAAATAAATTATATAATGATAAATTATTTTTTTATACAAAATTTGATTAAAACTTTAATATAATGGTATTACCATGTCATCATTAGTATGTGATATCACTAATTAATAGTAAATAAACACATAGAAAGTGAACCTTACATGTCAAATGTAACTAACAATCCAATAAATTTCATATCTTTATAGTAAAATTACTTATACTTGCATGTCAATAATAATGACATCGCTGTTACATTTCAAAAAATTTCATAAAATTTTTATAGATAATATAGTTTATAGTAGTCTCTTCATTTTCAATCAAAACAACCATTATTGTTCTCATAATTTTAAAATGTCATTAACATTTCACTCTAATAATATTTTTGTAATTTTTTTTTATCTAAAATATTTTCTTTATATTTCCCAAAAGAAAAAACCAAAAATTTAGGAGGGCACGTGACCCCCCAGTCCCTACCTCCCTTCGCCACTGCACACACACACACAAAAAGAGAGAGAGAAAGAGAGAGAGAGAGAGTAATAGGAATGCTTCTCAATTTTGGATGATGGAAATGGCAGGATTCATAGCCTATTTATAGGCCTCGATGCATCAGATCGGATGGTCATGTCCCTTAATCGCATCTGATCAAATCTAACCGTTGAATTATCGATCTACCATGCAGAGTTGTGTTCCACATAATCGCTCCAACCTATCTGAAACAAATAGAAAAACGCCTTTATGGCACTAATGCATTCATGCAAAGTGCGCCATCAAAGCCTCACACAACCCATGCCACGCAAGTGTATGAATGGTGCACGACACCATCCCTGCAGTGTGAGTGCATGCATATTAACATCCATTTCACAATTTCATATTCAAAGAAATATGGGCGAATTAGATTAACGCTCCCTGTAGTTTGGAGTTTGTATCACTTTGATCCCTAACCTTTCAATTGTGATACATTTGACCTTAGGTTTTGAATTTCGTTCCAAACAAGGATAATTGAAGATACTGTTACTCCATTTCAAAGGTAAAGTCGTCAATTTGATAAAATACAAATTAGTTTGACCAAAATAAATATCAAAAAATTATTTTTGAATTTTTTAAAAATTATTTATACCCACCAATAATAAAATTTTATAAAAATGATAAGTCTTTTACATTTTTATTTTTTTTTACCAAATTATTTTTTAGTTTGTGTTTGGATGATGATCATGTAATGGGTGGTTGTTTTTATTAATTTTTTTTTATGATTATCATATAATAGATGGTTGTATTTATTGTTAATATATATTTTTGGATGGTTATCATGTAATAAACAGTTATTAAGCTTTTAATAATGTGTAATCGATGTGTTTAATATATGAAATATTTTTAGTTTTGAATTTTTTGATTTAATAGATTGGTTTAATAATGATATCAAAATTGTTGCCATGTTTAATTTTTGAAAAAATAAATATCAAAAAAATTATTTTAAAAAATTATTCATACCCTCTCAAAAGATAGAATTGTACAAAAATGATGTGCTTTTAATTTTTTTTCAACAATTTAATTTTTAGTTTCTTAGAAAAAAATTTTGAAATCCAAACCAAACAAAACTAAACTTTATAACCAAAAAAGTTTTAACATTAGTCATTAAAAAAAATTCCATTACATTTCAAATAACATACAAGTTAACCAATACAAAATAAGTTGAGTGACAACTTTGCCCTTGAAAT
Organism: Camellia lanceoleosa; assembly: GCA_025200525.1. Classification (NCBI taxonomy): domain Eukaryota; kingdom Viridiplantae; phylum Streptophyta; class Magnoliopsida; order Ericales; family Theaceae; genus Camellia; species Camellia lanceoleosa. The sequence continues at coordinate 56,217,534 of CM045758.1, read as the reverse complement.
GAACCGTTTGCAAACAAAATATCTTTGATTGTCCTAGTTTGGAACAAAATTTAAAATTGTCAAATGTATCACAATTGAAAAATCAAAAACCAAAGTGATACAAATCCCAAACTACAGGAATTGTTAATGTAATTTGCCCAAGGAATATTTTATATGACTCTTTATCAAATGTTTCATGTTTTTTTCCCTTTTTAATGTGAGACAAGTCTCCAAACTTGTTTCTAGCTTTCCAAAAAAAGATAAGGAAGGTTTTAAAAACACTAACAAATTAAACTATTATTTTTGAAAACACTTCTGAAAATTCCCCAACATTCTTTGATTATAAACAGATAAGTGGAGAATATCATTTTATTCAGTTGGACTTTTTAGTTCCTTAACCCCATGAGGGGTTTTTATTGGAAAGCCTTCAAGTCTTTGGTGTGACTTTTGGTCACCTGCCGTCTCTTGGTTGGAACTTCTATTATGTGAGAATTGTGTAGAGAGGAATTAGATAGTGAGGGAATTTGTATTTTGGACTTGATGAGCTTAGTTATTTGTGAGAGATTATTTTGTCACCATTGTAGCTCTTCATAGCATTGTTTTCTTTATTAGTGTAATCTCTCTTTGTGATTTGTCCACGGACATAAGTTTAGGCCAAACTAGGTAAATCTTGATGTCTTATTAGTTTGTGATTATTTCTTTCTATTGGATTTATATGGTTCTTCTGCTCTGTATTCGAAACCATCAACTATCTTGATGTGGCTGAGTTTTTTCGAGACTCTCCGCACAACATATGAACATAATTTTTGTCCCTGTTTTATTATTTTGAAAGTAAACTCTATATAAAAATTGTAATAATATATCATTTTTCTTGTAAAAACATGATTGTTAATTTGGTTTTGAAAATATAAAATTTAGGAAACGATTCTAACCATAAAATATTTGAAAATTGAATTTGCACTATTTATTTGCTTCATAACCATCACCACTCTATCATAATCTTACCTCACTAAATTTATAAATAAAAACAACCACTACCAATTATACTCAAGCACAATTATAAATTATTAACCAAACGTTCTTAATTTAACTAATTGTAGTGAGAATTAAAAAATAAAAATAAAAAATTGAGAGGGAAGGCCATCTTTGCAATTAGCAAAGAAGAAACCAAGACATTACATATAATAATACAAATTTTCCTTACTCAATTTTTAAAAAACTACGTTTTAGTCTAAAATTTTGAAAAGTCTTTCAATTTGGCCCCTCTAAAATGATATATATACCTCTAAATTTGTTTGTTGTTCATTTTTTCTTTAAATCTTTTTCAATAAAACTCTAACAATTTGTTCTTCAATTTTTATTTTGCTATAAGATTCCTTTATATATATCACATGCATTATTATAAAATTCTGTACTTGTCTATTCAATTAAAACCAATAAATTATTTTATTTTTTGAGATGTTGAATAATAGATTAGTTGTTTGAATTAATAAGATTTTCCCCCATTCTTTTTCTAACGAATTTAACACAGCATCAACTAGAAAATGGGCCTAGATTGAATCTTTACTTGCTTTTGGTGGAAATCTATAAAAAAAAATCTCATTTTATAATGCGTATATTGTATTACCATTTTATATTTTTATTGTTATGATATGATATTGGAATAATTTTAAAATATTGATAAAATATTTTTTTTACCAAATTAAATGCAATTAGGCATTGAGAAAATTGGTTATAAATCCAATTTAGAGGGTGTCTAAGGCATTAGGTCCAATGTATTTTTTTTTTATTAGTGAAAGATCCACCATTTGTGAAATAGCTTGATGAGAGGTCTTTTTACTTGTTTTAAAAGACATTTTGCAGGATATTTTCTTTCAAATTTTACCCCTTAATTTATCTATAGACTTTTTTGACTATGTGTTCAAATTATTTTCTATTTTTTCAAATTTTTCATCTATCTATTCAAATTATTTTCTATCTATTCACATTTTTTGTCTATTCATTCAAATTTTTATTTATCTATTCAAATTTTTTAACTATATATTAAATTTTTTTAGCTATTTTTTCAAAATTTTCCCCTTATCTATTCAAATATTTTTTTAGATTTTATTATCTGTTCAATTTTTTTTTTATCTGAATTTGATCTGTGGGTTAGTTCTCTATCTGATTAAAATTTTCCAAACCTCTATATGTTAATTCTTTATCTATTGAACAGATAAAAAATAGATCTAAGAATCTAAAAAGTAGATTAAAAAAAAAACACAAAATACAAAACACAACAGATCTAATTTGAACAAATCTGCTCATAACAACAATTTTTTGTTTTTTCATTTTTACATGTATTTACATAGTGAACGGATCTAAGAATTTGTATGGGAATATCAAAAATCAAAACCAAACTCAACAAGAGAAGAGATGAAGAAGAGAGAAAGAGACAAATAGATGATGATTTAAACAGATCTGTTTCCTTTTCAGGTTTAGATTAGCTTCTTTGGAAATGTTAGGGGACTATGAGCTTGGAAGCGTAAAGATCCTTGTTGCCGCCATAGAAGAAGAACGATTTGAAGATGGGTCATTTTACATACCAAAAATAAACACTAATCTATACCAAATTTCTTAGAATAATGGTAAGTCTATGTATCGATCCACAGGGACAAATATGAAATTAAACTAATTGAATTGTTAAATTCTTATATTCATTTTGATCAAAGAGATAATGTTCATAAACTAACGATAATTAAAATAACTAAGAGATTAAACTAACAATTAAAAGGAAAGATGAAGTTACTGATTTTGAGAAAAACTTAGGATAATGAATTCACCACTAGTTACATAAATAAGGTCTCAATTTGAGAATCAATTATGTTACGATTCGAACCAAATAATACTTTACAACTACAAGTACGAAGTATTGATCAAGAGAATTATCACGTTCAATGTATAGGCACGAACCATCTCAAGTAGCACAAGTCGTTTACTCAAAACTAGGGTAGCAAAATGACTAGTCCTGTCACGCCCCAAACTTGCCCCGAAAAGTCCGGCAACGTGACCGGCCAGTAATTCGTAAATTACCTCCGGCCTTACTGTACAAAACATAAATAAACAGGGCCCGCGGAAGCGAAAAAGAAACCTAATAGTCCAAGAGCTGTGCATTTATATGAACATACATTACATGCCAAAAAAATAAGTTAATTACCCACTATCTTTACATAACATGATCATATACAAAACACAAATGTATGCCACAGATGCAAGACAAAGGAAAAGCTCTCAAAACGGCCTTCCAGGCCTAGCTCCGGCTCAGAGCACTCAAAACGGTAGGCTTTCAAACGGCGGCTCGATCCGAGACTCCGCCTAGGCTTGACTCCCAGGTTGCTCACCTATAAATACATAAATACAAACAATGAGCTAAAGCTCAGCAAGTAACATAAACGTAAAGAGGTTAGTGAACGAAGTCCGACATTTCTTATAAAACCGTAATAAAACATTCATAATCATAATCAGTCATCATATAGAACATACGTAATGGCATACTCCATAGAACATAACATGTGTCGACTAACGACTAGAGTAACCGGTCCCGGACACCGATTAAACACATACCGAGATCTCGTAAACTGGTCATGGGCTTGTCCTTCCATGCCGTCCCCCATGACTCATGACGCATGGGCCTGCATGTTCTCGCCCCCATGACTCAACTGACTATGGATGCCATACTAGGTTTGCAATAGAACATTCGTTCACAGAAACATTCTCATTTCAAAACGTATCATATCATAGCACTTTTAGAACATAATTTCATAATAACATATCTTTACAGAAATGTCACTTACAGAGGGTTTCCGAAACCGGTTGCACGATCTTCACCTCTTGACCTGCAAACATCAACATTATAACACATTCCGTAACATATAACATCATCAATTCACATAATTCATGCATTCTCTTAATGGTGTTACCATCTCATAATCTCATTATCTTAACTCCTTTAAGGTTTAAACATGCCCAAGATGCGATAAGGATGCCAAAACATTCATTGGAACATTTTCTGAAATTTCTGAAAAATGGGTCCCCTTCGGCGTCAAACCTTTCGGCGAATGTGAACGAAGCGAAGATTACGGATGCGTGCAATCCCTTTCAGCGGCGGATCCTTCGGCGATGTGAAAATTCTGGGTTCTTCTTCCAAGCTTCAATCTCACTTTTTCACAACCCACTTCCAATCTTATGAAATTCAAGTCTCACAATACTTGATCAACAACATAAAGGGAGCATTATAACTTCCATTCAAACCCCAATTGCATCATATACAAAATTAAACCATGAGTTAAGTTGTAAAAGCTTCATATCTAAACATTCATGGAGGTTCTCCCTCAATATGCCAAATATGCATGGAAACCATGATTCTAAACATAAATCTCATGATCTTATGCCATAATCTTGAGTTCCACATGCTAAATGCCAAGGATCAACAACTAATTTCATGAAAACCTTACCTTAACACTTGGATGGAGAAGTTTAACCTTGATTTCCCCTTTCTTCCTCTTCCTCTCTTGGTCTCTCCCTCTCCCACGACTTCTCTCTTCTCTCTCTCTTTTCCCAGATTTTTTCTTTCTCTTGTGGAGTCAAATGAGTCAAAGCCTTATCTTATATCATATATATCAAATAAATAAACATTTGTGCCATAAACTCAAGCCAAACAAAACTTAGCGATTCAGACGAAATTCAGTTCTCAATTTATCGTTTCGAATGGTTCTAAAAATTTTCGGTATCACATAGACATGCCCAATTTCATTTTCTGAACCCATTATGGTTGTCAATTTCAGTCCCGAAATCGTAATTCCAACAGATATTTTCGAAGTCAAACAGATATTTCTCGATTAAATCACGTAAACACATAAGTAATTACTGAAAAGGACATCATACGGTTCTGGGTCGTTACAAGTCCCTTGTAGTATGACTCGTCTCATACCTTGAATATGAAAGAATAGAAAACCATTGCATGGAAAATATCCAACAATAATAGAAAGAATGATACTTGAAGAAATAATAGAAATTTTTTTTAAAAAACTTCTTAAATACCATACAACTTGTTCAAACCATTACATAATCAAAAATCAAAAAGAAAACTTTATTTACTTAGCTAAGGTTTCATCAAAACCCTAGAAATAGAAGCCTAGTCACTCATGGAGGAGTGAAAAGGGGTAAAAGAAGAAGAAGAAACCCCCATGAAAGATGTTCTTGAAGCTTGAGAACCCTCATTTCCAAACCTTAGCCCCTCATCTCTTTTGAAATATTTTGGAACCCAAATCTAACATTTTTTTCTATCTTTTATACCTCCAGCTCTTTCAAACAATTCAAAACAACGGGCACGTTTGCCGAGGTATGGCGACACATGTGAGAAATTCCACCGCATGTGCGGCTAGGGTTCCGCACTTATGGAAATGGGCCTCCGCACGTGTGATTTTCTTGGGCCCCTATTTGGCTGCAATAGATAGGCCGTACATACAAAAATGGTCCTCTGCACGTGCGTGAGGCATTTTCTACTAAAAGTACTAATTTTTGCTCATTTTATGCTCCTACTGCATCTAACCTGATTGGTATTAAACATATATAAAACATACAATTTGACTGGCAAGTAAGGTTAAGAGATCCTAGTTATTAGCCTCAATGTTGTACAATTCGGTCTCAATCACATCTTTCAACTTACAACTTGCTAGTCCTTAAGTAAGGAATAAAGAAAGAAAAATAAATTAAACAAAATCTAGTTACCTCCTTTTTTGTGGAAAGAATGATTACATTTAGCATATGCAACAAACCTTTAAACCACAAAGTTACCACAAGTGGACAAATATAGTCTTGTGAAGGTTTCCAGAAATGATATCCACAAACATTAACATAATCACATCTGTCCAACAACAATTAACTACACTACTCAACTCAAGAATTAACTTATGTGTCAGTACAGTGCAATATTAAGAAATGATGAGTCATTGAAGGCACCGTAGACAAGTATGAAGGAATCTATTGAGCAAAAACTACAATTCAATATTACAAAAGTTAAGTTCCTTGTACTTGTGAATGTTAGTAAAACGTATCATCAGTAACCTCGGTGTAAAGTATAATTCCCATAACTAATTAACTGTCCACTCTAATAGCCTAGTGTAACTCACAATAACATCTAACATATACAGAAAAACTAAACTTTTGCAACCAAGATTCTCAAGAATTTTTTTTATTTTTTATTTGAAAGACTGTGCAATGTCCTGATCTATTAAGCTTTCTAATCACCCATGTAACAAACAATGGGTCAATGACTTCCAAACTAGATGGTTTTAGGGCACTAGGTGTAAAGACACCCCTACGGGCTTAATAACTCAAGTTGAAAAAGCTACGGATCTGAACAAGTCATTTTCCTTATTTTTCCTTAACTGTGCAATATCTAGATCCCTAAAGCTTTCTAATTAACCCATATAGCAAGTATTGGGTTAATGACTTCCAAACCAGACAGTTTTAGGGCACTAGGTGTAGAGACAAGCCTATGGGCTTAACAACTCGAGTTAAAAAGGCTACAAATCCAAACAAGTAAAGTTTTTTTTTTTTTTGTGTAAGAATCAAGGCTACTCATTTATTCTTTTTCTGCAACACTGGCAATTATTAATGATGTACAACATGAATTATAATAAAAAGGTCACCGCTATGATAATGATGTACACCAGGAATTATAATAGAGAGGTCATCGCTATGATAGTGTGTTCATGTGAATTCATGACAAGTCTACTAATACCACAAACATAAACAACTATCCTAGTACAAACATCACATGAGAGTATTTATCCAATAAACCCTTGTCATACAAGTCTACTATGTTCCCCAATTAACATATGCTATATCACCACCTTACTAGCAACAAGTCAACACAATGTGAAGTGGTGCAATCAAGTGAAACAAGTATAAACATGAATTATGAATTATGAACCAAGTAGAAGTACACAAAAGAAAATACCCTGATCTCCCAACTTGAATATGACATTGTCATCAATGGAAACAAATGCGAAGTAAAAAATAAAGTGATAGAATATTACTAGACATTGTAGGTGCACATCCAGCTAGGCAGATATGAACACAACACACACACACGTCCCTCTTTTTTTTTATTAGAGAAAGAGAAATAAAAATAAATAAATAAATAAAGAAACAAAGAAAAAGATAGTCTGTTACTAATGAGGATCTGGCAGTGGTGGTGGTAGAAAATGCTGCTCAAACAAGGCATGCATCAATGTTCGATTCTTGAGCGCTTCATCATGAACCCAAGCGCCGAGCTAGTCAAAACGTTGCTGGCTCGACTCCCGATACGCATAAAATTCAGTTTGCATGGATGCAACTGACTGTTGATAGTCAAGCTGTCGGACGTTAATTTCGTCGAATGCCGCATGTAAATGATCCCGATACGCTTGATAATCCATGCGCAATCACATGAGAAGTTAGCGGTGATCCTGAAGAGTAATGTGGACTTGATCCACAGAGTGCTAAAGATGCAAGTACTCATCTCGAGTCATGTACATGGGCTCCCCTTGGGGAGGCATGGAAGGGGCAGGAGGAGATGGACCATGCATGGGATCATTTGCCTTAGAAACTGGGACACCACCCTGTAGTGGTATTCGAGATAAACTATGCTACCATTCACGCTAGCCGAAAGTCGGGTAGACAGGGTCTATCTCCTCAACCAGATCAATCAGAAGATCATTTAGCTGGAAGAAGAGTGTGAGCAGGTGTAGACGCGCTCGAACGTCACGGGCTCCGTGCGTGAAATGGGCACGAAATCTGTTTTGTTCATTAGCTTACTATAGTTCGGACTCAATGTCACGATCCTAAATCTAATCTCGCAAAGTGCAATGCAAGACCGATAAATCACCAAAGAGTCAAAATCCAGCAAATCGTTTTGGAAAACTGATTTTTATAAAGAAGTGTCAAACATGGACTACTTTGCCAGATATAGAGTCGCCACCTAAATATTTTGTTTTGGGGGAAATTTAGAAAACCCTGACTCGTGTCTAAGACCACGTGTCCGTCATCACCAAAGTTGCCTTGGCTCAGGAACTTGGGTACGAGAGGGAAAGGTCATGCAATGAGCACCCCCGCTCGCCCGATCGAAGATCGGCCTTTACTAACATGATATCTTGTTTTTGAAAACACATGCGTTCTTATTCCGGTTATTAGCCTAGAATTACTATGTGATGCGCACAATACACAAGTATAGACTAGATCGCCTAAGTTGGAACAAAACATCTTGTGTTTGTTTGTTTGAAAATAGTTTGAAGGTGCTACTCGCAAGTAGGCTAAGACGTGGATTTGCCACCCTTAAGTGGGCTTAGAAAACATGATTTTGCCACTCTCAAGTGGGCTTAAAACTCGCATTTGATGAATTGTCCCAATTCAAGCAATCCAACCTTCATCCACAGGCATTCATGCAGTTATATCATTTAAGCAAATAGCCTCATGGCAAGCATGCTAAATATGACAACACTCACACTCATGGAAGATGTTAAAACATAAACACTTACAGTATACTCCGAGCCAAAACAAAGAACTAGTTAGAAATCATGCATGATCCTAGTTCATGTTAAGATGGCTAATGCAACACATGCAAAATGCAACTAAGATAGGCTCGGCTATTCTAAGATGACATATGAGATGCAACTTGATAACATACTGTTAAACACGTATTCAAGTACATGTTTTAAAATACAATGCAATTTGTATGATGCGCCAAGCCCAGTGCATGCAAGACAGATGAATGATGCGCGCATGCGAAGCATAAGGATGCTAATTGAAATATGCCCTAGAACTAACCATCAAAAGCTGATAAGTAAAAGGGAGAAAGACGTGGGGTTGGAAGACATGCGCACACGCACGCATGCACACTTATTACAACAATTCGCCCTCTTGACGGAGGGTCCGAATGAATACGCTAAGCTAAGCTAGCTAACTAATCTAATAATCTAATTAGACTAATTATTACACAACCGAAATGAATAATAAGCAATCTACTTACTAATTATTACAACACTCAATTAATTAACAAATTGAATTACAAATTAAAGCTAACTAACAAGTAAATCATTAAAATAGGTAGACTAGGCCGCCTCAGCTCTGCCTTGAAGAAGGTGAAGATGCATGCTCGATTCCCGTCCCGAAAGCTCTCCAAATGTTCTTTAGAGGCTCTGTCTGCAGGGTGTCCTTGAGAACTTACTGGTGGATCTTATCAAAAACATGCTGGGAAATGCACCAGTGGCCTGCCGGCCATGAAGAGCTACTGCCGACCCCTCTGCCGGCCAAGAGTAGGCACTGCCGGCCAAGAATGAAGGTCTGCTGGCCAAAAATAAGAAGCTGTCGGCCACTGGTGTGCTATGACACCAAGCTGTAGCAGAGCACAAAACAGAGGAAATTGAGGGTCTCCCAAGGATATGTACGCACTATGCCGCTCCATATCACCTCAAGACATCAAGGGAGAGGCATAATCAGATCCAAGACCATCAATCACGCATCTCGATGCATGATGGCCAAAGATCTAACTTGTGTAATTCAATGTAAAAGGAATGCACAAAAACACATAAATGCCTAGAACTCTATCATGCATCATCAAGAGCGTCGGTGACCGAGAATTGAGGCACGTTTCATCACTTCAAGTATGAAACATTTCTCGTTTCTCGTGTTTGGTTTAACACCCAAGCCAAACACAATGCAATGCATGCAACATGGAGATGTCATGCAATGCAACATAAGCATGCCAAATGCAATGTAACAAGCATGCAAAATGCAAAGCAACCTAAACTTGCAAACATGCAATGCAACATGAACATCCTAACAAGGCTAATGGCATGCACAATGCACAATGCTAAGAACAACAACTAGCATACACAATGCTATGAACATGGCATACACAAATGCAATGGTACAACATGGCATACACAATGTAATGAACTACATGGCATACACAATGCTCAATGGACTTAAACCAAAATGGACAGACCTCAATCATGCCCAAATCAGTGGCCAAACACCAAAACAAAGGCACCAAAAGACAAGGCATGCACGCACAATGCATTGGCCAAACAAATAGGCCTAATAGCACAACTCTCAAGAGTGCTCAAGGAGTGATAAACATAGAAGTGTGACAATACTACATGCTTTGAAATAATGTATGGAATGATGCCAAATCATTCAAACAACACAAGCATAGCATACAAAGGCGCTTAAAGCATGAAGCTAGTAAAGAGGACTACAAAGGGGGCATGCAATATATGGCACAAGTGCATGAACCAAACATGGACAGAGCTGAAATAGGTCAAAACAAAGACCTAAACATGCTAAGATGGAGGCTCAAAAACCTAGGCATGCAAGCATACAAGCTAAGCCATAAACAAAGCAACAATGCACAATACTCAAAGGCATTTAAAACATAAAAGGAGTGGGAATATAGTCATGCTATAAGCTCTGAAATGAAGTATTAAATGATGCCAAATCATCTAAATAGCTCAAAGATAGCATGCATGAGTCATTAAAACACAAAGCTAGCAAGGCCAATTGCACTACTGCTATACAAAGCATGAAGCATATGATAAAAGGCAACCCAAAATAGTCCTAGAACATGTTAAAATGATACTAAAACAAGTATGGAAGGAAGCCAAAACAAGCTAACATGAAGGGCATAAAGCACAATGCATACAAGGCAAATATGGTGGATTACACTACACCTATTAGAACCAAGCATGGGATGAATTAAGAAACAAAAATCAGAGTTATATCATGGCATAATAACCCCAAAAACACATTGAAATGATAGCTCGCAAGCTTAGACATGAAGGCATATGCAATGACCCATGTTAAGGCATAAAACACAAACTATCCAAAGCATGAAATAGGTGATAAATGCAAGTGTGTGACCATAAAACATGGATTGAAATCACATTTCACATGATGCCAAATCATGAAAATACTTCAAGCAATCCATGCTAATGGACTCAATGCACAACGCCTACAAGCTAGAATTAACCATAGCTATACAAGGCAAGTCATGCATGACCAAAACAACACAAATCAGAGCTAGAGCATGCTAAAACATGGACAAAAGCTTCTTGAAGTTAAGCCTAAAGCATGCTAGAATGACATGTTAAAGCATGAGACACACTAGGCTAATTCATGGAATTACACTACAAGTGTATGGAGCATGCAAGGGGCCATCAAACCCACCAAAAACAGAGTCATGGAATGCTAAGACAACACCAAAAAGCTACTAAAATGGAAACAAAACAAGCTAGAATGACATGCTACTTCATGAAGCATACAAGACTAATTTGTGTGATTTACACTACAAGTGTATTGTGCATGCATGGAGTGACAAAAACAAGCAAAAACAGTGGCATGCCATAGCAAAATAACCACAAATACATGCTAAGAACAAGCTAACACAAGCTTAACAAACATGCTCACACATGAGGCATTCAAAGCAAGTAAACACAACACAAGGAGAGGGGATACCCTCTCCTATTTAAGACCCCAAAACCACCTTTCTACCACTGGAAATCCTCTGGATTTCAGTTGTAGAAAGCTCATGCAAAGGCTACAACAGGAGCCTAAAGGGATGGCTCAAAACAAAGCCTAACAAGACCTAGGAGGGGGCAGATCACCCCCAATGAAAAAGTGACCTTAAATAAACTTTTTCAGCATGCAAAAAAAAAAACTTTTTCCAGTTAAGAGTTAAGCTTAAAACAGTATGCAAGAAGGTCTAAAAGCTTAAGCAAAAATGGGGAATTTAAGGGTTAGAAACTCACCCTTGAAGACCACCTTTACAACTGCAACTCCAGCAAGTTTCTCAAGCTCAAACCAACCCAAGAACACCAAAACCAGCTCCTAAGCACCGCAATAGCCAAAGAATGGTGTTTGAGTGTGTGTTTGTGTGTTAAAGTAAGATAAAACTACACTTTAAAGGCACAAAACAAGAACAAAAGAAAGGTATAGATACAAAACTATATGTATAACTCAAACCTCAGATTTCTCAACCTGTGAAATGGAGGAAGAGCCTCTCCTTATATAGAAGAGAGCCAAAGCAAAGCTTGTTAAACAAACTTAAAAAGGGCTTCATCCCTCCATTCATATAGAGGAGGGATGAGTGAAAATCAACTGGCTCAAAAGATCTGGAGTGAAATCTGTTCAAACAAAGTGCTCTGCCGACCATCAGTTATGGCCGGCAGTACCTTATTGATGGCCGGCAGGCTTCATCAATAGTAGGCAGGGACAAATGCATGGTCGGCAGTGCCAAAAAGTGGCTAGCAGTGCACTATGAGAATCATGTTGAAAGGACCAACACATGGTCCAAAAATGGGGCAAAAAGGATACAGGGTTTGGATAGCTTAAACCTGTGACGTTCCGCCTGAAAATCGAGTACTCGACGACCAATCGAACTTGTGGCTGGGTGTACCTACAAACATAACCAAGTCTTAAGGATGGTCAAAAATGGGGTGTCTACAGCAGGTTGGCAAACGGCAAGGGCCAAGTTGTGTTCTGCAATGATTGAGGCTGAATGGCTTCCCGCATAAATTTCCACATGTGCACTCAAATCACATGTTGAAGGTTTACCAAGTAACCATGCTGGTAACAATATAGGACCCGTACAAACTTTTTTCAGTGCTCAACTTTGTGCCCAAGTGGAAAGGCATTCTTATATAACATTGAGTTCAGGAATAATAAGCGAACAAACAACTTGCTTCAGCGCAAACACATGAAGTTAGGATCACCATGGGCCCCCGGAAAGAATTCTTGGATGATGTGGGGTATGGGTTGATTATCTGCAACTTCAGGGAATGGATAACATTCACGCTTGTTATAAAGACCTAACACCCTAGCAATTATGGGTTGCATGATATTGATGATGTAGCCATCTATAGTGGATAGAAGGTGAGGAGATGATACCATGGGCTCCTCGTACATGTTCTGGTAGAAAATGCGGGCCAGAAGAGGATAGGTTGGCGCAGTAACAGTGCAAATGCTCAACTATTGCTGGAGTTGAAGCTACTAAACTATCCAAAAGGTGGCTAGGTCATTCTGAAAATACGGGATGTTGAAATAAGTGAGCTTGTGAAGCGGGCGAGAAGCCCACTCCGGTTTTGGCGACTCAATCGGTGGTAATGGAAAGGATGGTGGTAACGGCAGTGACGGTGGTGCTGAGGAGGATGAACCTCTAGCCTTTTTGGAGAGCCGAGTGGATATCAGTCTACTCATGTCTTGCGTACATCAAAAACATATACACACATACCTGTGGAACTAGCATGAGAATCAAATAGAATATCAAAGCACAAGTCTGCCCACTTGTTTCACCACATGCAATTCTCATCATTTTTTTCCCTACCCTAAATTAGTTTAGACTAAACTAGCATAAGACAAATTAGTTAAATTAGATGAAGTAACATAATGAATTAAAGGAAACAATAATAAAGAAAGAAAGAAAATAAAATAAATAAATAAATAACTAAATAAAGAAAAACAGAGAAACAAAAATATGAAATAAAAGAAATAAATAAATAAGTTAGAAGAGAAAAAGAAAAAAAATAAAAATAAAAAATGAACCACTTACCAACTAAACTAGACAATTAAATTAAAGTTAAAGAAATAAGAAACCACTAAACTAAACAACTACATTAAAAGAAATAGGCAACCACAAGTTGTCCTTTTTTTTTGGGTGGGCCGCAAGTGTGCCAGAGATGGCTGCACGTGCGCCGGTCAATTTCTTGCAACCCAACAGCTCTGTTTTTTTATTTTTTAATGATGATGAACAATGATCAAAACTACTATTACACTACCAATGAACTATACTACAAATGAGGATTGAAAAAATCTAAACAAAAAGAGGTGGTTACCTTGAAAAAGTGAAAAAAGAGAGAAAAAATAAAGATCCGTTGGAAAAAAAAATGGTGGTCGCCAGAGATTTGCCGAACAGAGAGAAGGTAGGGCGCCAACAATGAGGCTCTGATGGTAAGGTGGTGGTGAGAAAAGGTTAGGTGAAGGTTGAAGGAAGTAGGGTTGGTGATGGTGGGGTTTGAGTGAGAGAGAATGAAGAAGATGATAAGGTATATATATATATATAGAGAGAGAGAGAGAGAGAAGGAGAGGTCGAGAAAGAATCTGTGATAGTGATGGTCAAAGTGGGTCTAGGGTTATAGATAAAGAAATCATTTGTTTTTTTTTTTTTTTTTTGGGAAATTTTGACATGCCGCAAGTGTAGGAGAACACGATGCATGTGCGACGACACGTGCACACCAACCCCTACTCGTGCATATAAAGCAGTACCCAAACATTTTAAAAAATTCTACCACACGTGCGGGACCCAGTCCGCAAGTGCGGCTGTTGTGCAGTACCATTTCCCGCACCTACAATAAAAGTAGTAGCTAAATAGGGGACCTAAATTTGTGCCACATATGCAGTGGGTTGTGTCGCACGTGCAAGAAATTTTTTTTTTCTTGAAGAGATTATACCATTTCTTAACTCAAGTACAACCCAAAAATATTTCAAACTATTTCTACCTTCATTTCACATTTGAAATAAGTATAGCACTTCGAAAACATCTAAATGCTCAACAAAGGTATAATCTTCACGTAAAAACCACGGGTACTACTTTTCTCCCTAACCATATTTGTAACTTTCCCTATTCTTCAATAGGGTGACAGACTAGGTTGATTTGGTATTCAGAATCGAGGCGCCTAAGCTAACTTGACCTATGGAGCTGCCATACAGAGTTCTAGCCGAGGTGATTTTGAAGCAATCTCTACACCCCTGGGTATTTAAACCAGACTTTCGAAAATTCCAAACCTTTGTGTTCTGGGCTTTTCCATTCGAACTCTAGTTTTCATTGTCTCAGTTGGTCTCCTAAGAACTCACTACAAACACAGTTATGTGGCTATACCAGACCATCAGATGCCATTTGGGCACGGCTAACACTAAAGGAATTACACTTTTAGAGGATTTAAAGTTTCCTAGACATCAAATATAGAATAGCAAGAATAAAAATTAGAATAGAAAGGAACGAAAAGAGAATAGGAAATCCGTGTCTCAATCAGAATAAAATGGGTCTATTAAAGTAATGGACTCAATCATATTATCATTCCCAATGCCCTCTATATACGGTTTCAATCTTTGGCCATTCACTTTGAAGGTATGGCCATTCTGTGGATCTTGCACCTCAACGGCACCATGAATAAATGCCTCGACGACCACAAAGGGGCCATCCCATCTTGATCTAAGCTTATCCGGAAAGAGTCTTAATTTTGAATTAAAAAGCCGAACTTTTTGGCTAGGCTCAAATGAATTTCGATTGATATGCGCATCATGAAATTTCTTAGTCCGAGCCTTAAAAATTTGCAAACTCTCATATGCATCATTCCTCATCTCCTCCAACTCATTGAGTTGCAATCTCCAGTTAAGTCCAGCTGTGGCCATATCGAAGTTAAACTTCTTTATGGCCCACAATGCTCGATGCTAAACTTCAACCGGGTGGAGACAAGCTTTTCCAAACACCACCCTTTATGGTAACATCCCAATGGGTGTCTTATAAGCAGTGCAGTAGGCCCATAAAGCATCAATCAAACCTTTTTGACCAATCTTTTATATTCGGCCTAACTGTTTTCTCTACTATGTGCTTCATCTTCCTATTGGATACCTCTACTTGGCCACTAATTTGAGCGTGGTATGGAGTGCCAACTTTATGAGTCATGGATTATTTTTTGACTACCGATTCAAAGAACCAATTATAAAAGTGTGTACTCTGATTACTTATTATAGCCCTAGGAAACCCAAAATGACTAAAGATGTTTTCATGCAAAAATTTTATCATTACTTTATGGTCATTTGTTCAAGTAGCTATAACCTCCACCTATTTAGAAACATAATCTACTGCCAAGAAAATGTACTCAAACCAAAACAATGATGAGAAAGGGCCCATGAAATCAATACCCCATATATAAAAAATCTCTACCACTAGAATAGGAGACATTGGCATCATATCACGACGAGACACTGAAACCATTTGCTGACAACGCAAACAAGTTCCATACAATTGATAGGCATCTTTAAAAATGATTGGCCAATAAAGCCCACTCTACAAAACCTTAGCAGTTGTTTTATACCCACTAAAATGATTGCCACATGTAGAAGAATGACAAAATGTAAGAATGCTATGCACTTCACTCTCCGGCACACACTGTCAAATCACTTGATCAAGACAATATTTAAACAACTCCAGATCCTTCCAAAAATAATACTTGACTTGTGAAAAGAATCGGTCTTTGTCTTGCTTAGACCAATTTTTAGGAATTTTCCCAATGGCCAAGTAATTCACAATATGAGCAAACCACGGGGGGTTCGCTCATGACACCACAAGAAGTTGTTCGTCCGGGAATGAATCATGCAAAGTTAAAGGGTTACTGGTGTGCTCAACAAGGACTCAGGAAAGATGATCTGTCACCACATTCTCAGATCCCTTCTTGTCTTGGATCTCTAGGTCAAATTCTTGAAGCTATAAAATCTATCTAATCAACCAAGGTTTGGTCTCTTTCTTTGATAGTAGGTACCACAAAGCAACGTGATCAGTAAAGACTATGACCTTGGAAACTAGGAGATATGACCAAAATTTATCTAAAACAAACACCACGGCTAGCAATTCTTTCTCAGTGATAGTGTAGTTCAATTGCACATCCAAGAGAGTGCGACTAGCATAATAAATAGCATAGGGTGCTCTATTTATCCTTTTGGCCCAAAAATGCCCTGACAGCATAGTCCGAGGCATCACACATGATTTCAAAAAGGAGCCACCAATACAGTGATTTCATGATTGGGGTGGAAGTAAGGGCCACTCGAAGTGTTTTGAAAGCTTTCAAACATGCATCATCAAAGATAAAAGGTGTATCCTTAGCAAGTAAACTACTCAAATGATGGGATATTTTGCTAAAGTCTTTGATAAACCGACGGTAAAAACCCGCATGTCCTAGGAAAGAACGGACTTGACGCACAAAAGTGGGTAGAAGAAGGCCTGCAATGAGGTCAACCTTAGTTTTGTCTACTTCTATTCCTCGAGGGGACACAATGTGTCCCAGCACTATACCCTCACGAACCATAAAATGGCTTTTCTCCCTACTCAAAACCAAGTTTGCCTTAATACATCACTCTAACACTCTAATTAAATTGCTAAGGCATTCCTCAAAAGATGGTCCAAACACCAAGAAATCATCCATGAAAACCTTTAAAAAATTCACCACCATATCAGAGAAAATGACCATCATACACCATTCAAAAGTCGTAGGTGCATTGCATAACCCAAAAGGCGCGCCTATAAGCAAAAGTGCCAAAATGGCAAGTGAATGTGGTCTTTTCTTGGTCAACAGGGTACACTGGAACTAGATTATACCCCGATTAACCATCAAGAAAACATTAGAAACTCTGCCCCGTTAACCTTTCAAGGATTTGGTCAATGAATGGCAATAAAAAATGGTCCTTTCTAGTCATGGAATTTAGTCTCCTATAATCAATGCACACTAGCCACCTGATGGTGGTTCGTATAGGGACTAACTCTCCTTGCTCATTCTCAACAACAGTGATGCCCGATTTCTTGGGCACCACTTGTGTGGGCTTACCCACTTACTATCCGAGATAAGGTATATAATACCCATATCCAACAACTTCAAAACCTCATTTTTCATTACCTTTTCATATTAGGATTGAGCCTCCGTTGCATTTCACAAGAAGACTTGGCGTCCTCCTCTAAATGTATATGATGCATGCATACGAAGGGATCTATCCCTCTCAAATCGGCCACCGACCCCCCTATAGCAGTCCGATGTGCCACGAGAAACTTATTAATTAACTCTCTTGCTCTACAATTAAGTTAGATACAATGATGACTGGTAAAGTATCTTGAGGCCCTAAAAATACATACTTGAGTGTGGTTGGGAGTGGCTTCAACTCAAGTGTAGATGGTGTGACTAAGGATGGTATGGCGGGCTCTCTAGACAGAGGAGGAAGGGACTCAAACCAGGCTTTCCATGAAGGAAAATCTGATATAGAAGAAGAATCAAGTAAAGCATTCACTTCATCAACTAACCTGTCAATATCAAAATCTTCAAACCCAAAATGAGCTAAACAAGCCTCTAAAGGGTCCTCCACTAGAATGGAGAGTAAAGCCTCCTTTCCTATCTCACCCACAACATCCACAAATAAGTATTCCTCTCTTTTAGGGGATTGTTAGGATGCTTGGAAAACATTTCACTTGCATATTCCCAAATGAAACATCTATAACCTTGGTACGACAATTTATACATGCATTAGCCGTAGCCAAGAAAGGTCGACCTAAGATCACCAGGATTTGTTTCCTAAAGCTGGCTACTGATTCCATATCTAAAACCACAAAATTAACAGGAAAATAAAACCTATCAACCTTTACTAGCACATCCTCAATCATGCCATGTGGCACTTTGAGGGACCGGTCATCCAACTAAAGTGTGATAGTAACGGGCTTTAACTCGCCAAGCTTGAATTCCTCATACACAAAGTACGGCAACAAATTGACACTAGCCCCTAAATCTAACAAGGCCCTATTAATGAAATTGTTAGATTTTTGTTATTGGCATTCTCATTTGACAACACTCCTTTCAATTGTAATTGTATTTGATCTTTTATTTTATTGAGGCTATGAGTTTTAGATGCAAATTCAACCCGAATTATGCCTTTGCAAAGGAGTTTGTGATCTTAATCCTATCATGTTTGCCACTTTGCTGACTATGTCCGAAATCGAGCTGTCCGGTTAGCTCGCGAAGGTCCAGAGGGTAGCGCCCCTTGGTGAGTCCGGGGCAGCGCCCCCGAAGCAAAAAAGCAAAATTGCAGTCAAAGTTGTTTATCTGCTCGAGCGGTCATTCCTGCGCTCGAGCGGAGATCGCGACCTTTCAGAAGTTTTACTCGCCTGCAAAAGTACTGGGAATTGTTTTTTTCCGCTCAAGTGGCCATTTTTGCGCTCAAGCGTAGATCCACTCAAGTGGCCATTCTTGCGCTCGAACAGAGATCGCGGATCTGTTTTCTATAAATACGTGTTTCAATCTGATTTTAGGGTACAACTTTCAGATCTTGTTCTTGGGTATTAGGGTTTTTATCTGGAGCTTCTTTGCTTGTTTTCCTTTGATATCTGTGAGAGATTAATCATGAATTGAGTAGATCATATCACAAGGTTTGTTTGTTTTATTTATGCAATACAAAAGAGAGAGTTGTTCTTCAATGGATTTCGTGGAATTTGGGCTTAAAACTTTGGTGGATTCTGGAGTGGCTCATTGTCGACATCGACATTGTGGATTTAACATTGGACAAGACAATTCCGAGGTGAAGACCGTGGTGGAAGAGGCATATAGGAGTCGGTTCAATTCAAGCATGGATTCGTTGGGTAATTAAGAGTACACTTGTGTAATTCCTTTTGTCTTCTTAGTGGATTGTTTTATGACTTTGGCCCGTGGTTTTTTATCACAATTGGAGGCGTTTCAATTGTGATTTTTTCATGTTAAAATCATTGTGTTGATTTATCTTGATTGTTTGATTATGATTATTATTTACTGTTTAAAATTGATACATAATCACAAATCAATATCTAGGGGATTTCTAGATTTTTCAGAAATGATCCATTATAATGCATGCAATGGTTGGGGAACCCGGGTCTTTAAGCTTGGGGGGGTGTCATTCAATAAAATGGAGCTTACTTGCTTTGTGAGTACGACCTTTTGGGACACGTGTGTCATAGATTTACGCTCTTGCATACATAAGTCCTTCAAAAATTTTGCACAAAATGAAACTTGTTTAATCGCCTCCAACAGGGACCCACTTCTTATTCTTTAACAAATAGATCAAGGACCCATCCTCATAGTAGTGGACAAGGTAAACAACGTGGCGGAGGGGGTTTGAAACTTAGCATTGAAGACATAGACAAGGCCGACAATGACAAAGCGGTCATAAGAGCGGAAAGAGGCAGAGGTAGCAGTGTTGGAGAATGAGGAGATGGTGAATTTGGGTTCTAGGGGTTGGGAAGAGAAGATTGTGAGGTGGTGGAGAGATCCAAATCTATACGATTTTAGAGTGGAAACCACTGGTGGCAATGTCGGAGAGTGAAGAGATAGTGGATTTGGATTTTAGGTTTAGGGAGAGAGAGATCAGAGAGATAGATAAAAGAGAAATGAAAGACCCAAATATGTAAAGAGAGAAGAGATAAGAGTGAAGGTAAAGTTGGTATATTTTTTGAATAAAATAAAAGTAAAAAATGTGAGGGACATTATCTAATACAAAAAATAAATGTAAATAAAAATTGCGAACCTCTCCTACTACCCAAAGTTAAAAAGGAATGTTAGACTAATTTTCCCTAGATATTTTAAGCTATCTTGTTTTTTTTGTTTTTTTTATTTTTAAATTATTACGAGTTTTTAGTGAGCCCATTACAAAAATGAAAAATCATCACTTTTTTTTTTTATTTTTTTTATTTGGTGACATTTTGTATGCCATTGGAGCAAGCGCTCTAAACAACGTCCCTCCAACATTCATCTTTCAAACTGTCTTGTAGTCAGGGCCAGCCCTGGGACATAGGCCACAAGGCCATGGCCTAGGGCCCCTCAAAATAGACTCAAAAAAGGGGCCCCCTCTCATTATAATTTAGTGTAATATATTAGATATGTTTTAAGTCTAAAAAAATTTTAAAAAAGGCCCAAACTAACTTAAAATAAATTGTCCCATTAAAAAATTGAAAGGCTATTCAAAAAATTTAGCATTATTATCCATTGGAAAATAGACCCAAAAAAGGGATCTCTCTTCTTATAGTTTAGTCTAATATATTAAGTATATTTTAAGTCCAAAAAAAATTAAGGAAGGTCCAAATTAACTTAAAATAAATTAATCCATTAAAAAATTGAAAGGCCCATTTAAAATAGGGGTATTTTTTTTAAGGTCCCTGATATTATGATTTTATAGTATAAAGGACATCAACTATTTTTATGATGTCCAAGGTCCCTCAACATCAATCCAGAGAAATTTCAATCCAGAGAAAATTCAACCAAAGAAAATTTAATCCAGAGAAATTCTCTGGTCCAAACCAGAGAAAATTCAATTCAGAGAAATTCAACTCTGTCTAAAATTTACCTCTCATTCTAGCCAAAATGAGGTGTACAGTTCTAGAAATCACAATCCATGAGAGACAGAAAATCTTCCTGTGGAGGTTAGTCTCAGCAAAAATCCAAATAGACTCCTCTGAATGTCCCTTCTGCGGAGCGGAACCTGAATCTGCAGTCCATCTGTTCTTCTTATGCAAACCCATCAAGATGATTTGGTTTGCCAAGTTGGGTATTAGGACAGATGATTTCTCCCACCTATCATTCTCATATTAGATCAACCATATTCTTACTCCATCCTTGATATTTGGAGTTTCTCCTCCAAGCAAGTCAGATTTTGTGCTTTTTGCAGTAATTCTCATGGAAAAAACTTGGCTTTGAAGAAACAGAGCCATCTTTTGCTGTCCAAAGGTTGAACCAAAGAAATTTCAAAATTTCCCTGGACACATGAGAAATTTCAAAATTTCTCTAGACTCCCCAAACCCAAAGAAATTCTCAGACAAACATTTCCAGAGATTCTTCCACCCAAAGAATTTCTCTGGACTCCACAACCCAGAGAAAATTCCAAGCCAGAGAAATTCTCTCAACCCAAAGAATTTCTCTGGGCATGACCAGATGCAATAGCTAAGTTGAAATACAGTGATACAGTCACTCTGCCGCCAAAGTATGTGTAATAACGACCCTCATACATGTTTTTTGATATGATTGTAACTCTTGTTTGGTGTTGTGCAATGATACTGTGAAATTTCACGAGAACTTAAGGTTAAGTAAGTAAAAATCTATGTCTAGAGAAGTCTATCTGTTTACCAAGGAATGTATCTGTTACATTTAGACTATTTAAATTAGAAATTGGAAGCCTTAGGGGCTTAATTATCTGAAATTGATTTTATATATGTGATCAGCATAATTTTTACATAATATTGAGCATGCTCACGAAATTTTGATTTCGGAACGATTAAACGATTAAATTTCGTCTTATATGCTTATATATCTATATATATCATAATTTGAGTCTTCTTAAGTGAAAAACAAGAGTTTGAGATACCTCCTGGAGAGAAAAACGAAAAGAGAGGAAAAGAAAAAGGGAAAACAAAGGCAAGGCTCAATTAGGAAGAGAACTGAGATTAAATTAGGAGGATCCTTCTCATATTTAAAGCTCAAGGTATGTTCAATTAATTATATAAGAGAATTCTCCTTTCGATTGAGTGTATGAAGGTTTATATATGATTATGTTTGATGATTTAGGGTTATGGAGATTTGTTCATAATTTATGCTTGATCAAGGGGGGAAACCTCAACAATTGATTGATTGATATGGAATTTATACCTTAATCTTTGTTTTCCATGTCAATTCCATGAGAATATATGTATGTAATGCATGATGTGTTAACAACATAAGAAACCTGAAGTAAGGATAAGATTGAGAAGATTTGTAATTTGAATAAGCTTCTAATCATGTGTATTGTAGGATACCTAAGTTTCAATTCATGTTATAGTGAAGTTGGGTGCATATATTGCTTTAATTTCATCTTGAGTTGTATGAGAATTGAAGTGGTGTAGCAGAATTTTAGTTGAACTTCGAAACTGCCCAAAACAGGGGCACGGCCGCTCGAGCGGAGGCATGGCCGCTCAAGCGGAGAAGAAGGAAAAATTACTTGTTCCATTTTGCGTGCTCGACCCTCTGCTATGTTTAGATTATTTTTGTAAGGATCTTAGAATGGTTATAAATTCATTGGAAACGTAACGAATCAGGAATTATTTAATAAGGAAGTAAAGGGCTAATGTACAAGTTTGAATGTGTGCAGGACACACCCCAGGAAGAAGTAGCTCGTCATTCCAACACTGTGAGTAGTAGTACCATGATATGTTTTACATATATAGCTAATGATTATTAGTAGCATCTTGTGCATATATGATGCGAAGTTATGTATATGTCCAATATGTGTGTATATGAAGTAAGAAGGAAGATGAAGTATTTCACTCTTTAAGATTACGGGCCTTTGGCCATACGATATAAGTTATTACGATATAAAACAAAGTGCTACACGGGACTAAGTGCTACACTGTGAGCCACTGCTAGAACCCGTGTGAGTCACCTCTTGAGTTCATACAAGAATTTACAAGGGCATTCCTTATGCCAAATTTATAAGGGCATTCTTTATGCCAAATTTACAAGGGCTTTATGCCAATTTATAAGGGCTCAATGCCAGATGATTCAAGGGCTTCATGCCAATTAACCAAGGACCTTGTGCCAAAATGTTCTAAAATGAAATCTGAGACTAATATGAATAAATACGGATTCAGACTCGTTATATGGATGCTGCATTATTATACGAAAGTACATGTTGAAGCATTAGATATCAGGTTGGAACCTTACTTGATGTTTTAAGAGTTTCAAAATTTTCAAGGTCCGCTTGAGCGGAGGAATTCCCGCTTGAATGGGAAAAATGACCTTTTAACAGTTTTTCAGAAATTTCACTATCCGCTCGAGCGGAGGAATTCCCGCTCGAGCGTGGAAATCAACCTCCCAGCAATTTTATTAAATTGTGCAGTCCGCTCGAGTGGCCAAAGTGGCGCTCGAGCGGAGACCCATTTCCGGGAAACTTTGACAGGTTGCATTTGATTCATATTTCTGTCCCCATTTCCTTCCAAGGCATGTTAGACCCAAGATATGATTCAATAAGTGTGCGAAAGCTTCAAACTATATATATATTCTTTCATTACGGTTCAAGTTAAGCATTCCTTGTTTGTATTATTATTCACTGAGCTTGGCTCATCCTTTGACATGTCTGTTTCTGTAGGTAACCAACCTGGAGGTCAACCCTAACCAGGACGTCCGTCTCTTTTTGTCAACCTTTATGAGTCCGAGCGCTAGTTGAGAATACTTATTTTTGTGAGGCATTAATAAGATGTTATTTTGTATTTTTGACTACTCATCTAAGGTTGAATGTAATTAACTTAAATGTTTTTGTTTATGCCCAATCTCAGGGCTAGGATTGTATAAAATTAACACTAGAGATACTATTTCGATTTGTAACTATTTATAAAATGTTCATGTTGCATGTGATCCTGGCATATTAGCAGTAGCTCAATGGTAATTCTTATATTATTCAATTCTAGTGCTTCCGTCAAGGCCCCGGTGCTATATCTATACTAGGTTATATGTCCGTTTCCGTATAGGTCATGCCCAACCCTTTAAGGGCGGGTTAGGGGTGTGACAGTATGCCTGAAGATGCAATAAACTATCTTGAATCACTACTTAAACATAAAATTCATTGGAACATGATAACTTGATTTTTTGTGTTCCATAAGAGCATGCATCAAATGAAAAACTTGCATGGCTGCCCAATCAGGATAAACATGAATGTTGGTCTGATCCTTTGAATTTTCTCTGGGTTGAATCCAGAGAAAATTCAAATTTCTCTGGGTTGAATCCAGAGAAATTTGAGAAATTCTTGGGGCATGAGCTCCAAGACAGACCACAACCTTGCAGCTACGATAGAGTTGGATCCCAATTTGCATGTTGAGGCTTCGTTGCAGTCTGCCAAGTACTTTCCAGAAACGTTTTCAAGCCTCGGATGCGTAGCAACGTAGCAAGTCGTCGCAGCGGCTTGAACAAAAATTCAAATTCATTAACACACTTGCACCTACTATAAATACTTACAATGAGATATATAAATTAAGTGTATATCATCAAAAATTTGAGCGAGTGATTAATAAACACTACTTGAGGAATTGTCTTCAAGAACTTGGAAGCCAAGAAGAATACCAGATCTGCATATTTTATCGCTTCAATTTTACAACCTCAAGACTCAACTAGATGCGCATATATATATATATATATGCATGAATCTCAGGTTTAGAGAATAGTAGTGACCTATTATGAGGCCGGGTCGTGGATTCGGACGGCGCGGAGGTCTGCGATGGTGGCGTAGCGGAGGGAGGAGTCGGAGGAGAAGGTGTTGAGGAAGAGGTCGTAGAGGAGAGTGGAGAGGAGGGTGGAGGAGCAGAGTTTGTTGCCTTGGATCTGGAAGACAGTGGGTGAGATGAGAAAAGAGAGAGAGAGAGAGAGAGAGAGTAGAGTAGAGACAAAGAGTCAAATTTCTCTGATATATGTTTAGGGACCTTAGACATCAAAAAATAATTTTGTGGATCTCTTCCATTATGAAAAGTGGGAAAGGGACCCTAGACTAATTTTCCCTATAAAATAATTAGTATTGTTATTCATTGAAAATGATTTTGCAAAAAAATTAGATTATACAAGTATGATTGATTTATTTGCTTCTAAAAATACAAGAAGAGTGAGGATCAAGCGATACTTATTAGTTATTGTATTGTAATGCTAAGTATTTTTTGTGATTTTGACACAAATTTTTTGTCCTTTACTTTCATTTTATTTTTTTTTCATTCAATGAAAAAAAAAATGTGAAGAGCCTCAAAAATTTATTAGTTAATTATCGGTTTTGGGCTCCGAAAATCTCAGGACCGAGCCTACTTGTAGTGTTGATGGTCATTTTTTGACCATGCCTACAATGTCATTATTTTGTAATTTTTGAAAATCTTGATACATAATACATCACGATCAAGGGCATTGGCCGTTCAAAACAAACTAGTTTGAAAAACTTTTCGTTTTGTTTATTTCTTTCTTCAGTAGAAGGTTAAAGAAAGGAAGATTCGAAGAATTTTTCGCTTTCGTGGCTTTTATTAATAAACTCTAGTCTCTACTTGCAATCTTAAAATCTGCAGCAACTGAACACATATAATCTACAAATACAATAGTCTCAATTATGGTTTTATTAGTATTTTTTGTTTTTGTTTTTGTTTTTTTTTTCTAACCGATTTACATGTTGAAGTAGGTCACTAAAAGCAGCTAGTGCAGAGAAAAAAAGCGCAAATCTGCTTTCATAAATCTTCATGCCACTCGATATCATAGTTACTCCAGTAAAACCTGCAAAAAAAACAGAAAACACATTAATATGTTTTTGTTTTGTAAAACAGATTCACATCAATGTCTATTTGAACATTTTGTGATCAAGTAAAAGAGACAATTATACCATAATCACATCCATTTGTAATAGTTTGATTCAGATCTTGCACAGACGCCTTGTTGACAAACATGTAGTCGTGTTTCACTAGATGGATGCACTTAAGCACGGCCTGTGTATGTTCTGAACATCCTCCTGTACAGTAAACCTCCCCGTCGGCTTGGGTCACATTGATCCAACCGGCTTCTCTCAGCTTGCATTCACATTAGACTGAGTTTGACAATTGTTTTTTAGCAATTTTTTTTTCTGCCATTTTTCGTCTTTTGGTAAAAAAAAATTTAAAATATTCACTTTTACGTCCTACTAGGTTAGACGGACATGAAAAGTATAAATAAATAATAAATAAAATTTTTAAAAAAATCCATCATAAAAAGAACAACTATGAAGCTAAAAAAAAGTTGGTTTTTTTTGGGTTTTTTTTTTTTTTAATTTAACTTTTAAATTTTTCCAAAAACTTTTTACTTTTCAGATTTTCTAAACTAGACAAACCTGAAAAATATAAATATTTGACACAATTTTTTTAAAAATTACAAAAAGACAACAAAAAAATTTTTAAAATAAAACAAAAAAAAAAAAGTGATTTTTTTAGCTGTTGCCATCAACAAGGAGATTCATTATACAAAGAACATTATTGCAAAAGTGATAATTGTGATCTAGCATACATGATATATGATCACAGCTATCTATCATTCCTCTAAAACAAAAATTAAAAAACGAGTGAAGAGTTATAGACTATTACATTTAACAAACACTCATAGGCACTTCTCCATTGGGCAAATGGGCTCAAATTCACATTTCCTGTGGGGTCTGTGACTTCCTTGATTCCAAAAACAAATATTCCAACAATATATAACATAAATAATCAGTCTTCTCAACAAAAAATTTTAAAAATTAAAAAAAAAAAAATTTAATTTGACAAAGGGGGGGGGGAAGAGAGAGCTGCATTGGCACTGCAACAAAGTGCGAAAACCGTTCCAAGAACGCTGCAGAGAAACCAGAAGTTCTGGATTTCTCCTTCTCCCAGCAAAATGCAACTCTTTAACTTACAAAAAAAAACAGTTAAAATAATTTTGCTGATAAATTTTTCATTGTAAACTAACCCTAAAATCTCTTCAGAAACTCAAATATAAAAGAGACTAATATGTGAAGAAACCTATGTAGTTCATTGATTTCCACTACATACCAATTTCCAAGAAAGCCCAAAGAAAACTTTCCCAAGAAAAACCTAAACAGCCAAAAAAACACAGAAGAGCATTCGAACGGATAATCCAACGTATAGATTTATGGCCAAAGGAATGATGCCAGTTGATTCTAAATTATCCAAGGACAAACTGGGCCAAGACTGTCTTGTTCTTGCCTAATCATAAACTTATATCTCACAGTAATTTTCAAATCCTTGGTGTTAACGACCTTTCGAAATCGGTTGTTAGTCGCAAAGGGAATTTCTTGTGTACCAATGCACAAAACAACCACCATGCTGGCTCATAAGCAGCCTATATATATCAACCCACTTTCATTCATAAATCTCCTAATCTTAGATACCACAGTTTTCTAGCCATGGCTGATCAAACCCGAGCTGTCTTCTCAGCTCTAGACAATGCCAAGACTCAACTCTACCATTTCAAGGCGATTGTCATTGCCGGGATGGGATTTTTCACTGACGCCTACGATCTCTTTTGCATCAGTGCAGTGACTAAACTGATAGGCCGGCTATACTACTATGACCCTCAAAGTCCAGGCCCAGGAACTCTCCCACCACATGTCACCGATGCCATAACTGGAGTCGCTTTGTGTGGGACCCTGGCAGGGCAGCTCTTCTTTGGCTGGCTCGGGGACAAACTTGGGAGGAAGAAGGTTTATGGGATCACTCTTGTCACCATGGTAGGATGTGCAATGGCTTCGGGCCTTTCCTTTGGCTCCACCGCTCAAAGCGTGGTCACTAGCCTATGCTTCTTCCGGTTCTGGCTAGGGTTTGGCATTGGAGGTGACTATCCACTCTCTGCCGTGATTATGTCAGAATACGCCAACCAAAAAACCCGAGGAGCATTTATTGCAGCAGTGTTTGCGATGCAAGGAATGGGGATTCTGGTGGCAGGGTTGGTGTCTATGATTGTTTCCAAGGCCTTCATGAGTGCTTTTCCTGCTCCTCAGTTTGGTGCCAACCCTCCTGACAGCCATGTGCTATCAACTCAGCTACAGGGCGATTTTGTCTGGCGAATTGTGCTAATGTTCGGTGCAGTTCCAGCCGCTCTCACCTACTATTGGCGATTGCAAATGCCAGAAACTGCTAGGTACACTGCCTTAGTCAAAGGCAACCACTCCAAGGCGGCTTTGGATATGGCAAAAGTCCTCGAAACGGACATGACCGTCGCAGAACCGAAGTCTAGGGCTCTGGTTAGCTCCAAGTCTAACTACGGACTCTTCTCCAACGAGTTTATGAAACGACATGGGATGCACCTTCTCGGGACTACTAGCACATGGTTCTTGCTCGACATTGCCTTCTATAGTCTACAACTGACTCAAAAAGACATTTACCCGGCAGTAGGGCTTGTACCAAAGGCCTCGAAAATGAATGCAATAGAAGAGGTGTTCTTGCTCTCAAAAGCGATGTTCTTAGTTGCACTGGTTGCAACAGTGCCCGGGTACTGGTTTACTGTCTTCCTCATCGATAGAATTGGCCGGTTCATAATCCAGCTTGGTGGATTCCTATTCATGTCCATTTTCATGGCGATATTGGGAATTAAATATGAAGAATTTAGAGGTTACAAGTGTACAACAGACCCAAAGAAAGATTACTGTGGAGGTAAGCCGATACTATTTGCAGTGTTCTACGGGCTGACCTTCTTCTTCACGAATTTTGGACCAAACAGCACGACTTTTATAGTTCCGGCCGAGCTTTTCCCGGCGAGGTTCCGGTCAACTTGTCATGGGATTTCGGCAGCGGCCGGAAAAGCTGGAGCAATCATCAGTGCGTTCGTGGTGCAGCAGCATACTCAAAAGGGAAGCGGTATCAGGCGGGCTATTATAGCACTTGCTGTGGTGAATTTGCTTGGATTCTTCTTCTCTTTCTTGGTGCCGGAGACGATGGGCCGGTCACTCGAGGAAATCTCTGGAGAAGACAGGTATCTTGGTGGTGGTGGTGGTGGTGCAACTGAAGCTAATGGACATGATGGAGAGGAGAAGGCAGAGAACAAGGATATTAAGAACGCTTCAAATGCTGTCATGGTTTAGTTCTACAGTAAACTATTCATACTCGTAAGGGATTGCAAATAAAAGATATAAAGTAACAATCTCTATGGAAATAAGTACTTCAATGGATGTGATGTGTGTTCCCATTTCAAATTTCTGTCTGAGGGAATTCCTCATTTTCATACTGAAATTGAGACATTTCTTTCCTAATAAATAAATAAAAAGATATACTAAAATTCTAAGAGATAGACAGCAATTCACAATCTCAAAATATTCAATACATTTCACCACCAAAGGCAAGATTTGAGAAACAGAAAACTCACGTCAATGAAACAGAACCTGTGTCCAAGTAAAGATCGTGTTCTGTAACACAAGCACAGCGGGGAGTATTTAAACTGGAATCATATGCAGACAAATTGTTGGTAGGTGAACCCATTATGCCTTGTAATAGGCTTTCTTTGCACGGTCGAGTCCTACAAACTCGTATCCATTTCCCAAACAATTGTAAAGAGAAAAATGTATGACTAGGCTTTGTGGACCTTGTGAACAATCTGCAGCTTTATAATTTGTGAGACCCCCTCACATAAAATAAAATAAAAAAGAGAGGAAACACACTCAAACAGACATAGAAGAATAAGAATAAACTATCATAAGATTATAGTAAACTATTGACCAGCGTTGGTCCCCCCCAAAATAAAGGGTTTTGGGAGGGGTAAATAGGATATAGACCTAACATTTCGCATAGTTTGTTCGTAAGCTAACAGTAAGGTACAGATAACAAAAGATGCTGAATTGTTAATATTTGATATACAACTCCATGATTCAAATGGTTTCTTGATTGTAGAGAAATCAATCAGTATACATCCTTTATCCACTGCGTGGAATATATAGAAACTTAAGCTGAATTGACCAACCCTCATAATGTTCAGTTAGGCTAAAAAAAAAGCAAGCAGCCTAGATATCTCAACCTTGCAATCCATAGTTTAACACATAATTTAACAGAATGAATCATTCCAGTGGAGTAACGGAGATGCCGGTCTCACATAAGTGAACCCTTTGAAGGGATTGTCACTACTTTTTGGACTAGCAGCGGGAGAATCCAATACTGGCATTTTGGTCCAACGCTCCTCGAAATTGGCAATGCAGTGCTTTCCAGCAACTTCTGGGAGAAAGCTTGGCTGAATCTGCCGAGCATCTAATTTCTTCCAGTTGATTGACTTGAACCACTTGTGGCTTTTTATCTCCTCACTGCCACCCGGTCCGCTGCCAATACGCTTACTTGCTTCTTTCTGCAGCAGCTGAAGAACAAAATATATTCCCTTAGGTTGTGTTTGGATTTATGAATTTCCAATGAAATGATTTGGCACTATTTGTTCAAGAAGAATAACTCAAATTTAGATTTGATAGTTTATATATAGATTTGAAGATTGAATTCGAGACTTTTGTCATGTCTGATTTGAAATAACAATGTAACAGTAGTCATTTGGAATCCTTCATGCTAATCTTTTGAAAATACCACTACTTTTCTGTCTCTAATTTCTTCCCCTTTAATTTCTCAATACATCCATAAGAGTTTAGTCCATTATATTTTTATGAAATTATTTTTCAAATCTTCATTTGAAATTCATCAATCCAAACAAAGCCTTATTCTCATTTGCACCATGAATAACAACCAAAGCAAAGAAAGAAGAAAGAAAATTACAATACTTTATGATGTATGGCACATGCCATCCATCTTTGGTAGACTATGGAAGGCACATATGCTTATGTAAAAAAAAATTATATGGGTGTAGCTAACAGTAAAATGCCATAGCCTACAAATGAGACCCCTTTTTTTTATTTTATAAGCAACCTACAAATGAGAATTAAAGTTGCAACTTACACAATTGATGCATTCTTTTGAAAAAAACTACAATCCTACTTTAAAAACAACCAATGGTTTAAATTCAAGAGTACACTGTTTCTGAATTGATATCATCTATCTGGCCTTGGCAACTTGCAACCAGCCAGCTGAATCTTGAATATATTTAGATGGGGATCCCAAATGTTTATGGTCTGAGTAACTATCGTCAATTAAATCTCAATTCTAATAGTCATGCTCACTGAGAAAATAAAGATATACAGATACAAGCGAAGTAGATTACCCCTCTCAACAATGAATGTGCTTCACTAGACAAAAATGCTGGTAGCTTCATCTTATCCTTTATTATTTTCTGCTGGATCTTCTGTCGATTTCCACCCGTGAAAGGTGGCTGCAAAGGCAGTAATCAAAAGAAAATATTAAACATTGTGTTTTGAAAGTGACTATTGAATGACATCTAAAATGCTTAAACTAAAAATAAAATAAATAAATAAGAAGAGAGAGAAGCAAGGTATACTGATTTATCAGATTATTGACAGAAAACTCTTCATGAGTTCAAAGATCTCCATCATCATTTCATCCAATCAATCATAGGTAAAGTTATATTTAGATTATGCAACTAACTGAACCTTGAATGATTCTTTGAAATCAGATTGTTTGTTTAATTAACTTTCAATGACCATCTTCTAGTGCTACTTAAAGAGGCTTGTTATTCTGCATATGCTTCTTGACACGAGCTACTTAGCAACACGGCTATCATCCATAGAGGTCCCTTCATTCAAATTATAGGTATTTCCTCCGAGAAAAATTATGTTTCAATTGGTAACACCTTCAAACAATATGATATGAGTCTGCCTCATTGCAACTGAACATCGGTTCAAATATAGTTTCCAAGCTACATGATGTTTGCACCATAGCAAAAGCTTTCTGGAAGGAAAAAAATGTACTGTTTTCTCCAGCACTATTGTTGAGCTTGAGTGTAAACACACAGTTACTAGTTCATTATTATTATTTGGTAATTCTGGTTACTAGTTACTGTACAAATCTTGTTTGAAGCTAAGTTTTATTATCTCTTTACTCGAAATTCAATCTCACTTCATTTCACATGTCCTCAGAAATCAAGGAAGTAAAAAAGACAGAAGTATGTTTAAGAAAATCTTCAAGGTTCATTCAACAGGCACAAACATTTACAGCATCAAAAAAAAGCTTATTTGTTATAAACTTTCACATACTTCAGTACATCTGAGAGTAAATTAAGAAAGGGAACGCTCAATTACAAGTGGCTACAAACACACAGAAGATATCATAATTCATAAAACATGAAAGCAGGTGCATATATATCACAGTTCACCATTGCCAATTGCCAGGGTTTCATAATGTAAGAAACATTGAAGGAGCCACTCAACTACACTTCCCTTAATTCTCCCGCATACAATATTTTGCCACCCTTGGCATCCAATAAGATGGCCAAGTTAGTTCATAGGTCAGTCAGTAACTTCAGATTAAAAATACTAATTATTACATTTTTTTAGTTCCTCCATATAAAACAAACTCAAATCCTTGCCAAGGCATACTCAATGATCAAAAGAGTAAGAACCCAAAAAAGAAAAACTTGCATAAGAAAATCAATTCAAATGGGTCAATAATAGAGAGATACTAACCTTCCCAGTAAGCATCTCAAACAGGAGAATTCCCACACTCCACCAGTCTGCAGCCTTATCATGGCCTTTCCCAAGAATAATTTCAGGTGCCATGTATTCTAGTGTTCCACACATAGAGTTCGACCTTGTATTCTCGTTGAATCGCTTTGCCAGTCCAAAATCAGTCAACATTACCTGGAATGAACCATATCATCATGAAGTGGAATAAGGGGCAGTTATGATATTTGTCATAAGATACATATACATACAAAAACAAGTTTATTATGTGGATATGTAGCAAGACAATACAAGGAGAAGTCATCTAAAATGGTTAGGTGTAGATGTGCAGAGAATACCCCAGTGCTTCCAGTACGGAGGACTGATCCACTTCAAATTAAAGGTATCGGAAGGACACATAACACCAAAAAGAAATGGGCCGAGCCAGTGAGAGAAGATATAATTGCCTAGATGGGGAATACTAATCTAGATATAATATAATGTAGTAATAGATGGGATTGATGTTTCATGAATTTTGTTTAGTGGAGTTTTAGTTGGGATTAAGGCTTTGTTGAATTAAACTAAAAAGAGTAACACACAAGCACACCCTTCAAAGTTTGCCATCCACCCACACCCAAGCACGCACGTGCACACACACACACACACACACACACACACACACACTCACACACAGTGAATGAGGTCTTACATGCCCATCTGCACCCAAAAGAATATTTTCAGGTTTAAGATCTCTGTGCATTACACCATTTGCATGGAGATGAGAAACAGCAGAAACAATCTCAGCAGCATATAGACGTGCCAAATCCTCTCTGAAACAAATGAAAATTGTTTTAACAGCTTTGCGCAGCAGGCATTCTGAAAACTGTAAAGAAAAGAAACACCATGCACCTGAATAAACCTTGGTGATAAAGTTGAAAGAAAAGGTGACCCCCATTAACAAAGTCAAGCACGAGATACAATCTATATTTGGTCTGCATAACAGACACAAGTCAATCATAACATTGATTTATTGGTCAAACTCTGAGGCAAGATCAATAGGCATTATTTTGTGATCTCAACTTAAACATTGGTAAATTTTGAACATAAGAAATCTAAAAGGATCAAACATATCTTTATGGTGAGGGCAACTGTGCAAGTCATTACCTGGAATGAGTATCTGAGCTGCACAATGAAGGGGTGATCAACTTTTGTTAATATATCCCTCTCAGTTTTCATATATTCAGCATGATTTTTCTCCATGATCTTATCCTTGCGCATAACCTTCATTGCAAATATTTCCAAAGAACCGTGCTTTCTCACCTGATACACTCTTCCAAAAGCTCCTTGACCAACAACCTTCAAAATTTCAAAATCTTCTAATCCTACACTCTTATTCTTGGGAAGATTATAATCAACGTGACCAATAGATATCCCCAAAGCACGACTATCAAGAGATACATCCTGAAGTTTTTCCAGTTCCTCTCCGCTGTCTGCCTCCATTAGTTCCAGTGAATCCTCTGTCTCACGTAAGGTAAGCTTGCTAAGCTTCACTGATTGACTAACAAAAGTTGTGGGGCCCACCAGAGAATGGGAGAGGCTGTAAATTACTGCTGGATCATCATAGATGAATTCATCTATATCAGTTGGAGCAACCAAATTTCTGGATTTTTCACTGCTGAAATCTACAGGTACTTGACCTGGTGTAGGACCAAATATATCAGAAAATTCTAACTCAAGCTGATCCGTTGAAAGAATGTCAGGGGGTCCCATTGGAAGAAGCACCTGGTTCTGGAAGGGCTCTCGCATGGCACTCCCCTTAAAATTTGAGAACTGAGAGGAGACCATGTTAAATGTCAAATGAGATGGGAGAACAGCAAATGGATGTTAAAATTGCCACTTCTATGGATGAATATACCCTAAAAGCTCCAGGATACAAACTGGTGAAGGACACCTGACAACAGCCTTGAACAACAGGAAATTCACGTAAATAATAGGAGTTCCAAGAAACCTTGGAAATAAGCAAACCAAAATCCAGAAAAGGAAGTTGTTCTTGTTTCCCGCTTCACAGGAAACGGTGGATGCAATGGTGCTTCTTGAATTCATGAAGATCAGACAGTCAGAGCTGTAGTTCAGGACAGAAACACCGTTAGTTCATATCAAACATGCAAAGTCAAAATGTCCTACAGTGAAATCTGTAAAATGTTGAGAAATACATATACTAAGAATAAGAGAAACTTACGGTTGGAGGGGACAATAAATGGGAAAAACTTCACACTCAAAGAACCAAAGAGTGCTTTTAAAAATAAAAATAAAAAAACCTTTTTTAAAGAGATAACAAAATAAGAAAGAAAAGAAAAAAAGCCACAAAATAAACCATAGGAAGCACAGAAACACATCTTAGGGTGTTGTGTCCAAGTCTGAAACCAGCACTCATCTGTCCTATTATTATTATTATTATTATTATTATTAATTTTCTTAAAATCAGACACAATTCAAATATTTATGGGATGTATAAGTCTATTGCTTGGACACATGAGAAACACATCTAACTTCACATGCAGAACATGTAGCAAGAGTAGAAAAGGCTTCTATGTAAGGATGCCCCTATAATCTACACTTAAAACTTTATCTCACAACACACACAGTTTGACCTAGCACTGGAATAGCTGTTTTGCACATACCCAAGAATGATGGATTCCCCCACCAACGGAATCACAAGTCAGATACATACAGGCAGGTTGTCTTGTTGCAAATGCAGCATGCCAGTCACTAAATCAAACAAAGCAACTGACTCATTCCTATACTTCATTGGTAACTACTAGCAAACCCAACTCATCATACATGTGGATTATTTGAACTGAGTTATAACTGTTGGTATCTGTATAATCACCACCATGTGGTAAGGATTTCGAAGTGGTGAGCCAGCTTGGTGCTACGTCATGTCCAGATTGGTTATTCGGCTTAATCAGGGGCACATAAACCACCAAGAGCTTGGTCAGCTAACACACTTAGCATCTTAGTATCAAACCATGGAGCCAAGGAAAGAGCCCATAGCATCTCAAGTCTCTATTTTATCTCCACACAGACACAGCATGGGGCATCCCAAGGTATCTCCAACTCCAAGGCATGGCCAAAGCACCTCTCAACTAGGCCGATGATTCTCCGCTCACCCACAACCCCGATATGGCATGGCATCTCCTTGACTCAATGTCACGGGCCGACTCCTTTAGAGTCGCAACAGAACAATTTTTTGCCCGTGTGGCACTTAAACTCCACCAAGTTTAAGCCCACCATAGCTCATTGACAAATCAAGTGTTGATGATCTCACCCATTTGGAACTTTAGGCCCCAATACTTTGTCGAGCAGAACAACTGCCAAAGGAAGCTTTGTCTTCCCCCAGATACCACAAATAGGCCTAACACCTCAAGTGCACCAAGCACGGCACAAGTCGCTTCATAGCATTGTAGACACAAATTTTGAAACGTGAAGTGTTTCAACACATTTCAAAATTCATGTCACAAATGTCCGCTATTTAGTTTTTGGACTAAACAATATTGATTATTTAAATAGCAAGTTCCTATTTTCGATCTACATTTCAGATCGTTAATTACACATTTTATTTAAATGAAACCTCCGATTAATGAAGAACTAAAAAAAATTAACGAAAGACAAATTAAGGAAAAGAAATATTTTATTGAAATTGCAGGGATTTAGAACCCTTAGATGCAAAATACAATAGTTGGGTTTGGAACCCTTTACCTAACGCTTGCCATCGTATCAGATGCTTGCAGTGTAGTGTAATTAGCTCTTAATTTCTTTCTCTCTCTCTCTCTGATCTTCTGACTTCTGATTTTTTCACCCCCTTTTTGTGTGATGATCCCTCATATTTATAGAGGGTCATCCAGGTAATAAGAGGGTCTCATCCTCAATTTGAATTTCAAATTCAATGATAACGCCATTTGAATTTTTATTGACGGAGCTGTTTGAATAATCATATCTGATTAATCATCTATCTAATTAACCATCTATCTAATTTTATGAACACATGGGGTATTTGTTTATTTGAATTTAGGCGTAATCATATCTGATTAATCCTTTGGATTTCATCCCATGTGGTGTCTTTACTCTAGGCTCTACAGGTGTCATCTTTCGTTGACTCCACGTGTCATTTGAGTATCTTAAATAACATCGCTGAGATACGATGTTGTTTTATTTATGTACTTTAACAGATCAAGTTGATCATTTTAGGAAGTGATTACCTACAACAATCCTACCATAGGCTCTATGTGTGTCATTAGTTGATTGACCATATTTGAAATTTGAACATAAATTTGGTTGAAATTTATGTGCCAACAAGCGCCAAGCTTATCTTAAGCAAGGAGCTCACCCTACTTACGTTTATGTCATCAAGGTGTCTAGCCACACAACAATGTGCTAGCAAAGGCCCTCGACTTAGCTGACAAGCAAACATAGCATGTTGGGTCTTTGACAGCATCTCAAAGTGTCACAGGGTCAAGAATGCCTCAATTGATGCATACCAGGTAGCCACATTGTCATGCAAAGCTCATAAGACACCGAGAGTCAATAACTTGCCCACAGCATAGTCCTCGTGCCTACAGGTGTGCAATGGCAAAGGCACTAACGGACCAGGAGGGGGTCACGTGCCCCCCTGACATGTTAAATTTTTTTTGTTTTTTTTTTTTTTGGGGGGGTCTTAGCTAAACATTGACACAGCCCCAAACCAAACATTGTCCTAACTTTTCAATTTTTTTTTTTTTTGGGGGGTCCTAGACTCCTAGCTAAACACAAACACACAAACACTGATATTTCAAATATTTTTTTTTTTTTTTTTTTTTAGGTCCTAGACTCCTAACTAAACACTGACACACACAAACACCGATACAGCCCCTTCCCCCTCTCCCCCTGCCCCCCTCCAATTTCCAAAGTCCCAATTTTTTTTTTATTTATTTATTTTTAATTCTTAACTGCTAGGCAAGGGTCAATCTAAAAAAAAAGAAACTTGTTGGGCAAGGCTTTCAACGGCAGCGGACAGGATCTCTAAAACTCTAAAAGTGTATGAACTTCGTTATTTTTTTTATTTATTCACAGTACTTGTTAAGTGTCTCTATATTTTCTTTCTCTTCTTTCTCTCCCTTTGTTGCTTTGCAATTTACCAACTCCTAATTCACCAGATTGGGATCACACAACATAAATTTGGGACCACACTACAACCTTGGTGTCTTCTCTTCATTGTTTACAAGTAACTTTATTTATTATCTTTTACTTTTAAATAAAAATTATGAGTATTAATTTATAGTTATTTGTTAAGTTTTGATTTGTAAAAAAAAATTATTTGTTATTATTTATGTTAAAATAAGAGATTTTGATAGTTAAAATTATAAATCTTGATTGGAGGTGATTTATATTAAAATTAAAAACTTTGGTTTGTTGTTGTTTGTGTTAAAATTAGGGATTTGATTTGGGCTAAAATTAAAAATATTAGTTTGTGCTAATATTAATTTTTGTGTTTAATATTAGCTCGAAAAATTATTATTGTGTAATTGTTATTAATTGGGGGAGAAAAATTTTGAGATTATAATTAATAGGTGCCCCTCCCCCCTCCCTCTTTTTATATTAAATTTCTGGCTCCGCCATTGCACATGTGTTAGATTCTGCCTAAGGCCATTGCGCACCTTAGAGTTGCACCAATGTGTCGCTCAAGTAAGGCAACATGTTAATCCGTAGCTTGCTTATAGCATACTGTCATCCATCAACGGATTTATTAAATATATAGCTTGATGCCTTCATTCGATAGCCCACGTATGCGGCATTGCCTTCCAACCACTTAGCTTAAGGCACGGGATCCCCACATACAAGGTTGAACCCAAACCATGCACATGAGTTGGCACACGAGGCCTTTAGCGGTGCCTTGATAGCCCATTTGGTCTAGAACGATCCCCAAGATGCCATAACACGTGGCATAATGGAAACAACATCCCAAGCCTCGCGCCTGGGAGGCACGCGCAATGCTTACATTTTTGCACCATCCATGGGGCTCTCAAACACAAATGGAGACTCTAGACATCTCTTTGGATGCCTAAAGCCCACCCTTGCGTTGCCCTAAGGTTGCTCACTTCAAGCCCAGTTTGGGCGAGGAGGCAGGTAGGTAGCACACACTTCTTAAGCCTTTGACAAACTAGCAAGAGGAAACATGCCTTATGCTTGAAGATTCATAATGATTTTTCAAGAATTCCACAAATGGAGAAAAATCACAAAACTTGGTCAGGAAAACACTTCTCCCAAAACCTCTTTCCAGTTAAAATTTCAGCCCAAAACTCCTTCATTTGGACCCTCAAACAAAGCCCCAAACAATCTGCCAAGTTGGCTGCTGGCGCTGGTCCTGCTGCTGAGTTGCGGCCTGGGCTGCAGGCAGCAAGGCTGGCAAGGTGGGTGGGCGGGCACGGCCTGCACGCAGCCTGAGCCGCGACCTGGTCTGTCTTGGGCTGGCGGCTGGGCTACGGCCACACTACTTGGGCATGCTGCCGGCTGCATAATGGCATGTTCGCCTTGGGCTGTTTGGGGCCACGTTGAGGCACCGAACCACCGACTTGGAATCTCGATGCCCATCACCTAAGCACTTCCAAGGGCCACTCTTGGGCACTAAAATAGTCACACCACCACATGCGAAACGTCACGGAGTTGACCTTGTAAGGCAACCCGTGACAGCCAGGTGATTCTCCATCAGGGTATGACCCATTATGCATCATTCCTCTCCTCAATGGTTTCTCTTTTGTATATTGAAGGCATCTCCTCACCCCCTTCTGATTGCCTAGGCCAGGAGCAAGGCCCAGAAACTCCCGCTTTGGATCACTCACAGTTAAAGTTCCATCAAGGTGCCTTAACACTTACTTCCTCAAAGACGGGGACTGCAACTTGAGCAATCTTATAGGGAGAGGTTTAGACCAAAACATATGACTCTCCAAATAGTGTCATACCTACAGGCAATCACTGAAATGCTACAGTGCAAACCCCATGATCTGCCATGGGCATAAAAAATAGGTAAGATACCTCCAGATTGCCAAACGTAGAAGGGTTGAGCCACCTGTCCATGACTGAGATGTCCATCATGGTTCAATTGCCCTGCATTAGGATCTCCATGCATACGTTGAAACATTCTAAACCATCCTTCAGTTTCTCCAGCAAGAGCAAGATATTCATTGACATACTCTTTCTCTAATCTAAGGTTGTCTGGGCTCTCACTTCCTTTACTTCCAATGATCCGGTGCCATCTCAGTGTCTACCATTTTCCTGAAAAGCTCTTCCCCAACCACCTCACCATACACCATCCTCAATAACATATCAAAATTGTTCACTATTAGTATCACTTAGTTGCATTTCATGCTGGACAAGACAGTCCAATATTGAAGTGATACTCTGTAGCTCATTCTATTATTAACTTCACCACAAATAGAGACTTACCTAACCCAATTTGGTAGTTGGTTCAGATCATTTTAAGTTATAAATGCCTTTGTCTTAGTGTTTATACATAAATCAAGCAATATCAAATGTTTGATCAGGCATCAAGGTAGAAAGGGTAATATTATGATGATTCCAATATTTTGTTTAATAATTTATCTTGTCCTATTTTCTTAATCAATGTTTAGTTTGCATACCATTCTGATAAATGAAAAATAGAATACTTAATCAGTGGAAAATAATTTTCATATTTGATTAGGTATGTGACAATGTTGGGAAGTGTATGATTTGAATATATAAATAAAAAAATTAGAGAGAGAGAGAGAGAGAGAGAGAGAGAGAGAGAGAGAAATTCCCAAAAAAATTTAAGGGAAAATATTTGCAAATGTTCTGGAAACTCTAGACTCCATAGAAAGTTGTAAATGCTTGGCAAACAATGGAAAACTTTCGGGAATGTGAATCCCTCAAATTGTTTTATATATATATATATATTTTTATGTGTTGCTTCAATAAATAATCCTTAATGTTTATCGGCCCGCGGTTTTTTAGTACCTCACTAAACATCAAAATGAAGTCTTTGTGGTAAGTTTTTTTTTTTTGTTTTTTTTTTTTTAAGATTCTCTTGGTAGGCATAGACCTTAGGCCACATTATGCTTGACATATGTACTTTAATTTCTTTGATTTGTATTCCCTAACTTGAGCCATCATCCAAATTTTCTAGTGTTTTTGTATTTACCACAGTATTTCATATCTATCTATCTTCTATACTATTATTAAGTGAAGGCCTAAAATAAAAAAAAAAATTATTATACACAACGTAAACAAGTTTTGAACCCAATACCTTGGGTTTCATTAACAACATACTTATCACTTAAGCAACATACATATTATGATATTAAATTCTTTATTATTTATTTTTATTATTAGTTATCTGAATTGCACACGCATCGCATGTGCCGCCCACTAGTAGATGTAATACAAACTTATGGAAGATTACTTTGCCTTGCACAAACAATGCAAACCAGAAACAAAACACATTAAAAAGAAAACTGAAACCCTAGATCTTAACCCTATATCCTGCAATGCAAATACAAATTAGTATGACAAATCGTAATAAAACTACCTAAAATCCTTCATAAAATGCAATTAACAAAAAAAAAAATAAAAGGAAACCCTAGCAAAAGTAATTGCAGTTTTGGATTCACAGAAACAGAACCTCAAATCAAGATTATCCAACAAAGCTAGAACACACCTGTGTATTCATATGCACAATTAAACATAGAAGCGTGCGATTAGGAAGGAAAAGGAATGGAGTTTCTGTGACTTTACCTATGGAGAGATTGCAGAGGCAGAGCAGAGGGGGTGGTGGCAACGAAGGAAAGCAATTTGGAGATTTCTATTTATTTTTCTATTTTTGGTGTTAATAGCGATCGCTTCATTGCGTTTGTAACTAACTCATAAACTTCCCGGGGAAATCGGTGCCGTCACTCAAATGTTTATTAGACGTGGCGAATTTTGATTGATTGGGTGGGCGGGAATAAACGTCCAGCTAATAATAATTGAATCAAACTTGGCTTGCAACTTTGCATTTACGGTTATTTGGCCTATTTTGGAAGTAGGATAGAAGTCACTTTTTAACTTCTATGCCTCCGTTTGGGAAGTGGGCTGGCTTTTTTATTTTTTTATTTTTTTAGTTATATAAGCTTGGACTCAAAAACTTGGTTTAGGAAGAGCTCTTGGTTTTTTTTGACTTTTTTGATTTTTTTTTTGAAAAAAGAGTGTAATGATTATGGGGTTAGATGTGATGTTTTGTCTGTTGTGACTCATGAGTTTATTTTGTCTTTTGTGGCTCATGAGCCCAATGAGCTTTTGCCAAACGGAGTCTAAGTCACTTTTCCTTTCTTTTTTTATAAAAAAATCAAAAAATTAAAAAGTAATTTTTAATCATTTTCTTAAAACATTCTTTTGAAACCAGTCATTTTCAATAAATTTTTGTATCTTAATAGGTAGTACGTGACATTATTATTTTTTTTTTTAAATATATAATATAAATATAGTGAATTTTATTATCAAAATCAATCATAATAATAAAACATATCACATAATATATATCCTCGCCACATGTAAAAATTATTACTTATTTTTATGGACTCATTTGGGAAATTAGTTAAAAATTAACTTTTAATTTATTATAAATCACATCACCTCTTATATTTTTTATTTACTGAAAAACAAAAAAATAATAATTTTTAACTAATTTCCCAACGCACTTCCATCTCAAATAAAAGAAAACGTTTTTGGTATGGCACGTTCAGAGCTCTTTTCACTGATCATACCCACCTCCAAAGATATTAGTACCGTTATTTTATTTTTTATTGTTTTAAAATATTAATCTATTTTAAAAAATTAAAAATTAAAATAGTATAAATTTCTTATTTTGCTTTCCTTTTAAATTCATTAACCTTACATTTGAATGGCAATAAATGTACTACCAAAAGGTAATTTTGAAAAATTAATATTTTTTAAGTGTAATAATTGTATTACTAAAAAAGTTAGATTTTTCAAAAATGACGAATATTTTAAAACGAAGAGAGTCATATTTTTTTTTTTTTTTTTAATAATGGGGTGTTCCTATCAATTTACACATACATCAACTAATTTTGAAAGACCAATCACACCATCCACTTGTGAAGACCCCATTTAAAGTCAAAACAAGCGTCCTGTATGAATTGACTACAAGGATCTTATTACAATTAGTAAATATTGAACCTAAGATTTAGAGTGAGCACACTCTCCAACCTCAATTTGTGCCCGTTTGGATGGAGAGATGAGAAAATAAACAATTAGAGTTTTTTAGTTAG
Organism: Camellia lanceoleosa; assembly: GCA_025200525.1. Lineage (NCBI taxonomy): Eukaryota > Viridiplantae > Streptophyta > Magnoliopsida > Ericales > Theaceae > Camellia > Camellia lanceoleosa. The sequence continues at coordinate 56,174,314 of CM045758.1, read as the reverse complement.
ATGAGAAAAAGAAAAATTATTGTGATTTTTTACTTTCTTATTTGGATGGACTATAATTAAAAGAGTAATTTTAATTTCTCATCAAATCTCACAACTTTTGATGATAAACAAAACTTAAGTTTAGCGTGATTTAACTTTCTCACCATTTTTCTTCATTTGTCTCTATTTCTCATCTCATTAATCATCTAAACAAGTGATGAGAAAACTCAATTTCTCCATCTCTTTTCTTTTTTCACTAAATCTCTCAATCCAAACAAAGTGTAAGGGATAAAAAAAAAAATTAACTAAAATGCGACGGGCCTAAAACGAAATCTAAATAGAAGATTTTTAATACAATATTTAAAGGCTAGGGCTTGCCTCTAGTCCTCCATTTGGACTAGAGGGTCCAGTTCAGCCCATTAGGTCTACTTTTGGATTCCTTTTTGATAATTCAAGCCATTCATATTATAGGGTTTGTTGAGTATAGTATTCTTGTAAAACATTTCGCCGATCAGATAACGGATACTATATATTCGGATAACTTTTTATGAACCGTTAATTTTCTGACCGGTCATTTTTTTCCAGATAAAAGCGATCCAAATACATAGTATCCGCTGTCCGATCGACGTGATTTTTTACAGGAATAATATACTGAACAAACCTTAAAATGTGAACGGTTCTGATTATTGAAAAAGAACTCAAAAGTGGGCCTAATGGATTGGACTATTCCAGATTTGGACTAGAGACGGTTCGCACACCTATTTAAATATCAACTTAAATATATTATTAATTTGGGGGTTTATTTAATGTCTTTGCGAGTATTATAAAATGAAAAGAAATGAAAAGTAATCTAAGTTATTGAATAATTAGGTACACATCTCTTTAATAATGCTCTAAGTTATTGAATAAAAAGTGCTCTAAGTTATTGAATAATTAGTTATTGATTAATGTTTAGGTACACATCTCTTTACAACTTTCTATAAAAGTTCTAATCTACAAAAAATTAAAATAAAATAAATATAAATAAATAAAATTATTGCTTGTTAGTTGAGGCTTTTGAGATTTCAAATTCTAAAAGAATAAAAAGAAAATTATGATACAAATTGTCAAAAATAACCTTTCAACCCTAAAATAACTCTTTTTCAAATTTTTTTTAATTTATTTTTCTCTCTACGTTCTTTTTTTTTTAACATTCTATCTATCTATCTCTCTCTCTCTCTCTCTATTGGATCAGTTGCTTCGTCGCCAGTTGCAAATGACAACTTTATCATCACCATTGTCGATTTTTTCATCTAGATCGTTTATGTATGATTTCCTTTGTTTGCCTTAGATGAAATATCAAAATTACGACAACTGTATAACATTGTTTCTGTACAAACTCCACCACCACATCTCTACTGTTCCACCACCGCTACCAATGCTACTTTGTTATTCCAACATCTTCCTTTGTAGTCCAGATTTGTCTTCTTCTTTTTTTTTTTTTTAATCTTTTTATTTCTTTGTTCTTTCTCATTTATCTCTCTATCTGTCTATCTTCTCTTATTCATTTCTCTGTTTAAATATATATAAATTTGCAATCACAATACAAATTTTACCATCATAGTGAAACTTAACTAGTGAAATTTCACTAAAATGCACAATAAAATTCATCATTGGAAAGTGACATTTGATTTTTTTGGTTCTAGTGAAATGTTACTATGTTCAAAGTCAAAGAAGATTCATGATAATTAAAGTTGGAGAAGATTTAGAAAATTTTCACTGATTGAAGATAACCTACTTATTGAAATTTTTTATAAAAAAAAAAAAAAAAAAAAAAAACTTGAAAATTTCATATTTATCATGCATCTTATTTGATAGATCTCAATAAAAGGATTCAAAAAATAAAGATTTTGATATAAAAAAAATATATTATACTGGTAAGTTTTGAAAACAACTCGACTGTTGTAACTATTATGTTTTTCAAGCATTAAGATTCAATAAGGATATTTTCATCCAAATGTTGTGTACTCTTGAAGGACTTATACTAGTAGTAAGGCTTCATTTGGCAATTGATTATTTTAGTTGATTTTTAACCCCTTTTTTTTATTTAAAAAAAAAGTGCAAAAAGTAAAAATAATAATATGATAATTTATAATGACTTTTTAACTTTTTAATTAAAAACCACTCTTCCCAAACATAGCCTAAGTACTATTTTTGTGTCTTTACATTAATGAAGACTTATGATGGAGGAGCTGGACATAAATCCCCTAGATTCAAAATGAAGTCTATGATAGAAATATATATATATATATATAATTACAAACTAAGTTGAACCTATTCTAAATGGAACAGTCTGAGATCCCAGAATTAGGGTCTCAGAATTTACCCAGAGTGTATATATGTAGTGGAGATTAAATTGATGAAATATGAGATCTACGAGTGAAATGAATTTGAACCATTGATTATTGTTTATGGATAAATTTTGTGAAGACAATTATGGATTTGTAGGCAAGTGTGTCTTCTTATAATCACAAACCGGACAAAAGGCCTAGGCTTGTCTCCAGTCTTAATCGGAGTGGATCATGTTATTAGGCCTCCGTGGACCTGCCATGGAGCCCAAATCGATAATCCAAACTATTCAATGTGTACAACTTGTCTATTACTTCATCCTTTAAAAAATCATATAAATCGGATATCGATATTCACTTAAACAGATTACATTTATTGATAGATATGTGAACTGTTTAAGTAGCTATCGATATCTAATCAACGTGATTTTTTATAAGAATGAAATACTCAACAAGTTCTAGACATGAAACAGTTCGAATCATTGAGAAGAACTCGAAATGGGCTCTAAACAAGCCAGACTAGACAATCTAATTAAGCTGCCTAATTGGAGACCATCCAATCCCTTTGCAAAATATATGGAGTTTAGGCCCCGTTTGTTTTGGGGTATGAAAGGGGGATTGGGATTAGGATAGCTATGGGCCACATTTAATATGCTCTTTGTTTATGGAGTTGAGGAATGGACTACTAAGCCAAAGGGCTTAAGATAGGCCTTGCAGATGGGATTCGAATGGGCCTCCAAGACTTGGAATTAGAAAAATAGTCTGGTGGACTAGAAATTTATTTATTTATTTATTTATTATTTTATTTTTTACATGTCGGGTATTTTTTTTAAACATTAATGTTTAATTTTTTGTATTTTTTGTTAAGTAAAAATCATTATTTTATTTATTTTATTTTTTTATGAAATTTTTTTATTTTACTTTTATTTTTTTTAAATTTTTTACATGCTGGGCATTTTTTTTAAAACATTAATGTTTAATGTTTTTGTATTTTTTTATTTGTTTTATTATTTTATATTTATTTTATATAAAAATAATTTAACAATCTCTACACTAACAACTATCATCAAAACAAACACAATTTTATTTATTCCCTTCGCTAACAATTCCCTCGCTATCAATTTTCTTCATTTTACCTCTAAAAATAAACGGGGCCTTAGAGAATAGAATAGCTGCTTTCCATTTATAAACTAAATGGACGGAGTCTTTTTTCTAAATTTGCAAAACTTGCATTACTATGTTCATGGGTAGGGATTTTTTTATTGTGTGCATGTATTTTTCAAAGTGGGCCTTCTAAAAAATAAAAAAAAAATATCTTATTAACAAGTATCCTAATAACATTGGTTAATAAATTTAAAAAATTATATATTCATCAAAATATATATATATATATAATTAAATGTACAACCATTTAAAGTGAATTAATAACTAAAATAAAATAAAATTATCTTATAACTTTCCTTTATGTTTGGAGAGTTTTGAATTTTTGGGAAATAGGGGCCTTTTTGCAAGTAGGGGCCTAAAGTCCAACTTTAGGGTCCGACTATGGTACGCAAAAGTGGTATTTGTATAACCATACATCGGCCCTTCTTGTGTTTCCAACGGTCAACGACCCTCCCTAGTTCTTCTCACTTCCCCAGTTTCCTAGCCCTAGTTTTTTCTCTCTCTTGAAGAAGAAGATGTGCAACAGCCAAGCCAATCACGTTGGATTCACCTAGGGAGCTTCTCTAATTTATCACTGAAAGCAGCAAGTTCTTCAGGTACTTGCATTTTTTGTTTAATTTGTTAATCTAATTTGAGTTTTTTATCCTAGTTAAGTTTGGATTTAGATTTGTTTGGGAATTAGTTTGTTTGATTGTTGAGTAAGTACAGGACAAACGAAGAAAATTCATACCCATTGATTGTAGAATTTTTGCTCTGTTAGAAAAAAAAACAAACTATAATTCCTTTTAAGATTTGTTCAATTATATATAGTTCACACAAAGGTTGGGTTATTTGTATGCAAGTTGAGAAGTAGATAATTCTTTCTAGGCACTGTTGGAGGCCAACGCCACATTAATATTTTTTTTTTTTTTAAGTTAAACATTCATAAAATTAGGAGCTCCATGTGTTATATACCTCCCACAACAAAATTCTTTGTTTCCATATTCATACATCTCCAATATATTCTCATTTTATTTTATTTTTGTCAAATCCAGAGCATTCATGATCCTCAATGGAGGAGAGAGCTGATCAAGACTAATCTAACATGATAATTAGCTTCAAACTAACATACTTTTGATGTACATACACCACCCATGATTTTTTATGGATGGTTCTTTTATTTATTTATTTATTATTTATTTTTTTATGAAGTGATGTAGTAGTGCTTGTATGTAAAGAACCTAAAAGTTTTATGACATGAGCATGAACAGTTTTTTCTTTTTGTATGAAGAGGTGATTGAGAAGTTGTGTGTAAATGAATCTAAGAAACATGGACACGAATTATGCTCTTTAGCTAATAATTTTAATCTCCAGGAAATTCTCATGTAGGTTTTGATTTCTGGAATTTTAACTGTTTTTAATATTGTTTGCATATAAATTGGGATTTTGTATGAGAATTGTGTGAGTGATTTTCCGATTACACTGCCCCCCTTAGTAATCCAGCTGTAGAACACAGTGTAATAGATGGCACCTCGTCACCTGCAGAAAGAAGAAAAGGCTCGTGTGGTTCTTCCACCCGGGGGCACTCCGACGATCAAGTCAGTATATCTCTCAAAGATAATCAAGTATTCAACTCACAAACCTGAGTATATTAAAACATACCTTAGACCCATGGGGGTGCCTCTCTTTTATAGCCAATACAATCCTAGTCCCAATAGGAGCCTAACTCCAATGGACTCAGGATTACTGCTAATCTGGAACTTCCAGTGGGATTAGGATAAACCCTCTAAAAGTTTCATCTTTACCTAAACTGAAGTCTTCTCTCAATCCAGGACTCTTGTCCTTTATCCGCTTATCTCGGATTCCGATATCTTCGGAGATAACCTCGGCAACTCCGAGATCACCTCGGCGTAATTACCACGACACGTGGCACCTCGGCTGACATGTTGGCGTCACCTTGCCACGTGTTGGTACTCAGCAAATATATCCCCACAACTGCCCCCTAGGTTCTATTACCTCGGCATTCTGAGGCGATGGAACCTATATTGATCCTCTTTCTCATACGTCGGCTTAAGAATTTCTCAGCCGAGGTCTTTCAATTCAGGCCGACATATCTTCTTTCAAGAACAAGAATTCAAATGAACTCTCCCTCGCGTATGAGCTGTCATGCATCACTTTTCAACCGTTTCACTTACGTGTTATACCTCTATTGGCCCGTGCCTGTGACGCGCTTGTAAGCCGTCTTTCAGCTGTCTGCGCCGCTTGACGCATGCGATTTTCCAAGCGCACTAAATGTCTTATTTTGCCGCCGTTTCACATTTTAACAAAACTTTTCCATCTTTCCTTTTTTCCTTCACTTTTGCATATCAATTTTCTCTTGCTTTCTCTCTCTTTAAACTCGTTCCTTTGAACCCACTGTAGACACCCCATTTTTGACCGACCTTAAGACTCAGACGTCACCGATTGAGCGCTTGGTGATGTTGCATACTGTGCTCGTTCAGAAGTCTCAGAGTTGCGGCCGTGCGCCCTGCCTCCGGACTTCCGAACCCTCTTCTGTGCCTTGTCTCGGTTTGCGAACCAGACTCGTTTTTTTCTCTGTTTTCTTTCCCGAGGGAAGGGAGTGGTCCCGTAGACTATCTCCCAGTGGCCGTGAGCTATATTTTGTGGCCGTAGGCCATTTTGCCCATTTCGGAGCCCGGTACCCGGTTTTCGGGCCGTCAAGCCGTGTGCCTCGGTTCGGGACCACCCAACTATCTCCGATTTCTCCGGTTTTTGGCATGCACCCCTGTTTTATAGTTCCGAGGAACACTGGGGCCCCTGATGCCCACTTCGCAGCCGAACACCACTTCCGGTGCCCGGCGACCCATTTTCGGGACCCCGAACTGCGTGATTTGGGCCCCGAGCATTCATTTCGCATCCGCCTTCTCCGGTTTCTGGCAGGAACCTCTGTTTTATCATTTCGAGGAACCCTGGGGCCCCCGATGCCCACTTCGTGGCCGTATGCCACTTTCGGTGCCTGTAACCGGTTTTCGGGACCCCAAACTGCCCGGTTTTGGTCCCGAGCATTCATTTTGCATCGGTTTTCTCTGATTTTTGGCAGGGACCTCTGTTTTGTCATTCCGAGGGACACTGGGGTCGCAGATACCCACTTCGCTGCTGAATACCACTTCCGGCACGCAGCTCATTTTCGGGATCCCGAATTGCTCGGTTTTGGCTCCGAGCGTTCATTTCTCATTAGTTTTTGTTCAAACTTGGCAGGTACCTCTGTTTCAACATCAGGAAGATCACTGGGGGGGGAGAAGCCAGCAATTATCCCAGATAACCAGTTTCGCTCCTCCGGAGCCCGTTTTTCTCACTTCCGGGCCAATGTTGAACACCCTAGGGGTATTTTCTTCCAACCAAAGCTACATATCTGTGATGAGGGCATCTAGGAGGACCCTAAAAGTTGGTGGTCGGCCAGAAAATTTGAGTTTCATTTTTGAGCCTCTCCTTCAAGCTCTATGTTGTGGCTCCTGCTTCAGTGTTGCCAAATTCCAACCTTGGATCCTTGTTCTACACACCTTGGAGGACCCTAAAAGTTGGTGGTCGGCCACTAATTCAAAACTTCATTTTTTTCACCTGGCTGGCCGGCCATGTAGGGTGGCTGGCCGGCCATGGGGGGTGGCTGGCCGGCCACCTTGCAACTTCTGGCCGGCTTCTTCTTTCGGCTGTCCCATGTCAGGATATCTTCCAACATATCCCGGGGCATCCGGGGGATATTTCGGGAGGGAAAGATTGGGTGCTTTCCCTCCCCTTTTACACCCTATTTCTTGTCTATTTAAAGGGCCCTCCTTCCCCTTTGCTTAGGTTGGAAAATTTGGTCTCAATAACACTTCTCCAAATTCCTCCATTTTCATAGCTCAAAACCTCAAAAAGCTTCTAAGTCTCTAGGTCTTCTCTTCATCAACACCTAGCTTCACCATCCCTACTACCATTCCAGCAGCTAGGAAGTGAATTTCAGAGGTTGAGAAGCTACAAATCAAAGCCAAGAATCAAAGAAAGACAAGTCTTCAAGGGTAAGTCTTCAAAACCAACTTTTAGGGCTTTTTCTTGATTCATTTATATACTCCAATTGGTTGAGAATTGGGGCTCCGACCCCTACTGATTTTGTGCTTGTTTTGAGCCCCTCTACAACTTTGTAGAAGGGCTCAACTTCATTTGATGCTCTTATGATATACTTGTTTCAATACCTAGCTTTTATGCCATTATCTTGCATGCTAGTTTAGGCCTATTTCCTTTTGTTTTTAGGGGTCCGACCCCTACTGGTTTTGTGCTCATTTTGAGCCCCTCTACAACATTGTAGAAGGGCTCAACTTCATTTGGCCATTGTATCCACCACTTCCTTCAAATTCCATCAAGTGTGCCCATTTTTGTATGCAACTTTTGACCTATTTCTATTTGTTTTTGGGAGTTCGACCCCTACTCACTTTGGTCTTATTTTGACCCCCTTTACACATTTCATGAAGAAAATTTTGTCATTTGGTGCTTGCTTTGCATGACTCTTGTTATAGCCTCTTTTGAGCTCCATTTTTGCATGGAATTGTTAGCATGATTTTATTCTGATTTTGAGGATGTCATCCTCGGAAATTGTGCCTATTTTTATCTCATCTTCAATGTTGTAGAAGAAAGTTTGTCCATTTGGGGTTTGCATATGTCACTTGTCTCAATACTCCTCTTTTGGCCACTAACTTTGCATGCTATTGTTGATCTATCTATGCTTGCATTTTGGCCATGTTTGTTACTGAAAAATGCCATATTTGGGACTGCCTTGCTACTGTTCTTGCTGCCATGATCATATTTTGCATGTATGGCATGGCTATAGGCCATTTCGGGGCTTAATTTCACACTTTCGGGATGAATGCATGCTTGCAGTGTCATTTCGAATTGTTTCGGGGCTGTTTTCCCTTTATTTAGGTGCTGAAATTCCATTGCCATGCTTGCATATTATTTCCCATGCCATTTGTATCATTTTTGCATTGCCTCGGTTTGCGTGCCAATGGGCACGCACTTCGAGGCACCTCATTCTTATCATTCCGGTAGCCTATGTGAGCGTGGCTGAGGCTATCTCATGTTCGCATAAGCCCAATTTGCATTTTCATGCTTCTACATCATTGCCCCGATTTGCGTGTCCCCGGGCACGCGTTCAACGACTTTGTTTTTATCCGACGGCCTCCTATGTGAGTGGTGAGGCTTTCCCATGTTGGTGTAAGCCCATCGTTGCATTCCGTGCGCTATCTCGTCTCATTTTATCATCGCCTCGGTTTTGCGTGTCGCGAGCACGCATTTGGCTGCCGGTTTTATCCGATTTTCATTCTTTCATCATCGCCTCGGTTTGCGTGTCGCGGAATGCGCATTTCGAGGCACTTCGATTTATCCGATTTTCATTCTTTCATCATCGCCTCGGTTTTGCGTGTCCGCGAACACGCATTTCGAGGCTTTGCCGAACCCGATTTTCATTCTTTCATCATCGCCTCGGTTTGCGTGTCCGCGGGCATGCATTTCGAGGCACTTCGGTTTTATTCGATTTTTATTCTTTCATCATCGCCTCGATTTGCGCGCCTGCGGGCACGCATTTCGAGGCACTTCGGTTTTACCCGATTTTCATTCTTTCATCATCGCCTCGGTTTGCGTGTCCGCGAGCACGCATTTCGAGGCACTTCGGTTTTATTCGATTTTTATTCTTTCATCATCGCCTCGATTTGCGCGCCTGTGGGCACGCGTTTCGAGGCACTTCGATTTCGTTCTTTCATCATCGCCTCGATTTGCGGCGCTGTAGTGCAGCGTTTGAAACGCCGGTTTTATCCGATTTTCATTCTTTCATCATCGCCTCGATTTGCGCGCCTGTGGGCACGTGTTTCGAGGCACTTTGGTTTTACCCGATTTTCATTCTTTCATCATCGCCTCGATTTGCGCGCCTGTGGGTACGCGTTTCGAGGCACTCCGGTTTTATCCGATTTTCATTCTTTCATCATCGCCTCGGTTTGCGTGTCCGCGGGCACGCATTTCGAGGCACTTTGGTTTTATTCGATTTTTATTCTTTCATCATCGCCTCGATTTGCGGCGCTGTGGGCGCAGCGTTTGGCTGCCATTTATCGATTTTCATTCTTTCATCATCGCCTCGATTTGCGGCGCTGTGGAGTGCAGCGTTTGAGAGGCACTTTTTATCCGATTTTCATTCTTTCATCATCGCCTCGATTTGCGGCGCTGTGGGCACGCATTTCGAGGCACTGCCACCGATTTTCATTCTTTCATCATCGCCTCGATTTGCGGCGCTGTGGACCGCTGCGTTTGAGGCACTCGTTTATCCGATTTTCATTCTTTTATCATCGTCTCGGTTTGCGTGCCCGTGTGCACGCATTTCGAGGCACTTCGATTTTCCCTGATTTGCATTTCATATCATCGCCTCGATTTGCGTGCCCGTGTGCACGCTTTTCGAGGCGTCTCATTTTCATCTCATTTTCATAGCATTGAGCATGCTAGGTTGTATATTAGTTGCATTTCATACATGTCTTGCATTTTGCACGGGAAACGAGGCACGTTTCATACTCCGAGTAACGGAACGAGTCTCAATTCCCAAGTCACCGACACTCCGGATTACCCATGATGGAGTTAGGTTTTGTTGTAGCATTCATATGCATTCATCCCATATTGAGTTGTGCAATTCGATTCCTCGGCCATCATGCATCGATGTGCGTGATTGGTGGCACGAGGATCGAGGCATGCATATATTTGTGAAATACATTGCTATGCCCTTTTCTGCTCTGTTGCGGCAAAATCAACAATCAACAACTTTTTGAGGTCGGCACGCATTTCGAGAAAATTACAAACAGAGGCTAATCAGGGCATCCCAGTGGATTTCTGCGCCAAGCGACCAAGATATACCATTCATCGAGAGCAAGCGGTCCACGGCTTACATGCGATTTTACTTTTACGTAATTAATTTGTTAATTAATTAGAAATCAGATATTTATTCGGATTTCAGTATATTCTTTTATTGAATTTGTATTATTATTTTATTAGGACCCTCTGCGACGGCAAAATTGTAATAAGGGTGTGTGAGTGTGATGTATGTCTTCCAACCCCATTTCTTTCTCCCTTTTATTTATCCGCTTTGGATGGTTAGATATAGGGCATATTTCAATTAGCATACTGATGTAATGACATGTTTGCATCATTCATCTGTTTTGCACACAGACTCGGCGCATCATACAAAGCTGCATCTGTATTTCAATTCCAAGTTGAGTACTTGATAGCTGTAGCATCTCATACACCATGCTTAGAATAGCCAAGCCCGCTATAGTTGCATTTTGCATGTGTTGCATTAGGCATTTCTGTATATTTTTAGGATCATGCATGATTTCTAATCAGCTTTTGTTTTGGCTTGGAGTACTCTGTAAGTTTTACGCTTTAGCATCCTTGCATGCGTGTGAGTGTTGCCATGATAGCATGCTTACCATGAGGCTACATGCTTATGTGATATAACTGCCTTGAATGCCTGTGGGTGGAGGTTGAGTTATCTGAATTGGAGCAATTCATCAATTGTTTGTTAAGCCCACTAGATTGTGGCAAAATCTGTATTTTAAGCCTACCTGCAGGTAGCAAACCATCTTTCACAAACAAACATGAGATATTTAGTTCCAATTCAGGCGATTCAGTCTATACTTGTTTGCTGCGAGCATCACATAGTAACCTAGGCTAATAATCAGAATAAGAACTCACAAAGTTTTCAAAAACAGATATCATGGTTAGTAGAGGCGGTCTTTGGCGAGAGAATGCTCACGATGTGACCTTCCCTAATCGTACCCAAGTTCCCGAGCCAACTTTGGTGATGACGGACACGTGGCCTTTCGGCACCGAGTCAGGGTTTCCTAAATTTTCCATTTTAAAATATTTAGGTGGCGACTCTGTTATCTGGCAAAGCAGTCCATGTTTGGCACTTCTTTCAAAAAATCTGTTTTCCTTCAAAACGATTTGCCAGATTTGGACTCTTTGGTTCAAGATTGAGAACCGCAACAAAAACCGAGTCCGAGTTGTAGCGAGGTCCCCCGCGGGCGTTGTTACACCCACCATTGTTCAAGCTCGAAGCTCTGCAACTGTCTTCATTCTTCCATTTCTGCGAAGCTCTCGTTACTGTTTCAACCGTCGTCTGTCCTCGGCGAATTTCGTTCCAGCCTCACTTTGTCTGGTAAGTAACTGGCCCTTCTTTTCCTAGTCCTTGATTGTTTCTAGAATTTCCTGATTTTAATGTTCTGTTCAAGCATTTAATTTGTGAATCATTCACCTGAATGCATTTTATTCATGATTTTGCACATGTCATAAACACTTGCACTGTTTCACCACTGTTCTTGGCCTTCAACTCTTTGTATTCTTTAGGCTCTTAACAGCCCACCCTTGTTCTTGATTCTGAACACTTGTTCTTGTTTCTTGTTTTCTGTGTTTTTCTCATATTCGAGCCTCCAATCTTTGCTTTCATAGATTTAGGGTTGAGATTTGTTTATAGAACCTTCAGTTCTTAGGAAAAACTAAAACAATCCTTACCAGTATATACCTAGGTTTAAGCCAAGGTCCCAGTAACCCTTTAAGAGCACTCTGTTTCTGTAGTCAAGTACCTTTACACAAAAATCATGGGTATATGGAGACATAGGGTAAACACCCCAACCAAACTCGAATTATTTAGGCAAGAGTTCTCTATTCCTAATGATGTTCACCTTAGGCTAGCTGGGGATGATGATTCCATCATGCCTACAGATAATACGATGCCTTTCCCTATTGTAGCTTTTGTTGAATGTGGACTTCGGCTCCCACTCAATCCCCTCTTTCGTGAAATTCTTCACTACTACACCCTGAACCCTATGCAACTCACCATTAACTCCTATAGAGTGCTTAATGGTATCATAGCCTTAGCCCGGCAAGAGAATGTTAGGATCACCCTCGCCGACATCCAATACTGTTATACTATGTGCGCCCTTAACCTGAAAGAAAAAGGTTATGTGTATTACCTCAAGCCGAGGTCTACTGGATTCAAAATTGTAGCCGACCTCCCAGACTCTAACAAAAGGGCTGGAGATGATTATCTTATTGCTTCTGGAAATTGGGAGTTTGGCCCAGACGAAGATGTCCATCTCTACCCTCTTCCTCGAACGGTTAAAGAGGGTAAGGGTAAGAGCCCAGTGTCAATCACTTAGTTGTTCTTTCCATATCCTCAAGATTTTGTCTGTCTCTAATGTCGTGTTCTTCTTTGCAAACGTTCGCAAGCCACCAAAAGACTTCCGCCAGTCCTATTTTCTTGGAAAAGACCTAAAGAAGCTCCTGGACCTTCCGATTCTCAAGCGCAAGGCTCCCTTGGTACTAAATTTCATCCCAACGTACAAATCCACTTTGCCCGACGTTCCAAGGAGGGTGAAAAAGAGCCTTTCTCCACCTACTACCACAACTCAAGTCGCTTCCTCATCCCGAACAGATCAAGAGTCCACATCTGACCCAACCAATCAACCTTCCACCTCGGCACCATACTTGGTACCAATTCCTGAAAGAAAATGCCGGCACAGACTTGTCAAAACTGCCGAAATGGTTCGCCCAAAGCCTGTTGCCCAAGATCTCCTAGCCGACCTACCAGCCGATGTCGATACGGTTCCAACCCAAACGATGCCCCCACCAAAACCAAAAAGAACAAAGAAGGCTCAGCCAAAGACCAAAGCTACTGAGGCTGAGGCTGAGGATGCTTTGCCCATCTCACAATTGGCCGAGAGCAAGAAGACTGCTTCTGCTTCGGAAAAAAGGTCTGCTGAAACTCAACCAGCAGAGTCCTAGAAATCAAAGAAGCCGAGGTCTTCTACTGCAACGACTTCAAAGCCCAAGGTACCAAATGTTCCCTGGACGCCTGCAATTACTCTGGAGAACAAGCATGTCCTAGTCAGTGATAGCGCCAACGATATAAATATCGGCGTTGCACTCAGTACCGCTCTTCTTCTTCCAGGTGATCTGGAAAAGAATGCTGAAATGAGTGAGTACGAAAATTATGCTTTTATGCTTCAACGCTGTGTGCAAGTAAGTGTCTTTACTTGGTAACTTGTTGTAACGACCCAGAACCGTATGATGTCATTTTCAGTAATTAATTATGTGTTTACGTGATTTAATTGAGAAAAATCTGTTCGAATTAGATAAATATCTGTTGGAATTACGACTTCGGGACTGAAATCGATGACCGTAATGAATTCAGAAAATGGAATTGAGCGTACCTATATGATACTGGGAATAATTAGAACCATTCGAAACGATAAATTGAAGACCAAATCATGCGATTCGTAAGGCTTGTTTGGCAAGTGTTTTGGTTTAATTGTTGATAGTTGATATATATATATGGCTTATAAGGATAAGGCTTGACTATTTTGACTCAACCAAAAGAAAGAAAAATCTAGAAGAGAGAGAGAGAGAAATCGGAAAGAGGAAAGAAAGGAAAGGAGAGAAGAAGAAAAAAGGATTCAAACTCAAGTTCTCTAATCAAGTGTTTAAGGTAAGGATCTTCTTCTACTATTGTGAAATAAGGTTGATTCCTACATGTTCTCATGGTAAACAAGAGTTTTGAAGAGGAATTATGTGTAATTTGGGCATCTATGACCTTAGATGTGTTGATTTATGTCTTAATTGGCAATTGAGGTAAAACCTCCATGGATGTGATCATGTGAAGCTTCTATGTTTAAAATTATGGTTCTTCATTTCAATTTATGGGTTGATTGTATATATGATGCAAATGGGTTTTTGAATTGAAGTTGTAATAGTTGAAAGATGGAGGACGAGATGAAGAAGAAGAACGAAATTTCGGTTTCGCAGGTCCGCTTCGGCGTAGGAATCCCGCCGGCGGAAAATCAACCTCGAAGTTTGAAAAAATGTCTTGTCGCTCGGCGGACATGTGGGCGCTCGAGCGGGAAGGCTATTTCAGGAAAAGTTTGGGCAGTTGAATCAAATGATTTCTAGCATGTAAATGACACCATTGAGCATCTTATGAGCATGAATTAGAGCAAAGAAGATTAGAATGAGCATGGAATGAAATAAAGGAAATGATGAAATGTATGAATTGCATGAGTTAATGAGTTACGTATATGATGATGATATGATAAGAAATGTGTTATGTTGTTGATGTTTACAGGACAACGTGAAGACCGTGTACTCGGTATCAAGAATCACTGTAAGTAACATTTTCGTAAAGATATGTTATTATGAATTATGTTCAATGATCAAATGTTATGATATGTTTAAATGATAATGTTTTACGTGAATGAATGTCTTGATTGCGAATCTAGTATGGCGTCCATAGATAGTTTTAGTTGTGGGGGACGACATAGACGTGTAGGCCCATGCGCTTGAGTCATGGGGGACGGCACGGATATGTAGGCCCATGACCAGTTTACGAGATCTCGGTATGTGTTTAATCGGTGTCCGGGACCGGTTACTCTAGTCGTTTGTCGACACATGTTATGATACGTTATGTTATGATCTATGGAGTACGCCATTACGTATGTTCAATATGATGACTGATGACTGACTATGTTTATGAATGTTTTATTACGGTTTTATATGAAATGTTGGACTTCATTCACTAACCCCCTTTACGTTACTGTTACTTGCTGGGCTTTAGCTCACCCCCGTATATATATGTATTTATAGGTGAGCAGCCGGGGAGTCAAGCCTAGGCGGAGTTCAAGCTGAGCCGCCGTTTTGTAAGCCAACCAGAGTTTTGGACGCCTCAGAGCTGGGGCTAGGCCTGGAAGGCCGTTTTGCGGAGTTTTGTCTTTTGTTTTTGTACATGTATTTAAGTGCTACACATGCTCTTTTGTCGCTTGTTTTGTAACTGAATGTGGGTAATTAACCTTATTTTTGGCATGTATATAAATGTTCATATTATGCACAGCTCTTGGACTATTAGTTATTTATTTAAGCTTCATGAGCCTTTCATTCATGTTTAGTACTGAAGGTAGGAGGTAATCCACAGTGCTTGGCGGTCACGTTCTTTGACTTCTAGGGGCGGGTTCGGGGCGTGACACTTGTTTTATCCTCATCTCTCCATACTTGTAAAATTCTGTAATAACTTTTGCTTTGTGTTCTTTCAGGCTGTCCAGCCTGCACATTCCTTCTCCATGCAATCCTTTGAGACCAGGGAGAAGTTAAATGACTTGAAGAAGGAGTTTGCAGCCCTTCAAAAGATAAATAAGGGCCTTCAATCAAAAATGAAGAAATTGGAAGATCAAGCCGAGGCTGCTACTAAAGCCCAAACCCTGGCCATGGAATAAATAAAGGCCTTCAACAAGTGTTAAGTATCTCTTTTGGTTTTAGCCAACCAGTAGATTGCCATAATTCTGTAAGTAATAGCATCGGCGTCCCTTCAACTTGTAAATTCCTACAAATTTCAACAAGCGAAGAGAAGCAGTAATCTCGGCTTGACTCCCACTTGTAAATTGCTACAAATTTCAACAAGTGTTAATCTCTGTATCGGTTTGACCAACTTGTAAATTGCTATAAATTTCAACAAGTATTAATCTCTGTATCGGTTTGACCGACTTGTAAATTGCTACAAATTTCAACAAGTGGTAAACTTTGTATCGGTTTGACCGACTTGTAAATTGCTACAAATTTCAACAAGTGGTAAACTTTGTATCGGTTTGACCAACTTGTAAATTGCTACAAATTTCAACAAGTGATAAACTTTGTATCTTTGCCTGCTCTCTGCCCCCAATGTGAACCTAAGTTCCACTTGGGTTCTCATTATTCATGTTTTTTAGAAACAATATTAAGTATCTTTATCCATCATATGCGTTTGAAGAATTCTGAGAAGATTTTATTGATGACATCGGCCAAAAATAATGAACATCTAATGATAAAAGAATTTCAAATTACAAGTGTTCCAAGGTCTTGGCAATGCTTTGCCCTCATTGTCTTCAAGCCGATAAGCTCCATTTCCTAACACCGAAGTAATTCTGTAAGATCCTTCCCAGTTTGGGCCAAGCTTGCCCTCTCTAGGATCCTTCTTGTTGCCGACGACTTTTCTTAAGACTAGGTCGCCGACTTGAAAATCTCTTGGGTTGACCCTTTTATTGTAAGCTCTGGCAAGCTGTTGCTGATATACTGCAAGTTGAATTGCAGCCTTCTCTCTTCATTCTTCTAAAAGATCCAGATCTCGGGCTAAGAATATGTCATTGGTCCCATTCTCAACTCCCTGGGTTCGGATCCCTAGAATGCCAACTTCTAGTGGAATGACTGCTTCTGTGCCATAAGCCATGGCAAAGGGGGATTCCCCTGTTGATCTTCTCGGTGTTGTCCGATATGCCTAAAGTACGTTGGGCAATTCGTCTACCCACTTTCCTTTTGCTGCCTGCAGCCTCTTCTTTATTCCATCCAAAATTACTTTGTTGGATGCTTCTGCTTGCCCATTACTTTGGGAGAAACTTAGTGTTGAAAAGTAATTCTTGATCTTGAATTTCGCACAAAAGTTCTTGATAAGTTTGCTGTCAAACTGCGTTCCGTTGTCGGCAACGATGGCCCTTGGAATGCCAAATCTGGTGATAATGTTTTTCCATATGAAATTCTTGACGTCCACATCTCGGATTTTGGCAAGAGGTTCTGCCTCTATCCACTTTGTAAAGTAATCTGTTGCTACCAGTAAGTATTTTCTCTGCCCAGTTGCTTGGGGAAGTTGTCCAACCAGATCCATGCCCCATTGGGCAAACGGCCAAGGGCTGGATACTGGATTCAGGTCAGCAGCTGGCTGATGAATCAAAGGTGCAAACCTTTGGCATTGTTCGCACTTCTTTACGTATGCTTCTGCATCTTTTTGCATATAGGGCCACCAATACTCCTGGGTAATGGCCCTATGGGCTAATGATCTATCCCCAATGTGGCTTCCACAAATTCCTTCATGAATTTCATATAAAAAATCTTCAACTTGTAAAGGGTGTACGTACCTTAAAAGGGGTCCAGTGAAGGACCTTCTGTAGAGATGTCCGTCCGCAGTCAGGCTGAATCTTGCCGACTTCAACCTGACTTTGTGTGCCTCCTTTCGGTCTTCTGGTAGCTTTCCTTCTTTCAGGAATGCAACAATTGCGTCCATCCAGCTTGGCCCCATGTCCACATACATTGCTTCTTACTTTGTGTTCTGTGGCTCTATGCTCAGGCCCGACATATAGTCAATCATAATCGTTCTTGTTTTTCCAATCTGTATTGAACTTGCCAAGTTAGCCAACGTGTCGGCGTGGCTGTTATCATCTCAGCTTACTTGGAGAAGTCGGCAGTTCTGAAACAGGGCTGCCAATCTGATGACCTCTTTTACATATGCCGACATCCTCTCGTCTCTGGCTGCAAATTCTCCTGTTGATTGGTTAACAATTAACTGTGAATCACAAAAAACTATTACCTCATCTGCTTCTGCTGCTGCTGCCAGCTTTAGTCCTGCAATTAATGCTTCGTATTCGGCTTCATTGTTTAAGGCCTTGAACCCCAAACGGATGGATTGTTCTATTATTTCCCCATCTAGGGATATCAGCAGCACTCCTGCTCCCGCTCCTTGTCGGTTTGAACTTCCATCGACAAAAAGTCTGAATGAGTCGCCGATGTAGATGCTGCAGGGTCTGAGCTTTTCCTTCCTTTGTTCCTTGGCCTTTGGTTGGAATTCTCCTTACTTGCTGGGACCTCGTTCATCTTGGCTCAACGGAGCCCGACGTTCGATGGATTCAAGCGTGAATTCTGCTACGAAGTCGGCCAAAACCTGGTCCTTAATTGCTGTTCTGGGCCTGAACTCCAGGTCATACTGGCCCAAGGCTACTGCCCACCTTGTAATTCTTCCTGTTAAGTCTCCTTGTTGCAATAAAGACTTCAATGGGTGCTCTGTTAGCACTACTATCTTGTGTGCCTGGAAGTAGTGGTTCAACTTTTTTGAGGCCATTACTAAGGCTAGCATTAACTTTTCTAGCGGTAAATACCTTGTTTCTGCGTCAGCCAAGGTTTTACTTACATAATAGATAGCCTTCTGTTCTCCTTGCTATTCTCAGATTAGCACTGCACTCACTGCGTGTTCCGACACGGCTAAATACAGAAACAACTCCTCCCCAAGTTCAAGTGTTGAGAGGACTGGGGCCGTGGTCAGATACTTTTTTAGATCGGCCAAAGCGGCCTCACATTCTTCAGTCCATAAGAAATCTGCGGTCTTTTTTACCAGGTTGAAGAAGGGTTTACACTTGTCTGAACTCCGGCTTATGAACCTGTTTAGGACTGCGGCCCTGCCAGTGAGCATTTGAACTTGTTTTGCCGATGTTGGGCTTTGTAGATCTAGGATGGCCTTGATTTAATCTGGGCTGGCCTCTATTCCCCTTCTTGTTACCAGGTACCCTAGAAACTTACCAGATCCAACTCCAAACGCGCATTTAGATGCGTTGAGTCGGAGCCGATATGTTTTGAGTATTTCAAATACCTCTTTCAGGTCGGCAAGATGACTCTTAGGCTCCTTGGTCTTCACGACCATGTCATCGATGTAGACTTCTACTGTTTGGCTTATCAGGTGTTTGAACATTTTGGTTACCAGCCTTTGGTAGGTTGCTCCTGCGTTCTTCAGCCCAAAAGGCATCACCCTGTAACAGTATAGACCTTTTGGGGTGATGAACGCTATCTTCTCCTCGTCTGGGGGGTACATGGCTATCTGGTGGTACCCCCTGTAAGCGTCCAGAAAGCTCATCCTTCCATGTCCAGATGTGGCGCCTACTAATTGATCGATTTTGGGCAGTGGAAAGCTGTCTTTGGGACAGGCTTTATTCAGGCTTGTGAAATCCACGCAGACCCTCCATTTACCGTTTTTCTTCTTTACCACCACAGTGTTTGATAGCCATGTTGGATAATTGACTTCTCTGATGGCCTTGGCTTCCAGAAGTCTGTCTACCTCTTCCTCCACTGCTTCGACGTGCATCAACGTCGGTCTTCTAGCTTCAGTATTACAGTTTAACCGACTGCCGACGTTCGATGTGACATGTGACCTCGGGGTCAATGCCAGGCATTTCATAAGGTGTCCAGGCGAACACCTCTATGTTTGTTCTTAAAAAAGCTTCCAGTTCTTTCTCTTCTTCTTCGGCTAAGCCTGAGCCGAGAAGAAAGAAGCGCTCTTCATCGCCCTCCTGGACGAGGATTTTCTTCAGTGTTTCCTCGCTCTTCTCGGCCGGCTCTTTGCCGACATCATCTAGGACTTCCACGTCCTCACCTTCAATTTCTACCTTCCCTAGTTCTTGTATGCTGCAGGTTGTTTTCATTGCTGCCATGGAGCAATTTTTAGCCTGTAGCTGGTCTCCTCTGACTTCTTCAATCCCATGTTCTGTTGGGAACCGCAATAGTTGATGCAACGTTGAGGGAACTGCCCCAATTGCATGCAACCATGGCCTTCCCAATATGATATTGTAAGGAGAAGGCGTATCAATCACGATGAATTCTGTCCTGATCTTCTAAGTGCCGGCCTGTACTTCCAAGTTTGTAGCGCCCAGTGGCGACATCGGCGTTCCATTGAAGCCGACCATCGGGCCATTCGATTGCTCCATGTCGTCTGGGTGAAGGCCTAGCTCCTTGTAACATCTAACATACATGATGTCACAAGAGCTGCCTTGATCTATTAGGATGCGTTTTACTTGGCACTCCCCAACCTGGAGGGATACTACCAAGGCATCATTATGTAGGTGTTGTACCATCTCTAAATCGGCTTCGGTGAAGGCTATCATCGGTCCTTGGTACTCCGCTGGCCGATGTCTTTTTTCCCCGACTTGGTAGACATGCTGCAGATGCCTTACCCTTTGAGTCTCTCCTCTGACTTCATTCTCGTTGACCTTTGAGTGGATCACATTAACTATCCGAGGTCCTTCTGCCCGAGGTTGCGGAGGTGGTGGGGCTACTGGAGCCTGAGGCAATCTTGCCTGCTCTTCTCTTGTTCTGGTTTCATCGACAAGGTCTCTCAGGTGGCCTTGCCTTACTAGATCTTCCAAGTGTGCTTTTAGAGCTCTGCAGCCCTGTGTTGTATGTCCATTTTCATTGTGATAAACACAATGTCTATCCATGTTTCTTCCCATAAATTCTCCCAGTTCCCTTGCTGGCGTTCTAAAATAGGGCTGGTTCCGAATTTTTCCTAGGACTTTTTGAATTGGAATTCGGAACACAGTTGTCACCGCCTGTTTAGCCCTTAATTCCATCTCTGTTTTACTAAATCCGTTGTTACTTCGGCTTCGTTTCAGCGAGCCGCTCTATTTTTCCTGTTTTACCTCTTTATTCCCCGATGTATCCTCCTCGGCTCTGGCATACTTCTCGATTCTTGCCATGAGCTCCTCCATGCTCTTTGGCAATGTCTTTGCCAAAGATTTCCGTAGTGAACAATCATCTTTCAGGCCGTTCTTGAAAGACACGACCGCTACCTCCTGGTTGCATTCAGGTATTCGATTGAACACCTTGTAGTACCTTTTTGCATAGGCCCTAAGGCCTTCATCCTTACTGATCTTCAGGGCCATTAGTGCGTCCACCCTTAATGGCTGCAGCTTATTTGTTACAAACCTGGCCACAAACATCTCGGCCAGGCCTTCCCAAGTCTTCACGCTTCCTTTTGGCAACTTATGGAACCAATCTGATGCAATCTCCCCAAAGGACGAAGGGAACACTTTGCAGAGTAATGGCTCGTTTCCACTGTATAACGCCATTGAGTTCAAGAATAGTCCAATGTGGAAGTTAGGGTCTGACTTACCATCGTATATTTGAAACCTCGGCATGCTGAATCTCTTTGGTGCCTCAAGTTTGTCCAGTTCTACCGAGAATGGTGTCCTCGGCTTGACGGGTGAATTAACCTCAACTTCGGCATTATGTTCCTTCCTCTTGAGGTAATTCCTTAAGTCTTCTTTACTCCTTCCCGGAGCTCGGCTATCTTTTGACTTCAGTCTCTTTGGCACACTACTCTCGGCCTCGTGGTGTGCCCTTTTTGATCTTTCTCCATAGGTTGTGTCAAAGCAGAGCGCCTGCCTTTGTACATGCCGATGTTCTCTGGGTTCTAGGTCCTTCGTGTGATATGTCCTCTAGGATTTCTCTTGCCTCGGTTCTTCTCGTTCGACTTCCCTAGAAGGCAGATGGGAGTGCCTTACGCTCCTGGTGTGTTGTGGTGCTTCGGGAATTATTTTTCTTCCTCCCTTTTGAGTATTAACTGCTGAAATTAGGGTGTCCTGCAGCGGGTACGGTGGCTGCATGACATTGTTTTGCATCATGAAGTTGACGACCGACTGCAGGTCTGCCAACTTGTCTGCCAATTCTTTTACTTCCTCATCCCTCCGTAAGCACCTATCCTTCCATACCTTGAGGTTATCTTCGTTGTAGTATCTATCTTGGTCCGTCTTCTTTGAGGTGCTGCCCTCCTGGCCGACGTTTTTTCCTCTATTCCCTTGGTTGCGGGTTTCTTCATTGTGGTTGTCTCCTTCGACGTCAAGGTCGATAGGCCTGCCACTCCCAGCGGGAGCGTCGTCCTCAATCTTCTCGTTTTGTGCGTTACTGGCCATCTATTCGTCTTTTGTTCCCACAGACGGCGCCAAATTGTGTGAGTGATTTTCCGATCACACTGCCCCCCTTAGTAATCCAACTGTAGAACACAGGCAGAATAGATGGCACCCTGCTGTCCTGCACAGAAAGAAAAGGCTCCGGCGGTGGTTCTTCCACCCCGAGGCACTCCGACGATCAAGTCAGTATATCTCTCAAAGATAATCAAGTATTCAACTCACAAGCCTGAGTATATTAAAACATACCTTAGACCTATGGGGGTGCCTCTCTTTTATAGCCAATACAATCCTAGTCCCAATAGGAGCCTAGCTCCAATGGACTCAGGATTACTGCTAATCTGGAACTTCCAGTGGGATTAGGATAAACCCTCGAAGAGTTTCATCTTTACCTAAACTGAAGTCTTCTCTCAATCTAGGACTCTTGTCCTTTATCCGCTTATCTCGGATTCCGATATCTTCGGAGATAACCTCGGCAACTCCGAGATCACCTCGGCGTAATTACCACGACACGTGGAACCTCGGCTGACACGTCGGCGTCACCTTACCACGTGTTGGTACTCAGCAAATATATCCCCACAAGAATAATATGTAAAACTTTTATGGTATTATGCATATAACAACTTTCATAATTCAAAATCGTGATTTTCACAAATAATAACATAATGCGAAAAATAAATAACATACCCGGATCAGTTATGCAAAACCTTCAAGTGATTCATAATTGATTGAATGTAAACCTAATTCAATATTAGTGGAAAAAGTTTCTCTCTCTTAATCCTCTTTAGAATACATTTCAGAATAATTTGATGGGTAGTCTAAATGTTCTTTTATAGGTAGAGAGAGGACTAGTTTCCTTATTCAACTATGATTCCACTTTCTTATCAAAATAGGATATTTGGAAAACACTCTTCTTTATTTACCAATTAATTGTAGCAAAAATATGGAATCATAATCCTGCCAAATCTCTAATTCATATTACCATATCATATGGGACAACATAATGACTAAATAATTAATTTAGTCTTATATAATACCCTACTTACTACTCAACTGAAACTTGATTCATTACTTAATTAAACATTATTTACAATTCAATGTAACTTTACTTCCTATTTCATTAGACTTGACTTGTTACTCAATTAAATCCACTTATTAATTAATAAGACTCTATTGAATACTCAATTAAATTCTACTTACTATTCAATTGTACTATATTTATTATTCTATCAAACTATACTTATTACTCAATGAAATTCTATCTATTACTCTATTAAACTTGACTTAATATCCAATTAAACCATACTTACCATATAATATTTAACTTACTATTCAATTAAACATGACATACTACTCAATGATATTCCATCATACTTGATTTGCTATTCAATTAAACTTCATTTACTACTCCATAAGATTTCACTTACTATTTTATCTGATTTTTTACTACTCAATTAAATACCATTTATTATTTAATGAAAATTACTACTACACAATCAAACTTAACTTATTGCTACTCTATTAGACTAAAAATTAATATTCAATTAAACCCCAACCACCTTCTTGGTAAGTATTTAATGATATTCTATTTACTACTCACTTACTATTCAATCAATCTCCGTTTACTATTTTATTAAATTTGACTTACTACTCAAGGGTGTTTTGGGAAAATAGTAAAAAGTTAGCTTTTGACTTTTTACCAAACTTTTTAACTTCTTTAGAAAGTGATTTAAGAAGTTAATAAAAAGTTACTTTTGACTTTTTTTATTAATATTTATTTATCATATCATATCATATCATAATAAAATGACCAAACTACCCCCACCTAATTTTAAAATTTTACAATTTCACCTATGTGGCTTATTTTGATCCATGAAGGGTATAGTTCTAATTTCACAAGTATCATTTTTTTACCTCCCCACATGGTTTTAATGGTAAAAGTCATTTTGGCTTTTTTAGGAAGAGTTGCGAAACGCAACTTTTTTGGCAAGTTGTCAAAACGACACTCAATGAGATTCAAATTACTATTCAATCAAACAATCATTGAAGATGCATTGCTAGTTTCTAATCCAGAAATTTCAAACTTCTTTGATGATAACTTTATAAACTATTTGCCAAATAATTTCAAACTTCTCTTATAATAGTGATGATGACTTTTACTTACTACTTCAGTAGACTCCACTTATTACTCAATGAGTTTTCACTTATTATTTCATTGTATTTCACTTACTACTCAATTTTGATTTCACTTATTACTCAATGAGCTTCCACTTACTATTTCATTTAGTATTTTACTAGACTCCAAATGATAAGTGATATTACAATTAGTTAATGAGATTCTACTTATTGTTTCATTACTATTCAATTAAATTGTACGTACTACTTAATGAGTTTTCACTTACTATCTCATTACACTTTGCTTACTACTCAATTAAATTTCACTTACTACTAAATAATCTTCCAATTACTACTTCATTACACTTCACTTACTACTTAATGAGTTTTCACTTATTAATTCATTATATTTTACTTACTATTCAATTAAACTCCATTTACTAGTCAATGTGACTCAGCTTACTATTCATTGAAATTTGACTTACTACTCCATTTATTATTATTGTTGTTGTTGTTGTTGTTGTTGTTGTTGATGATGATGAAGAAATAAATTGAAACATATCAGATTTGTTTACATAGATAAAAAAAATTCGAATTGTTATTTTAACAGATAAAAAAATTGGCTTCGTATTTCAACAGATTACTCTTTGAATTTTAATAGATAGCTTTGTATTTCAACAAAATACAAAATATTTAAATAGATAAGGGAAATTTGAATTAAAAATATTAAAAAATTAAACAGATAAGATGAATTTCTAACTAACAAACAAAGATACACTGGATCTAATGCCTTATACCCTTCTTAGCTTACAGATTTCTAAATTTATAATGAAACTATAAAAATTTTAAAACCAAATCAAACTAAACAAGTAATTTTACAACATGATCACAAAATATTACTTGTAACTTACTCGAACATCGAGCAAATAAAAATAATTTACATAATGATTTAAAACTTAATTCTACTACTATTCAATTAAATATAATTTACTACTTAATAAAGGTCCACTTACTATTACATTAAATTGTTAAATAAATTATTTGGACATGTTAGGTATTTTTTAAAAATATTTGAATTTATAAAAATTACTAAATAATTTTCATTTATCCTATTCATTGAGACATCACTTACTTCTCAATCAGATTGACTTACTATAAATTAAATCTCACTTACTAATCAATAAGACTCCACAAACATTTGACTACTGACAACTATTGAGTACTAAGTAGAATTAAAACGAATAATATAACTTGACTTATTACTTAATCAAATATCTGATGATTGGTAATCATTGATTAATAATTAGAATTAAAACAGATAATAAGCATTATATTTAAGAGTGATAAGTATTGTCATAATAAGGGATAAGTACTATCACAATTGATTGTAAGTAAATTAAAATGTTTACTCCATCCGTCATACAACATTAGTCCCTTTTCAAAAATTAAAGACTAAAATAATATGAATTTTCTATTTTTCATTTCTTTTAAATTCATTAACAACACAAAAAAAATATAATTATTACAATTGATATTCTTAAAAAAAAAAAATGTGTTATTAAAGGATAATTTTGAAAAATTAATATTTTTAAAATGTAATAATTGTACTACTAAAAAAATTAGATTCCCCAAAAGGAACTATTATTTTGGGATGGAGAGAGTACTTATTATTTGATTTGACTGAATTACTACTAAAAACTTGAATTACTCCTCATACTAAACCACACTTACTACTTCATCAGGCTCGATTTATTATTTAATGAAATTTTACTTACTATTTAATAAGACTCCACTTGCTACTCCATTAGAATCGACTTATTACTCAAAGAAATTTTATTTACCACTTAATAAGACTCCACTTACTACTCTATTAGACTCGACATATAACTTAATGAAACTTTATTTAGCATTCAATGAGACTCCACTTAATTACTACTCCATCAAACTTGACTTATTGAATCAAATATCGCTTACTAGTCAATGATACTCCACTTACTCTACTTATTACTCTATTAGACTACTACTCAATTAAACATTTGATACTTGACTTTTGACTTCATCAAACTTCACTTACTATTAAATGAAATCCCATTTAAAGAGTTTCATATAGTGATAAGTCGTTTCAAAACAAGTGGTAAAATAATTCATAATGAGTGATAAACAAATTTAGAAATCTAACCAATTATAGAGAGCGTCATTGTATGATCTCATTTATTACTAAATGAGATTTCACTTTCTATTTCATTAAATTTGACTAACTACTCAGTTAAACCGCATCTCCTACTTAAGAAGATTTCACTTATAACTTCATTAGACTTAACATTTATTTGGCAATGACTTTTTCAGTTAGCTTTTTGATTTTTTTGACTTTTTTACCATGGGACTTTTTTATTCGTTTGGTATTCTTGATTGGTTTTTTTAGCTTTTTAGCTTTAGAATAGTGATTTTTTTTTTTTTTTTGTCTTTTTGTGATTTTTTGACTTTTTTTTTGTCTTTTTGTGATTATTTAGCCAAAAATGAAAACCAAACACCACCGTAACATACTACTTAATTAAATTTCCCCTATTACTCAATGAGACTTCACCTACAATTCTATTAGCCTCAACTAATTACTTATCAAAACATTTGACTACGGACAACTATTGAGTGGTAAGTATAATTAGAACAAATAATATGACTTGACTTATTTACTTAATCAAACATCTGACTACTGACAACCATTGATTGATAATTAGAATTAGAACAAATAATAAGCATTATATTTAAGAGTGATAAGTATTGTTATAATAAGTGATAAATACTATCACAATTAATAGTAAGCCAAAGCATTTTCTACGTCACCATCGACAACTTGTACTCTACGCTCAATCCCAAAATGGTTGTACATGCCCTTTTGTATGATCCCAACATTCTCATAGCCACCTGCTTGTTCTACCATACAAGAAGTTGTTACTCAATGAGATATTCCAATTTCCACTTACTATTATATTAGATTTTAGTTGTTATTTATTGAGTTTTCACTTACTACTCAATCAAATCATACTTACTACTTAATTAAACATAACTTATCAATCAATAAGACACTACTTCATTAGATTTAAGTTCATAGTCAATAAAATTAGGAAAAATTACCAAGAAGTCTTTTTTGAAAAATATGTAGTCTATTTAGTCCCATAACCTTTTGTTGATACCCAAAAGTCCTATAACATTATTCTTCTTCTCTGACTCTCTTCTTCTCTACCTCTTTGTGATTTCTGGCGATTGTTGATGGGTAACCATATATTGCTTCTTCTCTTTCTCTTTTTGATATATAGTCACCGGCGACCGACGACTACCATTAATTGGGATTCACCAACAACCACCGACCGCTGACTCTTTAGTTTACCCTCACCGATGGTAAAGAAGATATGTTTCCGATGAAAAAGATGAGTAGATCTACACCATATCTGAGTAGATCTATATCAGATTTGGCTAGATCTAAACAAAAAAATAGTTGTCAGAGTACAATCCTCTCTTTATATTTGCCTTTCTCCTTCGATCTCTTATATTTTTCTACATTTTCTCTACTATACACTTCTCTTTTTCTGTTCTAATGGAGAAAATTTTCAAGTTCTGAACAAGTTGTTTTCGAGTTTTAGTTACAGGCGGTGAAAACTGTAAAATTTTGTAGTTTCAAATTTTTTTGGTGTTGGAATGAATCATGGTATAAAATTGTAAAATTTTACAATTTCATAACATTCTTTAGAACTGTAAAAGTTTACAATTTCATAACATGTTTTTCAGTTTGATTAATAAGGATAAATGCTAAATAGATTTTTACTTTGAAACTGTAACATTTTACAATTTCAAAACTTACTTTTCAGTTTGATCAATATTGAAAATTATTTGCTTAAACCTTACAAAAATTGAAAAATAACATATGTTTTTTCCATTGTTGCTGTTTTTTGTCGTTTCATTTTTTTTTCTTTTAGTTTATCAATATTTAACACATTTTGCTATATTTTTTCGCTCTAATTCTCCATTTATTCTTTTTTTTTTCTTGGCAATATTCTAGACATTTCGGTGAGTCTCCAGTGATGTTCTTAACGTCCAGTGAACGTTCTGAATATTTCGGCGACTTCCATTAACGTTCTTAACACTCCAGTGAACTTCTGGCAATACTCCGGCGACTTCCCGGTGATGTTGAATATTCCGACGAGTCTCCGATGACCATTTGACGGAAGTCTGACGGCAGTAAGATGTAACAGTGTTTGTAAATTAAAAAAAAAAAGGATTTTTTGGTAACAATTAAAAATGTATAGGACTAATTGGTGCAAGTATTTTTTTTGAGGATTAGATGAGTCTTGAACTTTTGTATATGAGATTTATTGGTAAGTTCCCCATAAAATTATACTTAAATAAAAAACAGTAAATATAAACGTTACCAAATAGGCCCTTAAATAGTAATTACTATTTTGAGGTGTTGTAGGTAATAATAATAATAATAATAATAATAACAACTATTTTAAAATTAAGTTTAAATAACTTATAATTTAAAAATATTTTATTTACAATTTTTGTATTTTTTATTTATTTTTAATATTATATCGAAAAATTAATTTTTCATAATGACTATTTTAAAAAATTAGTAAATTTTAATAAATTAATATTTACGTATCATATTTTATTTTTACAAATCATAACAAGACAAAATATAGAGGGAAAATAATTAAATATGGTATGTCATTAGTTTTATGTATTTAAAACATAAAAGAAGGCACAATTTTCAAGAATTGAAGGTGACCTGCTTAGCATGTAATAATTTTAATAGTAAGTTTATTTATAACAAATAGTAAGTGAGTGAATACCAAATAGTAAGCATGTTTGTAGCAAATGATAAGTTAGCATCATTTTTTTTATTTCAAAATTAACCAAAATTATTTTACTTTTTAGAAAATCACCTTACTTTTTTTACCTAGTTTTATTTTTGATTTATCCAATGGCTAGCATTTATCTTATCTAAATCTAATGGTCTATATTTTTTTATGTAACATAGATAAAAACCACTTTCATATATGGTAGAACTTTCCCCAACTTTATCAAGAAGCCGGCGGTAAAATTACACTTTGTCTATTTTATGTTATTGTTATTTTTTCACTTTAATTTTTAAAATTTTATTTTTACTTTAATTTTTTAAGTTTTTAATTTTTAATTTCAGCCAAGTTTGGCATCCTCCAAAAAATTCAAAAAGTCAAAAAGTCACTATCCTATTTAAGTCACATCATCTTATTTAAGTCACATCACCTCTCTAACACATCACTTCAAACCCAACCTAAATTCAACCCATATTTCATAAAAAGTAAAAAAATGCACTTATTTAGTCTTCCCAAACTTGGTCTTACTATTAAAGTTAACTTTTGTTCAAATTTAGATAAAAAAAAATACTACGATGACTATCACACAACATAAAAAATATATTATTATATTGAGATTTGAGTTAATGTCAAAGGAGTGAATTATATATAATAAAATATTTTTACACCATGTGACTGTCAATGTGTTATTTTCTGTTTAATTTTTAACAAAAGTTAACTTTACGAGCATGATTGTCAAATTGCGAATCGAATCGTGAATCGTAAGATTCACAACACTATATATATTTTTTTATAAAAAAATATATATACATATAAAATCACAAATATATTGCTTAAAATGAAAAAAATAACAATCTAATAAGTGCTTAAAATCACTGTTGATTCACAAGAATATCTACAGGATTTTTAAAAAAAAATTAAAAATTTTCACACACAAGAAAATAATAAACAACTAGACAATAATAACAAATGAGAACTATTAATGGTGAATAAAGAATCAATAAATAATCAAAATTAATCAAATAAGGACAAATATATAATTTATATAAAATATTATATATTATATATATATATATATTAAAGAAGAATAGTGGTGTGGAGCTTTCCGGCAACATTAAACAAATGCCCATTACTTTAATATTTTCTCACCCACAATGAGACTTTATGATAAAAAAAAGCTAATTCACAGATTTATTTTTTGAGTACTGAGAGAGAAAACTTGAGTAGTGAGACCGACAATGGATAGAAAAAAACAATTTCTAACTATTTCTTTACACACCTTCAGATTTCTCCCTGGTAGATTCGAAAATCCTCATCTTCGGATAGGTTTGTCTGCTTTCTTTGATATGTCTCTCTCTCTCACAGTTAAGCCCTAGCTCGATTTTTTCATCTGTGCTTCGAATGATTTCTTTTATTTATCATTCCTGTTCCTTTTCCTTTTCCTTTTTCTTTTTTTGAATTAAAGAGGTCAAACGACGTCGTTTAACAGATCTGGATAAGAGAAAAAGAAAAATTTTGAATTGTGAGTATCGTATGTATCAGCGATTCACATTGATTCCTATGATTCTTACTTCGAATCACATGTTTCTTTTAAATTTACGATTTAAGTACTCGATTCAAATCATTCTATGAAAAAATCATATCGAATCGTACGAATCATATCGCGAATCGTACGATTCAGACAACCATGTTTAAGAGTAAACTACGAAAAAATTGAAACATAAAGGGCCAAAGTGAGGAAGTAAAAAATGAGTCAAGGGGACAACGTATAATTTACTATATATATAAAAAAATGACAACAAAAATTATATAAAAATGAATAGTTGTAATTGTTTTGTAAGTGAACAGTTATTAAAACCAAATTAGACAAAAATAAAACTAATAATAAAAATATTTGTGTAATTTAAAGCAGCTTCAAGAGACCAGCTTGCTTGAGCAAAACTAAAAGCTAAATGGCCCATGCAGGTCTCGAACCTGCGACCTTCGCGTTATTAGCACGACGCTCTAACCAGCTGAGCTAATAGGCCCCGTTTTCATATGCCTTCTATTTATTTAATTTTTTCAATCTTTGTCACCCTCTTTTGTCTAGATCAGTATATTGAGGACTGGCCACTGCATTTCAATATGAAAATTCTCTTTTACGTGTAAACACTGCTTTCTGATTGCTATTGAATATTTCATTTTTATTTAATTTTCTTTCTTCTGGTGGATTTGGATTTATTCTCAATTTTCATTTTTGTGCAAATTATAAAAAAAGATTGAAAAAAACTTTTTTAATTTTACTGAATAGAAGATTTTTTTTTTTTAAGTTAAAAAAAAAAATCTTAGAAAAAATCTAGAAGACATATTTTAGAAATAGTTCTTCAAACAATTTTTAAAAAATTGAAAATGAATTTTTAAAGTTTACTAGAAAGAAGTTTTTTTTCCCTAACAAATAAAAATGGAAAACAAAAAAATGCAAATGATATTGCACAATTTAGAAACCTCCAGATGGAACATAGTGAACACAAATATTTAGACAAAAATCAAAGTCCAACCCTCTACTTGATGTAAGTTTATTCACAAGGAAAACAAATCACGATTCATTCTTTTACAATAATAATAATCATAATAAAGATAAATTATATTTTTCACCCTTGTAATTTGATTTTTATTATTTTAATTTGAATAACTTGATTTCTACACTTTAGTCAAGTTTTAATTTGGTCATTCCATCAAAAATTTCGTTAATTTTTTCTACTTATACACCACAAGAGACTAACAAGTGTCTCAAAATTGTTAATTTTATCTTTCAACTTGAACGGAATGACTAAATTAAAACTAAATTCTAGCAAAGACTACATTATTCAATTTAAAATAATAAAAATCAACAAAAATTTTAAATTAAACTACAAAAATTAAGAGCATAACTCATCCTAATAATAACCATAACAATAATATAAAACAAAAACCAAAAAAGGGCACTTCAAATGGTGGGAAATGAGGAGAAAAAAAATATATAATATCACGTCATCGTCATGGACACATGGTGTTGCCATTAGGGCTGGGCATAGAATTATCTGAATCGCACAATCCGCCTAACCCGAACCGATTGGCATACAAATGGGCAGTTTCGCAGACACAATGTAGGTGGATGCGATTTGAAATATGGCATAATTGCGAATTACCGGCAGGTCATGGGTTTAATCCGCATCCGCAAGAATCCGCCTGCACTTAGTTTTTTTTATAATAAAAAAAAACCTAGACCGTTGATTTCATTCATTCTATCCTAGATAGTTTTGGCCAACACACCAAACCCTAATTCATGATACAAAAAAAAAATGTTGTAGACAACATTGTTTGAAAATATTGTTTTTGAATGTTTATGTTTTTGTTTTTGTTTGTGTTAGGCAATCTTCACTGTATTTAAAAGATATTAATTCTATTGTGTATAAAACAACAATTAGAATTAAAGAAATAAAGAAAAGGAGAGAATATGTGTCAAAATAATCCAGACCTTCCTTTTGTTTGTAACCTTTAACTACAAG
The DNA here is from genome assembly GCA_025200525.1 of Camellia lanceoleosa. Taxonomy (NCBI): domain Eukaryota; kingdom Viridiplantae; phylum Streptophyta; class Magnoliopsida; order Ericales; family Theaceae; genus Camellia; species Camellia lanceoleosa. The sequence goes on along the minus strand of CM045758.1, from coordinate 56,141,789 downwards.
TCTTGCTTTATACTTGTCAATTGAACCATCTGCTTTCATTTTTCTCTTGAATATCCATTTATATCCAAGAGGTTTAGAACCTGGTGGAAGATCCACCAATTCCCAAGTATGATTTTGCATAATAGATTCAATTTCATTATTAACAGCCTCTTTCCACAAAGGTGCTTCAGGACTTGTCATTGCTGCCTTAAAGCTTTGAGGTTCATTTTCTAACAAGTATGTCAGAAAATCTGGACCAAAGGATTTTGATGTTCTCGCTCTCTTACTTCTTCTTGGTTCATCATCAGTTAAATCCTGTTGGTTGAGACCATTACTAGTCTCTTGTGCTTGATTGTCATTAGTCTCTTGACTTTGTGTACAATCATAAGTTCTTTTCTGTGAACTTAATTCCTGTCCTTTCTTGTAAGGAAAGACATGTTCAAAAAACACAGCATTCCTTGACTCTATAATAGTGTTCACATTTATATCAGGTATTTCTGATTTATAAGTCAGAAACCAATATGCACTACTATTCTGAGCATAACCAATAAACACACAATCTACTGTTTTTGGTCCAATCTTAGTCTTTTTAGGAACAGGAACTTCAACTTTTGCCAAACACCCCCATACTTTCAAGTATTTGTAGGAAGGTGGTCGACCTTTCCACAATTCATAAGGAATGCTTTTAGTTTTCTTTTGGGGTATTCTATGAAGAACATAATTAGCTGACAACATTACTTCCCCCCACAAGTTTTGTGGTAAGCCTGAACTTAGTAACATGGCATTCATCATTTGTTGTATATGATGTGCTCCATAAATTTCAAATGAAAAATCCACAATAATTATGACTACACAAATCAGAATTAACGTTTTGTCAAAAACATATCCTCATAAAAAATTTGCCTAAGAAACGAACAATTCAAAAAAAAAACCCTATTGATTGTATACATTCTTGCAACTCATTTATAAATAAATGTCACTGTCATAAAAATATTTGTGACAGAAGAAAAAATTAAATTATCTCAATTAATGCAAGAGATACACCCCATATTAATAAAATGGTTTATGATTTAACAAATTCTACTACGCAAGTAAAATAATTATTAATGACAACTCATGTCACATAATTCAAAAGAAACTAAGAATCAACATGACAATTTATCATTCCAACTCACATGACATTATTTTTTAAAGAAATAACTTGAGTTGATATCAATACATGCATATCAAACGCATCAACTAAAAATAATGAATTTAGCAAAATAAATTAATCATGAAATTAAAGGATTCTCAACTCATAAATAAAATCCAACGCATTTAAACTTTAAATCATCACTTGTATCATGAAATTAAACGATTCTCAACTCATAAATAAAATCCAACACATTTAAACTTTAAACTTCAAAATGACAAAACATACATTTATTTAATCAGTCTAATTTATACATAAATAAACTAATTAAATATGCATTCAAACGTTCTTGTGAATATATATATTTTCCGACTCATGTGCAGAAACCATTTACAACTACGGATCCACACACAGAAAATAAAGAATGATTCAGAAAACCAATAAAGAAAATAATCTTGCCACAAAAGTTTCTACGTAATAAAAATGAAATAAGTTTGTAAAACTAATATTTTACTCTAGAAACAAATTCTACCAAGTATACTCATAATTATGATAAAGTCAAAAGAATTAAAACCTTTTCACAAAGGGTTCAAAATTAAGTGATCTTACAAACGAAATCATAAGTCATGTACAAAATTTACAAATTATGACTGATTCACAAAGTTACATGATTTATTAATAAAATTAATTTTCTAGTTACTAAAACCAGAAAATAAATTATAATACAAAATAATTGTATTTTTCTTGTTAATAATATAATTTTATTTTCCTTGTTACTAAAACTAGAAAAATAAAATACCGAAATAATATCTGATTACAAAAATCAGAAAACCAAACCACAAATTAATTTTCTAGTTACTAAAACTAGAAAAATAAAATAATATTATTTTATTTTCCTTATTACTAAAACTAGAAAATAAAATACCACAAAAATATCTGATTACAAAAATCAGAATAACACACAATAATTTTCTAGTTACCAAACTAAAAAATAAATTCTAGTTACTAAAACTAGGAAATAAATTATAATAACAAAATAATTTTATTTTCCTTGTTACTAAAACAGGAAAAATAAAATACTAAAATAATTTTCTGTAATACCAAATAATATTCTGAAATTGTTAATGATACCAGTATCGTACTACTAGTTGTCAAAGAAAAGAGACAGTATATTACTATTATCTGTCAAATAGCATAAATTACTATTTGTTTATCTTCACTGTATTTAAAAGATATTAATTCTATTGTGTACAAAACAACAATTAGAATTAAAGAAATAAAAAATATATATATATATATGTTTGATTACAAAAATCAAACTCGAAATGATAAATAAATAAATAAAAACAGATTTTATTTTGTTACAAAAACAAAATTAAAATCTGATTAAATAAACAAATTAAAAAACAGAATAAAATTAAACAACTTACTTGGTTAATTTCTTTGAATGATTTTTCTGATCAAGTCCAGTGTTTAACACTGTGTCCTTAAGACAGATTCGTCCTCTCCACGGTGCTTTCAGAATTTGGACGTCTATCTCCTAGGATAAAATGATCTACTACAAACAATAGCAGCACTACAAATTGTTTGCCTTACAAACACACTAAGTGTTTACACTCTTTCTTTCAGAATAAAAATGCAGCAAAATGCAGAGAGAATTATAGAGAGGATGGAGTACGAAAATTGAAGTGAAAAATCCAAATGGGAGGCTGGTCTATATATAGATGTATTGGTGGCTTTTGGTTTTGAATTGAACAGGTATGAAACATGTTGGTTTTGAATTTGAACCTGTTAATTCAAACAGATAGCAAAACGGGAAGGGCCCTGTTTAGGTGTGCGTAAATACTAAACAAGTTTATTTCGGGAAGGGCCCTGTTTGGATGAGCATTAAATCCAAACTAATTTAATTCTGTTTGAAAACGGGAAGGGCCCTGTTTGGATGAACAAAAAATCCAAACTAGTTTATTTGAATTAAATTCAAATGTTTTTGGCCCAAAAAGATTAGTATTGGGCCGAACAAGCCCAACCTCACACCACGCACCCGCGCCCAGCCGGAGGGCGGCGCGCGTGTGGTGATTTTTGGGTTCAATGGGTCTAGCCCATTTTGCCCATAACCTCTCCCTCTAAAACACTTGGGTACCCCTTGGGGCACACCCCAAGTACCAAACCCATGCCGTATAAACCCTCTCAAAACCTCCCACCAAATCAATGTGGGACAAGCCTTATTCAACCTTAAAGGAATTTCCACCTAAACTCCATTTCCATGGAGCTTACTTTGGCTTCAATTTCCCATTCACTCGGTAATGGTTTTGAACAACTAAATATACCACGTGAATCACAACGCGGCATAGAACGCGTTACCACTTTGACCCGTGTAAATCGATGCACGGGGCCCACCTAAAAATTAGACCAAATTTAGAAAAAAATTCTGATTTTACCCAGAATTTTAAAACCATTTCCAACAGTTTGCTCTATGAACATTGTAGGAAATTGAATATACTTCTTCATGGAGAGAAAATTGAATATGTCAATTACTTTTGAAATTGAAATAAATCTTATATTGGCCCATTTTGGGAAGCTGGTAAAAAGCCAGCTTCCAGCTTTTTACCAATTTTGAGTCACATCACCTCTCACAAAACTTTCTCACAAAACAACAAAACAGTCACATCACCTCTCACAAAACTTTCTCACAAAAAGACAAAATAAGCTAAAAAAGTCAAAAAGCCAGCTTTTTACCAACTTCCCAAAACACCACATTATATTGAGGCTAAGTTTGGCATGATTGAAAAAAGACAAAAAGTCAAAAAGTAACTATTCTATTTAAATCACATCATCTTACTTAAGTCACATCACCTCCCTAACACATCACTTCAAACTCAATCCAAACCCAACCCATATTTCATAAAAAGTCAAAAAGTGCACTTATTTAGTCTTCCCAAACTAGGCCTGAATCTGAAAATTGAAATTGAATATGGAAATTGAAAAAAGTCTAATCCGCAAGCCGCTCACACATCCGCGAACCCTATCCTCACAAAATGCAACCCGCACTGTGGGCGGTTGTGGATTGAATTTTTTCCATACCGCATACATATAGGTGGATCCAAACCGATCCACAAACCGTCCGAAACCGAACCACGAACACCCCTAGTTGCCATGCCTACTTTTAATAATTATACTTTCACTTAAATTTTACTTTAATTTTTATATTTAAATTAAATAATTTGATCTCTACGCTTTAAATTTAGTCTCAATTTAGTTGTTTCATCCAAATTTTTATTAATTTTTTTTCTATATGTACATATTAGAAAATTGACAAATGTTGTCAAATCTTTAATTACTAACATATAATTTGAACAAAAAAACCAAACTGAAACTAGATTTAAAATGTATGAATTAAACTATCGAATTTGAAATTATAAAGGTTAAAGTAAAATTTAAATCAAATCATAAGAATAAAAAATATAACTAACTTAAAATTTTATTATTAATTGATAATATTAGTGTCGATAATGACATTATATTAATGTAATACCACTGATTTTTTATTTTTTTTTCAATCAAAACCCAAAGTTGTAAACTAGATGGGATCCATGGAAGAAGCATGATGAAGGGACTTAACGAGCAAGTCGAAAAGGAGAGAAGGGGCGGAGAAAAACGGGCTGTGGTCGCTCTCCAAGGCATACACTTCCGATGGGGGCCACCTCTTGATCATCGCGTCTTGCTGATCCGGTTTCACCACGTTATCATACGCTGTCTTGATGTATACACGTGGCACCTTGTCAATCATATCGTCCTCTGCATTAAATTTTGCTGATACTAATGCTTTAATTGGGCCTGGTCTTAGAAGCATTGCTGCTAAAGTTGCATCCTGCACATACCAATCATGTCACAATTGTTAGCATTCATATATATTGTTAGGACTTGTTTTTCACCATATTTAAGATTTGTTTGGCATGTGAGTGTTTTAATTTAAAAGTTAAAAAATTATTAAAAATATTTAAAATTTTATAATTTATATTAAAAAATTAAAATTTTCATTTTCTTTTTATTTTTGTACATCTTTTTATAAAAAAAATTAAAAAATCATTCTAAACATATTAATTTTTTTACCTTATATTTTAACCACAAAATTAAAAAATTACTAAAATAATATATTCCTAAATGAGTCCTAAGGTTATTCAAATTGGGTCTAACTCATCTTCAATTCATTTTGTGCATTATACGATATTGTTGGGTTTGTGGGATTTACCACGGATACTGTTTCAATAATTCGAACCGTTTAATGTGTAGAATGCGTCGAATATTTTATCCTTATAAAAAATACATAAATCAGATATCAATAACTATTTGATCAAATTAGATTTTTATCAATAATTTATTTTGAAAATTATATTTACCGTTGACAGAAATCTGATTCAATTAAGTAGTTATCGATACCCAATCAACGTGATTTTTTTTACAGGGATAAAGTACTCGACAAGTTCTACACATTAAATGATTCAGATCATCGAAACAAGACCCATAATAGACTCCCACGGTCCAATAGTATGCTTCAATCCAATTTTGGACGGGAGAGAAGCTTGACTCATTCAAATTAATAAAATTTTGTAAATTTCTTTTCATAATTTTGAATCAATCTAAACATGAAATAGATACATAATTTTATGACTTAAGAATGTTAATCTCATCTAATCTAATTCATCTTAACAAACAAAACTATAGTGAATTGAACCAACTACAAAGAATCAATCGGTTCATTTTGTTAACTTTTGGAATTGATTGTCTTTTTTTTTTTTTTTTTTTTTGAAAATTAATAAGATGAAATTATATGACTATAATTAATATTAATTTAATTTTTTTTATAAATCATCTATACGCAATCTTAAAAGTAATTGACAAATGGAATCATTAAAAGAAACCAACCCATTGATTATCTAACATACCTGATTCAAGTCTTATTATCTCCCCCTTCTGAATAACATGATTTGTATATTAATATTTATGTATTTTATTTTTGTGTTTCAAAATTTTGAAATTTATAAATGAATATGTGATTTTGCTAATTGTTTTCATTACTAAAAAATGGTAACAGTTTCAAAAAATTCAAAATTTGAGAAAACATATAAAAAGTGTTTCACTTGTTTTAAAAATAATTTTCATTTCTTCCTTCCTCTCCCACCTTCAACAACCCCCTTTCGGCTACACACTCACCCTTCTAGTCACCCATCAACAGTTCACCACACACACACACACACACATATATAGGCTTCTTTTAATGATATTTTTGGGTAGATATTCAATCCACTAGATCAATCAAGGCAGTAGCTGGGAAGTGATTGAGACTCCTTCCAATCACCACTCCTACCACCCCACACACACGTGACGGGTGGTGATTGGAGGAAAAGAAAAAAGAAAAACTAACCAATCAAAAACAGAGGGTCAGAGAGGGTGCCTCCTTGAGGGGGTCTAACACATTTTTTTAAAAATAATTGAATCTCACTATTTTAGTCAATAAATATCAAATTAAGGCATCCCATAGGGACCACCAAACCTATGAAACTCTGAAGAGGTTGATTCACTAGTTAAGACAGGTCATCACAAACTGGCTAACTAAGTTGACACCAACATTAGAATTATTCACAAAGGAACCAGACAAATCCTTGGATAAATGATTATTAATTACCTCTGGAGGACTCATTTGATAAATAATTTGGCGTTGAAATTCTTTCTTGACAAGTGCACTTGTTGGAGGTTGATCTGTCCCTAGCCCAAACCCTACTTCATACACATCACCAAATTCTGATAAATCCGGCACTCCCTGCAGTTAAATAAAAAAACACAGAATATGTAATATTGTACATACATAGCTCTAGGGGTTTTGAATTGCATTCAAAATCTAATTATGGTGAATTTACATTCAAAATAATTTTTTTTATCTATTCATATATTTTTTTATGATTTGCTTTGTACTCTTCGCATTAGTGGTGAATGATGCCAATGGAAATCACACCCTTCAATAAATTTGACTTTATACATGTATATTTTACTCAATTTACTCAAAAATGATTCAAACCATCAAAATAAAATCTAAAATGAACCTATCAAATGCACAAATGTGCATGATGCACAATTATGAAGCACGGATACTCCGAAATGGGCCGTGTATAAGTATCAGATACATGTTGGATCCAAATACGCGTCTGATATACCGGGATACATATTGGATACGGCAAAAAAATATTCCAATTTTATTTTATTTTTTTAATTTTGAATACAGCTCGGATACGTGGGAGATACGTTCCAAATACTTTTGGGATTTGGTAGGGCAAAAAATGTAATTTTTGAAACTTTTTTGTGGTTCAAATCATAAATAAAGAAGTTAAATTGAAAATAATACAAATCAGATCCTTCAAATACACATACACATGAACCAAAATCAAAAAAACATAGAGAATAAAAAAAAACCTAACCTCAATCCACAAATCGAAGAAGCATTGAAGTAAAAATCTAGATCATTCTGTCTCAATTAGGGATGGCCATGGGACGGGTTTGAAATTTCCCTCCCCTACTAGTGGACAAACTCCACCCCTACCCCTGCCCCTGCCCCTGCCCCTGCCTCACCCTCATTACGAGTGGAAATTTTCAACTCTATCCCTGTTCCGTGGATATCCGATATCCGTGGATATCCGATCACATTTTAAATAGCCAAAAAAATTGAAAACCATAATTCTTAACACACTAAATAATTTTCAATATTTATATATATATAAACAGTGAGATTTTTAGAATTATTATTTATTTATATTTAAACAGAATCACAAACTTTTAATATTCTTTTCTTATATCTAATTTTGTGTATATATATACATATATTATTTATTTATATATTATTAATCATATCGGGTCGGGTTTGGATTATGAGAGGTGATACCTGCCCCGATTGAATTTGACCAAAACATAATACACCCCCGTCCTACATAAGTATCGGGGCGAATAAAATTTGCCCTATTCGAATGGGTATAAACGAACCACGGATTGGGTTAAAATGGTCATCTCTAATCTCAATCGATCGACACAACAACGACGACAAAAACATGTTTCTCTCTCTCTACTCTTGTTTTCTCTTTCTCTGTCTCTCTCGCTCTTCTCTCTGTCACTCGTTCTCTCTGTCTCTCTCGTTTTCACGTTGTCTGTCTCTCTCACTCACGTTTCTTGATTGCTTTTTTCTTTTCTTATCTATTACATTTTTGCTGCTTTATTCATTTATTTATTTTTCCCCCTTATCTAATGGTTGCTGATTTATCTATTAGGGTGCTTCATTTAAAAAAAAAAATCATTTTTAATTTTGAATATTTTATGAATGTTTGAAAACTCTTAACTTAATAGGAATGTCTCTCTTTATTTATTAATTTGTTTTAAATTTTATTTTCATACATATTACATTATTAAAATTATAAATAAAAACAAATTACAAACATATTCCCGACATATCCTTATTTTACTTCTTTTAATTTTGACATATTATTATATTCGTATCGTATCATACTCCTATACCATATCCGTGCTTCCCATACGCACAATAACCACTCAGATTCCAAATGGACATGTGTATAGTCCTTAACCTATATATCACAATGTGGACCCACGTACATGAGTAAAAAGGGCTACAAAAACAACTTGCTATACAAAATAATAATAATAATAATAATAATAATAAATAGTTACACTTCTAGTACAATAATACTACATCACTTAATTTATGATTCCTAATTAGATGAGACTAGATTCTACATAATAAAATGTTTAATAAATCAAAATTTAATATTTATTAAATATATCATTAAAAATAATTTTAAAAATAATAAATTAATGTATGAAGCAATTTTTTCCACTGGTTATAAACAACCTATTAAAGAATACAAATATCAGATGTGACAGAAATATAAGGTTTGGACAGGAATAACTGGTATCGTGGGGTTTGTGTGTCTGTATGTACCATGCAAGACTAGCCCCAAAGACCCAATACAATTACAGATTCCTCTGCATTTTTTCATGCTAGCCATGTGTTTATCAGTTCATAGCTGCCCTTTGGCAAGTTGGCTGGATTTGGGTTGAAATTAAAAAAAGGGGCCAATTGGCCTATAATTTGGGATTGTGTCACTTTATTTCATAACTTTTTAATTGTGATACATTTAATTTTAAATTTTAAATCTTATTTTAAATAAAGATAATTAAAAATATCATTACTTAATTTCAAAGGTAAAATTATCAATTTAATAAAATATAAACTAATTTGACAAAAATAAATGTCAAAAAAATATTTTTTAATTTTTAAAAATTATTTATACCCACTAAAGATAAAATTATGTAAAATTGATAAGTCTCTTAGAAATTTATTTATTTATTTATTTTACTTAATTAATTTTTATTTTATGTTTGGACGATAATCATGTAATGGGTTGTTATTTTATTTTCATTAAATTAATTTCTATTTTTTTAAAACTCAAATATGACGACAATTTTGATATCATTATTAAACCAATTCATTAAATTAAAAAATCCAAAACTAAAAATATTTCATATATTAAATATATCTATTACATATTAAAATCTTAACAATCACCCATTACATGATCATTATCCAAACACATAATAAAAATTAATTAGGTGAAAAAATAAATAAATGTCTAAAAGATTTATCGATTTTATATAATTTTATCTTTGGTTGGTAGAAATAATTTTTAAAAATTTAAAAATATTTTTTTGACATTTATTTTTATCAAATTAGTTTATATTTTATCAAATTGACAATTTTACCCTTGAAATTAGGTAAAGGTATCTTCAATTATCTTTATTTGAAATAAGATTCAAAATTCAAGATCTAATATATTATAATTAAAAAGTGAATGATCAAAATGATACGACCCCGAAATTATAGGGATTGTAGGTGTAATTCGCCCTTAAAAAAATATAAAAAGATAAAACAAATTAAATAAATCAATAAGATAAGATAACATATTATATTTAAATTATAATTGTTTTATTTATTTTTAAAAAAAAAATTAAAATAGTCAAAAAACAATTCCTAAACAAAACTAATTTAACCAGACTAAATTAGTCAAAAAATTAAAAAATTAGATTAAAAAAAAAAAGATAAATTATCAATAAGTCTTAATAGTTAGACTTAATTTCCATCAAATCTTATTGAAAATAAATTTGGTAAAATTATCGCTAAAAATAATTTTTTTGTGACAACTTTTTATATATGTCACTAAAAATTGACAATTAGTAACTTTTTTGTTATGATTTTTATAAATTGTCACCAAAACTTACAATTAGTATTTTTTTTTATGACAAATTTTTCTCATAGAACTTATTAGACAATAAATTTATTTATTAAGACCTACACGTAAGGAACAAAAAAAAAAAAAAAATTCCTTTCCAATGAAACCTCAAAGTTAGCATCTAGCAAATCAATAAATTGGCTTACAATTTATTGTAAGATGGAAGTAATAATTTAAAAAATGAGAAATTATAATTTAATGCATGATTTTTTTCAAAATACAAATCAGTGATAAATTTTTATCAATTTTAATAATTTACATTATAAATTCATCTATAAATTTATAAATATTTTGTGAAGGTACTAATGATTTGTAATTTTCTCATTTAAAAATAGAATTAAAAATATGTTTTTTTTCTTAATTTTTAAATATTAAAATTATTTTTATTTAATAAATTATAATTAAAAAAATACGTTAAATAATGTGACACACTCTCACGATACCAAATGGTAATAAGTCTTGCCTACTAAAACTAACACAACAATGCTTTGTACTTAAAAATAATATTAAAATTTAAACAATATAATTAACTTTTCAAAACTTTCTTGATTTTTAAAAATAAATAAATATTTAGTATTTGTAATAGCAGAATAGTATATGACTATTATTTCGCTTTTTCTTAAACAAATGGCTACATATATTTTAAAATGTAACTTGAGCAAAGCTTAACTCGAGCAAAATTTAAAACTTAGACTGATATATTTTCAAACTTGGTGAGGTTCTATGTCAAAATTATCACCCTTGTTTAATTTTGTTAAATTTTGGAGAAATGATCCCACAATCCGAATTATAATGTTAATATATAATTAAAATGAAATATAAAATACAAAACAAAATTATATATGAAATATATGTATAAATTATTTTAAAAACTACAATATATTAATTTTATGACAAGTAAATGCACAATTCAACATAACTTGTGTATTAAATTCAACAATTCAAACCTAATACAATTTTTTTGAGATAAACTTAAATTCATAGTTAAACAACCTAATTAGAGTAATTGGTTGGATTCGGACGGAGCTTTATCAAATTCTTTTGCAATGAAAAATTATTTAGGGATTTTGGAGCAATACTTCACATTATCCATAAGGTTATATTTGTCTAGTTGTATCCTAAAAGTCAGCAAAAAAGTACTGAGTCGTACTATTTTAACTACTAAAAATTATGTTAAAGCATTATATGCACAACAATATTAAAAACTTAAATTTAACTGCTTAGGGCTTGTTTGGTAACGTTTACGTTTTCAGTTTATATTTATAAAAATTTTATAAACTAATTTTTGTTTATTTTTCGAAAAACATAAACTACAACCGTGTATGGTTTAGACAAAACGTTTAAAAAAATTTAAAAATATAAAAAAAAAAAAAAAGAAAAAAAAAGTGAGAAATGGCAAATGGTGACGGGTGGTGGATGGTGACGAGTGGTGGCAGCGGAAGACGGTGGTGGAAAATTATGGCGGGTGGTGGTAGCGGAAGACGATGGTGAAAAATGGTGGCAGGTAGTGGGTGATGGTGGCAGAAGATGGTGATGGAAAGTAGTGGCAAGTGGCAGGTGGTGGCAGCGGAAGACGGTGGTGGAAAGTGGTGACGGGTGGGTGGATGGTGGTGGATGACGGTTGGTGGTGGGTGATGGCGGGTGGGTGGGTGACGATGGCAGGTGGTGATGGCAAGTGGGTGGTGGTGGGGGGTGGGTGATGGTGGTGGTGGTGGTGGTAGTGGTAGTGGGTGGCAGGTGAGTAGTGGGTAGTGGTGGTGGTAGGTAGTGGTGATGGTGGCAAGTAAGGGGCAGGTGGGTGTTGGTGGCTGGCGGGTGGTGGTGGCAGGTGGGGGGTGAGTGGTAGTGGCAAGTGGTGGTGGGTGGTGGGTGATGGTGGCGGAAGACGGTGGTGGAAAATAGTGGTGGGTGGTGACTAGTGTTGGGTGATAAAAAAAAAATTGAAAACTCAAAATAGAAACACTTTTTTCAAGTTTACATTTTTTTGGCCAAATTTATAAATTGAGACTATTGATTTATAAATCAAAAATTTACCAAAAAAGTTTTTATTTGAATTTTTAAAATTTTTATAAATATAAACTGAAAATTGAAAACGTAAGTATTACTAAACGACATCTTTGAAATTATTCAAAATTATTATTTTATAATTTAAATTTATTCTATATATAGATTTCGCGCAACATAAACTTAATCTCCACTAGACAAACACCAATCCAGAAAAATCTGAATTGGTTTACCAGACTTTTTATTGCATGCAAGACCACTATACTATGTAATTTTGTAATTCAATGGCATCTTTTCAAAGTAATTATAGATTCATAAAAAAAAATTAAAACTTTTAATTATTAAAATTTATCATTAATTTAATTTTTTTCCCTCAAATTTACTCAAATTGTTATTTGTTATTTTCCCTATATGCTACACCCATCAAACCGATTCAACGGTCCAAATTGCAATACTAGCTATGTAAACTACCTATTGGATAAACACACCGATCACTACTTTCTTCTTACAGTATTTAATTCATAAATTTAAATAATATTTTATTAAAAGAATAAAAAATATTTATAAAATATAATTATATTTCACTAAACTATCAATATTAAAGTTTAAAGAAACCAAACACCAACAATGTATATCGTATGTCACACGGTTGGAATGACTGCCAACCATTCTCACTTGTGCGTCAAGACAGTTGTAACCCATTTCACTCTGCGCCGTCCGATCCGTTTACCACCATCACCATCAACATCAACATCACGCTTCCTACCCCCACATGATTGGAAAATTATTTAGTACTTTATGGAAAAGTTTTTATGCCCCTTGAATTAATCCTATATAATATATTTTTATTCTTACGTAAATATATAAAGTAATGCCGTACAAACATAATCACACACACATATATATATATATAAACAATTAGCTTATTTTGAAAAATAAGTTAAAAATTAATTTTTAACTTTTTTTATAAAATATATAAAAAAAATAAAAAGATAATGTGACATAAAAAATTTAAAAATTGAGTTTTAATCCAAATATCAAAATAGACCATAATGATGTGGTAGCATAATAGACCTATAATTTTAAAACAACCATCAAGTTATTAGTTGCACAAAACACCACTCTCACGTCTTGATAGTATAGACTCTTACATATTTTCTATTGAAACATCTTTTTTCCAAATCAGAGAGGCTACTTAAGGCACCGTTTGGGAAGAGTTAAAGTAGGTTTTTTTGACTATTTTAGTCACAAAAAATAAAATATCATATTTAACCCATAATTATTATACTATTCTCTCACAAAAAAAGTCAAAAAAGTCAAAAAGTCCTTCTCAAACCAAACTTTTTAGCCCAAGTTAAAATAACTAAAAAAGCCAAAAAGTCAAAAAGCCAACCCTAATTGAGGTTCCCCCGATTATGTGAAGCGGTCTCATATTCATCTATCTCTCTTATTTTTATTTCTCCTAATTCTATATCATTAGTGGTGAAATTAAGAAAACAAAATTAGGGAATGAATGAATGAATCCCATTCAAAAAAAATATATTAGGTAATGAATCATTTTTCTTTCCAAATATATATGGTGCTCTATTACTTTTTAGGATGAATTACACTATCTTCACATTTGAAAAATTATAATAAACTCTATAAGTTTGATATAATTATACTAACCTTTCATTCAATAAGTTTAAAGAAACCGGTTTTTTTTTTTTAGATCCGGAGTGACCGAAATTAATACATAGGTATGTGGATACATGAATAAACAAAGGTAAAAATGTACATTTTAATATTGAAATGATGATAAAATTATTTTCCCACTCATATATAATCAATAATCTCAAGTGATATCAGTGTAATTTACTCTAATTTTTATTAATTTAAATAGTAAAAATTATTATTTTGTACTATTTTTGTAGTAACAATCAAATAAGTGATTAAACAGTAACACCCATCACTTTTATATTATTGCTTTATAGACAACACAACATGTGTTTAAAGATGAATGGTGTGGGATCAATAAGGTTAGTTCGACTAACTACCGCTTTTATATTTCATTAAAAGGTTAGTAGTTTTGAATCTCGGAAGTCTTAATCCTTAATTTATTGGAGTCTCTTTCTTAATCTGGATTTTTTTTTTTTTTTTTAAATTATATATTATATTTAATATTTATTACTGTGATTATAATTTATTATAATATCAAGAAATAAATAACATGCTTATCCACATATACCTAAAATACCCCTATAGGCTATACCCCTCTATCCCTTCAATCCTATCATTTTCCTGTTTTTATAAAGACAAGAAGTACTTCTTCAGACCCGGTCATGGCAGATATAGAACCACCAAATTCAGAGCCAATAATATCACGTGAGAAAAACATATTTTAAAAACAAATTGAAATTTAAAATATATGTTAGATTTATTTAGAATTTCATTTGCATCCTATTAAATTCAAATTTACACTATTGATCATATAATTAAATTCTTAACACTTTTTAAAATAATTTTTTTAATACATGTTTGTTTATCAATTTGTGTAGAGAAATTGGATTGTTAATCCGTCGACTTTACATAAATTAAATTTGGATAAAAAAAACTTATATATTGTAGTGTAAGTTAATGTCACACATAACATTTCAATCGTTAATTAAGGCTGGTTTGGGGTGTCTTAAAAAAGTGTACTTTTTGTCTTTTTAGAATAAAAAAGACAAAAAAAAAATATGAAAGTTTGGGTTAACTTTTTGACTTTTTATGAAAAAATGTGTATTAAAAAATTGTATAAAAAATGTGTGTAAGAGATGACTAGATAGGGGTGGGCCCCAGCCATACAACCGGCTGGAGTGAGTTGGAGTTGAAAATTATTGGCTAATTTTTGTACAAAGCACTGGACAGTTTTGTTTGGCCCGTGGGGGTCATCACGGGTCCCATTTTAATAATCTGAACCATTCAATGTGTGTAACTCGTCGAACACTATGTACTTATAAAAAATCACGTTAATCGGATATCGATAGCTATCTGATCAGATTTATTTATTTTTGAATCATTAATTATAACACCATCCATTTGTTGTATATAACTGATTTGATCATATAGTTATTGATATCCTCCGATCAATGTGATAGTTTGCAAACATATAGTACTCGACGAGTTCTACATATTTAACCGTTCAGATTATCAAAACGGGACCCGTAATAGCCCCCACAGGCCAAACAACGGTGTGTGTGCAAATCACACCCAATCATTAAACCCTGTCCACTGCCGCAGCACAGCTGCTGCGCAGACATCACTTCGGTCGGCTCAAATATGTAGAAAATTGGTTTTTTAATTATTTTTTTTTGATGAATAGTGATATTTTTTTAGATTTTGGAGTAACTTTTTAACTTTTTAGCTTATATAGAATAAGCCAAACCAAGCCTTAGTGTGGACCCCATATAAAACCCAGGCCAATCAACCATTGAAATCCCATGTGCAGCATAGTGCACACGGCATCGAATAACTCCTCAAAAGCCCACACATATATGTATGTGCATATCAGAAATCTCAATCCACTATTGTGTTTTAAAATTAAAATTTTAAAAAAATAAAAAAGAAGAGCCCAAATTTTATGGGTAAGAGAAGTCTATGTTTTTTGAGAGGAAGCAAGCAATTTTCTTTGGAATAGAAAAGAATAAGAATGGAGAGAGAAGTTAATAACAGCAATGCTAGATATCATGAAAAATCTTTCATGAAAATAATTATGAAAGTTTTATGACCCTTGAATTACACTTAGAATAAAACACCACACTAATCAAGGTAATCCAAAGATTATAAATTTTTCATGATCACTTTCATGAAAAAAAATTTATGATCGCTAACTTTTCTTAGTTAATAATAATAAAAAAAACCTTACGTCTTTGACGTCTTGTTCTGTGGAAAACCCAGTTTTTAGCATTGTGGCTCCTAAATAGATTGCTAATCTTATCTTCTCTCCAAACTTGTGTGTTGCCTCTGTTATGCTCAGCCCTCCTGCACTGTGTCCTACCAATATCACCTGCAATATATATATCACAAATACATCATTATCAATTCTTTAATTTTATTACAAATCCGAAACCAAAACAGAAATTTTAGTGCCTCTGTCAATCATGGCACGGTGTGAATGAACTAACTACTAACTAATAGTACAATGAAGTGGACATGAAAATTTAAATTTCGGGACCACTATTTTTGTAAGAGAGAAAGATAGGGGAGACCTTGTGATGATCAGGCAAGGAAGACATGAAGTCCATGAAAGGCTTGTTGTAATCTTGGAAAGAGAGAATGGTATCGACCTGGGATGGATCGATTCCGGAGGCTTTGAGGTCTATGCAGGAGACTTTGTAGCCTGAATTCTCCAACAAGCATCTGATCTTGTACCAACACCAGCTTCCACCACTGATACCATGCACCAGCACAAAGTGATCATCATGATCATCATGATTATCAGGCATCAAGCTCCTGCCTGCTTCTTCTTCTGTCATTTTAACAGCCTCCTCTCCCATGCCTCTCTCTCTCTCTCTCTCTCTCTCTCTCTCTCTCTCTCTCTTGTTACTGCTTATATATATGTAGTTGGCATAGTCATATAAGTCATTATAATTCATGCCTTATCTTCTTCAATAATGGTTGTTGTAATTTGGAAGTTAGGAGGTATAATCTAGCACAGTAATTTCTATATAAATTAATAAATTTTAAATTTTTTTCTTATTTACTTTATTAATGCTACACTTATTATATCTTTGTTGTTGTGAGTTGTATTCAATTTTTAGTATTGGTCAACTGAAAATTTGTTCACACAATTAAACATATTTATTGATTTGTTAGAATAGTCAAACGAAAAATTACGAAACACATTTGGTAAGTGATCAATTGCCTTAGCAAAGATGAGTCAACTTTACATTATCTATAATATGTTATTTTACGTTATTAATTGAGAACATTATGAATAAGTTATCGCCTAATATTTCAAGAGAAAAAGTCAATCAATAATGTTAGAGAGTCAAAAATTTTATTAAATTTTTTATCAAATATCTTACATGAGTGTGAGACATATATTATATAAATCTCATATAAATTTCATATTCATATAAAATATTTAATAAAACTTTTGAAGTGTCTACCATTACTTAAACTCACTCAAACTTATTGCATTGGTGATACAACATCACCATTAATATACAATTGTGATAGAGACCTCTACATATACATGATTCTCATAACTCTCACTCTCATTTCAATCATTTATAATGTGAGATCCACATATACATGAGTAAATTCTACACACACATCAAGGACTAAAATTAAATTAAAAGTCATAAAATCCTGAAAAAAGAGATCCTAAACATTTCTCTTTAATATATGGAATGAGCACAACGAAAGAAGGTGAACCCCAACTGGTGTTTTATTATTGGGCGATGATACAATGATGACAAAGGTTCTCAAAGGCAAATATTTACACAATCACTCTTTTTCAAACTGGCCTACCAATAAAAAGGCTTCACAAATTTGAAGGAACATTATGCGAACTAGGGACATTTTAGTAAAAGGTACCAAATGGACTGTGGGTAATGGTAAAAGCATTTCATTTTGGAAAGATTGGTGGTGTGGGGATGGGCCTCTTGATTCTATCTTTCCAGGACCTCACACTCAAGAAGATGTAACAGTTGCTAATATGATAAATGAGGAAGGAAATTGGGATTTGGATAAGATAAATATCATAGTTCCTTCTTCTATGCAGCACCTCATCCACCAGCTCCATCTCCCTGTTTTTGTCGAATTAGGTGACAACCCCCACTGGATTGGCTCCTCCAGTGGTGATTTCTCTGTTGGAGCTGCTTATATCTTGGCCTCTAATCAAGCTGCTGCACAGGATAATAGACTACCTACTTGGAGCTGGATCTAGAAATTAAAAATCCCTCAAAAACTAAAGGGTTTCATCTGGTTGCTGCTTCTTGATAAGGTGCTTACCAACCATCAAAGAAAGATTAAAGGCTTCACTAATGATGACCTTTGCCCAAATTGCCAGAGCTACTGTGAGGACTTAAACCATCTGTTGAGAGAGTGCAAACAAGCTGCTGAAATCTAGGAACTCCTCCCTAATCATAGCTAGAGAAATTCTTCCTATAATATGACAGTACATACTTGGATTCAATATAACCTTCAGAGTAAGAACAGAGTGTTTTAACACTCCTTGGAGCACTGTCTTTGTGGTGATCTTGTGGAAAATACGGAAGGCTCGGAACAATAGGGTGTTCAACCAAGAAGCTTGCAACCCTCCTGAAATTGTGAGACAGATTCAGCAAGAAGCAGCAGCCATTCATCAGGCTTTCCACACTGAACAGTTTACAGGTAACTCTTTATTCATCAACACTGATTGGTGTCCTCCTTGTGCAGGTCAATTAAAGCTTAATACGGATGGTTGCTCCAAGGGAAATCCTGGCCCAGTTGGGTATGGAGGTCTGCTCAGAGATGCTAGGGGAGCTTGGATTTTTGGCTATCATGAAAAATTGGAGTCAACAACCAGTGAAGAAACTGAGCTTTGGGGCATTTATAAAGGTCTCACCATCATTTTGGAGAAAAGCCTGCGAGATATCTTGATTGAATCTGCTGCAGCAGCAGTGGTGCTCAACATCAACAACTCCACACCCAGCAACTATCCTTACCGAGCTCTTCTGGAGGACATCAAATTCCCCATGCACAGATGCAACTGTTCTGTTAGCTACATACCCCGTGAAGGGAACCAGTGTGCAGATGGGCTTGCAAATCTGGGAGTACACCATGGAGAAACCCTAGTAGTTCTAGACGACCCTCCAACTAATCTTGCTAGTCTGCTTGTTGCAGACATTGTTGGCTTATCCTGTGAAAAAGCCTAAGTTTGTTTAGGCCTCCTTTTGGCTTTTGTTTCTGTTTATTTCCTTTCTGTAATCCTTTCTTTTGAATAAAAAAAAAGATGATACAATGATGACATGATGTCACCATAAATTTACTTGTACTTCATAATTATTGGAGATTGTTTTGGGAAGTTGGTAAAAAATAATTTTTTGACTTTTTAATTTTTTTAGTGACTTTTTTGATAAAAAAAAGTTGACATTTTTGTTGGTTTTTTTGTGACTTTTTTGGGAGAAGTTGGTAAAAAGTCAAAAAGTTAATTTTTTACCAACTTCTCAAATTGCCCTGAGTTGGCATTTGAGGTATTATCAATAAATAGGGTGAGTTACAAATACACCTCTACAGGTTTATTTAAAATATGAATTTTTTTTATAATTTTAAAAATTATAAATATTTTTCTGACAAAATTTTTTATTTAACAGAATTAATTAAAAAAGTAAAATTTCTACCTATTTACTTATATAATAAAATTATCTGAATTATTAATTGAAATAAAATTTTAACATTATTAAAAATTGTTAAATAACTTGATGATTTATTAATAAAATAATCTAATTGTTATGAAATTAGAAACCTTAAGGGGCATAATGTAATTTCTAGAATTACAGGAAGTAATTTGTAATTTAAATAAACCTCAGAAATATATTTGTAATTTACCTAAAAAATATATATAAATTACAAGTCAATGAGATAGTAAAATAATAATTGTACTATGGGGTAATTTGAGAAGATTGGTTTTGTAGTTTTTTTTTTTTTTTTTTTTAGTTTTTTGGGTTACATCATTTCGTTATTTTTTTTATATAAAAAGTTTAAAAAGTTAAAAAAAATTTAACTTTTTATCATCTTTCCAAAACATCACTATATAGATTGATTTTTTTTTTTTGGGTGCAACTTTGACACACAAGAAGGAGTTGCATCAAACACTGGAAAAACTTGCATCAAATACATAGGACATTTGCACTATCATGAAAATATAAATATTTTTTCATTATTTATAATTTGTTAAAAAAAAAAAAAAAACTTTGACTAAAAATTTTAAATTTGTCGTCTTGTAAAAAATTAAATTTCATATCAATTTTTCATTAAAATTATTTTTTATAAAACAATTTCTCAAACAAAATAACTTATTTTATAATTTCTAAGAAAAATCAAAAAATTACTTAAAAAAAAAAAAAAAACTCAATAATCACACCGTTCACACTAAACAACTTTAAAGCAAAGTGTAACGTTCCAGGCCCCTACTTATAAGATGGACGGCTGTCACGAGTGTTGACAAAATATGCGGCCTTGATTCAACGATCTACAGCCGTAAGATTTACAGAAGTTGCGTACTCTCTACTTGTATTGTATGGTTGCAAATCCTCATAAATTAATTATTATTTTGCTTTTATCTCAAAAAATTTAAATATGTATATATATCTTTGGAAAAAGAAGATTTGTCACTGTAAACAGTGGCAATAGCTTTGGGGAATGTTTGTTTCTAAATTAATTGATTTTTTTAACACACAATTGTCGGCTTTTCTAAAATTATTTATTTAGTTTGATTATTACTTAGATTTATTTGTTTGTTTTTATCTGTATAGATTGCAAGCCGACATTATCCTAGTTTATATTTAGGGGGATGCACCAATAAATTTCAAATTAATAACTTATACACTGTTTAGTCCTAAAAGTTTTCTTATAGATTGAAAGGTCCCATTACAATGTTAATAACATCAGATATAATGTTAATAACATCAGAGTCATGTTACAAACATTAAATTTCAAACATCTAATGTTCATCAAATTTCAATAATGTTTGAAAATATAGGATGAAAAAACATCTAATGTTCATCAGATTTTAATAAATTTTGAAATTATAGAATGAAACTTCAGATCATTTACATCATTTACATCATGCTGATGTAAAAATGGGACTAAATGGAGCATAAGAAAACTTTTAAGACTAAATGGTTCAGCGTTTCAAAAACTAAGACTTATGGGTAAATTTTCCTTTTATTTATGTTCTAGAATTATTTATAATTTCATATTTGTAATTTTTCCAAACAAGTTTTTTATTTTTTTATCATAAATATTTTTAGAATTTAAAATAATTATATTTTTTTGTTACATGTACTTTCTTATATTATTATTTATAAATATTTTAAACTTCTTGTTAAAATGCCCTAAAAACACTCTTTAACAAAATCAATAATTATTTTATATACAATTAGGGATGGACAGAGTGGGGTTGGCAGAGGCGACCGCCATCCCAAAGTTTTGAAAAAACCCCCTAAATATAGTAATAAAATTACAAATATTTTTAAATTATATAGGTTCTCCACCCCAAAATTTTTGCAAAAAATTTAAGAACCGCCACTCCTAAATTTTGTACTTTAAAATTTAAAAACTTATTTATTTTTTTGATAAATACTAAAAATAATAATAATAATAATAATTTATTTTTTGAAGTATGATTATTTTTTTATTTTAAATTTAGTAATGTTAAAATAATTGAGAATTTATTTGTTAATATGTTAAAATCCTTTTTGTCTGATTAGGGCTCAAATTTTTTTGTTGTTTGCTTATAACTAAATAATAATAAAAAAAAAGATTACTCAAGAAGATACAAGTCTCAATTATATGTAGGCAATAGTTGTTGGAAATGGTTATAAATTCTGGGTAAAACCAGAATTTTATCCTAAGTTTGGTCTAATTTTTAGGTGGGCCCCGTGCGTCGTTTTACACGGGTCAAAGTGGTAATGCGTTCTATGCCGCGTCGTGATTCACGTGGTATATTTGGTTGCTTAAAACCATTACCGAGTGAATAGGAAATTGAAGCCAAAGTGTGCTCCATGGAAATGGAGTTTTGGTGGAAATTCCTTATTGATTGAATAAGGCTTGTCCCACATTGATTAGGTGGGAGGTTTTGAAAGGGTTTATAAAGCTTGGGCTTGGTTCTTGGGGTGTGCCCCAAGGGGTACCCAAGTGTTTTAGAGGGAGAGGTTATGGGCAAAATGGGCTAGACCCATTGGACTCAAAAATCACCACACACGCGCGCGCGCCGCCGCCGCCGTCCGTCCGGGCGGTTGGGTTGGGCTTGTTCGGCCCAATACTAATCTTTTTGGGCCAAAAACATTTGAATTTAACAGGGCCCTTCCCGAAATAAACTTGTTTGGTATTTACGCACACCCAAACAGGGCCCTTCCCGTTTTGCTATCTGTTTGAATTAACAGGTTCAAGTTCAAAACCAACAGGTTTCATACCTGTTCAATTCAAAACCAAAAGCCACCAATACATCTATATATAGACCAGCCTCCCATTTGGATTACATCACATCAATTTTCGTATTCCTTCTCTGCTTTAAATCTCTGCCATATTGCTGCATATTATTTCTGAAAGAAAGAGTGTAAACACTTAGTGTGTTCGACGAACAATTAAATTGTAGTGCTGCATTTAATTGTTGATAAGATCATTTCATCTTGGGAGATAGACGTCCAAGTTCTGAAAGCACCTTGGAGAGGACGAATCTGTCTTAAGGACACAGTGTTAAACACTGGACTTGATCAGAAAGTTATTTGAAGTATTTAACCAAGTAAGTTGATTAAATTATTTTTACATTTTTATTTGTTTATTAAAATCAGATTTTAATTTTGTTTTTGTAACAAAATAAAATCTGTTTTTATTTGTTTTATTTATTTTTATTTCAAGTTTGATTTTTGTAATCAAACATATTATCTCATTTTCTTATTTCTATTAATTCTAATTGTTGTTTTGTACACAATAGAATTAATATCTATTAAATACAGTGAAGACTGATTAACAATCTTAAGACAGATTCGGTTTTTGGTATCTTCATTGTATTTAATTTTCTGTTTTCCAAAGTAATATTCTGGTTGGAAAAACAAATAGTGATTTATGCTATTTGACAGATAGTAGTAATATACTGTCTCTTTTCTTTGACAACTAGTAGTACGATACTGGTGTCATTAACAATTTCAGAATATTAATTGGTATTACAGAAAATTATTTTCGTATTTTATTTTTCCTGTTTTAGTAACAAGGAAAATAAAATTATTTTGTGTTATATTTTATTTTCTGGTTTTAGTAACAAGAAAATTAATTTGTGTTTTAATTTTTCCTGATTTTTGTAATCAGAAATTATGGCTACTACAACTGAAACTGCATCTGGCAGTGGTATTCCTGTTGTTACACCAACATCGGTCCCTATTCAGAACCATGTTCATGTACCAATCAATCATGGAGAAAAACTGGAAAAATTTAATCTGCGAAGTTTAAGAGATGGCGGCAGAAGATGCCGTTCTATCTTACAACTCTTAATTTGGCCCGTTTCTCCATGAAGAGGCTCCAAAGACTTAAAGAGGGTGAAAGTGATCGGCAAGTTGTTGCCATCAGAGATGCTTGGAAACATTCAGATTTCTTATGCAGAAACTACATCCTCAATGGCCTTGACAACATGCTGTATAATGTATACAGTCCTCTGAAGTCAGCAAAAGAATT
This sequence comes from Camellia lanceoleosa, assembly GCA_025200525.1. Taxonomy (NCBI): domain Eukaryota; kingdom Viridiplantae; phylum Streptophyta; class Magnoliopsida; order Ericales; family Theaceae; genus Camellia; species Camellia lanceoleosa. The sequence goes on along the minus strand of CM045758.1, from coordinate 56,117,930 downwards.
GTGGGATTCTTTGGAGAAGAAATACAAAACAGAAGATGCCGGCACGAAGAAATTTGTCGTCGGTAAATTTCTAGATTTTGTAATGGTCGACTCCCAAACGGTAATATCTCAAGTTCAAAATTTTCAGATAATTTTGCATGATATTCATTCAGAAGGTATGTCTCTTAGCGAATCTTTCCAAGTCATTTGCTTTGGTGGAAAAAGTTACCGGCTTGGAAAGATTTTAAAAATTATTTAAAACATAAACGCAAAGAGATGACCATGGATGAGTCAATTGTAAGATTAAGAATTGAGGAAGATAACCGAAAGGTCGACAAGAGGCATGGGAAAAATCCCATTGAGTCAAGGCTAATGTGGTTGAACAAGTTCAAAAACCACATAACAAAAGAGGAAGTTCTTGGAGATGGTCCTAAACAAGGCAACAACAATGGCAACAAGAAGTTCAAAGGAAAATGCTATAACTGTGGCAAGACTGGACATCGAGCTTCTGACTGCCGTCGCCCTAAGAAGGATCATGGAAGTACAAGCAAGAAGACCACCAATCAAGCCAATGTGACAGAATTGGATTACATCTCTGACGGAGTGAATGACATCAAACTCTCTGTGGTGTCTGAGGCTAACTTGGTTGGAAATCCCAAAGAATGGTGGGTTGACACTGGAGCAACTCGTCACATATGTGCGGACAAGAAGATGTTCACTACCTACAATGAGGCTGCAAATGGTGAGCAACTTTTTATGGGAAATTCTTCTACTTCTACTGTGGCTGGACAAGGAAAAGTTATCTTGAAGATGACATCAGGGAAAGAACTAACCCTCAACAACGTACTGCATGTACCTGACATCCGGAAGAATTTAGTTTCTGGTTCTTTGTTAAGTAAAAATGGTTTTAGGCTTGTTTTTGAGTCTGATAAGTTTGTATTAACAAAGAGTGGTATGTATGTTGGTAAGGGATACATGAGTGATGGTCTCTTTAAACTTAATGTAATGACAGTTGTACCAAAAGTTGCTATGAATGAGAATAACACATCTTTTGCTTATATTCTTGAGTCAAATTTATGGCATGGTAGATTAGGACATGTAAATTATGATGCTTTGCGTAGATTAATTGGTTTGGATTATATACCAAAGTTTGAAATTAATTCTAATCATAAATGTGAAGTTTGTGTAGAAGCAAAACTTACTAAGGCTCCTTTTAAATCAGTTGAAAGGAAAACTGAACCTCTAGAATTAATTCATACTGATGTATGTGATCTAAAATTTATTCAAACTAGAGGAGGCAAAAAATATTTCATAACATTTATCGATGATTGCACAAGATATTGTTATGTTTATTTACTTAGAAGTAAAGATGAAGCCTTAGAAATGTTTAAACTCTACAAAACAGAAGTTGAAAATCAACTTGGTAAAACCATTAAAATGGTTAGAAGTGATAGGGGAGGTGAATATGATGCACCATTAAATGAATTTTGTGCACAACATGGCATTATTCACCAAACTACAGCCCCTTATTCTCCACAGCAAAATGGAATTGCTGAAAGAAAGAATAGAACTCTAAAAGAAATGATGAATGCCATGTTACTAAGTTCAGGCTTACCACAGAACTTGTGGGGGGAAGCAATATTGTCAGCTAATTATGTTCTTAATAGAATACCCCACAAGAAAACCAAAAGTATTCCTTATGAATTATGGAAAGGTCGACCACCTTCCTACAAATACTTGAAAGTGTGGGGGTGTTTGGCAAAAGTTGAAGTTCCTGTTCCTAAAAAGACTAAGATTGGACCAAAAACAGTAGATTGTGTGTTTATTGGTTATGCTCAGAATAGTAGTGCATATCGGTTTCGACTTATAAATCGAAATACGATATAAATGTGAACACTATTATAGAGTCAAGGAATGCTGTGTTTTTTGAACATGTCTTTCCTTACAAGAAAGGACAGGAATTAAGTTCACAGAAAAGAACTTATGATTGTACACAAAGTCAAGAGACTAATGACAATCAAGCACAAGAGACTAGTAATGGTCTCAACCAAAGGATTTAACCGATGATGAACCAAGAAGAAGTAAGAGAGCAAGAACATCAAAATCCTTTGGTCCAGATTTTCGACATACTTGTTAGAAAATGAACCTCAAAGCTTTAAAAAGAATGACAGTCCTGAAGCACCTTTGTGGAAAGAGGTCATAATAATGAAATTGAATCCATTATGCAAAATCATACTTGGGAATTGGTGGATCTTCCACCAGGGTCTAAACCTCTTGGATATAAATGGATATTCAAGAGAAAAATGAAAGCAGATGGTTCAATTGACAAGTATAAAGCAAGACTTGTAGTTAAAGGTTACAGACAAAAGGAAGGTCTGGATTATTTTGACACATATTCTCCTATGACAAGAATAACATCCATTCGCATGCTTATTGCTATAGCAGCGTTGTTTAATTTAGAAATACATCAAATGGATGTTAAGACAGCTTTCTTAAACGGTGATCTAAATGAAGAGATCTATATGGAACAACCCGAAGGGTTTGTAGTATCGTGCAAGAAAAGAAAGTTTTTCGACTTGTAAAATCCCTTTATGGATTAAAACAAGCACCTAAGCAATGGCATGAAAAATTTGATCATGCAATGCTTACTAATGGGTTTAAGATAAACGAATGTGACAAATGTGTCTATGTTAAAAACACCACCAAGGATATGTCATAGTTTGTCTTTATGTAGATGACATGCTTATCATTGGAAGCGGTCCAAACATGATCAAATCAACTAAGCAAATGCTTAACAAAAGATTTGATATGAAAGATATGGGGTCGCAGATGTTATATTAGGAATGAAAATAACTAAAACATCTCTCGGATATGCATTATCTCAATCTCATTATATTGAGAAAATTCTTGATAAATTTATCAAGGATGATTTGAATTTAGCTAGAACACCAGAGACATCGGTCTTTATTTATCGAAAAATAAAGGTGATGCGTTGTCTCGCTTAAAATACTCCCAAATCATTGGAAGCCTAATGTACCTAATGAATTGTACTCGTCCTGATATAGCTTATGCTATCAGTAAATTGAGTAGGTACACTAGTAACCCCGGAGAAGACCATTGGAAAGCGATCATTCGGGTTCTTCGATATCTAAGATTCACCCGTGATCATAGTTTGAACTTTACTCGATATCCAGCAGTACTCGAAGGTTATTGTGATGCCAATTGGATATCGGATACTAAAGATTCAAAATCCACTAGTGGATATGTCTTTATTCTAGAGGCTATTTGCTTCTTGAAGTCAACGAAACAAACTTGCATCGCACGATCCACAATGGAATCTGAGTTCATTGCTTTAGACAAAGCAGGTGAAGAAGCAGAATGGCTTCGTCACTTCTTAGAAGATATTCCAATGTGGCCAAAAACTCGTACCTATTTGCATTCATTGTGATAGTCAATCTGCAATAGGCAGGGCACAGAATCATATGTATAACGGTAAGTCACGACATATTCGTCGTCGACATAATACCGTTAGGCAGTTGTTGTCAAACGGAATAATCTCAATAGATTATATAAAATCTAAAGAGAATATTGCGGATCCATTTACAAAAGGTTTGACAAAAGAGCTAGTGTATAGTTCATCGAAGGGAATGGGATTAAAGCCTATTACATAAGAGTCGTCATAATGGTAACCCTACTTATATGACTGGAGATCCCAAGAACTAAGTTCAAAGGGACAACTAAGTTATGTATGGCTCACCAGAAATCACCAAGGGATTACAATTCCCTACTCATTCCTATGGTGAGAGTGATATCTGCAACATATGTTGTCTGCAGGGGCATAAGGATAAGCTTTGCTTTTAATGATTACTTATATCTTGATTAAGGCATAACATCAAGACGAGTATAAGAAGATACTCACAATAAGAATCACATATATGAGTGTTGAACTGGGGCCGGTTCTATGAGAATGAAAGAGGCTACATTCTCTAGAAACACTCATGAAAACCAGGAGCGTTCAAGGCCAAAATGAACAGAACAGTGAGAACCACGATGTGTTAGAAAATATTTTGTGTGAAATCTATTGTCTTGGCTTACACAAACGGCTGAACAATTCAAGGCATCACGTCCATTGGTTAGCCAGTAAGTCCGATAGGTTATCACTAGGGAAGGTTCAAGGCCGAAAACTACCTATCCTGATGCAAGATATTTTCGACTTATGCTCTTTCGTTAAGTCTGCATATTGTTGCATTTCCGTTGTCATCAAATTCCAGTCATGTGGGGATTGTTGAATGGTTATAAATTCGGTAAAACCAATTTTATCCTAAGTTTGGTCTAATTTTTAGGTGGGCCCTGCGTCGCTTTTACACGGGTCAAAGTGGTAACGCGTTCTATGCCGCGTCGTGATTCACGTGGTATATTTGGTTGCTTAAAACCATTACCGAGTGAATAGGAAATTGAAGCCAAAGTGTGCTCCATGGAAATGGAGTTTTGGTGGAAATTCCTTATTGATTGAATAAGGCTTGTCCCACATTGATTAGGTGGGAGGTTTTGAAAGGGTTTATAAAGCTTGGGCTTGGTTCTTGGGGTGTGCCCCAAGGGGTACCCAAGTGTTTTAGAGGGAGAGGTTATGGGCAAAATGGGCTAGACCCATTGGACTCAAAAATCACCACACGCGCGCGCCGCCGTCCGTCCGTCCGGGCTGGGCTGGGCGCGGGTGCGTGGTGTGAGGTTGGGTTGGGCTTGTTCGGCCCAATACTAATCTTTTTGGGCCAAAAACATTTGAATTTAATTCAAATAAACTGGTTTGGATTTTTTGTTCATCCAAACAGGGCCCTTCCCGGTTTTAAACAGAATTAAATTAGTTTGGATTTAATGCTCATCCAAACAGGACCCTTCCCGAAATAAACTTGTTTGGTATTTACGCACACCCAAACAGGGCCCTTCCCGTTTTGCTATCTGTTTGAATTAACAGGTTCAAGTTCAAAACCAACAGGTTTCATACCTGTTCAATTCAAAACCAAAAGCCACCAATACATCTATATATAGACCAGCCTCCCATTTGGATTACATCACATCAATTTTCGTATTCCTTCTCTGCTTTAAATCTCTGCCATATTGCTGCATATTATTTCTGAAAGAAAGAGTGTAAACACTTAGTGTGTTCGACGAACAATTAAATTGTAGTGCTGCATTTAATTGTTGATAAGATCATTTCATCCTGGGAGATAGACGTCCAAGTTCTGAAAGCACCTTGGAGAGGACGAATCTGTCTTAAGGACACAGTGTTAAACACTGGACTTGATCAGAAAGTTATTTGAAGTATTTAACCAAGTAAGTTGATTAAATTATTTTTCTGTTTTTTATTTGTTTATTAAAATCAGATTTTAATTTTGTTTTTGTAACAAAATAAAATCTGTTTTTATTTGTTTTATTTATTTTTATTTCAAGTTTGATTTTTGTAATCAAACATATTATCTCATTTTCTTATTTCTATTAATTCTAATTGTTGTTTTGTACACAATAGAATTAATATCTATTAAATACAGTGAAGACTGATTAACAATAGTATCCTACCTAGAGCAGTCATCATATATTCAAAACAAAGAAGTTTCTCTTCTCTTTCTTATTTCACAACCAGTGAACCCAAATCATTAGAACCAGTGACCCAAAACACAAAGAAGCCTACCTAGAATGTGCATTTTCGGCCATGAAAATTGTAAAGATTAGATTGTACAACAAGATAGAGGATGCTTTTCTTTCAAGTTACTTGTTAACATATGTTGCAAAAGACATTGCTCGAGATTTTGATGTAGATTCCATCATAGATACTTTTTATATTATGAAAGAACGTCAAGCACAACTTTAGATGTCTAAGTAGATATGTAGAGCAAATAGTTATTTTTTAAAAAATTAATATGGATTTATTAGAACATATCTAATTATATTTTGATAATATTTTATAATTATATACGATGAATGAAAACATCTAATTATATATTTTTATGATATTTAGATAAAAATTAATATTGTATATCACATACTCATTACAGATTTTGTGTTTGCATATACACTCACCCTCCGATATTAAAATCTTGCGTCCGTCCCTGTATACAGTTGCAAACCACACACCTTCGTCTCTTTAACAAAGTAGATTATTATTTTATATACAATTGTGGATCACACACCTTCGTCTCTTTAACAAAATCAATTAGAGTCATGCAACGTAGCTCGAGAGATTGGCCCCCCCGAATCCCCCTAATCTTAAAACGACGTCGTTTCGACGTCTGAATTTTTTTTTTTTTTTTTTTTTTTTTTTTGCAGATCAGAAGGGAGAAGAAGGAGGAGGGAGGGGGAGGGAGAGGGAGAGGAGGAGGGACTAGAGGGGGCCCAACAAATGGGGCTGGAGCCGGAGGCGGGGGCGGCGACATTTAGCCGACGATCGGCGGAGGCGACGAAGTCTTCTTCTTGCGACGACGATCGGCGAGCTTCTCTTCCCCTCTTCTCCTCTTCCCCTCTCTTCTCTTTCTCTCCCTCTACAGAGTCGAAGGAAAATGGAAGGAAGGAAAATGGATGGAAGGAAGGAAGGAAGAAAAAAAAAAAATTCAAACATCAAAACGACGTCATTTTAAGATTAGGAGAATTCGGGGACATCTCTCGAGCTATCAAACATTATTGAATCAATTATTATTTCTATGCATTTTTTTATTTTTTGGCGTGCGCATAGGTTTCTCCTTTCAATATATAATTTAGGTTTTGTAGTTTTCGAAAAAGATTGACTTGTTTTGATTGTCTAATTTGTCTTAAGTGTTCCAAATAGAAAAATGCAAAAAAATTATATATATATATATATATATGTATGAAGACCACCTTATGGTTATTTTATATATAGTATTTTTTGAGGCTTTCAAAAGAATTTAATTTGTTTTAAGGAAAACTTTACTTGCCTTGTTTAATGTGTTTCAAAAAGGATAGCCTTAAAAGTTGAAAAATAAAATAAAATGAAAATTTTGTAACTATTTGATGCATTTTGTTAACGTGTGTCCTTCGTACACATATTAAGAAGTTTAAAATTTTTTTTGTATATTCTTTATGAAAGTGAGTGCAATAAAAAAATATAAGACATTTTTTAGTCTTCTTAACATGTATAAAAGCAATTAATTTTAAGAAAATTACAATTCAATATATTTAAAAATAATAATTACAAATACATTGAAAATCTTATAATTTTAATTATTAATATTTATAAAATTTACTATTGATCTATGATTATTTTTGTAAAACTACACTAATATATAATTTTCCCTTAATTTTTTTCCTTCAAACAAGTCATTATGTTCTATAAAACATAGTAGGGGATAGATTCTCTCCAATTAGGATATTCAATTGGGTGATCTAATTGTGTCCACTGTGTGCCCATTTTAGACCCGTCTCGATAATTCAAAATTTTCATCTGGTAAGACCCTCTAAAGTGAGCATGCATACAAAAAAATGAAGTTAATTGGATATCGGGAATCAATCAATTAAAATTTTTTTGTTTGAAAAATAATTAACAAACTACTTTCAAAATTTGTTGTTCATTAATTATTTATCAGATGAATGTAATTCAATCGAGTGATTCCAATGTTTAGTGAATGTCATTTTTGGTATGCATGATCTTCTGAAAAAGCCTATCAAATGAATAATTTGATTCATAAAGTTTGAATTTGAACCTTCCAATTTAATAACCGGATGGTTTAGAAAATGGATAAGCTTCTCTCTAATTGGTTTCTCAACTGGAGCATATTCTTGTTGTTCAAAATTGTAAAATTAAATAAATAGATTTATGAAAAAAACAAATTATATACTAAGAACATATACTAATAATTACAATTAAATTTCAACAGAAATACACAAAACAATAAAAGGGTAAAGAGATTTAAACTGAAGTCAGACGCAGCGCTTCCTTAAAAGCAATTCGCCGCCTCACGGGTCGAGTGCTTAAGGAAACTCGGCGTCTGTCTCCCAGGATACGACGGTCAAAACCAGCTACGGTAGAAGCACTATCTGTCTAGCTTAGCGAACAAAACAATGGCAGCACTCTCTCACAATAGGAACTATCTAGCAAACTGACTTGTAAAATGGAAGCAAAAATTTCTATACTGAAACTTAACAGGAGGGTCTCAATTTATGCATGTATAGGGGAGAGAGAAAAAGCCTCCAGCCTTTAAGGCTAGTCATTAAAACACCAAGCATCCATAGCCCCTTTCCACAAATAGAAAGTATGGATGCCCAAAGGATTCACACCCTTTAGCCAAGAAAAAAGATTTAAATACTCTTTAAAATCCTATGCATGAATCTAACATCATAAAGCAATTTCTTGACAATTTCTTATTCAAAACCTAATGGTTTTTGGTTCACTTGGACCTAACACAAAAAATTGGTTAGGACCCACATTAATGTTAAATTAAAGTCCCAAAAAAACCATTTTTTTCTAACAATCCCCCACATGAATAAAAATTAACCAAAAGACTCAACAAACGGACATCGTTTAACAATAAAGACTCTGAGAGAGAGTACAACAGACTAACCCCGACATCAGAGAAGGTAACTTTTGGCTTTGAACCTCTCCCAGTGAAAACCTATCGAGTTCTTGGCGATCGCTGAATAAGACATCTTGAACTGCTCTACCGTTTATGTAAACTGAGACAATAGATCTCACACGGGAATTACTCCTACCACCATTATGTTCTCACTGGTGTGCCCTGTGTGGCCCTGGACACTAGCCTAGTACAGCGAGTGGTTTCAAAGAATCTTGGCCTGCCCAATTCTTCTAGAAGCGGTCCCACTTCAAACTCACATAGGTGACTCTACTAAAGTATCCTGCAATACTCAGCTCAACAGCTTAACACATAAGAGTCATTAAAAGCTCAGCTTATCCTCTACACTTGCAGGTATCACTGATAGAAGGAATGGCTGGAGGTTTAACCTCCTCAGTGACATACCACCGTTACACGCAATTAGGTTGTCCCATTGAACCTAGATCTTGGGATCTCCAGTCAACTAGGTTGGGTTTCCATTCCGGTAACTTCCAAAGGCCTTAACCCCATTCCTTTTGACGACGTTTCGACTAACACTCGACTTAACCCTTTGGTTAGCGGATCCGCAATGTTGTCCTTAGACTTTACATAGTCTAAAGAGACAACTCCATTCGAGAGTAGTTGTCGTATGGAATTATGTCTACGACGGATATGTCTAGACTTTCCATTATACATATTACTTTGTGCCCTACCAATTGCAGATTGACAATCACAATGAATACAAATAGCTGGCACAGGTTTAGACCAATGTGGAATATCTTCAATGAAATGGCGAAGCCATTCTGCTTCTTCCGTTGCTTTATCCAAAGCAATAAACTCTGATTCCATCGTTGATCTAGATATACACGTTTGCTTGGAAGATTTCCAAGACACGGTTGCCCCACCAAGAGTGAACACATATCCACTAGTGGACTTTGAGTCCTTTATATCTGATATCCAATTCGCGTCACTATATCCTTCAAGCACCGCTGGATATCGAGTATAATGCAGCCCATAATCCCGAGTGTAGCGTAAATACCTTAACACTCGCACAATGCCCTTCCAATGAGAAGCATCAGGATTACTTGTGTATCTACTAAGCCTGCTGACCGAGTAAGTTATATCTAGCCTAGTACAACTCATCAGATACATTAAACTTCCAATTACCCGAGAATATTCTAACTGAGAGACGCTCTCTTTATTATTCTTGGTAAAGTGTAGACTTAAGTCTACAGGTGTCGATGACACACTCGTATCTGATCCACTAAACTTCTCAAGTATCTTATCAACATAATGAGACTGAGAAAGTACAATTCCGCCAGAGATTCTGGTAATCTTAATTCCCAAAATAACATCTGCAATGCCCATATCCTTCATGTCAAATTTAGAGTTTAACAACTTCTTGGTAGTTTTGATCATTTCATCGTTGCTACCTATAATGAGCATATCATCAACATATAGACACAAAATGACATAACCACTATCAGTGTCTTTGACATAAATACACTTGTCACATTCGTTGATTCGAAACCCATTTGACAACATTACATTGTCAAACTTCTCATGCCATTGTTTAGGCGCTTGCTTCAAACCATATAGAGATTTGACAAGTTTACAGACTTTCTTGCTTTGTCTTGGAGCTGAAAACCTCTCAGGTTGCTCCATGTAGATTTCTTCATTCAAATCCCCATTTAAGAAAGCTGTCTTTACATCCATCTGGTGTATTTCAAAATTGCGCAAAGCTACTAACGCAATCACTATGCGAATGGATGTTATCCTAGTTACAGGTGAGTACGTATCAAAGTAATCCAGGCCTTCTCGTTGCCTGTACCCTTTGATAACAAGCCTCGCCTTATACTTGTCAATTGACCCATCGGCATTTATTTTACGTTTAAAAATCCATTTGCAGCCTAAAGGCTTACAACCTGGAGGTAAATCTACCAACTCCCAGGTGTGGTTCTGTAAGATGGAGTCAATCTCACTTTTGATCGCTTCTTTCCATAAAAGATTCTCTGGAGAAGTCACAGCTTTGTGGAAAGTTTGAGGTTCGTTCTCAACCATATAAGTCAAGAAGTCTGGACCAAAAGATTTAGATGTCTTAGCCCTTTTACTCCTTCTGGGCTCATCTAAAACCTCAATTTGATCATCACCTGGATCATCAACATGATCATCCTCACTAGCAAGCTCATCAAATTGCTCCAAAGACCTTGGAACCCCTGCATGGGTTCGGCAAGGAAAAATGTCTTCAAAGAAACATGTATTCCTTGACTCCATGATGGTATTCCTGTGTATGTCTGGAATTTCAAACTTATGAACAAGAAACTGATATGCACTACTATTATGTGCATAACCAATGAATATACAATCCACAGATTTCGGGCCTATCCTAACCCGTTTGGGTGTAGAAATCGCCACTTTTGCAAGACACCCCCACATTTGTAAGAATTTATACGAAGGCTTAACGCCTTTCCATAACTCATACGGCGTCTTGTCCACCTTCTTCTGAGGTACTTTATTCAGAATGTAATTTGCAGAGAGAAGTGCTTCCCCCCACAAGTTCTGTGGCAATCTAGAACTTATCAACATTGCAATCATCATTTCCTTTAGCGTCCTATTCTTCCGCTCAGCAATCCCATTAGACTGAGGAGAATAAGGCACCGTGGTTTGGTGGATAATCCCAGATTGAGCACAAGTCTCAATAAACGGAGATTCATACTCACCACCACGATCACTTCTTAGAGCCTTAATCTTGCGGCCTACTTGATTCTCAACTTCATTCTTATAAAGAACAAACTTATCAATCGCCTCATCTTTGCTTTTGAGCAAATAGACATAACAATACTTAGTGCAATCATCAACAAAAGTAATGAAGTACTTATTGCCTCCATGTGATTGTATAAATTTTAAGTCACACACATCACTATGCACTAAATCCAATGGTTCTGAACTTCTTTCAATAGAATGAAACGAAGATCTTGTCAACTTCGCTTCAACACAAGTTTCACACTTGTGTTTCGGATTAATCTTAAAAGATGGTATGTGATCTAACTTGATTAATCTACGTAAAGATTCAAAGTTCACATGTCCTAGTCTACCATGCTACAAATTAGAAGACTCAAGCATGTAAACAGAAGAAGATGCACCTTTATTCATCTTTGGGATAACAGTCATAACATTGAATTTAAACATACCCCCCAACATATAACCCTTACCCACATACATTCCGCTTTTGGTAAGAACAACCTTGTCGGACTCAAAAACCATGCGAAAACCATGTTTACTAAGAAGAGACCCTGAGACAAGATTTTTATGAATGTCCGGAACATACAGGACTTCGTTCAAGGTCAGCTTCTTTCCTGACGTCAACTTCAGGACCACCTTTCCTTTCCCCTCAACAATCGAGGTAGCAGAGTTTCCCATAAACAACTTCTCACCGTTTGTTACCGGTTCAAAAGTTGTAAACAGTTTCTGCTCGGAGCAGATGTGGCGTGTAGCTCCAGTATCAATCCACCATTCTCTTGGGTTTGAACCCACCAGATTCACCTCAGAGACAACGGCAGACAAGTGCATATCATCCTCCTCATGGGAGTGCTCTTGTAAGTCTACCATATGAGCACGAGGTTTGGTCTTGTATGGCTTCTTCTGCTTGTGGCAGTCACAAGCCCGATGCCCCTCGTTACCACAGTTATAACACTTCCCAAAGAACCGATAACCAGGTTCCTGCGGCTTATAAGCCGACTTCTTTGCAACACCACCCCTTGGCCCCAACTTAGAGCTCTTGTTCACAGGGGGCTTCTTCCTTATCCCAGAAGATTTGCCATGCTCAACGACATTGGCCTTTACTGAGGAGGTACTCTGTCCTTTCTTTCTAATATCCTCTTCAATCCGGAGTCGGACAACCAGCTCTTCAACAGACATTTCCTTGCACTTGTGCTTCAAGTAATTCTTGAAATTCTTCCAACCATTGGGAAGTTTCTCAATGATCACAGCAACTTGGAATGACTCATTCAAAGGCATCCCCTCAGCATGAATTTCATGGAAGATCATTTGGAACTCCTGAACTTGGCTTATCATAGTTTTAGAATCTACCATTTTAAAATCAAGGAAACGGCCAACCACAAATTTCTTTGCCCCGGCATCCTTAGTCCTGTACTTTTTGTCCAGAGATTCCCATAATTCTTTTACTGAGCTCTTGGAACAAAACACACTATACAGTGAGTCTGCCAAGCTGTTGAACACATAGTTCCGGCAAAGATAGTCTGTCTGCTTCCATGTGTCAAGCGCCATGACTTTCGCTGTCAGCTCATTCTTCGCCACTACCGAGGATCCTCACTCAGAACCTTGGCAAGGTTTAGCGTGGTCAAGTAAAACAATATCTTTTGCTGCCATCTCTTAAAGTTTTCTCCAGCAAATTTTTCTATGCGCTCATGGTGACTAAGCAGTCCTCCCGGAACAGCCGGAGTAACACCAGGGTTGACCACAGAGGTCACAACAGTAGGGGTTGGCAATCCACTTGCCCCGGGGTTCAAATTCCCACCAATATTAACAGTAGCAGCAGCATCAGTGATAGTTTCCATTTCTGAAAATTACACCAGAATATCACTTCTGTGTTTTCAGAAATTAAACTTAACCCTTAGAAAATCCCTTAGAAGAAAAATTAATTCAAAAATTAGTCTCACCATAAAACCTAGAATCGAACATGGTCAAGAAAGTTTCCAGGAAGACTGGAGGGGTCACATCGGTCCCACTTAAAACCCAGTTAACCTTTTGACAAAACTTTTAAGAGCATGTTGACTCCTAGTCCGTGATAAACAAATTAAGAATTAAATTTTCTTAGGGATGAACTAGGTTAAAGCAAACCAGGGTCCAAAACTTTTACAAGCAATGTAAAACCATTGCTACAACAATATAAGCAAATAAAACTTGCTACTACAAATTGGTAAACAAATCAATTACATCTCAAGCAAACATGCTTCAAACATTTTGATAAAATAGCCAATCCAAAAGGATTCTATTTAGTCCAAAAGCTTTTCCACGCTTAGGTATTCCTATTCAACACAAACGTTAGTAGTCCAAACATTTTTGTTTTTTACATCCCAAATTCTATTCATTTGGTTTTATATTTGTTTTTCATATTGGTATCCCTACAAAGAAAGTTAGTAGCAAACCACAACAAAATACAAACAAATAATCTAAAAAATTTAATTATAATAAATAATTAAAACTATCTAGCCAACTATTAATTATATAAGTAACTAACTAATATAAGGTACCAAAACAAAATACAATTTGTAACTTCAAAATTAAATTACAACTTTAAAATAAAGTTCAATACTCATGAGTCATGAATGAAATTAATTCATAATAAACATTTAAACTAATAACTCCAAATAGATAAGTCAAATTCAAAGTTAATGCACCCAATTAAATAATTCAGATTAATGCACCTAATTAAATAATTCAGATTAATGCACCTAATTAAATAATTTAGATTAATGCACCCAATTAGATAATTTAGATTAATCATATACACAATTCATAAAACTCTATAACTCCAAATACATTAAATTATGTAATCTAGCCTAGAAAATAATAAGCATGTCAAAATTGCAACATCCATAAATTATATTTTATAACCTTAAAATTCATGCAAATCATTGTAGGGAAATGATGAAACATACGCATAAAACAAGATCATACTAATACAATTAAGTATGCAAATTATAATAGAGCATTCTAATTAAACTAAGCAATTAGAGAGTACCATTGCATAATTTACAATTATTGAAATAGTGAGCAATTCTGCAACAATTCCTAGTAACATAATACAAAGCTAACCTAATAGTCTAAATAAATCTATTCGATCAATTTCATAGAAAAGATATATAAAATCTGTTTTAAGCTTGTTGTTCATAATTGTGAAATTAAATAAATAGATTTATGAAGAAAACAAATTATATACCAAGAACATATACTAATAATTACAATTAAATTTCAACAGAAATACACAAAACAATAAAAGGGTAAAGAGATCTAAACCAAGTCTGCAGACGAAGTAGTTTCCTTAAAAGATTTCATTACCACGGGTCGAAAGTGCTTGAGGAAACCCTACTGCCTCCCAGATACGACATTAAAAACCAATTTATGGCGTAAGCACCATCTGTCTAGCTTAGCGAACAAAACAATGGCAGCACTTTCTCACAATAGGAACTATCTAGCAAACTGACTTCTAAAAAGCCTCCAGCCTTTAAGGCTAGTCATTAAAACACCAAGCATCTATAGCCCCTTTCCACAAAATGAAAAGTATGGATGCCCAAAGGATTCACACCCTTTAGCCAAGAAAAAAGATTTAAATACTTTTTAAAATCCTATTCATGAATCTAATATCATGAAGCAATTTCTTGGCAATTTCTTATTCAAAACCCAATGATTTTTGGCTCACTTGGATCCAATACAAAAAATTGGTTAGGCCCACTTTAATATTTAATTAAAGTCACCACACCTTAATATTAAATTAAAGTCCTCAAAAAACTATTTTTTTCCAACAATTATTGGGCTTTTGTGGTCTCATCACGGAGTCCACAATGATAATTCAAATCATTCAATGTATAGAACTTGTAGAGTATTTTATCCTTATAAAAAAATTACGTTAATTAGATATCAATAGCTACTTAATCAAAACACATTTGTATCAGTAATTTATTTTTAAAATCAATGATTGTTGGTACAAATTTAATCTAATTAAGTGGTTATCAATATCCGATTAATGTAATTTTTTTCAAAAATAAAGTGCTCTATAAATTCTACACATTAAACAATTTGAATAATTAATGTAGGCTTCATAATGGACTTACGAAGCTTAATAGTATCCTCCGATCCGAATCAAATTAGAGACAAATTCTTTTTTTTCTTCCTTTTTTCAAAAATAACATTAATATATTAATATAATTAGAGTAGAACTGAAAAAATTACCTCTACTTTATCAACTCCAACCCTACCCTTACACTCACCACACCAGTGTGGTGACTGGAGACAAGACAAATATGCAAATGGCATGATATTTAGGGGTTATTTAGGATGTTTTAAATAAGTGTATTTTTTGACTTTTTATAAAATATAAGTTTGATTTAAAATAATGTGACTTAAATAAAATAATATATAAAATGATGTGATTTAAACAAAATAATAACTTTTTGACTTTTTTAAGGATACCACACCTAGCCTTAAGTGCATGCCAGTGGTACATATACATGACGTGGACTATGACTTTCTAGTTTGTAGATGTGGACTTTGCACATTCAGCATGTAATCAAGACCATTAACTTTTATTAATCGTGATGATCAACTGTCAAATTATTGCTTTTTAAACTGGAAAAAATTATTTTGTATTTTAACAGTCAAAAACTATGTCCATTTCTATATAATGTTCTCCTTCTACAGTGAATTACATATTAATTCTTCTGAATAATTTTTTAAGCGCAAATTATGAGTATATAGCAACACTTTTCTACGTCTATTGACTAATATAACCCTTTATGCAAATTAATAATCTTCATAATATTTAGTTCTTACTACAAAAAAAAAAAAAAATTAGAGACAAAAAATTTAATAATAAAATCACTATTTAGAGATGAAATATCTTAGTTGCCAAAAGCGCCATTGTTGTATTTTTAGTGACGAAATTAGATATTTTGTAATGAATTACTATACTTTGGGGGCCAAAATTGTCTCAAAATATAAATTGTTTTATTTTTAAAAGTGTATTTATCAGTAATTTTTTTTAAATTTCGTTGCTAAATGATTTTTTTTTTTTTTTTAAACTTTTTAGGACAGTTTTCTCCAGACAACTGCAATTGATCCCTTAATTTTTTTGTAATAAAATTTCATAAATAAATATTTACTTTGATTTTCAATTTTTTTTTTCTAAAAAACTAAAAATTAATTTGTGAAAGAAATTTAAAAAAATAAAGACACTTATCATTTTTATATAATTTTATCTTTTGAGATTTTAGAAATAATTTTTAAAAAATTTAAATAATATTTTTGATATTTCTTTTTATTAAACTAATTTCTATTTTTTCAAAAAAAAAAATTGATTTTTTTTTTTTTTTTTTTTTTTTCTAAACACAAACGAAACAAGACCTTAGTCTCTGTAATCCTTAAAGTTTGTAGTGTTTTATTTTTGTTTATTTATTTTCGAGAGAGCGTAGAAGTTTAGTTCATAAAAGTTAGTTCAATAGTGTGTGTGTATATATTATGAGGTAGATTCTATCTAATTAATTTTTTTCTTATATAAAGATTTGAGAATGAAATTTATGAGCTCAATCACTTTAAGAAATAATCAATAACTTTAAATTTTAAATTTAATCAAAATGTGAGCAAATTGATCTGGAGATTCAATTATAAAAAGCTAGAAGTTTTCCTCGTGTATAATATATGTGGCATGAATGGTTGAACAATGTCGTCTAGATAGACAAAGTTGGGGCGTTAATTAAGGGAACTCACTCATGAAGCAGTCAATTCTCAACAATAATTAGCCATATGATTAATCCATTATAAGTTCCCTACAAAGTACGGATAGAACAAGGTAAAAACCCTAAAAGCCTACTTCTTTAAAATATATATATATATATATAAAAGAAATGACAGGCTACTCTTCAATCTGTGATCGCATTGAAGTATGCTATTGAGCTTGTGGGGGCCCATCATGGATTTTGTTTTGATAATCCGAATCGTTTAATGTGTAGAACTTGTTAAGTACTTTATCCTTTTAAAAAATCACGTTGATCGGATATCGATAGCTACTTGATCGAATTAGATTTCTGTCAACAATAAATATAATTTTAAAAATAAATTGTTGACAAAAATCTAATCCGATCAAGTAACTATCAATATCCGATTAGTGTAATTTTCTGTGGGAATAAAAAATTGACGAACTCTACAAATTGAACGATTCAAATTATCAAAATAAAATTCGTAGTGGGTCCCATGAACCCAATAGTATTGTCCAGTCTACTAAAGACAAGCCTACTCCAAAAAAGGAAAAAAAAAAAAAATTGATTGTCAACATTATGGTTAAGCATCTTGTCATTATATTTTTTATGTTTTATTATTTTAATATGCTTTCACTTATTAAATTATAATTTGAGATTTATATATTTATAAGCAATAGTTAAGATTGCATAGGCTAAGAAATAAAAAATTTAAAATAAGATTAATACTATAGATAAATAGTTTTCTTACCAATTTTTTTTTATTACTAGACACGAATGTACTAGGATTTTCATTTGTAAATACACGTAAATTTCATACTTTGTGTCCGGTAGTAGAAAAATCAAATAAAAAAAATCTATTTATATAAAAAAAAATTCATAAATATAGAAAAATCTCATGTTGTCAACATGTTAATGTTGCAGGCCATAAGAAATCTATTTTTGATAAGAAAACGGATTCGAGTAAACTAATCATCATAATTTAAAATTCAAATACATCATCATAATTTAAAATTAAAATTAAATAAAAGTACAATTACTATGTCATTTAAAATGTATCCTAATCATTTTTTAATTTAAAATACAAATTAGTTATGAAATGAAGTTCATTATTCTAAACAGAAATTGAATCGACAATATAGAGTATTGTTTTGTATCATATTGTCGCTACTTTTTAGGTTGGTTGGTTGTGTGAATAGGTTATGTTTGGTATTGTTTTCGTTTATGCTTTTACTTATGTTTTTATTTTTTAGAAAATTTAAAAAAAATATTTGACAAACTATTTTTAAAAAAAAACTCATTTTTTAGAAAACACTAAATAGTTGTTTAAAAAAAAAAAATTTTGAAATTTGTTACTACATAAAAATAAATATGACTATTATATATTATCTATTTTTTTCATTGTTTTATATCACTGGTATGCACCATTATAATAATCGTATTGATTATTTCTTTAATGGTTATTTGCAAACAATGAGCCAATCATACCTATTCACATAGGTGGTAATATAAAACGGTTACAAAAAAAATAATTGACCTATATTATTTCTCAAAAATTTTAAAAAAAAAAACATGTAAAAATAATTCGTGTTTATAAATAATACAAATGATACCATTTTTTTTTATATTGTCATATATTGAATAATGCAAGGCAGAGCTTTGGGGTGAAGTATTAGTCTTTAGTGTTGGGCTTTTGTCAAATTTACGTGTAAATTTGAGACAATGTGAGGGGTCGTGGAGCTCATCACAAATTCTATTTCGATAATTTGATTTGTTCATTTTGTAAAACTTTTAGTATATATGATCTATAGGAAAATTAGATCAATTTAATAATTATAACATTTTCATTTTATTGTTTCTAAAAAATTGGACGACAAATATATTTTTAAAAATAGACCATTCATTTTTTTAAAGATAAACATGATAAAATGAAAATACTAAAATATTCTAGTTAATCCAAATTTTTTCATTAATGATATATATAGAAAATTCTACAAAATAAAAAAATTGAATCATCAAAACAAGAGGTGTCACAGGCCTCTCATGCTGAGAGAAGTCCAAACCTTCAAATCATTTGTTTAGTGCACTATTAAAATTAGGTAAGATGTAGCTTTCTTTTTTTTGGTGCTTTAAGATGTTGCTTTCTAAGCAGTATTTAATGGGTCTAATTAATATTTAATAACAACACAGTTGTCATTCATGAATTGTAACAAAAACCAAACAAACAACAATAGACTTTAATGTTCGATGCTTCCAATATAAAAAATTAAAAAATAAAAATCAAAGGATGGAAATGGTCAATTCAATACACATAATTATCCTAAAAGAAACTAACAAATAACTAAAATCTATTAAAATTTGCAATAAATTAAACATATTAAAAAGATAAAAAAAAGTCATAATGTGTAGGATGATGTAGATGTGGATCCAAAAATTGTCTGCTCCAAGTGAGAAATTGCCAAATATTAAACGACGATTGGCATTATCATCTTTGCAACATTGTTGACAAGTCTATCTCGAAGGGCCACTTGCAAGCTGGGGATTGATGATTTTCAAGGTGATTTAGTTTTTTTGCAATCAGAAAATTGAAAATTAGAAAGCAATCCTTCCGAGCCTCTGAATAATGGGTACTCGGGTCATAAGTTTAATTTTGAAATTAAGTTCTATTCTTTTAAGACTAAAAAGATAACAATAATTTAAAAGATTATATTATTCTTACCTATTTGTCTATTTATCCATTGACCACGTATCTATTTATGTGTCATCTATCTATTCATCTATTTGTTTACATTGCTAGCTGGAAATAGATGATTTTCAAGGTGATTGGTGTAGTTTTTTTGCAATCAGAAATTGAAAATTAGAAAGCAATCCTTCCGAGCCTCTGAATAATGGGTACTCGGGTCATACGTTTAATTTTGAAATTAAGTTCTGTTCTTTTAAGACTAAAAAGATAACAATAATTTAAAAAATTATATTACTCTTACCTATTTGTCTATTTATCCATTGACCACCTATCTGTTTATGAGTTTGTCTACATGTCATTCCATTATTTATCTACATGTCACCTATATATTCACCTAATTTGTTTAGTTGTCCATATAACTACTACCGGCCACATCCGGTGACTTTTCCACCTCCACCAGTGGTTTGACTACAGTGGGGTAAAATGGAAAAAAAATTACTTCAAAGCAATAATTTGATTTTCCCACTAAACAATTTCAATAATTACGTTTTATGATCAAAACAAAATAATCATTGAACCTGGTATCATATAAACCAAAAAAAGAATATTTCACCAATTTTCCCTTGAATAATCAAGTTTTTAGTTTATTTAAATTATGTTTTTATCTTATGAGTGTTAAAAAAGGAAAAAAAGAAAAAAAAAAAACATAAGTAATCTTAATATATTAAAAAAAAGAAGAAAAAGACATAAGCCTGTTTAGGATAAAGGTTGGGACTAAAATAGTCATATAGGACAAAATAGACTATTTTATTCAAATAAGACAAAATGTCACATCCAATCTATAATCATTTTATTTTTTCTTTAATAAAAGTCAAAAAAACTTATTCCAAACGAGACTTTTTAACTCTGAACTAAAATAGTTAAAAATTTAAAAAACCAAAATAATTAACTCACATCCTAAACCAATCCATAAGTAATCTTAATATATTGCACCAAAAAGGTTGACATTGATTGCATAATGATTCATTCTAGCTTATAGCTATTGAATCTGTTGGTGCATTATAGTTATATTTTTGTCATCAAATTCTAAATTTAGTGACTGTTGACTTAGTCTTAATTAAATAATAATGAAAAAGTACTAACGATGTAATCTGGCTCATCTTTGAAATTTGCAGAAAATAATGAGAATATCAATAAAGTGGAAGTTCATTCTCCTTATAAACTTAGGGGTGTTTTGGAAAGTTGGTAAAAAGTTAGTTTTTAATTTTTTACCAAGCTTTTTGGCTTTTTTGAAAGTGATTTGGAAAGTTGGTAAAAAATTGGCTTTTTACTTTTTGGTTTAATATTTTTTTAAAGTGTCACATCACTTCAAAATGACTAAAATATCCTCACTTTTTGATTTTTAAATTAATTAATCAAAATTTTCTAGAGGATAATTTGGTAAATTTATGAGTGGCGTTTTTGATCTTCCCAAATGGGAATTTGTGGCGTTTTTGGCAACTTGAGTTTTTAGCAACACACCAAAAACGTTGGCTTTTTGCCAACTTCCCAAAATGGCACTTAAACATGTTGGGTTCAACTCTCTACGATATCATTCTTTTTTTTCCAATGTTGGATCAAATATTTTTGGAGCTATCAAACTCGGCTTATTTGCTTCAACCCATACTGGTTCGTCCTGTTTATCGATTTAACCACAAATTTCACTGGTTTACCTGACCAGTTTTCAAATGAGAACGGTTTAGAGAGTATATCTGTACCGAATACTAAACCGGTTGACGGGTTAACCAATTGAACATGCCAATCCAGTCCAATTTTCAAAATATTACTTTGAAGAAAACAATGAGAATATCAACAAATGTGAAGAAGAAGAAAAAAAGACAACACCTTTTGTGATATAATTTGTTTTACGTAGAGAAAAACTATAGTACACACTTTAAAAAACGTATATAGTATATGCTTTTTTTTACTGTCATTATGATTTGTAACAAAATTAGAACAATTCATAACTTTTCTCATCTCAATGGTTTGTAACGTTTTAATAAAATTCATAACATAATCACAATTATTCTTTTTCATAACATAATTATGATTCAAACTAGAAAACCCTTTTAATAAAATTCATAACATAATCACCTCAATAATTCGTAACTTTTTAATAAAATTCATCACATAATCACCTCAATGATCCATAACTTTTTTAAATAACAAAGAGTGTTACCATACCTTTATAGGTTGACTAAGTCGTCGATAGGCTTTTCTAGTTTGTTTTTCGATTTTTTTGACTATTTTAACTTGAAACTGAAAGTTTGTTTAATTTATCTTTTTTGACTTTTGTGAAAGAAAAATGAAATGATTATGATTTAAATGTAAAATTTCGTCTTATTTGCTTATTTAACCTATTTTATCTTTTATACTTTTTTTAGTCACAAAATTGATTGCCAAAATCCTTAAGATTGTAGAGGATCAAACTTTTTGAATCAGACCATACAAAATTTATCATATATTATTTTTTCAACAATTAATTGTAGTGGTTCTTGGGTGCTCAGTATGATTTTTTAATATATGCTGCCATTAATAACAGTGCATGACAATATAGGCCCGTGTTAAATGGAAGCCAGCGAAGAACTAAAAGTTCAATGGACCTTCCATTCACTACAAGTCAGGCAAAAGGTTACTAATTGAGTTGTCTCTCTCTCTATCTTTTTCTTCTTTTTTTTTAATTTTTATAGTGAAGGATGAGCCATATAAAAAAGTTGGTTAATTTTACTAGAAAAGATGTGGTAGCTTTGGACTTGATTAACATTAACCACTAAACACCACACTCAAAAGGTGGCCTCATGCACTAGTGTGTAATTTAAAATAATAATTACTTAAAAAATTATATCCGACCATTATGACATTTATTTGAAGTAGTTAGATCTAAGAGAATTAAAACAATTTAAAGCAATTATCAAGGAATATTTTGAAAATATATATATATATATATATATGATAGTGTATAGTAATTCAAGTATAGATTTTATATAATAATATATGCAAAATTATGTTATTTGTGAGTTTGATTACCACAAATGCCATAACTCAATCTTATGGGAATCCTAACTAAAAAAAATTGAATTGTGATCGAGCACCACTTAATGTATAACCAAAACAATGTCATGATTAACATTATAATATATTATAACTAATATTATAATAGGTCATAATTAAATATCACAAAAATCGAACCAAATGTGCATTTGAGATGTGTACCATAAAATTCCCCATAAACAATAATCATAATTTCTAGTTCCCAAACAAGGTCAAATTTGCAGTAATCTTTGAGATAAGATGTACCCACTGAGAAGAAAGTGGAAGGAAAATGGAAGCACTGGTTGTTAATTAGACACTTGGATTTACTGTGGGAAGCTTTCAAAATTCCAATTATTTTTAAAAAAATGATATTATTGTTACCAAAAATTTTAGGGGTAATTACGCCTCATTGGTATCTTAAAAAAATTACAGTACATATTTTTAAAAATATTTATAATTTTAATTATTATTTCAGTTGATTTGTAATTATTTTTGTAAACAGCTCCGATATGGAGCTCGAAATTCAGGGGCACTAATGCCCCGAATTTCTATATAAGGTAAAAGAAAAAAAAAAAAAAAACACAGTTACCAAAATTGAAAATTAGTGCCACAAATCATTTTTCTTTTGTAAAAGACCACTGATGTGATAGTCTTTCAGAATTTTATTATTTTTTCACCTCTTAAATATCAAGAACTCACTATATTTAAAAAATAATAATAATGATGTGTCTCATTATTTTTTAATATAATAAATCATATATATAAACATGATGCTTGTACTTTGTTGTATGAATCTGAAAAAAAAAAAAAAAATGAAAAGAAAATGAAAATGAAAAAAAGAAAGAAAGAAAGAAAGAAAATTATTTCGAAGACACCAAGTAGCCCTCTTTAAAAATGCTTCTTCTCATTCCATTTCTAATGAATTTGCTACTATTCAGAGTAGAAAATCTATCAATTCTGCAAATATTAGTTGTATTAATGGTGTCCACTCAAGACTCATCAAGATCAAAACCGTTTAGTTTGTAAATGTTGGAAGAATAATGATTTTTGGTGATTTTAATGCAATATTAAAGTGGGTGTCAAACCTTAATTGAGGTAGATTAAAATGTGTTTAGATTCTTTGTAATGTAATCTTTATACCACAAAAAGAATGACCAAAAACCATTAAGGTTTGAATTAGAAGACTCATTAAGTTGGCCTCATAAAAACGGTGTTGAGAAAGGTCTAAAACCTTGTTATCCCACATTGATTGTATAAGAGAACATTAATGGGTATTTAAAATTCATTTTTTGCATAAGGGTGTAAACCCTTTGGGGCATCCAAATTTTTCGAAGGAAAAGAGTTATGGATGCTTCAAGGATGGACTTAGGCTAAGACTATAGTCTAAGTTGATTATGCAAAAATTGCCACACGTGCGCCGCTTGCCCACCCGTCCGGACCGGTTCAGATCCGTAATTCGTGGGCCGTGAATCATGGGCTTGGGCTTGGATGGATCAAGTGTGGGCTGCAGGAATATGTACACAAAACCTAATCTCCTTTATTGATAATGGAATTAAACCTATCAATTTTGTAGAATTAATTCCTGCATTTGTTGCAGAGGAGCCTCTTGCTCTCTCCTTCCATATGTATAAAAGAATGCCCTCTCCTTCAGCTTTCTACACCAGAAATTGTTGATGTTCCTATCTTCCTAAGTTTTCCAGTTTTATATTATTTTCTTCCTGTGAGAGAGTGCTGTGAAATTCTGTTCCCCAAAGCTACTCAGTCGGTGCATTGTTGTAGCTAGTCTAATCGTCGTATCCTAGGAGACAGACGTCAACCAACCTCTAGCACCCAATTGGTGAGACGGTGAATCTGTTTTAAAGATACTGTTAAGTGAAGGCTTCGGTTTGCTTTCCTTTACTATTTTATTTTATGACGTAGTATAATTTCAACATGGTTTGCTTGTTCTGAAATTTTAATTGTCAATTATGAATCTATTTGTTTTATGTTATCACACAATTTAAACAACAGTAAAATACTCCAAAGATATTATTCCAATAAAAAGATGGTGTGACGACCCCCAACATGCATATTATTTTTATATGTAATTTCATTGAGCATATTTACATAATTATATGTTTAATTTGTTCTTATTCATTTGTTTATGGAAAATCTAAGTGCTTACTTTGAATTAGAAATTGAAAACCGAAATGCATTCAGAAACCAGAATTGATTAGTTCAATAGGTTGATTAGAATACTTAGAATCATATGGTAAGTTTAATTAAAATTTGATTAAGATCAAAAGAATTAGAATAAATTAATTAAGCCTAATCCCACTTAATTAACTTAACTTAATTAAGCCTATAAATATGCAATATAAGCTTAATGAAATCATATTCTTCATTATTTTGGTTGAGAGAGAGAGAGAGAGAGAGAGAGAGAGAGAGAGAGAGAGAGAGAGACTTCAACTTTGAGAGAGAGAACTTGGAGAATTGTAGAGATTTGAAGGAGACTTGAAGAAATTAAGCTTTTAACACTTGAATTCAAGCTATAGGAATGGAATTCACCCATAATTCTTGTAAGTTATCCATGAAGAAGTTGGATTCACTTAGTTTATAATAACATTTGCATGAATTTGAAAGGAAAGAGTTAGAATCACCATAAATTTAGTGAGTTTGAACTAATTGAGTACATGCATGCATAATTCATCATTTCAAGCTTAATTCTCAACAAAACCCTTACATGCATGATTTTTTACTAGCTATATATATATTTGAAGATTCTTCATGATTTCACACTAAACATCTCATATGAACATGATTTGAAAGGAAAAGAGTTGAATTCAACACATGCATGGCAAGAACTTTGAAATTGGAACCTTATTTTAAAGAATTGAAAGAGAATTTGAGATCATGGTTGCTTAATTTTCATGAATTCATGCTTTATAAAGTGTTTCTTCATATTCTCTTGAGCCATGCAAACTTGGGAGTTGAAACTCATGTTTTTGCACTTCAAATTCAATTATGGAAAGCCCATAATTTGTGCACTTCACTCGAGCGATGAAGTTGTCGTTTAAGCACACTTTGCATGCTCTTAGTATTTTTACAAACACGTTACATATGGCTCGAGCGAACTCACCTTTTATTTCACATGGCTTGACCAACCATCGAGCACACTTTGCATGCATTCAGTACTTTTGCAAACAAGCCATACCCCTTGAGCAACCAAATGGCCGCTCGAGCGAATTGTCCTATTTTCAGCATTTTTGAAATACACTCCCTTGTGCATGTTTTCATTCTCATGCTCTCTTAGGCATCAATGGGTATTGTTTAGTCATTCTTAATACAGAAATGAACTAGAAACACATTAAAAAGGGAATTGAATTATAGAACGTTTGATTGAGACTGTGTTTCAATATGTGTATTGTGTAGGTGGACGCCTGAGGCCTATAATTAATTTAACCCACTGTGCGTAATGTCTTTATAAAGCTATGTTCGAAATGTATTTTGAAATTATTCAAGATTGATATTTTGAAACATATTTTGTTATCTATGAATGAATGTCTCTTTTTAATTGTAATTGTGGCATCCATTAGTAAGGTCCTCGCTCGTGAGAAATATTACTGTGACCCATTGATTAATAGGCCATTACTTGGGGAAAACAATACCATGGCCAATTGGATTAATTGAAATATAAATATCTCTGATGTTAGACCTAAATGGTCCACATTGAATTATGAATTATTGAATGACCTATCATGGTCCCATTGGATTGACCCTTATGGTCTTATTGGCTTCAGAACATTGTCTCATTGAAACTCTATTGGATATGCCATGTAAATTGATTGATTGATTGATTGATTATTGTTATTGCAAAGAAGATACTGATATGATTGTTATTACGATGGTTTTCTTATTGACATGAATTGTTTCGGAAACGAAAGATACGTTTTGTAACATGTTGGGCTTCATTCATATAAAACATTTATACTGATATTCCTCACTAGGCTTTAGCTCAGCCTTCTCTTATATATATATATATATGGAGGTGAACAAGCGGGACGTCAAGTTTAAAACAACGTCGATGTCTACCTCTGTGAAGTCGATTTTGAAGTGCCTCTATGAAGGGGCGTGCTTGGACTCGAGAGGAGTTGAGCTTTGTTAGCCCAATTTTTATTTTGTTTTGTTTCTTTTTATGTTTTGGAACTTGTTTTGGAATGATGATATATGGAACGTCCAACTTTGATGTATTGTATATAAGTTTGAATGAAGTTTAAAAGTTTTAAATATTTATGATTTTGGCATGTATGCTGTGATACCCCTGTTCCGTAATATGCTAATTGGTCCTTAATTTGAGTATGATTATGTGTTTAGCGTGATTTTGTGTGCCATTATGTGAATATAAGTGATTTTGAAATTCTATCTGTTCACCGCAGGAGTATCTGTTTGAATAATCCGCTTTGAAAATTAAATTGAAGGCCCTATCGGCCACAGAACCCGAAATTGATTGCGCCATTATAATTGGTATAATTTTTAGAGCCTACGGTGAAAATTAATTAGAAATTTATTCTTGTCAGATTAAACTAATTAAGTTGATAATTTGAGTGCCCAACTATTTTATATTAAAATAGTATGTTAGTGGGGCATGTTGTATATTAACACTTCACTCTCCTTTAACTCTATTGAACTCAAAATCTGAGATACACTATTGAAAGAGAGGGAGATCCGGCCTTAGTAAAAGAAAGGGAGAGAAGTTGTGCAAATTTTAGCCTAAAGCTTGGGAACCTTGAAGATTATTCAAGATTTGATCATAGATCGTGAGAATCAAGCTCCTAGGTGAGTAATCCTTGGATTGTAATTTGTAATTTTGTGTGTATCCAAGCTAATCAAGTGACCAAGAGAAAAATTGAATGAAATTGGGTTGGCTTTGTTGAATGAAAGCTTGAAATATGCATGCATGTAAGAGATTAATTTGAAATAGCATGTATCACGTCAATTAAGCAAGATTTGAAGTTTGATTACGCATGCAAACCTGGTTTGTTGAGCTTTGACACCATTTGCATCTTTTGAAATGAAAATAAAGTCAAGATGACCATGCATGTTTGAATAATTGAGGATGGGAGCTTGAAATGCATGAATATACATGATAGAGTTGAATTTGGTGTCAATTTGAGGCATGCAAGTGTGTAATTCTTGATATTGAGCTCCCTAATGTTGTAATCTTGTATTGGTAGCATGTTAACATGTATAAATGTGTAATTTGAGCCATTGCATGCATATTTTGCTGGTTGGAATTCAAATTGGAGCTCAAGAACTTAATCTGGAAAACCCAGATTTTTTATGTCCGCTCGAGCGGGAAAATCGTGCTCCCAGCACTTTTTGCAGAGTTGGATGTTCGCTCGAGCAGGATGTTTCACGCTCGAGCGGGGAGCTTTTATAGACAGGCCTTTCGCTCGAGCGTCCTAACTCACGCTCGAGCGTAATTTTGAGGTAACCAGTACTTTTGCAGGCCTCTTGGGTCCGCTCAAGCAGGGAAGTCCACGCTCGAGCGGGGACCCTGTTTTCTTGAAATTTTGTTCATGCGTTCTGTGTTTCATTTTCCATTCTCTTTCACTTGTAATCACTCTTAGGCATATGTTAAGCATTGTAAATGAGTTAATGAGATAAGAATAAAGCCTAAAGAGGAATATGTGAATTAAAGAACGGATTGAATTGTTAGTGACCCTTTTGTGTTCATGAAATGTGTAGGGTCAAGCTCCGGGGCAAATCCACAAGCCGATCACTGTGAGTAATATCTTAACAAGATATTTGAAGTATACTGTTGTCCAATTGTTTACTCATATGTAGTTTTATAAGTTCATTAATTTGAATGATTGGGCCAAAGGCCGATTGATATAAATGATTGGGCCAAAGGCCGATTGATGCGAATGATTGGGCCAAAGGCCGATTGATACGAATGATTGGGCCGAAGGCCGATGGATACAAATGATAGATATAGATGATTGGGTCGAAGGCCGATGATACGAATGATGGATATAGATGGTTGGGCCAAAGGCCGATGGATGTAAATGACTGGGCCGAAGGCCGTTTGCTGTACTGTTTTAATGATTACTTATATATCTTCCTCATTTGATATTATTCACTCGGCATTCGCTCACGCTCATTCATGTACATGTAGGTGAGCCAAGGGACGTCCAGAACCAGCCCCGGTGAACTTGGGAGAAACAGTTTAAGTTTTGAGGTGTCAACCTAAACGTCTCACGCACGAGACTGTCTTCGCCTTTGACCTTGTTTATAGTTTTGTTATGTTGGCGAATATGTTGGACTACTTTTGTATATAAGACTTGGGTTTGACTGACTTAAATCTGTATAATCCTGTATGTACAGCGTTTTGTGTTAGTACATATTTTGATGTGAGTTATTAACATATAAATGTTTGGAATGTTATGGTGTGCATTTAAGCACGGCTCTATGGACAAAGTTTCTGAATTGCTTCCGTTTGGCCCCTTTATCTCTGATGAGTTTTAATTTATTTGGTTTGAGGACGTAGGTTATCACATGATTACTGGCCAGTTATGGCCTTAACCCATAGGGGCGGGTTCGGGTCGTGACAAAGTGGTATCAGAACATGAGTTAATAACTCACACACTTGTCCAAAAGAGCAATAAATGTCTAGAAAAGGTCTAGGATGCATTCATAGTATGAATTTGAAAGCACCAAGTATATGCATAAATGTTTGATATGAACGACTATGTGCCATAAGTTATGATTTGCCTGCATCGCAATTTATCTGGATATGCATGCTCTTTAATATACGCATACTTGTAAATCTGTTACATAAAATATATTTGCATGAAATGTAATGCAAGTTTAATCAGATGGTGATGAGTTGGAGGAATCCTCTATTGCCAGAATAGACATAATGGAAAGACTGCTACAGGAAATGGCAGAAGCTTTGAGACAGCAACAGGAGTGGCAACAATAGTGGTAGCGACCACATCTACCACCTCCATCTCCGGCACCTCCTGTGCCAGATAATCAGAACGATGACCGAATCATAGCCCTCGCCAAAGAGTTCAAGAAGATGAAACCACCACAGTTCCATGGCGGGCTAGATCCTTTGAAAGCTGAAGCTTGGGTCCTCGGCATCGAAAAACTGTTTGAAGTATTCCCATGTTCAGAGGCACAGAAAGTACTTCTAGCCACCTTTATGCTAGAGGACGAAGCGAGAAGATGGTGGATGTTGATGCGTGAGAGTTACAAAGATGTTGATTGGGCAAAATGTTTAGAAATCTTTTATGACAAGTACTTTCCGCAGTGTGTCCGGGATAGGAAAGTGGCGAAATTTATGGAACTGAAATAAGACAGCATGACCGTAGCCGAATATGAGGCCAAATTCACCGAATTGGCCAGGTTTGCGCCACATGTAATTGACACAGACTATAAGAAGGCAAGACATTTTGAAGGTGGGCTCCGAAGTGACATCCTAGAAAGAGTGAACGTCTTGAAGTTGGAGACATACATAGGGGTGCCACAGAGGGCCATTATATCAGAGGCTAATATAGCTAGACAAGCTAAGCCAACAACAGAATGAAAAGGTAACAAAAGGCAAGGTTTCTTCTCGAAGAATAAGTTTTCAAAGAAGCAAAATGCGAGCTCCTCGAACACTTCTAATTCTTCTCGAGATACAACCCCGTTGTGTAATATTTGTAGCAACATGCATCGTGGGGTTTGTTATTGTGTGTCAGGGGCTTGTTTCAATTGTGGTAAGCAAGGGCATATAGCCAGAGATTGCAAGCAGAACCATGGAAAGTTTGCTGCTAGTTCAACAGCATCAGTCCCAAAACCAGGAAATGTTACGAGACCTATTCCCACCGAAGATACCGTGAGACAGGGAAGAGTTTTTGCGCTTGTCCCGGGCGATACACGGAATGCCAATACCGTTGTCTCAGATACCATTTTAATATATAATCAAGATGCCTTTGTATTAATTGATTCTGGATCAACACACTCATTTGTGACATATACATTTGCATCTAGACTGAAAAGACCCCTAGAGTTATTGCCATATTTGTTGTGTGTGTCTGCTCCATCGGGGGAATCTGTGTTATGTGACTATATATATCGTTTTTGTGATATGCACATTGAGGATGCTACCTTATATGTAGATTTATTACCCTTGAACTTTAGACATTTTGATGTAATTCTGGGCATGGATTGGTTAACCAAGTATTGTGCCACCATAGATTGTGTGACAAAAAGGGTTGTATTCAAACCACCGGAACAGAAAGAGATTGTGTTTGTGGGTAATGAGATAGTGCCTCCACCTTATTTGATATCTGCAATAAAAGCATGTAAACTGATCAGGAAAGGGTGCCAGGGTTATCTGTGCTATGTGTTGACTGAACAATTTGTAAATGTTGAATTGAATGATATTTCTATTGTTAGAGAATTCCCAGATGTGTGTCCGAACGAATTACCAGGGGAATTGGTAGACAGGGAGATAGAGTTCACCATTGAAACCGTGCCAGGCACCCAGCCCATTTCTAAGGCTCCCTACAGAATGGCTACTGCTGAAATGAAGGAATTGAAAGAACAGTTGCAAGACCTGCTTGATAAGGGGTTTATCCGGCCTAGCACTTCGCCTTAGGGTGCACCAGTGTTATTCGTGAAAAAGAATGATTGTACTTTGCGCCTGTGCATCGACTATCGGGAATTGAATAAGGTAACATTAAAGAACAAATACCCCCTACCCCGTATTGATGATTTATTTGACCAGTTGCAGGGATCACATGTGTTTTCTAAGATTGATTTGAGATCCGGATATCATCAGCTAAAGGTTAAGGCAGAGGATGTTGAGAAAACCGCATTCAGGACGAGGTATGGTCATTTTGAGTTTCTTGTTATGCCATTTGGAGTGACTAATGCTCCGGCAGCATTTATGGACTTAATGAATAGAATTTTTAAAACCTACCTTGATGAGTTTGTTGTAGTCTTCATCGATGATATTTTGATATACTCTAAAGATAGACTTGAACACGAACATCACTTGAGAACTGTTTTACAAATACTTCGGAAAAGGAAATTATTTGCTAAGCTAAAGAAATATGAGTTTTGGTTGGATGAAGTTGTTTTCTTAGGGCATGTGATCAACAAGGAAGGAATTTCAGTGGACCCGCAGAAAATAAAGGCAATTGTGAATTGGCCTACACCAACCAATGTAACAGAAGTTCGTAGCTTTATGGGTTTAGTTGGGTACTACAGGACGTTTGTGAAGGATTTTTCAAAAATAGTTGTGCCTCTTACCCAACTGACACGCCATTTGAGTGGAATAGTGAAAGGGAATCAGCCTTTCATGAATTAAAGACGAGATTGACTACTGCACCAATTTTGACACTACCGTCAGGTACAGAAAATTTTGTAATTTTCAGCGATGCATCTTATAAGGGTTTGGGTTGTGTGTTAATGCAGAACGGAAAGGTTATTGCCTACGCCTCCTGGCAATTGAGTCCACACGAGAAGAGTTATCCAACACATGTTCTAGAACTAGCCGCAGTTGTTTTTGCTTTGAAAATCTGGCGGCATTATTTGTATGGGGCAAAGTGTGAAGTCTACATAGATCATAAGAGCCTAAAATACTTCTTCACACAGAAAGAGTTGAATATGCGTCAGAGAAGATGGCTGGAATTGATAAAAGATTACGACCTAGAAATTCAGTATCACCCTGGGAAAGCTAATACAGTGGCTGATGCCTTGAGCAGAAAATCAACAGGGGGTATGGCTTGTTTGCTTACCGAACAAAGGGAGATTTTACAAGACTTTGAGAAGTCTGAAATTGAAGTGGTGATATGTGAACAGGGCAGATTGATAGCCGCTATTACAGCCGAGCCAGCAATTGTTGATGAAATCAAGCAGAAACAGAAAGAGGATGAGTTCCTCATGAAGGTAATTGATGAATTCGAGACAAGTCCAAAGGCAGAATTTAACATTGCAAATGAAATGTTGAAATTCCGAAACAAAATATGTGTCCCTAATATCCCGGAACTAAAGAAGAGGGTCTTAGATGAAGCCCACAGATCTGTATTTGCGATGCACCCGGGCAACAATAAAATGTACCGGGATTTGAAACAGACCTATTGGTGGCCTAAAATGAAGAAATAGATTGCAAAATATGTGTCCAAGTGCCTTCAATGCCAACAAGTTAAGGCTGAACATCAGAAACCAGGCGGTCTACTTCAACCTTTCCCTATTCCCAAGTGGAAGTGGGAACATGTGACTATGGATTTCGTCGTTGGCCTACCTCGGACTTCTCGAGGTATGGATTCTATTTGGGTTGTAGTTGATAGACTGACTAAATCTGCACATTTTCTGCCTGTCAAAACTACATTTACTGCTTATAGATTGGCTACCATTTACGTTGATGAGATTGTCCGTTTACACGGTGTTCCAATATCTATTGTATCGGATAGAGATCCGAAATTTGTGTCTAGATTGTGGAAGAATTTACAGGAAGCTATGGGAACAGAACTGAGGTTCAGTACTGCATTTCACCCATAGACAGACGGGCAATCGGAACGAACGATTCAAACTTTGGAAGATATGCTTCGCATGTGCGCTTTGGATTTTCAGGAAAGTTGGGAAGATTATTTGCCACTTGTAGAATTTGCTTATAATAACAGCTTCCACTCCAGCATTGGTATGGCACCATACGAGGCTTTGTATGGTAGGAGGTGTAGATCACCTATTTGTTGGACAAAGGTCGGGGATAGAGCTTTACTTGGGCCAGAAATTGTGCAAGACACTTCTGAAAAGATCAAAACTATTCGGCAAAGGCTCAGAACAACTCAAGACTGACAGAAGAATTATGAAGACGTTCGGAGAAGACCTCTTGAGTATGAGGTTGGTGACCATGTGTTCATCCATGTTTCTCCAATGAAGGGCCAAGTCAGATTTGGGAAAAATGGCAAGTTGTCGCTCCGTTACATTGGGCCGTTTCAGATTTTGGAGAGGCTTGGTCCAGTTGCTTATAGAGTTGCCTTGCCACCGGGATTCGAGCAAATCCATAATGTGTTTCATGTGTCGATGTTGAGGGGTTACCTCCGAGACCCGTTACATGTGATTGATTATCACCGGATAGCTATTGATGAGAATATGGAATACGTCGAATGGCCGGAAAGAATTGTTGACCGACAAGTAAAAAAATTGAGAAACAAATCCATTCATATGTTGAAAGTGGAATGGAAGGAACACTGTGGGACAGATGCTACATGGGAAAGAGGAGGAGATGCAGCTCCACTATCCACATTTGTTTCCTGATGAAGGTAAACCAAGTTTGGAGGACCAAACTTCCTAAAGGGGGGAAGACTGTGATACCCCTGTTCCGTAATATGCTAATTGGTCCTTAATTTGAGTATGATTATGTGTTTAACATGATTTTGTGTGCCATTATGTGAATATATGTGATTTTGAAATTCTATTTGTTCACCGGAGGAGTATCTGTTTGAATAATCCGCTTTAGAAATTAAATTGAGGGCCCTATCGGCTACAGAACCCGAAATTGATTGTGCCATTGTGATTGGTATAATTTTTAGAGCCTACGGTGAAAATTAATTAGAAATTTATTCTTGTCAGATTAAACTGATTAAGTTGATAATTTGAGTGCCCAACTATTTTATATTAAAATAGTATGTTAGTGGGGCTTGTTGTATATTAACACTTCACTCTCCTTTAATTCTATTGAACTCAAAATCTGAGATACACTATTGAGAGAGAGGGAGATCCGGCCTTAGTGAGAGAAAGAGAGAGAAGTTGTGCAAATTTTAGCCTAAAGCTTGGGAACCTTGAAGATTATTCAAGATTTGATCATAGATTGTGAGAACCAAGCTCCTAGGTGAGTAATCCTTGGATTGTAATTTGTAATTTTGTGTGTATCCAAGCTAATCAAGTGACCAAGAGCAAAATTGAATGAAATTGGATTGGCTTTGTTGAATGAAAGCTTGAAATATGCATGCATGTAAGAGATTAATTTGAAATAGCATGTATCACGTCAATTAAGCAAGATTTGAAGTTTGATTACGCATGCAAACCTGGTTTGTTAAGCTTTGACACCATTTGCATCTTTTGAAATGAAAATAAAGTCAAGATGACCATGCATGTTTGAATAATTGAGGATGGGAGCTTGAAATGCATGAATATACATGATAGAGTTGAATTTGGTGTCAATTTGAGGCATGCAAGTGTGTAATTCTTGATATTGAGCTCCCTAATGTTGTAATCTTGTATTGGTAGCATGTTAACATGTATAAATGTGTAATTTGAGCCATTGCATGCATATTTTGCTGGTTGGAATTCAAATTGGAGCTCAAGAACTTAATCTGGAAAACTCAGATTTTTTATGTCCACTCGAGCGAGGGAAATGCCGCTCAAGCGGGAAAATCGTGCTCCCAGTACTTTTTGCAGAGTTGGATGTTCGCTCGAGCGGGATGTTTCACGCTTGAGCGGGGAGCTTTTATAGACAGGCCTTCCGCTTGAGCGCCCTAACTCACGCTCGAGCATAATTTTGAAGTAACCAGTACTTTTGCAGGCCTCTTGGGTCAGCTCGAGCGGGGACCTTGTTTTCTTGAAATTTTGTTCATGCGTTCTGTGTTTCATTTTCCGTTCTCTTTCACTTGTAATCACTCTTAGGCATATGTTAAGCATTGTAAATGAGTTAATGAGATAAGAATAAAGCCTAAAGAGGAATATGTGAATTGAAGAACAGATTGAATTGTTAGTGACCCTTTTATGTTCATGAAATGTGTAGGGTCAAGCTCCGGGGTAAATCCACAAGCAGATCACTATGAGTAATATCTTAACAAGATATTTGAAGTATACTATTGTCCAATTGTTTACTCATATGTAAGTTTTATAAGTTCATTAATTTGAATGATTGGGTCAAAGGCCGATTGATATAAATGATTGGGCCAAAGGCCGATTGATGCGAATGATTGGGCCAAAGGCCGATTGATATGAATGATTGGGCCAAAGGCTGATTGATACGAATGATTGGGCCGAAGGCTGATTGACATGAATGATTAGGCCGAAGGCCGATGGATACGAATGATAGATATAGATGATTGGGCCGAAGGCCGATGGATACGAATGATGGATATAGATGGTTGGGCCAAAGGCCGATGGATGTAAATGACTAGGCCGAAGGTCATTTGCTGTACTGTTTCAATGATTACTTATATATCTTCCTCATTTGATATTATTCACTCGGCATTCGCTCACGCTCATTCATGTACATGTAGGTGAGCCAAGAGACGTCCAGAACCAACCCCGGTGAACTTGGGAGAAATAGTTTAAGTTTTGAGGTGTCAGTTTAAACGTCTCACACACGAGACTGTCTTCGCCTTTGACCTTGTTTATAGTTTTGTTATGTTGGCGAATACGTTGGACTAGTTTTGTATATAAGACTTGGGTTTGACTGACTTAAATCTGTATAATCCTGTATGTACAGCGTTTTGTGTTAGTACATATTTTGATGTGAGTTATTAACATATAAATGTTTGGAATGTTATGGTGTGCATTTAAGCACGGCTCTATGGACAAAGTTTCTGAATTGCTTCCGTTTGGCCCATTTATCTCTGATGAGTTTTAATTTATTTGGTTTGAGGCCGTAGGTAATCACATGATTACTGGCCAGTTATGGCCTTAACCCATAGGGGCGGGTTCGGGTCGTGACATATGCACTACTCAATAAACTCAATTATATTTCTTTGTTACTTCCACTAAGCCTCGTTATTATATTATGCTTGTTTTGTCATTAAGGCCAAAAGTAATATGAGATTATTGGTCAATCATGACCTAAACCTATAGGGACGGATTTGGATCGTGACAAATAGATTGATTAAATATTGAAGCCACATGATTGGATCACATAATCAAATAGATTTTCATAGATGATTTATATACAAGGGCATAAAAAATAACCTCGAAAGGGTTGGCCTAGTAATCAAGGTTTGGAGCTTAGAAGTGTACACTACAAGAAATTGCACTTTTGGCGACTAAATTTTTAGTTGTCAAAAAGTTTTTCCGACTAAATAGTTTGGTTGCCAGCTTGGTCACGAGAAGATTGTCGAGGAAGGTATTGGCGACTAAAATAAAT
Source organism: Camellia lanceoleosa (assembly GCA_025200525.1). Taxonomy (NCBI): domain Eukaryota; kingdom Viridiplantae; phylum Streptophyta; class Magnoliopsida; order Ericales; family Theaceae; genus Camellia; species Camellia lanceoleosa. The sequence goes on along the minus strand of CM045758.1, from coordinate 56,081,021 downwards.
TTAGTCATCGAAAGCCCTAAATTGGCAACTAAACAATTACTCGCCAAAAGTAAAGGTATTGGCGACAAAAAAAACTTTAGTCGTTGATAGGCCAAATTGACAACTAATCTTTTAGTCGGCAAAAGCTTTCAAAAAAATTAATATCGTATTTTCAGCGACTAAAACATTTAGTCGCCAAAACTAAAATTATTTAGAACGACTAATTTATTTAGTAGCCAATTTTTTTTTTTATTCATCTTATTTTTTTTTAGTTACTAAATGTTTTAGTCACCTAAAGTGTAACTTTTTTTAGCTACTAAAAATTTAGTCGCCTAAAGTTTTTTTTTTTTTTTTTTTTATTTGGCTACTAAAATTTTAGTCACCAAAATTTTTTTTTTTCGTTTTATTTTTTTTTAGCTACTAACTATTTAGTCACTAAAAATATTTACTTCCTTTTTGGCTACCAATTATTTAGTGGCCAAAAACATGATATTGTTATTTTTTTTTTAATTTCTCCATAACCTGTATGTATTCCGTGCAACCTATACCATGTATATAAATAAAACAATACATATATTATCAATCATTTTGCAATTTGCATCCATTTCACTTCTAACCATCCAAAAAGGAATAACTTTTAATGTCGAATTTCATACAAACCAAATATATTCCAATCTAAAATAATAATTCCATACAAAACAGAGAATCATACGAAAACCATTATATTTGTATAGACTCTTAAGGATGATAGTGAACCTTTTTGAAAAGTTAATGGAGGTCGACAAGCCCACATTTGAAATACTGAAGGTAATGGAGGTCGACAAGCCCACATTTGAAATCCTGAACATGTAGGGTTTTCCTGAAAAGCAAAAGAAAGTGAACCATTGTTAATCAAATCCTTCTTCTTCTTTTTCGACATGATTAAAATACTTGGAAATTGTTTTAAAAAATTTCAATAATAAAATGATGGGGCGGACCTTGATCACCACTTAAGGTAGATTGAGTTTTCCCATTTATAAGGATGCCATCAGGAAAGGGAAGAGATTTTCCTGAATCCAAAAAGTACTGCAATGCCTGCAAACATCAAGACTTGGAAAATTAATTATAATTTATTGAAAACCATTAGAGCATGACAGGCATGTAAATTTCATGCAGGCACCGTTCTTCTAGTCACATTTCAAAGTAAATTGACTCACTAGTTTAGAAAAGGAGACAGACTTTGGGATAATATTTTCATTATCTTTAAAAAAAGTTGTTGAATTGGTTTTAGAACACAAACATTATCTAAAATAATGTATTCCTAGTTATTTAACAAATGCACACTACCAATGCCATTATTTTCAAAAAATTTCAGATATATACTAAACATTAAAATACTTAGGCAGACATGAAGAACATGAACTTGTAAACGCAAAATTGTGTCATCTATATACATTAAAATATAGATTTCCTCACCTTATGGCTAGTCTTGTACCAATCACCAATAAGTAAAGTAAAATCCACTGCAGGTGTGGGATATGGTTCAGGGATCACAGATCTTGCATATACATTTAGTCCTCCAAACCCTCTAGCAGCTTTATGCATGAAAGTCGGTGGAAAGTATGTGTAGGTTCCAATTTGATCTTTGGTTTGGAACTTGTAAGTGAAGTTTGAGTTATGAGGGATAGGGCAATTAGTTCCCAACACACCATCTTGCCTGGAGTTCTTCCTCTACTTAATTCCATTCCTAAAAGTAAAAATTTATTATTATTAGACCAAGTTTTATTCTAACTATACTCTCTCTAAGATATCAGATTCATATTTAAGGGCAATTCATACAAAATTTTGCCTTGATTTTAATTGAGACCCATTTCTATTCGAACTTCCTATAATTGATGGACAATTTTTAGTTGAACAAATCAATAAACCTCAATTAAAAAAGAAATAAAAGGGAGAAATTTCAACTTTCAAAATCAATCACACACTTAAATTCGAGGAGCTCATAACCAAATTTTGATTTTTTTTTTCCCCCCGGTCTATACGGTGCACATCTTTTTCGGCCATGACATGCAACAACTTTGCTTCCCTTTAAGGACACAAGTTTCTTGATTGGAAAACAAAAAAGAAAGATAAAAAGCTGCAGTTGTGTGGGAAGATGCATGGAGTAATGTAATACCAATAATGTTACATTTAATTATTTATATATATATATATATATCATTTTATGTGACACATATTAATGAAATTTATGTAAGACTCATTATATTAATATGATTGAACATTTACAATATAAAATTATATATTAAATGTGATAAATGTAGATGGTAATTAGTGTAGCATTATTGAACGTAGGAAAATGTTAAAAACAATATTAAAGGTTATTGTTAATATTAAAAAAATGTGTAAAAAAAAACATATTGAAATGTGTAAAAATAAAAGTGTATTAAAAAATATAAAATATGTATTAAGAGTATAAATATTTTGTCAATTATGTATTTCTTATTGGCAATTCTAAGGCTATCCCTTGAGGCCATGTTTGGATGGATAATATTCATATTACTATTAATCTTGAGATTATTAATTCTTTTAAATTATGTATCCTATCTTATATATAGATTAACTTGAGATTATGAGGAGAGATTAATAAGATTCTATCAATTTTATAATTTAACTAATTAATTCAAATATTTCATTAATCCTTCATTTTATATTTTATTACTCTCTTGAAATTCAATAATTTTTTCATATAAAAGATACCATGTCCAAATAAATTACTAATCTAAAACTCATTTTTTTAATCAAACATAAAATTATATATTTTATTAAATTATTAATCTAATTTTGAAATTATATCCACTCAAACAAACATTGTCCCGATTGTAAATTCTTGTCCAAGAAGAAAAGTAATAGTGGTGTGGACACGATGGGTTGTCTCCACGAGTGAGTAAAAGTATGTGCGTGACATTAGTTGCATTTTTTTAAACCCACCACCACTTCCCAATTCCCAAGTAGGCCTGCAATTTGGCAGGCTCAACTCAAATAATTGAGCTCAGTCTAAAATTTTTTAAACAGTTGTGATTTGTGGCACTAATTTATTGAGTATTAATGGTACTAATTTTTATATTAGGTAAAAAAAAATAAAAAAAAAATAAAGTTACCAAAACAGGAAATTAGTGCCATTAGTGCCAGCAGTTTTAAAGTCACAAATCATTTTTCTTTTTTAAAATCTGATTAATCCGAAACACGAATTATATACATATATATTAAATATATATATATCTATAAATTATTAATCATTACATAATATTAACACTATAATAATTTATATTTTTGACGATCAAATTTGACAACTAAAAGGGATTTAGTCGCCAAAATTTTAATTTTTGGTGATTAAAAATTATTTTGGTCGCCGTTCAAGTTTTTGCTATTAAATTATTTTAGTCGAGGTATATTATTTATCAGCGACTAAAAAAAACATTAGTCAGTAAATTTTCTACAATAGGCAACTAAAAAAATTATTAGTTGTCATTACTCTAGTTTTTCAGCTACAAAATTTTATTTTAGTCACAGTATACTAATTTTTGCCGACTAAAATAAATTTAGTCGCCAAATAATAGCCACATTTGCACTGTTACTCTTTGGCAACTAAGAATTTGGTCGGCAAATATGTAGTTTTGGCGACTAAAAAATATTTAGTCACGGTATATTCAATTTTTTCCGACAAAAGAATAATTAGTCGCCAAATAGTGAACTTATGACGACTACAAAACGTTTTAGTCACTAAAATGTGGGAAAATATTTTATAAGACCAGATTTTTTTTTTTTTTTGAACAGATAAGCGCCAAGATTTAGGTGTCCATATATTTACATCCCTTTCCTCTCTCTCTCTCTCTCTCTCTCTCTCGCACAAAAAACCTCACCTCTTCTCACTTTATCGAAGTCCCTCACCACCGTTGCTAACATCTGCCGCACATTTCCACTGCCAGAAATCACCACTGCCACCACCGCAATACGAACAAGTTCTTTATCTTTCTTCCTTCTTTCTCTCTCTTGCTTCCTCTCTCTCTCTCTCTTTCTCTCACACTCGCTCGCTCGCTCTTTGTCTCTGTCTCTCCTTTTCTCTATTTTCCCATTTCTCACTGTTGCTATAGGGTTTTAAGAGATTTACTAAGTCTAATTTCGTGTTGATTTTTGAAATGGGTTTGGTTTAAGTGGTTTGGTTTCTAGGGTTTTATGGGTTTGATGTGGTAAATAGGTTTGATTTAAGTGGTTCAATACCTTTTTCCCTCTTTTTATTTCTCTCTCATTAGGCTCAAAGCCCTAATCCGACTTCTTGTGTATTTGTTTCCATGTATGGCTGCTTATTAGTTTGAAATTATGTATGCATTTGCATGGTTGCTCATTGATTATGTATGTATTCTCATGTAATTCTGAGAAGTTCCTCATGCTTTGCATTTCATTGTACCACTACCACATATTTTCAAAAAATGAACATTTTTGTTTTCCTTTACCGCTTGTAATTCTTATAATCATAAATGACCTCTATTGATAGATTTATTAAGGAAAGAAAAGAAAGGAATCCTAAAGTGGAGTTTGCTATTACAACCAAATTTGCAACATTACCACGGAGGCTGGGCCGTCAGAGTGTCCTTACTGCCCTTAACAACTCACTATGTCAGCTTGGGCTTTCTTCAGTGGACCTCTATCAACTCCATTGGTGTGTGCTTTGTTAGCCTTTCAACTGTAGTTGTTCTGTGAATTTTTGTTGTCATAACAATTATTAATTAATGTGTTTGTGTTGAAATTATAGGCCATGAGTATGGGGAAATGAAGGTCATTCACTCATATCTGTCATTTCGTTCAACAACGGGTTGATGTGGTAACTCGAATTGGATATATATCAACCATGCTAAGGTTCAGAAGAGGCTTAATTTATTGGAAAATCATCAATGCTGTGGAGCAAGGTCTCGTGAAGGCTATTGGGGTTTCCAACTATAATGGTACATTGTACATTGTCATTTTTAGTTGCTGCTTATTATCTAAGTTACACTTATTGAAATATGCTATGGTACCCCAATAATCAATTAGGGACTGCCCTATACATATTGAAAGCCCTTTATGTCATTTTTGGAGCCTCTAGAGGCCTTTGAATTGAGGGATTCATAATTCGTGTGAAATATGTTAGGCTTTTAACATTCAGACTTGCAAGAGTAATGGCTTTGCTATTCTTGCAGGTTTGGCTGGCAGCAATATTAGTCTGTGGACTCTAGGTGTTTAGTTTTTTTTTTTTTTTCCTAGTATTTTGTTCCTGTATTACAACTCAATTGCTACATTCTCCTTTACACCGTTCTAAATATTTTTTGCTAGCATAGCTTGGAATGTCTTTGAGGTTTGCTACATCATAGTGATACCAAATGTAACTCCTGCTTTGCTGCTCTGTTTTGCTACTCAATTAATCAATTTATGTCTCAAATTTTTATTCACTACTACTATTAATTAATTTTTTTCGTTGGTTGACCTCTATATCTATCTCGATTTTCTATTTCTCTTTCTTTTTCCTACTAGGGGCCAAAGAGTTGAATTGGGTTTGAGAAAAAAAGGGTGGTGTTCGATTGACAAGAGGATGTTGCTAAAGTTTTTTTGACCTAGTTTGGTTTTAAAAACCCTCTAATTTTCTTTATTTAATAATTATTTTGTCTTATTCCATAACATTTCAGTTTGATTCGTTTGGTTGCCGGAAGTAATAGGGAATGAATACAAATTGAAATTTGGGTAAAAAATGAACAGAAAGCAAATGCGAACAAACTAATAAGCTCCAAAATGTATTGGAGCTTGGGTTGTTTATGCCATTATTGTGATGTCGAGGCAACATTACCGTGGGGATTGAGGCTTTGTGACTAGTGTTGGAAAAATAATGGCTTTTTGGTGACTTTAGTGCAATATTAAAGTGGGTGCCAATCCTCAATTGATGTGGAGTTAAGTGAGTTTAAATTCTTTGTAGTGAGATCTTTACACCACAAAAAGAATGACCAAAAACCATTAAGGTTTGAATGAGAAATTGACTCATTAAGGTGACCTCATGAAAGAGGTGTTGGGAAAGGTGTAAAACCTCTATCCTATATTGATTGTAGAGGAGAGCATTGATGGGTATTTAAAACCCATTTTTTGCATAAGGGTGCAAGCCCTTTGGGGCATCCAAATTTTTCAAAGGAAATAAGTTATGGATGCTTCAAAGATAGACTTGGGCCAAGATTATAGTCCAAGTTGGTTATGACACAATTTCCACAAGCGCATGCGCGCTCCGCCTGCCCTCCCAGACCAGTCCGGTCCGGTCCGTGATCCGTGGGTTGTGGATCTTGAACCTTGGGCTTGGACGAAATGGATTGAGTGTGGGAGTTGGACTTGGCCCACCAATCTTAATCTTTTTGGGCCAAGTCAGATGTGTAGGCTTCAGGAAACATAGTCTCCTCTATTGATGATGGAATTAAGCCCATCAAGTTTGCAGAATTAATTTCTGCATTTGTTGTAGGGGAGCCTCTTCCTCTCTCCCTCCATATGTATAAAATGAGGCCTTCTCCTTCAGCTTTCTAACACCAGAAATTGCAGTTATTCTTGTCTTCCTAAGTTTCCCAGTTTATTTTATATTATTCCTATGAGAGAATATTGTAAAGTTCTGTTCGCCGAAGCTATTCAATCGGTGCATTGCATAGCCAGTCCAACTATCGTATCTTATGTTAGGAAAAATTGATGTGATTCCCCACAAGTAAATCAATCAATGGGAATAAAAACTAATGCGGAAAAATTAAATCAAAGGCAACACAATAATTTTTACGTGGTTCCCTCAATGTGAGGTACGTCCACGGGATCGAAATCCGATTCCACTATCAACCAAATCGCCCAACGACATAAACGAGACACTAATGGTCTCACAAAACCACCCTTAGGTGAATTCCAAATAATCACAAATAAACAAAGAGGAAAGACCTCACCAAATAGAAGAACCAAAATCTTCAGAACCAAAGTTGTAGAAGACCCAAAATAACGAACTAAACTATCTTCAAAATAGAGACTGTAACAGCATCAAAATTACTCACAAAGAACCCACAAAATTTTGATCAAAAACCTGCTGCTCTATCCACTAAAACCAAGCTCACCAAATAATTAAATATGTTGTAGCCACCACACTCTTTTTGAAGAACAAACAATATATATATATATATATTGTGAATCTAGGATTTTGTAATCAAACCCTAATTGTATCCAAATTGAATTGGGCCTCCACAAATATAATATATAAAAATATTATATCTAAACCAAGCTAAATTAAAACTCTTTTTTCAAAACCAATTGGGTCTCATACTCCAATAAGGAGGTATACCCAACATCTTAGGAGACAGATGTCGAACAACCTCCAACACCCAACTGGTGCGGCGGTGAATCTGTTAGTGTAGGCTTCGGTTTGCTTTCTTCTACAATTTTATTGTTAATGAATTTCTATTCTATCTATGTATAATTTCCAACAGGAAATTCAGATTGATAAATATATGAATTTATTTGATTTATGTTAGCACACAATTTATACAACAAGTTTAAAACATATTATATATTTTTTCATGAAATTGAAATTAGATAAATAGATTCATATGGAATTTGTAAGAATTAGATTTCACTGTGCATGCGGTTTTGGAAGGAACGGTCCACTGGTTATGTACTTTGTAATTTGGTGCTACTGTTTAGGTGATAGCTTAATTAGTACACTGTTCTTGAATTCATGAGTGCACTGTATATATATACACTGTTTCGATGCAAGGTTTCACTACTATTTTCCCATTGGTTGTATAGGAGTTGTTTAACAAAATATTAATTCATACTTGTACAATGGTCCACTGCAGGGACGGAACTAGGAGAAGACTATGGGGGCCATGGCACCCCTGTTTCTCTGAAAATTATTGTTTGCCATTGAATTTTGAATATATATATATATCATTTTATACATAAAATGGCCCCCCAGTATAAAAAAAAATGTCATTCTTCTTCCATCTTGAATTCTCTTTCTATTTTACACCAAAAAAACTTATTGATCTTATTAGAAATTGCTTCTATGGTATTTAAATTTTTTTATGTATATATAATTTATATATATCATATTATACATACATGTATATTTTGTGTATATGGTGAATTTTTTTTTTTTTTTTGGCCCCTCCGGTAATGAAATCCCGGTTCCGTCCCTGGTCCACTGGTTTTGTTTCCTAGGAATGCAGGATCGGGCAATGCTATGTTTTCATTAGAATAATTTTATTGCTAGCTCTCCAGTAATATTTACATATTGATTGGTTTAGTATACTTTTATTCTATGAGCATGGTTAATGATTTCCTATCATGCTTTGTATTTTTTTTTTTTTTTAAGTTTATAATTTTATAATATAATTTGCATGTTCATAAATGTTTAAGTTTTATTTGACTTGCTAATTAGGTTATAGTATAATTAACATGTTCAATATGTTTACATACTAGATTAATTCACATGTTTATTTATTTTTTAGATTTAAGTCAATTTACATGCTTCTTATTCTAGAATTATTTACATGTTAATTACTATAAACTTATTTGCAGGTTAACTGCTAGAATAATTTACAAGTTTATTATATGTTCATTGCATTGGGGAAAAAAAAATTTCACATAACTCTTGCCTATTAAATTTTTAGTTTAATGTATTTGGAGTTATAAAATTGTGTAACTTATCTAAATTGATGTACATAAATATTGTGTAATTTAATTGGGTGAATTAAATTTTGAATTAAATTTATTTTTTTGGAGTTATAAGTTTAAATGTTGATTGTGAATTAATTTCATTCATAACTCATGATTATTAATTTTTTTTTAAATTTATTTATTTAGAGTTATAAATTTTATTTTAAAGTTGTAATTTAATTTTGGAGTTACAAATTTTATTTTAAAGTTTTAATTTAATTGTGAAGTTACAAATTATATTTTGTTTTGGTAACTTATCTAGCATTTTAATTCATTGGTTAATTTTATTATTCAATAGTTGGCTAGATGGTTTCAATTAATGTATTATATCTACATTTTGTTTAAATGATTTGGTTTGTATTTCTTGTGTTTTTTTGCTAACTTTTTTTACAGGAATACCTATGCGAAGGGGGGGAAAAAAAAAACCAAATAAATAAATTTGGGTTGTACAAACGAGATTTTTGGACTATATTATTTAAACAATTTTTGCTTAAAATTTAGTTGTGGTTATTTGCCAATTCTTTTTAAAGCAAGGTTGTTTACTTGGTATATTAGAAGCATTTTTTTTTTGCTTATCTTTGTTGTAACAATTTTTATATTGATTGTAATTGTTAGTAATTTTATTTTAATTGCTTGAAGGTTGGAACTGGTTTGTTTAACCTAGTTCATCCCTTGAAAAATTTAATTCTAAAAATGATTTATCACGAACTAGGAGTCACACATGCTCTTGAAAGTTTTGTCAAAAGGTTAACTGGGTTTTAAGTGGGACCGATGTGACCCCTCCAATCTTCCTGGGAACATTCTTAACCATGTTCGATTCTAGGTTAAGTGGTGATACTAGTTTTGAATTAAATTTCCAACTGTGGGATTTTCTAAAGGTTAAGTTTAATTTCTAAAAACGCAGAAAGTGATATTCTGTTGTATTTTTCAAAAATGACAACTGTCACCAATGATGCTGCTACTACTAATGTTTGTGGGGATCTGAACCCCGGGGCAACTAACTTGCCAACCCCAACTGTGACCTCTGTGGTCAACCCTAGTGTTACTCCGACTATTCCGGGAGGATCACTCAGTCACCATGAGCGCCTAGAGAAATTTGCTGGGGTGAACTTCAAAAGATGGCAGCAAAATATGTTGTTCTACTTGACCACGCTGAACCTTGAGTGAGGATCCTCCAGCCATGGCAGAGAATGAGCCAGACAGGCAGAAAGTCATGACACTTGACACATGAAAGCAGACAGACTATCTTTGCCAAAACTATGTGTTCAACAGCTTAGCAGACTCACTCTACAGTGTGTTTAGTGCCAAGAGCTCAACAAAAAAGTTATGGGAATCTCTGGACAAGAAATACAAGACTAAGGACGCCGGGGCAAAGAAATTTGTTGTTGGCCGATTCCTGGACATTAAAATGGTAGATTCAAAAACTATGGTAAGCCAAGTCTAGGAGTTCCAAGTGACATTGCATGAAATTCATGTTAAGGAGATGCCTTTGAACATGTGATTCCAAGTTGCGGTGATTATTGAGAAACTTCCCAATGGTTGGAAGGACTTCAAGAACTACTTGAAGCACAAGCGCAAGGAAATGTCAGTTGAAAACCTGATTGTCCGACTCCGAATTGAGGAGGATAATAGAAAGAAAAGAGGAAGTACCACCTCTGTAAAGGCTAATCTCATGGAGCATGGCAGATCTTCTGGATGAGGAAGAAGCCTCCTGTGAACAAGAGCTCAAAGTTGGGGCCAAGAGGTGGTGTTGCCAAGAAGCCGACATACAAGCCTCATGAACCTAGTTATTGGTTCTTACAGAAGTGCTACAACTGTAGTAGCGAGGGGCATCAGGCTAGTGACTACCGTAAGCACAAGAAGGCATACAAGACCAAACCTCGTGCTTGCATGGCAGCTATGCAAGAGCATTCCCATGATGAGGATGTCATGCACTTGTCTGCTGTTGTCTCTGAGGTGAATCTAGTTGGTTCAAACCCAAGAGAATAGTGGATTGATACTGGGGCTACACGCCACATCTGTTCCGAGAAGAAATTGTTTACAACTTTTGAGCCGGTTACAAATGATGAGAAATTGTTTATAGGAAATTATGCTACCTCAATTGTTGAGGGGAAAGGAAAGGTGGTCTTGAAGTTGACCTCAGGAAAGGAGCTGACCTTGAACGAAATCTTGTATGTTATGGACATTCGTAAGAATCCTGTCTTGAGGTCTCTTCTTGGCAAACATGGTTTTCCCATGGTCTTCAAGTCTGACAAGGTCGTTCTAACCAAGAGCTAAGTGTATGTGGGTAAGGGTTATATGTTGGGGGGTATGTTTAAACTCAATGTAATGACTGTTATCCCAAAGATGAATAAAGATGCATCTTTTTCTTCTTACATGATTGAGTCTTCCAATTTGTGGCATGGTAGACTAGGACATGTAAACTTTGAATCTTTATGTAGACTAATCAAGTTAGATCACATACCATCTCTTAAGATTAATTCGAAACACAAGTGTGAAACTTATATTGAAGCGAAGTTGACAAGATCTTTGTTTCATTTTATTGAAAGAAGTTCAAAGTTGTTGGACTTAGTGCATAGTGATGTGTGTGACTTAAAGTTTATACAATCACGTGATGGCAATAAGTACTTCATCATTTTTGTTAATGATTGCACTAAGTATTATTATGTGTATTTGCTCAAAAGCAAAGATGAGGCTATTGACAAGTTTGTTCTTTATGAGAACGAAGTTGAGAATCAATTAGGCTGCAAGATTAAGGCTTTAAAAAGTGATCGTGGTGGTGGGTATGAATTACTATCTATTGAGATTTGTGCTCAATCTGGGATTATCCACCAAACCACGGCGCCTTATTCTCCTCAGTCAAATGTGATTGTTGAGCGAAAGAATAGGATGCTAAAAGAGATGATAAATGCAATGTTGATAAGTTCTAGATTGCCACAAAACATGTGGAGGGAAGCAATTCTCTCCGCGAATTGTATTCTGAATAAAGAACCCAGGAAGAAGGTGGACAAGACCCTGTATGAGTTATGGAAAGGCATCAAGCCTTCTTATAAATTCTTACGAATGTAAGGGTGTCTTGCAAAAGTGGCGGTGCCTACGCCCAAGCGAGTACAAATAAGACCGAAGTCAGTAAATTGTGTATTCATTGGATATGCACATAATAGTAGTTCATATCGATTTCTTGTGTATAGGTTTGTTATTCTAGATATACACAAGAATACTATCATGGAATCAAGAAATGCGTCTTTCTTTGAAAATGTATTTCCGTGTCGTCTCCAAGAAGGGATTCAGAGTTCTATGAAAAAGGTTGAGGGTGGCAATGATCACATTAGATAATCACTTAGATGATCAAGTTAATGATCAAACTGAAGATGTAGATGAGCCAAGAAGGAGTAAGAGGGCTAGGACTGCAAAGTCTTTTGGTCTGGTCTTCTTGACTTATATGTTAGAGGGAGAACCTCGAACTTTCCATGAAGCTGTGACTTCACCTAAAAGTCCTTTGTGGAAAGAAGAAATCAAAAGTGAGATTGACTCTATCTTGCAGAACCATACTTGGGTGTTGGTTGATGTATCCTCAGGCAGTAAGGCCTTGGGAAGTAAGTGGATCTTTAAAAGAAAGATGAAAGCTTATGGGTCAATTGATAAGTATAAAGCTAGACTAATTATCAGAGGATACAGGCAGCGCGAAGGCTTGGATTACTTTGATACGTATTCACTTGTAACAAGGATTACATCTATTCGTATGGTGATTATGATAACAGCTTTACGTGGTCTGGAGATACACCAGATGGATATAAAGATAGCTTTCTTAAATAGAGATTTAGATGAAGAAATCTACATGTAGCAACCCGAGGGGTTCTTAGCTCTAGAACGAAATAAGAAAGTCTACAAGCTTGTCAAATCATTGTATGGTTTGAAGTAAGCTTCCAAGCAATGGCATGAGAAGTTTGACAATACTATATTGCCAAATGGGTTTAAAATCAATGAGTGTGACAAATGCATGTATGTCAAAGACACTGACAGAGGTTATGTCATTTTGTGTCTATACGTAGATGACATACTCATTGTAGGTAGTAATGATGAAATGATTTGAACGACCAAGAGCTTGTTAAACTCTAAGTTTGACATGAAAGATATGGGCCTTGCAGATGTAATTCTGGATGTTAAGATTACCAGAACATCTGATGGTATTGTACTTTCTCAATCTCACTATGATGAGAAAATACTTGAAAAATTTGGCAAATTAAATACAAGTGTGTCTAGGACACCGATCGACGTAAGTCTATATTTGAACAAGAATAATGGTGAGAGTGTTTCTCAGCTATAATATTCTCGAGTCATTGGAAGTTTGATGTATCTGATGAGTTGTACAAGGCCAAATATAGCCTACTCGGTTAGCAGGCTTAGTAGATACACAAGTAATCCTAATACTACTCATTGGAGAGGCATTATGCAGGTGTTAGGTTATCTACACTACACCCAGGGTTATAGGTTGCATTATACTAGATACCCAACAGTACTAGAAGGGTATAGTGACACTAGTGGTTATGTATTTATCCTCGGAGGGGCAGTCGTGTCTTGGAAATCTTTCAAGTAATCGTGTATATCGAGATCAATGATGGAATTTGAGTTTATTGCGTTGGATAAAGCAACTAAAGAAGCTAAATGGCTTCGCCAATTTGTTGAGGATATTTCACGTTGGTCAAGACTTGTGCCAGCCATCTGTATTCATTGTGACAGCCAATCAGCTATTGGGCAGGCACAAAGTAATATGTATAATGAAAAGTCTAGACATATTCATCGTAAACATAACTCCATCTGACAACTATTCCCGAACGGAGTTGTCACTTTAGACTATGTAAAGTCTCAGGACAACATTGCGGATCTGCTAACCAAAGGGTTAAATCGAGTGTTAGTAAAGAAGTCGTCAAAAGGAATAGGGTTGAGGCCTTTTGTGTAAGGTGTTTCCAGAATGAAAACCCTACCTGGTTGACTGGAGATCCTAAGATCTAGCTTCAATCGGACAACCTAATTGCGTGTAACGGTGGTATGTCACTGAGGAGGTTAAACCTCCAGCCATTCCTTTTATCAGTGATACCTGCAAGTATAGAGGTTAAGCTGAGCTTTTAATGACTCTAGTGTGTTAAGCTGTTGAGCAGAGTATACCAAGATACTCAAGTAGAGTCACCTATTTGAGTGTGAAGTGGGGCCGCTTCTATAAGAATTGACAGGGCCTAATTCTTTAAATCACTCACTGAACCAGACTAGTGTTCCAAGGCCAAACCGGACACAACAGTGAGAACAGAACAATGGTTGGAGTAATTCCTGTGTGAAGTCCGTTGTCTTGGTTTACATAAACGGCAAAACAGTTAAAGACTTCATGTTCACTGGACAACCAATAAATCCGATAGACCTCACTAGGAGGGGATCAAAGCCAAAAGCTAGCTTTTCCGATGTCGGGTTTATTCCGTTGCACTCTTTCTGAGTCTTTGTTGTTAAGTGTTGTCCATTTATTGTTATTCGGTCAAGTTTCATTCATGTGAAGGATTGTTGGGGAAAAAATGGTTTTTTGGTGAATTTAATGCAATATTAAAGTGGGTGCCAATCCTCAATTGAGGTGGAGTTAAGTGGATTTAGATTCTTTGTAGTGAGATCTTTACACCACAAAAAGAATGACCAAAAACCATTAAGGTTTGAATGAGAAATTGACTCATTAAGGTGGCCTCATGAAAGAGGTGTTAGGAAAGGTGTAAAACCTCTATCCCACATTGATTGTAGAGGAGAGCATTGATGGGTATTTAAAACCCATTTTTTGCATAAGGGTGCAAGCCTTTTTGGGCATCCAAATTTTTCAAAGGAAGAGAGTTATGGATGTTTCAAGGATGGACTTGGGCCGAGACTATGGTCTAAGTTGGTTATGACAAAATTGCTACGCAAGTCCCCCCCCGTCCGGACCGGACCGGGCCGAGTCCGTGTTACGTGATCCGTGGGTCGTGGGTCGTGGATTTTGGATCTTAGACTTTCAAGCTTGGGCTTGGGCTCGCTAGAATGGATTGAGTGTAGGGGTTGGGCTTGCCCACCTATTTTAATCTTTTTAGGCCAAGTTAGATATGTGGGCTGCAGGAAACCTAGTTTCCTCTATTGATGGTGGAATTAAACTCATAAGTTTTGCAGAATTAATTCCTACATTTGTTACAAGGGAGCCTCTTCCTCTCTCCCTCCATGTGTATAAAATGAGGCATTCTCCTTTAGCTTTCTAACACCAGAAATTGTTGTTATTCTTATCTTCCTAAGTTTCCCAGTTTATTTTATATTCTTCCTGCGAGAGAGTGTTGTAAAGTTCTGTTCACCGAAGCTATTCAGTCGGTGCATTGCATAGCTGGTCCAACCGTCGTATCCTGGGAGACAGACGTCGAATAACCTCCAGCTCCCAACCATGAGGTGGCGAATCTGTTTTAAGGATACTATCTAGTGGAGGCTTCGGTTTGCTTTCTTCTGCAATTTTATTGTTAATGAATTTCTATTCTATCTATGTATAATTTCCAGCATGAAATTCATATTGATAAATATATGAATTTATTTGATTTATGTTATCACACAATTTATACAACAACTAGTCAAGAAAGGAAGTGGGGGATGTGTTGAGTGCTCACATGGTATGAGTATGGTAGCTGACTTACCTACCCAAAATAATGAACTAAGAAGAATATCTTCCTTTTCTGTCTTTTTGTTATAGCAAAATATGATTATGGAGGAGCAATGTGCAAAATGGAGCACATATTGTAAAGAGAAAATGAAAAGGAGAATTAAAAAAACTATAAGAAAAGATAATTTTAGCTTATTTTTAAGAGTAATGTTCTTCTCTTTGCCGAATCATCCACTTCTTAATTTCTCAACACTTGAGTTGAGCCCAGAAAATATAAATTGAAGATGGGAAGGCCATCCGCTCTATTGCATTCATCTTGTATCACACTGTTTTGTGCATTCCCCCTATCTCACTGTTTTGTGCACCTCACCTGCACTGTCTTGTGCACTCACTGGGTCTAGGAGACCTTAAATCCTCTAAAGGTGCAATTCCTTTGGTGTTTGTTATGCCCGAACGGCTTTAGGCGGTCTAGTATAGCCACATGACTGTGTGTATAGTAAGTTCCTGCGAGACTAACTGAGACGGTGGAAACTAGAGTTCGAATAGCGATGTCTAGAATGCAAAGGTTTGAAATTTTTTAGACTAAAAGTCTGGTTTAAATACCCATGGGTGTATCCTCGGCTTGAAATTTGTATGGCAACCCCATAGGTTGAGGTAACTTGTATACGCCTCAATTCTGGATACTAAACCAACCTAGTCTATCACCTGTTGGAGAATAGGAAAACTTGCAAACATAGCCAGGAAGAAAAGCAAGATAAAGAAGGGGAATATCCCCAGCAGCATGAAGTGAGTCATCGCCGATTACTCCTGTAAAGTACTTTCATTTCCTAGCTGCTACATCATATTCATCATCTAGTATCATCTACAGCATAGCATATAACATTTATTGAATGCATCTACTGCATTATCCATTACATCCATTACATCATATTATTGCATCCTTTCCATGTTAAGCTTAGTCTGGCATATGCTCATACTTTTCACTCGTTGAAGCATGGTTCTGTCATGTGTTAGTACCCGTGTTGCGCTGAGGCCAATATTAAGGGTGTCGGCATCTTTCTGTGTTAGATATGGTTTGTTTTGTGTCCATGCCTTTTCTAGGTAAGATGTGGTTCAACCTCCACCCCTTATTCACTTCATCCATTGCATTCATTGCATCGTACTTTGTCTTGTTGCATTCAGCATGTATGATCATTATATTTTCCCAGCAGATCATTCCTCACTTATATCATACAACCCAATTATTGATACTCTTTCTTTTTCTACGAAAAATATAGTTTTGCAGGTGCTCGCACCTCTTTCACGTTGAAACATGGTCCTGTTATGTGTAAGCATCCATGCTGCGTTAAGGCCACTATTGAGAATATAAGCACTTAGCCTGTGTTAGGCATTGTTTGGCTTGTGCCCACACTTCTTTTCTATATAAAACGTAATTTGATTTGCATCCCTCTTTATGATATTTGTGTGGTAAACACTGCTCGTGGTTTGATGATTTCGTTATATACATACATTGTCTATCATTTGCATTGTTTCGTTACATTGTGTATCATTTTGCATCTTGTCCCAAAACTATGCTGGTTTGATTCATTGCAAAGGGATACGCAGGCAACCCACGGGTTCAACCAATTGTATCTGTGTTTTGTTTGTTTGCCTAAGTCTTATGGCCTTTTCAAAATGGGTCGTCTTCGGGCTTTGACATTCACTCATGTCATTTCATGACTTCGAGCTTTGTCAAAGAGAGGCAATTGTAGACACCCCATTGGGCGCTTTATTCCGAACACCAGATGATGAAAGTTACACTGTGCAATTGTTCGGATCTTCAGCGAAGAAATTTGGATTCAAGTTCTAATCCCAAACCTTGCACCCTATTTTGGCCAAATTATTTTAGACCTTAAAACCCTTCTTTCAAAATATTTTTCCAAATACTTCTACGATATTTCGAGGCTCGCATTTCATTTAAAACATTGCACTTTTCGGTAAATCAAGTAAGGACAAAGTGGAGATACATGAAAGGGAGGTGAACTCTTTGAAAAAAATCTATAAAACATCTTATTTATAGGTTTGGAGTTGAAAAAAATAGGAGGGGAGATAAGAAAACTAGTTCGGAGAAGTTATGCATCAAGCCGATTAAGATAGAAATGAGCAACCTTTACTAAAATAGGCATATCTCTTTGCGCACTTAGAATTTATATGTAAGGCCACCACCATTGGAAATTAGACTTCCGAAGCTTCAATTTAGACCCAAGAATCACATAAAACCGAGTCTGGATAAAGGAGATATGCCCGTTTGAAGTCGGACCTAAAGTGCAGTCATTGAAACCCGGCCGGGGTCCATTGAGAACCGGCCGGACCTCAATGAAAATTTCTCCATAGTGTTTTTTTAAACCTTGCCTTGTATTTTTAGGCCTGGTCGTGCATTATTGAGGCCCGGCTGTGTGTTTTAAGGCCCGATCGAGCCTCGGTGGCGCCAGACAGACAATTGGCAAGAATTAAACAAATATCTTTGTTTGAAGATATTTTGGACCAAATTAGCTCAAATTCTATGAATAAGACCTCTTCTTTCTGACTTGAAGGTTAGCAAAAATTTCCAAAAGTCTTTGAGAGCTAAAACCATCTTCCTTACTCTTTTGATCTTCAAACCTTCTTTAGCTATACATACACAATACATACACTATTAGAGCTTGTTCTTGAAGCTTTTTGTTGAAGTTTCAAACCATATTTCATAAACTTGAGGGTGTTTGGAATCAAGTTTGATCAACAACCAAAGCTTACTCTCTTCAAGAGGTATAAGCTTGTCATTTTTGTTTTGCTTTCATTTCAATCTATCTTTATCTATTTCTTGTGTTCTTGTGCTGTTTTGGGCCCATTTCAAGTGTTAAAACTTGGGTTTGAATAAGCTACCACAGGTAGAGAGGGTAACACCCTTTCTTGCACCTTACTTCATAGCGCATCCCCTTTGTTTTATCACTGTTTTTCTTAACTTACAAACTGATTTTCAAATATTCAAAAGGCTGAAAAACATGGTTTAAATGTCTCAAAAATGGAGGGGTTAGCCACCTCTAATTTATCATGCTTATTAGTTTTGTACCTCCTTGCTTTTGGCATGTTTTGTGCTCTTTTAATATAATTTTAGCAATTATTTTGGAGCTATTTTTGGACTATTTTCAAAGGCTAAAATATGGTTTAGAAGTCCCAAAAGTGGACGGGTTAGCCACCCTTCCTTAGCTTTGCTTACTAGCTTTGTATCTCTTTGTTTTTGCCTATCTTTTGTGCTCTTTTAACATGGTTTTAGTTACTGTTTTTTATACTTTAAGGGCTGTTTTGGGGCTATTTTAATTTATTTAATCAATTCATGCTTTGATTAGTTTTCTTGTTGTCTCATAAGTTCGCATATATAGCTTGTTGCATGTTGTCCTAAGCTTTTCCTTGTTTAATTTCTATTTTAAGAGCCTCATTTTAATAATCAACTAATCACTCATTTCTTTCATTTGAGAGTTATTTCAGCCAATTGACGGTTATTCAAAACATGAACTAGAGATTTATACTTAATGGCTTAATCTCTACAGATGTTCATCAACGGTGTAGTCTCTTTTTCATGTTGAGAATTACCTCCCATTTGACATATTTCTCACTTAGTGGACGTAACAATCACCTTGGACTTAATGGATTAAAGGATGGCAAAGACTAATGAATATGGCTTAAAATAAATCAACTCACATAAAGAAAATGAGTTATCTTGCTTGACGTTCGGCCAGACGTTATGCCGAATCCGTTGTGTCAAGAGTTGTCTTACATCAATTCATGCTGTTTTGATGGATCTTGAAAAGTCTCTACCTCCCTCTTTGAGTTCATTCCATGATAGGAGGGAGGGGTGGTTGTTGTTCATTTCATTTATTGATTTTTGTCCAAAATTGCGCATCAAAATCATCAAGCAATCAATTTACTCATTGATGGTTTTGGAAACAATTCTAACCTTCTCTCGAGACTTTCCTATGATAGAGAAGTGTAAGAAGGACAAACAGAATCCAAAACACTCTGTCTGCACTATTTTCACTTCAGAGTACAAAACAGAATTTTGTATGACATTGAGGCACGACCGGTCTTCTTTAGGCCCAACCAGGCTTCATTGAGGGCCAGCTGGTCCTCAATGTTTGGTCAGCAGTGTATTTTTGCAGAAAACATAAAGCAGTGGCTGAAGGTGAAACAGAATGCTCTGGGCAGACAATGATGTTCTTGGATGTTGCGCGTGCGAACATTGTGCATCCTTATGCAACTTTGTTTGATGATTAAATTAGTTGTTATTGTTGTAATTAGTTATTGTTATTATAAATAACCTTGTTTATTTGTAATTGTTGTACTTAATTAGCTTAAATAGCTAGTTTATTTATCATTATTACCCTTATTGTAATAACATAGTTAGCTAGTTAATTAGCCTCGCTTATTTATTCATTCGGTTTTGTAATAATTAGTTTAATTCGGACTTTTTGGACTTTGATTCACACCCTCTTGCACGAGGGTCAATGTTGTAATAATGTGTATGTCTTCCAACCCTATGTCTTTCTCCCTTTTATTTACTTGCTTACGATGGTTAGTATAGGGCATCACGTTTCATTAGCATTCTCATGTTTTGCATCCATTGTCTTACATGCATCCAAGGTTCGGCTCATCATGCTAACTTAATATCAAATTGTTCAAACTCATTACTCGCATATGTGCCGTATCGCATGTCTTTATTGGAATCATATGCCATGCTCATAGCCGAGTCTATAAAAACACATAATGTGCGAGTTGCATTAGTCATATTGCATTAATTAGGAACATGCATATTTTTCTAATTATTTTGCTTTGTTTTGGCTTAGAGTACTAGGTGAGTAATTTTGTGTTTTAGCATCTTGCATCGAATGTTTGTGTTACCATGTCAAAACATGAATACCATGAGGCTAATTGTTTAAATGATATAATTGTTTGAATGCCTGTAGATGAAGGCTAATTGTTTAAACTGTGATGGTTTGATCAATGTTCCATTTTAAGCCCACTTTTTCAAGTGGTAAATTCACAAAACAATTTCAAAACAAAACATGAGATCAAGTGTTCCAATTCTTGCAAATTAGTCTATATTTGTGTGTGCGTCACATAATAATGTTAGGCTAATAACCGGAACAAGAGCGTATAATGTAAATAAAAATCACATCATAATTAGTAGATGCCAATATTTGATCGGGCAAGTGGGGTGCTCAATTCATGACATTTCCCTCTCGTACCTAAGTTCCCAAATCGAGACAACTTTGGTGATGATTGATAAGTGGCTTTTGGCACGAGTCTTAGGTTTTCTAAATTTTTCAAAAATATTTAGGTGGCGACTCTATATCTGGAAAAGCAGTCCATTTTTGACATTTTTTATTCAAAATCGATTTTCCAAAAGATTTGTCGGATTTAGACTCTTTGGTGTTTATCTATTTCACATTGCACTCATGAGATCAGATTCAGAATCACAAGAGTCCGAACTATTGGGCTTATCGTCTTTCGAAAGGAGCACGAAAAGTCGAGCTATAACGACTACATAATTTTTAGTCGCCAATAACTTTCCCGACAATCATCTAGCAACAAAGCTGGCGACCAAAAAGTTTAGTCGGCAAAACGTTTTGGTGACTAAAGTATGACTTTTTGCGACTAAAAACTTAGTCGCCAAAAATGTAATTTGTTGTAGTGTAAAGTAATTTAAATTGTTAAATCATATTGAATATATATTATATACATAAGTAACATAACACAAAATCTCACATTTTTTATTCATACTTATAAATTTTAAAAACTACTATAGTGATATCTCTCCTACATTATACAAATTATTTATTTTGATGTTATTAATGATTTTCTAAAAAAAAATTGAAAAAATAGATTTTAATTTTAATAAATTAATAATTTAATTGCACACAAAAAATAAATTAAAATTTATGTGCAATTTCGGGCAACTCAAGCAATTTGGATTTAACTTGGGTCGAACTTAGGCAGACAATCTCGAGTTACAATTCGAGCCTACGTAGACTTAGGCAAGTCTCAATAAAATTTAAGCTGGACTTAAACAACCTCTTAACCCAACCCAACCCAACCCAACCCGTCCGAACTGCACCCTAATACCCAACTCATCATTCATCCACACCAAGTCACATTGGTAATTTAACATCTCATATCAATCCGTTTCTTTACAGAAGTTTTTTATATTTAGTTATCATTTGGTTAGGGTTTTTTTAGTTAGATTTTTGAGTTGGGATTTTTTTAGTTTGAGACTAAAAAAATCGTGGATTGACTTTTTTTAGCTTTTTTAACTTTTGTAAAAGAAAAAGTAAAATGATTATGATTTGAATGTAGCATTTTGTCTTATTAGCTTATTTAGTCTATTTTTATCTTTTGTGCTTTTTTAGTCCAAAAAACCCTAGCCAAACAAAGATAGTGGTGCTATCAGTGAGACAAAGATGGAGCTAGATGTGGAGGTGGTGACTATAGACACCCCATTTTTGACCGTCCTCAAGACTTGGATATGCTTACAGGTACATCCAGGGACAAGTTCGATTGCTCGTTGAATATTCGAATTTTGCGGCGGAACGTCGTAGGTTTCAGCTTTCCAAACCCTGTATTCTTTCTGTCTCATTTTTGGGCCATGTGTTGGCCCTTTCAGCATGCTTCTTGTGAGGCACTGCCGGCCACCACTGATGGCCAGCAGATCACCTTATCTCAGTAGATTTCATGCCTGATCTTTTAAGCCAGCTAGTTTTCACTTATCCCTCCTCCATACACGTGTATGGAGGGATGAAGCCCTTTCCAAGCTTGTTCAACAAGCTTTGCATTGCATGCCTCTATATAAGGGGAGGCTCCCCCCTCCCCCTTTATAGAGGTTCAGCAACTTTAGAGACAATATATCTCTCTCTATATTTCTCACACTCTCTCTCTCTATATTGTGTGAGTTTGTACCTTAAAGTGTAATTTCTCTCTACTTTTGCACTACAACACCTAGTAACACACCGCCATCTTTGAGCTGAGGTTCTTGGGAGTGTTATTTGAGCTCTGAAAGTTGGTTTTTTCCTCAGAAGCTGCTGGTTTCGAAGTTGTGCTCCAAGGGTGAGTATATTCCCCTTTTAAGCCTTTGTTTGTATACCATATTGGCCATCCTTGCATTTTGTTTTAGGCCTTGCTTTCAACTGAAAAAAGTTTTGTATTTAAGTGCTTTTCATGATTGTTTGAGGCCTCTTTAGTGTTGAGGGTGTTCTACTCTCTTGTGTACCTTGTTTGGCCTTGTTTTGAGCCATCTCTTAAGGTCCTTGAGGCAATCTTTATTTGGCCTTTTAACCACTGAAATACAATGGATTTTCAGTGGTAGATATGTGGTTTTAAGGCCTCAAATGAGAGGGGGTGGTCCCCTCTCTTCTTGTCTTGTTTGTTTATGTTATTGGCCTATCAAATGAGCATGTATTTCTATCCTCTTGAGGCTTAGTGTAAGCATGTTTTTGTGAGTTTTTAAGTCTGATATAACTCTGTTCATGGCTGGTTTGGTCATCTCATGTATGCTTTTTACACTTGTAGTGTAAATTTGCCATTTAGCCTTGTGTGTTCAATGCCATGATCCATTATTCTAGCATTTTTTGGCTCCATTCCAGCAAGTTTCCACTCATGTTTTAACTCTGTTTTAAGGCCTCTCAGTCGAATGATGCTTGTTACACATGCTTGTAGTACAATAACTTTGACTAGCCTTGAGTTTTGAGGTATCTTGCATGCTTGACTTGAGGTATTTGCATGTTTTGGCATCATTTGGAATGATATTTCAGAGCATATAGTGTTGTTGCACTTTCATGTTTTTCACTCTTTCAGTGCTCTTGAGAGTTGTACCTTTATGCCTTATTTGTGAGCCATTGCATGAACCTCATTTTCTTGCCTTTCAAGCCATCATCTCAGTTCATTTTGGCTGCTGTTTTGGCCTGCATAAGGTCTGTTTGGGGCTGGTTTGGCCATTTGAGCATTGCCTTGCATGCCCCTAGTGTAATACACCTCACTAGCTTTGATGCTTAAACCTTGCAACATGCATTACATGGGTGGTTTGCATGATTTTAAGTCATTTTTCATGCCATTGCAGTGCTGGAACATATGCCATTGTACTCTATGTTTCACTCTTTCAATGCCTTTGGAGAGTTGTGTCTTGTGCCTTAATCTTGGATTAACATGTATGCATGTTTGTTTAGTCCTTTGAGTCTCCATTTCAGCATGTTTTGCCACTATTTTGGGTATGATATAACTCTGTTTTGAGCTGGTTTGGATGTTTGAGCATTGTGATGCATGCTTATAGTGTTATCCTCTTCACTAGCCTTGGTGTTCTTGGCCCCTTAACATGTTGTGCATGAACGCTTGCATGTTAGAGCCTTGCATGCCATCTTAACATGTCAAGATTAGCATGAGAGTTTTGCATGTCATGTTGTTTGTGTGCATTGCATTGTGTTCAACATGGTGTTGTGTTTGAACACAAGATGGATTAGCTCATTTCATACCTGAAGTGATGAAATGAGCTAATCTCCCTTGGTCTCGATTACCTTTAATTTCTCATGATAAGGAGATGGTCTTGGTGTCTTGTTTGTCATGCATTTATTGAATTTGCACATGTTGGATCTTTGGCCATCATGCATCGTGATTGATGGTCTTAGATCCAATGATGCCCCCATCCATTGATGTTTTGAAGTGATATGGAGTGGCATAGTACGTACATACCCTTGGGAGACCCTCTATTTTCTCTATTTTGTGCTCTACTGCAGCTTAGTGTCCCAACACATCGCTGGTCAAGACCCTCTTATTTCGCCGCCACCCTTCATCCTTGGTCGGCGAGCAGCATATTTGGTCGGCAGAAGGTCGTGAGCTTCTCATGACCGGCAAGCCACTGATGCACTCCCCAGCACTATTTTTGTCACGACCCAAACCCGTCCCCCATAGGTTTGGCACCGTAACCAGCCAGTAATCCGTGGATTACCTACGGCCTCAGAAGACATTAACAAATATTAAGGGGGCTGCGGAAGCAATAATATAAAATAAACAAGGTCCAATGAGCTGTGATGACATACATGGGACAGAAAATTTTAAAACTTATATATATACATAGCATGCCAGTCAAAGTACACCAATATGTACAGAACATTTACATAAGTACATCCCAAGATCCGACTTTACAAAAACACTACCACTGACTAGCATGAAGTACAAAAGCGCCCGCATTGATAGACTTGGCGGAGCCTCCTGAGGCGCAGCAGTGTGAACCAAAAACAAAACAGAGGGCCATCAACTCGGCGGGTCTTGTCTTGGCTCACCTACATATATATAATAAAGCTGTGGCAAAGCCCAGTGAATAATAAACAGAGTAAAGGGGTTGAAATGAATGGGTCCATACAGATTCAGAATTCAAATTCAGTTCATATCAAGCCATACTTGTATAGATCATTTACGGAAATCAGAAGTCTTACGTAAATATGCGTGAAACATTCAATAACCCTCACTGATACAGTTGACCCAACAAGGGGACGGCCTTAAAGGCTAACAGTTGACCCATAAAGGGACGGCCATAAAGGCAAACAGTTGACTCACGTGCACGGAGACAGTACAATTAGCCCATAAGGGACGTAATAAACAGTTGGCCCATGAGACGTACAGTTGGCCCATGAAGGGACGTAAGGATCCATAAACAGTTGGCTCATGAGACGTACAGTTGGCCCATAAAGGGACGAAATAGAACACAATTGAGGCTAAGAATGTCACGTATACATTTCAGAAAACATTGGACAACCATTCATTCATATAGAAACATCATTTCAGAAAACAGATCTTGTTTCATCACACAGAAAGTAGATACAATTGAACATAACTTTACTAAGTTATTACTCACAGTGGGCGTTGATACGAGTGGACGAAGTCAAGAGGGTCAAACGGTTTGCGGCACGTGACCTACATAACACATTACGGATACACACTTTGAAATATGCGCTCAAATTGTACAAAAACTTGCATCAACGATTCTAAGTGTGTACCTAACCCCTTAACCTTAGGATGGAGTCTTAATCATGGCCTAGGAATGCCTAGGATGAAATGAGGGTGCAAAATTGCCTTAGAAAATGTTTTTCAAAAGTTCTTTGGCAGGGTCTCGCTTCGGCGAGCCTTCCTTCCTTCGGCGAGCTTCCAAAATCAAAGGCTTCACTCGAGCGAACAATCCTTCGCCGGCGGTCGATGAAACAACGATAAAAATCTTGGATGCTCGAATTTTACGCCGAGCCACCAATCCTTCGCCCGAGCGTGGCTCAGAGTAAACGTTGGTCGCACGAGCGAGGAATCGCCGCTTTCGGCGAGGAAGCCAAATCTGGAATTTCCAGAGTTGCCTTCCCAGCTCAAACCAAGCATTCTACCACTCTATACTCGACCCCTTGGGCCCAAATTCTGGAAAAACATTTCAAACTCATAGTATATCAAGTTTCAAAAGCAAATTTGTAAATTCAAGGGCCAAGGGTGAGTCAATTTGAGCACCATTTCCATAAATTTTCAAGAACAATGTTCAAACACACATGCATGAGTTTAATTTCATTCCAAAGCTTCAAATTATGATCCAAGGCAACATTTAACCCAGAATTTTGATGAATTCGTGGACTTAAGCAAAAACATGAACATGCATATAGAGATTTGATACAAAACAACTTCATATGCCAAGAACATGTACATGCATGAATGAACTAGGCTCCAACTCAACATATTTGGACCAATTCAAGGCTCCAATCACTAAAGGCTCAAGAAGTAAGCATGAACAAGTTCAAAGACATTAAACAAGGGTTAAATTCTCTTACCTAAGTCTTCAATTACTAGCCTTGAAGTTCAATTTGCCAACATATACTTCAATTTCCTCAAGATCATCAAATTGTAGCCAAAAACCCACTCAATTCTCCCCCTCTCTCTCTAATGTCGGTTGAGGACTCAAGATAGGCTGAAGGAAGATGTTTTTGTTTAAGTGTATGAACTCAAGAATAAAATTAAACAATGGCCACTCAATGGCAATTCTGTAATTAAGCTAGGTTCATTATTAAAATGTTATTTAATCAGTTTTAAACATTCCAAATTGAATTTTAATTGGGCCTACCATAAATTTACATAAAATCTAACTAGTCCAAAACACTAATCAATTTCGGAATCGGGCGCCGATAAGGCTTCCAATTTGCGAAGTAAAGTTTGAAACACAAACAGATGTTTTGATACCAAACAGGTAGGAACGCATAATTCATGCAATGCACATGCTAATCAGTCATGGATTTCTTCTTAATTATTATCAGGCATAATTAAGTTCCAATTAGCGTTAATCAGGGTTGGGGTTATTACAGTTTTAGTGAGATCCAGCAGCTAATTCTCAAGGACACCCTGCAGATAGAGCCTCTAAAGAGCATTTGGAAAGCTTTTTGGGACGGGAATCGAGAGCATGCATCCTTTCTTGTTCAAGGCAAAGCTGAGGCAGCCTAATTTAGTGCTTTATTTGTTAATTAGCATTTGATGTTGTAACTTAATTAATTAATTTGATTGGTTAAAGTTTTGTAATAATTAATTAGCTTAGTATAGTTAATTAGTTGGTTTGTAATAATTAGTTTAATTAGCTTAGCGTAGCTTAGCTATCATTCATTCGGACCCTCCTCTGAGAGGGCAATGTTGTAAATAAGTGTGCGTGTGTGTGATGGATGTCTTCCAACCCCCATTTCTTTCTCCCTTTTACTTACCTGCTTTCGATGGTTAACTTTAGGCCATGTTTCAATCAGCATACTTATGTTTGCATATTTGCATCATTCACCTGTCTTGCATACACCAGGCTTGGCGCATCATACAAACTACATTGTTTTTCAATACTTACTTGAATACATGTTTCAAAACATGTTATCAAGTGTTGCATTCGTATGCCATTCTAGGTAGTCAAGCCTATCTTAATTGCATTTTGCATGTGTTGCATTAGGTATTTTAACATAGTTAGGATCATGCATTGTTTCTAACATAGCTTCTGTTTTGGCTCGGAGTACACTGTGAGTGTTTACGCTTTAGCATCCTTGCATGTGTGTAAGTGACTGCCATGATAGCATGCTTGCTATGAGGCTATTTGCTTAAGTGATTAACTATTTGAATGTGTAATAACCCCGACCCTGATTAACGCTAATTGGAACTTAATTATGCCTGATAATAATTAAGAAGAAATCCAGGACTGATTAGCATGTGCATTGCATGAATTATGCGTTCCTACCTGTTTGGTATCAAAACATCTGTTTGTGTTTCAAACTTTACTTCGCAAATTGGAAGCCTTATCGGCGCCCGATTCCGAAATTGATTAGTGTTTTAGACTAGTTAGATTTTATGTAAATTTATGGTAGGCCCAATTAAAATTCAATTTGGAATGTTTAAAACTGATTAAATAACATTTTAATAATGAACCTAGCTTAATTACATAATTGCCATTGAGTGGCCATTGTTTAATTTTATTCTTGAGTTCATACACTTAAACAAAAACATCTTCCTTCAGCCTATCTTGAGTCCTCAACCGACATTAGAGAGAGAGGGGGAGAATTGAGTGGGTTTTTGGCTACAATTTGATGATCTTGAGGAAATTGAAGTATATGTTGGCAAATTGAACTTCAAGGCTAGTAATTGAAGACTTAGGTAAGAGAATTTAACCCTTGTTTAATGTCTTTGAACTTGTTCATGCTTACTTCTTGAGCCTTTAGTGATTGGAGCCTTGAATTGGTCCAAATATGTTGAGTTGGAGCCTAGTTCATGCATGCATGTACATGTTCTTGGCATATGAAGTTGTTTTGTATCAAATCTCTACATGCATGTTCATGTTTTTGCTTAAGTCCACGAATTCATCAAAATTCTGGGTTAAATGTTGCCTTGGATCATAATTTGAAGCTTTGGAATGAAATTAAACTCATGCATGTGTGTTTGAACATTGTTCTTGAAAATTTATGGAAATGGTGCTCAAATTGACTCACCCTTGGCCCTTGAATTTACAAATTTGCTTTTGAAACTTGATATACTATGAGTTTGAAATGTTTTTCCAGAATTTGGGCCCAAGGGGTCGAGTATAGAGTGGTAGAATGCTTGGTTTGAGCTGGGAAGGCAACTCGAAATTCAGTTGGCTTCTCGCCGAGCGAAGGATTCCTCGCTCGAGCGACCAACGTTTACTCTGAGCCACGCTCGAGCGAAGGATTGGTGGCTTGAGCGTAAAATTCGAGCATCCAGTACTTTTACTGTTTCATCAGACCGCTCGAGCGAAGGATTGTTCGCTCGAGCGAAGCCTTTGATTTTGGAAGCTCGCTCGAGCGAGACCCCTGTTTTCAGCAACTTTTGAAAAACATTTTCTAAGGCAATTTTGCACCCTCATTTCATCCTAGGCATTCCTAGGCCATGATTAAGACTCCATCCTAAGGTTAAGGGGTTAGGTACACACTTAGAATCGTTGATGCAAGTTTTTGTACAATTTGAGCGCATATTTCAAAGTGTATATCCGTAATGTGTTATGTAGGTCACGTGTCGCAAACCGTTTGACCCTCTTGACTTCGTCCACTCGTATCAACGCCCACTGTGAGTAATAACTTAGTAAAGTTATGTTCAATTGTATCTACTTTCTGTGTGATGAAACAAGATCTGTTTTCTGAAATGATGTTTCTATATGAATGAATGGTTGTCCAATGTTTTCTGAAATGTATACGTGACATTCTTAGCCTCAATTGTGTTCTGTTTTGTCCCTTTATGGGCCAACTGTACGTCTCATGAGCCAACTGTTTATGGATCCTTATGTCCCTTCATGGGCCAACTGTACGTCTCATGGGCCAACTGTTTATTACGTCCCTTATGGGCCAACTGTACTGTCTCCGTGCACGTGAGTCAACTGTTTACCTTTATGGCCGTCCCTTTATGGGTCAACTGTTAGCCTTTAAGGCCGTCCCTTGTTAGGTCAACTGTATCAGTGAGGGTTATTGAATGTTTCACGCATATTTACGTAAGACTTCTGATTTCCGTAAATGATCTATACAAGTATGGCTTGATATGAACTGAATTTGAATTCTGAATCTGTATGGACCCATTCATTTCAACCCCTTTACTCTGTTTATTATTCACTGGGCTTTCGCTCACAGTTTATTATATATATGTAGGTGAGCCGGCACAAGACCCTGGCCAGAGTTGATGGCCCTCTGTTTTTGTTTTTGATGCACACTGTTCGCCTCCAGGAGGCTCACTTTGCCTATCAAGTGGCGATTTTGTACTTCATGCTAGTCAGTGGTAGTGTTTTTGTAAAGTCGGATCTTGGGATGTACTTATGTAAATGTTCTGTACATATTGGTGTACTTTGACTGGCATGCTATGTATATATATAAGTTTTAAAATTTTCTGTCCCATGTATGTCATCACAGCTCATTGGACCTTGTTTATTTTATATTATTGCTTCCGCAGCCCCCTTAATATTTGTTAATGTCTTCTGAGGCCGTAGGTAATCCACGGATTACTGGCCGGTTACGGTGCCAAACCTATGGGGGGCGGGTTTGGGTCGTGACAGAATGCCTGTGGATGAAGGTTTGATTGCCTGAATTGGAACAACTCGATGATTGTGAGTTTTAAGCCCACTTGAAGTGGCAAAATCATGTTTTCTTAAGCCCACTTAAGTGTGGCAAATCCGCGTCTTAGCCTACTTGCAAGTAGCATCTTCAAACCACTTTCAAAAACAAGCATGAGTTGTTTTGTTCCAATCTGCGTGATTGAGTCTATACTTGTATGATGTGCACATCACATAGTAAGCTAGTTAATAAATCGGAATAAGAATGCATGTGTTTTCAAAAACAACATATCTTGTTAGTAGAGGCCGATCCTTTGATCGGGCGAGCGGGGGTGCTCATTTCATGACCTTCCCCCCTCGTACCCAAGTTTCCGAGCCGAGGCAACTTTGGTGATGACGGACACGTGGCCTTCAGAACGAGTCAGAGTTTCCTAAATTTCTCAAAATAAAATATTTAGGTGGCAACTCTGAAATCTGGCAAAGCAGTCTATGTTTGGCACTTCTTGATTAAAATCAATTTTTCAAAAACGATTTATCGGATTTGGACTCTTTGGTGATTTATCAGTCTTACATTGCACTTTGTGAGATTAGATTCAGAACCGTAACAGGAGTCCGAACTGTAGTAGCTAAGAACCATGATTCGCGCTTACGCGCAAAGCGGAGTTTCGGGCTGTCTACAGTGACATGTGTCCCGTATCGACTCATTGGGGATGCGAGTTCTACACCAAGCACCTTGCAAGCGCATTAGTTTGTGAGCAGCAAGACAGGCAGGATAGATCCCTATCGCATCTTTTAGGTTGGTCCTTGGGCATAATGTACGGGGGTATGCAGTACTACTCGTGGAGTCGGCTTCTCAGGAGGATGACAAGCGCCCAATCCATAACAAGTGGTATCAAAGCCATCCTAGGAGCACTATGATGGGGACGGTATATAAGACTTATACCAAGCATCTTCATTATGGGGTCCGTGCGGAGCGGGTTTCCCGTAGGTAGGAGAACGAACAAGCATGGAAGCAGGCAGGGTAATGTCCCCTTGACGAGGGCGTCAAGGACTGGTGGTAGTAACATGTCATGTACCGATTCATTGGGGATGCGAGTTCTACACTAAGCACCTTGCAAGCGCATTAGTTTGTGAGCAGCAAGGCAGGCTGGGTAGATCCCTATCACATATCCTGGGTTGGTCCTTGGGCATAATGCACGGGGGTATGCAGTACCACTCGTGGAGCCGGCTTCTCAGGAAGATGACAAGCGCCCAGTCCGTGACACATGATAGCAGAGTAGTGGCGGCGGTAATGATGATGATGATAATAGTGGTGATGGTGATGGTGGTGTTGTGGTGTGGTGGTGGAGGTGAGAGTGTTGATAAAAATGTTATGACATTTGTTAAACTTTAGTCCGAAAAATATTTTCTATCTTTTAAAAATGAAAAATATTTTTTTGCCAAAATATGCATGTTTATCATTGACATGGGAAATATTTTTCGTTAAATTTCATTTTTCATTATACTAAACATCAAAAAATATGAAAAATATTCTTCACTCAAACAAATAGAGCGTATCAATATAAATTTGAGAGAATTATCTAGATATATGGGGTCAATCACTACTAGTTTCATTTTGATAAGTCGATTCATTTATTTTGGTGAGTTTTTTTTTTTTTTTTTTTTTTTTTTGTGCATATCATTTATCTTTAAATAATAAGTTGATCAAATAATCGTAACATATTTTTTATTTTATTTTGTCACGTTTGTCTTTTACAAAATGGACTACAAATGTGCATTTAAAAGAGTACATAGAGCCCCTCCAGTCCTTGATCTGGATTGGAGGGCACTGCTCAGGCCCGTGGGGTCTATTGCGAGCCCCATTTCGATAATCTAAATTATTTATTTTATCGCGCATTTCGAGTATATCAATTACAAAAAAAATTAGATCAATCCAATAATTGTATCCTATTCAATTCATTACATTTGTCACCAAAAAAATAGACGACAATTGTGTTGTTAAAAATAGATCATTCATTTTTTTGATGACAAACGCGATGAATTGAATATGTTACAATTATCGAATCAATCTAATTTTTTGCGTGAATGAAATACAATAAGTGCTCGACAAAATGAACGATTCAGATTATCAAAACGAGACCCGTAATATGGCCCACAAGCCTGAACAGGATCCTCCAAACTGGAAGGGGATCCATTTCCTTTAAAAATATTATTTTTAAAATGAACTACGAATGTGAGATAGGACCTATGAGTTCTTAAGATTATTTATGGAGCTAAATAGTCGATATAGGATTTATTAGTAAATACTCTTTTTAAAAATAAATTATCTAATTTTTAGTGAATAAACATAATAAAATAAAAATATTATAATTATTGAATTAACGACCTTGCTTTTTATATGAATAATATATATTGTGAATAGTGAAATTGTCTCCGCAAAGGGTTTAGCGAGATGATATGCTCACTCATTTATATGTAAGAAAAACTAAAGTCAATGGTCACTCTTGACCTATATAGGTTGGAAGGACCCTCTGACATCAGTGATTTTGTTAGACATTGTGCCTGTTTGGTACAGCTTATAATCAGCTTATTCCAGCTTTCAGCTTAATTTAAGCTATTTTGATGTGTTTGGTTTAGCTTATAGTTTATAGCTTATAACTTTTTGGAAGTCAGAAATCAGCTTATTCTTTGAGTGGGGCAGGAGATACTTTAAGAATAAGCTGGAAATCAGCTTAAGCTGAAAGTTATAAGCTATAAGCTGTTTAGGCATAAGCTATAAGCAGTTTCCCACAGCTCTACCAAACAGCACTATTCTCTTATAAGAAATGAAATGAGTATTTTAGGTATTTTTAGGTTACCTTGGTATGTCTTTCCTCGTTACAATAATGTTAGAAATCACTAATTTTGAAATTTTAAAAAGATCATTAATGACATGATACTCAATAAAAAAAAAAAAAAATACAATACCAAGATTAAGACATCAAATCGTTCATGATGAAACCTACTATCACATCATTAATGATAGCACTAATTAATACTCCCACTCATTTTCCTTTCTCATTATTTGGTCCACCTTTTATACTTGATTAAAGCTTCATCTTGAACTGTTGATCTTCTTTTGATTGGACAACTAATTTCCTGTCAGTGATTACTTTTGTTAGCGGCCAACTTGCATCTACCTTCCGGATCCTCCGTCGCGTTTTCGTACGGCGCATTCCTGTCGCCCTCCAAAACGACGTCGTTTTGGAGGGTTTTTTCTTTTCTTTTTTTTTTTTTCTTTTCTCCTTCTTCTTTCTCTCTACTGATAACTCTCTCTCTCTCTCCTCACTGATCTGCTTCTCTCTCTCCGCTTTTACCCAAAATCACCATTGATCAAGCAACCACCCAAAATCCCAAAATCACCATTGATCAAGCAACCATCCCAAAATCCCAGACCTGCCTCTTTGCTTCATCTTTTTTTTACCCACAAACCCAAGAAGTAAAATCAAATTTCATCATCATCAAACCCAGAATAAAATCAAATTTCATCATCATCACCAAACCCAGAATCAAATTTTTCGTGCTCTCAGAACAGAGCACAGCAAAACGAAACACAAAGGGCTTGGTTCCACAGATTTTGTTCTTGACAAAATCTAATCTAATCTGGAAAGAAAATGCCTAGAAAATTAAAAATGCAAAATCTAATCTAATCTAAACTAATCTACAAAACAAATTTCGTTCTTGACATTAAAAAAAATGCAAAATTTTCTGCGGTTCTCTAGTCTGGAAAGAAAATGCCCAGAAAATTTGTTTTCTGTGGAACGATTTTACATTTTTAAATTTTGGTTCAACATTATTATAAGAGGTGGTGGATCTGGTAGGAAAGGAGGATCCGGATTCCTTCTTGTGTGCCTCTCTATTGTTTTTGTTTTTATTGTTTTTCATATTTAAAGCTTTGAGGAGGGTTGCTTTCTGGAGGGTCTGCCATTGAAACAAAAAAATTAGTAAAATGTTTTTAAAAAAACACACTGGAGCTGCCATTCACAGTAGGTTGTGGTCCTCTTCCTAAGAAATTTAATCTCCTTTGAAGATGACAACCCAAATCTGATGTTTATTAATTGCTTTTTGAAATAAAAATTTAAAGAATATATACAAAAATGGTATTAATGGAAAGAAGAAAAAGGAAAGAAAAAGAAGATAGCTCTGAAAGATATATATTTGTCATTAAATTGTTCTGAGAGATCGAAGCCTCTGCACAATTTCACGATGCCATGTTTGAAGTGGGGGAGTCAGAGGTATCTCAGGTGCATGAAGATGAATCCAAATGGCGAAGTCTGTTCTGCCGATCGGAGGTCTTCAGCTTCCGAAGTAGACAAGCGTTTGATCTCGAAAAAAAAAAAAAAAACCCCTCCAAAACGACGTCGTTTTGGAGGGCGACAGGAATACACCACAGAAAAGGGCGACAGGAATTCACGGCGAGTTTTGTACGCTTTTTGAGCTAGAGACAAACCTAATCCTATTATTTATATTATAATCTTTTTTTTAGATGGATTATATGATAGTATTAAATAAATCATTTAAGATGAATTTAATAATTTATTGAGAAGTGATTGAGACCTCCTCTAATCACCACCCCCCACAAACACATGGCGGGTGGTGATTGGAAGAGAAGGAAAAAAGAAAAAAAAAAAAAAGAAAAATTGACCAATCAGAGAGAGAGGGGATCAAAAGGGGTGCCTCCTTTAGAGGGTCCAACTCATTTTCCTAATTTATTTGGATTGAAACTTAGATTAGTTTACGCGTCAACTAATTGAACCAACCGGTCCAATCAAAATATTAAAGCGTTGTCCCAGAATATGAAATAATTTTCCCAATGACATTAATATACAAGGTGTACTCAGATCTTGATGCAGATTGAGGATGATTTGCACATTCCTAGAATGTGTTTCAGGATTTTCATCACTTTCATGGCATTGCTTTAATTGAGATTTGAGTTGCATCCCATTTCATGACAGAAACTTTTTATGTACTTAAAAAAAATAGTTTTTTTTTTTCAATAACAAATTAAAATATAATTCAATTTTAGGTTTGAAGTCATGGTTTAAAAAGGTGTTTTCAATTATTTAAAAATACATTTCATAGAAGTCATGTTTTGAAAATAATACAATAAATTTTGATTGTAAATTCAAAATTGAAAACACAATGTCAAGTTTTGAATCTTTTTTTCTATACCCAATTTCAAAACACATAACGAGTTTGATGTGGTCTTTTGAGGACCAATTAAAAGCTACGTTTGCAGCTTCAAAAAACGAAGCTACGGGCAGTCATAAAAAGCTAAACATCATTTGGCAAGTTTGCAAAAAAGCAAGGAATGAAATTGTTGGACTTGGTTACCATTTTCCTAAAACACTTTTTAGAAAATTTTATTTTTTTATTTTTTATGTTTTTTTATTTTTATTGAAATTTTTTTATATTTTGAGCAATTTTTTTTAATTTTAAGACATACCTAACATAAATATACCTAAAAAATAAAAATAAAAATTAAAAAAAACCTTTTAAAAATTCACTAAATACCAAAAATATAAAAAAAAAATGCGAGAACTCAATATATTTTTTGTATTTTTATGTATTTATTAATTTTTAAAAATATTTTTTCACAAATTTTTTACTTTTTAAATACGTCTTAGTAAGATGTATCTAAAAAAGTAAAAAAAAAATTAAAATTTTAAAAATATTCACTAAAAACATAAAAATACGAAAACCAAAAAATTCAATTTTCAAAAAACTTAACTCAAAAAACTCAAACCAAACACACTGATGATTTTTCAACAATTTTAATTCAAAATTAAAGTGAGATCCAACCTCTAGTTGAGGTGAGTCTAAGTGGTCTTGTATTCTCTCAAATGAGAAGATTACAATATAAAAATGATGGGCCGAAACCATTGAGTTATGAATGAGAATTGTCTTATAAAGTAGGCATCAATAGAAGTTAGGCTTGGGCCTAGACTTGGACTTGGACTTGGGTTTAGTTTTGGTCTGGATTGGCCTAGGCTTGTGTATGTGCATGTGTTGGACTTAGTCTTGGGCATGGGCTAGATTGTGCTATACTAGACTGGGCTTGTCTTGTGCATATGTTTTAGACTGGGTGTGGATCAGGTTGTCACCCAATACCCGTATCCATTTTGCGACCCATCTAGTTGAATTATTTAAATAACATTATATATATATATATTTATTTATTTAGTCAACCTTTGTAACTCTCATCTTTTGATGATAGAGTTAATGATCATTATGCACATGGGAGTTTTGTACCTTTGTAACTTTAACCATAAAGGCTAGAGTTGATGGCCATTGATACTAGGTTTTGTCTTCCTTATAAGTATAAAAAGGGCCTTTCCCCTTCGACTTAGAAGAAGAGTTTTTTTGAGAGATTTTTTATGAAAAATGGAGATGTTGTTTTGAGATATAAATAAATAAATAAATTGGAGATGGAGATGTTGCTTTGAGATATAAATAAATAAATTGGAGATGATTTTTTACACCAAAGAAAAATTTTTCTATCTTTTGCTAGTCCCTTCTTTGGTTCTTGTTAGAGAGAGTGCAACCATTATCAAGTTCGCCAAAACTAACAGAATGTACTTCTGTGTTAGCCTGGTCTAAACTATCATATCTTGGGAGACAGAAGTTGACGTTCCTCCAGCACCCACGGTGAGGCGGCTAATCTATTGTAAAGACACTGTGGTATCACACAGGCTTCGGTTTGCTTCCTTACTAGTTTTATGTTATATGAATTGCTGTAAATTTTAGCATGCTCTTGTTCTGAAATTCAAAATGGTTATTCAATAAGAATCTATTTATTTTATTTTAAGTACACAATTTATACAATAATCTTAAAACAGATTAGATAATTTTTCTGTGAAATTGAGTTAATTGATTCTTGAGAGGGAGATTTATGATCTGAGTTTGGGCCGCAGTATTGGCCGAGCAGATTTGGGCCAAACAGGATTGGGCTGAGGTATTTGGCTTCAAGATTGGACTGTGGTTTTGCTCGGCAATGACAAATTCCTTGTGGGGCCGAGCAACCTGATCTTATTGGCTAGTAGGCCAGTCAGGTGTGGGTTCAGTCAAGCAACGGTCCCATGGTTCATGCGTTGCTCGGTTGTGAGGCACGCATCCTTAGCTCGGCAGGGAGGTTCATGCCTAGAGCTCGACGGGAAGGCCTTTGGTTGACCGCTATGACCAATCCCAAGCTCGGCTTCGCTGGAATATAGCCAAGCACGGCTGGAAGTGAACCCGGATACAGAAGTACTTGGGCATGAAGTGAAGCATGGCCGTTGACAGCCGAGATAATGCTGTCCGGCTGCCGAGCTCCCAGTAGAGTGGCAGGCAGTTGGGTTAGGTGATGCTCAGCAAGATTTGTGCTGACAGATGGGATAGCAATGCCACGTGTCGAGAGATCACTGGGAGTATATTTGGGGTGCAGAGGGTATATAAGCATGTCTGCGCCCTCCATACGCGAAGGAACACTTTTTGTAAGTAACACTAAAAGACTCTCCCCTGACTCTCTCTCTCTATCTCAAGGTGTGTGCTAATTTGATCGTTGGAGGGGTTTTCTGGCCACACACCGCCGTTGTGCTCGCAGGTTATCAAACAGAAACGGAGCTTGGAAAAAAGGAGTACGGGCTCGCCGGAATATTTGCTCTCCGTACAATTGGCGCCGTCTGTGGGAACTTTTGCAAACAAAATCTTGTCTTCCACGCTCGTCTGATCGCCGTCCATGGCGAACAACGACGAGATTCCATTGTCCGCCGTTGACGGAGTTACCCCAGAGTCAGGCAGACGGAGAGGAGGTCATCCCGCCATCCTTCCAATGGCAGACCTGGAGACATTCCCAAGAGGACAATCAGGAGACGCGTGAGATAAACGCGG
This sequence comes from Camellia lanceoleosa, assembly GCA_025200525.1. Classification (NCBI taxonomy): domain Eukaryota; kingdom Viridiplantae; phylum Streptophyta; class Magnoliopsida; order Ericales; family Theaceae; genus Camellia; species Camellia lanceoleosa. The sequence goes on along the minus strand of CM045758.1, from coordinate 56,043,162 downwards.
AAGAAGTTATGGTCATTCACGGAGTCCAGACGGTCATCAGCGGCGGAGAGAATCACATGCGAGACGTCTAGAACACAAGCTCAGAGACTAGGACGCCGTCATCCGGCGAATGGCGGCAGAGATGGAGGAGCTGAAGCGGCATGTCAAAGGAAAGGGTGTAGCTGGAGTGGGAAACCACAGTGAGCACACCCAACCCCGCCGTTCAGGCAGTCAGAGTCAGCGGCACACTCCGTCCATTTCTATTACCAGAAGTTACAAGGTTGGTGATTCCGATATGCGTGCAGAGAAGTCCAGCGCGCAAGATAGCACTTACCAGCCCTCACATCTGGTGACGACGTCGAGATACTCTTATTCTGCACGATCAGAGGATTTGCGGGCAGTCTTAAAGGAACAAGCTCGCCTGCGGGAGGCTCAGAGGGTGCTGGCGTTCCAACGGCTCTCCTACGAAGCTCACGCCAGCGAGGAGGTCGGAATGCCTCCACCCCGCTAAGCAACGCCACTCCTTGTAGATTCAGACTTGGCAAGGCTGAGCACCACCCCTTTCTCCCTAGAGATTGAAACAACACCGCTTCCGGCAGGCTTCCACCAGCCTAAATTCACACTTTACAACGGAAAAACCGATCCCTACATGCATATAAGCCACTTCCGACAGGTTATGGCCGGACATAGACGGAATGACGCACTTATATGCCTTATCTTCCCGTCAAGTTTAGGCGAACTGGGCTTGAAATGGTTTGAAAGATTGCCGGAGGGGAGTATCGAGAGGTGGCATCAGTTGGCCGAAGCCTTTGTGATGCGCTTTAAAACCAAAACCAAAACACCAAAGGAGGTTGATCACCTACTGAGTGTCAAGATGGAACTGAACGACACATTGAAGGCGTACAACTCCAGATATTGGGAGACCTTCAATGAGATCTTGGATTGCCCGGTCAACCTTGCAATCACTCAATACAAGCGTGGTCTCCCGGTCGGACATAGACTGCGGGACTCGCTTACCATGCACCAGCCGACATCCATGGGTCAGCTCATGCAGCGCATCAATAAGCACATCTGGGTAGAGGACGACGCATCAGCATCTATCGCAAAGGGGACTATGGTAGCACCAGACAAAAAGATAGCTGGCAAAGTGCACGCAGTTGGGCAAGAGTCAAGCCGCTCAAGTGACTGAGCAGAGGAATCGGACCGTGGCTCGCATCGCAAAAATCGGGGTAGAGGACGCCGTAATGACAGGGATGACTACCCCCGAGATGACGTAGCCAATGCAAACAGAAGGTTGAAGGCCAGGACAGGCATCACCACGGTCTTCAAGATTCTGATCTATTGCATACTTAGTGAAATCTGTGACGAGGAATATGTCCGGTTTCCAGCTAAATTGGGCGACGGTCAGAAGGGCTTCAATCCGCGGTGCCGTTGCACGTTTCACCGGACGCGCGGCCACCAGACGGAGGATTGTTTGCCTATGAGGCAACACTTGGAAGAGCTAGTCGCAGCCGGACACCTGGACCTTTACATTGATGGGGGCGTTAAGGTGAATCAAGCTCCGGTTGATCCGCGAGGACTGGATGACCGTGATGCGCCTCCACAAGGAGTTATCAATGTCATCCATGGCATAGTAGAGCCGGCGCGGGTATGCGAGCTCCGGGGTATGATCAAGAAGGCAGAACACATGCGGGAAGTTTTGTCAGTTTAGCCTGCGATCAAGAGGGGGAAAACCGAAGAGAAAGATGTCATCAGCTTCTCCACAAGGAATCTAGAGCGCATTCAGACGCCGCACAACGATGCCTTAGTATTAACACTTCGCGTCAAGGAATTCGATGTCAAGCGGATCTTGATCGATCAGGGAAGCTCGGTCGAGATTATGTATTACGACGCATTCAAACAGCTCAAGCTCCGAGATACAGACTTGGCTCCGGCAACTTCGCCACTGGTTGATTTCAACTCTCAACCGGAGTGGTCTTTGGGAAAGATTATCCTGCCGGTCAAAGCGGGATCCGTGGTCAAGCAAGTGGAGTTCTGGGTGTTACAAGTGTCTTCTACTTATAACTTGATCCTTGGAAGATTATGGCTTCACGCTATGCAAGCCGTAGCATCGACCTTCCATCAGGTGATGAGATTCCCCTCGGTTATGGAGGCAATCGAGGAGATTATGGGAGATCAAGTCATGTCAAAGCAATGCTTTGTGGCAGTGAACAGGAGCCAAGCTGCCAAAGGCTTCGTTCAAATGATCGAAGGACCGGAAGACCGGGGAGTTCTTGATAAAGTGGGCACTAGAGCAGAGGACAAAGCCATTGAGGAACTGGTGGAGGTGCGCATTGATGCCGAGCACCCGGACAAGTACTTCTTGCTCAGCTCCAGCCTTACTGCCCAAGAAATGACCGACATGGTTAAGTTTTTGATGGCCAACATTGAAGTCTTCGCGTGGTCGCCATACGACATGCCTGGCCTCGATCCAAGTTTCATCTGCCATCACCTCAATGTCTTCCCCGGAGCAAAGCCAGTCATTCAGCGAACAAGAAGATCAGCGCTGCATCAAGCCGAGGTAGTCGCGGAGGAGGTGAAAAAATTGCTTGAGGCACAAGCAATTCAGGAAGTGCACTACCGACGATGGATTTCCAACACTATAGTGGTGCCCAAGAAGAATGGGAAGTGGTGAGTTTGTGTCGATTACAAGACAGTCAAACTGAGCTTGTCCGAAAGACAGCTTCCCTTTGCCCAGAATTGACCAGCTTGTGGATCTGACGGCTGGGCATAACAGGCTTAGTTTCTTGGATGCCTACCGCGGCAACCATTAGATTGCCATGCATGGGCCCGACCGAGAGATCACCTCCTTCACGACTCCAAGGGGACTCTTCTGCTATCGAGTCATGCCTTTTGGTTTAAAGAATGCCGGGGCAACTTTTCAAAGGATGGTGACCAAGATGTTTGCTCCTTTGCTGGGCCGGACAATGGAGGCTTATATTGATGATATGGTGGTTAAAAGTCTGCATCAAGAAGACCACTTGTCCAACTTAGCCGAGATGTTCGCCATTCTCAAAAAACACAAGCTACGCCTAAATGCATCTAAGTGTGCCTTTGGCGTAGGATCTGGAAAATTTCTGGGATTCCTAGTCACGAACCGAGGTATCGAAGCAGACCCAACGCAGATCAGAGTCGTGCAAGAGTTGAAACAGCCTAGCTCGACTAAGGACGTGCAACATCTGGCCGGAATGGCCGCCGCACTTAATCGATTTATAAGTCGGTCATCAGATCGCTGTCGCCCTTTCTTTCAGGCATTGAAATCAAAGTTCTCGTGGGATGAAGAGTGTGACCGGGCTTTGGCCGAGCTCAAGAAGTATCTGTCTTCAGCGCCTCTTTTGGTAACACCGAAGCCCGGCGAGGAACTCTACCTTTACCTGGCCGTTTCACAGCATGCAGTCAGTGCGGTGCTAGTCTGAGCTGAAGAAATCAAGCACCTCCCAATCTTCTACATCAGTAAAACCTTGCTACCGGCCGAGTCGAGATACTTGCCGTTGGAAAAGTTTGCTTTGGCATTGATGATGGCATCCAGGAAGTTGGCGTACTATTTCCACGCCCGTACCATCATCGTTCTGACCGAGTTCCTCCTTAAGGCTTTGTTCGAACGAGTAGGAATGGCAACGGGGCAGGGCGGGGCCGGGGATCACCCTCCCCGTCCCCGATCCCCGATGATGGAATTTTCTCCGGTCCCGGCCCCGATCCCCGACGGGGGTCCTATCACCACCCCCGCCCCCGCCCCCGCCCCCTAACGGGGATCGGGTTTCCCCTACCCCGACCATTCCCCGGCCAAAAAAAAAAATCAGAAAATAGAACAATATTCATCATCATCAACAACAAGAACAACAACATCATCATCATCAAAACCAAAAAAAAAAAAAACAAAACAAAACAAAAAAAAACAGATCTGAAACAGATCTGAAAAAAAAAAAAAAACCAGATCTATAGAGAGGGAGTGGATGAGAGACGAGAGGGAGTGAGAGCCGCGGTGATGGTGCGAGCTGGACGGCGGTGGTGGGTGGTCGGCGACGTCGAGAAGAGAGGGAGTGGAGACGCGGTGGTGCTGGACGACGGTGGTGGTCAGCGACATCAAAAAGAGAGGGAGTGGGTGAGAGACGCGGCGGTGCGGTGGTGGTGGTGGTAGTGCGAGCTGGACGCCTCTGAGAGAGAGAGAGAGAAGTCAGTGAGTTTGGTAGAGATGAAGGTCACGGCTGTGAGAGAGAAAGGAGAGAAAAGTAAGGGAGAAAAGTGAGACGCAGGCCCTCATTTGATTTATATATATATATATATAAGGGGTAAAACAGTAATTTCAAATCGGGGATAAATCGAGCCGGGGAACCGGGCCGGGGACGGGGCCGGGCCGGGGCTTGAACACTGATCACCGTCCCCGGCCCGAAACAGATCGGGGATTGATTTTCAAATACCGTCCCCTCCCCGTCAGGGGGTATTTTTCGAGAAAAAACCGCTTAAATCGGGGTCGAGATCGGGGATCCCCGTCGGTTCGGTTTCAAATTGCCATCCTTACGAACGAGTGGATTTTTCTGGTCGAATTCTCAAGTAGGCGGTCGAATTGGGACAATTCGATATAAAGTTCCAACTGCGCACTGCTATAAAAGCCCAGACCTTGGCCGATTTCGTTGCTGAATTCTCACCTGGAACTCATCTGGTGTGCCCGGTCGATATTACCTCGGCAGATGAGGAAGTAAATGCAAGCCTGACTGAGATACGACAACTTGGTGGACTTGGCGACGCGAAATTTGCACGCCCTACCGAAGCACCTGCAGTTAGTACGATTACACCGCCCGGTGATGCGATGACGGAGTTGGGTACCACCGACCACCCTGCTCTGTCTGGTACCGCATCACCGAGGGGGGAAGACATGGAACTACTCAGCGCAAATCCTGCGGCCGGTATAATACCGCAACCTGGTGATTCGCCTACGGACTTAGGCATCATAGATCAACTTGTTGAGTCTGGTGTCGAATCACCAAGGGGGGCTGAAGTGGAACCAATCAGCACAGAATTTGAAGTCGAACAGCCAAACAACCGTGATCCCATCGACCTTCGAGCCTCTCAGGACCCCTCAGAATGTTGGAAGCTCTTTATGGGGGAGATGTGGAAACTTTTTGTTGATGGAGCCTCAAATCGTCACGGTGCCGGGCTAGGTATAGTTCTGATCTCGCCAGATGGCCTGACTATTGAACATTCTATAACCCTTGGCTTCCCAGCATCCAACAATGAGGCCGAGTATGAGGCGCTTTTGGCCGGGCTCAAAAGCGTGCTTCAGATGCAAGCATCCGAGCTAATTGTTTACAGTGACTCCCAACTTGTGGTTAACCAAGTCTTCGGGGTTTACGAGGCAAAGGATGATAGAATGGAGAAATACCAAGCCCTGGTTAGGGACCACATCAAGTGATTTCAGGCGATCAGGGTCCAACAGATTGGCCGAGAAGAAAATGGCCGAGCAGATGAGTTGGCAGGCCTTGCCTCCATGGTCGATAGCGCATCCCCCAACCCTCTTTTGATTGAATTCCTCCAGAGACCCAGCATTGAGGAAACCGGGTAGACAGAAGTACTCTGTGCCGACCTAGGTCCCTCTTGGATGGACCCTATTATCCTGTTTCTCAGAGAACGTACTCTCCCAGCCAACAAGAAGGAAGCACACAAAATGCGGGTGAAGTCAGAGCGGTATTGGCTCTCTCCATCCGGCGCATTATACAAGAAGTCTTTCACCGGTCCCTACCTCAAATGTGTGCACCCGAGCAGCGTGGAGGCCTTCCTGTACAAAATTCACGAAGGCATCTGTGGCAGTCACATAGGGGGCAGGTCATTGGCCTACTGAGCTATTTCGCAGGGCTACTGGTGGCCGTGTATGCAAGCCGACGCATAGAAGTATGTTCGCAAGTGTAAGAAGTGCCAGAAGTTTGCCCACCAGATCCACCAGCCTGCCAAGGAGCTTCTTCCCCTCACCAGCCCTTGGCCCTTTGCGATGTGGGGGCTAGATATAGTGGGGCCGTTCCCCACCACACCAGGCAACCGGAAGTTCTTTATCGCGGCCACAGACTACTTCACCAAATGGGTTGAAGCGGAGCCTTTGGCAACAATCAAGGAGAAAGACGTGAAGCACTTCGTCTGGCAGAATGTGGTCACGCGGTTTGGCGTCCCCAAAATTCTAATCTCCGATAACGGCACCCAGTTTGACGGTCGCCTCTTCAGAGGATTTTGTGAAGATTTAAAGATTGAATTCTACAACTCTACTCCGGCTTTCCCACAGTCCAATGGTCAAGCCGAGGCATCAAACAAGACCATACTTGATGGTTTGAAGAAGCGGCTGGAGAAGGCAAAGGGAAAGTGGGCTGAGGAACTCCCCACCGTCCTTTGGGCATACCGAACAACCCCTCGGCGGTCTACCGGGGAAACTCTGTTTGCTTTGGCTTATGGCATGGAGGCGGTCATACCTTTGGAAGTTGGCATGCCCACACTCAGAAACGAAAGTTTTGAGCCTGAGCTGAACACCGAGGCCATTGCCCTTGAACTGGATCTAGTGGAAGAGCGTCGGGAAAAGGCTCTCATCCATGTGGCTGTCTATCAACAAGAACTTTCAAGGAAATACAACAAGACGGTGCACCCCAGACCGTTCAAAGTAGGTGATTGGGTCTTAAGGAAGGTCATGGGCAATACCCTATGTAGACACCCCATTTTTGACCGCCGTCAAGACTTGGACGTCACTAATTGAACATTCAGTGATCACCCTTGTTTGTGTTCATCTTGAGTTCCCGAAAGCCCTGGCAACGCGCCTCGCCTCAAGATCTCTCGACTCGACTGTTTTGTGTATGGTTTTGCACCAAACACTTGTGTTTTGCCTTTGAGAGGCAGGGTAGGGCTTGTAGACCATCTCCACCCATCACCGGCTAGGGCTTGAGGCCACCGGCTGTGTTTTGTGGCCACCGGCCAAATGTTTGGCCGGCCGGCACTATAGATGGCCGGCCGGCTATCTTTTTTTGGTCAAATGCATCTTTGGCCAGCCGACTACTGTGCATCTGCTTTTGCAGATATTTTGTCACAGCTGGCTTGCATTTGGTTCCCCTTCATACACGTGTATGAAGGGATCTCTCTCTTTAGAGGCTTGTCTTGTAAGCTTTACAAGACAAAAAAGCTCTATAAAGAGAGGTCTTCTCTCTTGTTAGGGGGGTTAGACCTTTTAGTCAACATTTCTAGGGTTTGAGTTCTAGGGTTAGGGTTTGTCTATATCCTAGCTCTATATCTCTCTTCCTCTTGTGTTTTAGTGTGTGTTTAGGCTTACTATTGCACACAAACACATAGTATTACACCTTTTCTTGGTTCTTGAAGGACCAGAGGTCTGTTCTTGGAGTTTTAGGGCTGGTTTAAGCTCAAGGAAGCAGTTGGTCCACCATTTGTGAAGAAGGTCTACAAGGGTAATCACTTTGCCCCTTTATTCCCCATTTTTGCACATCACTTTTGCCTATCTTGCATCTGTTTTTGGGCTTAGTGTATAATACATAAAAGTTCTGTTTTTGAGGCCTCTAAATAGTTTGTTAAGAGTGCCTTGTGGTTTGAGGTTGTTTAACCCCTCTTAAGCCTTGTAAGGCTCCATTTTGTGCTATTTTTTGTAAGCTCCCGAACCATAGTGTTTGGGCCTCCTCACCACTGAAATCTTGAGGGATTTCAGAGGTGAGGATGGTGTCTTGAGGTCCTAAGAAGGAGAGGGCTACCCCCTCTCATTGTTATCCTTGAAAATGACCATTTTTGCCTCCTTAGTGAGCACCATGTTTAGGTTCATGTTGACCATGCCTTGGCTGTTTTTTTTGCTTGTTATGTCATAATATAGCTCTGTTTTGGGTTGGTTTTGGTACACCATGCTTGCTTAGCATACATGCCTTGTAATGCCATTTTGTTGCCTTAACATGCATCCAAGTGTTGACCCTTGTTTTAGCATGTTTTTGGCCAAGCTTTGTGAAGCTTATATGCATGTTTTGATATGCTAATGGACTGTTTTAAGTCATTGGAGTCATTCATGCCTTGCTTTGTATAGCTACCATGTAATCCCTCTTGTATGCCTTATGCTTTGGCCCTTCTAGCACGCCATCCTTGCTTTGTTTCAGTGATTTGGAATCACTTAACATGTTATTTCAGTCCTTATAACATGCTTATATGCTTGCATTTAATCCTCCTTCAATGTGTTTAAAGGTTGTTGCCTCATGCCCTTTGTTTGGGCCATGGAGTATGCTTGCATTTTTAGACCACTTAGATGCCATCTAAGTACATTCTTGGCTTCGTCTAGGTCTGCATTAGACCTATTTTAAGTCCCCTTGGCCTTGTGAGGCTTGGTTGACTTAGCCTTGGTTTAACCCCCTTTAGTTAGCCTTTGACTTTGGACCATGTTGCATGCTTGGCTTGCCTTTGTTTAATTGATATGGCATCATTTCTAACATAATTTCAGAGCTTATGTTGCATGCCATTTATCCATGAGTGCATCCTCTTGAGTGTGCTTGGGAATTGCTCTTTAACACTTGAATGTTGGTCTATGTTTTCATGCATGTTTGTATGCCAATTAGTCCTCATTCCTTAACATCGTGGTCACTGTTTTAGGTTAGTTTGAGGGCTGCCTAACTTAGTCTAAGACCACTCTTGCATGTTGTAGCATGCTTACCTTGTATGTTGTAATACATTTGGCCCCTTTGGTATGTTGTTACATCCTTAGGTGGTAGTATATTTAGCATGCATTCCTTGCTAAGTTGTCTAACATGTTGTATGCCTTGCATGTGTGCACATTGGCATTATACATTGCATGTTTGATAGTAGCATCCATGCATTTCCATGTTGCATCCTTAGCTCACATGCTTAGGATTACATTGCATAAGCATGCATGCTAGACCTCTTGAAATGAGTATGATAGAGGTTGGGCCTCCTTATGTGTTTATTTCGTTTGCATTCATTTGAAATTGAAAATGCATACTCGATTCTTTGGACCATCATGCATGGGAATGCGTGATTGGTGGTCCGAGAATCGAGGCTCATGTCCCCTTGAGTCATAAACATGATATGGGGTGTGATTGGTGCATACATTGCTTGAAATGCATTGCCGTGCCAAGTATTGCCCTCTCTTTGTCAAACCCGACTTTTGCAGAACTTTGTCCCAAGCCATCCCCAAAGTCGATCGGGCCAACATTTTTGGCCGATGAATCAAATTCATGGCCGGTGATCATTCTAAATGGCCGGTGGTGTTCCCCAGCATCCAGAGAGCAAACCCTGAGACTTTGGCAGTCATCAGAGGAGCAAAGTAGGGAAAACAGAGGCATCTTGGGCATGTCGGTGGATTTCCGGGCAGAACCGAGCACGCATGCATCGAGTCCTCTCCCCGAGGCTGCTGTTTATTGCTTTATTAGATTAATTAATTTGCTTAATTAATTTAGTTGGCCTGTAATAATTAATTAGCTAGGATAGTTAATTCATTATTTGATTTGTATATTCTTTCGGTCCCTCCGAGCGAGGGCAAATTTGTAATAAGTGTGGGTGAGTGTGTGTATGTCTTCCAACCCCCACTTCTTCCCCCCCTTTTTACTTACCTGCTTTGATGGTTAGTATTAGGTCATGTTTAATTTAGCATACCTTATGCTATGCATGCGTGCATCATTCATCAATATTGCATGCATCGGGCTCGGCGCATCATGCTAATTGCATTATATTTCAAATTTAACTTTGAATACATGCTTCCTGTGCATTTCACATGTCATTCTCAGATTAGCCGAGTCTTTTCTAGTGACATTTTGTATGCGATGCATTAGGCACTTAACATGGACTTAGGATCATGCATTGACTGCTGACATGTTCTTGTTCTAAGCACGGAGTACTTTGTAAGTATTTTATGCTTTAGCATCCTTGCATGCGTGTGAGTATTACCATGACAGTATGCTTACCATGTGGCTAGATGCTTATGTGATAAACTGCCTGAATGCCTGTGGATGAAGGTTAGATTGCTTGAGTTGGAACAACTCGCTGAAATCCGTATTTTAGCCTACTTGCGAGTAGCAAATCCCAAAGCGTTTTCCAAAACAAACGGATATGCAATGCTTGTTTCCAAGTTAGGCGATCTAGTCTATACGTGTTTGCTGTGCACATAACATAGTAACTCTAGGCTAATAATGGGAATAAGAACACATAACGTTTTCAAAATTGGATATCACGGTTAGTAGAGGCCGGTCTTCGGACCGGGCGAGAGGGGGTGCTCATAGCTGACCTTCCCTAATCGTACCCAAGTTCCTGAGCTGAGGCAACTTTGGTGATGACGGACACGTGGCCTTTGGCACCGAGTCAGGGTTTCCTAAATTCCCCCATTAAAAAATATTTAGGTGGCAACTCTGTATCTGGAAAAGCAGTCCATGTTTGGCACTTCTTTTCTAAAAATCTGTTTTCTCAAAACGATTTGCCGAATTTGGACTCTTTGGTTCAAGATTAAGAACCGTGACACAAATCGAGTCCGAACTGTAGCGAGGTTCCCCGCGAACTTATTACACCCTGGTGCCAGGAGAAGGCAAACTAGGGGCAAATTGGAAAGGACCCTACAAGATAACTGGTCTGGCGGGCAAGGGGGCATATCACTTGGAGGACTTGGATGGTAGAGGAATACCCCAGCCATGGAATGCAGCCAATCTCAAGCTGTATTATTTCTAGCCTTTGCTTTCTTTTTTGTGCAAAGGAACTTTTTGCCTTACACTTCATGTAATATTCATTTTTTGTCAATATATAGAAGTGACTCATCTTTGCCTCAGTATTTTTTGTTGCTTTGAATTTTGGGTACTCTCAACCGAGATGATTTACTCCGGTTGACGGAGTTGATGTTTTGTTCAACTCAGGCATTCTCAATCGAGATGGTTTATTCTAGTTGAAGGAGTTAATATTTTGTTCAAACTCAGGCATTCTCAACCGAGATGGTTTATTCCGGTTGAAGGAGTTGATGTTTTGTTCAACTCAAGCATTCTCAACCGAGATGGTTTATTCCGGTTGAAGGAGTTGATGTTTTGTTCAACTCAAGCATTCTCAATCGAGATGGTTTATTCCGGTTGAAGGAGTTGACGTTCTATTCAACTCAGGCATTCTCGACCGAGATGGGTTATCCCGGTTGCAAGTTGATGTTTTGTTCAACTTAGTTCGTCTCAACCGAGATGTTTATTCCGGTTGAAAAGTTGATGTTTTGTTCAACTTAGTTATTCTCAACCGAGATGGGTTATTCCGGTTGCAAGTTGATGTTTTGTTCAACTTAGTTCGTCTCGACCGAGATGTTTATTCCGGTTGAAAAGTTGATGTTTTGTCCAACTGGTATTCTCAACTGAGATGTTTATTCCGATTGCAAAACTTAATGTTTAGATCAACTTTGGGTGTACTACCGAGATGATTTATGGCCGGTTATATGAGTTAATTACTGAGGTTTATCTTGCCAAGATATTTTGTCCGGTTGAAGTTGCTCAGCTGTAAGACCGCGCAAACACTTGATGAAATTTGAACTTTTCATTGATGGAAAATAAGTACAAAATGTGGGGCTGATAGCTCGATTACATATGTAAAGCAAAAAGCGCAGGAAAAAAAGAAAAGAAAACTAAGCTAAGGGGGATAGATTGGTGAATTCATCCTCGGTTGTCTCCATGTTGACTGTTGGAGATTAGTCTTGTACACCGGTCAGAGTCTGGCTGGGCTGCTCTTGTTCTTCGCGGTCTTCCCCCTCGGCATCTGCCTCGGCCTCTTCTTCAAGTCCTTCCTCGGCCTCGGCCTGCAACGCGCTGAAGATGTCGTTGGCATATGGCACGAGGTAGGTCGGTAGGAAGGCAGCCGGCGGAGAGGCAAACACGTTGGTGTCAGAACCTTGACCGAGCTGCTGGCAGGCAGACTTCCAACCTGCCTTGAAATAAATGTCTTGAGTGGCGAAGACCTGCTTCTTGTAGCTGTCCTCGGCTTCCTTAAAGCCGGCATTGTTGGCGTCCTCGCAGTCCTTCTCCCTCGACTTTTTAAGTGCATCCAGCTCGGCTTGGAGCTCTTCTCTCTTCTTCTCGGCGTCGCTGAGCTGGCCGAGCAATTTGGAGTTGTCAGCGTTAGCAATTTGCAGTGAAGCCTTTGCTCGGCCGAGCTCAGTTTGCAGACTTTCGACGTGGCTGGCGGTGTCGTTCGCCTTCTGCCGCAATTAATGAATTCTCTCCATGACCAAGTGTTGCTTCTGGATGGCCTGCAAAAAGTAAATTTGATCAGAGACGAAACCGTGCAAACACTTGTGAGAATTTGAGTAGAAATTTGATTCTTACCCTGGTCATAGATTTCACGGCTGACTTCACCAATGGGGTGTCCGGGACGTGCTCGCTGCCCACCACGTCGCTCGGCAGGAGAAGGGCCTTTGTAAGGTCAAAGGCGAGCAGGTGTTCTTTATCGCCCTTGACTGACGCAGTAGCCGGGATCTCTTTGCCCCGGTGCTTTAACTGCAACCGCCATGCTGGAGTGGGATCGACCGTGATGGCGGGCTGTTCAGTGGTGAGCTCGGCAACCAACTCTTTGGATAGGTCTGTGTGAGGTCTTTTGCCAGTACGGCGGGGTTCTTGGCTGGTTTGCCCGGCAGCTGGTGATGCCAAGGCAACCACGGCGCCGCTAGATTGACCGGCAGCTGGAGAGCGGGTAACGATGCTCAGTATCTCGGCTGAGGTTGCTGTGAGCAAGTTTTTGATGCGACTTCTTTTCGCCATCTCTTCAGCTTCAGTTAACTGGATTAGCGGAACGTCCGGCAAAGTTGGATCTGGAGGAGGTGATGGAGCATGGAGAAAGTTTGTTACTTTGCTCCGACGTGGAGCTGAATATCTATAGGTTGGGGTGTAGCCGAGCAGCTCGTTACAATCCCGGTGGTTGTAGCGGAGCACGGTCCGGATGGCTTCGACGTTGGGGTATTGGTAGTTGGCTTGCAGGGCTTGAATTGCTGTAAAGGAAACAGGAAAAGTGGTTAAGTGCAGAATATTGAAGAAAAGCAAATAACCGAGCAAATGAGCGCGACTTACATGTGGAACCGAAGTTCTTGCTAATTACCCAGCCCGGTACGTCGGCTGGTTCATAGTTACCAGACACCTAGAAAAAGTCATCGTCGTGTAAGTCTTTATCTGGGGTGTCGGTCACTGTTTTCTCTTTGCCCGGTCGAATTTTTAAATAATAGGCAAGGTCGTCGCCGGTGTGCCCAAGTGTGTATTGCCTTAGTATCTCGGCTAAACCTAAGTTGGTGCCTAGCCTGTTGTTCAGCTCGTGGACGCCGTTGATAATTCGGTAAGTGTTTGTTGACACTTGTGTGGGTACAAGCTTAGTCCGGCGCAGGAACTCGGTCATCAATGGGTTGACCAAGAAGCGGAGGCCTCCTTCGATGATAGACAGAACGGTGAAGGGGCATTGTTCTAGTCTGCCCCAAGGCGTTGTTTCGATTGGTGCGAGCTTAAGGTGGACATCGGTGGATACTCCTCCTGAGCCGAACGCAGCCTTGGCCGAGTATCGGCGAGCGGAATTTCCCCATGAAACCGGGCCGAGTTAGCTACCGAGGTGGTTTGGCACTGTCTGGTGTATTGATGGCTGCTCGGTCTTTGAGAGCCTCAATATTTAGGCAATGGTCCCCTTGGACTCTGCAGGAAAAGGATGGCAATGAATTGTAAGTGTGAGCGCGGTCGCGCAAAATGAGCTTGACTTTAGCTCGGTCATGGAGGGTGCCAAACCACCTCGGTCGTAAAAACTAGCCAAGAAGCTCGGTCGCCCAAGCGGACCAGATGTTAGCCCAGTCGAGCGGCCAAGTTCTTTAGCTATCCCGGCTTCAACTAGGGTTGGGACAAACTGGTTATCTGCTCGATCAGATTGACTTTTTGGATCAAATACAGACCTGGAGCCCGGTTCGCTCCAGATCTTCAGTGTTCTTCAGGAAAAATAAAGAACAGCTTGAAGAACTTCGAAGGAAATAGGGTCAAGTGAAGGTTTTGGGAGGGGTGTGTCCTAAAACCTATGGATTTTGTACCCTAGAGTGAAGAAATAGCAAATGAAGATAGCAATAACAAGGGTTTGAGGACTTACCAATGAAGGGCGGCTGCTTCCTCTTCGAACACGAGTTCAGCAATGGCAGGGTTGAAGGGCAGAAACTCTAGATTGAACAAGAAGAAGGAGATTCAGTAAGGTTGAATTGATGGTGGACTGGGCATGTATATAGGCCAGAAGAACCACCAAGAATTTGAATTCGAGGGAAAGGCTGGGTTGGCTGCTCGAGGCCCAATGAAAGATTAATGCGTGTCCCCCTTAATGGTAGCGCCAGAGCTGAAGAGACAGGAGAGTCAGACGAGGCGTCGACCGAGCAGGACGGGAAACGAAATACGAAGAAAATCAGCCCGGTTGACCTCTTGCAAACTAAAGACCGAGAAAATGGTAGCCCGGTCTGGGCAGGTAATCCCGGTCACGCTAGCGCGGACGGAATTAAGGGGCAATTGAGAGGGAGATTTATGATATGAGTTTAGGCCGCGGTATTGGCCGAGCAGATTTGGGCCAAACAGGATTGGGCTGAGGTATTTGGCTTCAAAATTGGACCGTGGTTTTGCTCGGCAATGACAAATTCCTTGTGGGGCCGAGCAACCTGATCTTATTGGCTAGTAGGCCGGTTAGGTGTGGGTTCAGTCAAGCAACGGTCCCATGGTTCATGCGTTGCTCGGTTGTGAGGCACGCATCCTTAGCTCGGCAGGGAGGTTCATGCCTGGAGCTCGGCGGGAAGGCCTTTGGTTGACCGCTATGACCAATCCCAAACTCGGCTTCGCTGGAATATAGCCAAGCACGGCTGGAAGTGAGCCCGGATATAGGAGTACTTGGGCATGAAGTGAAGCATGGCCGTTGACAGCCGAGATAATGCTGCCTGGCTGCCGAGCTCCCAGTAGAGTGGCAGGCAGTTGGGTTAGGTGATGCTCAGCAAAATTTGTGCTGACAGATGGGATAGCAGTGCCACGTGTCGAGAGATCACTGGGAGTAGATTTGGGGCGCAGAGGGTATATAAGCATATCTGCGCCCCCCATACGCGAAGGAACACTTTTTGTAAGTAACACTAAAAGACTCTCCCCTGACTCTCTCTCTCTCTCTCTCTCTCTCTCTCTATCTTAAGGTGTGTGCTAATTTGATCGTCGGAAAGGTTTTCCGGCCACACACCGCCGGGTAGATCACCGCCATTGTGCTCGCAGGTAATCGGACAGAAACAGAGCTTAGAAGAAAGGAGTACGGGCTCACCGGAATATTTGCCCCCCGTACAATTCTTATATAAATTCAAAAGATCATGTAGGTTTGCCTGCTAGTAGCTCACTGTTTATAAGTTAATTGTTCCATTGACTTGCTATGCATAATTAGGAATTTAAGAAATTAAATTAATGTATCATACCAATTTTTTTAAATATATAAAGCACACTGTTTCGTATATGTTAAATCCATGATTACATTCCAAACACTCTCTGTGCCAATTCCTTTAAGTGAATATAGTTTTATAGTGTATGATTTTAGTATGATAATATAATTTAGCGTTCAATTTCTAGTTGCTTATTATGATGATTGCATGTCTTTTGTTTATGATTAATAATATGAGTTTGGTACCATTTTTTGTACACTGATTTATTCTGTGGAAGGTGCATGTTTAGAATTACAATATTAAATAAATAATAGAATAGATTTGCATGCTGCATTTTGTCACCGTGCCCACTGTTTCAAATATATTTTTTAGATGTTTATGTTCAATATAATTCACATGCTTATAAACTTTCAATTTGATGCTATTGTTTTCGCCTACAGAAATTCAATTTGATATCTATTTAGTCCACTGTTTTTTTTTTTCCTGGAAATTCAATGATTATAAATTATGCAATTTTTGACATGTTAATTATTTTCTAGATCTTAGTTTATCTTTGATAATTTAATTTCTAGAATTTTTTTCATGTTAATTGCTGGAATTATTACATGGTTATTATTCTGTACTAATTTTACATAACTCTTGCCTATTAAGATTTTAATTCAAGGTTTTAGAGTTATCAAAATTGTGTAAATAAAACTGTAAATTTATTTTATTGGTGTTATAATATCATATATAATTACGTCATAATTTAAATTTAATTATGTGTAGTTATAAGGTATATGTAACTCTTGCTAATTAAAATTTTTAATTTATAAATTTTTAGTTTTGTAACTTGTCTAAATTTATTTACATGCTAATTGTTTTATAATTTATAGAATTATTTATATACATGTTAATTGTCCATAATTATGTACATGTTTAATGTGTAATAAGTTCATATATAACTCTTGTCAATTAAAAGTTTAATTTTAATTGTGAAGTTATAAATTTTATTTTGTAACTCATCTAGCATTTTAATTCATTAGTTAATTTTATTATTAAATAGTTTGCAAGATGGTTTTAAGTTTCTTTAGATTATTTGTTTTGTATTTTGTTGTGATTTTCTGCTAACTTTCTTTACAGGAATACCGATTCGCAAAGGAATGGAAACAAAAATACAAATCCAAACGAATAGTATTTGAGTTAGGGAAAAAAAATTCATAAGTTTGGACTACTAATTTATTTTGATTGAACAGAAATATCTAAGCGAGGAAAGGAATTTTTGGACTATATAAAATCCTTATAGATTGGTTACTCACTTTATAATTGAAGTAAGGTTTTGCTTGGGTTTGGTTGGTTTTTACCAATTGTGTAAAAGCAAGTTTTATTTACTTGTATTGTTAGAAACATTTTATTTGCTTAATCATTGTTGTAGCAATTCTTTATATTGCTTGTAATTGTTAGCAATTTTATTTTATTTGCTTGTAAGTTTGGAACTTGGTTTGATTTTTTGTAATAGAAACCAAAGTGTTTAGCCTTGGCTAAAGAGTATTTCTTATTTGTTCAAAAATGACAAATAAAACGGATTTGGTTTTAAACCTTTGGGGTTTGAGAAAGTCTTTGGGTTTGATCATTTTATTCCCAAAATGTTGGAAAACCAAGTGTGGAGAAAGTCTTTGGTTATAATCTGATTATTTCCAAAGTGCTTTTGGTTTATAATTTGATTATTTCCAAAGTGTTTTGGTTTTGAGAAAAGAAACCAAATTTTGGCATTAGCTAAAATATTTATGATTTTATTCAGAAATAATGGGCTCAGTTCCGGGAGTACCGGTTAACTTTATGAGTGGTGTAATTCTGGTAGCAAATTTTATTTACTTGGGAATTGGTTTGTTTTAACCTAATTTATCTCCTGGAAAACTTAATTCTAAAATTGTTTCCCATGGATTACGAGTCAACATGCTCTTGAAAATTTAGTGAAAAGGTTAACTGGATTTTAAGTGGGACTAATGTGACCCCTCCAGTCTTCCTAGGAACATTCCTAGCCATGTTTGATTCTAGGTTAAGTTGTGAGACTAGTTTTGAATTAAATTTTCAACTGTGGGATTTTCTAGTGTTATGTTTAATTTCTGGGAACATATAAAGTGAAATTCTGTTGTGATTTTTCAGAAATGGCTTCAAGAGGTGACAACAGAAATGTTGTTCTACCTGAGAACCTTAAACCTTACGAGGTTCGTAGAGGAAGATCTAGAGAGATAAAATGTGATTAAAAGAAATCATAAGATTGTATCTCTAAATTTATCAGAGGCAATTAATATGTTATCTTTGTGTCAATTATAGCATGTATGATTGCTATATGACTTTGCTTGAAAGTAAAGATGTGGAAACCCGTTAAGATGGGTGAATGTATTTTTTGAATTTTTATAATTCTAAATGTATTCTTTAATTTGTGGCTCCTAGTGAGTACAAGATCACACTGATCACAGAGACAGAAAACTAGTGGTTCCTAAGAGGTGTTAAACCACCGCCTACACAGTTATGAGATTGTGGTTCCTAGTAGTAAATAGATTACTGATCATATGTTAAGACATTATGGTTCCTAGTAGTAAAAGAGTCTACTAATCATATGTCAAGACATGATGATTTCTAGTAATGAAATGGTCTACTAATCCTATGTCAAGACGTTGTGATTCCTAGCAATGGAGACTATTGATCACATGTCAAAACACTGTGATTCCTAGTAGTGGAAAGTCTACTGACCACATGATGAGAAATGAGTGATTCCTAGTGATAAGACTACTAGCCATGTTATGAAGTTCCGAATAGTAGACTATTGAACACTGGATTTGTGTTTCCTAATGGTAAGACTACTGGCTTCAAAGTGATGGGGTGGACTAAAGATGTTTGGGTGCCTAATTCAGTTGATGACATTCTGGGAATGTATTTATTTTATATAATTTTGAGAGTTTCATAATCATTGTGACACAAGGAATTGTTTAAAGACCTTGTATGAATTTTTGGAAAAGGCCAAAACCCTTTGTATAAATTCTACAAATGTGGGGATATCATGCAAAAGGTGGTAATACCTAAACCCAAGAGGGTTAGGATAAACCTAAAAATCCATTGACTTTGTATTCAACGGTTATGCACAATATAGCAATGCATATAGATTTCTTGCGTTTAAGTCTGTTATTCCAAATATACACAAGAATACTATCATGGAATCTAGAAATGCATATTGTAATCTCCCAGAAGGGGTTCTGAATTCCATGAAAGAGGTTGAAGGTGACAATGATCACATAGATGATCAAGTCGATGATCAAATTAAGGAAGTAGATAAGCCAAGAAGGGGTAAAAGGGCTAGGATCGCAAAGTCTTTTGGTCCGGACTTCTTAACTTATATGTGAAAATGAGAACCTTGAACTTTCCATGAAACTGTGACTTCATTGGAAAGTCCTTTGTAGAAAGAAACAATTAAGAGTGAGATTGATTGCATCTTACAAAACCATACTTGGGAGTTGGTTGATCAACCCCCAAGCGGTAAGGCCTTGGGGAACAAGTGGATTTTTAGAAGAAAGATGAAAGCAGATGGATCAATTAATAAGTATAAAACTAGGCTAGTTATCAAAGGATACAAGCAACGAGAAGACCTGGATTACTTTGATACGTATTCACCTGTGACAAGGATTATATCCATTCGCATGCTGATTGCGATAGCAGCTTTACGTGGTCTAGAGATACATCAAATGGTTGTAAATATAGTTTTCTTAAATGGAGATTTGAATGAAGAAATCTACATGGAACAACCAGAGGGGTTTTTAACTCCAGGACAAAATAAAAAAATCTGTAAGCTTGTCAAATCATTGTATGGTTTAAAGCAAGTTCCTAAACAATGGCATGAGAAGTTTGACAACACTATGTTGTTAAATGGATTTAGAATCAATGAGTGTGACAAGTGCGTATATGTTAAAGACATTGATAGAAGTTATGTCATTTTGTGTCTATACGTAGATAATATACTCATTGTTAGTAGTAATGATGAAATGATTTGAACTATCAAGAGATTGTTAAACTCTAAGTTCGACATGAAAGATATGGACCTTGCAGATGTCATTCTAGGTATTAAGATTACCAAAACATTTAGTGGTATTATATTTTCTCAATTTCATTATGTTGAGAAGATACTTGAGAAATTTGGTACATCAACTAGGACACTAGTAAACGTGAGTCTACATTTGACCAAGAATAATGGTGAGAGTGTCTCTCAGCTAGAATATTCTCAGGTCATTGGAAGTTTGATGTATTTAATGAGTTGTACTGTCACGACCCAAACCCGCCTCTATGGGTTTAGCATCGTAACCGGCCAGTAATCCTTAGATTACCAAAGGCCTCTTAGTAGAATATCATATAATTAAGGGCTACGGAAGCAAATATACAAAATATACGTGGTCCGATGAGCTGTGATGACATACATGAGACAGATAGACAAATAATTTAAAACTTAAAAAAAAAAAAACTTGCGAGCGAAGTCAAAACATATAATATTTACACATCACTCCATGAACATATAAACAGAAATATTGCCCACACTTAAAAGGAGCAAAGTCTAGCACATCACAAAAACAACCACTAAACTTGTTTCCATCCAGAATGTAACGACCCCGAAATGCATATCATAAATTATCTTTATTTAATTATGGGTTAATGTGCCTTAATTTAATGATATTTGTTTGAATTGAGAAATTATCTGTTGAGTTACGACTTTAAAACTGAAATTGCTGACCTGCATGGATTCAGAAACCGAAATTGAATGCATGGATATGCTAGCGGGAATTTTTAGAGCCAATTGGGAAAGTTAATTGAAAATCTGATTTGTCTGATTCGTTAATGTATGTTTGGGTGGTTAACTTTGCACTGCAAATTGAAGGTCTTAAAGGCTTCACAAACTAGAACGAAATACATAATTATGATCAGTATAATTTTTATAGTCACCTGTGAAGTTTAATTGAAAAGTAATTTCGTCTGATTCACTAAGTTAGGTTTGGTAGGCCATATGGATACATAGACTTGTTTATATATATTTTTGAGCCTTATATGTTGTTTAGACTCAACCAAACACCAAAACATCTCCTGGAAAAGAGAGAGAGGAGGAGAAAAGAGAGAGAATGAGAGAGCTCACCTTAAAGCTTGTGGATTTGAGAAATTAGAAGGGGAAATCAAGAAGATAGCTCAAAGTAAGTTTTACATATCCTAAAACTTTTTTTAATTGGTTAGAATTAAACCTTAAAATGAAGTTTTCTACATGTATGGGAGTTAGGGTTTTGGGTTATGATCTCAACTTAGCCAATTTCATGGAATTGAAGAGGTAATCATTGGATTTAGCTAATTTAGGGGTTAATTATTGTATTTTGGGTTATTTTGAGTTAGGGTGTGGGTCACTTCCTTTTCATCTTTGTTTTTTTGGCATGTTTTGAACTCATTCATATATGTATGTATATGTTTGTATATATATATCAAGACGAAGAAGATGAAGGAATTATGGAAATTAGAATTGTAAATGTTAAGTAAAATGAGTTATGATCCATTTGAGTATAAATTTCATGTTTGTCATAATTATATGTTATATTATGGAAGTAAAATTGTTGAATCAAGCCTTGAGGATGCCTTGGAAAAGGCTTGAATTTATTACAGTTTCAGACTGCCAAACAGGGTACACGACCGCACGTGCGGGGCCCTTGGCCCCACGTACGAGAGACACAACCGCACGTACGAAAAACAAGGAAGGAAGATTGGTCTACACTGCAATAAAAGCACGTGCGGCACACCTGCCCGCACGTATGGTGGGGACTTCCGCACATGTAACCCAAGTTGGGAAATTCTAAAGTTTTCTTTCGCTCTTTTTGACCCTCTGAATATGTTGTTATGTCTGTTCAAAGCTCCTATAGTGCACTTAATTACATGAAACCTAACGAATCAGATAATTGAGAAGTAAGAAGAAACTAAGGAAAGATGATATACTTATGAATTGTGTGCTATGTGTAGGGCACATACAGGAGGGGATTATCATGCACCGCATCACTGTGAGTAATAATAGTGTAATGATATGTTTATTTCCGTATTTCTGATTATGAATTATCGTACTTCGATTGTGTTTGACACATTCGAGATAACTTATGCTGTCGTTTATGTATTATGATTGAGAATGACATATTTTGGGGTAAGTGGTGTTATGTTTCATGTATTTTAGTTCGTGAGTGGCATGCGTTAAACAAATTATAAGTGAATGGAAATGATTGGGCAATGGTACAAGTAGGAACAATGGCATATGAAATGGGCCTAAGGCCATTCTGTTTATCCGTTTTACTTAAGCTATGGCATAATATGAATTGTTCGGTCTTTAAAAACTTACTAACTTTGGTAAGGAACAAAGTGCTGTACGGAACTAAGTGCTACAGTGAGAGTCACCTCTAGAATCCGTACAAGACACCTATTGGGTTCATATATACATACATGAATTGGGCCCGAGGCCGTTTTGATCCAAGGCCATTTTGATATTCGATTGGACCCGAGGCTGTTTTGATATATGTGGGCCCGAGGCCATTTTGTTATGTAGTCCTAAGGCCGTATTGCAAATACGATTATGGTTAATGTTGTGAATGGTGTAAATGTAAAAGAGTATTGTGTTATACTTCTTTTGAATCTAGACTATTTACTTGATTCACTTCACTCTATTATTACTCATTGAGTTTCACTCACTCCGTATTTTATCTGTATGTAGGTGATCAATCCGAAGACCATCCTTAGGTCAGCCTTAGGAGTTCCTTTTGTGAACATGCTAAGTCAAGCCATCCAAGATGCACCTCCATGTCGAGGCTTTAACCTTGTATTGTTAGAATCTTGTATTTACTTAAGTTTTATGTGTATGTGGGTGATATATATATATATATATATATATGTGTGTGTGTGTGTGTGTTTATTAGTATGTTTTCATTGTTTTAAGTACTTCAGTTATCATGTATGCACAAGCTCAATGGACATTTCTATTTTATTTGCTTCCGCTTTAGGCCCCGATGTCATTTAAATATTTTGAAATTTTGTCTTTGAGGCCTAAATACAGGCCAGTCATGGTCTAAACTTTTAAGGGCAGGTTTGGGTCATGACACGAAACCTCCTCGGGAGGCACAAAGGTTGGCTGACAAAAACTGAAACATAGGCCGTTAATTTTGGGCCTAGTCATGTGCCTGCTCACCTACATACATAATATAAATAGTGAGTTGAAGCCTAATGAATAATAACAGAGTAAAGGGTTTTAATAAATGATGTCCAGACAGATTCAGAAATCATAATTCAAATTCATAACAGATTCATATTCATATTCTTGTTCAGATCATATATAGAAATCAGAGTTTATACTTAATTATATGTGGTACATCCATTAGCGCTAACAGAACAGATACAGAACAGATGCAGAACATATGGTGGTTATGAATAACCAGTTCCATAAAGGAACCTCCGGATCTAGGTAACAGATGACAGATATGCTGAGCTCCATGATGGAGCCTTCGGTATGGGTAACAGAGTGCAGACATAATAAGTTCCATAATGGAACCTCCGATACCGGGTAACAGCTAACAGATATCACATGATGCTAAGGATGCCACGAATACATTGTCAGAAATTGGACAATCATTCATTGTACATAACATATCATTTCAGAAAATAGATTTTAATTCATCATACAGAAAATAAATAAAATTGAAGATAGCTTTATTAAGCTATTACTCACAGTTGGCTTCGGGTGCAAACAGACAGAGTAGGCTAATCAAACGGTCTATAGTACGTGACCTAGAGACTTGAATTCACAAGGGTTGAAGTTGAAACTCTCAAATCTTCTTTAAATGTCAACAATTCCTAACAAATCCTTGGTTTGAGCTCAATTTCCAAGCCTAGGACCAAATCTTCCTACTCTTTTTCTCTCTCTCACGTTTAGAGCGTCAATTTAAGGTAGTGAATGAGCAAAATGGACTAGTGAAGTCAAGTAGGCCTTAAATAGGCTTCATGGAATTGATTTAATTAGTTTTGGCTTAATCTAAATTAATGAGCATTAATTAATCTACTTTAATCGTTTCAAATCAAATTTCAATTGACCTTACCAGAAAATTTTAAAATTTTCAAATAACACATAAATCAAATCAATTTCAGAATCAGATGCCGATAAGGCCTTCAATTCACAGACCGAAACTAAAACATGAACAGATCTTTCTACGTTAAACAGATATAACCACAAAATGATGCAATGCACATGTAATTAACTCAGGATTTCTTCTTAATTACTTATTAGGCATACATAAACATGAATTAGCGCTAATCATGGGTCGGGGTTGTTACATGTACAAAGGGTAGATATAGCTTACTCTATTAATAGGCTTAGTAAATACACGAGTAATCTGAATGCCACTCATTGAAGAGGCATTACGCGAGTGTTAGGTTATCTACGCTACACCTGAGATTATGGGCGACATTATAGCAGATACCAGCGGTACTAGAAGGGTATAGTAACGCTAATTGGATATCTGATATAAAGGACTCCAAATCCATTAGTGATTATGTGTTTACCCTCGGAGGGGCAGCCATGTCTTGAAAATCTTCTAAGCAAACCTATATATTGAGATCAACGATGGAATCTGAGTTTATTGCTTTGAAAAAAGCAATTGAAGAAACTGAATGGCTTCACTAGTTCGTTGAGGATATTCTACGTTGGCCGAAACCTATGCTTGTTATCTGTATTCATTGTGATAGCCAATCGGCGATTTGACGGGCACAAAGTCATATGTATAATGAAAATTCTAGACATATCCATCGTAGACATAATTCCATACAATAACTACTCTCTAATGGCATTGTCTCTCTAGACTATGTAAAGTCTAAAGACAACATTGCGAATCCGCTAACCAAAGGATTAACTCGAGAGTTAGTAGAAATGTCGTCAAGAGGAATGGGGTTAAGGCCTTTAGTGATGTTACCGGAATGGAAAACCCAACCTAGTTGACTGGAGATCTCAAGATCCAGGTTTAAAGGGACAACCTAATTGCATGTAACGGATGAGTCACTGTGGAGGTAAATCGTCCTGCTCATTCATTTATACAGTGATACCCTGTAGGGTAGGAAGTTAAGCTGATGTTTTTAATGACCTAAATGTTGTGAATAGTTAACCGTGGTATAGAGAGATACCTTATGTAGGTCACTTATGTGAGTACGAAGTAGGGTCGCTTCTTTAAGAATTGACAAGATTGAATTCTTTAAAAACACTCACTGAACCAAGCTAGTGTTTCAGGGCCAAACCGGACACATCAGTGAGAACAAAAATAATGGTTGGAGTAACTCATGTGTGAGGTCTATTGTCTCAATTTACACAAACGACAGAATAGTTCAAGACATCATGTTCACTAGTCAGCCAGTAAATCCGATAGACTTTCACTGTGAAAGGTTCGAGGCCAATAGCTACCTTTTCTAATGCAAGGTTATTTTGTATGCTCTCTCTCCTAGTCTTTGTTGTTAAGCATTATCCGTTTTTCTTTATTCAGCCAATTTTATTCATGTGGGAGATTGTTGGAAAATAATGGTTTTCGGCAACTTTAATTTGAAACTAAAGTGGGATCCAATGGCCAGTTGAGGTGGGTCTGAGTGGTTTTATATTCTCTCAAGTAAAAAGATTACAATATAAAAATGATGAGCCGAAACCATTGAGTTGTGAATGAGAATTGTCTCATAAAGTGAACATCAATAGAAGTTGGGCTTGGGCCTAGGCTTAGACCTGAACTTAGGTTTAGTCTTGGTCTGGACTGGCCTAGGCTTGTGTATGTGCATGTGTTGGACTTAGTCTTGGGCATGGGCTAAATTGTGCTATGCTAGACTGGACTTATCTTGTGCATATGTTTTAGACTGGGCGTGAATCGGGTTGTGACCCAATACCCCTATCCATTTTGTGACCTATCTAATTGGATTATTTAAATAGCATTATATATATATATATATATTATTTATTTAGTCAACCTTTGTAACTCTCATCTTATGATGATAGGGTTGATAATCATTATGCACATGAGAGTTTTGCACCTTTGTAACTTTAGCTCTAAAGGCTAAAGTTGATGGCCATTGATGCTAGGTTTTATAGTAGCCTTCATGGCTAAGACCTTTTCCCTACAAGTATAAAAAAGGCCTTTCCTCTCCAACTTAGAAAAAGAGTTTTTTGAGAAATTTTTTTTTATGAAAAATGGAGATATTGTTTTGAGATTAAAAAAAAAAAAAATTAGAGATGATTTTACACCAAAGAAAAAAATTTCTATTTTTTGCGAGTCCCTTCTTTGGTTCTTGTTAGAGAGAGTGCAACCATTATCAAGTTCGCCAAAACTAACAGAAGGTGCTTATGCGTTAACACGGTCTAAACCGTCGTATCTTGGAAGACAGAAGTCGACGTTCTTCCAACACCCATGATGAGACGGTTAATCTGTTTTAAGGATACTGTGGTATCACATAAGTTTCGGTTTGCTTCCTTCTACTAGTTTTATGTTATTATGAATTGCTGTAGATTCTAGCATGTTCTTATTCTGAAATTCAAAGTGGTTGTTCAATATGAATCTATTTATTTTATATAAGTACATAATTTATACAACAGAAATTACATGACTACCCTCCATGTTGTAAATGAGCCATATTAGTCAAAAAGTAAGGCCAAGTTTGGGAACTTGTAAAAAAGTCAAAAAGCCAAAAAGTTATTCAAAAAGTTAAAAAGTTAACACTATTCACCAAAAGTCAACAATTACGGCTGCACAATTTCCAATTCGAATTTTTCCTTACAAATCAATTTTTACAATTTTTTATTACACATTTTTCCATAAAAAGTCAAAAAATTAACCCAAACATCCATATTTTCAATCTCAATTTTTTAGTCCAAAAAGATAAAAAATACACTTATTTAGGACACACCAAACAACTCCTAAATTTCCTAATTTGGGTGGGGTATTTTGGTCATTTTATTATGATGTGACATCATAAATAAATATTAATCCAAAAAAGCCAAAAATAACTTTTTACCAATTTCCTAAATCATTTTCTAAAAAAAACCAAAAAACTTAATTAAAAGTCAAAAGTCAATTTTTTATCATTTTTCCAAAACACCTCGCGAAGTACTATAGAAAATAGTTGATTTTGAGAAATAGCTTAAAAGTTGACTTTTGATTAAGAAAAAAAAATGGCATTTTAGGTTCTAAAATTGTCACAAAAGTCAGCATGTCTATTGACTAGGCCTCGTTTGGGAAGCGGCTAAAATAGTCAAAAAGTCAAAAAGTCAACTAAAACACATCACATCACCTCTCTACTTTTCTGCACGTCTTTTCGTAAAAAGCCAAAAAGTTATCAAAATAGCCACTTCCCAAACCAAGCCTTATTATCGTCTTGATTATTATTACTCAATACAATTATTGAATCTATATTAGTGTTATTTGGTGTAACTTATATATGTTGTTTATATTTATGTTTTATTTTATTTTGAGATTCTATATCACATTATTTTGTGCAGCTATTGTTTATAACTATTAAAAAGAAATAACTTAAAAGTGAAAAAAAAAAAAAAAAAAAAAAAAAAAAAAAAAAAACTAAAATTTTGAAAGCCAAGAGATGAGGGCTTTAGGGTCTGTTTGGAACGATTCTAGAAATCGTTTTCAACATGTGAGTTTGAGAATGGTGTTTGGTAGGAGTTTTGGAATTAATTTTTCAAAACTCGCCAAAGCCTGCTTTCTGTTTTTAATGCGTTAGCGTTGTTGCGTAATTTTTTTTCAGTTAGAGTCGTCCGGACGTCCGTCGGATTGACCACCACGGTGACAATTTTTTTTTTTTACAATTGATATGTTAATTAATTTATAATCGAAAAAAATATTTTCTGAATTTTTTATGTGCTTTAAAATAATTTTGAATTGTATGTTTAGTTATGAGTTGTAAATTTTTGTATCACATATCAAATGTCACATCAACAATTCCCCATTCAAATCAAACCTCTTTTCCAAAACTATTTTCAAACCTTTTTACCAAACAAATTTTCTACACTCAAATTATAATTCCACAACACACAAACTCAAAATACAACTCATACTCTCAAATCACACTTCCAAAACTCTACCAAACACTACCTTAATTTTTGTTTTCTTATTATTAATTTTAGGCCTCGTTTGGGAACAGGCTAATTTAGTAACTTTTTGACTATTTGGCTAAAATAGTCACTCAAAAAAACTAGTATGTTTGGGATGACTTTTTGGCTTTTTACGAAAATATGTGCAAAAAGTAGAGAGAAAAGAGAATCTTTGACTTTTTGGTATGGGTTGTTAACTTTTTTGCTAAAAAAATAACTTTTTGACTTTTTAACTAAAAATGATACTTCCCAAATGAGGCCTTAATTTACACCAAGTTGCACTAACAAATTTATAGTTGTTGAACTTGGCTTATCTCCCGTTCCTTAATTATGGGCCGTGGGCCTACCATTAATAATATATATATATATTTTTGTCAATTGTTGAACGAGAGTTTTGAATAAAAGAATATTTGTAATTTTTAGAATTACAATAAATTTATATTTTAAGTAATTTTCAATTAATTTATTCTATATTTCAAGTAACCATATTTATAGGGTGTGCCCGAGAACTAGTATTCTTGTTTTGTTCCTAATGAACAGCTTTGATAGAGATCCCCTCCAATCACCACCCCTTACACACGTGACAGGTGGTGATTGAAAAAAAAAAAAAAAAAAAAAAAAAAAAAAAAGAATTCTAACCAATAAGAGAGAGGAGGTGGGAGGGAAAGGGGGGTCTAAGGTTTTTTCCCCTAATGAAATAGTAAATTATCAAACAAAAAAATCATGTGGGTGTTCGGAAAGCGGATTTTTTTCTAGGTTTTTTTAGTTATCGGATATTATTGGAGAAATTTTTTTTTGTGTTTGAAAAGATAGTTGGATTTTTTTTTTGTTGGATGTGATGTTTGTGAGATAAAAAATAAAATAATTATGGGGTTTGATGTAATATTTTGTTTGAATTTTTTTATTTTATTTTATAACCAATTTGTCTTTTAGTGAAAAAAACTAAAAAATTTCTTCCCAAACAGCGCCAATCGGCACCTAATTTTTTACATGATAAAATGTCAACTAGAAGAGTAAAATATAACTATCTAAAAATAAAATAAACAGTCATGCTTCTGACCTCCAATGGGGTGATCCCCACTGACAACCTCCAGTGACGTGTCACAACATCATTGGCTGAAAAAAAATAATAATTTTTTTTTTGGCCAATCACGGACGACCCCAGCACCCCCACTGGGGTCGGAAGCTTTATTATAAAATAAAATATCACATCTTTGTGATTATGAGTGATGTGTGCATGTGAAAATTTTCAAACATAGCAGATGAGAAACTATTTTACCTAACAATTACTTTCCATGGTTTATGATACGTGATGTAATTGATATGTATTACAAATCTTTGTGATTATGAGTAATGTGTGTATGTGAAAATTTTCAAAGATAGCAGATAAGAAACTATTTTACCTAACAATCACTTTCCATGGTTTATGATATGTGATGTAATTGATATGTATTAAAAACAAAACTTAACAAGTTAATTTGTACGAGTGTTCAATCATATCAAATTTTGATCTTACATTTTATCACATATTAATCAATAAATAAAATAATAACAATATATCATCTCAATTAGTGATATATTCGTTACATGAAATATTTTTCGAACTTTAGACTTGTTATAGAAAAATGATTAAAAGTAATTTTTTAACTTTTTAAAATTATATTTCCTTTTTATTTTCTTATACATTTTTAAAAAAAATATCAAAAAAAAATAATAAATTAATTTTTAACTTATTTCTCAAAATAACTCTCAGAAAAAGGAATATATTAGTGGGCCAATAGACAAAAATAGAGAATAGGCTCTAATTTTTTATTTTGTTTGAAAGTGCTTGTTTTCCCGCCATTGTTTCCAGCAATTGCGCGGGCAGGTTGGAGTGGGCCCTGCTTTCCAGCGACATTAGTTGTAAATTTACAAAAACAACCTTACGCAAATTATATTTTTATTATTAAGGAGTAGTTTGGGATGATCTAAGTAAGTGCACTTTTTAAATTTTTATGAAATATGGATTGGGTTTGAAGTGATGTAGTAGAGAGGTGATGCGATTTAAATAAGATGATGTGACTTAAATAGGATAATAACTTTTTGACTTTTTTAGGATATCCCAAACAAGGTCTAATTCTAATTTGTTAGTCAAATGTACAAAATAACCCGTTAAACTAGAAAAACACTTTGAAGTATATTCTAGTTTTTTTTCCTTAGGTTATGTTTGTTTCACTGTTTTAGTGGTTGGATTGAACTAGAATGATTACGGATCCTACCCACAATGTATTCGGCAATAATTTGAGAGGGCGGCTTGATAGTGTGAGCAGTTTAATAATCTCCTTCAGTAGAGAGATTAGTTTGGCAATGTAATACGTGAGATTAGAAAAATAGTGAGCTGATTGAGTTTATTTAGTCGTCTGCCCGATCGTCTGCTTAGACATCCAGAACAATTTTTTTTTTTTTTGCAATTGCAACCTGTTATTTTAAATATATATATATAGCTTGGTTTGAGAAGTGGGTTAATTTTTTGATTTTTTTGAATATTTTAGCCTGGGCTAAAAAATTTAGTTTATGAATGACTTTTGGCTTTTTTACTTTTTTTACTTTTTTTTGTGAGAGAATAATGTAACGATTATGGGTTGGATGTGATGTTTTGTTTGTTATGGCTAAAATAGCCTATTTTGTTTTTTGTGGCTAAAATAGCCAAAAAAGCCTGAAAACCAACTTGCCAAACAGAGGCTATATATATTTGTTTTAGGTATTTTTTAATATAGAAATTTTTTTTTTAGATTTTTTATAAAAATAATTTAACAATTTCATCACTAATCATCTCTCGCACTATATTATCAAAACAAACACACTTTCACTTGATCGTCTCACTAATAATTCACACATTAATAATTTATTCACTAACTATCTTTCTCATCCAATCTAATTCACCAAAAAAACGTGAACAAACGTGGCATTGTTGTTTTAGTTTTTAATCTTATTAACATGAAAAATATTAAGAATCCTAAAAGTTTTATCATATTTTTTATCAAATATCTTACATGGATATGGAATCTATAACATTACTCTATTAACATTCCATGTGATTACTGAATAATAATAAGAGAAAATTAGTCTAAGGTCCTTCTCTCATTTTTAGTAATAGAAAAAATCCACAATATTATTTTGTGATAGCTAAGGTCCCTCGTCCATCCCGTATGTCTCACCTATTCTCCCTCTCTCTTATCTGCACTCTCATTTTCGCCGCTGCTTCTCTTTTTTCTTCTCTTCTTCCATCATGAGGCGATAATGAATGAAGCACAGCGTTTGAATTGATGAAGCACAACGTATGAAGGAAGAAGAAGTTGTCCATTCGCATCCGATCCATGGGAGGTGGGTTGTCTGTGTACTCTATTTTTTATTAACCAGACAGTGTTGTGGTTTCTTCTAATTGGGTATTCATTTGTTGTTGGTTATGTTCACATATATATATATATATCAACTTGGTTGTTTTTCAGATTTGTATATTCCAACTTGTTTGACAAAGATATTTGTATATTCCTAGTCTGTTTGATTATGCACTGAAGGTGTTTGTTGTTATGCTTGTAAGAAATGGTCAGTAAAATTTCTCTGGCTATATTTGCAGAGAAATTTTATAAACATATAAAATTTGGTCAAAACACAGAGAAAATTTGAAAACTCGGAGAAATTTCAATTCTCTGTGAACAAAGCTAGAAAAAATTATGAACAAAACCAAAGAAAATTCTCCAGTTTAAAGCTAGAGAAATTCTCCTTTCAGTCAGTCTCTCTCTCTTTCTCTTGCGAAAGTGACATCAGAGCGTATTGGCTCAATAGGAACCACTCAATATTGGATTGGTGGTTGTATGAAAAATATTCTAGAATTTCTCTGGAGAAAATTTGTCTGTGAAGTTCAGAGAAATTCTAAATTTCTCTTGGAAGTGAACCACTTAACATTGGATTGGTTGTTATGTGAAAGATCTCCTTGAATTTTTCTATGAAGTCTAGAGAAATTTTTCCCAAAATTTATCTGAAGAGAATTTCTCTAAGAAGTGAACCACTCAATGTTGGATTGGTTGTTATATGAAAGATCTCTCAGAATTTCTCTAGATCCAATTTTCTTTGGATCGATGTTAAGGGACTTTAGGTATTATAAAAATATTTGGTATCCTTTATTCTATAAAATCTTAATATCAGGGACTCTAAAAAAAATCCCATAATGATAATTATAAATTTTAAAACAATTTGTGGCTCAATTGATTGTGTCTCTGCTCGAGGGATTTAAACATAATTGAACATAGTTAAGTAATTTAAAAGTAGAGACACTTTATAATTGATTGTTTTGGCTAACAAAGCCATGTTTTTTTAAAAAAAAAATTTTAGTCTAAAGTGTGTTTTTTTAAAAAAAAAAATTATGTGAACGAAAATTATATTTTTCCTCTCCATCTTGAAAAGTAAAAAAAAAAAATTGAAAAAAATCTTTAAAAATCTTTTGATTTATTTTCAATATAAACCATTTGTTTATTTTCGTTAAATAAAATTGATAAAAAATTTGATATTTCAAACATTTTATTTATATTTACATTTACATTTACATTGAGTTTAATAATTAGATTATTATTTTTCTGTCAATTTTATTTAACAAAAATGGGCTAATGGTTTAGATTGAAAATAGTTCAAAAGATTAAAATTTAAATTGACAAAATAAAAAATTCAGAATTTATTATGTTAGAAAGCTCAAACTTTATTTTGGCAATTAGAGTAAAAGCCAAAAAGTTAATTTGTTGACATTTTGATTTACATCACATTTCTACTATTTTTATAATTTTTTTCAAAAAAAAAAAAAAAAAAATCAGTTTTTAACCTAGTTCACAAATTGTTCCAAAAAAAAAAAAGGAAGCAAAATGGTGCACAAAAATAATAATATCTGGGGGCAATTTTGACATTAGCAAAAAAATAGACAGAAAAGGGCGGCAATTGAGCATTTTGTGGTTGTCTTTAATTCAAAAGAGCTCTCTCTCTCTCTCTCTTCATCTTCCCTCTCTTATCTTTTTTGCTTTTTCATTCATCAGATCTCCGCCATTTTAGTTGATTCTCAGCACTGTACCCAATTTCACTCCTAAATCGAAGGTCAGTCTCAGTCCTCCTCCTATTTGTTTTTAGTTTGCTTTTCTTTCTTTCTTTTCTTTTTGGTTGGTTTTGAAGAATTATTTGCTCAATTTTGTACTCTCTCTCTCTCTCTCTCTCTCTCTCTCTCTCTCTCTCTCTCTCTCTATTTTTATATATATACACATGTATGTATACACATTTGTAGTGCGATTGAGAATGTATAGTTCATTTCACGGCTTTCAATCTCAAATCAGATGTCCTTTACATGGTTAATTTCGCTTGATTTCACCGGCTTGCCGCTTTGAATTCCCCCAATTTTCCCTTGGTGCGATTCGTTCAACTATCTCTCTCTCTCTCTCTCTAGATTTGTGTACACATACATATATACACTCAACCTATAATTTTTTTTTTTTTTTTCGATCTCAATTTTCTGAGAATCAGTGTAAAAACTAATCAGCTTCTGATTTTCAGAAAACAGTTTTTAGAAAATTTTATTATTTTATTTTTCTTATTTTAATGTTTTCAATGAATTTTTTAAATATTTTAATCAATTTTTTTTAAAAAATTTTTAGACACACTTAACATAAATACACTTAAAATGTATAACATTTGTGATTTTTTTTAAAAAACACACTAAATATAAAAAAATACAAACAAAATACGAAAATTCAATACATTTTTCTTATTTTATGTATTTATTAATTTTTTAAAATATTTTTTTGCAAATATTTTACTATTTAGATACACCTAACTAAGATGCATATAAAAAAGTTTTTAAAAAAAAATTGCCTAAAATTTTAAAAATATTCACTAAAAATAAAAAATTCAATTTTTAAAAAATTGAATTCAAAAAGTTAAAAACAAACACACTAAATATTAAAAGGTGGTGCTATATGTATCAATTGATATATTAATTAGTATTGGTATACCAACATATGTTATGATATTAAAATTATGACGTCATTCATTATACAAATTATAAATATTTAAAATCTTTAAAATGCCACATCGTCAATTAATACATTAATTGATATACCAATTGATGTATATAGCGGGGGTGTTTGTTTCAACTTTTCAGAGCTAACTTATGGCTTTTAGCTTTGAAAAAGTTATTTTGGACTGTCTGGTTAAACTTATTTCAAACAGCTTCTGATTCTAACAGCTTATTTTAACTCAAAAAAGTTGATTCTGATAAGCTGCTCACTCTTTGCTTCTGATTATCAACTTCTGCTGTGGACATGTTAATTTATGATTATACTCTTAAATTTTTTTATTTTTTATTTTTTTAAAAATAGAAAAAGACTCAAATGGACTATAGATTATTATTATTATTTTTTATGAGAAATGTAGACAAATAAAAAATAAAAATTAATTGAAAAAGCTATTTCACAGCTTATTTAACAAACACTACTCAGCAACTTAAATTTATAATCCAACAGTTATACTAAACAGATTAACAATTTCTGATTAAAGTCATAATCTATAATCTGTTAAGCTATAATTTATAAACTGTTTTAACAGTTACACCAAACGGGGCAAGCATTATTCAATATTAAATTCATTTGGGATTTTAACTCTATTCCATCAACCAGTGCAAATAAATCACACAATCTTGTCAATGAATGATGTGATGATGAATTTCAAAATTGTACATTTATTGCTCAAATTCTCAATTATATCAAATTAAGAAGTTAATCAGACAGTTCAATACTAGACTGATGTATTTTCACATGTTGAGTGCTAGGTAGAATCCCAAATAGCAGCCTCATGGTTAGAACTTGAAGCTTTAGGAAAGAGCCACTTATGGGTCACCAATTTTTTTGTTAAAAAATTTCTTGAATTTGGGTCAGCCTAAGTATAACTTTGAGTATTTAAATGGGTCTATGTCCTGCCAAATAGGTGGATTAAGGTCAGCTTTGAAAGCTTTGTAATTCTGTACTTAAATAGAAGTGCCTGATTATTAATTCTTTGCAGGCCTCAACCTAGTTTGTATACATGGGTTTCTAGGTTGTGTGAGTAACCATCGACCATTATTTAATTGTTAAATTCTTACAACCAAAATGTGGACCTGACTGAGGAGATTGTCTAGGTGGGATATTAAAATGTTTGAATTTTTCAGTAGTCTAGTTGCCATTTGGCAAGTGAGTTGGGTTTAGGTTGGGATTAAAAAAATACAAAAAGACAAAATAGGTTAAATAAGTCAATAAGACAAAATGTTATATCCGAATTATAATTATTTCATTTTTTTTCTCACAAAAAAGTCAAAAAGTTATTTCCAAATGGGGCTAATTAAGCCAAGCAGCAATCTCGTTTGGAAACAAGTTATTTTAGTAACTTTTTAGTTTTATATGAAAAAATGTGCAAAAGTAAAGAGAATGATGTGATAACCTAAAACATGTAGTTGTCAAACGAGCTAAAAAGTCAAAAAGTCATGTTAAAAAAGTTCTTCTCAAACGAACCCTAAATTGTGCAATTTTATTTTTCAGACAAGTTTTAACTCCAAAACCACACGGTAATTGTGAATCCTTACCGTGTAAGGTCTTTAAAATGGACCCCTGACTATTAGTTGTGATGTTCTGCCCTTTATGTAATGATATAAATTGTAAGTCTGTCATTAAGGTGAGTCAGATTGCAATAATAGCACTCTTCTTAAATTCATTGGATTTTGTTGTGCCTCAAAAGGAATAATCATGGTGTTCTACTTGGAAGTTTCAAGTAATGATGTGCATTTGTACACATTTCCAATTTTTGTTTCTTTCCTCAATGGTTTTACACTATTTCAACTACTCTAAAACTGATTGTAGTTTTGATGGGTTTTCATCCTTGGGAAGAGCATCTCAAATCATGGTTATATTGGATGATTACTTTTTCTTTGTTTCTTTGTTTATTTTTCTTTTTACTTTTTTTTTTTTTGGTGTCACATTTTCTTCTGATAGTCATCTGTCTATTGTGTGATTTTACATTTCACAATTTATATCACTACAATTTCAATGCCATTTTCCGGATTGTAGCATATGGCAGGAATTACCAAGTAATGGTTTTCTTGGCTTCAAATTATACTAACTGTTTTGTTGTCCTGTTTAAAATACTCCAGGTCAGTTTCATGGCAGATATGAACGGCATAGAGTCAGAGAAGTCACATTCATGGTGGTGGGACAGTCACATTAGTCCCAAAAATTCTAAATGGCTTGCAGAAAATCTCGAGGGTCAGAAGCTAAATTTATCTTGTTTATTATTCTCTTCCACTTAATCTTATATAACAGTCAGATTGCCCTCTTAGCCCATTTTACTTGTTTTATGTTTTCGTCTGATGCTTCTGTCAGAGGATTATGTATTCAGTCTAACCATTCTTTTACTGATGAGATAAAAGTTTACCAATTACTGTTCCCCGATCCCCTAATTGTTCATTTGATGGCCAGTGGTGATTTGTAGACATCAACAATATTTTATAAGTTGTAGTTCATTTTGTGTTAGGGTTTATTTTTGTGAGATGGATTTTATATTAAGGTTATTAAATTAATGTAGCATACATGAACTAATGTGTTTGAGAACTGTAATTTTGTGTTCTGTTATGAAGTTATATACATTCTTGCTGCTTGTTAGCCTTTGAAAAATGCAGAAAATGTTATATAATCAATAGGGGTTAAATTTATTCTTGTCATTAATAAAATTTCCCACAAGTAATAATGAATTTTTTCTTAAATACAGAGGTGGATCAGAGTGTCAAGCAAATGCTAAAACTGATTGAAGAAGATGGAGATTCTGTTGCAAAGAAGGCTGAGATGAATGGTGAGAATAGGCCGGTGTTGATTGCTCATGTTGAGGGGTTCCATCGCTTGTATAAGTCACTGGCTGAGCGCTATGATCATTTGACTGGAGAATTACGTAAGAACGCCTCATCAATGTTCCAAATCCAGAATTCAATGTCTCACTCTGGCTCTGGCCAAGACTCATCCATGGCAACTCCTGATCAGAAGTCGGGTCTGCACAAATTAGGGCAGCAAGCTGTTGGCTTTGATTTATTTCTAAGCTCTGCTGGTAGTTCTGATCTCTCTTTAAAGCAAGGCTCTGAGTCTTCATCACTGGCATCAGATTCTGAGTCAGAATCATTTGATTCCTCAATCAACAAGCATTCAATATCACATGTGACAAAGAAAGAGAAAGCAGATAATGAGCTGGAGGTACAAGAAAATAAGGACTCTACAGCTTTGCTAAAAAGAATCACTGAGTATGAGGACGAATTGAAAGAGTCTAATAAAATGCTTCAGATTTCTGAAGAAGCAGTTGCAAGGTGGAAGGATCTGTTCAAGAAGAGCGAAACGGTTACTGCTGTGCTTATTGGTGATTTGCAGGATAAACTTGAGTCAGCACAGACAGATTTAAAGATGCAAGAGGCCAACCTTGAAATGGAGAAAGGAAGGGTGTTAGAGCTACAAATGGAAGTAGTTGAGTTGGAAACTCAGGTTTTAGATTCCAATCATAGGATTGGGACTTTGGTTGAAGAGTTAGAAATAGCTAGAAAAAAGCTTGAGGTTTCAGAAGAGGAGATTGGAACAATGAAGGCTGGACTTTGCAATGAAATTTCTGAAGGCACTCATCAATTGCAAGCTCAGCTTGAATTAGCTCAGAAAGATATAGCCATGTTGGAAGCCAAGCTTGATTCAGAGAAAAGGCTGGTTTTGGAGATGCAGGAGAGAATTGTAAGGCATGCGGCTGATGTATCAGAGCGTGATCAGGAAATCAAGGAGTTGAATTTTGCATTAAGTAATGCCCAAAACACCTTCTCTTTGGATAAAGCAAAGCTGCAATCTGATATTTCTGTTCTGTCAGAGCAATTGGCTGTCTCAGAGGCAAGAGTTGAAGAATCAGAACTGCGAAGCAAATCCATGGAAAATGAGATCAGGCAATGTGAGGTTGAGAAAAAGGAAATGAAGTCTTCGCATGAAGCCCAACAGAATGGTTTGTCAAGTGAACTTGAACAATTGAAGGCAGATGCTTCTGAGAGAAGTGAACTTATGGAAGCTTTGAATAAAAAGCTTGACATGCTAAAACTGAAATATGACATGGTTGTGGCAGAGAAAGACGGGTTCAATGCTAAGGTACAGACACTCATTGCAGACATGAATTCTCGAGACAACCAGATCAAACTACTGGAGGAGCAACGCGTGGAGCTGATCGCTGGATCTGAAACTGCATGGGAGTTAGTTGATGCACTAAGACTGAGAGTGGGAAAGTTGGAGAAAGAGGTTGATATGCAGAGAGTTGTGATATCGGATAGAGCTGAGGAGAAGAGGGAGGCTATACGGCAGCTATGTTTCTCGTTGGAGCATTACAGGAATGGGTATCATGAACTTCGACAGGCATTTATTGGGCACAAGCGTCATGCAGTTTTGGCTTCTTAAAATTCAGTAAGTCAGTCCTAGTGACAGTTTCAAAAGTTGCTTTGCATTTTGTGTCTTTGTGGAAACCTTTATATATATCTGCTATGCTACAAGTTTTGAAACTTATGTGTTTATTTATAGCATGTAATCACATTGGATTAGATGTTATTGTTATCAGAATTTAATCAATCTGGATGCTGCTGTGTAAGCACTAGAATGTGCATTTTAGTGAATCCCTGTGTTGAAATTCACAAATCATATATTTATAGCAGTATTCTGAACAGGCCTTTTTTCCATAATTTATTTATTGCTTCAGGCAGTATTTATTAACTGTCCAAATTGCTGATTTGCTTTACCTTTCTTGGCCGTACTTAAAAAGTTCTCAAGGCAACCCAGACTGAAGCTACCATTTAACTTTGAACTTTGGATTTTGGAGGAACTTTAGTGCTTCACAATGTCCTTGGTTTGAGGTTTCTAAACCTTGAGTATTTGAACTAGCTGTGTTTAAACTTCATGCATTTTACTGGTTATTGTATTGAGGCCCTCCAAGGCACACCAGGCTAAACGTCGAAAATGTGTGTATTCATTTATGGAGTTGCTTTTAACTTTTTTATTTTAGAAATTTGTTTCAACCTTTTGTTCAATTTTTGCTCACGGTTTATGTTGTGAAATAGTATAAATAAATTGAAAAAAAGAAGTTGATTACTAGGAAGCATGGAGGTGTTTTTAACTTTTGATTTATGATTATCAATTTTTAATTTGTTAGAAATTGCATCGAACAAGGTCTTTTGCAGTTGTAGAGAAGTTATTTTGTCGTCTTGGGGCAATGCATTGACAATTTCAATGTCACATGATTACATGGAGGCTGCCTCCTAAATGCAGGGAACTTATAAGATCGAGTGACTCGACTTTTGTAGAGGGAGAATCATACTGTTGAGTGAGGGTGCCATGGCATTCCTAATTTTTGTGTAATCTTGATAGATAGTGTGTATATACATATACAATGACCCATCAAAGACTTACTTCTATTAGCACCCAACAATTTCAAAAATCTTTCTTAAGGCCCTAACCCAATAAATTTTTTAAATTTTCTATAGTGGCCTATGAGTCCTACCAATCCAGTATGTTGTGGGCTTTACCCAAGAAATAGAAGCGTACATATGCAAAGCATACATATCTTCTTGTGGCTAAATAGAAATTTGTTTAGTTTCATGTAGTAGTGTTAGTCTCGTATCTTTATATATATTCTCACGCTCTTACAAATATCGGCAAAGAATACTTGAAATACAATAATTATATCAATAGGTAAAGTTTTGTTTTTTTTTATTTTTTGGCACGCCTCAAAACTAAGGCTATGTTTGGCATGAGTTTTTTTTTTTTTAGTCACAAAAAGATAAAATAGATTAAAAAGTTAATAAAACAAAGGGAGTGTTTGGTAAGCAAAAATTTAGCCTCTTTAAGGTTAAAATTTACAAAAAGACAAAATAGGTTAAAATAGTTAATTAGATAAAATATCATATTAAATCTATAATTATTTTACTTTTCTATCACAAATATTACATCTAATTATAAAAAAAATCTAATCTTCTTAAACACAAATTTTAGCTTATTAGAATAGCAACTTTTCAAATACTCACAAAATGTCACATTTAAATTATAATTATTTTATTTATTTTTTTAAAAAAATTAAAAAAATTAAAAAGTTTATCACAAACGAGACTTTTTAATCCTAGATTAAAAATAGATAAAAATTAAAAAAATTAAAAAGTTAACTCACATTTTAAACAAAGGTTAAGTGACATTTTTCCTTTCAAGTTATGGTAACCCTTAAAACAAAGTTTTTTTTTTTTTTTTTTTTTTTTTTGGGTTAGAATTTTGTTGCAAGTGGTTACTCTTCAAGCAGTGATGCTAGAGATCTTTAATTTAGAGGCTCTAAACACACTTTTAATAAGGTGAAAAAGGAAAAAAAAAAACTAGTAACACCTCTAATTAGAGCTCTTAAGCTTTTTTGCTCTTCAAAACAAAATCGTGGTTTTACTTGTAGACATTGGAACAATATTTTAAGAGAACACATTTTTTTTTTGGGGAGGGGGGGTTTAAGTAAGTCTTGTTTGGAAAGTAGGTTGAGATTAATTTAGTGTATCAAATGACAAAATAAATTAAAAAATTAATAAGATAAAATATCACATTTAAATTATAACCATTTTATTCTCTCTCACAAAATTGCTAAAAGGTTAAAAATTTATTTCAAATAAATTTTTTTAATCAGATTAAAAAAAATCAAAAATTAAAAAGTCAAAAATAATCTTTCCAAAGGAAGGCTAAATTGTACTTCGACTTGAATTTTAAAGAACCAGTTTTCAGACTACTTCAGAGATTATTCTTTTGGCTAGTGATGTAGTGAATTATTCTTAGGGTTTGACTGAATTTTTTTTCTTTGTAAGAATTACTTTAATTGTTGGTCTGACTGATTGACTCTAAATTTGTTTTTCATTGAACGTTTGACTTTTGTGGTGATAATTCATCAGAGGTAGTAGCTGTAGTAATTTAAAAGGAATCTTTGAACTTTGTGAAAATCTTTTGCGTCTTGACCAAGGGGTTGTTTGGGATACATTGCGGTTTGTTTCGGAAATAACGTGTAAAAAATGTGAAAGAAAATGTGATTTAAAATAGATTAAAAATTAAAAAGAGATTATTAACTCCCCTCTTAAAAGAGCCCTACTTTAGTATATATATATATTTTAATTTTTTTTATCTTATTTAAATTATATTTAGTGCGTTTGGTTTCAGTATTTTAAAAGTTAAATTTTTTATTTTTTGAATTTTTTTTAATGAATATTTTTAAAATTTTAAATAATTTTTTTTTATTTTTTTAGATGTAACTTACTTAAATGTATTTAAATAATAAAATATTTGTGAAAAATATTGTAAAAAATTAATAAATACACAAAAATACGAAAAATATACTAAATTTTCGTAATTTTTTATTTTTTTGTATTTAGTGTATTCTTTAAATTTTTTTTTCACAAATATTACACTTTTTAAGTGTATTGATGTTAGGTGCGTCTAAAAATTAAAAAAAAAGTATTTAAAATATTAAAAAATTCATTGAAAACATTAAAATATGAAAAATAAAAGGTAAATTTTTTGAAAATTGTTTTTTAAAAATCAGAACCAAACAAGCTGATTATTTTTCATTTAGATTATATCAGCTCTATATCTTTTCATAAAAAAAATAAAAAAATATGCTTATCTTTATAATTCTAAATAACCTCAAGTCTTGCATAATAATGTCTCGTTTGGGAACATGTTTTTTTAGTCATTTTTTTTTATTTTTTGGCTAAAATATGATATAAAAAAACTAGTATATTTAGATGACTTTTAAATTTTTTATAAAAAGATGTGTAAAAAGTAGAGAGAAAAGAAATTTTTTAACTTTTTGATATAAATTGTTACTTTTTTTTTAAAGAATTTTTAACTTTTTAATTTTTAAATTAAAAGGTGATATTGGCAAACGAGAACATCATTTACTTTCACTCCATATTAATCAATGGAAATCAAAAATAATTTGAGAATGAACATTTATACCCTTTTGTTTTTGGATTGGTTTAAAAAGAATTTTTTTAATCTGACTTTTTAAGCTTTTAACTAATTTAGCTTGACTAAATTAATTTCATTTTGAAAGAATTTTCTTTATATTTTTTTGTGAGAAAAAATAATTATAATTATAATTTAAATATGATATCTTATTTTATTAATTTATTTAACATATTTTATATTTTTATACTTTTTAGTCCTAATTTATTTTCAACTATGTTCTGAACAATCAGTGTGTTTAATTTGAGTTTTTTGACTTAAATTTTTTGAAAACCGAATTTTTTGATTTTCGTATTTTTTTGTTTTTAGTAAATATTTTTAAAATTTTAAATATTTTTTTTTACTTTTTTAAATACACCTTACTTAGATGTATCTAAAAAATAAAAAAATTGAGAAAAATATTTTAAAAAAATAATAAATACATAAAAATATAAAAAAAAATGTATTGAATTCTTATATTTTTTTTTATAATTTTGAAATTTAGTGAATTTTTAAAAGATTTTTTTATAATTTTTTTATATTTTAGGTATATTTATGTTAGGTGTGTCTAAAAAGTAAAAAAATTACTTAAAATATTTTAAAAAATCAGTAAAAATAAAAAAAAAATACAAAAAATAAAAAAGTAAAATTTTTTAAAAAATATTTTTGAAAAAATAGAACTAACCAAACTAAATAATTTTGTGTCTAATCAACATATGTTTTTCAAATCATAAACTATTCTTATTAATTAGTGAAGTGGTTGAAACGACAACTTTGTGTCCAATCAACATATGTTTTTCAAACCATAAACTACTCTCATTTTGCTGTCGAGTTAAAAAAAATCTTACAAAGATTTAAACATAATTATGGGTTAGTTTGGGAAGTGAGTTGACTTTAAGTTTTTTGATTTTTTTGGTTATTTTAGCTTGTGCTAAAAAATTTAGTTTGGGAAGGATTTTTTGATTTTTTTGACTTTTTTTGTGAGAGAAGAGTGTAATGATTATGAGTTGGACGTGATGTTTTATTTATTGTGACTAAAAAAACCTGCAAAATCACTTCCTAAACGATGCCTATATTGAATTTATAGGGTTAAAATATATGTAAACGTTTACGTAAATGGCCTATTTTGGGAAGCAACAATGATTCATCCCACTAAAAACACCACCACTAATAGCACTAATGCATTAAAAAAATAAAAATAAAATAAAAAAAATACAACTCAAAGACCAAAACATCACATCATTTCTGGCGGGACCAACTGCCACCTAATTAGTGGAAGCACTAATTAGTGCTCCCAAGCATTTTTCTTTGGGAAGTGAGTTATAATCCACTTCCCAGATTATAACTCACTTTCTCTTTCACAAAAAAATTACTTATAAGCGACTTATAAGCAGCTGTTCATTAAAAAACTGATTATAACCATCTTTCCAAAATAGGCCATAACTTATCCAAATATAAAAGATTATGAACTTGACAATATTGTTGGATTAAGTAAAGTTTCTAATAATCATGTTTGAGAATATATTATTTTAATTGATTATTTTAGTTTGATTAAAGAAGTTATATTTAGGATGATAATTAATTTATTTTTATAATTGATTTAATAATTGTGAGAAAAAAAAATGATTATGAATTAAATATGACATTTTGTTTTATTAATTATTTTAACTTAATTTTATCTTTATGGATTATCCTTAGGGATATTTACCAATAAATCTTATCTCAAAAATAATTATTTCAATTAGTTTCAAGTTTTTTTATATTTATCTGTTAAGTCTTATTAGTAGAGAGTTTCTTTCGATGTGGTCCTATTTTTGATTTTGATGGTGTTTTGGTGTACAATTATACCTTTTTATTAATATAACAGGTATGATGTGATACTCCAATGTGA
The DNA here is from genome assembly GCA_025200525.1 of Camellia lanceoleosa. Classification (NCBI taxonomy): domain Eukaryota; kingdom Viridiplantae; phylum Streptophyta; class Magnoliopsida; order Ericales; family Theaceae; genus Camellia; species Camellia lanceoleosa. The sequence continues at coordinate 55,999,651 of CM045758.1, read as the reverse complement.
CAAGTATTAATGTGACACTTCAAAAAAATTTAAAAATTTTTTAGTGTATTTTTATTAAATGTAACAACGTGATTGGTATGATATGATACTCCAAAACTTTTACTTTAAAAAAAATAAAAATTTCTTAGTGTACTTTTCTCAAATGTGATAACGTGACGAGTATGATGTGACATTCTAAAAAAATTAAAAACTCTTTAGGATACTTTTCCCAAATGTGATAACGTAGCGGGTATGATATAACACTTCAAACAAAATAAAAACTTCTTAGTATACTTTTTTCAAATGTGACAACATGGCGAGTATGATGTGACACTCTAAAAAAATGAAAAACTCCTTACTGTACTTTTCTCAAATATGACAACATGACGGATATGATGTGACACTCTAAAAAAATTAAAAATTTCTTAGTTTATTTTTCCCAAACATGACATTTGACACTTCAACGTGACGAGTATGACGTGACACTCTAAAAAAATTTAAAAACTCCTTAGTGTATTTTTTTCAAATGTAACAACGTGGCGGGTATAATGTAATACTTCAAAAAAAAAATAAAAACTTCTTAGTATACTTTTTTCAAACGTGACAACGTGACGAGATATGATGTGACACTCTAAAAAAAATTAAAAATTTCTTAGTGTACTTTTTCCAAACGTGACAACATGGTGGGTATGATATGATGCTCTAAAAAAATTAAAAATTTCTTAGTATATTTTTTCCAAACGTGACATGTGATACTCCAACGTGACAAGTATGATGTGACACTTTAAAAAAAATTAAAAACTTTTTAATATATTTTTCACAAATGTGACACTCTAACGTAGCGGGTATAATGTAACACTAAAAAACTCTTTAATATACTTTTTTCTAAATGTGACAAGCAAATGAGATATTACACATCTAAAAGGACTAAATTGATCACAAGAAAAAATATAAGATAATATAAATTATAAGTCTAAAATATGGGATTTATTCGTCGATCTCTTATTATTTTAATTAAATAATCTCTGGCCAAAGAGGGCCAATAGAATTTCCTCAATTGTGAGAGCTGTTATTGGAGTATTTTGAGAAATTAGTAAAAAGTTAAATTTTTTTTTGACAAAAAGTTAGATTCTTTTAAATAAAAAATCTAAAAAAACTAAAAAGTTGATTTTTTTCGCTGCTTGTCAAAATGCTCCAATTGTAACCCACTGCATTATTAAAATAGTTATAAAAAAGAAAAAAAAAAGAAAAGCAAAAAGAGTTGAGATAGATATTAATAAAATGTAAAAGATATTGATAAATTATTAAACTACACTCATTTTAGTTTAGGGTATAAAAGTTGAGGAGTAGATACTGAACACACTCCAAATTGGTTTGGGAAGTGAATTTTTAATAGTTTTTTTTTTTGTTAAAATATAAAGTGAAAAAAAATTAAAATTGTGTTTGGAAATGGTATTTTGATTTTTTTTTAAAAGTGTAAAAAATAGAGAGAATGAGAAGAAATTTTTATTTTTTTGTATGATTTTTTGACTGTTGACTTTTTAATTTTTTTAATGATTTTTTTAACTTTCTAACTAATTAAGGCCTTGTTTGGAGAGGATTAATTTTAGCCAAAAAATAAATAAATTAAAAAGTCATTTAAAAACTAAATTTTTTTATAAAAAAATTAACTCATACAAAAAAAATAAAAAATTCCTTTTTATTGACTTTATTTCTTGCCATCTACTCATAAAAAGCATATAAAAAAATCTAAATATATTAATTTTTATTTACCACATTTTAACTAAAAAATAAAAAAAAAAAATCATTAAAAAAAACCCTTTTAATCAATTGCCAAACATAAGGCCTAAGAAGTCCACAGCTAAGGCCACAGAGGTTATTCTTAAGTGGTATTACTTAAGTGGAGATTTTTTGAACTCATAATCTTGATACTAGGTACAATTCGATCAAACTTAAAAGATTTATCCTACCAATCATATATGCAATTTCCTAAATGACTGACTTCGGGTTTATATACCTCAAAACTTACCAAGTGGCCACACTTCTTGGTTTGGTTCCAAACATAACCCTCCACTTTATATTCGTTTGGTATGTGAATTCAATATGGGTTGAGATTATTTTATTTACAAAAAGATAAAATAGACTTTTTAGTCTCAAATTAAAAGTTGTCACATTCAAATCAGAATTATTATATTTTTTCTTTCACAAAAATTAAAAAAATTCATCTCAAACAAAGTTCTTTTAATTTCAAAATAAAATAATTAAAAAATTAAAAAATCAATTCACATTCCAAACAAAGCCTTTGGGATGTTTTGGGTATATTATTGTAAAAACCAATCAATTTAAAAAAAGAGTCCCAACAGCACTGCACGCCTGATTGAGACTTTGCTTTTGTTTTGGATGATTAACGTATTGAGGAGGTCTCCTGAGTACACGTCATTAGGACAACGATAGCAATTTTAGTCAAAAACAAATTTAAAAATAATTAAAAATCTTAAAAAGTCTATAAAATTTTAATGCGTACAAAATTTTTTTTTTTTGAAGATTTCCTTCGTATTTATTTTATTTTTTATACATATATATATATATATATATATTTCTCAAATATACTATTTTTTTCATTTTATAAAAAAGTCGCTTTCTAAACAAAATAAAAAATAAAAAAAATGATAGAAATAACTCTCAGTGTTGTGACCTTGTTTGGTATTATTTATAGATTAATTCTTTTGATTATAAGTTTTTTGATTATTAAATTAAATTTTTTTAAATAAGTCAAAAATCTGTTTGATGTAACATTTTATAATCAATAAAAAAAGGTTAAATGTAATTGGTTAAATAAGTTATCACATAATTTTTTTATTGTGTAAATAATATCCTCAAAAGTTATAGTTAAAGTAAAAAAGATGAGATTATTTTGTCCATAATTATTTAAGAGTTTCCAATAAACTTAAAAGGTTAAAATTGTAACTTAAAAAAAAAAACTCATTTATTTGAGTAAAATAAACTAAAAAAATCAAATAAGTTATAATTTAAAATTATAACCAAATATCATTAATTACTTTTTTTAATCAAATAAGCTAAATGAAGAGTAATGTTATATAAATTAATAAATTTTTTATTTTTGTACTTATTAATTTGTCTTATTATATGAATGTTGTTGCTTTTTTCAAAAATTTATTATAGTTAATAAAAGAAAGGATAAATTAGGATTTCTCTAAAAATTTAAAGAAAATATAATAAATCTTATAATTTTGATATAATTGCACTGATTTCTTTTTTAGTAAGATTAAATAGTTGAAACTAATGTAAATAGTGTGAGAACATCATTTTTCTATTTATGTAATTAATGTATTATAGATGAAAATGAATTAAGTATTATTGTGAATTAAAACCTTTACAAAACCTAAAGTAATTTCGCTAAACCTGTAAAACTTAGGAGTTGTTTGGGGTTTGTTTATTTAATGCACTTCTTGAATTTTTACAAAAAATATACAGAAAAATAAAAAAATAATGTAACTCAAACAAGTACACTTATCAATTAGGTCCACTTGTTTACATCATTCCCAAATAACCCATCTTTCCAAAACACTCCTATACTGTTATTTTAAATAAAGTCTGTATAATTTATCTTAAAATAAATTATAATAAAAGAAGTAACCTCATTTTTTTTTTTTTAATGAAGATTCAAACTTCCATTAAAAAAAAGAAAAAGGTTTGTAATAAATGACAAAGCTAAAAATGACCAAGTGGTGAGGTGGGGTAGGTGAGTGTCATTTTTCTCGGAGGGCCCCACACCACAAGGCAATTTGACTCTCACACCCTCTTCTTCTGGCCGAAGCCGGTCCTCAAATATTCGAGTGGCCCCCCAACCCCAACCCCAACCCCAATCCCAACCCCTCCAACACTCCTCCTCAACCACTAACTAAACACGCCAACTGGACTTTTTATTTTTTTATTTCACTAATGCTATAACTCAAATTTAGTTATTCATAAATTATTTAAAATTATTATTTTATAATTTAAATTTATTTTATACATAAATCTCATATTATATAAATTTAATCTTTACTGTGTAAACTACCCACTCAAAAAAAATCTAAGTGGATAAATCTAAATTCCCAAACTTATTTGTTTGGTTCTGATTTTCAGAAAATTCTATATTTTTATTTTTTACATTTTAATGTTTTTAATAATTTTTTTTAATATTTTAAAAAAAATTTTAAAAATTTTTAGACACACCTAACATAAATATACTTAAAAAATATAATATTTGTGAAAAAATATTAAGAAATACACTAAATACCAAAAAATATATATAAAAAAATGAAAATTTAGTATATTTTTGTGTATATATTAATTTTTAAAAATATTTTTTCACAAATATTTTACTATTTAGATATATCTAAGTAAGGTGTATCTAAAAAAGTTTAAAAAAAAAAAAAGCTTAAAATTTAAAAATATTCACTAAAAATAAAAAAAACACGAAAAATAAAAAACTCAATTTTTAGAAAACTAAATTCAAAAAACTAAAACCAAATATACTGATTATTTTTATTTTTTTATTTAAAAACTCAGATTAGACATTAAGATATTGGATCATATTCTTTTAAAAAAATATTACATTGATAAATGTAATTTTAATTTTTTTAATTCTTTTAAAAAATATAATCTGTTAATGTGATTATAATAATTTTTTTTTGAGAAATGCCTCATAGCTCGACATTTTAAGGCTCGAATGGCCCGATTCTCTCTCTCTCTCTCTCTCTCTCTCTCTTCATCTTTCTCTTTCTTCTCTATCTCTCCTCTGCTTTGGTTTCCTTCTTCTTTCTGAGCAGTGATGGCGATGCCAGAAAACTTTGCGATGGTGGAGTTTGTATCTTATACACACATATGTATAGATTTGTGCACCTCTCATCCCTCTCCTTGGTCTCTCTCTCTTTCTATCTGGCCGATCTCACCTCCCATCACTCTTACCTCTCTTTCTTCTTCCTCTTTCTAGACTGTTGGCCGGTTGACGGTTTTCGACTATGGCTTTGGGTTTGGTTTTGATTTTGTATTTGATTTTAATTTTGGGTTTTGATTTTGTTTATTTGTGGCTCTAATGACCATTCCCATATGAGATCCCAAGTGGGTTCAATTCTGTTGACCATTGTGATGGGTGATCTACTCCCAATTCCATGAATTTTGAGGTTGCTTCTTGTTGTATAGTTGATAAATGTGGAATAAAGCTTTTTGACATTTTCTGAGAGTCTCTGTTTCAAGTTTTTCTCTTGGTTCTCATGGATTAGATAGATAATTTGTTTAATAGTAATTTTAGTTTATGGGTTAGAAGAGGGTGAGATTGAAGATGAGAAAGGAAGAAGAGAATGAAGGAAGGAATGAAGGATTTTCAGAACGATTTTCAGAATTTTGTTTAGGTCTAAGAGGAAAGAAAAAAGGTACCAAAACGACCCCGTTTTGGTACCTTGAGCCATTCGAGCCAGCTTATTTTCGAGCTACGTAGCGGAGTTGTTTTTTTTTTTTTTAGGAGGGCATAATTAACCATTTTGATAGGTCCTACAAAATACATTATATTTGGATATGTATTAGTGGTAACCCATACGATGCACGGGACGATTCAATCGGTTATAAACATAGCTCTCACTGCCTTATTTGATTTGGTGTAAAAAACCCTTTCAAATTCTTGGCAAATCTTACAAAATCTTAGAGAGAAGATTGAAATTTGGTGAGTTTGTAGAGAGAAAAAGGAGCAAGTGGCCAAAACACCTTTTGGCATCAGTCTTGAGGAAAAGAGCACGAAAATCGAGACAGACACATCGAAATCCGCTTGAGAGGTTTGAATTCCGCACGAGCAGAAATTTTTCCCTTTACGGGAGGATTGCTTCAGAGAGCTGCCTAGAAATCAACCCAAAATCCGCTTGAGTGAGACCCAAAATCCGTTTGAGCGGTTTGTTGCCCAGAAAACTCTAAAAATTTTGAAAAACCCTGTGAGGATCCGTTCGGGGGGTTTTCAATTCCGCATGAGCGATTTTGTCCAAAAAATTTCAGAAGGTGATCTTGCAAACCAAGGAAAATTTCAATGCTCAAAACTCAAAGTTTATAACTCGGAAAGTTATGAGAGGTTACGTAAGAGTAGAAACAACTTTTCAACGACTCAAAACGATAAACAAAACACCGAACGAATTACATACTACTCCACTAGACAATACCATTCAAACCCAAAACCCCTGGACATCACATAGTGCAATTTCTAGGTGGAAGATAGGACCGCACGTGCGAGGGCTTGGGCCACACGTATGGAAGTGAAACCGCATGTGCTGGAGGTGAGGCCACACATATGGTGAGGTGAGGCCGTTGATGGTTCAACACTGCTTTAAATGTACGAGCGAAGGGAGTGAGTCGTATGTGTAGGGAAATGTGGTGCATATGGGGGAATGCACTGTGTCCAAAAAATTTCTCTTTTTCTTTTCTTGGGCTGAGCACCCACCTCACTTTTCTCTCATCTAGGAATGGCAACGAGCCGAGGCGAGGCCGGGGATCACACTCCCTGCCCTCAATCCTTGATGGTGAAAATTCTCTCGTCCCCAGCCCCGATCCTCGATGAGGAACCTATCACCGTTCCAGTCCCTGCCCTCGCCCTCTAACGGGGATTGGGTTTCCTCAACCTCGAACATTCCCCGCCTAAAAAAAAAAAAAACAAAAAACAAAAAACAGAACAAAACAAAACAGCAACAACAACCGATGATTACACCTCCAAAATCAATAAAATATGAAGAATCAACACTGCCACCAATTCAAATCCCAAATTCATTCATTCATATCACTGAATTATACAAAGAAAACAGACCTAATACATAGTTTGTCACCAAATTGACAAATCCCAGACAATCTTTCCCAGAATTGAATCAATCCCAATTTGAAATACATCTAAATGATACAATTAAACAGTTATCACAGACAAAAAAAAAAGAAGAGAGAATCTTACAGGGGGCCCAAAAGCCAAAAAAAAAGAAAGATTGAAAAGGGTTAAGAAATCTCACCTCCTTCTTCTTCTTTCTGCTTGCTTCTATGACCCCTCAAAGAAGACCAAGATTGCTGGCAAAAGGGACTTAGTTAATGAACCCCACTACCTCTTTGTGTCTCACCTCCTTTGCAAATAGAATAACAACAAATAGATTTTTTTGATCTAATCAAATCAAGAACATGCACGTGGATGACGTCGGTGAGGGAGGAGAATGAAGCCAGTGAGAGAGAGAGGAGGAGCCGCCGCCGTGAGGGAGAAGTGATACCGGTGATAAAGAGAAAAGGAGCCACTGCTGTGAGCACCTACAGTAGAGAGAGAGAGAGGGAGAGAGAGACACAAAAATGTTTGAGAGAAAATAAGATAAACGAGTGAATAGAAAAACCCTAAACATATATATATATATATACGAGGATGGTTCGGGGCCGGGTTCGGGGCCGGGGCCGGGGCCGGGGGAATCTATCATTGTCCCCAGCCCGAAAATCGTCAAGGATCCATTTTTCAATACCAGCCCCGACTCCATCGAGGTAATTTTTAGGGAATACCCGACTTATCGGGGTAGGGCTATCCCAGTCCCTGTCGGGCCGAGTTCAAATTGCCATTCTTGCTCTCATCTCTCTCTCTCTAAAACACATTTCTCCTTCTGCTCTCTACATTACTCTCACCAAATCACATTAATCCTTTGATTTCTCTAAATCAATTAGAGCTTTGACCCTAGTTTCTTCATTAAAGTTGGATAACTCCATGAGGGCTACGTTTTGTGTGGTGGAGATCGGATTTCAACACCGTCAAATTTGGGGATTTTCTTCTCTTTTCTTCTCTAAAGCTTAAGGTAGGGATTATCTTAGAGTTATATATACATTTTTCTAAGTTTATGTTGATTTTGGAACTTCATCTTGTAACAATTAACCTTGATTTTTGGCTCATGAGTTCTTGATGATTTTAAAAAAATGGGATTTCTCAATGTTTTTGAAAAAAACTCTTGAGGGTATGATCTATATTGTCAAGAAGGAATGTTGTCCTGGAAAAGTCCTTTAAAAATGAGGAAAAAAAATATAGTTTTGTGGAAAACCCTAGAGATTGGGGATTTTTGGAAAAATAGTAAGATGTGATGAAATTTATGCTTGTCAAGTATTATGATGAATATATGATTGAGAAATTCCTATAATTGTGTATAAAGAGGAAATTCCATGAAAGAATGAGAAATGGTTAATATTGACGCTAGTTGTATAGCTTATTTTTGGTTGGTCTTGAAATGACCAAGTGGGAAAATATAGATTAACATGTGGAGAAAGCATGTAATGTGGTATTATTATTTATCTCTCAGTAGATTTTTTTGTGAAATTATATTGAGAAGAAGTATGGAGATTTTTATCACAATGGTAGATTGTGTGGTGGAAACTGAAAATGGAATGCATTGATACATGTTGCATTGACATTCCATCTCATTTGGTTGTTATGAATTTTTAATTGAAATTTGAAAACTACTGCATTGAGAAAGAAATTGTTTTGTGAAACAAGAACATATTAAATTGTTTTGGGGGTAAATACGTTTGTAAGTCTAGATAAAGGGTGTAGTTTGGTATCGGTTAAGTTAGCCTGAGTGTTAATGGTGAAAGACCGAAAACACGTATGGAGGAAGTACCACGTGCCTTCCAGTGAGAGACTGGTAAAGTAGAGATTGGTAGTGTTTGTTATGCCTACTTGTAGACACCAACTTAAGGATTACCTAAGTCATATTTATCAACTCTTTGAAAATTTCATTGAAATTATTGGATTATTGTGTTATCAAATTGGTATTATGCACAAGGTTTTCCAAAAGGCAAAAGTATGTATTTTGAGCATGACATGGCGTTTGCATTCATTTCATGGGATTATGTAAAAATGTATATACTTTGTTAAGAATTTCCTATTGGGCTTTGTGCTCATTTTAGTGAATTTTGTGTAGAAAAAGATGTAATGATTTTGCCAAATTGAAAGTGTGAAGTGTTTTGAGGGCATATGGCTCTTGTTTTGTTGTTGTTTGGACAAGCCAAGGGCTTTAAATGTATGTGTTTCGATAACCATTTTTGTGTAACTGATCATAAGCCTTGGAACTTGTAGCCTTAAGTGCATTTATTTGTAATTGACTTGTAGTGCCACATGTTATAAATTTATATTCCTATAATGTTGAATGTATAGTTGCATGTGGAACACTTTTGATAAATCTTCGGAATGAATTGAGCACACATCTTAGAGAATTAATGAGGATGAAATGGATGAAACATCATGTTTTTTTCGTTATATATATAAGTATGTTATGGGAGTTACTACTTTTCGATTAAGACCTTGATGATAGATAATTACGAATCCTTTTTGGCCCGTTTGTTTTCCACTGCCACAGTCCACTTTGGACTGTGATAGATAAATAGTAACGATGGCTCCCGCTTGTTTTGGTTTTCGAGCTCCGGATTCATAGTTAGAAAGGACTATGATAGGCCTTGGCGAGAGGTATTAGTAATCTAGAGTGGGAGATGGTATTAGCAAAGTAGTCCGTTCAAATTGGGTGTTACTGGATGTCTGTCCAGTCAACTGGTCAATTGAATTTTTTTTTTTTACTTGTTGGGCATTTTTTTTTAACATTAATGTTTAATGTTTTTGTATTTTTTGTTAAGTCAAAATCATAGTTTTATTTGTTTTATTATTTTATATAAAAATAATTAACAATCCCCACACTAACAACTATCATCAAAACAAACAAAATTTTACTAATCTCCTCACTATCAATCCATTTACTAATAATTCACTCACTATCAATTCACTCCATTCTACCTCTGGAAACAAACGGGGCCTTTATGTAAATTATTTGGGGGCGTTAAACTGTCTCAAATTAAGATGACAATTTCAAAGAAGCCAAACCCTTCTTATTTACACTATAACACAATTATCAAACACCATCGTAGTTTATAATAATACAATTCTTACTTACCCTTAAGTAATTTATAAGATAAATGTTAAATTTAAATTTATGTAATAAATTTCATGTGTATATGACCCATTATATTTAAAATAATAAAACTCATTATACTATGGCTTCGTTTCGCATTGGTTTTTTGGGTTAAATTAGTTATAAAAACAATAAAATAAAAAATAGGTTAAAAAATTAATAAAATAAAATGTCACTTTCAAACCATAATCATTTCATTTTTTTTTTCTCACAAAAGTAAAAAAGAACTAAAAAAGCCAACTCAAACAGGCTTTTTAGCCAAAGCTAAAATAGCCAAAAACCAACTGAAAAAACCACATGCCAAATGGCAGCTATATATGGGAAAGTCATAAAAAATAAACTAACATTTGGGATTCCTAACATTGTTCTTTTACAAATGAAAATAAATATAATAAAAATTAGGACAAATTACACTAATAGGACATATAATTTGTCTCAGAAATTGATATAGACCCCCACAAATTTATAGTTTTTGGTAAATTTGTTGGTAACTCTAGTGTTGCTCATTTGTTCCTAGTGTCAATCTGATCATTGCACTTCAATTAACATGATTTTGACTTCTAGTTTTGGATCGTGTTAATTTAGTCCAATTAATAATGAATGATAAGATTTTTGAAGAAAAGTAGTTATTAAATTGATTAACTTATTGAGTTGAGTAAGTTTACAATTTTGCTCTTAAAATATAACATGTTCCACTCACAGACATTTTTCATTAAAAAAAATTAACAAATATAATTAATTGAACTAAATTGAGATAAAATCATAAATTTAACATCAAAATCAAGCCAATTAAAATTATGAGAACCAAAATAATATAAAGAGTCAAAATATAGTAACTATCAATAATATTTGTCTTAAAAATAGGATAAATTGCAAATATAACCTTTGTGATTTGCTTAAAATATGAATTACCCCTTGCGGTTTTGGAAATTATAAATACTGTCATTGTCAGAACTTTTTATTTAACAGAACTACCAAAAAAATAAAATAAAATTCTTAACTACTTTTCCATACCGTAGTAAAATTACCAGAATTCTTAATTGAAATATATTTTTGAAATAATTAAAACTGTTAATTGATATAATGATTTATTAATAAAATGGGTAATTTGTTATTAGAAATTTGAAGGGACGACATATAATTTTCAAAACTACAGAGAATAATTTATATTTTAAGTAAATTTCTAGAGATATATTTGTAATTTATCTTAAAAAAAATCTATACTAATAAAGAATTTAAAAAATTATAGTTCAGTTAAAATTTTAAAAAATAATTATAGATAAATGGTAAATTTTATAAATATTAATATACATAATTAAGGTAAATTAAAAATACATCTTGAAATTTGTTTACAATACGAGTTATTTTATATGGTTTCAAAATTATAAATACTCCATTATCAAAACAAAATTATTTAACAGAATTCACCGAAAAAATAAAATTTCTAATTGTGAATAACAAAATTACCTGAATTATTAATTAAAATAAAATTTTGATATTATTAAAAAATATTAATTAATTTGATGATTTAGTAATATAAAAATAGCCAATTATTATGAAATTTAAAATGCCAAGGGACGAGATATAATATTTAAAATTATAAGAATAATTTGTATTTTAAGTAAATCTCAGAAATTATATTTATAATTTATTTTAATAAATTAAAATAATAATTTTTATTTTATTTAATTATAAATTTGTAATAAACTTATGAAATTATCACATTGTTTCCCTAAAGAAGGTTCCTTTAAAATTAAGGTTGACTTGGTAAGAGGGAGCACAACAGCCTAACATAAAATATAAATTAACGGTAAGCCGGTTCAGACACGTCAGCACGTTGGCATTTAAATATTCTCGGCGCCGACTTCCCTCACTCTCTCCCTCATTTCATTTTCTCCGGAGGAACAACGTTTCACAGAGAGAGAGAGAGAGAGAGAGAGAAAGAGAGAATTTAATCAGTAACGAAGCTCTGAAGAAGAAGATCAAAAGAGGGTTTGTCAAACAAGCAACATAGACTTTTAGAAAGAGTAGAGGAAAGAAGATCGTAGACTCTGCAGTCAACGAAAAGTCTTTCATCTCCTTCTTTCTCTCGAGGTTCGTCGATCGTGTTCCTAACTCAAATTATATATATACACATATGTGTGTGTGTGTGTGTTTATATATAATACAAATATATCTGGTCTTTGTTGGTTTAGATCTAGCAAGTCATGTATGCTCCTTTGGCCCTTTCTTAGAAAAAGGTATGTCTTTTTTAATTAATTAACTAACTAGCTGTGATGGGTTTTGTTAAATGTAATGAATTTGAGACAATTCAACTTTAGTATATATTTTTTTTAGGTTGATTTTGTTAAAGTAGTTAGTAGAGTAGAGCTCAATTTCTATTCTTAGAATTTGTATGTTTGAATTTGGTTTCTAAAATATATATATATATATATATATAAAAGGCCTTTCCCGTTATGTGTTGTATAATTTACTTCATGGGTGTGAATCACCAAGATCCTTTGGTTGTTTTTGAAGACCCTCCTAGCCAAATTGTAAGTCTGCTTGTTGCAGATATGATCAACATCTCTTGTGAGAGGACCTAGTGTCCTCATGAACTCTTGTTTCTGTTTTTTCAGCCTAATAAAAAAAAAAAAGAAAAAAAGAAGTATAATTTACTTCATTTTTTAGCTACAAATGGCTTCATTTTTTTGCGACCTTTTAGGTTCCGTTTGGGTAGACGGATTTCAAATGAAAGAGTTTGAGGTTAAATATTATTAAAAAATATAATAGAGGTTGGCAATTATAGATAAATTGGGAAACTAAAGGGTTAAGAAGAGATGTAATTATTTTTGCACAATTATAATACTTAGGATGAAGGATTTCAAATAATTATTTTTGTATTGTTATTCCAAATCCATCATAGTGCGTGATCATGGTACTAGTCTTGAATTCAATCTTGAAATTTATATCTAAACTATCATGTCCAAATTTGACCTATTATACTTAAATGATTATTGTCCAAATCTTTTTCATTCCAAATTCATAAATCCAAACACAGTCTTAATTCCTGCCCACTGCCTGCCTATAATATTATTCCTGCCTTTTTGTAAATTATTGGGCTTATTGTGTGTAGGTGCGTGTATTATCCACATTGCAATGCTTTTGACCAATAAGACTTGTTTTTTTCTTGGTGTTAGCCAGTAAGACTTAATTTCTATGAAGCATGGACATGGCAAAATCAATGTTGTGGCGGTGTCGGACACGGAGACACGCCGGGGACACATACGGGACACACCATCTGCCATGTCCCTTTAATTTAATTGTTTTTTTTGTAGGGGACACGCCTAGAACACGCGTGTCTAGATCTGGACACGGCATGAGACACGGTGAGGAGAGAGAGACAAAGGAGAGAGAGTGAAGAGACAAACTTGTTGCGTGATCAAAGACATCCAGTCGCCGCATCGACATCCAATCGTCGACGATCTGTATCCCTTCGACTTCACAACTTCCACCGTAAGCATCTCTCTCTCTCTCTCTCTCGGTCTCGCTCGCGTCGTCTTGTCTCTCTCTCACTCTCGTCTCTCGTCACGCTCGCATCTCTCATCTTCTCTCTCTCTTGCTTGCGTCTCTGTCTCTCTCGCCGACTCTGTCCCTCTCGCCGACTCTGTCCCTCTCGCCTTCTTTCTTATCTTATATATTTAAGATAATATTAATAAGATAATATTATTTTATAAGTATATATAACATATTATATACTATTTATACATATTAATAAAAAAACACATGTATATAAAATAAAAAAAAAAATTATCAGAAACATATTATTTAAAAAATATAATAAATAAATAAAATAATTAACGTATATTAAAATAAAAATATTTACAAAAAATAAAATAAAATAAAATTTGCCGTGTCCCCTGTTGTGTCCGTGTCCCCATTTTTTGAAAATTGCCGTGTCCGTGCTTCATAGCTTAATTTGCTTCTCTTATTGTAGCAATTCACTACTTGGCCCCTCCTTTTAATACAGTCTTTGTTTTTTATGATGATGAATGAATTGATGATATTACTTTGGATACCGATTTTGTGTAAGTTTTTTATAATCTGCTCAATATATGTAGTTTTGCTAACCTAATTGAATTTTGGAATCATTTTTTCTTTTCGATTCGGTCACAATATTTATGGTTTCCAATAATTAATGTGTGATCAATTGATTCCATTGGTTAGATCTAGGAACAAAGCAAATATTTGGGTTATATTATCATTGATTAACCAAAGGATTCATGTCTACTTTATGCCAGATGCTGAATGAAACCGTTAGTTCAACTTCAATCCCTCATTCCCCTGTTAGGATGGGGTTGGGTGGGGCGAGAGAAGGAATGATTCCTAATAACTCCACTAGTTGAATGGCAAATGTATTTTGGTGTTGCAATAAAAGATGTGAAAGATATGCACAAAATCCAGTTTTGTTAATTATAAGAGAATGGGACACGAAAAAGATGCACAAGTTCACAAGATTTGATTTTATTAATTACAAGAAAATGAGTACAATCCTCTGTGGTTGTAAACCAATTGCAACAGTAAACTTTAAATTCTATGTCCTTTGCAATCCAACGGCTCTAGAAGCTTGATGGTTTTTTTCAAATTGTCAAACTTATTAGGCAAAAGAGGGTTTGATAAAGGACTAGAATATCTTAATCTCAAACAAACTTCAAACTTATCTCTCCAAAATGAAGATATTAGACTTGAAAACTTCTCGAGTCTTGATCTATAGTGTGTTTGATGTGAGAACGTGTAGAAGAATTGGCACATTGTTGAAGTGCTTTATGATCTTCCACGAGAGTTTTAAATAATGCTTGAAAGCTCTTGCAAGGTGTTAGCCAAAGGTTTTTCCTCCATGACTGAGAGCCTCTATTTATAAACTCAAGTAGAGGGGTGTTAATTTGAAAATCCTCTAAACTTGAATTTTTAATGTAATTACCATAATAATTATCTGTCATTATTGTGAAATAAATTTGAAATTTCAATTTTCTGACCTATTTTGAAATTTTGACACATGATTTGTGGGATTTGCATCCTTTGGTTGGTCCAATTAGTTGACCCTTATTGTCAAAGTGGACCAAACCTCTTCTTTTGGTATAACCCAATATCTTGAAATGGGTTAATCACTATGATTGTGGTGCAGCCTTCATTTGTTGTAGATTTTGACTATTTTGACTTTGATCAATCAAGAAAATTTCATTTGTCTTTGACTAATCAGACAATACTTAGACCATCTCAAAATTTTAGTTTCTATAGTTCATACCACAAGTTGTTAGCTTGAATTTGATCTCTCACCACCCTCAAAGGACAAGTTTCAAAGTTCAAATCCCCGTTGGAATGTAGTTGGCTGTGTTTGACTTGCTAAAAATAAAAAATCAAAGAGAAGAATACAAGCTAAGGGGGTGTAAAGGTACTAAGCATGAATATGCTTCAAAAAAATAAAGGTGTGCCAAGCTTGAATAAGAATACAAGGATTCTCAAAGTTTCATTGCAGAGCTGGACTTACTATTACATAATTTACATGTTTCTCTATTTTGTTGCCAACATCAACTCTATTTATTGTATTTTAGTGCAGAACTCCCATTTTGCCTATCATAAATAGGATTTTTAGTCTTTACTATTCCATGTAGTTCTTTTCTTTCCCTACTCTCCCCACCTCTTAGTTCTTTTCATTAAATCTTGATGCGTACATACTTCTCATTCTTTCCAAAGTAGTACTTGTATTACTAAAGCCGTAAGTTCTAATTGTGTACCAACTAAGTGTTTTTCAGCAACTGGACATTTTACCATATTGGCATTTTTGTAATAATGCCTCATGAAGTGAACCACATCTGTGTGGATTAAGCTTTTATTAGCAGTACGGTACTTATATCCAGCAGTTATTTTACTCATCACATTTCTGAATTATGCTTTAGAATCATCTCATTTTGGTTTTATATACATATGGCCTACATATTACTAGAGCAGAGAGTTTAAATAATTATGTTAGTGCTTTCTAGCAACTGAACATTTCTAGGGTCGCCATTATGATGGCTTGTTAAAGTCACCCACATCCTTGTAGATTTAGCTCTGTTTTCAGTAATATTTAATCTGTACTGTATTTTTTGCTTATTGCTATCTCATTATCATCCAATAAAACCCATCTTTGTTATGTTTCCATTTTTCTTTGCTATCTCATTATCATTCTTAATGATTGCAGTTAGTGGGAGCCTTCTAATCTTCAACATGGGTCCTGTTCATGGTTGCAACCAGATATGTGTTGGTTTAAGCCCCATCATAGTTTGATTGAATCCAGATAATTGTGGGAAAATGGCTGATCAGTTGAGAAGTAATGTTCGGATAGTTAGATGTCCTGGGTGCCGTGGGCTGCTCAAAGAGTTGGCAAATGTCCCGGTGTACCAGTGTGGAGGATGTAACACAATTCTTCGAGGTAATAACTTTCTTTAACTGTTAGTTACCATTTTGGCAACCGTTAGTGAAAGGATGGTCTAGCAGTGACATGCCACCTGCAGGGAGTAGGGACAGTTCATTTACTCTTTTTTTCCTTTCCCTTGTTTTTCTTGGATTTTATTATTATTATTATTATTATTTTGAGTGCGGAACGCCCCCCTTCCCAAAAAGTAAAAGAAAAATAAGACTTTATATGGACCATCATTGCGATTTAAGTTAGCAATACATCTTTAAGGAAACAGCCTCTCCAGAAATGGGAGTAAAGTTGTGTACATCTTACCCTCCCAGACTCTTCTTTAGCAAGAGTCTTGTCTTGTGCACTGGGTTGCCCATTTTATATAGTTATGACGCTTTGAAATGTGTCTCAAATATTTTCTCTTCAAATTTGAATTGAATTCTGACATTCCTGTATTTTCATTTTCATACAGCTAAAAAGCGCAAAAACGAGACCAAGGGCACAGGATCACACATACATGAAACAGATAAAGCACAGAAAAATGAGTTGGAACATGTTTCTGATGTCAAAGAAGCTCAAGGCTCAAGTCCAGAGAAAACATTTCCTTCCACGGGTGAACAGTCATTGGGCAAAAACTGTGGGAGTGTTCAGAATGAAATTCAGGATAACAATAGGGAGGAGCAGTCTGGAGGTATGAAGTTCACTAGCAAACTTTCTACACTGCTCACATGCCATGGAAATGAAGAGTCATCACCAGCAGCCAGAGAAGAAACAAAATTTGATAAAGATCAATGTTCTTTTGAACAAAGCAATGGAGGGGATCAAAATGCATACAGATATTTTAGTGGGAAGCAGTCTGGAGGTGTAAGCTTTTCCAGAGAAGTGACTTCATCAACTGAGCTTAATCATGATGAGAGTAAGGCATCATGGCCGGTAGCTGGAGCTCATAGTGAAGTGGTCTCAGAACAGAACAATGGAAGGAATCAAAATGAACATGGGTATTGCAATAAGAAGCAGCCTGGAGGTATAAGCTTTTCTGAAGAAGTGACTTCATCAACTGAGCTTAATCATGATGAGAGTGAGGCATCATCGCCGGTAGCTGGAGCTCATAATGAGGTGGTCTCGGAACAGAACAATAGAAGGAATCAAAATGAACATGGGTATTGCAATGAGAAGCAGCCTGGAGGTGTAAGCTTTTCCGAAGAAGTGACTTCATCAACTGAGCTTAATCATGATGAGAGTGAGGCAGCATCGCCGGTAGCTGGAGCTCATACAGAAGTCTCAGAACAGAACAATGGAAGGAATCAAAATGAACATAGGTATTGCAATGAGAAGCAGCCTAGAGGTGTAAGCTTTTCCGAAGAAGTTACTTCATCAATTGAGCTTAATCATCATGATGAGAGTGAGGAGTCATTGCCGGTAGCTGGAGCTCATAGCGAAGTGGACTTGGAACAGAATGATGGAAGGAATAAAAATGAATATGGATATTGCAATGGGAAGCAACCTGGACGTGTAAGCTTTTCTGAAGAAGATAGTTCATCAACTGAGCTTAATCATGATGAGAGTGAGGAGTCATTGCCGGTAGCTGGAGCTCATAGGGAAGTGGACTCGGAACAGAACCACGGAAGGAATCAAAATGAATATGGATATTGCAATGGGAAGCAGCATGGAGGTGTAAACTTTTCTGAAGAAGTTACTTCATCAACTGAGCTTAATCATCATGTAGCTGGAGCTCATAGTGAAGTGGACCTGGAACAGAACAATGGAAGGAATCAAAATGAATATGGATATTGTAATGGGAAGCAGCCTGGAGGTGTAAGCTTTTCTGAAGAAGTTACTTCATCAATTGTGCTTAATCATCACAAGAGTGAGGTGTCATCACCAGCAGCTGGAGCTCATAGTGAAGTGGACTTCGAACAGAACAATAGAAGGAATCATCAAAATGAATATAGATGTTGCAATGGGAAGCAGCCTGGAGGTGTAAACTTCAATGATGAAGTTGCTTCACCCACTGCCCTTTATCATAAGGAGAGTGAGGAGTCGTCGTCACCACTAGCTGAAGTTCATAGTGAAGTGAATGAAAATAGGAATTGTTTGGCACAAAACAATGGAAGGGTTCATAATGAATTTGGAGATTATGAGAGGGAGTGGTCTGGAAATATAAAATTTTCCAATGCAGTTCCTTCTTCTACTGAGCTTAGTTGTCAGGAAATTGAAGAGTCATCTCCTGAGTTTGGAACAAATACTGAATTGGATGAGAATTTCAAGAGCCGTTTTATATTTGGAAGCTTGAGTGTGGAAAACCTGCTGGCTGTGAGCCCGGGGGATTCAGTCATCACTGCTCAGGGGCCATTGGGTGAAAGCATTTTGACAGATAGTCATATGCCTGAACAGCTGGAGGAGTCTCAGAAAAGAGCAGTCAATTGTTTTGACCGTATGAACTCTGTAGATACATTGGAAGACATTGCATTACCCAAACCCATCTCTGAGTTCAGTGTTACGCTCAGAGAAATGCCTAAATCTCCTACCACCAGGAGCTATTATGCTTACGATGGCAGTGTCTCTTCCTATGATGGAAGTGACGATCAAGTCCCTGATCTCCACCATCTATCTAAAAGGAAATTTAAAGAGGCAAAGTCTGCCAATACCAAAGAAATGCCCCAAAGGGATAATTATTCAGAAATGCTACATCAAGCTTGGAACTGCTCATCAATTTCATCAGAAAAGAAGCATTATGCTATGGATGAATTTCAGGAATCCACAAGACAAGACCATCAAGTTAGGAGCAGGATGAAATTTGAGACAGACGAGAGTCGATCCAGGGTGCCCTTCTATTCAAGAGGTTGCCATGTTGGCTATGAAAACGGCAGCCCTTCAAATTATGATCGGAACGAGTTCCACTGCAGTACGAGCTCTCATTTGCCTAGCAAGACTGAGTACCTTGAAGAGGAGAAAATAAAACTGCTAAAAATGGTTTATGAACTGCAAGGTCAGCTTAGCAGAACACATATTTTGCAAGGGAAGGCAAATGAGAAGCAGCTTCCATCGTACTGTGATTGCGTACCACCTGAGGTGCAAACATGCCACAGTTCAAGCAATACTAGATACACAAGTCGAATCTGGCCCCCCCACCCAAGTCGAATCTCACGAATTCCTTTCTCAGCGGGGGCCACAATCAACAGACCCCAAGTCAATCGCTCGTGTCTGCATTGTTGTCCCCAAGACTGGCAATGCTCAGCACCATTGCCACCACACATTTGCTGTAACAAAAGCCAATATACAGCCCACCCAAGTCAGAGATATCACAATCTGTACTGCTCTACTCCATTGAGTCCCCAGCATTATACAGGCTCTGAGTTTTCTGATGATCATTGGCAAAAAAATCGCCATGAGGTGAAGAAATATTCGAGGGAGAGACTTCACTCGGCGAAGAGATATGTCCGACCCGTAGCAAGTGGAGCGCCTTTCCTCATCTGTCATAGCTGCTTGAAACTGCTGCAACTGCCTGAAGATTTCCTCCTCTTTAAAAGGAGATGCCATAAGCTGCGGTGTAGTGCTTGTTCGGTTATATTAAAGTTTTCGCTTCAGAACAAGACTCATATTGTTCGATATATTGATCTTGATTTTGCTCGTGATGCTATAGCCCCACCGCCCAGTGAGGTCGAGGATTGCAGCATTGCTAACAATTGGAAGAAGTTGGCGTCGGTGTTGTCTACCAATAATTGTCCACCTTGTGATCCTGTGTCATGTTCTGATGATAATGGACCACCCTTTCGTAAAAGTTACTCTACTGAAGGGGAGTCCCTTTATGTCCATGCCCTCAAAAGGGATTCTAATGGAAGAAAGATGTCATCTAGTAGTTCTTTTGATCCTATGGAAGAGAGAAAGAAGCAGGGTTTCTTCAAAGAGTATCGAAACAAATACAAGAATTCTGTGAAAACCTTAGCATCATCAGTTGGGTCTTCATTCAAGATATCCAAAGCGGAGAAATCATCCTCGGAAATTGAGGAATCCTCACCAAGAGGAAGAGCAGGTTTGGCGCTTCATAGGCTCATGGGATATTCTTCCCCAAGTGAAGTAATTGGTAGCTGATGAGAAAGTTTGATTGGCAAGTCTTGCTTTCTTTGTAAATTTTGTTGTACAGGTGAGAAATAAGATTGAACTTGTAGTGTTTTTGAAGTAGTATACAGGAAAGAAGAAACCCAAAAATTTGATTGTTGTAAATCTGAAGCAAGGTCTTCAATGTGTAGTGCATTGAAAGGTCAAACTATGCTTGATATATATATATATATATGGATTGATTTACAGAAAGATCAATAAAGTTTGTTTCTTCAAAATTGTCAAGAGATGCACCAACTTAAGAGCAGAGAGGTGACTGTGCCTAGAGTAATTAAGGCGGGATTTAACAATTTTCTATAAATCATGAAAGTAATATATAGGAGGAGCTCTTTTTTTCTTTATATTTCTTTCCAGTGTATATAATCTACAGGTGCATAAAGCAGGTGCTGGAAATTCAACAGTTGCATAGCCTTTCGCTCGTTTGTCAATGAATTTGCTTATGAAATTTAAATCTTCTTGGTGAAAAAAAAAGTCACAAAGAGATATATTTGTCAATAAAGGGCATCAATTGTGTTAACATGGTATGGTAGTTTATCAAATATTCTGTGAGTTCGAATTTTCTTATCAAATATATATTTAAAATTTAAAATTTCATGATTAAATAGGTGTGTTGTGAAAAGTTAGTTGCCGTTTGATAACTTTATAATTTATTATTTTTTTTGTTTACAAAAAACATATTTGATACATATTTAAAATTTTTGATTTGAACACAAGTGAAAAAAAATGGTTGAAAATGGTGGCTGGAGTTGGTTGTCGACTATAGGAGGTGGTGGTGGTTGCGGGCCACGGGAAATGGTGGTCAAAAGTGATTGTTGATGGTCAGAAATGACTGTCGACTGCCTAAGGTGATAGTTGAAGGTGGTTTTTAACTACAGGTGATGGTAGAAGACGATTACTGCCGGTGGGAAGTGGTTAGCAGACTAAGGAAGTGGTAGCTAGAGGTGATTGGTGAAGAATGTCATAAACAATGGTAGTTGTAGTGATGAGCAAAATATATAGTGGACGGAAAGGGTGAGAAAAAAGAGAAAGAAATAAAAAATAAAAATAAATAAATTAAACATGTGTTTGAATTTTGTAAACCATTAACAACTTTTTGAAAATGAAAACAAAAATGAATCAAGTTTTTATTTATAATTTTCAAAAATCTTGTAAATTAAAACAAAAAACTGTAAATATAAAAGTTACTAAACATGCCCTTGGTAAAAATTAACGATTTTAGCAAATGCATTTCAACTCAAGAAGCTCAAAGACATTTTTTTTTTTTTTTTTTTTTTGGGGGGGGGGGGGGGGGAGATAAATGGAAAAATCTAAATTTTATGAATCATTCGAGATGCGTTTTTTAAGTTATTTATTTATTTATATTGAACAAAAAGCTACATGGCTAAGACATATCATTTTTTTGGGTAAAATAAGACATTACAAACAAAGATTAAACAAGCTCATTAGCAAAGAGAGCATAGGAGGGTTAGACAACACAACCCCAGTCGAAGGTCTTTAGAAGCCAAGCAATGAGCATAAACTAGCTTGCCTCTTCCATCATCTGAAATCCCATGCATGGGGGGCCTGAGAAAAGGTGCACTATCTCATCCAGATTTGCCCAAATCTCCCACCTCATATGTTTTTTTCTTGATTGGCACTGGCATGTCCAGATCAAAACCCGACTAAGGATTTTCCCCCAATTTAATGGTCTCAAGAAATCGTTAGCATCTAAGAGATTTTGATCTCTGAAACCTTAGAGGAAACACACCCCCAAGACCTAAGGCCTTACCACTAGGCCAACCTCTTGGCATTCCCCACCTCATATGTTTTTAATAATGAACCAAGAAACCCCCATCAAAATTCAGCAGAATTGGATTCAATGATAGCATCTTTTAAATTCCACGAGGTTGCCAATTAGACAAGTAATTCAAATGGCCCAAGCCTCAACACCAAGGGCATAGGAGACCCTAACACGTCCAAAATTCGTTGCCATCACAACTCCAGAGGAGTCACGAACAATAATGACTAGAATAAAAACAAAAACATATGAATTCAAACTACTATTAGTACAAGTTGCAAGTTAACACAGAAAGCCGTGACAAGCTTATCCTTCTATATTTCACCTAGTACAGGCGTTGAGATAGAATTTCGAAGTTTGCGTGTAATCAATATTTTTAAAGATAACAGAATTCTACTCATTTCCTATGGTTAAGTCATACAAAAGATAAGGCCTTTGGTCCAAATATACCAACCTGTTTTAAAAATGTAATAATACAATGTAAAAAAGTAAAATAAAATTGACCCTGTAAAATTTTGGGAAAAAAGAGAAGAAAATGAGTACACATTCTTACCCATACACAGCCAAAAAAGTAAAAATGCTAAGATCCTGGTTCTCGATGTTGCCAAATTTGGTTTAAGAATCTGTATCTGAATCTGAGTCTACATCTGACTGCAACTCTACAGGCTTCCTTCTGTTCGTATTGGCTTCTATGGGTGGGAGTTCATCATCATCAGTTGAGTTAACTTCACTCTCATCCTTCACGGAAGCATCTCCCTCCAAACATTGCCTATAATTGTCTAGAATTGTGGATTTGAAGATTTCTGGCCTGCAACATTTTGCAGCAGCAAGTATAAGAAGAAATAAGAATAGAGAAGATAAGGAGTAAGAAACAATCAGTGTAAAAATTACTTTAAGAAAGAAGCTTAGCAGCTGCCAAGAACGATCTGCTTAATTTGGTTAAAAGGGGAAAATACACCGAACAGAGAACAAAAAATAAAAAATAAAAAATAAAAAGGTCCACCTTTCAATACTTGATTCACCTTCACAAAGCCCTCAATTAGACAATTATAAACAAGAAATTTAATGCGATCTCCAAAATAAAGAAGCCTGATAGTTACACCAGTCTTCATATTGTAAGATGTATTCCATTTTGATACAAGCCATTAGTATATCAGCAGCTTAAGAGCTAATTATGAGATCTAAACTAAAAACAGGCATGGCTCTATGCAACTCTTCAAGCAAATAGCAAAGAAAATTATAAGTAATCCATGGTTAGAAGAGAACACATACTGACTGAGACAAGGTGTTCGCTAGGAAGGGTCTGATGTGAAAATTACTCTACAAAGACCTATGAAGCATGGGTACTTCGAAAAATATGCCATATCCGTACCAGATACTTACCAGCATATGGTACCTCGTATGGTACCTTTGCGTACGTATCGGGTACACGAAACACGTACTCAAATTTTTTCTTCTTAATTTTTGGCGTACTTAGTATATAACCAAGTCGTATCGTAACTCAATTGCAACAATATTTTCTTCTACTACAGAGATAAAACTCCTTTCACTGTACTTGTTTTTAATTTTTTGTTTTATACTTAGTTTGATTTTACAATTAAACTATGGTTTGTAAGTTATTTAATATATTGACATTTAATTTTGATTTATACCTCTACTTTTGGCATTAAATATTAATTATAGGTTGAACCTTAACAAATTAAACCATTTAATTAATTTTTGTATTACTACAAATTAAAAATAAATATTTTTTTATAAACGTACCGAGGCATACTCTACCATACCCTATTTTTTTTTAATTTTACCATATCGACGTACCCGTATCGTATTAGTACCAGTATTCATACCCGTATCCGTGCTTCATAGACAAAGACACCTCGTTTTTTAAATTAATATTCTAAAATGAAAACAAATATAGCTGTTTCAAACCCTAAAAAGAGGGATAAATCTCTAGCCGCAACACTGTCATATGAAAGTGATTTGTAGATAAATATTATTTAACTATAAGAACTTCAATCTGATTATTGTAGCTTAGGCAAATTGGGTTAAGTTCAGTTTTAGAGCAATATGTGGACATGGATCATCCCACAAGCTTGACCATGCTTTGTGATCCAAAATTTTAGAACAAGTGAGGATGCAAAAGCAACAAACTAAAAAAATAGGGAAACATGGCTTTTGAATACGAACCATTCTGGAGATTTCCGAAGAACACGAACTTGTTCATGAAAGAGAACTTGAGAAACAATACATGACACTTTTCTACCAGATTCAATGGCCTCCTCTCTTCCACTTTCGTCAGCCACAACAAAGCTACCTGTTTGTAGAAAAAGCAACTTAAATATCACTCTAAAGTCAAGTAGCTTACAGTATCATAAAATGGGTTTGCCAAAAATTTGTAAATCCTTCATCAAAACAATGTACCCCAAACATCCCAAATAATTGGTCAACAGAGAAAATGTATGATCAAATTGTTCAAATTTTAAAAATGAAAAATTTGACCATCAAATTAGGCTTCAACAAGAACTACATGAACTGAAATAAAAACTTTAGAAGTTAAATGAAATCAATCAATCAATATTTTATGAATGAAAGAGGGGAAAAAAAAAAATTGCAATTTGGAATGATGTTTTCTAATCTAAGAAAACAAACCTCTCTTTATCCACATACTCTTCTGGAATTTGGCTGGAAACAATGCCAGAGCTTTCTCACCTTTTGCATCCATGACCTTTAACAGAGATATATAAAGGTAACAACAATCAAACTGATACTCAAGATACAAAACAACCTACACTTGTTGTCTAGCACATATATACAAATATATATATATATATATAGATATATACATATGTATACATATATGAATATGTATATGTATAATGTTACCTCAATAAGGTTGGAGCCTCGGAGAGACACAACTTGCATGATGCTCTGGCCTTGTTGAAGAGTAAATGTCTCTTGCTCTGCTGCCCTCTTCAGATTCTTCCTTCCTCCTTTCATGGCGTCCACCAGATTTTCACTTGGGATTATTATCAACTCAGCTCAGAAAAACCCTAAGCCCCAAATCAAAATTGGGAATTAGGGTTTATTATTTTGATAAAAGCGTTCATGTACGAGTTACTAGCGTAACAACGTGTTGACAAAAATTAAGTGACAGACATAATCAGGCCGTTCATTTTGTAGGCAAGTGCTGAGACGACTTACGTGGCGATAGATTCTGTAGTTGGTCCCGCCTGTTACGGTAGCCCGCCCAGAAACGAATCCACCTTACCTTTTAGGTTTTCAAACTATCTGGAAGTCGCACTTCTCTCAACTCAACTCAACTCGCGCGTAACGTTCAATTTTCAAGCTTCCATGGCAACTTCTTCAATCTAAACTCCGTAACAAAACCAGGTTCGAATTCAATCTCTCTCTCTCTCTCTCTCTCTCTCTGTATATGCAAGCATATTACGTATATGTACAAGTACAAAATGTTTCTTTCAATGGATAGACTTTTTTTTTTTTTTTGGTACATCCGATTAAGCACAATCATATATGTATATATAAAGAAAGACTGATACATAATGAATTTGAGTTAATTTTTGTAATATTGAATATTCTTATGCAGCATAATTAATAAATATAAGGTTTAAAATAAAAAGATAATCTTTAAAAAAAAAAACTTTCATATGCTAATTTTATCAATCATTGTTGCTTTCACTAGTTCAGTTGTGGAATTTGTGCAAAACAATTGCTATCAATTTATACTACACTGTAAAAGCTTTTATTTTTAAATATGAATTCAAGTAATTTATTTATAGGTTTATTTGTAATTGTTTCGTTTGTTTTGTGCATAGTGATGGGTCGAAGGAAGCAACCCCGGCCGCATCGGTCAGTGGGGATACTGGAAAGGCGTGAGAGAACTGAAAATGAATTGAATGAGCAAAGTTCTTCTCAAAGGGATGAGTCTCTTAATGTTGAAAAACCATTTTTTGTTGAAGTTGATAGGAGTGGTTGGGATTCGAATGAGCATTTTGATGTTTCAGAAGTTCTTTTGACGAATTTGAATTTAAGCAGAGAGTTTTCCCGATACGGATTGAGTGAAAGTTTTTACCAAGATTCAAAGTATTCTTTGAGGTTTAGTTTATGCAATGTAAATGAATTTGTTGGTCGTATTAGGTTAGGCCATTGGCCCGTGTTACCTGCTAGCGATGTATATTTGGAATTCACGGAAATGTGCATGTCGGAGGATACAGCGATGGATGCCGTGATAGTGTCGGGGAGTTTTGATGGACCGGATGAGGGTATTTCGGGTCTTGTTCACCTAATTAGTCTTAAGTTTTTGTCATTGAGGCCAGTTCTAGGGTTTACATTTTCAGAAGAAATGTCATCTATAAGGGTGAGAGTGGAGATACTTAAGAGTGCATTTGATGCCTGTGATTCTCTTCTTGACACTACAAGGCAACTTTGGAAAAAAAGTATGATGAGTGTCATGGCTTGGCTGCGACCCGAAGTTATGACTTCAGAGGTTAGATACGGATATAGTGAGTCAACGGAACTGGAACTCAGTTTACATATGGGGATGGACTATTACTCCTCGGCCTCAAGGAAACGGGCCAGGTTTGATGCTGCTGGATTTTATGAAGCCATCAAGCCATCAAAGTGAGTTTTAGAACCATATAAATTTGTCCTCAAGTTGATTTAAACTTCAAAGGTTCGGTTGTTGAATTTTTTACTGCACATTGATTTTGTTTCTGACATAATTCATACAGAGGGGATCCCATGCTGGAAGATGACATACCTGACTTGATTCCGGTGCTTAGACCATATCAGCGCCGAGCAGCTTACTGGATGGTACAACGAGAAAAAGGAGCTTCTGAATGTTCAAGTTCAAGTGAAAGAAGTCAGCTCTTGTCTCCTCTATGTATGCCAGTGAATTTAATTGACTCAAGTTCAACAATGTTTTACAATCCATTTGGGTATGATTTTTACCATATTTAAAGACTTCAGTCTCTCTCTCTCTCTTTTTTTTTTTTTTTTTTTTTTTTTTTTTTTTTTTGCATTGGACGCACTCTTTTATTAGCCACAGCCTAAATGGGCATACTGGATGTGGCTAAGAGAATCTGGTTTACTTGGGACCATAAACCTTACTCTACCTCCTTTTTGACCATCGTCTTTATGCCTTTATCCTGGTCCATCTTCTTTTGGCTTCTATGCCCACCTTGAATTTGAATCCTATCACTTCTTATTGTTCAGGCATTTTGTCTTTATTACACACATGTTTAACTATTATATTCAGCTTGCCACTCCTCCATTTCAACATTCAATTATTTCTTTTATATGGCTATGTTGCTTTTCAATAGCAATTCAGTTGAACTACCATAGCAAACAGTTAATTCTGGTAACCCATAAGTTGCTGATTTAAATGTAAAAGCTCTTGGTTTTGTCAATTGTCGAGTCGTGTTGCCCTGTCAATGCTTGGCTATTTATTACTGTCATTCTGCCCTTTAGAACCTAAAAGTAGGAAGTACTTTCTTTGGCCTGTCAAAATGATGCACACCCTGCATAAATTGCCAATCCCACAACTTTGAGAGTCAGTTCTCCTCTCTTTGTCCACTCTAAAGAGAATGTTTAAGTAACAATCTCATGCAATGCCATGAACTTTTCATCAATGATAGTTCGTCATTTGACATGATTCATTCTTTTTTTCTTTTTTTTTTTGGAGCAGTCTTGTTATTTGTATTGATGAGTACTTGTTAGTGTGAATGATAAAGTACACTTCATGAAAATCGAAGACGTCTTATTTTCCTTCTGATCCCATCAATTTGCATTTTTAGATTCAGGGTAGCTTGTTGTACGTATTTACAAAATTGATCAAACTAGAAGCATGTTGTGGATTGCGCAGAACTAAATGCGCCTTTTGCCCTTTCCTCATCTTATGTATTTAATTTGATTACACTTTGTTTTCAGTGGAAATGTTTCATTGCATCCGGAATACTCTTCATCATATGTCTTTGGTGGTATTCTTGCTGGTAAGTCCTGCTATGCACTGGCATTGTGTGTTGGTGCACACACAAGGCACGTGCATATAATGTTTCTCGATTCTTGAAAAATTTTCCCTATATGTTTCAGATATTGGCATACATGATGAGAAATTTAATCTTTTGGCTTAACAGTTTTTGCTCCTTAGCTTCTACATATTTACCGTGAACATGATAGACAATGTTTAAAAAATTTGAATGTCTTTATTATTATGACTAATATATGTAACATAGTGATAAAAAGCCAAGGTAAGTGTGGTTGATGTCTCTTTAGGTTACTTTGGACTTAGTCTTTTTATTTTTATGCATTATAATTTTTTAAGCTTGTATTGCCAGCGAAAGAAAAGAAAAACCTAAATGGGCCACCAGTTATGCTTCTTGAACTGTTTCTTTAGGTTCCTAAAGATGTTATATAAAGTATGGACATAGCCTTTCACACAAATATTATATTGAACTTCTAGAGAGCAAGAAAAGTAGTCCTTCATCAACTTGCTAGGTATGAGAAGCTATATGTAGAAGTAGAACACACATTATACGAATGCTAAAAATGTCACAAACCTGAATAGATATTATTTGAAAACAGTATGACGCCAAAAACTAAGTGCGAAAGGCATCAAGGTGGCATTTTAAAATTTTCACTGAAGTTCAATATCCTTAAACGGAGGCATGATATCACAAATTGTGAAAAAAAAAATCTTTTAGCACTGCATGACCATGAAAACCTAAGGAGTACGGACACTTCTAAGAAGTTGACGACTTGACGAACACTCCCCGATATGTGCCGGACACTAATCCAAATTTGTCATATTATCTTTTTAGACCTGAGCATACTTTAGTTACTTGGGGGATGCACGTGTCTATTGTTTAGACACATGAAACTAATTATAAGTTTGAGCAAAATAACTTAGGGTACAATGATAAAATAAAAACAATATATATTTATAGGAATTATTTTTATATTGCGTTTCTATTTTTATTTTTTTATTATCTTTGAATGATATATTCATGCTCATCCTGTGCATTTCGAGGCACGTCAAATACATGATTGACTTGCATACTTTGCCAATCCCTTCTGCTTTGCTGCTTTATTGTCATACTCAAATGACCAGGTAGGCAAGATCTTGAAAGCAGTGAATTATTGAGTTACCTGTTTACCTTACTGTGGTGCTTATGGTTAACCTTTCACTGATTACCATCATGGAAAAACTGGTATGGAAAATTAAGACTTCCCTGCCTAGACTGCTGTACAAGTACATTAGTTAGGATATTATATTTGTGATGGTCTGATGTGGCATAGTTTCTTTGACTCTGTTCAAATGTCATCTTTTTAGTTTTAAACATTTGCTTATCTGTTTCAGTTTTGGTTGCTCTGATTGTGATCATTCATAAAAATCACAGATGAGATGGGATTGGGAAAAACGGTTGAGCTGCTTGCTTGTATATTTGCTCATCAGAAGCCGGCATTTGAAGGTGGCACTAATTTTGATAATATAATGCAAATTACCGAGGATCAGAAAGTTAACCTGAAAAGGTTGAAAAGAGAGCGTATTGAGTGCATGTGTGGAGCTGTGAGTGAAAGCTCTAGATATACAGGATTATGGGTGCAATGTGATATCTGTGATGCTTGGCAACATGCAGATTGTGTGGGCTATTCAACTGGAGAAAAAACTTCAAAATCCAGAGAAGTCTCTAAAGGACAAGGATATAAAAATAACCAGACAGAAAACTCACGAAAGCGTACAAGAAGGAAAAGTAATTCCAAAATAGTTGTGATGGAAGGGGATCATATTTGCCACTTGTGCTCAGAACTGATTCAAGCTACTGATGCTCCAGTTGCTACTGGTGCAACTCTTATAGTATGTCCAGCTCCTATATTGCCCCAATGGCATGCTGAAATTATTCGGTACTATTCTTGCTTTTATTTTCACTGACTTGCATTCATCTCTGCAGAATGCATTGAAACTGACTTTTATGATTAGTTGGTTGCTATTCTTTGTGTCCACACAGAAATTTTACAATGTTTGTGGGAGTGTCTGTTTGTAAGAGAGTAATTATGTGAAAGAACAGAATTAAGTAGAAGTATACCTGATCTACAAATTTCTTGATGCTGGTGAATAGAGCAACTGGGTTTATGGCTCTCTTAAAATTGTGATATGAAGTTTCCATAATATCATATTTGTGATGTAGTAGTAGTTATGTTGTGATCTGAGTGTATACACATGTATATCCCTGACACGTGTCCATGCCACATCATCTAGGATGACCACATGTCAGACAGCATATGGAACACATGTATCTCTTGTTTACATGCCGTCTGTCATTTCAATGCTCCCAGTTTTAGGTCTAGCTCCCACCACAAGGAGATAACATGTGGCACTTGGGCTTCAGATCTATAATTAGAGATATTACGAGGAACAATTGGGAGCTTAAACAATGAGCTAGAGCTCTATACCTTTGGTCTATCCACTTAGATTAGATATAGGTCTAGGACATCTACCAAGAATACCTTGGACCACCACAGATTAATTAGTCCACATAGCTTTGTGGTTAGTTGAGGGTCTGAGAAGGATCGTTATAGAACTTATTTGGCTGCTTTGCCCATATATAAGAGGACTGAGTTTCATCTGCCTTATCAGCATCTTCAACAATTGGATCTGGCTTGGCCAAAGAAGTTGGACCTGCCATAAAAACTGGTCTGGAATAATCAAGAACTTGGATCCTATGGAGACCACTGTGTTTTTTCCCCTCCCCTCGGCTGGGTGATATCAGATTTGCTGAAGGTGTTGATTGTAGCTGGCTTGGAGTAGTGAAAGAAGCTTCAGTTATGGGGTTTTGTTACTGTTTGATTTGAGGGCAACCCAGAGGCTGTGATAAGTAGTTTGTCAGGCTCATTTGTGGCTTCAGGGCCTATTTTTTTTTGGGTGAATAAAATTTTTGGGTGAATAAAAAATTTACATTCACTAGCTTTCATGGCTTCAGGGCCTATAATCATGTTAGAAGAGAGATTGGTTGAGCTTTCATGGCTTCAGGTCAAAAAGAGATCAATTAATGGGTCCACCAATAAGTTGATTGCTTGCGTTTATTCCCAGTATAATAATACATAGATTGTTTTGACAATTCAATTTATGCTGTCAGGTTGATGGGATCATGGGATGCTTATTAATTTCTTTTATGTGTAGTTTGTTATTGATGCATCAAGTTTGCTGTACTTGCTGATTTCTTGACACCTTCTTGTTCTTAATATTTGTCTTTCAATCCTAGTCATACAAATCCAGGTTCCTTGAAAACTTGTGTTTATGAAGGTGTTCGAAACACTTCGCTTTCAAATACGTCACTGATGGACACCAGTGAACTTCTCGGCGCTGACATTGTTTTGACAACATATGATGTGCTTAAAGAGGACTTATCGCATGATTCTGATAGGCATGAAGGGGACCGTCGGTTTATGAGATTTCAAAAGAGGTACCTTCAAAATTTTGATTTTCTCGATCCTTTATCTTTTACTGAAACGGGTTTCAAGTTATTGTGCATATAATGAATTGCTTTGCTACTTCATACAAAGCTCCTTTTAGAAGATTGTTACTAAATATGTTAGTTTATGCTGTCTCGTAAAATCAGCCACAAGATTAAGAATGAGTTGTTTATAATGAATATAATTGATGATTCTTCTTTGTTCGTAGAAAACATTTCTTATTTTTGTAGGATAGATGACCCTTAATGCTTCTTTTGTTCTTCCCTCAATGTTTTAGTATTTAACCAAGGATTCTATTTACAATTGAGTCTGCTCGATAATCTTCACTGGAATTATATGATAGAGTCTGTTCTCTATATTTTTTCTTGATCGTGTGAGTGACTTTGATCTTGGTTTGTTCCTCAAGGAGAGTTTCTATTTGGGCCATGCAAGAGGTCCTTCAGCTGTTATTGAGATGAAATCCTGATGCAGCACGCAGTAGGGAAAGAGAAGAGAGAAGAGGAGGGAGAAGAAGAACAAGGGCCACAACCCTAACACAAAACGGCCACAGCCTTCAATTCTCAATATTAATACAATGCAAACCCTAGTAATTTTAAATTATAAGCTAAAACCCTAATCAAAACATAATCCCTAATATAATAAGACACTAAATATTGCTTTTATCCTAATTAACTATAAACAAAAATAAATAATCATAAGTATTAAGAATAAGATTATGAAAAAAATTAAATATCCATGGTGCACACACGTTCCACATCAAATCCTTTGTGTCATTCCAGTAGGAGGCATCTACGCAAGGAGTGCCTTGTCTTGCATGGTTATGCTGGCACTAGTGTTTGAGGTTTGTGATGTTAGGTGTATGCAAATAAAATATTCAACCTTAAGAAGATGAGATAAAAATGGAAGAGAAGGGTTCATTTGGTTTGGGTTCTTAAAATGTGGTTCTGGAATGGTTTCATCATAGCAAAAGTGAAATCAATAAAATCTCTTGAGAATTCGTCCTTTGAGTCAAAACCAGTATCTTTTCTTGTCGTTTACTAATAGCAGAGTCTTTTGAAAATTTCCCCAATTAATGACTGCATCTTCTGTTGTAGATACCCTGTTATCCCAACTCTCCTCACCAGAATTTTCTGGTGGAGAATTTGTTTGGATGAGGCTCAAATGGTGGAGAGCAATGCTGCTGCTGCGACAGAAATGGCACTGCGGCTTCATGCTAAGTATCGTTGGTGTATTACCGGGACTCCTATACAACGCAAGCTTGATGATTTATATGGCCTTTTGAGGTTCCTTAAAGCTAGTCCATTTGATGTTCTTAGGTGGTGGATTGAAATCATACGAGATCCATATGAGGTGTAGTTCTCAATTTTTTTTTTCTTTCTAAAATCTATTACTGCCAAGATGCTTTTAAAAGCTTTGACTGGTAAAACTAGAAAGGGCGTAGCTTCTCATATAAATTGCAAATAAAAGGAGTATCTGTTGTACGTTCAGCTTTTTATGTTGAATTATCCATCACATTTTCCTTGATTCCTTATAGTAGCTCTGTTATAGCCCTCAACAGTGGACACTGTAGAATTTAATGTAAAATTGATGTATAATTGATTAATTGACTGTGTGTTGAGCTCTCTCCTTTATAGAGGAGAGGGAGAACAATTACAAACCTAAAGTAGAAGCACAAACCAAACAACATTATTAAGGGTACATTATTAAAGCAAAACATGAGGCCAAACATGAGGCCATGAGGATGAAAACATGAGGCTAGCTTGATTATCAACACTCCCCCTCAAGCTACGTTGTAGATGTTAATCATTTCCAATTTGTCCGTCAGATCGTCGAACGTAACTCGAGCAAGGGCTTTTGTGAGAATATCTGCTGTTTGACAGTTTGTTGGAGTGTAGCTGATTTGAAAAACTCCTTCTTCAATCTTTTCCTTGATAAAGGAGGATAGGAGACACTGTATGGTCGTGTCAGACCGTTGGTGAAGACACTGTTTGGTCGTGTCGGACCGATGTGGAAGACAGTTTATGGGGTCATGTCGGACCGATGTAGAAAACAGTTTACGGGGTCATGTCGGACCGTTGTAGAAGACACTATATGGCTGTGTCGAACCGTTGTAGCAGAGAACCGAAATCAATGTCGGAACAGTTTACCGAGTCTTGTCGGACCCATGAAGGAGCTAACCGGAATCAATGTCGGAATAGTTTACCGAGTCTTGTCGGACCCATGAAGGAGCTAACCGGAATCAATGTCAGGACAGTTTACAGAGTCTTGTCGGACCCATGTAGGAGCTAACCGGAATCAATGTCGGGACAGTTTACCGAGTCTTGTCGGACCCATGAAAGTCGCACCCTCAAAAGGTGTGGCCAATCTATCAAAAGGCGTGCCCGACAGAATTCTTCGAGCGGCGAGCCATCAAAAGGCGCGCCGGATACGCAGCGAGGCACGTGCTCGCCTTGGCTTGTGCGCCCGGTTTGTCGTCTGGCGGTGAGAAGCGCGCGATGCGCGTGTCTGCCTTGGCTATTTAAACCAAGACGGAGGCTGAGGCTGAGGCATAACAAACCAGCTGAAACCTCTTCGTTCTCTGACATTACCAGTCTGAAAGCTCTGATTCTCTGAAACACTCTGTTGCCTAGAAAATGGCTTCTTCTTCCCGTTCAGCTACCCAGAACATAGCTTCTTCGTCCTGTGGTCTGCTTACTCTCTTTCCCGACCTCAACGAGGCCACAAGAGAGATAGCCGGGGCAGTTGCCCTTGAACCTCTACCAAGCGCCCCTGGATCAAGCGCCCCTGGTTTGGCGCCGTTGAACTTTCCAATGTTGTCAGTTGAGCAGATAATGGCTGCTCAATCTGATATTGAGGCCAATCATTATACTTTGAAGTCATGTGTTGAGACAATGACGGCGGTCAACAACCTGTCACATCGGCTTCAGAGTAGAACAAATGAGGTGCGAGGTAAAGCTCAATCGCTCGCTTCCAAAGACATGTATACGGATGCCCGAAAGCAGATATGTGTCAAGGCGTAAAATAAGGAACTGAAGCGGAAGGCCACCGTGATGCTCAGATTTGGAGGTCCGCCATATGTGACAGTTGAGGAGCAACGGGAAGTGAACGTGCTCGGTGGCATGGGAAACACGGAGGCAGCACCGGCAAGGGACGCCCAAGACAAAGGCAAGAAGAAGAGAACAGCTGAAGAGGCGAAGAAGTGAGGCCGGTTGTTTGTGTTTTTTTTTTTTTTTTTTTTTTTTTTTTTTTTTTTTTGTAAAATTGATGATCGGGTTTGATCCCCGACATGAATAAAATGAGGTTGTTGTGCAAATGCGGATGGCATGAAGGTACAGGACTGAGCAGAAAAATCAATTGGATAAAATGAGTTTTTTTTTTTTTAAGTAAAAAGATAAAAAAGTTGGGCGGTTAAAAAAAAAATAAAAAATAAAGAATGTTCGGGCGGTGGAAAATAAAGAATGTAAAATATGATGATGGTTTTGGGTGGAGAATATTTGAAAATGGAAAAGTTTATATATAAAATATCTTTCTCTCAATCCTGGAAAGAGAAAGCTGAAAAAGAGTGGGTTGTAAAGGTGAGAGAGAGAGTGAGGGGCCATGTGACTGATATAGGAAATGGTGGTCTGTTGCGTTAGCATCGAGTGTGCAAAAGTTCCATGACAGCAACTGCAGTCAATTATCATAACAGGCTTCTTATTTGCCAGTAAATAAAAAATGCTCTTCACTTGAAGCACTTGACTTCACCCATGCCTGCAGTACCTATGTTCCATCTTCTCCTTGTCCTGGTAGCTCTGGACATACGTGTAGACGCCGACGAGAGGAGCGAGGAGGAGGGTGGCGCTGATCCAGAGGAAAATCCCAGAGGAGCTTGGAAATCTCATGGAACTCAGAGACTTGGACATGTCTGTGAACAAGTTATCTGGGAAAATCCCAGAATCTATTTGTAGGCTTCCAAAGCTCCAAGTCTTGCAGCTTTACAACAACACACTCACTGGAGATATCCCAGTGCGATTGCAAACTCGACAACCTTGACCATGTTATCGCTTTATGACAATCTCTTGACAGGACAAGTTCCTCGAGGTCTAGGACGATCATCGCCCTTGATTGTTTTTGAGTTGTCGGAGAATCGACTGTCTGGAGATCTGCCGGCAGAGGTGTGCAATCAAGGTAAATTGCTATACTTTCTTGTCCTAGAAAATATGTTTTCTGGGAAACTGCCAGAAAGTTATGCAAGCTGCGAGTTGCTTTTACGGTTTCGAGTTAGTTATAACAATTTGGACGGTCCAATACCCGAAGGGCTTCTTGCTCTCCCCCATGTTTCAATCATTGATTTGGCAAACAATCATTTGAATGGATCGATTGCCAAGACGATTCGAAATGCTAAAAACTTGTCGGAGCTGTTCATACAGAGCAATGGGATTTCAGGTGTCCTGCCTCCAGAAATCTCTCAGGCTGCCAATCTGGTTCTCGGTGACTTTGTGGTGGATCTTTCTGACCATGAATTGATGAAGAAAACGACGTCTTGTGAACTGAGGTACCATGGTTTCCCTTCCGCGAACTCTTGTGTTCCAATCTAAGGCCACGATCGGCAGTAATACCCAATCGAGCCGGACGGTCTGCCGCATCCTTCAAAGTGCCAGCGTTTATGGACTGCCTGTTGAAGTAAGCCAGATGAGGCAGAAGTCCTTGCAGATATTTCTTGAGTTGTTCGTCTCCGACGTTCTTCTGGGCGGGTTTCCTTCTAGGCTGATCGCTTGTAAGGAATTGTAGTTAGCAGCAAGTTGGCCAAGACATTTGGCTGTAGAGATTTTGTTGAAACGCAGATCGAGGACATTTAGTTTTAGGAGGCGGTGAAGACCTTCAACCTCGCTGATTTTGTTTCCAGCCAAGTATAACTCTTTCAGAGAGGAACAAGAAGCTAGGCAAATGATGTGCATGCAGATGGTGGCTGCAATCAAGGGTGAAAAAAGGAGAACAATTTGTGGCAACGGAGTGAAGGTATGTGTAGAGGTCCGGCGGGCAGCGAAGGCAAAGTTGCCGGCCGGCCGCCCGCCGATGAGAAGGAAATACAGGCCTAAATCTTATAGCTCTGATACCATGTAGAATTTAATGTAAAATTGATGTATAATTGATTAATTGACTGTGTGTTGAGCTCTCTCCTTTATAGAGGAGAGGGAGAACAATTACAAACCTAAAGTAGAAGCACAAACCAAACAACATTATTAAGGGTACATTATTAAAGCAAAACATGAGGCCAAACATGAGGCTAGCTTGATTATCAACAGACACATGAGACCTTGTTTGTAATGTTGGTGTTTATCAGCTGCCACTGTCCATTTCCAAGGATTCTAAAATAATCGAACAGCATCAAGAAACTCACTTTTTTGATGGATTTTTTGATCATGTTTATATCGGTTCACACAACATATATAATTGTTTAGATGAAGAGAGGTGCAAGTGCAAGATTGACATGAATATTGTCAATGAAGTCATTGGAATTTCATTAGAAGTCTTTTCTATTTATATTGTTTCATTTTCTTATTTTAGATGTTTTAGGGAAAAATACGGGGGTTAAGTTGCTAACCTTATTTGCTTAGGGCAGTTTGTATGATTTATGTAAGGCCTAAGAAAATAAGATGTTGGGAGAAAAACTAATTAAGCCTTGGAGAATGAACAAATTTGAAATATTAGGAAAAGCTTCTCTCTCTCTCTCTCTCTCTCCTCATTTTTCTTTTGCCTCATCTCTTTCTCTTGTCTATTATATGTTGTCTTCTTTTCTCTCTCATCTCTCTTCTTCTTCTTCTTCTTCTTCTTCTTCTCTCTTTCTTTTTTTTTTTTTTTTTTTTTTTTTTTTTTTTTATGGACTCTTCTATTTCTCCCAAAATATCCATGTCCATCG
This sequence comes from Camellia lanceoleosa, assembly GCA_025200525.1. Classification (NCBI taxonomy): domain Eukaryota; kingdom Viridiplantae; phylum Streptophyta; class Magnoliopsida; order Ericales; family Theaceae; genus Camellia; species Camellia lanceoleosa. The sequence goes on along the minus strand of CM045758.1, from coordinate 55,961,954 downwards.
GATATGACAAGGGTAAGAGTGTGGGATGTGTGTCTGACACCGCTACCCAATTTAGACACTTATCCACCAACTTTTTACAATGTTTAAAGAATAACAAGCTCACATTTGCTAGAAAAGAAACATTTATAGCCTCTACCATAGATGAGAGATAGAAATTTCATATTTTTCCTAAATCCTATTTAATTTCAAGTACATATCTGCATAATTTACAGTATTTTATCTGAAAATATTGTATAGTATGTAATGTAAGTGTCCAAAACTAGTCCTTGTACCTATATCCTACTTTTGGCTACATATCCCAATATCTTGATATTTGAGTTTATGAAGGTTTGACGCTTGGACATGCACCCCTACCCAAATCCATGTGACATAGGATAACTTAATGGAGGAGTGAAAAAAAAAGGAGAATGTTATCCCTTCCCTCTTATATGGATAGTCATAAGGGAGGAAGCAAAGGAAATATGGAGTTGTCCTTTCACCTTGTTTGGGAAGATGGAGGAGAGAAGAAAAGACAAATAAGTTTTTCTATGTAAGAGGGGCAAGAAGGGAAAGGAACCCTTCTAAAAAATGAAGGGCAAAGCAGGTACCTAGTAACTTTCCCTTTCTTTTCTCTCCAAATCTCACCATTTTCGGAGAGATTCAAAGGGGTTTTGGTTTCTCTCCATTTCTTTGAAGCTATCCAAACAAGTGATTGGGATGGAGACCTTTTCTACTCTACACAATACCCTTAATACAACACTTGAGATGGTGGTAGGGGCCTATCATGGGAATACCAAAATGTGACACAGCTTCAACACAAAAAATTGGGTGTTTACCTGTGTAATATAATACAGATAATGTTCCACCAGCAATCAGTACTTGCTTTTTTCCCTTTTATTTTTATTTTTTTTATTAAGTGGTTCAGCTCTTGTAGTTTATGAATGTTTTACAGAGACCATATCTTTTTATATAAAGCTCATTTTGTAATCTTGGACCTGGCTTTGCAGAGGGGAGATGCTGGAGCTATGAGATTCACGCATAAATTCTTTAAGCAAATAATGTGGCGTTCTTCAAAACTACATGTTTCAGAAGAATTACAGCTTCCTCCCCAGGAGGAGTGTCTCACTTGGCTATCTTTCTCCCCTATTGAAGAGCACTTTTATCAGAGGCAGCATGAAACTTGTGTGAACTATGCTCATGAAGTAATTGAGAGTTTCAAAGATGACATTCTCAAACAAAAAATCACAGGTTTTTAATGAACTTCCTTCTCCTCCCTTTATGAGTTGGCGAAGATCAATGTATTTATCCAAAAAAGGAAACCAACTTTCGGGTCTTACAATGCTTTATACTCTATAGGTTCCATGTCATCTGAAGCTGCATCTGATCCTTTTATCACCCATCTGGAGGCTGCGAAGCTGTTGAACTCACTCTTGAAGCTTCGGCAGGCATGTTGCCATCCTCAAGTGGGAAGTTCTGGGCTGCGTTCTTTGCAACAGTCTCCCATGACCATGGATGAGATATTATCAGTGGGTTTCTTATAAATAGGTTTTAGGTCACATGACTACCATTTCCTAGAATAAGTATATCACCAATTTGCTGATTTCTGTTAACCGGGTTCTGTACTGTAGGTTCTTGTAGGCAAGACCAAGGTAGAAGGGGAGGAAGCTCTCAGGAAATCAGTTGTTGCATTGAATGGACTCGCAGGAATAGCTATAATCAATCAAGACTTTTCCCAAGCAGCATCATTGTACAGAGAAGCACTAGCTTTAGCTGAGGAACACTCTGAAGATTTCCGCTTGGACCCTTTGTTAAACATTCATATTCATCATAACCTTGCTGAGATACTCCCATTGACTCCAGATTACTTGCAAAATAAGCAGTTCCCTGAAAGCTCAAAAAATAAGGCCTCTGGAGTATATGATGTTGAAAAATGTGATCAACATGATGGGAAAAGAGAAAAAATAAGTGGGGAAGACTCCTCAGATTTGACTATTGATGCTGAGAATTTACCTGAGTATACTTCTGACCCACTAGCTAATGGCTCAAACCATGATAAAGAATGTGATGCTAAGGCCCACTTACATTCTAGATCTTCTAGTGATGGATGTTTGATAACGGAATGTGAGAATCTGAAACAGAAGTTCCTATCTGTGTTCAACTCGAAGCTATCCTTGGTTCAGCAAGAGTTCAAAAAGTCACATGTTCAGGTATATTTACTGTTATCTCATAGCATGTGAAGAAATATCAGCTGTGGTTCTTTGGTTTGTGGTACAATATGCACAGGTCTTATATATTACAATTTACATGATATGCTACGTATGTATGCAAGACCATACCAAATATTTCCTTGATTTTAAGCATTTCTAATATGATATGCATGATAAATGTTACCTCACATAGTGAATGATGTTTATTAACTATGTATGTCCATTGCAAATGCATGTTGCATTTTAATATGGCGTGCCACAGACGATATGCTTGTGGAATGGGTCAAAGTATAAACTATTCACACACTATCAAAATTTTCTCCCTTTTCAATCAGGACCTCTCGGTTTCAACTTCACCTAAGTTAGTTTAAGTTCTAAAGTGGATTAGCTTTATCTTTTTGCTCACCATTAATTTATCTTTTACAGAGAGGATTAAGTTGAATTAATTTTATAATGCTGTTGCATTTATTTATTTATTTGAAGGTTTGTAATGCATTTAGCGATAGGAAAAATCAGCACACTGTTTGGTGGTTGGAAGCTCTTCATCACATTGAGCAGGACAAGGATTCCTCAAGTGAGTTGATCAGAAAGATTGGAGAAGCTGTCTCCAATACAATGAAATTTTCTAGGTCGTCAAAAATTGCATCCTGGTTAGTGGTAGTTTTGGTTCTTCTCTTCATTTTACTTGTGTGCTGCACTGATATAACTATGTCTTATTTGTATGTTTTAGTCAAAATTCTTATGGCTGCTTTTGTTTTTGTTGAAGGAAAAGAAGCATGTTAATTTCTTGATTTCAAAGTTTTTTCCCAGTGGAACACCCTGCATATATGGTTTGAGCAGAGCAACTAGAATGCCATTGATCTGCTCTTGTATTGCATGAATTTTGTTGGGAGCTGTTTTTTTTGTTTTTTAATTTTATAATATTTCTCTTAGCTATTACAAAATGCTTACTCTGAATCTAATAACAGGTGCGTGAAATAGTTGTTATGCCTCAACTATCAGTTGAACTTATTAATAGGCAGTGTACAAGAACCATATGTGCTAAAAATATAAGCAGCAAGAAAGTGCAAGGAGATATCCTTTGACTATGAAACGAAAATCAAACAGTATTATATCTCATGTTAAATGATATATTCACATATATGACATATAGTAGATATATAAAACTATCTATTTTGTGCATGTTCCCCACGTGTCATGTCTTGCAATTTTAAAATTGCTGTGTCAAATTGTTGTGCTAAAAATATAAGCAGCAAGAAAGTGCAAGGAGATATCCTTTAACTATGAAACGGAAATCAAACAGTATTATATCTCATGTTAAATGATATATTCACATATATGACATATAGTAGATATATAAAACTATCTATTTTGTGCATGTTCCCCACGTGTCATGTCTTGCAATTTTAAAATTGTTGTGTCAAAGTGTCCGTGTCATGTCATGTCATTTGTCCGTGCTTCTTAGAATTAGCTCATATAGTAAAACGTTCTCTCTCTCTCTCTCTCTCTCTCTCTCTCTCTCTCTCTCTTAATCTGTCCATCATGTGTTCCATATACACGCTATTGGTTTAATTTTAATTTAATTGAGTATCAATATTTCTTTAATTATACTAAGATTCATTGGTTCTCCCAGCAGTCAATCTAGTGAAAACCGTGTCATGTAAATGTTATATAATTATTGTTTTCTTTCAATTAGTTGTAGCAACTCGTACCCTTTTTATTTTTTCATTTTTTAGAGAGAGAGAGAGAGAGAGAGATCAACACAACAAAATATTTTGTCACCTTTAGTCGGGTTCTTGGTGATGTGTTCTTTAGCTGCCCTAGAAAAACGGAAGTGTAACTGAAAAGCCAAGGCTATGTTTGGTGGGGCTTTGTAATCAATTTTTCACCCACTAATTTGAATGCTACGTTTGGTTTTAGTTTTCAAAAATTATTTCCACACACGCATTTGAAAATTCATCTATCTGGTCATCCCCTGGACGTCCGACTGGTCATCCAACCAGTTGACCGGAATAGTGTTTTTTTATTTTTTATTTTTTGGCACTTGTTATTTTTAAATTTTAAATAAAAAATATTTTCGGAATTTTTTAAAATTTTTTTATGAGCTTTGAATAGAATTTTGAGTTATGTGTTTGGTTATGAGTTATAAGTTTTTGAATCAAATAGCATATGTCACATCAAAAATTTCAAACTCTCTTCAAAACTCATAACCAAACAAATTTTTCTCACTCAAATCATAATTTCAAAATTCACAAACTCAAAATACAACTCTATTATCAAATCATAATTCTAAAACTCTACCAAACGCTACCCAAATTTTTACTTGATACTTTGGTGATAGCTGTCTGCTTAACTGAATATAGCTTTGAGTTCTTTCCTTCTTGCCAACTAGATCATTAAGAAACACGAGTCTTTCTTTTGAACCGATAGCTGATGTAGCATTGTTCTTGGTTAGGCTTGTTCACATTGCTTCATGATGTTTCATATGGTAATGAGGACTTCTGTTCTATGGGAAGCAATGGTGAAAAGGCCTTGCCTAGGCTTTATGAAAGACTACAGTTCTTAAATTACTGAATTGAAATTTATATTGCTAGTACTAATTTACTTACTGTTTTGTACTCAAGCTTTCGAAGCATAACTGCTCTGAAGTATTACATCCAGACTGGTTTGGATTCACTGGAAGATTCTAGGAAAACTTTACTTGATAGACTTTTGGAAATTGATCAGACGATGGGAAGTCCAAGAGAGGAGGATATTGAGCGTGTGAGATACTGTCCGAACTGCCAAGCTAATGGAGATGGTCTTATATGTGTTCATTGTGAACTAGATGAGTTATTTCAGGTTTTATATCTAACTTGTTTGTTAAACTGAAGTTTTTTTATACAACTAAAATTTGTAGCACAGGATTCAGATCCTCTCGTCATCTTCCCACCTTTTACTCTTTTTTTTTCTTTTTTTCTTTTTTTCCTCCCTATAGGTCTATGAGGCCAGGCTCTTTCGTCTTAACAAAGGACATGATGGAGTCTTTACATCTGCTGAGGAGGCAGTAGACCTGCAAAAAAAGAAGTCTGCTCTGAACCATTTTTATTGGACTTTGTCACGGTCTGAAAAAAAATCAACCTCTTCCAGTGTCAATTATGAAGATAATGGAGGGAGGAGGGATGCTGGGGAAAAAGTAGTGGTAAGTAAGTTCGTCTCATCTGCGTCAATGAGTTGTCAAAGGTTTTCCAATTTTACGAGTAATGCTGCGCATACCACATTTTTCTACCACATATATTACCAATGCAGTATACATCACATGTTAAACGATATGTGGAGAGCTTGGGTGTTAGCTCCTTTGTGTTTGATGTGGTTGGTTTGATTGGAGCGGAATCGTCGGACTTTCTAGGGGTGTGCTCTTTCGGTGCCTCATTTAGAATCTCGATTTTTTGGTGTTTTGTATAGTTGGGTGTTTGATCCCAATTTATTTGCTTTCTTGGATTTTGTAGGTAATTTAGTTGATTAGGTCCCCTGTTTTTGGGGTTGGTTTTCTTGTATTCTTCTTCTTGATGCTTCTGTAATAAATTTTATTTAAAAAAAAAAAAAAAAAAAAAATCCCATATGTGGTAGAAAAATGTGGTATGTGCAGCATCATTCCAATTTTATTTGTGCTTTTTGTTTACACTTTTATAAAATCTGGGTAATCTATAACTTGTTCAGACCCGTGTATCAGTTTGCTATCTTGCTGGTAATCATTACTGGCATAATTTAGGATAATGAACCAATTTACTGGATGAAGTGAAATTTCTATTCATTTACGAGCTAGGGGATTATATCTCATTCCATGATTATTCTGATTGAATCATTGCAATTTTCGATTTGGCATCACCTTGTGCCATTATGAGATCAAATTTTCTTATTTATTTTTCCAGCTGTCTTTTTCAGTCTTCTTTTTAATGCTTTTGGATATTTGATATTCATATTAAGTGACAGCAAGTTTAAACTTTTTGAGTTCATTTGAAGAGCTAGTGCTGGTCATATCCTGTGGGTGGAAGATGCCAATTCATCCTTCATGTTTGGAGCTCCAAATATCGGCTGAATTGAATTTCCTTTTCAAACACTAGCTAGGGGACTATATCTCATTCCATTTATTATTCTGATTGAATCGTTGTGATTTCAGATTACTGCTTCTGTCATTTGCTGTCACCTTGTGCTATTATGAGATTAATTTTTCTTTTTCTTTTTCCTACTTTCTTTTCTGTCTTCTCCTTTTTAATGATCCATTTTTTTTATTTTATTTTTAAAAAAATATTTGATAATTTGGTATCCGGCCCTATGGACCGTTAATACTTTAATACATACTTGGAATATGTTCAATCTTAGGAAGTTTAAATGACCACATATGTCCTGAAGAGACACCTTTGAAAGAAAATTCCAAGCTGTATCTCTACTTTCAATAAAGCAGGCAATTAATCCTTAAATCATTGACCAAAAAGTTTACCAGAATCCCGAATCTGTTACCAGAATTGTCTTAATTTCTTGAAAATGCTTTTGAGGTACTATATGCTTCTTGTATTCCTGCTTTGGATGCAATGCATCATACATTTGGACATTTTTAGTTGCCAATATTTAGCAAGGTAATCAAATGAAAGTTACATGACTAAACATTCTAAATATATTTCTTATTAATAATGTCTTGATAGGTTTCAAGATCTCCCTCTGAATTGGAAGTTGTTCTTGGGATTATAAAAAGCTTTACTAAGGCTCTGTTAGGTCGGGATGGCATGGCATCTGCCACCAAACAGCTACATCTTCTTGAGGTATGGCCAGATAGCTTCATTTCAATTTATATTAGTTAGCTACCACAAGCATTGAATTTTTTATTTTGCATCCGAGAATTTTTCTGTGAGGGTGGGTATGGCATATAATGGGAATAATTTGCCCATATCAACATTTTTGTTTCTTGTCTGATCTGAATGTGCTGCCATGCTATCTGTCTTTTCTCTTCATGATCAAGCTTGACTGAAAACAGGAGCAGTAAGACACATTTTGATCATTCTCTTTTACTCCCTCGTTGTAGCATACTAGTTCCCTAAAACAATGCATCCGACTGATAGGAATCTCATTTTTTTACTTGGTTTAGAGCATGCGAAAGGAGTATGCACAAGCAAGGTCCTTGGCAATTGCTCAAGCTCAAATTCTGCGTGCTCATGATGAAATAAAGATGGCAACCTCACGATTACGTTTACGGGAGAACGAGGATGATAATTCTATTGATGCCTTAGGTCCAGGAGAACTGGATGCAGCTAGCGTTGAAAATTCTAGTGATAAGTTTCTGGCATTGACCTCATTATCACGTATAAAAGGACAACTTCGCTATCTGAAGGTACCAATACAAAGCCCAACTGATGTTATCCATTCTGCGTGGTTTAATTTTTCTGTAGTATCATATATGTTCAATTATCAGTTGCTTAAAATCACTAAAATGTGTTTGGGAAGCCAGTTTGGAGCTAAATGATAACTGAATGGAAATTCTAGTACACATGGCATCAATGCCACCAAATTTTGATATGGAAAGAGTTTGATATGCATTGTGTCCCGTCTGCATCATGTTTCTTTTTTCTGCTGCTTGTCCTTACTCTTGTTAATGTTTTCCAGGGTTTGGTACAATCTAAACAAAAATTGCAACTAGAGAGTCCAAGTTATTCATCCGTAAATGAAGTTACAATGGTCTCTTCCTCTTCTACTACAGGAACAGAGAAGGGTTCTGCAGTTAAAGCTGATGAAGAAGCATGCCCAGTTTGTCAAGAAAAGCTCAAGAATCAAAAGATGGTTTTTCAATGCGGGCATGTTACTTGCTGTAAATGTGAGTTCCTTGTTGCCCATGTCCCCCTGTGATTGTTCTCTATCAGATACAAAAACCATGTGATAGAAGAACAGAATGACAGTGCGTTTTTTGTAGTTGCAGTACCTGACAATCAATTGGAACCAAACCAAACTAAGCCTTGTGCCCCGCTCAAATGGGGTTGCCTACATGAATCTTTTTTCGCCATACTACTTTGTCAGGGGCTATATGCTCAGTTAAATTAAATAAATTCATATCACATTAATACCACCGCATCCAATGTTAGTTTAGGTCTTCTCCACTCCCTAACATTTTCATTTGTGGTTATTTATCACCAAAAAAAACCCCTTTTCCTTTACGATGATCATATCACCCCATAAATGAAAATGGTACATATCATTATTTTAAAGCTTATATTGTTCGAGCCCAAGATAAAATATTTTCTAATTATACTGGATGGTTCTGTCTTTGATTAGCCCTCTTCACTGTTCTGAACAAATTGACGAAGTGTCATGGCAACATAGATTTTATAGTGGTAATAGAACTTTTGCCTTGGGAAACTGTTTGAAGGCCTTCAATTCCTTTCAAAACCAATGTGAAAGATGGAATATCCGCTGCATACCAATGACATATAGGGCCTTATTTGATTAATCCTGATAATAACATTTCAATGTCTGGCGAAATTCTGCCTTAAGGAACTGTTTAAATCTACCATCCTCTGTTGTGCATTAACAATTATTTCTTGCAGGTTTGCTTGCAATGACTGAGCAAAGACTTGTTCATCATGGAAAGTTTCATGATAAATGGGTGATGTGCCCAACATGCCGACAACATACTGATTTTGGAAATATTGCTTTTGCTGATGATAGTCAAAATAAATCAGATAGTTCTTTCAAGAGATGTGAGAACTCTGAAGCTTCTATTACTGTTCATGGTTCATATGGAACAAAGGTACCCTTCCTATCCAATTCTTTACCATAAAGATAATATGCATAGCAAAACAGCACTTGGTGTTCTATGCAACTATATACTTAGCCTTTTTTATTTGTTTTTATGGCTAATTGTGTGTGTCAGTGCACAATTCTCATTTTGTCTCCATGTCTTTTTTCCTGTTCCGTTGGGTTCAATGTGACCCTGGATTTCAGCGGTCTAAGTCATAATGCTTTTATTTGTGTGGTGAATAAATTTTGTGCCATTACTAGAAGAGAAATCACATCATACATGCATGAATGTATAATCTAGATGTGTCTGCTTCAGTGCCTGTAGTGAATGGATTAAATTCTCAGTCCAGTTCTTTGCGTTAAGTTATTTGCCATTTTTTTTTTTTTTTTTTTGTGTACATTTAGAAATTACAATTTTTGACTTACTTATTTTTCATGTGTTGTGGATGGGGGTATTATTTTAAGATTGAAGCAATCACAAGGAGAATCCTCTGGATCAGTTCTACAGATCCAAAAGCCAAACTTCTTGTTTTCTCCAGTTGGAATGATGTCCTTGATGTGCTGGAACATGCCTTCACTGCTAACGGTATAACTTATATCAAGATGAAAGGAGGCAGGTAAGTGTCAGTGAAAGGGTTTTTGTGGTACATTAATTCATGCTGATTTTATTCGTAGTTGCTTAAATTATCTTTATGACCGTTGGGGGTTTTTAAAGAAGAATTTTACATAAAATACAACAGATGTTGAACATATTATTCTCTTATTATCTTATTCTGATTAACCAGAACATCTAATGAATCATAAATTAATTTAAAAAAACTAGGTATATGAATAAAATCCTAGGATCATCTCCTGTCATGCTTGTCTATTAAAGATATTTTGAAAAGAAAAATCAGTGAGTATTTAGGGTATCGCATTCTTCTCAATATGATGCTCAATTTCTTTTTGTTCACCTATGGTTCCTCATGTTAAATTGGAAAATCATATTGATTTTGCACTTGATTAAGATCTTCACTTGCTTCTGATTGATTGCATTCCTGCTTAAGGTACCTGTGAAGTTGGTCCATTTACTCTTATTATTGTAACTGACTGGTTAACGTTGTTGAATTGATGGAATGTTGGGATTTCAAAGAAACCTCTTATGTGCCAAATAAATAGAACCATAAGCTTGGAATAATGAATACAGGTCAAAGGAAACGTCTATGAATTTTGAAAATGACTGTGAATCTCTGTGATTTATAGCCTGATAAAGGCCATAGGATGGGCATCTGCAGGCCTAGAAAAAACAGGGCCTAGGATTGAAGTTTGGTAGAGCCCCGTAGCCAAAAATGCAAATGGATCATTTATGTGAAACCCTAGATGGAAATTTTCAGTTAAAAATACAATGCCCAATTAGTACACATTAACGTGCGTTTGGGAGGGAAAAGATTGGGTACACACCTAACCTTTCGCATAGTGCACAAAGTGGTTGCCCCAAGACTTGAACCCATAACCTCAAGATTATTAGGCCAAGATGGAAATTTTCAATTGAAAAGGAAAAATAAAAATGAAGAAATGGAGAGAAATTAGTATTACAAATATCTCTATACACGTAATTACATTTATACGTCATTCAATGATTGTCTAAAACATCCAAAATGTATGTGAAATTGAAGAAGATAATGTTAAATGTTAAGTATCCTTTTTGACATTATTGCTTTGAGGTGCCACTAGTGTTGCAGCTTGCTCATGTAGTCATAGATACAGTGAGAGAAAGTTTAGGTTTTGATGAGCAGATACTTTTAAGGAGATAAATAAAGGACTAAGAAAATTTCTGGTATCCTTTAAGAACTTACATGGAAACAATGAGTGCAGCGGTAGAAGTAATATATAATCTAAAATATCCTAGTCCATTTTGGCATCAATCAAGTAAAATAAAAAACCGATACAAATGCGTTTCCCTATTAGTTCAACAGGTTATGCTGGGATACCATTTCAGTGACATTTATGTAGTTCTCTATTTCATATTTTCTGTATAGCATTGATGAAAGCCTGAAGTTGGTGCACATGCATTAGATTGTACTCATATTTGTCTCCACTTGCCGAAATTGGTCTAATCAGCCGACTTGAATAATCTATTAGATGTTGACATTATGGATTGAAAATTCTTTGCTTTATTGGTACTCAGGACTATTGGCTGATTACTGGACTTCAACTTCTGAAAATCATGTTGCTAAAACCTATGGTGTTGAACCTACAGGAAAGCCCATGTCGCCATCAGCCACTTTAAAGGACAGGGAAGCAGTGCAAAGAGAAGAGTGGAGAAGCATGACCAGATGACAGAAACCAAATTTGTTCAAGTGTTACTGCTTTTAATTCAACATGGAGCCAATGGGCTCAATCTTTTGGAAGCTCAGCATGTTATTCTTGTAGAGCCACTACTCAACCCAGCAGCAGAAGCACAAGCCATTGGCCGGGTGCATCGAATTGGTCAGGAGAACAAAACACTTGTTCACCGTTTCATAGTACGTAAATCTTTTGTTGCAGCATAATTAGACAATGTTGTTAGTCAAGATGCATATAGAATAGGATTACCATCTTCATAATGTGTCAATACTGACTAGTAGATCAACTAAATTTTGGCTTATCCATTTATCCAGAGAGCATTTGGAGGCCCCATGGAATCTGAATGGTCCCATTCAATTTGAAGTATCCACAATAGGAACTCACCAAATTGAAAGGGCTAGTAGAGAAAATGGGGAACTCCACTACATTTCATGATATGTATGATGAGTTTGAGTTTGAGTTTCTGAAACGACAAATATTTCTAATAATTTTGGCATGATTTGGTATTATGATAACAAAAATGCTGGGAATTGGGAAAAGTTACCCCAAAATCTACCCCGAAACAAGTTGTAAAGTTAGTGGGATGTGGGCCACACCTAGAATGATTGTAATCTATAGATATGTTTTTCTGGACATGTAACATTGTTGTTATGATAATGTTTATAACTTTGAATGCTACATACAACTCGCCCATTCAATTTTCATGCCACATCCATGCAAGTTGACTAGATCCTCTTTATCTTTTTATTTCATTCATCATTGCCCGTGGCTGATGGTTAGGTTGCATAAATTTGTTCAACAAACCCAGAATAGAAATTTCTGGCATTATGTATTGTTCAGTACCATAGGATAATTAATGGGGTCATTTCCTTTCTTCCATGTCCCCCAGTTCCAAAATAAGCTCTATGGTTTCTATTAGTGTGGTAGGTAAATGTGAGTGTGTTAGGTGAGTAGATAGTGGAAATATATAGTGGTAGATAGTGGAAATATATAATATGTAAGTGGTATATAATGGGTTTAATGGGTTATGATGATGTTTGTAATATCTCCTATATAAGGAGTGTCATTTGGTCTTGTAAAATGTGAATATTGATATAGATCAATCAATAATATCAATACATTAATTTCCTACATGGTATCAGAGCGGGTTTAGAACCTATTATTTTCGCTTCACCGGCGGGCGGCAACCTCGCCTTGGCCGCTCGCCGGACCTCAACCTACTTCACTTGGTTTCTTTTCTTCACACACCGGTTCCTCAGCCGGTACAGCATCAGCTACTTCAGCTGCCTCTTCAGCAGCAACTTCAGGTTCCTCAACCACTTTCCTCTTCTTGTACATCACCCTTTTTGACTGTTATGGGTGTTGTTAGGGCACCCAACAAGTGTGCCTCTGTAGGTATTCAAGGGATTGCTTGGGCCTTTGGTGGTATGATCTTTGCCCTTGTCTACTGCACTGCTGCCATCATCCCATGGCATACTTCTGCGTCCAACTGCGAGCAGTGGCCTCATATTTAGCCCTGTCAGTCTTGTACATGTGAGCTATTTCTGGCACAAGAGGATCATCAAGTGTTTGGGGTCACAGGATTTACACCATATACAGCATCTTATTTATAGTGTTTATCATTCTGCTGCTTGTTACTGCTTTTATTACCGTGGCATTGACATACTTCCAACTTGCTGCTGAAGATCATTAATGGTTGTGGAGGTCTTTCCTTTGTGGTGGATCAACTGGCTTGTTCATCTATGGTTATTGCTTATACTACTATTATGCCCGATCAGATATGTCAGGTTTTATGCAAACCTCCTTTGTTGGTGGTGCTAGCTAACTCTTCAGTTCTGCAAGTTGCAGAGCAGGCAACATGCGCTTTGGCAAATCTTCTTCTGGATAATGAAGTTTCAGAGAAAGCCATTCCTGAAGAAATTATTTTACCTGCAACTAGGGTTTTGCGTGAAGGCACAGTTGATGGAAAGACCCATGCTGCAGCAGCAATTGCTTGGCTACTTCATTCTCGCCGAATTGATTCTGCCTTGACTGATTGTGTGAATCATGCTGGAACTTTTCTTGCTTTAGTTGCTTTCTTGGAATCTGCTCATAATGGATCTGCTGCCATGTCAAAGGCACTAGATGCACTTGCCTTTCTGTCAAGGTCAGAAGGTGCTAGTGAGCATATCAAACCTGCATGGGCAGTTCTAGCTGAATTTCCAAACAGCATAACCCCAATAGTCTTGTGTATTGCCGATGCATCAGCCTTGTTGCAGGACAAAGCTATAGAAATATTGTCACGACTTTGCTGGGCTCAGCCTGTTGTCCTAGGAGCCTTTGCCTCTGGATGTATTTCATCAATTGCTAGAAGGGTTATCGCTGCCTCAAACCAAGGGGTCAAATTTGGGGGGAACTGCACTTCTTATTTGTGCTGCAAAAGTAAATCACCAAAATCAAATTCATACCATTCAGATTTGCACACCAACTTTATTTTATTCATGCCAGGGATCAAACTCGATCACCATTTTACATAAAAAAAAAAAAAAAAAACCCAAACAATCTCCAACCACAACCTACTACCACCACAACAAAAACCGGCCTTATTTCTTCGCCTCTTCAGCTGTTCTCTTCTTCTTGCCTTTGTCTTGGGCATCCCTTGCCGGTGCTGCCTCCGTGTTTCCCACGCCGCCGAGCACGTTCACTTCCCGTTACTCCTCAACCGTCACATATGGCGGCCCTCCAAATCTGAGCATCACGGTGGCCTTCCGCTTCAGTTCTTTATTTTCTGCCTTCAGCACATATATCTCTGCTCGGGCATCCGTATACATCTTGTTGGAGCAGAGCTGATTGGGCTTTTACCGCTGCACCTCAATTGTTCTACTCTTCCGGTGCGATAGGTTGTTGACGCGATCATGGTCTCAACACATGACCTTAATGTATAATAATTGGCCAATATCGTTAGCGACCATTATCCGCTCAATCGCCACCATCGGATAGTTCAACGGCGCCAAAACCGGGGGCTTGGTCGAGGCGATTGGTTGCGGTTCGAGGCAATCGCCCGGTTATCTCTCTTGTGCACTCATTGAGGTCGGGAAAGAGAGTGAGCAGACCCCGGGAAGAAGAGGCTATGTTCTGGGTAGCGGAACGGGAAGAAGAAGCCATTTTCTGGGCAGAAGTGTTACAGAGTATCTCTCTTAGCAAAATGAAGAGTTTTTCAGAGGTTTTTTCAGCAGATGTTTTGTTCTGCATAAGCGGTAGCCTCGCCTTGGTATAAATAGGCAAGGCAGACACGCGCCTTACGCGCCTCTCAACGCCAGACGACAAATCGGCGCGCCTTTTGATGGCTCGCCTTTTGATGGCACGTCTTTTGATGGCTCGACTTTTGATGGCTGTCGGGCACACCTTTTGATGGCACGCTTTTTGATGGCACGTCTTTTGATAAGATTGGGCACGCCTTTTGAGGGTCCGACAAGACTCGGTAAACTGTCCCGACTTTGATTCCGGTTAGCTTCTATATGGGTCCGACAAGACTCTGTAAACTGTCCCGACATTGATTCCGGTTAGCTCCTATATGGGTCCGACAAGACTTTGTAAATTGTCCCGACTTTGATTCCGGTTAGCTTCTATATGGGTCCGACAAGACTCGGTAAACTGTTCCGACATTGATTTCGGTTCTCAGCTACAACGGTTCGACACAGCCATATAGTGTATTCTACAACGGTCCGACATGACCCCGTAAACTGTTTTCTACAACGGTCCGACATGACCTCAGAATCGCTTACATCGGTCCGATATGACCCCATAAACTATCTTCTACAACGGTCCGACATGACCCCATAAACTGTCTTCTACATCGGTTTGCCACAACCATACGGTCTTCTACAACGGTCTGACACGACCATACAGTGTCTCCTATCCGCTTTTATTTTATTTTCAGTTTATTTTCCTGTTTTGTTACTTTCTCTCCAAACTCAAGTTGGTTAGTACCTACCCTCCTTGAGTTTGAGGGGGGCTATTAGTGTGGTAGGTAAATGTGAGTGTGTTAGGTGAGTAGATAGTGGAAATATATAGTGGTAGATAGTGGAAATATATAATATGTAAGTGGTATATAATGGGTTTAATGGGTTATGATGATGTTTGTAATATCTCCTATATAAGGAGTGTCATTTGGTCTTGTAAAATGTGAATATTGATATAGATCAATCAATAATATCAATACATTAATTTTCTACAGTTTCTCATCATCTTTATATTAGTTTTTGATAAAGATATTCATCATTAGGGATTCTCTGATTTGACGTGACCCATCAGACTCTTTGTTCTCTCTTGATAAAATTTTAGCTGGATTGGATATATATATATAGATAGATAGATAGATAGATTGATAGATAAACTTCTAAGATTGATAGTTTACCTTTCCTCTGTATTTGGATGATAGGTCAAAAACACAGTTGAAGATAGCATATACAAACTGAATAGAAGCAGGAGCACAAGTTCATTCATCAGTGGAAACACCAAGAATCAGGATCAGCCTGTTTTGACGCTTAAAGATGTCGAGTCCCTATTCACGGCCACACCCTCAGCCATACCAGAAAGTGATGAAAAGTCAAGTGGAAACTTAATGCATTTGCCACCTTCTGTGGCAGCTGTTATGGCCGCTGAGAGGAGACTAATGGAGCGCACTGAAAATCCAAGTTGATTGTAGTACATTTGCAACCTCCCGATATCTCTGCTGCTATTGTTGTCAAGAAGGCATTGAAGGAATAGAAACTATGCAAATGTGGGTATGTTTTCCTTTTTCTTGAAGATGAGCTTGGTGCAAATGTGCTAGATCATTGGAATAATTGTCAGAAGCGGAGCCAAATGAAGCAATCTTTTGAATAAGCGGTGCATAAACATAGAAGCACAATTGGGAATAGTGTTCCACTGCTTGGCTGATACATTTTTAGGGTTCCTGACAAACAAATTTGTTGTGTACATGTGGATCTGCCAACCTTGTTCATATCTATGGTTATAGTAGGGGCACTAATGGCAAGCTAGATCTAATGTACTCAACTGTTTTATTAGTTAAGTTCGTTGATTATTATTATCTCTTTCTCTCTCTTTGCTTGACGTTTCTTTAGATCAATGGTGTGATCTTTCCCAGTCTTTTTTTTCCATTTTTTTTTTTTTAACTTAGTTTTTCTATTTGAGCATTTGAGGTTTCTTGCCATCCTCATGTTGACCACCTGAATTTTGGAGAGAATATTTTTGGTATTTCACTATTCTGCCACGTTTCCCAAATACTATGTATTTATAGTTGAAGTATTGCATCTTTCTGTATTGTATTGTAACTATTTTTCAGATCATTGTGAAATTGCATTGACCGTATACGTAACCCTATTATGAGATAAATCACGAAAATCTATATTCTTGTGTATTTAATTTAAAATTTTATTATTTTGTATTTAATTTAGATTTTTATTCTATTCTTATTTATATTTTGTATCTTACCGATTTTGATCAGTTATATCAATTTCTAGTATTACTTTTTCCAAGCCTAAGGGTCTCATTTTTCCATTGCTCTTATTTACTTCCTTTCAACTTTCTTTTGTACAACATATTCTCACCAAAAGGAGAAAAAGCTTTTGGTCTAAAAGTCCAAATTTAAAATTTCTTTATTGTAAAGGTCTAGACACAAAAATATTGAGTGATTCTACTTATACTACTACTTTATCTTTTTACACCCTCTATATAAGATGTTCTTTTTTTTTTCTTTTTTTTTTTTTTCAATTTTATTCATGTGTGAAATTACCTTTAAGAACAAAATACTAAAATTAAATATATTTTATTATCTCCTTACCCCCTCCTTTGTTTGCAATCCCTACTCTTCTTCCTTTCTCAATTTTTCTTCTCTTTTACACACCTCTTTTCAAAAAGTGAGAATCATAGTATTTTGATCATAGAAGAAAGTAATAGATAAAGAAACGGTGATGAAAAACCATCAAAAAAGTGAAATGGTGAGCGTTTTATTTATTTGGTAGGTTTTTGTTTTGTTTTTTTAGACTGTTCTTCGGCTTTTATTCGGTGTTTAAAATCGAACAAAATAAAATAGTTTGGCATCACATTGCTGAACAAAAAAATATATGCCTGGTAACTAACTACAAAATAAAAGATATATTTCTGATAATTCACATTTCTGATAACCCAAGGTCGAATTTTTTTAATTTGTTCGGCTACTCATTATCATGTATTTTCAGTTTTATTTTTTTTATTTTTTTGCTTGGAAGGATTACGTTTCTACTCATTGCAACAATGCAAAACTGCATTATTATTATACTTTAGTCATGAATTCATTACAGACGAGATTTGTTAAGTTTTTTATGAATATGATTTTTTTACGTACGACAACATATTGCTGGGAAAAAAAGTTTGTTTAGTAACATGACACTGGATTAATTCAAATTCATTAGTATTGCATTACTGAATAGGCCTGACACAAATTTAAAAATCATTGTTTGGAAGAAAGTGGCTCTGTAAATGTATAGTAACAAAACGGTGGAGAAATTTATTTTTTCCGACAACATAAAACCGGAAGAATGTAAATTGTTTAGTACTGTGTGATCAAACAGGCATTTCGCTGTGGACTCTACTCACTTTCTTCCCTGCGTCTTTCTCTTTCCCATTGTGCTATTTCTCTTATTTTCTCTCCAAAAGCCATTGGTGTAAAGAAATGAAAGGGTTTTTGAAGAGTCTTACTTTAGGGTTAGTTTGGTAATATAATAGATGTAATGAGAATCACAATTTTTTTTTAATAGTGTAATGAGATAGAGGTTGTAAAGGGTGATTCTACTTACACCACTATTTAACCTCTTTACACCCTCCATCTCATTACATCACTAAAAAAAATATAATTCTCATTACACCCTCAATATATTATCAAAACTAACCCGAAATTAACTATTTCATCTCTTTACACCACTAATTTTGATAACACGGTGCTAAACAATTTACATTATTATGGTGTTATGCTACCGGAAAAAATAAATCTTTCCAGCATTTTGTTGCTACACATTTACAGTTTCACTTTCTTCCCAACAATGATTTTTTAATTTGTGAAAGGCCTATTCAGTAATACAATACTAATTAATTTTAATTACTCCAATGCCATGCTACCAAACAATATTTTTTTTCTCAGCATTATGTTGCCGTCCAATTAGATGATAACAAGAAATTAATTTGGACCACTTGTGAAGTGAATGTTCAGTGATACATTGTTATACAAATGTGATTACTCTAGGGTCATGTTGTCAAACTATAATAGAGTTGTTTAACCCCCCGTCACTGTACATTGAAAGATTTATTTTTTCCTTGAAGCATTCATAAAAAAAAAACATAAATCAAACACGTATCCATAAAATCACACATAAAAAGTATCCATAAAATTATTTATAAAAACTTCAAGTGTACAAATATCCATAAAGTATTCATAAAATCTGTCATTGTTTGCATCAATCAATCAAATATGTTATCACAATTCATCTTAGTAATTTGTAGGTAATTTTTCCATCCTTAATAGAAATAGACATCCACACTTTTTGGAACCTGTTAACCTCAATCATTTCCCATTGATCTTCCTGTTGTCTCTATAGTAACCACTTCTTTTACAAGCAAGTATTAGTCTTAGTTTTCTATCATTGCCTCTCGCATCTGATGTCTTTATAACAATGACAAATCTAATCTTTTTTCCAACGTCAAAAGCCTATTTAATTAATGCTTCATGACTACTAAAAATCTAAAGATAATAAATACATTTATACGTCAAATTATTAATAAATCTCAATACAAATTAAAAATAAGAAAAAATTGTATTCATAAAAGAAACTTAACAAATCTCGTCTATAATGAATTCATGACTAGAGTTCATTAATATTGCAATACTTGCATTGTTGCAATGAGTATAAGTATAATCCTTCCAGGCAAAAAAATAAAAAAATAAAAAACTGAAAATACATGGTAATGAGAAGCCGAACAAATTAAAAAAATTCGGTTTGAGGTTACCGAAATGTATCTTTTATTCGGTAATTGGTTACCAGATTTATATTTTTTGTTCGACAATGTGATTCTAGACTATTTTATTTTGTTCAATTTCGAACCACCGAACAAAAGTCGAACACCAGTCTAGAAAAACGAAACAAAAACCTACCAAATAAATTAAAAAACTCATAATTTCACTTTTTTATGGTTGTTCACTACTGCTTCTTCATCTATTACTTTTTTTAATGATCAAAATACTATAATTCTTACTTTTTGAAAAGAGATATGTAAGAAAAAAGAAAAATTAAGAAAAAAAAAAAGAGTAGGAATTGAAGGTCAAGAGGTATAAGAAAATAACAAAATATATTTAATTTTAGTGATTTATGCTTAAAAGTAATTTCACACATAGATAAAATTAGTCTTAAAAAAATTCACATAAAAAATATAAAGAGATAAAATAGTAATATAAATACAAATAGGTAAAGAATCACTCAAAATATTTTATTTACCTATAAGGATATGCTCTGACAAAATGAGAAAATTACGCCCATTCTTCTTTCTCGTCCATTGAATCGCACTTTGTCCTATTTTGAGAAGATGGTTATAATTAATTATAATTAACTTATAATTAAATTTTTTGTGAGAAAAAAGTTGCATTATAATCTAAAAAACAGATTATAACCGTCTTGCCAAAATATACGCATTGCACTGAGAGACTCATTTGACAAACCCTTCTCTCTCTTTCTCTCTACAAAACCATAGCTGCTCTCCTTCCAAATCTGCACAGGGTGATTTCGGTTCCTCCACAAGACCTCACCGCCAGTCAAGGAGTCTCAACCGGTTCTCTAGGTTACAAATCCACACCGTTCTCTCTTTCTTCAACACAACGACGATGACCTCCACAGCCGGTCCACGGCAGCTCACTGTCGAACTCACCGAGCGATGACCTTCTTGCTGCCGTCGAGCCGCCACGACTTCTCAATGCTTTCGGGCGACATACTGACCAAAATCGCGGCGTCGCTTGTCTGCAAGACGTGGAGGGACGGTCTTCGGTCGCTGAGGGAAGCGATGGTGTTTTTACGGTGGGGAAAGCAGTTCAAGCACTACCCGGCGGCGTGAAACCGAACCTCCAGAAGGCTCTGGACTAGGAATGGCAACAGACCAAGGCAGGTGTGACGACCCGTCACGTATGATATTTTACATTTAATTGGTGAATTGGATTTTAATTAGTTATTATTCTAATTTAATTACGAAATTGATGAATAATATTGGTTCTGATTCATATATAATTTTGTAAAAGAGTTATTTTGAAATTAAAAATTAAAGTGTAAGTGGCTTAAGAATGTGAAATTAACGAATTGAATTATTTTAATTTTGAATATCAGATTATATGGAAGTTTAATTAAATATTCGATTTAGTTTAGTAAAATTGAGCTTTTATTAATTGGGTCCGAATTAGAGTTGTTTAAGTTATGAAGATTGAGAATTAAGATGATTATGAATTAAATTCATTTATGAGGTATTCAATTTGAATATGTAATTTATTGATCAAATTTTAAGTCTAATCAGAAATTGAAGGCTTAAATAATTTGAGAAAACAAAATTGATAATGGTATTGAGTTTAATTTAATATTTGGAGCTTTTTGAAAATTTGATTAAGAATTTGATTCAGATTAATAAATTAAATTGTGATTGATTGGGTCATTGAAGTTAAATTGACTAATCGAGTTATGAGGAATTTGTGAGTAGTTATGATTAATTCTAAATGAATGGATTTAGACATGATTAACTAATTAGAAGTCATGTAGCGATTCGTTTAATTAGGGATTTTATTTTTAAATCAGTTTAATATGTAGAACATTATAAGAGTTTAATTAAAAATCTGATTTATATTCGTAAAATTAGATATAATCAAATTAAGTCTTAATTGAGAATTAATTATATTAAATTGAAATTAGTTAAATTATTTCTGATCAGAGATTAATCTTAATTAATGAAATTCAAACAATGCTAATTAGTTGATGGAAGAGCAGATTAGTGTTTGCTCATAGTCTCCACAGTCTACTCTTCTTTGGTTAGACAAGGAAAAGCACATGCTATTCGCTCGGCTTGTCTGTTCCTCCAATCTCTGGGTCTTTCGAATATCCAAGTGGAAAGTGACAGCAAAGAAGTGATTGCATTGGGTGTTTCTGAGCTTCTTCCTCCGTGGAACTGTTCTGCTATTATCCATGATATTCAGGTCTTGGGATTATCTGTACATGCGTCATTTGCTTAGATTCCTAGGGCAGCCAATGGAATAGCTCACTGGCTATCACGAGCTTATTTTCATGGTGTTCTTTCCTTTGATTGGGTTGTTAATCCCCTTGATATTCTCTTGGAATTACTTTCTGTTGATGTTCTTCTGTAGTCTTTGGGCGTTTCTAAGCTCAAAAAAAAAAACCGAAAGTGAGAAAAATCGAGAGAGAGAGTTCAATCTACTTGGTTGTTGGAGAAGAAAAGAGCTACTAGAAATTCTATTTCAAGAAGAGAAAAAGAATGGAGCTCAAGAAAGTAAGGGTTTAAAGAAAAGAAAGGGAAATTCATCAAGAAATTAGGGGTGGGCGCAAGTCAATTGCTACCACGAAACCTCCAATCCACCATCCGCCCACTAGATTGGCGGATTGGAGAAAATCAATTCGTATCCGTCTGTCAATCCGACGGATGTGGATTGAGCAGATTGGCGGATGAGTGTGAATCAATTTGGCAGTTTAAAATTTTATAAATTTTCAATATAATTCAACTTGTACACTTCTTCAAAAAAAAATAAATAAATAAAATAAAAAATAAAATATTACAGTTAATGACTTAAAAAAATATTATAATAATTACATACTTCATCTATAAAAAAAAAAGTTTGAAATTTTAGAATATTATAATTATTGCACGCCTCATTTACATAAAGTATTACAATCTATGGTTCTTAAAATATAAAAACAATTCAAACCACCAAAATCATAAACAAAGCAGTAGTAGAGATTGTACGCCTCTGTATTGTTAAATCAATATTTATTTTTTAAAACAAAAACCAACTAGCATATATATCATCTTTTTTATTTATTATTTTTTGATTTAGATTTAAAAATAAAAAAATATAGATAAATAATACATTTATTTTTTTCAATTCAAAAAATATATTCAAATTGAAAACTCTTTTTCAACAGAACATATTTAACAGAATATTTAAACTTTTTTTAATTGAAAACACAAATAAAATATCTAAACAAATTGAAAACACAAAATCTTATAAATTACTAGGAATGTTCGCGGTTTGCTGGTTCGATTGTGGCCAAAGGAACCTCAAACCCGCCATCCATCCAAAACTAGTCAGATTGGAAAAAATTAATATGCAACCGTCCGCTCGTCATCACGCATCCGTCCAAAATGTGGCAGATCGGCTCGGTTCGATCAGTTTAGGAAGATCGATATATTCTCTACTCACCCCTATATGAAACTCATCGATCAAGAACTCTAGGTAAGAAATTAAAACTCAAATTGTAGATAAATCACCTAAAGCTGAAATTAAAAAAGATTTGGATTCAATTTCATGTAATCAAAACGAAATTGGCAAGAAGATGAAGAAGTTCAGTTAAGTTCATGATTATGGAAATTAACTTAGAAATTAATTATTTTGGGTTTGATTTTGAATATCTTGCTTGAATTTGAGTATTATTTTTACATGCATGTAATTCGGAGAAATTAAAGAATTAATTCATGAACATGGTTAAGGTTAATAAATATGAAAATAATTGTAAGAATTCTTCAAAATTGAGCTTGGGTTTGGAAACCTTGATATATATGAGATGTATATTTATATGCACAATGAAGTTTTAGGAATTGAGCCATGCAATTTCATATTTTGAAGAGAAGAAAGAAGAATTTTATAAAAATCAAGTTTATGAAAATTTGGGGTTAATCCTAAAGTTAGGCAAGGTTTTGATTTTATTATAAAAAATAAGAAGTGGTTTAATTTTAAATTTGAATCCATGCATGTAATTGAATTAAAGAATTTTTATTCAACTTAAGCATATATTTATGAAATTAGAAAGAAATTGGGTTTTGATTCAAATAAATAAATTAATAATTTTGTTTCACGACTTTGAGTTTGGATTTCAAAGTGTTGATGTATGAAACTTTTTGTATTGAATTTTATTTCATAAATTCATGAGTCTCATGTTTAATTTCATGCTTATTCTTCAAAGAAAAAGAACTTTGAAAATATTTGAATGTATGGAGTTTGATTTAAGTTTTGATAACTTGATGAGATTTGAAACAAATGATTTATAAATAAATAAATTTTATGTCTTGTAAAGTGTTTTCAAGGTTTTGATCAAGATATGTGAGTTTAAAGATTGAAAAGATAAATTTGGAAACCATTTTTGAGAAATTCGGAATTCTGAAAATTTTACAAACCACTCGAGCGGGCTAATTACTGCTCGAGCGCACATTAAACGCTTCCAGTACTTTTGCAGTCTTTTACAGATTGCTCGAGCGACTAAAAGTTCGCTCGAGTGAACAATTATTTTTAGCATATTTTGAAAAATTAGATTTAGTTCATATTTTCATTCTCATCTCTTTCAAAGCATTCAAGGTGTGATTTCTAGCTCAATGAAGATTAATAAGCTAACAATCAACATACATTGGTTGGTTAAAGAATAAATTATTGATATAGTAATAATTGATTAAGAAGCCAAGTAAGAGATCAGTCTATTTAGAAAAGAAGAATTTAGTAAAGAAAGAATAAGTGTAGTAGAACTTCGGATTATATTAGATAGAAAAAGATAAGAGAAGTCAAGTTTGATCAACGAAGTGGTGTTGTGTTTCAATGTGTATATGTTATGTGTTTGTGTAGGCCACGCGTTAACGTCTGCCTGAACTATTTGATCTGTCTAATCTGTCTGATTTGCTTCTGGAGCTATCTGTGAGTAACAACTCTGTAAAGCTATATTTGATTATAAGTATTTTTTGACTGAAATGAAATGGTTTGTTTTTTGAAATTATATTTTATGAATCATGAATAAATGTCCATTTTTCGAAAATGTATTTATGGCATCCTTAGTTCACGTGGCCTTCGCTCAAGGGTAACAATACCATGGCCAACATGCATGTGGCCCTCACTTGGGGATAATAATACCGTGGCTTATGTTCATGTAGCCTTTGTCCGGGGGTAACAATACTGATGCCTATGTTCACGTGGCCCTTGCCTGGGGGTAACAATACCATGGCTATTTATGTACAAAGATATTGACCTTTATGGTTCTCGATACTGACTATGTGTGTAGGTCTTTTGACCAATTTGATTTGTTAGCTAATGGATGTACCACATATAATTGTTTACAAATTTGAAATGTATATGAATCTGTTTCTGATTTGAAATCCAAATATGTATAAGAATCTGTTTTTGATATAAATTCTGATTATTGAATCTGTGATGGACATCATTCATAAACCCTTTACCTTATTGTTATTTACTAGGCTCTAACTCACTGTATTATTTATGTATGTAGGTGATCAGGTGCGTGACAAGGCTCAGAGACTTCTGTCTCGACTCTGTCTTGTCAGCAAACTTATGTGCCTTCTATGGAGGTTCTGGATATGTCAAGTGGTCATGGCCATATAATTAAAGTTCAAGTTTTTGTTTATTCTGTAATTAGGGCTAAGTCCCTTTTTGTCTTATCCATATAAATGTGATGTCGTAAGGGTGACGTATGATATATGTATATAAAGTTTAAATTTTTCTGTCTCATATAAATTTGCACAGCTCAATGGACATTGTATATCTGTTATTTGCTTCCGCTAGGCCCTAATAATTTGATTTCTGTTTAAGAGGCCTTCAGCAATCTACAGATTATTGGCTGATTACAATGCTAAACCTATAGAGGCAGGTTTGGGTCGTGACAGCGGGGCTGAGGATTACACTCTCCGTATCCAATCCCCGAAGGTATAAAATTTCCCGTCCTCACCTTCGATCCCTTACGGGAAACCTATCATCCTCTCTTTGCTTCCGCCTCCTAACGAGGATCAGGTTTCCTTGACCTCGAAAAATTCCCAACCTTTTTTTTTTTTTGAATTTTGCATATCCTTTTTTTTTAGGCAAATAAAAATAATATATATATGAAATCATAATCCGATAATATCTAAACATAAACATCCAAACAACAACAACATGACAAGCAAGATACAAAATAACACCCACATCACAGCAAATAAAAAAAAAAAAAAAAAGTACTTTTGAATTTTGCAAAGTAGCATTCATAACCAACATTATTAGAGAAACACACACACACACACACACATATATATATATAGGGGTATAATAGTAATTTCAGTTCGAGGCGGAAACGGGTACGGGGTCGAAAATTGTCAGGGATTCATTTTCGAATACCATCCCTGAACTGTTGGGAGTATTTTTTGAAAAAAACCGTTCTAATCAAGGTCGGGGGGCCGGGTTCCCATCGAGTCGGGTTCAAATTGCCATCCCTACTTTAGACTCGTTCTTGAAAAGGAGTGGCGTATGGCTCGACGTTTGCTATGGTTGACGCTGGTCTTGTGTATTGGGAAATGGAGAAAGAGGAAGAGGGGATTGCTTTGTATCAACGCATGACGGTATTCAGTGACCTCGCTAGTTGGTGCAATTTGGGGATTTCATACTTGAAATGTTAGATTTCTTTTATCCATCACTATAAGAATCATTGGAGTCACCAGATATGGAAGCTCACCTACAGATTTGGAAGTTCCAGATCCGATGCCTCTTCATCGTCTTCTCTCTCTTCAATTATCAATGGAAGTTAGGTTTTAACAAAATAATGAAAGTTCGGGTTTTATATCGTCGTTGCTTTTACTGATTCGAACATCTATGTGCGTATGTATTTGTATCTTAGATTTGAGATCTGTGTGTGTGGTGGGTTCAAATGTTTGTAATTTTTTTTTTTTTTGAATTTTTTTCCTCTTATCTATTGTTGTTGTTGTTGTTAAAGAAACAGATTGTAACAAAATTTTTTTAAAACAATTGACAGATAGAACAACAGATCTGTTCAAATTTTGAACATATAATAGATAGGGATTGGTTTGGCTTTATATTTCAACAAATAGAACAAAAAATTGAACGAATAATAAAATTTGAACAAATATTTGAATAGATGATAGTTAAAAAAATTAAACAGATAGATATAAATTTAAACAGATAGAAAATAATTTAAACAAATAGAATTTTGAAAGATATAATTCAAGAAAAAAATTGTACCAACAATTAAATTTGGACAGATATTTGAACAGATAAGGGGAAAAAAATTGAAGAAGGGAAATATTTTGAATAGATAGGAAATTTTTGTTAACAAATAGGGAAATATTTTGAACAAATAAGAAAAAAATTGAATAGATAATTAATAAAAAATAACAGATAAAAAAAGTTAACAGATAAATTAAGAAATAAAATTCTCATCAAATTATTTCATAAATAAGTGGGGAATTTTTCATGCGATCCAGCCTTGCGATGTCTCTTGTCTTGGCGATTTGGGCCTATTTCGGGGCCTATTTTGATAATCCGAACTATTCACATTTTAGAATACGTCAAGTAAAACATGCTTGCAAAAAATTAAGTTAATCGGATATCGTTTACCTATTCATTCACTCACATTTGTATTCATTTTAATCAAGTTAAAATTCATTTGTATTTATTTTTGTAGATACGAATGTGAGTGGATGAATGAGTAAACGATATCCGATTAACTTGATTTTTTGCAGACATACTCTACTTAACGTATTCTAAAATGTGAACGGTTCGAATTATTAAAATGAACTTCGAAATGGGCCCAAATCACCGCATAGTGGACGTTGCTGTGCGGACTGCGCAAGGCGTTCCCACTTCCTAAATCTCTTACTAATAAAAAAATAATTACTGAAGTTAATATGTTATACCTTTTTTAGCTTAGATTTTTCAGTAATTATCTCATGGAAAGATTGGTAAAGATGTGACAAATTTCAAATTTTAGAGAACAAGAGCAGTTTATGAAACACGTGGTATAATTAATAAGACACGTGGTATACTCTTCAAAAAGAAATATCTTATCCATTCTAATTCGTACAAAAATTGACTACACGTAATTTATTTGACTATTTACAATATTTATATAAAAATAAATAAATTGAAATGTAGCTTCTGTTTATAATTTGAAGTTTAAAAAATTAATTATGAATTTTTTTTAGGAAAGAGACACTTTACTTTTATATTTTTGAATTATGAAATTTTTAACTTACAAAAATTTATCTTAAGGTTTATCCAATAAATATTATCTTCTCAGAGTAGATTTTGCCTCCGTTTGGGAAATGGGTTGACTTTTTGACTTTTTGGCTTTTTTAGTTATTTTAGCCTGGGCTAAAAAGTTTGGTTTGTGAATGACTTTTTGACTTTTTGACTTTTTTGATTTTTTTTGTGAGAGAAGAGTGTAATGATTATGAGTTGGATGTGATGTTTTATTTTTTGTGGCTAAAATAGCCTATTTTGTCTTTTGTGGCTAAAATAGCTAAAAAAATCCACTTTAGTTCTTCCCAAACGGACCTTGTAATCTATCTATCTATCTATCTATCTATACTATCTATATAACGAAATGTAGTTATTAAGTCAAAAGGCTTTAAAACTTCAATTCTAAATTCTCATAATTTTGAAGAAAAATAAATATTATGTGGCACTCCCTTTCATATTCCTTCCCACTCTTCAAGCCTTCTCACTCTCTTTTCCTATATAAAATATAAAATAATAAAATATTGATCCATATCTATCACCCACAATATGTTTATCTCAAAATAATAAAATATTCATCCATATCTATCAGCCACAATAATATCTATCTCACTCTCAATCTCAATTTAAAAATGAAAAATAAAAAAAATAAAAAGAAACCAAATGTAGTTACTAAGTCAAAAGGCTCAAAAACTTGAATCCTAAATTCTCATAAAATGTAGTTGTTAAGTTAAAAGGCTCCAAAACTTCAATCCTAAATTCTCATAATTTTGAAGAAAAATAAATATTACGTGGCACTTCCCTTCATATCCTTTCCCACTTTTCAAGTCTTCTCACTCTCTTTTTCTATATAAAATATAAAATAATAAAATATTGATCTATACTCTCTCTTCTTATATAAAATATAAAATAATAAAATATTGATCCATATCCATCACCCACAATATGTTTATCTCAAAATAATAAAATATTCATTCATATATCAGCTACAATAATATCTATCTCACTCTCAATCTCAATTTAAAAATGAAAAATAAAAAAAATAAAAAGAAACCAAATGTAGTTGTTAAGTCAAAAGGCTCAAAAACTTGAATCCTAAATTCTCATAATTTTGAAGAAAAACAAATATTACGTGACACTTCTCTTCATATCCCTTTCCACTCTTCAAGCCTTCTCACTCTCTCTTCCTATATAAAATATAAAATAATAAAATATTGATCCATATCCATAACCTATAATATATTTATCTCAAAATAATAAAATATTCATCCATATCTATTAGCCACAATAATATCTATCCCACTCTTAATCTCAATTTAAAAAAGAAAAAAAAACAAAACAAAACCCATGACTTCTACAATTTCCACACATACGTTTCTGTATTTAGTTTATTCAAAGAGAGAATTTAGAGATGGGATTGAAGAAATGTTATAACAAATGACAACCTTATAAAAAAAGAAAAAGAAAAAGAAAAAGAAAAAATACATAGCAATGATATAATGCAAACTATTTTTAACAACTAAAAGAAAGAATATCAAATTATTACCTTGGATAAAATAATGACGAAAATTAATTTTGTAAGATTTTTGTGTTGCCTCCTCCCATGTAGCCTTCATTATTTAATTATTAATACACTTCTTATTTAGAGTCAACAAAATTTTATTTATTTATTTATTTATTTTTATCTTTATCACTTAGTAGATAATAACGAATAATAAAAATTATTAAGAGAATGTTAAGAATTTAAGAAAAGATAAGAAATTATAGATAAGGACATTTTATAAGATAAAAAATTCAAATCCTAATTTTTTTTTGTTGGTATATAATGATTAAAGCTATCATTTGTTATATTTCTTCAAATACAATTCAAATAATTTTTCATAATTTTTTTTTGGTAAATAAAATGGATTAAAACTATTTTCTTATATAATTTTTATAATCCTACAAAGTTCTTATCTTGATTATTTTTATTTTTTTTTAAATGCTATAGAAACTATGCAAGTATTATTCAAACTATGGAAAAAATGATTATGGAGAAGGATTTATACTTTCATATGCATGTATTATTGATAGAGGAGATCAAAGATAGAGAGTTGCTAATAGAATTAATTAATGATTTATTTGAGAAGTACTTTTTATAAGCAAGGTAACAAACTTAGATTAAAAAATTTCTTATATATTATAATTAAAAGTTGAGATTTACTCATAATTTGGTTCCACAATAATAATATACACCACTAATTTAAAAGTCTAAATAAATTTATAATAACTTTTTCTGAGTTTATAGAATTTCTCTCTTTTAATGATTTCCTTTTTTTTTTCTTTTTCTTTTTTCTGCATGACACTATAGTTTGATATAAGTTATTTATATTATCAAGTGATCGTGATACTATTATTCCTAACAATCTTTATAATTAACAATTTTTTATTATGTATATCAAATTTTATTGTGAAATTTTATGGGTTAATTATTGTCAATGTCTACCTAGATGGCTTAACATCATGGCTTGCCACTATTAATACATAATTCAAGATTAAGATTTTATGTTTTAGATTATAATTTCACAATCTTATTACTAACCATAGTGTATGGGAGAAGTTAAAAAGGTACTGCAGTAATTATACACAGATTGTATCTATAATTATTTGTATGACGGGATTTTAAATGCTGATCAGGGGATTGTATCAATAAATATAGGCATGTAGAAAGACATGTGGATTGAAAAAAGTTAATACATATTGATTAGGGGATTTTGACCAAATTAATAAATGCTGAGTTTTTTTTTTTTTTTTTTTAAATAATAAATTGAGAAAATTTCGATTGGGATATTGAATTGCTTAATATATAGTATAGATATAGATAGATAGATAGATAGATATAGATAATATAATATAGATAGATAGATGTGTTGAAAATTTCAAGAAATTTTGTTTATGTTGGTCTTTAATGCATTAAAGTTTAATTATGAGGGGGGTTTGACCAAATCTCCCAAAAGGCATAGGGATTAGGAGAAATTAATAAATGTTGAGTTTTTTTTTTTTTTTTTAAATCAAAAAATTAGAAAATTAGGATTGAAATATTGGAGCTCCCACAAGCCTTGGGGGTTAAAACCCCATTTTGCTTAATATATAGTATAGATTCCAGTCAAATTCAATTATTCTCTCATTTACCTATCTTTTGTTTTCTCAGAATAACTCATCTTCTCCATTGTTACATTTTGCAAGTTTAATGATATAGAGAAATCGTTACAAGATCGGTATAATATTATTTCTTATTTTATATGTATTTTTTTAGTGTGTGTTACTTTGTGTGTATATATTTCTTTTCTCAATATTTTTCAATACATCTACACATCTTTTCATCTTCTTTATTTTTATGCTCATAATATTATTTCTTACTTTATATGTATTTTTTCAGTGTTTATTACTTTTGTGTGTATATATATCTTTTTGCTAATATTTTTCAGTTTATCTACATATCTTTTCATCTTCTCCATTATTACATTCAATCATTGGCCTCGTTTGGGAAGTGGCTATTTTAGTAGGCTATTTAGCTTTTTGGCTATTTTAGTAGGTTATTTTAATTTTGTGTTTGGGAAGTTGGGTTAAATTTTTATTGGAGTTGGTGTATTAAAAAATATGTTGAAAAGATGTTTGTAATTAAAATGACCATTTTGCCCCTATAATTATAATTTTTTAATTTCCGGTTGAGGGGCAAAATGGTAATTGATCTGTTGATGTAATCATTTGTGTGATAATTGGCCTAGGTCATACAGTTATTTTTTTTTTTTTTTTTTTGAAAACCAAGAAAAAAGTTGACTTTTGGGCTGATTTTCAAAATTAGGCTATAATAGCCTGATTCTCATCTTCCCAAACAGCGCCATTCTCTCATCTACCTATCTTTCCTCAAAATAGCTCATCCTCTCCATTGTTATATTTTGCAAGTTTGATGATCTGTAAAAATCATTACAAGGTCAGTGTAATATTATTTCTTATTTTATATGCATTTTTTCAGTGTTTGTTACTTTGTGTGCATATATTTTTTTCTAATATTTTTTAGTTCATCTACACATCTTTTCATTTTTTTCATTTTTATGCTCCTAATATTATTTCTTACTTTATACGTATTTTTCCAGTGTCTATTACTTTTGTGTGTATATATATATTTTTCTAATATTTTTCAATTCATACACATCTTTTCATTTTCTTCATCATTACATTTTGTATGATTTGGGCATGCTTACTTTTTAATTTGTGATTTGCGTTTATTCTTCAATTTAATTAGATTCGAAACTCATCAAATCTTGAATTTAATATAATTTATTTTATTTTATTTCATGTCTATCACACCATCACACCCATTAATGACTTCACGTAAACTCTCGAAATCAAGAAGTTCAGCTTTGCATAAAGTTAATCTCACCTTTGCTCCTTCAAACTCTCTCAAATGAGAGTTCTTTTGATCATTTGCAACCAATATACACCCAATTAAGTATACACACACACAACAACTTCAAAACCTTAAACACAATTTCTCAATTTTAAAATTTTGGCAAAAATAAAAATATATTTAATTAAATATATTTTATTCTATTAAAACTTTATTAAAAAAGTAAATTTATTTGCTACTATTCAATAAAATATATATGCCTTTATTTTGATATAACAAACAAAATTAAATTATCTTCTACTCATACATAATTACTCATAAATATCTTATATTTTTAAAATTTTGATTATCAGCAACCGAATTCCCACATGTCTCGCTTTTTTTTTTTTTTTAGGATGTTTATTTTACTTTTGTCTTTACTTTTCAAATTAGATTTGATATCTATCTTTTTACCTATGTATATATCTATACTATATATATAAACAAATATAGTGTGTTCTCTAAAATTTTCAAAGTCTTAATTTTCAATTCTTCATCAGAGGTAAGATTCTATTTCCTCTATGTCGCTCTCTCAAAGTTATGTTTTTAATTTTTCGTCATCCTTATTTTTCTCCAATAAAAAAATTTCTTTCTCTTAATATTATTTTTGTTTTAAATTTTTTACTTTATCTAAGACTCCTTATCTCTTTTTATTAATTTTTTTATCTTTTCTCCAGTATCTTCGTTTATCTTTATTTCTTATTTCTTCCTTTTTAATTTTTTTTTTATCCCCAATCCTATCATTATCTCCAACTTTATTTTTATTTTATTTTTCATATGATCCCTTTTTTTAATTTATTTTAATCTTTAATCTAATAATTATCTTCAAATTTATTTCTATCTGATAATGATCTCCAATTTCATTTCTATCTTATTTTTCAAAGGCTTCACACTTCAGCTATATATTCTAACATACCATCGAATTTTTTTAGTGTTTGTATATTGGGTATAAAGTTTTGTTCAAACTTTGCATTTAAGATTCGAGTTGCATTCAATCATCAACAATGTCATAATTGGTTAGGCAGTATTCATTTTAAAATTTTTACATTATTTGTAATAGTACCCATTTTTACATTATTTGTTTTTAAAGTTATAATAATGTCCAATAGAAATATAATTCATGCTGCTAAATGACCTACTTGGACTAAGATAATTTTATAATCAATGTTTCAAATGATAAATTTATGGAAAAAATGAATGTATGAACTTAGGTATTAGATAGTTATCATATGCAAAATATTTGTTAGTTATAATTCCTTATTATATTTTAAATTTATAAGAATTTTTTATTTTATAATAAAAAAATGAGTATAATAAATTATTTAAATTATACATTCCCGTGCATAGCACGGGTTGTCACTAGTTTGATTATTATGACTGTGACTCATTATACTAATTTTAAATTTAAATCATATATTAATAAAAATTCACGGTAAATATTATCTGGGAAAATTATAATAAAAATTTTAGAATTTAATCTTTATAACAAGATAAATTTAAATTTTTTATTTATTTTTAATCGAAATTATATGTTTATTTTTATTATAAAAATAAATATTTTAATCATTAAACTGAATATAAATTTATATAAAATATTTAAAATATTCATAAAATATCCAAAATATATGTTTTTGTTGAATTTATTACTAATTTATCAGTTTTAATTAATGAAAATAAGATGATAATTTAGATTAAAAATAAATTAGGAAATCAGAATTTAAATTAATAGAATTAACAATTTAAAAATTATTATATTACAATAATTTTTTATATATTTGATTTTCCATATTATT
The DNA here is from genome assembly GCA_025200525.1 of Camellia lanceoleosa. Taxonomy (NCBI): domain Eukaryota; kingdom Viridiplantae; phylum Streptophyta; class Magnoliopsida; order Ericales; family Theaceae; genus Camellia; species Camellia lanceoleosa. The sequence continues at coordinate 55,928,183 of CM045758.1, read as the reverse complement.
TTCTGATTATTTTTCGAAGTCGAAACTGAACTTTCTACCGACTAGACAGAGCCAGCCACCACCGCTTTGGCTCAACCTCACGCATGACGTCACACAAACAGAGTGCACACGAATCCACCACGGACGAGGTCCACCGCAGACACCCAAACCAATAGCAACGTGGCGAGGACGCCTCGAAGCACGTCCATTCTCACCCTCATTCTGCCACGTGGCATAATTGGAACAACTCATTTGACTTTTCAAAAATCTTAAAAATTTTACTAAAATTTCTATTAAATGTTTTATATAGGTATGAAATTTATATTATGTGGATTTTATGTGGGTCACACACTCGTATAAGATATGTAGTAAAAATTTTGGAACAACTATCTCTAGCATTTAAAAAAAAAATGATATATATACTTATTTTTTAAATTAAATGAGATAATTTATTAATAATTAAAAATATATAAAAGAGAAATAACACAAAAAATAAATTTAATTTTCACGTTTGAACAGTATTATTCTCTTATTTTTAAGGGTGATTAATCGATAGTCATAAAGTATGATTAGTGAACGCAAGGGTTTTGCTGACGTGAAAAAGGAAAGGGGAGCCTTGGAAAGATAAAGGTCAGTTGATGTGACTATATCAACTACTTAAAGATATGTATATACATAGAAAAGTCAAATATGTCTTGGAGAAATAAATGACATTTATACTCCATTATCTTTTTTCCTTCTTATTATTTGTATGTTTTTTCTTTCTTTAGATGTCTTGTTTTTAATTAAAATTGGCCAGTCGAAAACGCAATTGCTACATTTGAGATGGGACAAAAACGCTGCCATGTGAAATTATGTAAATACTCTCTATATTAACAAATTATCTAAAATTTTAAAATTTAACAAAGATATTTTGATCATTTTATTTTGATTTGATGTCATAAATAAATATTAATAAAAAAGTTAAAAATTAATTTTTTATCAACTTCTCAAATCACTTTCTAAAAAAATCAAAAAATTTGATAAAAAATTAAAATTAAAATTTTTACTAATTTTTCAAAAATATCCTTACATAATATTTTAAAAAAATATAATAAAATATTAATTATTTGTATTAAATAATTGAATAATATAATAACCTATAATAATTGATGATTTATAAGGGAGCATACACGTGGTAGCCCAGTTTAGCAATCCAAGGCTTTAGTCCATTCGGAATTATTTTATAATTTTCCAATTTTTAATTATGTATATATAACCCCAATGCCAAGTTCCTCTACACATTAAAAAAAACTCATTACAAAGCTCCTCCAAAAACCATTCACTTACTTCAATTCATCAATGGAAGCCTCTTCTTATTATCATCCCACCAAAACACTCCACTTCTGCTCCTCTCTCTCCACTCCCAAACCCAAATATTCTTCAATTCCATCCCAACCAATTCACCCCCAAAACTTACGTCTTTCATTGTACAATTCAAGGTCGCCGTGGCGGCCGAACTGGCGGTCACTCACAGCCATAGGTTGCGCGAAAGGCGGTCCGGCGACGGAATTGGAGAAAGAAAGCATAAAGGCAATTATAATGAATGATATAGGAGAAGAAGATGAATTGGTGGAGATAGGTGGAAGGTGGAGAGACAAGTGCAAGGAGGGAGGAGGGGGAATAGTGGAGCTGATGGAGTGTTTGGAGGGAGAAGCAATCATGGGGGAGGATGTTGGTAGAGACCCCACTGATTATAATCGGAGGGCCCACATCTTTGACAAGAGTTCCAGAGTTTTTCAGGCTCTGAAGGAAAGCAACAACGCACTCCACAAATCTTGATTTTCTTGAGAATGCAACCAACATATTGTGTTCATCGTAACAAATGTTCACACTTTGTAGTTTTGTGGGTTTATTTTATTTTTTTATTTTTAATTTCAGTTATTTATTGTTAAGTTAACTTTTGTAAAACTCTCAACCTCTCTCTTGCTTGCACTCAAGGGCATGATGTAATAATAAGACTATCTATGCATCAAATATCATGTATTTTTTTTTATTTTTTATTTTGTTTGCGATCAATAGGAGGATAGAGATGAGCAATGAAAGAGAAATTACATGCAGTAAAATTCGAATTTAGGTATGATTCGAAAATAATAACGCACAGTTGTCTGGACGAAAAATATTTTTTATGAATTTTGTTTTTAGAAAATATATTTCTATATTTGGTGATGCTGGTGGTGGGGATGAAGGCATGGTGGTGGGGTGGCAGCGACAAAGCGACGACGATAGTAACAATGGTTATGGTAATGACAGTGTGGTGGTAGATG